>OY856410.1:1234372303-1235784803 GCA_963693085.1 Alisma plantago-aquatica | reverse complement strand
CACTCGGGCCCATGAAATTATTATACAGGGTCTGCTTTAGTAGATCGGGGTCGAACCACAGGGACAGGATTGGTCAGTTTTAGTAACGTGGGGCCTTAAACTCAATTACACCAAACGAAGGGGTATATTAAGGTGGTGTTCCTTATGGAATGATGTTACTCCAAACAAAGTAAGAAAAGAAAATCTAAGAAAACAAAATAAGAGAATAAGATCAAACAATAAAGATATAACTAAATAATGGATGGGAACTTGGACTGGGTTTCACCTATTGATATCTCTCACCAACATGCAATAGTCACACCCCTTGGTATACCCTTAAAAATATTACAAGCAATCATCATATACATCTATTCGCTCCTCTCTCAAGATTAGGATAGATATAGATTATAAGATTGTCTCTCTCCAGATGGAAAGAAAACAATATGATCATAAGCTTTAGCATTCCAACATTTTCAAGCATTCATGAAACTCCATATAGATAAGATTAATACTACTCTTTTGAGGCATTAACAACCATACATCACATTATGGTATCTAATCATGCTAGTGAAGCATTTAAGAACAAGAGTATGGAGATAATCATTGCTAAGAATATATATTCAAAAGGATGTAAGTATATACATGTTGGAAGAGTCTTAGTGGATACTCCCAAATCAAGTAAGATGTTTATCCACTCATGTTAACAGGTAGCATAACGATGCTACAAAGGTGTAGATATATCAAGACAAACGATGAGGGTGAAGGTACAATGTGAGGAAGATGATAGATCTAACGAAGGAAGAAGGTGATACACCAATGGTACTTCTTTAGATCAAGATCTGGTGTAGATGTGGAAGATGGCAACTCCTTCTCTTGAAGAAGAGGATGGAAGATTTTCTCTTCTAAGACCAATGGAGATGAACAAAGATAGCTCTCGAGTTGGGCAGCACTTTGTCGCCCTTGATGATCTCCCCCTTATGTGAGGTCGAGGCCTATTTATAAGTGTTTCCCAACATCTTAACTCTTTGTCACGGTCGTGACTCATGTCTCTACCGTGACAATTGTCGCAGTCATGTCCATCAGTGGTGGTCGTATCGTGTGTCTTAGCCTAGGCGAGGATGTGTTGTCTCAGTTGTAGTATAGGTGATGTCTTAGTGCCGACTACTATCACGGTCGTGACTGTGTTTGTAACATCCCTGACCTGGGTTATAAACTAACCCTAGGTGTTTTGCCTAAATATGTAATTAAACACTGGTGATTATCTTTTGACATGTAATTAAGTTCCTCAGGAACATATACTTTCAATTTAGTCCTTTTTAAACAAAGTTGTAGTATTATTTTGGTAATGCAGGGGCTTATGTACAAATTACCCAGTTAAGGGGTTAACTTGCAATTGCACATGTTAAGATGTTCTTTTGATAATTATACATCATATGAGTGAATATGATGAGACATGATGGATTTCCCAAGCTTGGGCATCTAGATGCAGCTTGTGGAATAATCCTTATGCTTAAAAACCCTAATTTGGAGTAAAATGCAGTTTACCCAATTTGAGGGGTGCAACTTGTAAAATACACCATCTAGAACATATTTTATGACTCTTTTCATCATTTAGAGTAGAAATGGTGAAAGGGACACATCAATGAATAATCAGATAAGAAAAAATGACCTTTGTACATAAAATACACTAAGTTTGAGTAAGGAAACCTTTCATGTATGTACCCTAGTTGAAAGTTGGCTTTCTTTACCCCTAGATCTTGAGATTTCATGAGCTTTGCATAAGTTTAGATGAGATTGGACGTTCCCTTAAATAAGAAAGGACTTGGATGAGAATTTCAAAGTTCTAGAGGTCTTTATGGTGTTTTTCAGCCTAAGCTATATAAGCACCTTTCTTTCCAAACCAAGCAAACGTTTTCCTTCACTTCCTCACTTCTTATCTTTCTCAACCGGCCAAAGCAAAGCTCAGGAGCTCAAGGGGACGACCAACCTGTTCTAGGTAAGAGAACACCACCTTCTAGCTCAAATTCATGGAGGAAATCATGTTAAAAGGATGGATTGCTAGTTTTCTTACTTAGCTTTCTCGTTCTAGCCATCTTTTCCCAACCTTTCTTTGGAGAAAAACCCATGGCCGACCTGTGGAGCTCAAGACACCATTAAAGACTTGAAGCTTGGAAGCTTGGAGCTCAAGGAACGACCTTAAGACGGGTTTTATAACTCTAAACCCTTTTGCTTTCTTATGCATATCTTTGTACTTGCAAAAGTAGATTGTTCTTCTTTTCCCCATCCTTCCTTGCTTTCTTGCAAACTAAAACCACGATGAACAGACCTTAATTTGGAGGTAGAAGAATATGGGCATGATTACCAAAGTTACTTTATCAAACGGTCTTATGTCTTTTCCCCTTTTTGATCAAACCGTTTGAAAGGCAAACGGGTTCACTAAGTCGGTTTGGGCAAACGGGTTCCAACCCGTTTGAGGGCGTTGACCAAGCATGTACCGATTGGTTTTTCTGTTCACAATTATGTAGGTTAATGACCCACCAAATTTGAGGGGTTAACTCCAAAGGAATCATAGGTTGAAGGCCAATCAATTAGGCAATAGAATTGAATTAAGTACTGATTTTTTCCAAACTAATTAACTTGAACTTTTGGGCAAACGGGTTCCAACCCGTTTGAGTGAGTTGACCAAGCGTTGACCGTTTGGGATACCTGTTCATAATATATTGAGTTTCTTTCCTACAAAGAATTATAATCTAATTCCTAACCAATTAAGAGTTGAAGACACTTCAATAACCTAACCCTAATCGGGTGAAAGTTGTTGATTTCAATATAGATCTTGTTGAGTTTTAGGATGAAGGACCCAAACGGGTTCCAACCCGTTTGGGGGTTCATCCAAACGATCTCACACTCATTTAGTGACACCCCAAGATCGTTTGGAGGTCATCCAAATGACCTCAAGACCGTTTGAGCCAAGTTTGGGCCCAATTGGAGGTCAATTGATAGGTTCAACTCTGATTTGAATCATATTGTTGAACATTGATGATTAGTCGATTGGAAACCCTAATTGAGTTAGATTTAACCCTAATTGGCTTTCAATTGAGGGTCAATTTGGTGTCCAGTTGATTGAGGCTCGTCCTAATTGACTCAATTTGTATATGGTTAACATGGCTTGGGCCAATTGAAAGCTTCAACATAAGAAATCCTTTTCAAGCATAATCTTTGTGTCACCTTTTATGTTCATGCGGTTTGAACCCAAGTAGACCCACATTCGTTTTAGACCAAACGAGTTCACACCCGTTTAAGACCAAACGCGTTCACACCCGTTTAAGCCCAAATCTGTTCACACTCGTTTGAGTCCAAATGAGTCCACACTCGTTTGAGTCCAAACGAGTTCACACTCGTTTGAGTCCAAACGGGTAAACACCCGTTTAAGCTCAAACGGGTTCACACTCGTTTAGGCTCAAATAGGGCCCACACTCGTTTGGACTTAAATGGGTCCACACCCGTTTAAGATTAAGTGGGCCCACACTCGTTTAAGTTTCAAATGGATTCAAGGTCATTTGAGATTAAACAAGTTCAAGGTCGTTTAAGAATCAGATGGGTTGAAGGTTGAAGGTTAAACCCTAAACCAATTGGAGACCTTCAAGGTTGATTGTACTTAATCACTTGAAGGTGTAAATGGTTCAATGATGATCTAATCTAAACCCTAATGGTAACCTAAGATGTTAAAGGACTAAGTGGTTAATTAATTGACCCCTGATGATGGTCAATGGGTAAATTACCAAAATGCCCCTGAAAGGTTCAATTGAGTGATACCTTGTTTTAATCAAACCCTAATCACATGATAGTGATGAGTTGACTTGTGTTAATCAATGAGGACTTAACCCAACCTAATTTAGAGTGGTGTAATCACTATCTACTAGTTAGAGGAGAGAGAAAGTACCAATTATAATGGAAACTCAAGTAAAATAGCTTCAATATACATGAATGTGCAAGTTTAGGTATGATTCACTTATGTGAGATCATGGAAACCCTAATTATAATAATTGATGAATCTGAATCTTATCTGAGGTCTTTAATGATGATGTTTCTCATACATGAGGATGTTATGAGATCATTTCACCATGAGGTGAATAGTAAACCCTAATTCTAGGGTGATGACATGTAATGTGAATAGTAAACCCTAATTGATGAAAACTACGGAAACCTAGCTCTTGTATGAGTTGGGAGATACAACTTCTTTAAATGAGTTATTTACTGTTATCGGTTGATTTAACCATACAGGTTCCTTTATGAGGATGATCATATCTAGGTATGGATGATGATACTATATTCATTGAAAGCATGTTCTTAGCTTTATGAATAGTGATATATCTGTATGCCTTGTTAATAGCATCTTATGAGATTGATAGGCTGTGAGAGCCATGGATACCATCAAGGTCATGCTTTAAGAGATGACTTGTGATGAGAATATTGAGAAATGATAATTGATGAGAGTTAGGCTTGTTACATTTAGTATTCTTCCTTCATAGCTGCTATGCTAATGATTAATGTTTTAAAACATGTATGATGATAAAAGAATACTGAAATGTACCTAACTAATCAAGTATAATCATACCATGTAGAGCCCTGATCATAGATCCATCATTGTCAGGAGTTAAATGATGGTGAAACAAGTTTTCCTAAGGGGATTCCTGGAGCACATACTTTTGAATATGTGGGGTAATATGGATGTGAATTTCCTTACATCCTAGTGTAGGAATTGATGTAGATGTATCTTAATCTATCAATCCTTCACTATGAATTATGCCGGGGTGATGTAACACTAATCTCCCGAGGAAATCTTTTATACCACATCGATGAGAGATAAATAAGAAATCTTTCTGTAGAGAAGAGAGTACAGAATGCCACTGTGACTCTAATAGTGAAGTACCAAAATACCCTAGTAAGCTATAGTAGTAGAGACACTAGATGTCCTGCATGTTGATCCTCTTACTGACTGAGGAAGATGAGGTCATAAGAATCCGGCTCTTTTGATGACCTATGTATGATATCGATGCGACTTAATAGTGATCGGTTGGAGTATGAGCGGTATACCTCATCTCCGCAAGGCATAATAATGTTTGTAAAACATAATCAACCACGTAGTATATCTGCTTAGGTTAAACTACGAGATACAATGATTGATGGTTACACTGTTTAGTATACATGTTCTTCATATTCCTTAAATATTATTGATCTACTTGATAACAATCTGTTGCTGATTACCTTAAAGCTTTTTTTCCTATGTTATTCTTGGTTGCTATAATAAAGCTTCTGGCGAAGAGTTATAACTCTCGCTGGGACAATTATTTGAAATTGTCTCACCCCGTAGATTTCAACTTTTTAGGTGGTCATCGAGGGCGAAGGAATCAATCTTCAGGTGACCAATATCAGCAACAGCATCAGGAGTAGCAGTAAATCTCAGGTGGAGATTCAGACTGTTGAGTTGTATAGTTAGATAGTCAGTCCTATGTGTTCTCTGTACTCTCAGGTCCTTGGAGTCTTTTGGTCTGAGATTTTGGTTTTGAGATCTTGAGATTTTGTATCATGTTGTATATAATTACTCAAGAAGTAATTATCTGAGATGTAAACAGTTTATCTCCTTTTATGAAAGAAGTTTTTATAGATTCAAGCTCTTATCTCGAAAAGTTTTAATTTCCCGTGATTTTGTCTTCCGCTGTTAATCGAATCGCTTCCGCTAAGTTTATATCGTGGTTTTGGAGATCAGAGCCCACAATTAGTGGTATCAGAGCTCTAGGTTCTCTGAGTCTACAGAGACATAGGACTTAGGATGTCGAGTATATCCTTAGTATTTCTTTCTTATCTAATAGAGTCTTCTGCTCCTCAGGAGAAGAATATAATTAAGGATGTTTGAACAACACGAGGAGTACGTGGCAGAAAGTAGTGTTGCTACACCCCAAGGAGGTGCAAGGAACCCAGAGATAGAACAACCTGTACATGAGCCACCCAGAGAGCCACCTCAGTTTGTCCCAGCTGACATGGGAAACCCAGTTGTTCAAACTATGTTCGGGCAGTTTATGACTGCTATGACACACATCACCGACAGGATGCCCATGCCTGCACCTAGGGCACCTGCCCAGCCTGAAGGACAAGGTATCGGTAAGACGTTCGAGCGACTTCGTCGTGTCGGAGCAACCGAATACTTTGGAACAGCTGATCCTGCAGATGCCGATCTGTGGTTAACCGAGTTGGAGAAAGCTTTTAGAATCCTCAACATCCCAGAAGCTCAGAAGGTTAGACATGTTGTCTATCTTCTCAAGGGAAGTGCTGGTCACTGGTGGACCATGGAAGAGCAGAAGAGGCCTGGAGTGGAGATCTCGTGGGAAGATTTTTGTCGGGAATTTATCAATAGATATTTTCCAAAGACCTTCCTAGACGAGAAGATCTCTCAGTTTGAGAGATTGAGGCAAGTCATGATGAACATTAGCGAGTATGAAGCTAAGTTCATGGAGTTATTGCGGTTTTGTCCGCATATGGCTGCCACAGAAGAAGAAAGAATCAGAAGGTTTGAGAAGGGTTTAAACGCCGACTTGACTACTCCCGTGTCTGCCCTAGAGAATCGGGAGAGGTTTGCTACCTTCTTTGAGTCAGTCCGAAGGATAGAGAAATTCGTAGTCGAGAAGAGACAAACCCATAAAAGATATCCGCAGTTCCAGGGTTCTTCATCTAGAGACTTTAAGAAGCCTAGATTCTCTGCACCTACACCTCCACCACCCAGAACTAGTGCTCAGACACAGTGGACACCGAGTAGAGGCAGGGGATGAAGCCTACCACTACAAGAGACTCACAGTTCAGCATCAATGTCAGTTACAGGACCACCCAGACCACAACAACTGGAGAAGAGCTGTTACAACTGTGGGAAGGTGGGACATTTGATGAAGGACTGCCGATCTAGGCATGTCAGTGTGACATAGCCTCCGAGACAGAGTCAACATGGATCACAGAGAAGGCAATCTCAAGGAGCAGCTCGAGGACGTGGACAAGCATCTCAAGCTGGATCATCAGCACCACCTCAACACCAGGAGACAGCGAGGTTCTATGCTATGAACCCACCAGATGCAGTGGTCAATCCACGGGTAGTGGCAGGTCAGATGGAACTTTTATATTCTAATATGTCTAAATCCTGTGTTGTATCTGTTCTGATTGACCCGGGTGCTACACACTCCTTTGTCACTCGGAGAGTGATTCGTAACTGCAATATGACAATTAGTCATAGGGCATATAGCTTGTTTTTGGAGACTCCGTTGGGTGGGTCTGCTGTTTTGCAGGAGGTATGCTCTCCCTCCATCCTCTTCTTTTCTGATCATCGCATTCAAGTGGACCTTATACCACTTGATATGCAAGGATTTGATATAATCCTCGGGATGGATACCTTAGAAAGGTATCGAGTTGTCTTGGATTCTGAATCCAAACAGGTTGTGTTTGCTGATGATAGCAGCACATGGATCTTTCAAGGAGAGAGAAAGATTCTGCCCACCTGTCTTGTATCAGCTATGGTTGCTAACAAGCTGATGAGGCAAGGATGTTATGCATTCCTGGCACATGTAGTAGATGTTACCAAAGAAGGTCCCAACCCTGCTGAAGTTCCTATAGTCAGGGAATTCAAGGACGTGTTTCCTGAAGAACTTCCAGGTATACCACCGCCTCGGGAAATTGATTTTGAAATCAATTTGATCCCAGATACAAAACCTATAGCCCAGACACCGTATAGGATGGTGCCTGCTGAGATGGCAGAACTCAAGAAACAACTTCAAGAGTTGCTTGAGAAAGGTTTTATCCGACCGAGCACTTCACCGTGGGGCGCTCCGGTTTTGTTTGTTAAAAAGAAAGATGGGTCAATGTGGTTGTGCATTGATTATAGACAACTCAATAAAGTAACAATAAAGAATAAGTACCCGTTGCCGAGGATTGATGATCTTTTTGACCAGTTGTGTGGTGCAACAGTCTTCTTAAAGATAGACTTGAGGTCTGGATATCATCAACTCCGTATTAAGGATAGTGACATATACAAGTCTGCCTTTAGGACACGATATGGTCACTATGAGTTCACAGTTATGTTGTTTGGACTAACCAATGCACCGGCTGCATTCATGGAACTCATGAATAGAGTTTTTGACCTTTCCTTGATCAGTGTGTTGTCGTCTTCATAGATGACATTCTGATTTATAGTAAGGATGCTCAGCAGCATGAACAGCATCTCCGATAGGCTCTAACTCTGCTAAGAAAACATAAGCTATATGCTAAGTTTAGCAAGTGTGAGTTCTGGTTGCCGGAAGTATCTTTTCTTGGACATGTGATATCTGCCTCAGGTATTCGTGTTGACCCTACAAAGGTAGAATCTGTTCTACAGTGGGAACAACCGAAGACACCAACGGAGATTCGAAGTTTCTTGGGATTAGCTGGTTATTATCGAAGGTTTATTAAGAATTTCAGTTCTATAGCCTTACCCTTAACCAAGTTAACCCGGAAAGATGTTCCTTTTACTTGGAATGATAAGTGTCAACAGTCTTTTCAGCTGTTGAAGGAGAGGTTGACAAGTGCACATGTGCTTGTGTTACCTGAGCAAGGAAAAGGATACATAGTTTTCTGTGATGCCTCCAAGAATGGACTCAGATGCGTGTTGATGCAGGATAAGCAAGTGATTTCTTTTGCTTCACGACCACTTAAGAAACACAAAGAGAACTATCCGACACACGATCTAGAGTTAGCTGCGGTGGTTCATGCCCTGAAGATCTGGAGACATTATCTCTACGGAGAGACATTCCAGATTTTCAAAAATCACAAAAATCTTAAGTATATCTTCTCTCAGCATGAGCTTAACATGAGGCAACGTCGCTGGATGGAGTTAATCAAGGACTACGATTGTACAATTGATTACCATCCAGGAAAAGCCAATGTGGTTGCAGATGCCTTGAGTAGGAAATCAGCAACATCAACCATGGATAGAGCACAACTAAACTCTTTAGTATGCTCTAAGAGAGATATGCTTATCTCTTTAAGGCAAGACAATGTACAGTTGAAGGTGTCATTGTTAGCCGGGTTGTTGGCTGAGATGCATATTAAACCTACCCTAAGAGAGCAGATTAAGGAGGCACAACATGTTGATGTTGTAGTTTAGCAGATTAGATCAGAGTATGGAAATGAGAAGCGAGATGGATTCTATGACTCAGATGATCATGTAGCATGTTATCATGGGAGGATGATAGTTCCGGATATGGATAACTTGAGGAAGTTAGTTCTGGAAGAAGCTCATTCTTCGATGTATGCTATGCATCCAGGGAGCACCAAGATGTATCGAAATTTGAAAGATTTGTATTGGTGGCCTGGAATGAAGAAGGATGTTGCAGAGTTTGTGATGAGGTGTCTTGTGTGTCAGCAAGTTAAAGATGAACACCAAAAGCCTACAGGAACAATGCAACCTTTACCCATACCACAGTGGAAGTGGTACCATGTGACCATGGACTTTGTTGTTGGCCTACCCAGGACAAGCAAAGGACATGATTACATTTGGGTAGTTGTTGATAGGTTGACTAAGACAGCGCATTTCTTACATGTCAAAACAACCTTTTCTACTGAAAGGTTATCACAGTTGTATGTTCAAGAGATAGTGCATTTGCACGGAGTTCCTGTCACCATAGTTTCTGACAGAGGTCCCCAGTTTACAAGTCGCTTTTGGGAGCAGCTACACAGAGCCTTAGGCACCAAGCTAAGGTTTAGTACGGCTTTTCATCCACAGACTGATGGACAGTCGGAAAGAACCATACAGACCTTGGAAGACCTGTTGAGAGCATGTGTTCTCTAGTTTACCGGAAATTGGGATCTACACCTAAGCTTGATAGAGTTTGCCTATAACAATAGCTATCAGCATAGTATTGATATGGCACCTTATGAAGCCTTGTATGGTAGACGTTGTAGATCCCCTTTGTGTTGGTATGAGACTGGTGAACATCAGTTGTTAGGTCCTGATCTTGTGTAGCAAACTACAGACAAGATCAAAGTTATACAACAACAGCTTAAGACTGCACAGGATAGACAGAAGTCGTATGCTGACAAGCGTCAAAGACCGTTAGAGTTCCAGATTGGAGACAGAGTGTACCTCAAGGTCTCGCCTTGGAAAGGAGTCCTTCGCTTTGGAAGGAAAGGAAAGTTAGCACCTAGATTTATGGGACCTTATCCAATCATTGAACGGGTCGGAAAGGTAGCCTATAGACTAGAGTTACCACCAGAGTTGCACAGGTTACACCCTGTGTTTCACATTTCTATGCTGAGGAAATGTCACCCCGACACTGAGTCAATTCTACAACCTATGGAGGTAGAATTGAATGATGACATATCTTACGAGGAAGGGCCAGTGTCAATCCTTGATAGCAGAACTAAAAAGTTAAAGAAGAAAGATATAAGCCTTGTGAAAGTCCTCTGGAACCACCATGGTGTTGAAGAAGCCATTTGGGAACTAGAGGATGAGATGAGAAGGAAATACCCTGCTCTTTTCTCCTAATACGTTTTGTTGATTTCGAGGACGAAATCCTTGTAAGGGGTGGATAATTTGTAACATCCCTGACCTGGGTTATAAATGAACCCTAGGTGTTTTGCCTAAATATGTAATTAAACCCTGGTGATTATCTTTTGACATGTAATTAATTTCCTCAGGAACATATACTTTCAATTTTGTCCTTTTTAAACAAAGTTGTAGTATTATTTTGGTAATGCAGGGGCTTATGTACAAATTACCCAGTTAAGGGGTTAACTTGCAATTGCACATGTTAAGATGTTCTTTTGATAATGAGACATCATATGAGTGAATATGATGAGACATGATGGATTTCCCAAGCTTGGGCATCTAGATGCAGCTTGTGGAATAATCCTTATGCTTAAAAACCCTAATTTGGAGTAAAATGCAGTTTACCCAATTTGAGGGGTGCAACTTGTAAAATACACCATCTAGAACATCTTTTATGACTCTTGTCATCATTTAGAGTAGAAATGGTGAAAGGGACACATCAATGAATAATCAGATAAGAAAAAATGACCTTTGTACATAAAATTCACTAAGTTTGAGTAAGGAAACCTTTCATGTATGTACCCTAGTTGAAAGTTGGCTTTCTTTACCCCTAGATCTTGAGATTTCATGAGCTTTGCATAAGTTTAGATGAGATTGGACGTTCCCTTAAATAAGAAAGGACTTGGATGAGAATTTCAAAGTTCTAGAGGTCTTTATGGTGAAAATCAGACTAAGCTATATAAGCACCTTTCTTTCCAAACCAAGCAAACGTTTTCCTTCACTTCCTCACTTCTTATCTTTCTCAACCGGCCAAATCAAAGCTCAGGAGCTCAAGGGGACGACCAACCTGTTCTAGGTAAGAGAACACCACCTTCTAGCTCGAATTCATGGAGGAAATCATGTTAAAAGGATGGATTGCTAGTTTTCTTACTTAGCTTTCTCATTCTAGCCATCTTTTCCCAACATTTCTTTGGAGAAAAACCCTTGGCCGACCTGTGGATCTCAAGACACCATTAAAGACTTGAAGCTTGGAAGCTTGGAGCTCAAGGAACGACCTTAAGTCGGGTTTTATAACTCTAAACCCTTTTGCTTTCTTATGCATATCTTTGTACTTGCAAAAGTAGCTTGTTCTTCTTTTCCCCATCCTTCCTTGCTTTCTTGCAAACTAAAACCATGATGAACAGACCTTAATTTGGAGGTAGAAGAAGATGGGCGTGATTACCAAAGTTACTTTATCAAACGGTCTTATGTCTTTTCCCCTTTTTGATCAAACCGTTTGAAAGGCAAATGGGTTCACTAGGTCGGTTTGGGCAAACGGGTTCCAACCCGTTTGAGGGCATTGACCAAGCATGGACCGTTTGGGTTTTCTGTTAAAAATTATGTAGGCTAATGACCCACCAAATTTGAGGGGTTAAATCCAAAGGAATCGTAGGTTGAAGGCCAATCAATTAGGCAATAGAATTGAATTAAGTACTGATTTTTTTTCCAAACTAATTAACTTGAACGTTTGGGCAAACGGGTTCCAACCCGTTTGAGTGAGTTGACCAAGCGTTGACCGTTTGGGATACCTGTTCATAATATATTGAATTTCTTTCCTACAAAGAATTATAATCTAATTCCTAACCAATTAAGAGTTGAAGACACTTCAATAACCTAACCTAATCGGGTGAAAGTTGCTGATTTCAATATAGATCTTGTTGAGTTTTGGGATGAAGGACCCAAACGGGTTCCAACCCATTTGGGGGTTCATCCAAATGATCTCACACTCATTTAGTGACACCCCAAGATCGTTTGGAGGTCATCCAAACGACCTCAAGACCGTTTGAGCCAAGTTTGGGCCCAATTGGAGGTCAATTGATAGGTTCAACTCTGATTTGAATCATATTGTTGAACATTGATGATTAGTCGATTGGAAACGCTAATTGAGTTAGATTTAACCCTAATTGGCTTTCAATTGAGGGTCAATTTGGTGTCCAGTTGATTGAGGCTCATCCTAATTGACTCAATTTGTATATCGTTAACATGGATTGGGCCAATTGAAAGCTTCAACATAAGAAATCCTTTTCAAGCATAATCTTTGTGTCACCTTTTATGTTCATGCGGTTTGAACCCAAGTAGACCCACAATCATTTTAGACCAAACGAGTTCACACCCATTTAAGACCAAATGAGTTCACACCCGTTTAAGCCCAAATGAGTTCACACTCGTTTGAGTCCAAACGAGTCCACACTCGTTTGTGTCCAAATGAGTTCACACGCGTTTGAGTCCAAATGGGTTCACACCTGTTTAAGCTCAAACGGGTTCACACTCGTTTAGGCTCAAATAGGGTCCACACTCGTTTGGACTTAAATGGGTCCACACCCGTTTAAGATTAAGTGGGCCCACACTCGTTTAAGGTTCAAATGGATTCAAGGTCATTTGAGATTAAACAAGTTCAAGGTCGTTTAAGAATCAGATGGATTGAAGATTGAAGGTTAAACCCTAAACCAATTGGAGACCTTCAAGGTTGATTATACTTAATCACTTGAAGGTGTAAATGGTTCAATGATGATCTAATCTAAACCCTAATGGTAACCTATGATGTTAAAGGACTAAGTGGTTAATTAATTGACCCCTGATGATGGTCAATGGGTAAATTATCAAAATGCCCCTGAAAGGTTCAATTGAGTGATACCTTGTTTTAATCAAACCCTAATCACATGATAGTGATGAGTTGACTTGTGTTAATCAATGAGGACTTAACCCAACCTAATTTAGAGTGGTGTAATCGCTATCTACTAGTTAGAGGAGAGAGAAAGTACCAATTATAATGGAAACTCAAGTAAAATACCTTCAATATACATGAATGTGCAAGTTTAGGTATGATTCACTTATGTGAGATCATGGAAACCCTAATTATAATAATTGATGAATATTAATCTTATCTGAGGTCTTTAATGATGATGTTTATCATACATGAGGATGTTATGAGATCATTTCACCATGAGGTGAATAGTAAACCCTAATTCTAGGGTGATGACATGTAATGTGAATAGTAAACCCTAATTGATGAAAACTAGGGAAACCTAGCTCTTGTATGAGTAGGGAGATACAGCTTCTTTAAATGAGTTATTTACTATTATCAGTTGATTTAACCATGCAGGTTCCTTTATGAGGATGATCATATCCAGGTATGGATGATGATACTATATTTATTGAAAGCATGTTGTTAGCTTTATGAATAGTGATATATCCGGATGCCTTGTTAATAGCATCTTATGAGATTGATAGGATGTGAGAGCCATGGATACCATCAAGGTCATGCTTTAAGAGATGACTTGTGATGAGAATATTGAGAAATGATAATTGATGAGAGTTAGGCTTGTTACATTTAGTATTCTTCCTTCATAGCTGCTATGCTAATGATTAATGTTTGAAAACATGTATGATGATAAAAGAATACTGAAATGTACCTAACTAATCAAGTATAATCATACCATGTAGAGCCCTGATCATAGATCCATCATTGTCAGGAGTTAAATGATGGTGAAACAGGTTTTCCTAAGGGGATTCCTGGAGCACATACTTTTGAATATGTGGGGTAATATGGATGTGAATTTCCTTACATCCTAGTGTAGGAATTGATGTAGATGTATCTTAATCTATCAATCCTTCACTATGTATTATGCCGGGGTGATGTAACACTAATCTCCCGAGGAAATCTTTTATACTGCATCGATGAGAGATAAACAAGAAATCTTTCGGTAGCGAAGAGAGTACAGAATGCCACTGTGACTCTAATAGCGAAGTACCATAATACCCTGGTAAGCTATAGTAGTAGAGACACTAGATGTCCTGCATGTTGATCCTCTTACTGACTGAGGAAGATGAGGTCATAAGAATCTGGCTCTTTTGATGACCTATGTATGATACCGATGCGACTTAATAGTGATCGGTTGGAGTATGAGCGGTATACCTCATCTCCGCAGGGCATAATAATGTTTGTAAAACATAATCAACCGTGTAGTATATCTGCTTAGGTTAAACTACGAGATACAATGATTGATGGTTACACTATTTAGTATACATGTTCTTCATATTCCTTAAATATTATTGAACTACTTGATAACAATCTGCTGCTAATTACCTTAAAGCTTTTTTTGCCTATGTTATTCTTGGTTGCTATAATAAAGCTTCTGGCGAAGAGTTATAACTCTCGCTGGGACAATTATTTGAAATTGTCTCACCCCGTAGATTTCAACTTTTTAGGTGGTCGTCGAGGGCGAAGGAATCAATCTTCAGGTGACCAATATCAGCATCAGGAGCAGCAGTAAATCTCAGGTGGAGATTCAGACTGCTGAGTTGTATAGTTAGATAGTCAGTCCTATGTGTTCTCTGTACTCTCAGGTCCTTGGAGTCTTTTGGTCTGAGATTTTGGTCTTGAGATCTTGAGATTTTGTATCATGTTGTATATAATTACTCAAGAACTAATTATCTGAGATGTAAAAAGTTTAACTCCTTTTATGAAAGAAGTTTTTATAGATTCAAGCTCTTATCTCGAAAAGTTTTAATTTCCCATGATTTTGTCTTCCGCTGTTAATCGAATCGCTTCCGCTAAGTTTATATCGTGGTTTTGGAGATCAAAGCCCACAATTAGTGGTATCAGAGCTCTAGGTTCGCTGAGTCTACAGAGACATAGGACTTAGGATGTCGAGTCTATCCTTAGTATTTCTTTCTTATCTAATAGAGTCTTCTGCTCCTCAGGAGAAGAAGATAATTAAGGATGTTTGAACAACACGAGGAGTACGTGGCAGAAAGTAGTGTTGTTGCACCCCAAGGAGGTGCAAGGAACCTGGAGATAGAACAACCTGTACCTGAGCCACCCAGAGAGCCACCTCAGTTTGACCCAGCTGACATGGGAAACCCAGTTGTTGAAACTATGTCCGTGCAGTTTATGACTGCTATGACACACATCACCGACAGGATGCCCATGCCTGCACCTAGGGCACCTGCCCAGCCTGAAGGACAAGGTATCGGTAAGACGTTCAAGCGACTTCGTCGTGTCGGAGCAACCGAATACTTTGGAACAGCTGATCCTGTAGATGCCGATCTGTGGTTAACCGAGTTGGAGAAAGCTTTTAGAATCATCAACATCCCAGAAGCTCAGAAGGTTAGACATGCTGTCTATCTTCTCAAGGGAAGTGCTGGTCACTGGTGGACCATGGAAGAGCAGAAGAGGCCTGGAGTGGAGATCTCGTGGGAAGATTTTCGTCGGGAATTTATCAATAGATATTTTACAAAGACCTTCCTAGACGAGAAGATCTCTCAGTTTGAGAGATTGAGGCAAGGCATGATGAACATTAGCGAGTATGAAGCTAAGTTCATGGAGTTATTGCGGTTTTGTCCGCATATGGCTGCCACAGAAGAAGAAAGAATCAGAAGGTTTGAGAAGGGTTTAAACGCCGACTTGACTACTCCCGTGTCTTCCCTAGAGAATCGGGAGAGGTTTGCTACCTTCGTTGAGTCAGTCCGAAGGATAGAGAAATCCGTAGTCGAGAAGTGATAAACCCATAAAAGATATCCGCAGTTCCAGGGTTCTTCATCTAGAGACTTTAAGAAGCCTAGATTCTCTGCACCTACACCTCAACCACCCAGAACTAGTGCTCAGACATAGTGGACACCGAGTAGAGGCAGGGGACGAAGCCTACCACTACAAGAGACTCACAGTTTAGCATCAATGTCAGTTACAGGACCACCCAGACCACAACAACTGGAGAAGAGCTGTTACAACTGTGGGAAGGTGGGACATTTGATGAAGGACTGCCGATCTAGGCCTGTCAGTGTGACACAGCCTCCGAGACAGAGTCAACATGGATCACAGAGAAGGCAATCTCAAGGAGCAGCTCGAGGACGTGGACAAGCGTCTCAAGCTGGATCATCAACACCACCTCAACACCAGGCGACAACGAGGTTCTATGCTATGAACCCACCAGATGCAGTGGTCAATCCACGGGTAGTGGCAGGTCAGATGGAACTTTTATATTCTGATATGTCTAAATCCTGTGTTGTATCTGTTCTGATTGACCCGGGTGCTACACACTCCTTTGTCACTCGGAGAGTGATTCGTAACTGCAATATGACAATTAGTCATAGGGCAGATAGCTTGTTTTTGGAGACTCCGTTGGGTGGGTCTGCTGTTTTGCAACAGGTATGCTCTCCCTGCATCCTCTTCTTTTCTGATCATCCCATTCAAGTGGACCTTATACCACTTGATATGCAAGGATTTGATATAATCCTCGGGATGGATACCTTAGAAAGGTATCGAGTTGTCTTGGATTGTGAATCCAAACAGGTTGTGTTTGTTGATGATAGCAGCACATGGATCTTTCAAGGAGAGAGAAAGATTCTACCCACCTGTCTTGTATCAGCTATGGTTGCTAACAAGCTGATGAGGCAAGGATGTTATGAATTCCTGGCACATGTAGTAGATGCTACCAAAGAAGGTCCCAACCCTGCTGAAGTTCCCATAGTCAGGGAATTCAAGGACGTGTTTCCTGAAGAACTTCCAGGTATACCATCACCTCGGGAAATTGATTTTGAAATCAATTAGATCCCATATACAAAACCTATAGCCCAGACACCGTATAGGATGGTGCCTGCTGAGATGGCAGAACTCAAGAAACAACTTTAAGAGTTGTTTGAGAAAGGTTTTATCCGACCGAGCACTTCACTGTGGGGCGCTCCGGTTTTGTTTGTTAAAAAGAAAGATGGGTCAATGCGGTTGTGCATTGATTATAGACAACTCAATAAAGTAACAATAAAGAATAAGTACCCGTTGCCGAGGATTGATGATATTTTTGACCAGTTGCGTGGTGCAACAGTCTTCTCAAAGATAGACTTGAGGTCTGGATATCATCAACTCCGTATTAAGGATAGTGACATATCCAAGTCTGCCTTTAGGACATGATATGGTCACTATGAGTTCACGGTTATGTCGTTTGGACTAACCAATGCACCGGCTGCATTCATGGAACTCATGAATAGAGTTTTTCGACCTTTCCTTGATCAGTGTGTTGTCGTCTTCATAGATGACATTCTGATTTATAGTAAGGATGTTCAGCAGCATGAACAGCATCTCTGACAGGCTCTAACTCTGCTAAGAAAACATAAGCTATATGCTAAGTTTAGCAAGTGTGAGTTCTGGTTGCTGGAAGTATCTTTTCTTGGACATGTGATATCTGCCTCGGGTATTCGTGTTGACCCTAAAAAGGTAGAATCTGTTCTACAGTGGGAACAACCGAAGACACCAACGGAGATTCGAAGTTTCTTGGGATTAGCTGGTTATTATCGAAGGTTTATTAAGAATTTCAGTTATATACCCTTACCCTTAACCAAGTTAACCCGGAAAGATGTTCCTTTTACCTGGAATGATAAGTGTCAACAGTCTTTTTAGCTATTGAAGGAGAGGTTGACAAGTGCACATGTGCTTGTGTTACCTGAGCAAGGAAAAGGATACATAGTTTTCTGTGATGCCTCCAAGAATGGACTCGGATGCGTGTTGATGCAGGATAAGCAAGTGATTTCTTTTGCTTCACGACAGCTTAAGAAACACGAAGAGAATTATCGGACACACGATCTGGAGTTAGCTGCGGTGGTTCATGCCCTGAAGATCTGGAGACATTATCTCTACGGAGAGACATTCCAGATTTTCACAAATCACAAAAATCTTAAGTATATCTTCTCTCAGCATGAGCTTAACATGAGGCAACGTCGCTGGATGGAGTTAATCAAGGACTACGATTGTGCAATTGATTACCATCCAGGAAAAGCCAATGTGGTTGCAGATGCCTTGAGTAGGAAATCAGCAACATCAACCATGGATAGAGCACAACTAAACTCTTTAGTATGCTCTAAGAGAGATATGCTTATCTCTTTAAGGCAAGACAATGTACAGTTGAAGGTGTCATTGTTAGCCGGGTTGTTGGCTGAGATGCATTAACCTACCCTAAGAGAGCAGATTAAGGAGGCACAACAGGTTGATGCTGTAGTTCAGTAGATTAGATCAGAGTATGGAAATGAGAAGCGAGATGGATTCTATGACTCAGATGATCATGTAGCATGTTATCATGGGAGGATGATAGTGCCGGATATGGATAACTTGAGGAAGTTAGTTCTAGAAGAAGCTCATTCTTCAATGTATGCTATGCATCCAGGGAGCACCAAGATGTATCGAAATTTGAAAGATTTGTATTGGTGGCCTGGAATGAAGAAGAATGTTGCAGAGTTTGTGATGAGGTGTCTTGTGTGTCAGCAAGTTAAAGCTGAACACCAAAAGGCTGCAGGAACAATGCAACCTTTACCCATACCACAGTGGAAGTGGGACCATGTGACCATGGACTTTGTTGTTGGCCTACCCAGGACAAGCAAAGGACATGATTCCATTTGGGTAGTTGTTGATAGGTTGACTAAGACAGCGCATTTCTTACCTGTCAAAACAACCTTTTCTACTGAAAGGTTATCACAGTTGTATGTTCAAGAGATAGTGCGTTTGCACGAAGTTCCTGTCACCATAGTTTCTGACAGAGGTCCCCAATTTACAAGTCACTTTTGGGAGCAGCTACACAGAGCCTTAGGCACCAAGCTAAGGTTTAGTACGACTTTTCATCCACAGACTGATGGACAGTCGGAAAGAACCATACAGACCTTGGAAGACCTGTTGAGAGCATGTGTTCTCCAGTTTACCGGAAGTTGGGATCTATACCTAAGCTTGATAGAGTTTGCCTATAACAATAGCTATCAGCATAGTATTGATATGGCACCTTATGAAGCCTTGTATGGTAGACGTTGTAGATCCCCTTTGTGTTGGTATGAGACTGGTGAATATCAGTTGTTAGGTCCTGATCTTGTGCAGCAAACTACAGAGAAGATCAAAGTTATACAACAATAGCTTAAGACTGCACAGGATAGACAGAAGTCGTATGCTGATAGGTGACGTAGACCGTTAGAGTTCCAGATTGGAGACAGAGTGTACCTCAAGGTCTCGCCTTGGAAAGGAGTCCTTCACTTTGGAAGGAAAGGAAAGTTAGCACCTAGATTTATGGGACCTTATCCAATCATTGAACGGGTTGGAAAGGTAGCCTATAGACTAGAGTTACCACCAGAGTTGCTGTCAGACCCCGATCTCGCATTACCCACAAATCACAAGATTAGGGCGCGACGGAGGGATTACACACAAGCCAAACCACTCAAGCTTTTAAAACATTTTTTTAAGACATTAAAAGTTAACATGATTTATGCTTTAAACTAAATCTAAACAAACTGAAGAAGCATTTTTATTAAACTGACTAGCAATATAAACAGAGTCTACAGCATATTACATTGCTCGACATAAAATAAAGCATAACAGTTAATTTACATCTTTATACACATTCTCTCTCACCCACACCTTGTCCCAAAGATCGAGGGGAAAGGACTAAGAGACCTCTAACTACTAACTACATAAACCTTCTACAGACTGAGCGTTAGGATGAAAGGATCCTCCAGATTCCTGTGATGTTGATGACCTGAAAATGTTTTGAGTAGAGGTATGAGCCTACTCGCTCAGTGAATAGCATTTCACTTAGCTATCACTAAACAACTCATCAGGTTTATAAAATTGAAATAAAACATAAGCGCAGTACAAGCAGGGCAGTTCTAATAACATAGCAGATTTGCAGATAATAATCACATTTCTATGCAACAACAGATATTTAAACAAATAAACAGATATATATAGAATTGGCACATAAGTTCGAATATATTAATTTACTGTGATCCTATATGATTACATATTTATATTATTGTTATGCCCTAATCATATGCAGTGTACCCTGCATATATAGATCCGTAGCGAACTACGATCCCACCATACAAGACTTAGCGACACACCCAGGAAATGCTAAGTCTGACGCCAGCCCTGCTCTGCCACAGGACCCCAGGCTCATCGGCCTTCAGTCTCATCGGCCTCACTGCACTACATCGAGTGCTCTAGACTCCTCCTCTAACCTGAGTACACAGGCGGAGAGTCTCACGGGGTTACCTCCATGACTCCGCACGGATCTTGTTGCAATAACCCCCAATTTTCTCCAGTGCCACCGTGACATCGCACGCGTTGTTGTTGGACACTGCCTCTCTGTCCTCGTGTCTCCATGACTCCGCACGGATAATGTTGCAACACGAGTTTCACCCCTAAGAAGCAGATCTGTCAAAGGGGTTCTACGGTGTTAGGGCACCTAAGTCTATTAACTGATTAACATATAACCATTTAAAACAAGAATATCACATTCCATACTTACTGCACATTCTGAACATTACTTGAAACACATATATAACATTTGTCATCCTTAAACCTGATTCAGTATCATTTATCCAATTTCCATGCTAAATATCCATTTTCAAATCAACAAATACATTGCAACCATAATACAGGAAATTTCATCATTTTCATTAAGCATATTACGTATTTCAAGTTCCAATGAATCTAACATACTCTATTGTATGTACTACACTGTTTAGAAGTTATACCAACTGATACATAAGCAATTAAGCATTTAAATTGAGTTAAATAATGATTTCTGAATGAACTACTGCTCACTCTTCTGGAACTCGGCCGACCAATCTGGGAACTCGGCTGATTGGCTGGAAACTCGGCCGATCGAAACCCTGCTCGATAACCTATAAAGGGAAACTCGGCCGAATCACACCCAATTCGGCCGATCAAAATGATGTTCGATATACTAAATAAAGGAACTCTGCCGATTACTGTATAACTCGGCCGATTGATAACTGACCTTGTTGTAAATCTAACTGAACTTCAATCGAATGCTAAATCGAACTAATGGTTGCAGATTTGGATCCTAGCCTCGTAGTCGAGCTCAAAGGCACCATCATCATGGTGTTGGTCGTGCCCCCTCACCCTCTGGCCATAGCTTTCTCACAGCAGTTGTTGCTGCTTGGTCGAAGCCATAGAGGCGCCACCCTAGGCATTGATTGGTGTGATGAAGCTAGCTGGAAGCTTCAGCTGGAAGCTTCAGTTGCAAGCTTGGACCTCGAAAAGGGAATCATGGGCTTCGATTGGTGGTGTTTCCCGAACAAATCGACCCTTGGCCGGCCGCCACAAGCTGCTGTGCGGTGCTGCTACTGCTGGCCGGCTCAAGCTGGTCGAGCTACTGCTGGAGAGGAAGGTATAGGGAAGGAGGAAGAGGGAAGGAAGGAGAAGAGAAGAAGGGTAGAAGGGTGCCTGGATCCGAGCTTGGAGTTCCAGCAAATCGCCCCCAAAATCGCCCCTCCTCTTCTCTTGCAGGTCGATCGACCTGCTTGGGCGCCGCTCCACAGTCGGTTCCTGTTCTATTGATCGGGAAGACGTTTGGGAAAAGAATAAGATAAGGAAATAAAGTAGCCGACCCACTTAAAGGGGTAAATAATGGGAAAATTGCATCTCAAGTCCAAGAAAACCAAAAATGGCATAAGTATTGCCTCGGATGTCCAATTTAAACGATTTTTCTTGCAAAATGCCAAGCACGGAATCCACTACAATCTCGAAGTGAGAAATTATGGTTATTAGCTAGTCACTACCGGTCAATAAATTAGATGCATCTAGAGTACTTTATTCAACTTGATTAAATTAATTATTAACACTGCAAATATCATTAATTGCCTCAGGTGATTCAATCTCAGCTATTAATTCACATATTAACTTATTTGATTAACCATGATGTTTGATTTGATACTCAACACTAATTGAGGTGTTTCACGTAATTCGAGGTATTTATTGACTAACCCTGATATGGGTCGTAACAATCTCCCTCCCTTATAAAAATTTCGTCCCGAAATTCCTAAAAGAGAAAAGGAAACTTGTTACGCACATCAAACCCAAAACTTCTCATGTGGCTCCCTCTAGGTTATAGTTTTTTCCACAAAACCTTCTCTAAGGGTTTCTCATGATTTTTGAGTTTCTTGATCCTCTGATCAACTATCTGCATTGGTCCCTCAACCTAGAACACATCTGATCTGATTCCAGATCAAACCACAAAACATTGTCTTTGTAGAACTGTTATAACAGTATCTCAATTTATGGTAATTACTGAGAAATTATCATACTATACATGCAGACAAACTAAAATTCTTAAATAAACAGAATGCATGTCAATTTGGTACTAAAATAAAATCATGCAATTTAACTGTTAAACATCACTACATCTCATACTGAAAATCGATATCAAAATACTTGATTCATTGAACACCATATCCTTAGGGTTTCTTTTTCCTTATTCATTCATCACATGCCAACACCCTACTCTTAGGGTTATCTAATTCACTAGTCACATGACAACACCCTACTCTTAGGGTTTCCGTTATCTCATCTTGTTTGATTGCAGTTCAAATCACAATACGGTATCATTCTAGAACTGGCAGAGCAGTATATTTCAAATCATTGTAATTACTGAGTAATCTTTATATCATGCATGCAGGCAGATTAAAAATTCATAAATATCCCAAACTCAAATCAATTTCGTCACATACATATTGAATTCATGTAATTGAACATCTTATTACACCAATAAGAATAATTTACTTCACCTATAAGAAACCATCTGTACTATTTTTTCAATTATCTGAAATTTCTCGAAGAACGTGCATATTAACCAAATTCCTGGTTTATGCATCACATAACTCAATTAAGAGTTATTTATGTATCATAACACAAATACTTAATAGTACTTGAGAATTTCTAATAATATCTCAAAGAAACCTGTCAATTCATGTAAATTTTAAGTCATACACATTAACATAACAGGAAGCATGCAATTAGGTTTATTTACATATTTTAATGCTATCTTACTATCTTGAAATCATGCATCTAATGGTTTACTAAATCTGTATTGTCTGGGTTTATACCCAAACCGTACCATTATCAGTTGTGTATTTCTAAACTCAACATTCACACTAAGCAAACTCTATAAGACTTAAATGTTCATCCCTACTTCCACTGAAAAGCAAAACACATGCTCTCAGCATGTCCTCAAGAGTCTGAATGGTTCTCTCAGACTGGCCATCCATCTGCGGTTGAAAAGGTTATATTGAATTTTAACTTTGTGCCCGAAGCACGATGCAACTGTTTCTACAATCCTAAATGTGAACTTAGAATCTCAATATGATATGATTGAAACTGGATTACCAGGAAATCTAACTATTTCATCCATGTATATCTTAGTCAAGTTTCGAGACATCAAAGGTTGACTTAATATGAAGAAAGTGAGTAGACTAAATTAGTCTATCCACAATCATTCATATCAAATCACAACCTCTAGGTGTCCTGGGTAATCTTACCACAAAATCCATTGTGATAAATTCCCATTCCCATTCAGGCATAGAAAAAGATTACAAGGTAGCTATAGATTTCTAGGGTTCATCCTTAACCTACTGGTACACACTACTTTTAACCACATACTCAGCTACATCCTTGTGCATATCTGACCATCCGTTTCAACTACTTAAGATTCATATACATCTTAGTGTTTCCTGAAAGCATAGCATACATCAATACATGCACTTCCATAAGAATCTTTTCTTTCAATACACTATCTCGAGGTACACACAACATGTCATGCATGGTCTGGTTTAACTCACTATCACCCTATAGTAGTTCCTTGATCTGATCATAAGAAGTAGGCTTGACTTGCATCTGTGCAATCAAACCACTCTGTGCTGTCACCCCTAAGTCTAAGTTCAACTCCCACATTTCTACTAACAGGTCTCTATTGAAACTTGTCATAGAGAATGCATTAGCTGTTGAACTTGACTTTCTGCTAAAAGCATCATTCACCACATTCTCTTTACCAGGGTGGTAATCTATTGTCACATCATAAAGATAGTGACGCCATGTCTTAAAAACATGAACTACATCAACTATCTTCAGATCATATATCGGATAATACTCCGCTTTCTATGATACTCTCTTATTGTTACATTTCAAGTTTATGTCTTACTCTTTTCTCTAAGTCATTTCATGTTGTTCATGTACCGATCAGTTTAGCTACCTTAAAACCCTAGATCACTATCAAAGCCAGTTTACTTTACATAGATCAAATCTCAAGGTCTTATTTTACAGAGATACTAGTATTCAAGGTTAAATCACTAGTGATATCCCTTGAACTACTACAACTCTAATCATTCTAGGGTTTGGTCCTTGACAATAACATAGCGTTATTTTGTGCGGGTGTGGTCGATTATATAAATCAATTTGAGTTGCTTGGGTCAATAGCCTATTAATCCAACACTCAACTTTAATTATATTGGCTGAAAATTCAGTTTTCACAATAGTTTCTGTAATTCGTTTATTAAATAGCTAACAGAAGCTCCAAAAATTCTGGACATTTTATATGTTATACCTAATAAAGTTTCAGACCTCCAGTAGAAATTTGAGATCATTTCTAATTACCAATAAATAAACAAAAATCAAAGAGTTCACTGCTATATTGCAGTCTGCAGCAGATTCGGCCGAGTTACAAACTCGACCGAAACCCTCACTGTAGAGGTCAAAAGTCATCCAAAAATTACGCCAATTTAACATAGTGTCTATAATTGTGTTTTTCAAGTACAGTTAAAATTTGAGATAAATTGGATATACCAATAAAAAGATAAAATTCAATTACCACACTGCTATATCATTCAGAAAATGTGATCGGTCGAGTTTGAAACTCGGCCGATAAACAGGTCAGAACTTCTTCAAAAATTCTGATATTTTCCAATGTTGTTTAAATTTTATATATCCAAATCATATCCAAATTTGAGGTAAATCAGAGTTACACATAAAATACTAAAAATCATTTACTGAGACACTTTACTTATCAAATTTGTGTTTATGTATCATCAAAACCCTATTTTGGGCCGATTAGGGTCTATGCTTCTCAAACCCTAATTCTCAAGACAAAAGAACATTTAGACTTCTTATCATAGTTAAAACATCCTAGTGTATATACATTCTTACTATGTTACGGGTCTAATTCATCCAGAGTCTATTCTTATTTTACTGTTAATAGGAGTCATTAGATCCCAGTAACGCATCCTGCCAGCCGGACCAGGCCGAACCTGTAGTCCTGAAGCCAAGAGCTACTCGAGATTAATCAACCCCTATTAATCTTAAACATGTGGAAAGAATATCCACTTAGGGAAAACTCATTTAAACATAATTTCGGGTCTACTTTAATACAAAGAAAACAAACATTAAACTTTTCACTTCATGACACAACAATATAAAAGAACCATATTTACTTTACAAGCTGAAAAATTTAATTTCATGCATATAAGAGCATTTCTAGTGATCTTTATATCAAATAAGAAAAATCAAGTAAGATTTATATCACATCCTATATGTAATCTCTTATTCCTACATTAATTTCTTATCTCATAACCCTAAGATTTCTAGGGTTTCTCTCTAGCCCATCCTTCCTCTGCATACCTGGCCAGGGCATCCAGAGAAGAACAGACAGAGTATCTTGATACTGGTCAATCTAAGTATTCAGACACCTGGCCAGGGTATCTAAACACTCAGACCTTCCAGAGCTAAAACTCATCATTTATTATTCGTCTCACTTATAACTTTATCTTTTGACCTTAATGATTCTTAACGACTCAACTTAAACTCTTTACTTGGTTCTTGTGACCACATCCTTTTCCTGCCATCTATAATAGTATAACAGAACACTTCCTGTTAGAAAATTACAGACAGAAGGAAAACTCTTAAACCTTAATCCTATTGGTCTCTTATCGTCCCCTGACCTTGACTTAGAATATTCACATACTCAACCTATGCTCTGATACCAAGATGTCAGACCCCGATCTCGCATTACCCACAAATCACGAGATTAGGGCGCGACGGAGGGATTACACACAAGCCAAACTACTCAAGCTTTTAAAACTTTTTTTAAGACATTAAAAGTTAACCTGATTTATGTTGTAAACTAAATCTAAACAAACTGCGGAAGCATTTTTATTAAACTGACTAGCAATATAAACAGAGTCTACAGCATATTACATTGCTCGACATAAAATAAATCATAACAGTTAATTTACATCTTTATACACATTCTCTCTCACCCACACCTTGTCCCAAAGATCGAGGGGAAAGGACTAAGAGACCTCTAACTACTAACTACATAAACCTTCTACAGACTGAGCGTTAGGATGAAAGGATCCTCCAGATTCCTGTGATGTTGATGACCTGAAAATGTTTTGAGTAGAGGTATGAGCCTACTCGCTCAGTGAATAGCATTTCACTTAGCTATCACTAAACAACTCATCAGGTTTATAAAATTGAAATAAAACATAAGCGCAGTACAAGCAGGGCAGTTCTAATAACATAGCAGATTTGCAGATAATAATCACATTTCTATGCAACAACAGATATTTAAACAAATAAACAGATATATATAGAATTGGCACAGAAGTTCGAATATATTAATTTACTGTGATCCTATATGATTACACATTTATATTATTGTTATGCCCAAATCATATGCAGTGTACCCTGCATATAAAGATCTGTAGCGAACTACGATCCCACCGTACAAGACTTAACGACACACCCGGGAAATGCTAAGTCTGATGCCAGCCCTGCTCTGCCACAGGACCCCAGGCTCATCGGCCTCACTGCACTACATCGAGTGCTCTAGACTCCTCCTCTAACCTGAGTACACAGGCGGAGAGTCTCACGGGGTTACCTCCATGACTCCGCATGGATCTTGTTGCAATAACCCCCAATTTTCTCCAGTGCCACCGTGACATCGCACGCATTGTTGTTGGACACTGCCTCTCTGTCCTCGTGTCTCCATGACTCTGCACGGATAATGTTGCAACACGAGTTTCACCCCTAAGAAGCAGATCTGTCAAAGGGGTTCTACGGTGTTAGGGCACCTAAGTCTATTAACTGATTAACATATAACCATTTAAAATAAGAATATCACATTCCATACTTACTGCACATTCTGAACATTACTTGAAACACATATATAACATTTGTCATCCTTAAACCTGATTCAGTATCATTTATCCAGTTTCCATGCTAAATATCCATTTTCAAATCAACAAATACATTGCAACCATAATACAGGAAATTTCATCATTTTCATTAAGCATATTACGTATTTCAAGTTCCAATGAATCTAACATACTCTATTGTATGTACTACACTGTTTAGAAGTTATACCAACTGATACAGAAGCAATTAAGCATTTAAATTGAGTTAAATAATGATTTCTGAATGAACTACTGCTCACTCTTCTGGAACTCGGCTGACCAATCTGGGAACTCGGACGATTGGCTGGAAACTCGGCCGATCGAAACCCTGCTCGATAACCTATAAAGGGAAACTCGGCCAAATCACACCCAATTCCGCCGATCAAAATGTTGTTCGATATACTAAATAAAGGAACTCGGCCGATTACTGTATAACTCGGCCGATTGATAACTGACCTTGCTGTAAATCTAACTGAACTTCAATCGAATGCTAAATCGAACTAATGGTTGCGGATTTGGATCCTAGCCTCATAGTCGAGCTCAAAGGCACCATCATCATGGTGTTGGTCGTGCCCCCTCACCCTCTGGCCATAGCTTTCTCGCAGCAGCTGTTGCTGCTTGGTCGAAGCCATCCACCCTAAGCGTTAATTGGTGTGATGAAGCTAGCTGGAAGCTTCAGTTGCAAGCTTGGACCTCAAAAAGGGAATCATGGGCTTCGATTGGTGTTGTTTCCCGAACAAATCGACCCTTGGCTGGCCGCCACAAGCTGCTGTGCGGCGCTGCTACTGCTGGCCGGCTCAAGCTGGTCGAGCTACTGCTGGAGAGGAAGGTATAGGGAAGGAGGAAGAGGGAAGGAAGGAGAAGAGAAGAAGGGTAGAAGGGCGCCTGGATCCGAGCTTGGAGTTCCAGCAAATCGCCCCCAAAATCGCCCCTCCTCTTCTCTTGCAGGTCGATCGACCTGCTTGGGCGCCGCTCCACAGTCGGTTCCTGTTCTATTGATCGGGAAGACGTTTGGGAAAAGAAGACGATAAGGAAATAAAGTAGCCGACCCACTTAAAGGGGTAAATAATGGGAAAATTGCATCTCAAGTCCAAGAAAACCAAAAATGGCATAAGTATTGCCTCAGAGGTCCAATTTAAACGATTTTTCTTGCAAAATGCCAAGCACTGAATCCACTACAATCTCGAAGTGAGAAATTATGGTTATTAGCTAGTCACTACTGGTCAATAAATTAGATGCATCTGGAGTACTTTATTCAACTTGATTAAATTAATTATTAACACTGCAATTATCATTAATTGCCTCAGGTGATTCAATCTCAGCTATTAATTCACATATTAACTTATTTGATTAACCATGATGTTTAATTTGATACTCAACACTAATTGAGGTGTTTCACGTAATTCGAGGTATTTATTGACTAACCCTGATATGGGTCATAACAGTTGCAGTGGTTACACCCTGTGTTTCACATTTCTATGCTGAGGAAATGTCACCCCAACACTGAGTCAGTTCTACAACCTATGGAGGTAGAATTGAATGATGACATATCTTACGAGGAAGGGCCAGTGTCAATCCTTGATAGCAGAACTAAAAAGTTAAAGAAGAAAGATATAAGCCTTGTGAAAGTCCTCTGGAACCACCATGGTGTTGAAGAAGCCACTTGGGAACTAGAGGATGAGATGAGAAGGAAATACCCTACTCTTTTCTCCTAATACGTTTTGTTGATTTCGAGGACGAAATCCTTGTAAGGGGTGGATAATTTGTAACATCCCTGACCTGGGTTATAAACTAACCCTAGGTGTTTTGCCTAAATATGTAATTAAACCCTGGTGATTATCTTTTGACATGTAATTAAGTTCCTCAGGAACATATACTTTCAATTTTGTCCTTTTTAAACAAAGTTGTAGTATTATTTTGGTAATGCAGGGGCTTATGTACAAATTACCCAGTTAGGGGGTTAACTTGCAATTGCGCATGTTAAGATGTTCTTTTGATAATGAGACATCATATGAGTGAATATGATGAGACATGATGGATTTCCCAAGCTTGGGCATCTAGATGCAGCTTGTGGAATAATCCTTATGCTTAAAACCCCTAATTTGGAGTAAAATGCAGTTTACCCAATTTGAGGGGTGCAACTTGTAAAATACACCATCTAGAACATCTTTTATGACTCTTGTCATCATTTAAAGTATAAATGGTGAAAGGGACACATCAATGAATAATCAGATAAGAAAAAATGACCTTTGTACATAAAATTCACTAAGTTTGAGTAAGGAAACCTTTCATGTATGTACCCTAGTTGAAAGTTGGCTTTCTTTACCCCTAGATCTTGAGATTTCATGAGCTTTGCATAATTTTAGATGAGATTGGACGTTCCCTTAAATAAGAAAGGACTTGGATGAGAATTTCAAAGTTCTAGAGGTCTTTATGGTGAAAATCAGCCTAAGCTATATAAGCACCTTTCTTTCCAAACCAAGCAAACGTTTTCCTTCACTTCCTCACTTCTTATCTTTCTCAACCGGCCAAAGCAAAGCTCAGGAGCTCAAGGGGACGACCAACCTGTTCTAGGTAAGAGAACACCACCTTCTAGCTCGAATTCATGGAGGAAATCATGTTAAAAGGATGGATTGCTAGTTTTCTTACTTAGCTTTCTCATTCTAGCCATCTTTTCCCAACCTTTCTTTGGAGAAAAACCCTTGGCCGACCTGTGGAGCTCAAGACACCATTAAATACTTGAAGCTTGGAAGCTTGGAGCTCAAGGAACGACCTTAAGGCGGGTTTTATAACTCTAAACCCTTTTGCTTTCTTATGCATATCTTTGTACTTGCAAAAGTAGCTTGTTCTTCTTTTCCCCATCCTTCCTTGCTTTCTTCCAAACTAAAACCATGATGAACAGACCTTAATTTGGAGGTAGAAGAAGATGGGTGTGATTACCAAAGTTACTTTATCAAACGGTCTTATGTCTTTTCCCCTTTTTGATCAAACCGTTTGAAAGGCAAATGGGTTCACTAGGTCGGTTTGGGCAAACGGGTTCCAACCCATTTGAGGGCATTGACCAAGCGTGGACCGTTTGGGTTTTCTGTTCACAATTATGTAGGCTAATGACCCACCAAATTTGAGGGGTTAACTCCAAAGGAATCGTAGGTTGAAGGCCAATCAATTAGGCAATAGAATTGAATTAAGTACTGATTTTTTCCAAACTAATTAACTTGAACTTTTGGGCAAACGGGTTCCAACCCATTTGAGTGAGTTGACCAAGCGTTGACCGTTTGGGATACCTGTTCATAATATATTGAATTTCTTTCCTACAAAGAATTATAATCTAATTCCTAACCAATTAAGAGTTGAAAACACTTCAATAACCTAACCCTAATCGGGTGAGAGTTGCTGATTTCAATATAGATCTTGCTGAGTTTTGGGATGAAGGACCCAAACGGGTTCCAACCCGTTTGGGGGTTCATCCAAACGATCTCACACTCGTTTAGTAAAACCCCAAGATCATTTGGAGGTCATCCAAACGACCTCAAGACCGTTTGAGCCAAGTTTGGGCCCAATTGGAGGTCAATTGATAGGTTCAACTCTGATTTAAATCATATTGTTGAACATTGATGATTAGTCGATTGGAAACCCTAATTGAGTTAGATTTAACCCTAATTGGCTTTCAATTGAGGGTCAATTTGGTGTCCAGTTGATTGAGGCTCATCCTAATTGACTCAATTTGTATATGGTTAACATGGCTTGAGCCAATTGAAAGCTTCAACATAAGAAATCCTTTTCAAGCATAATCTTTGTGTCACCTTTTATGTTCATGCGGTTTGAACCCAAGTAGACCCACAATCGTCTTAGACCAAACGAGTTCAAACCCGTTTAAGACCAAAAGAGTTCACACCCGTTTAAGCCCAAATGAGTTCACACTCGTTTGAGTCCAAACGAGTCCACACTCATTTGAGTCCAAACGAGTTCACACTCGTTTGAGTCCAAACGGGTTCACACCCGTTTAAGCTCAAACGGGTTCACACTCGTTTAGGCTCAAACAGGGTCCACACTCGTTTGGACTTAAATGGGTCCACACCCATTTAAGATTAAGTGGGCCCACACTCATTTAAGGTTCAAATGGATTCAAGGTCATTTGAGATTAAACAAGTTCAAGGTCGTTTAAGAATCAGATGGGTTGAAGATTGAACGTTAAACCCTAAACCAATTGGAGACCTTCAAGGTTGATTATAGTTAATCACTTGAAGGTGTAAATGGTTCAATGATGATCTAATATAAACCCTAATGGTAACCTAAGATTTTAAAGGACTAAGTGGTTAATTAATTGACCCCTGATGATGGTCAATGGGTAAATGACCAAAATGCCCCTAAAAGGTTCAATTGAGTGATACCTTGTTTTAATCAAACCCTAATCACATGATAGTGATGAGTTGACTTGTGTTAATCAATGAGTACTTAAACCAACCTAATTTAGAGTGGTGTAATCACTATCTACTAGTTAGAGGAGAGAGAAAGTACTAATTATAATGGAAACTCAAGTAAAATAGCTTCAATATACATGAATGTGCAAGTTTAGGTATGATTCACTTATGTGAGATCATGGAAACCCTAATTATAATAATTGATGAATCTTAATCTTATCTGAGGTCTTTAATGATGATGTTTCTCATACATGAGGATGTTATGAGATAATTTCACCATGTGGTGAATAATAAACCATAATTCTAGGGTGATGACATGTAATGTGAATAGTAAACCCTAATTGATGAAAACTAGGGAAACCTAGCTCTTGTATGAGTAGGGAGATACAACTTCTTTAAATGAGTTATTTACTGTTATCAGTTGATTTAACCATGCAGGTTCCTTTATGAGGATGATCATATCCAGGTATGGATGATGATACTATATTCATTGAAAGCATGTTGTTAGCTTTATGAATAGTGATATATCCGGATGCCTTGTTAATAGCATCTTATGAGATTGATAGGCTGTGAGAGCCATGGACACCATCAAGGTCATCCTTTAAGAGATGACTTGTGATGAGAATATTGAGAAATGATAATTGATGAGAGTTAGGCTTGTTACATTTAGTATTCTTCCTTCATAGCTGCTATGCTAATGATTAATGTTTGAAAACATGTATGATGATAAAAGAATACTGAAATGTACCTAACTAATCAAGTATAATCATACCATGTAGAGCCCTGATCATAGATCCATCATTGTCAGGAGTTAAATGATGGTGAAACAGGTTTTCCTAAGGGGATTCCTGGAGCACATACTTTTGAATATGTGGGGTAATATGAATGTGAATTTCCTTACATCCTAGTATAGGAATTGATGTAGATGTATCTTAATCTATCAATCCTTCACTATGTATTATGCCGGGGTGATGTAACACTAATCTCCCAAGGAAATCTTTTATACCGCATCGATGAGAGATAAACAAGAAATCTTTCAGTAGCGAAGAGAGTACAGAATGCCACTGTGACTCTAATAGTGAAGTACCAGAATACCCTGGTAAGCTATAGTAGTAGAGACACTAGATGTCCTGCATGTTGATCCTCTTACTGACTGAGGAAGATGAGGTCATAAGAATCTGGCTCTTTTGATGACCTATGTATGATACCGATGCGACTTAATAGTGATCGGTTGGAGTATGAGCGGTATACCTCATCTCCGCAGGGCATAATAATGTTTGTAAAACATAATCAACCGTGTAGTATATCTACTTAGGTTAAACTACGAGATACAATGATTGATGGTTACACTGTTTAGTATACATGTTCTTCATATTCCTTAAATATTATTGATCTACTTGATAACAATCTGTTGCTGATTACCTTAAAGCTTTTTTTGCCTATGTTATTCTTGGTTGCTATAATAAATCTTCTGGCGAAGAGTTATAACTCTCGCTGGGACAATTATTTGAAATTGTCTCACCCCGTAGATTTCAACTTTTTAGGTGGTCGTCGAGGGCGAAGGAATCAATCTTCAGGTGACCAATATCAGCAGCAGCATCAGGAGCAGCAGTAAATCTCAGGTGGAGATTCAGACTGCTGAGTTGTATAGTTAGATAGTCAGTCCTATGTGTTCTCTGTACTCTCAGGTCCATGGAGTCTTTTGGTCTGAGATTTTGGTTTTGAGATCTTGAGATTTTGTATCATGTTGTATATAATTACTCAAGAAGTAATTTTCTGAGATGTAAACAGTTTATCTCCTTTTATGAAAGAAGTTTTTATAGATTCAAGCTCTTATCTCGAAAAGTTTTAATTTTCCGTGATTTTGTCTTCCGCTGTTAATCGAATCGCTTCCGCTAAGTTTATATCGTGGTTTTGGAGATCAGAGCCCACAGTGTTGTAGTTACAACTTCTATAATGATTGTGACCTTCATAATGGTCATAACATCTCCTTCTAGTCAAAATCATGCATTGAAATCGTGATGTCTCTTCTTGGTCGCAACTGATGTCGCGGTTGGTAAATGCTGAGACTTGTAATGTATAGTCGTGGTTGTGGTAAGGTACTGATGATCATTGGATCTGTCTCAGGGGAGACATCCATGGACCATTACGGTTGAGATGATGTCACAACCTATTATGAGTCTACATGGAGTGAGACAGGATATTAAATTGAATCAAATTTTATTCAAAGACATTAAGATAGACAGGAAGATCCATAATAGGGACGTTAATATGGAAATAAAATAGGTGTAAAATGTTCACAAAATATCATATTATCAACTCCCCCAAACTTAGATTCTAGCATGTCCTCAGGCTAATAGATAGAATCATATCATCTAGAGATGAGCTATAGATGTTTTCTCTTTGATGAACACACCATTACCAAATTATTCCATCCTTACAATAAAACCTTTGTGACAGGTACAAAACACTTCTTGAGGTTCTATCTCTTTCCTTTATTTCTAAAGTTAAGTGACTTTGTACCATTTACACAACCTCTTTTAGTAAAAAAAACCTCTCCCTCGCAATGACTGCCCTTGGTTTCTAGCTATACTTGTAAACGGTTCCTGCAAGGGGTAGCTTTCACACCCTACCTTTATTTTGGTTGTATTTAAGCTATTGTGTTGGGGCATGTTAGGCTTTCACAATTTTCCTTCACTCTTCAGTCCCCCTCAATCATAGTGTTATTGTAAAGATAGTGTTGCCCAAGTAGGCCCTGATATAGTGATAGGTGGTTGTACAAGGTTTGCTTCAGAATGCAGGTGAGTATAACTTTGCTTCTAGATTCCACTTCCAGGAACGACATATATGCATTCATGAGTGCAACAATACGTCGACCGTTTGGAATCCTTCAGCATCTTTTTAGGCACACCTCTCATGACTTTATCTCTTTTGGCTTTTAATTCTACTTTCAGGCTTGGGAAAAAGGGTCAGTAAGATTTTTAGGCAGCCAAGCCTCTTCTCTTCTTAATGCGGGGATTTTTTAAAACTAGAAGGGGTAGTTGTTTCCTTCTTGTAGGAGGAGTAGACTTTCTATCTTTTACTACTAGGATAGAGTCATTGATTGAGAATGTGGCTGATAAAGTACTCCTTATTTCCAGGGGTTCTATACATTCGGGAGTGTTCTTTGACTTTACACAATATTGTACTTTAAGAATGGAATAAGATCGTATTGTGGTATCTTTTTCTTTTATGTATATTAGTAGTTCATTTGTGCCACTCTAGAAATGATTTATCTAAAAAGTAGCAGGAGGACAAATAAGTCTACGAAGAGGGAAAATTGAATTCAATTTAGTTCTATATTTTCAACATTTTGTTCAAAAAAATTCAAAAATTTCTCCTACTATGCTTCATGAGGAATATTGGGCAGCTAGAGCCCGGGTGAAGGATGTGTAATTATTAATGTGATTTGACAATATAATATTTAATGTGTGATCACATATTAGACTCGCTATTTCTGTTTCAATACTAGTTATAACAGTATGTCAGTTTTTGATAGAAAGTTAGACCAGAGAATAGATTTGAGGTCAATCTATTCATAAAGTTTATACCACTACATATAAGATATGTAGATATTGTAGTGCATAGAAGGAAGTACAAATTAATTAGGTACCAACCGCTATGACTCAAATCTAATCTCATAAATGAAAGTATATGTGTTGAGCATTGATGGAAAATTGTTTATGTTATTGCCATCGCATTTTGGGCCAAGTGGGAAAATATTAAATATTCCTTTGTAGTGTGGCCCAAAATAAAACGATATATATAATATTAATATAATTTCTAAAAGGATGCATCCGTTGGGTATGGGAGGATTCTCATAACCATCATGCCTCTTCATGATGGTTAGAGAGGTATTAGGGTAATATTATATATTGGGATTGATCCTCTCTCCATGAGATTTACGGTAAACGATTTCATCTCTTTGTAGTCTCACCAGGAGAGAGAAACATATTCCTCTTCACGTACGCTTCCGCTTGGAGAACGCTCGCTCCCGTTTGGAAACGTTCCTCGTCTTCTCTGTTGTTCGCACGTGGCCCTTGTTCCTGCACACCATTATTCTGGGCCTATATTCATGGCGGCTTCTTTTGGTATGTCCCTCTAACATTATGAGCTTACTGAAAAGAACTATAATCCCAAGCAAAAAAAGGCTGTCAATACATGCATGTCTAAATGTAAATACTGACCATTATCTGCAACATACGGCTAACTTGCAACAGAACAGCAATGTTCGACGGACTGAGAACTCTATCCACCTCTGCAATCAAGTGACTGAAAACCCTATAAGATCCATCGGCTACAATCTGTCTTTAGCACCGTACCCCACCTCAAAAATAAGCACATTAAGTTGTGTCCGGCCCAAATATTTTCTTGATGTGCGCGTATGTGAATTTAAGAACCATTGCAGGTCCCTAAAATCAAGTTGCATCACAGAACCTCATGTGGTCTTTGGAGCCATGCAGCCAAATAGACGGCAGAACTGCTAAAGCAACCGCTTTGTACCTTTCTGTGGCTACAGAGATCATGCTTGCTGCTCTGGGAGCAACACTAGTGTTTTCAATGGCGACAAAGTAACTCATTATTTACCAAGTACCTCCAAAACTATACCACTCACCAATCACCACTAGTTCTAGCCTTTGCATGTTGCACGAGAACCGACTGGAGTTAGATGCGACACTGACAAAGAGAAGCCTGTTTCCATTTCAGGCTGAAGGCAATCAATATACGGCGCTTGAGGCACGTCGTCCAAATTTAAAAGTTTCAAAAGGGTCGTTTATCTGCTGCTTATTCATCTTTGAGTTTGATCTGTACATGAATCCTTCTCCTCGAGCTTAAAATCCGTCTACTTGTTCCACAATTACTTCACAGTGACATCATACAGATTACAGACGTTCGCCTTGATGATGCCAAGATTTTTTAGAACTTCCACGCTGCTGCGTAATCGGCAACAGCGGCAGCAGCATAAGCAAATGGCACAGACATCAACACGCACATATGGCTCGTCGGGCCACCCTGCGGCTTGCATGGTCGCAGTTTTCGCCATTAGCGACAGTTGGGTGGCAGTGGTGACCAGTACGTATTCATGATTCATGAACCCTCCTTCTGGCCCCACATGCAGGCTCCTCCAAGCCCACCAAATCCCCATCGGGTGGAATACCATCGGTTTGGGGAGTTCTTTCTGTGTGCCGTACTGTTGTTTTCTTGACGGATTCGTGATATGCATGGGGTTGTAAAAAATTCAAAGACTCCTTGATATAATTATATAAGTACAGAAAATATGATTATAAATTTCTCTATATAAATTGTCTAATCTATCATGTATACAATTATCTTGATTATTGTAAGTTTATCTCCTACTAAATGACGCCCCAATCCCATTTATAACCCTGTTGACAATCAGTGGCGAAGTCAAGAATTTTTTTAAGATAGGACACTACACAGTGTAACTATGTAAATATAATCTTTAAAATATATAATAATTCGTGACAAAATACACCTACCAACTAATATAAATGCCGAAGCAGAATGGATTAAATTAAGTATAGTTATCTTAAAAAGGATGAAGGAGAGGTCTTAATCATAGGCTCAATCAAAAAATTTACCGGAAAGCTCTACAGAAACTTTATATATGGCCTTAATTTGACACCATAACTTATATTTCTAGTATTGGAATATACTCAACTAGATTTTGAAGAAAATGACCCCGATTCAAACTATTAGCTGGTTGAGGTTATGTTGTACTTTTTCTGATAGATTAAGTATTTGTAACATGGTATAATTTACTAGAGTACATATTGTGATATCATAATTATTATGTATTATAAACATTTTAGCATAAATTATGAGAATGTGTCTCTTAGCATACATCAGATAATATCACACATGTGATGCTTGCACATTTTCATAAAATGTTCTTATGATTGTGAGAATTGTTGTGCTTGTATGTATGGCCGCAATCATTCTCTACGTTTACATTCCTAGCAATGAAAACAGAGAAATCAAAAGATATACATTGCACAAGATATTGTGAAGCAAATTAGGAACAAAAGAAAAAACGGTAGAAAAATTGTTTCATACACAATCCAGTGTTTGAACTCAACACATTTTTTCCAGACCGATCATATTCAACACCGTTCTTTTTCTTCATTCCTAGGCAAGCCAACAAAATAATAATTACTTCATTCTTCTTGTATAAAAGATTATCTAACGTAGACTTAATGTACTTATGCTCAGTATAATCCCATGGGTCTTTTACCTTTTGTTTTAAGACACATGAATTCAGAGAAACGGCTTCGATAAAAGCAGGTCGGGAGAAACCATAGAAGACGAAGAAATGGCTGTAGCGTTAGAAGGCATGTCATCTTTAAGAGATGATTAATCCTGTACAATATGGGATTGCTATGTCATTAATAGGAAAAGAGATTTGAAAAGATAATTGCTTTATCGGCTGATGAGAGATAAAACTGATGCACGGGATATAATAACCAAATGAAAGAAAAAGGAAATGAAATATCTTTTTATCTGGAGCCCGGCTAAGCAATTACTACAAAACTGGTAGGGCACTGTATGTATTGACTCGCCGACTAACTAACTTATGATTAATCATAATTACGCATTCAGACCTGTATTCTTGGCTGGCAACGGGTAGGGCATGTGCCTACCCGTACCCGGCTACGCCACTGCTGACAATACACCAGCACCTCACACCTGCAAATATTGACGACAAGTCATCTACTCCACTGAAGTCTCCCTCTCTCATATCAGTCTGCTCGACCTGTATCTACGTCTCTCTCGCGTTGGATTTCTTATTAAAGATTGAGGTGACTTATGGAGCTCCCCCTCCTTTTAGTCTGAGACTTGTTTAAGAATGTCCCGCTACCAAGTTATGCTCTTTCCTCATCCTACTATCTTTTTGAAGGTCATTTTTTTTTAAGGTCTTTCCTCATCCTACTATGTTACCTTTTTAAATGAAAAACTTCATGTCTTACCTCCCCAGCTCCTTGTGTTCACGGTGACCGATCCGCCTTGGTTTTAGTATATGAACGCTTTATCCAAAAAAAAAATGTGTTTGTAAAGCTGAGATTGCAAAATGGAAATCAAGTCACGGGGAAGGAAAAAGGGAATGAGGAATCAGTTCTTCGGGGATTTTTTTAGATAAGTTGTCATTGCATTTAATAAAAGAAATTCTCAAATACTGGTATCTAAGGCTTAGCTCAAAGTTTAAAAATATGGTGTGGGAACCTATTAAAATAACCAACAGAATCACATATAAGAAAAGGTGATACAAAAGCAGTGAAGGCAAAATAACATCAGCAACGACAGAAACATCACAAGAAGATGTTCCTCCCTAAAGCACAACGCCTCCAACTCTAGGCCTTCTCGTCCGAGGCCACAAACAGATATCCAAAGAATAAGACTCCTTTGACTGTGTTGGTGGACCAACTTTTCTCTTTTTAGGCAAAGGCCCAGACCTTTGGCCTTATCCTTCTGATATGAAGGAGCTTCACCTAAGGCTCCTATTAGTTTGGTGCAAATGATAAATTTCGTGGAACTCATTTTTTGGGAACTCTAGTTAAATTTCCAGAAGTTAAGTTACATTCATTTCCATGTGATTGGTTTGTTGTAAGTCTAAATATTGAAATCGTTAGAAACATTGTTAATTTTTACTATGTAATATAAATAAAAAAAGATGGCAAAGACATAAAAACAATCATATCCGTAAAAAATCATAATATTTTTAAATCATGATAACCTCAACAAGTGGTTATTGTGCAGATGTCGCTCCTTTAAAAAAATATTTCATTATGGTACAACTATAATCTCAATAAAAATATTATCATTAAAATCATACCACTATATTTTTATTTTACTTTGTGTGTATAGAGTAATGTAATAATATCAGCATTTCATGTACTTGTAAATATAAGTTTTGGTTCATCGTTGTTTAACACATTGTAGAATATCAATTTTGACATTTTTCTGAGAAATTTTTATTATATTGTTTGTACATGGTCATAGTTAATTATCATTTTTTACATCACATTATTTAAATTAAAATAATAAAATATGATGGATAAATCACATTATTTTCACATGGTGTGGTGTGCATTTTTTCATGATGTTTGTATTTTTTTTGCAAATCGCACTGATAATGTTGTTAGAATGTAAAATATTTTACATAGTATGATTATAGTGGGTGCTATTTTTTCATATTATGTTATGGTTTTAGCAGTGAACTATATTCACATCCCTAATATTTCCAGTCATAAATATTTTACATGTGTTATTTATGACAAATGAAGAATATAAGTGTATAAAAATTATTGTTAGTTGTCTCAGAACTCGTTTTCTGATCTTTTTAAGAGGAAACTCAAGGATTGTATTTTGTATGTAAGTCTGTAACTCACTGAAAAGTCACAGAACTCAAGTTCCAACACTTACTTTAAATCAATCATACAAAACTACTTATCACTCCTGTTGACCTAGAAATAAAACGAGGAAGGCCAAACTTCAAAGAATTGCTAATTGGACGGTGGAAAGCTTCAAAAGACGAAGGGAAAAGTTGCGGCCATAATACTGAGGTAGCTGAGATGGGTGAGAGTAAATTTGAAGAAATTAAAAGCCAAGGGATGGGCAAATTATAGATATAAGAGATTGGTAAAACATCTTGCACTCCCCAGACATTATAAGGAAGAAGGATGGTTAACTGAGGAAGGCCAGGAACTCAAAACAAAAGCAAAATAGGAGGAAGAACATGGACTTACTTGGAGAGGGAATGACTTCAATCAACTATTTCAATAAGATAGGATGAGTTGATTGCTTTACTAGTGGGGAAAAAAATCAATGCAACTAAAAGCATGCAGGAGGGAGCCTCTGGTTTAGAAGGCTTCCCAGTAGGCTTATACCACTATCAATGGGATAACAATGAAGGTGAACTGTACAAATATTCATGTATTAAACTTGAGAACGATGTCAAATGAACTTGGTGTTTGGTGTCACCAGATCGAAGTGTATCCCTCCTCTCTTTCCCTCTCTTAATCTTATGTTCACACATGAGTATTTTCGATTTTGCTACCTGGATGACCCAGCTTCCATTCTGAATTGTGCATAATTGTATTTGCAACAACCAACTTAACTAGAACTTGATAATAGGCAACCATTGTTTTTCTTGTGACTAATGTTTATTAAACATAAAAGCTGATTACGTGGTGTGAAAAATCACTTAGCATTCATATGAATATGACAATCATCTATCACTAAGTCATTATTTATTTGTTTATATTGTAAACTACTGAGTAATCGTTTTCTCATTGAGCAACACAACCTGATATCTTGGTTTGTGTCTGAACATGTCGGCAGGCCATAGGAATAGAGGGAGATGTTTGTAAGAGGGAAGATGCCTCCAAAGTTTTGGAAGCAACTTTTAAGCATTTTGGTAGAATTGATATACTTGTAAATGGTGCGGCCAAAAATTTTCTTGCTTCTCCAGAAGATATATCCCCTAATGCTTTTAAAACAGGTGATTTCTTGTTCTTGTCTTGATTATTATTCTAATCACTAATCTAGCCAGTAAAAAGTATTGAAATTTGCAATTAGCTTAGTCATTTGATTAATATTATCAACAATGTATCAAAAAGTATGAAGTGGGAGGGGAGTGGATGAGACCTAGTAAACAGTTAAGCTCCAGACAGTCGCTTTCCATAATGACATACAACTAAATTTTGATTTTTTTTCATGTAGATGGAATTCGGCATTATGTAACATTAGAACATGTTAAACGATAAATAATTAACAATGTACAACTTGCTTCATACAATGCATATAGTTAAATACTTAACATATAAGTACACAATGTATATAATTACATACACATTATATAGCTACATGTAAGCATACTTACAAATTCACAACAATATACTATTTACATTATGTGATACGTATTATCACATACTATATAATATAATTGCTATTGTGTAGATTAAAAGTTCTTTATATAATGTAAAACTGAATAGGTTATTGTATGTATTATTTTATATTCAATTGTAACATAAATACTACATACATATAGTAATTACTTTGATTAGACTTATACTTACACTTTATATCCAAGAAAATAACCCATTAAGTGGTCGAAGCAGTCAATCAAGCGGTCAGTTCAGCATGCTAAGTGGAACATAATGGGTGATTTATTGCACATGCCTAACTGGGCATCTGAGGCCTGATTTAGGCATGCAGGGACCTTGGGTGCTTATATTGGCACATGTGCTACTTTTTAAACAAAATTGTTAGTGAGCATAGAATATCTTTATCTCAATGGTTGTTTTTCCGCAACAAGGGTGGTCCTTGTAGAATCTGGAACAACATTATTTGGTGAAGCAACACAATCTGTGTTGTCTAAGTGCTAAGATCGAATGTTGGCAAATGGTCTAAGGCATAGTTGGGCTTAGTCGTATTGGTATTGTGGTATTGGTTGATACCAACTTTAATGAATATAATTTTTACGGCAAGGCCTTGCTTGATTGACCTTATCAACTATTTAAACATGTAAAACTTGACACAAGATTAGTTTCATTGTTGTTGTTAGCCAAGAATTGTTAACTTATCTTGGAAACATAATTGATATAGAGATGCACACATAAAAGTTGAGCAAAAATTTGTTTGATTTTTCTATGTACATAGTTTTCATATTAGATTTCATATATAGTTTGGTTGGTAGGAGAAGCTTGGTTTTGAAACCTATGAATAAAAGTTATGTTCTAGGGGGCATATTATACTTGTCGAGATGGTAGGCAGTTTGTCACAAATATCTTTATAATAATGGACACATGAATGGGTGTGATGGATATGGCACAATCATCAAATTTGGTGCATAGAGGGATGTAATATTATCATTTGAAATTGAGAGATAAAAATATATAAAACACAACTATGTTGGTAATTTATACTTGTGTTGAGAATATAAATTGTCTACGTTAATAGTTGACGGGCCTAGCTCAACTTAAATCGATTAGTAGTATTTAGTTTATCTTATGTTGTTCTCCACAACTTATCTTGCTCGTCTACTGTAGAATAATGAGAAGAATTATATTCAGTGAGTAAAAGTATTTAGAATACATTCTCTTTTATAGGACACGAGAATAAAATAATGACCAAATCTCAACAATATGGGATAAAACACAGAATTAACACAGAAATAACATATCTGTTTACTCCCCCTCAAGCTGGAGCATAGACGTCGAACATGCCCATCTTGTACACTAGAGTCTTGAAACGAGCTTTAGGTAGAAGTTTGGTGAAGATGTCTGCAAAATAGATGTTTTGTTCCCACCATTAATGGTAGGTAAGAAAAACAATTAAAAGTAACTTATGGTCAGAGAGGTTTACGTACGAGAATGAAAAATATGATAGTAGTATGAGGCATAGAATTATAGCAATGCCATCAATAAGGCATATAAAGAGACCAAATCATCTTAGCGACAAAACTGATAAAAAACAAGTATTAGTATCTTCATAATTAAAATAAGAAAAGGGAGCAAATGAAAGGACCATTGAAAGCCCTAGATAATCTGTCAGAATAAAAAAGTGGTTTATTATGAGTTTTCAACTAAATATGAGCACTAATTGTTATGGGACATTTTAATCTTTGAAGTTTAGTCTCTAACTGCTGTATCACTTTAAGGAGAATGAAGAATTTGAAATCTTTAGTTACTTTGAACAAAGGACCCTATTTTCATTGAATCTGAATGAACTAATACATGTATAGTTAGAGAGATTATGATTATTTGGTAAGAAAAAGTCAAACCTTTGAAGAGAAATTTTGAATTTATTTTTCCTATAGGAAGGAAGAATCTTCAAGGCTGCAAAGATGTCAAGAGAATTCATAGGAGGTGAAATTGCAAAATTGGTCCAATAAGATCGTTATGGTGAGAAGGTTCTGAATAAAAGTTGATGGTATCTCCAAAAAGGTTATTAGGAGTTATTGATTAATGATTCTATGATTTTCAATTTTTATATCTTTTATCGTTGGCATGACCAAGCCAGATATTGTATGTAGTTCACAAAGAGTGGCTAAAAGAGATGGTGAAGGTATAAATCAAGGATCCCTCAGCTACTCAAATTATGAGTTTGCAAATTTGGCACAAATCACTTGATGGAAATACATGTCACTATCAAGATCGCCCTTGAGAAAAATTCTCCTCTGAGAGTCAAAGTTCTTGAGAACCAAGAAATGAAAAGGAATGCAACTCAAAAAAAATGAGACAAAAGAAGTCAAGATCACATTAAGAAGAACCGACTTCCCAACACAACTAAGGAAATTGGATTTCTAATTAGAGAGAGTTCTTGTAGCTACAAAAACAATTGGGTTCTAAACAACATTTTACAACTTCAAAGGAGATAGGACACAAATATTAGGGAAGCTTTCTTCCTGACAACCCAAGATGTGTTTCAATCTAAGCATGTTATTGGCGTCAACATGTGATAATGGTGGCATTGTTAAAATTGCTTTTAATGCCAGATAGGTGTGAGAAGATACCTAAGATCTAGGAAATGTTAATGAGATTCTTATCATATAGCTTAAGGAAAGTAATAGTATCATCTACAAATAAAATGATATTGTTATTCACAAATCTATTGTCAAGTATCTTGTCCAAGATACCATAAAAGAGAGTCTAATCAAACATTTGAATGAAAATGGAAGTGATGAAAAGTGAAGAGGGAAGAGAACATGGGATTCTTGCCTTGCCCATTACAGCTACCAAAGTAATAAAAGGAGAGACATTGATTAAGGTGGTAAAATGACATTATCTAACACAATAGTGAATTCAAATAACCCAAGATTAACAAAAGATAAATTTGTCAATTCAATGTATGATAAACTATCAAATAATATTATCAAAACCTTATTTTAGAGTCAAGTTTTAGAGTCAAAAGTGAGTAGCTCACAACTTTGATATAATCGATTTCAATATCTAGGAGAAAGCATCTTAGATGTGTTTGTAGTCAATACAAGGAAATTGTTCCAAGCCAACAAGGCCTTCTAAACGATCTCTAAGGCTATTGTTGAGAATTTTGAAAATGATTATGTAGCAAGGATTAATAACAATAATTAGTCTAAAATGTTTGATATTTGAAGGTCTTTCTAAACTCTTTATAAGAACAATGTTTCTTTGATTCAAAGTTGGATGTCATCATTTTGTTGCATGTAGAGAAAAATATTCACTAAACTTAACTTGATTTACAGTTGATAGGATTGGAATAATGGCATAGTCATACAATCAATACGATATGATTTATGAAGATCCAAATGACTAACAATGTTATATATTTCTTCATCTATAAAAGTAGATAATACAGAAAGTGGGTAAAGGATTTTATTATGACTTGATTATTCCAATTAAAGTTGAAGAGACAAGAGAAGGAACATTTGTGATTGAAAATATTAGAGTAGTAATTAATAATGTTGTTGATGAGTAAATGACTTTTTAAAGTCAAGACATAGAAATTAAAGGACTTGATTAGGAGCATCTATAAAAGCAGATAGTAGAGAAAGTGGGTAAAGGACTTTATTAGGACACATTAGATCCTAATTAAAGTTGAAGAGAGAAGGAGCATTTTTAGTGAAAAATTAGAGTATTAATCAATAATGTGGTTGATGATTAAATGACTTTTTGGTATTCAACACATAGATATTAAAGGACTTAAAAGGAGCATCTATGAAAGCAAATAGTAGATAAAGTGGGTAAAGGACTTTATTAAGACATAGTATATCTCAGTTAAAGTTAAAGAGACAAGAGGAGTACTGTGAAAATATTAGAATAGTAATCAATAATGTGGTTGATGATTAAATGAATTTTTGAAAGTCAACACATAGATATTAAATGAGTTTATTAGGAGAATCTATGAAAGAAGATAGTAGATAAAGTGGGTAAAGGACTTTATTAAGACCTAGTAGATCCCAATTAAGGTTTAAGAGACAAGAGAAGGACCATTTGTTATTGAAATCATAGAGTATTAATCAATAATGTGGTTGATGATTAAATGACTTTTTAGAAGTCAAGTCCACTAGGAGATTATGAACATAGAAATTCAACTTCCTACTACAACACAATATATAAAAAAAAAATGGTGCTTCTATCCTATTATTTAATCCAGTAGGTTTTATATCTTTGTTTTCATAAGATTTATTAGTTATAAAAAACATCTTGCAACTATAAAAAAAAATTGGACGAATAATATCAAGGTCTAGGGAAGTGTTGAAATCCAAAAGTAGGAGCTCCCTCTATAGAGAAGTGGTCCTTGATATATATCAATGAAGGTGTCTTTATTCTAGATATATAATTAGTTTATAAAAAAATGAGTCATCAAGGATACTTCCTGTCCTCGACCCCTCATTTATCTATGGATGCCCGACAAAGGAGGAGTATGGTAAACCAAGTGTGCAACCCATCAGTTCTGGCACAAACCATGTTAGACATAAATCACAATTTATTCTTCCCCATGAGGATTCAAACATGAGACCTCTCCCTGTGGCCACAGTCTGATCACTAGTGAGTTACACCCTTGTGGGCTAGTTGATGAGTTTAGAACGAAGTCATTTGATTTTTTGTGGAGAGTGTGGCCCATATTGTAGTATTAAGTCATAACTATTGAGTTCCCAAGACTCAATAAAATGCATTCCTCAAAATATAGGTTTAAGAGGAGAAACTCTCAAAATGGAAAACTTTAAGTCCCCAAGGTAGGAATTGGAGTCAATATTGGAGTCAGTAATTACAGAGAACTAGTCAAGAGAAAAGGAGATGATAAGAAGTAGCATGACTGAGAGGAAAAGGTATCCCAAGATGGAGAGCCTAAGAACTTATCCAGGTGAGACTCGTAGGAAATGTGGTTCCAAGTGGAGTTGATGTTACTAGTGGAAAGGTAAACTAGGATATGTGACCTGATAAAACTATCAAAGGAAACATTATTTTGCAAGTGAATGTGCATATTAGAATAATTATTATTACACTCAAGATTGGACCTAGTGAGGGTAAAACCAACCCCAATAATCCAAGAAAAAATCATATAGATATCTTTAAGGGTGTTGAGCTCAAAGACAAAGAGGGCATTTCTTATACCTATATTCTTCATAAATGATAGTGAAAACCCATTCTTGATTATTGTAGTTGTTTTGAAATTTAATGGATGTAAAGTCACCCCCCCCCAATTAGCAAAAATATACATAAATGTCTAATGGTTCTAGTTGATGAAAATTGCATCCTCTTATGTATGAGGGAGGCCTTTGGATTTAGTTTGTGATGATGTTCTTGCCAATGGTATAAAGAATGAAATTTTTAATATTAGTTTGAGTTTCGTGAATGGTAGCAAGAGTGTTTTCATTAATCTTGATTGAATACCTAAGAACAAGAAGGCATCACACCAAAAATATACCACAAATCAATATGTGTAAGAGAATAGTAGGTAAATATAACAAAATTGCAGAACTAAAATCAAAAGATCAGAGTGTGGGTATGCTCATTATCCAAAACCAAGGGCATTTCATTTTCCTAACCCGTAATCTTCTTAGTTTTAATTAAAGAAAAGTTAGCCTATATATGATTGTTGAAATGGATGCCAATTGTATTAAAAAAATGTGTAACACTATGAACTAGAATCTCTAGACATAAAGTTTGCAATAGGATCTTAGTCAAACTACCTTCAAAAAAGGAAACAAAAGGTAGATAAGTAGAGAGAGATTTTGATGTCTTTATGCCTAGAGGTCGAAAACCCATAGTGTTAATGCACTAGGGTTCTTCATGTAGAGTTGAACAGTTTAAGACATCACCACCAATGGTATTAGAGATAGCAATATCATCAATTGTCACATAATTATCAAGTTTGACTTGAGAAGGATTCTTGGCACCTAGTAGAAATCATCCTAGAGTGATCTTTCCAATCATTGGGTTCATAAAAGTGTTTTTGGTTTTCTTAAAAGATATGTATTTTTTCATGTTGATAAGGCTCGGTAGTATTGTCATCTATGACATTTATTGGATCTAGTGTTTTTAGCGATTGTAATATCATTAACATTGAAAATATTATTCTTTTTATCGGATATTTAGACTTTTATTTTGGAATTTGGTATTAGGGTCTAAGGTTCATGAAAACTAACATTGTTTTTTGCTATTTTGTGGTAGTTAATGTCATTCCTAACACATCCATATCATTTGTTGATGGACAATAGAGGATCAATGGATTTGGTATCAGACTAAGGCTAGTGAATGGGCTTCTTCTAAGGAACAGACCACAAAGGGGGTGTTGAGAAAGATTAGCAAAGAATGAGGAAATACCATGTTGATCTACAACATCGATGAAAATAGATTTCAAATTTTTTTCCCACACTAAACCTCAACTTGTTTGGAAGTCAAGTGAATTAATCAACTGTAAGGAGACAAAATGTTTTAGAATAGTTGGCATGCTGAAAGTAACTTTGTGGATATTATGAAGTTTCCATACCACCATGGAGGAAATATCATGAATTGTTCCACATGCCATATGTATGGCTTAAACACAAACATTAAAATCCAAGTTGTGGCACCATCTATATCATTAGTCATTCTATTCTGCATCATCGATCTAGATAAGGAGACCTAGATAAACCATGAGGCATTGATGGTCATTACCAATAGAAGGCTATTACAACTACAATTACTCCTAAATTTATGTGACTCAACTTGTTCACCCTACTAGCATATTGGATTGAAGTAGTAGAGGTTGTATCCCAAGACAACTATCATTGTTATGACAAGATCTCTAGGATTTCAAGAATCTAGGTTAATTTAACAAGATATTTGGATTGTGTGAAATTACAAGACAAATTAAACTAACTAATTAAAGACTAAATTAAACTCTAATTTCTTTAGATTATTTGTATGTTTTCGGGTAAGTGACATGGACTTAGTGTTTCACCACACCACAAATCCATATATAACAAAAATCTTGTAAATGGGTTCAAGATTTCTTGCATGGAAGCAAGTAGTCCAAGTATCACATTGTTCTGTAGATATATTAACTTAACATTATACCTAAAACATTTAAGAATAGGAAATATTTATATCTCTTGGTATCCCCCGCACAACCTAACTACTATCATTAATTGGGTCAAATTGTTATGATGAACTCTCCTTACACTTCTAACACCATCATGTTGGTATATATGCTCATAGATCCATCCCAAGCGATTGCATAGAGTCGGATATTAATTAATTAATTAATGTGATTATTTAGTTAATTAATGAATTCCAGAATATTCTAATTAATCCACGAGCATTTTAATTAACACAACGTTTCTGTTTATCGATGGATTTAGGAAACCCTACTTCCCTTCGTATCCTATTTAAAGGAGGATTGACAGTTGATATCTATATAAGATATCGAGAGACGCTTTTAGTTTACGCTCACGTACGTAAACCTAGCCGTCACCGTCCTTAGGAGCGAAAGGAGAGCAACGCACCGCTAGCACGCCGCCGCACAGACACGACTCCTTCCTGCCAGCCTAGGAAGCGTGACATGGAGTTCCGGTCCATCCGCGTAGACGAAGTAGAGATGCAGACGCTGAGACGCCTACGTTCGGTGGACATGACGACCATCCGTGCGCATTACGAGCGGCGCACATCATCGCACAGGTGCGCCGCCAGATCTTCCTGCGACAGCGAACGGGAGAGAAGTTTCTTCTGTGTAGGTCAGCAACGTTGTACCGTCGTGCAGCGGGACATCTTCGGACTTTCTCCACGATAAGATATATCCCGTAAACACTCCTTCCAAATACGTTGTTGTCGACGAGATCCTGTTTCGGGTTGCGTGGATTTTATTACTTCTGCCGCGCATATTTTCTCCACAAAACTCAACACATCAGCCATTGATAAACACATTAAAAATGCAAACATTGTAAAATAAGGAGACATGCATTCAATTCATAGAAAAATATTGGTTTACAAGAAATAAAATGGGGCCTACTCTCATATGTTGATAAATTATGAGGTTACTCACATAGATTGTATTTACATATAAGAAATCAATATAGAATTTATGTTCGTCATGATGATTGAAATAATATCCTAGATAAAAAGGATAGATAGAAAGAGAATGGATTAGGATTCGATAAGATACCTACGCCACCCTAGATAATGTTGTATGTATGTCCCATCATATCCTTCTTGGATGCGGATAAAGCATAAGTTAGACAATATCTGGAGAGAGAAAGTAGATGTTGGTCGTTGGTGGAGAAGATCCACTCTACTTCTCTTCTCACACTCTAAAATGATGGATTCCACCTATCATTTTCTCTATACATGTATGCCATCACAAATAACCTAACTTAGATTGGATCATTTAACTCAGATAGTTGTCGAGTTCTTTTATATGTTGGCCCAATAATCAATTGTGTATTCCCATTATTAGATATTTGCATGGAATGTGAGTGAATATTGAACTGTGTAAGTTGTCTTTCTATGGTTTCTCAAGTCAATTAGTATTGTAAATATCATATTAAAAAATAACACTTTCGTGTAGATAAGTGACCAAAAATTGGAATTGTATGTAACATGACGTGTAATATCTCAACATGGTGTAATTATCACAACTATTCTTTCTTTGTTTAAAGTCATGTTGCATACCATGTAGCTGATCTGCACATTGTATCCTATCTTCACTCATCTCAAATGTGATCCCTTCATCATGAAATTTAAAGTACATTCTGCTGAATTATATCTTATGAATATCCAAGTGGGATTTATCATGAAATCAAGGTACCTACAATCCAAACTGTGGAGAAAATTAAAACGAAACGAATTTTCTTAACATGAAAATAATGTGTTATATGATCATGCAAATGGGTATAAGAATGTAACTAGAAAATTCTTATCAAATCTCCCTAAGCTTTAAATATCATTTATCTACAAGAAATACTAACAGGTAATCAAAACAAAAATAAAAAAGAATGCACAATGTAACGCCCTATTTTTTGTTAATATCTAATCCTAAATTTAGAAAACTCTAATTTCAAAATTCCAAATCTTCATGCTTCAATTGAAACCCATCAAAACTTTGAGACCCATTTATAATTTCTAAATCTAAATCATATTCAGGGATAATTTTCATTATTAACTTAATTGAAACTTAATCTCATCAAATTCAACCCAAATTAGCAAACTAGTGATACACAATGAGATAAAGTGAAACTAACCTTTTTAATGATAATACTTTGACCTAATAATTTTCGTGGAAACTTGACTTAGTAATATCAGGCTTTATCCAAAATATCAACCTTTAATTGTTTTTGGACAGTCTAGATATTAAACTAAGATTTAACTTAGAGAGGAAATAACTTATAGTAGGAAGTCTCAAAACTAATAAATAACTTTATTTTTAAGATCTTTGTACCAAAATTAGGTAGCACTCCAATTTTGGTTGGGTTTGACTCTCATTGATGCCCCAATTTGAATGAGAAAGAAACTAAACTAATTATTTAAGCTTACCAAATAAACCTAATCCTAATCTAGTTGGACTTTGGTTTAGGCAGTCTAATATATGTCATACGACATAAGTGGGAGCCACATCAAGTCAGACTCAGACCTTGGCCGCTCCGCGAGATTTGCCTCTCTTTCCCAAAGTCACTAAGTCGGGGGGACTCCACAAACAGCTGAATCGTGACTCAATTCTCTCTCCCTCTCCAGATTCCCTTGTGTCGTGTTTTCTCCACTTTTGTTTTCCTGGTATCTTCCTGAATCTGGTGATATCCTATTTGAACCATATCCCCCTAAAATGTAGAAATGCCCCAATTCTTAGATATGATCTCAACTCCCCTTTGCCCATGGACTCCCCTCCATGTAGTCTATATATATCCTGCTATGTCAATACCACCCGGTATCACTGCATGACCTACTAAGCACTCAATTTCTTCCCCTTGGCTCTGTGTCACAGTCACAGTCCTAAATTTTTTCATTGGTAGGATTTTCTATTGCACCATGTCGGTATCCAACCATCATGCAATTACATTTACAGGTACCATCCTTCAACCATCATCTTTTTTTCTACTTTTGATTAAATCAGTTGTCTAGCCCAGTTGACTACCCATGAGTAGGTCCTCATATCTCCTATTTTAGCAATGACTGCCATGGTACTCTAACATTTTTTGTAGTCTTCTCAACCTAGGTTTAGTACCCATGTCCTCGTGAGAAACTAGCAAAGTTACCTAGCATGTTTTGGTTCCTCGGTTCTACATGTTTGAGTAATTCATCTTACCCAACTCACAACCATGGTCAAAATCATGTTTGGGGTAGCAAACCTCTGTGACTCCTGATCTTTGGATCCCTGATACCAGAGTTGTCCTAGGAATCGTGTGGCATGGTACTGAAGCCATGAAGGACATTGGTTTGCAGACTTGAAAAACCAAGAATTGAGCTTAATTTCTTGCACTATTTTTGGTTCATCTTGTCGTAGGGAGGACGAAGATCCCAGGGTATGGAATTCCATCTTTGGTGCTAATGGCTTGGTCTCCAATCTCTCGCCATCATGGGCATAAGTGGTATTTTCTGCCTTAATCACCTTCTGATCTTAGGTCTCCTTGGGGGAGAGTCTGGGCCAAGCAGTCGGCTCTGGTTGGGCCATGACACTGTGGGCCCAACCATTGAGGGTTTTGGATAATCTAGCATGGATTCATGTTGCTTTATGATTGGTTGAATCTTCAAAAATTCATATTTAATTAATCTAATCTCAAGAAAATAAATATAAATACTCATTGGAAAGGTTTTCGAACAAGGAACAATAATATGGTGGTTTCGAATCCCTTTTTAATTAAGATTCCCTTATTTTTTCAAGAGTTGTGAAACCCTAAAATTAGGTTGGATAATGATTATTATCGCATGTTAATAAATTCAATAGTGTAATTAGGGTTCCTTGAATATCAAGAGACTAAATAGGAGTTGCTCCAATCTTTGTAAGTGGTCCATGCACTTTGAACATAATTATTGGATATTTATATTATATTGTATACAATTTACATGTTATTATGTGAATGTACTATGCATGCTATAGTTTTATTGTTCAAAGTTAAAGTTGTTGGATAAATGAAATTTTTTTACTATTTATTTTCAAGAATCATCATATTACATCAATTCATGTTTATGAGCAAGATTAAAGAATATTCAAGAGTAAAGAGTAAAGTTAATGAATGAACCTTATATAAGATTGTCGTCATGGGCTTTCCTAGCATACAGTGTACTTTGTTACAAATCATGGGCTTTCCTAGCATACATATCACTTTGGTGCAATTCAAGAGGCACTTCTGTGCAAAGAGAAGAGGCACTTTGGTGCAAAACTTGAGGATTCTTAAATAAGTTAGACAAAAGACAATGATAAAAATGCAAAGTTTATTTTCATGATGTTAAATATTTTCTTTTCAAAGTATATATTATTTTAGATTGTATAATAAGTTCAATTCGACTTAGAAGTTGTTTTATGCATGGATGGGGGCGTGATGCCCATAGGAAAGGAGAAACATCAAGGATAAAGCTATCTGATGACCAACTGAAGAAGGAGCTCAAGGACATCTGAGACCAGACCTGGTGGGGTGTCAATTATCAATAGATTAGATTTTCCTTTATGTTTATAATACATGTGTTTTAATTTGGAGTGTGAGTTTTATTTTATAAGTTGAGATATGAGAAACTATGCAATGTATCCTATGGATTATCAAACTTTATTTTTATGCAATGATTATCATGTTTGTGTCATTCCCAATAAGATTATGTTCCACTCAACAAATTATATATTTTAGAAAATTGGGATGTTACAATATGGTATTAGAGCTAAAAATATAGTTAGCCACCCAAATTTTCTCAAAATCTCATATAGTTTATGCTCCTCTTTGGAGATGGCTCACAAAAGGAAATCGATAAGGGCAAGGAGCACGTAGATTGAGAGGGAAGCTTTGTCAATGGGGGAAGTGATGATAGTGCTTCTGGAGGGACTAACCCTAATGGTAACCCTAATGCACCTCAAGAAGTTCTCATCAAGGCTTTTATTGATGCCCTGACTAGTCAACAAGGAAGACCACATCAGTTGAGGAACCAGGAGTTGAGCTTAGTAGAATTCTTGAAGATTAAGCCAAAAACCTTCTCCGGAGAAGCTGAGACTGATGTAGCTGGTCATGATGAAGAATGGCTACTCAATGTCGGGCATTGTTTCCATGATTTGGGATGTCTAGAGCCTTCTAAAGTTCACTTTAGGACACACGTGTTGAAGAGTGCATCCCACACTTGGTGGGAGAACTTCACCAATGCTCGAGGACCTCATGTTGAGCCATTGACCTGGGAGGAGTTCGCCACTACCTTATGAAACCATTACATCTAAGAAGTTATGATTGAGAAGAAGGAGATGGAGTTCAAGCACCTGAAGCAGTACAACACACTGTCAGCCAATATGCAATGAAGTTTTATATGTTGCAGAAGTATGGGTATGGTTTAGACAAGACATGTCTGGCAAAGAAGTTCATGTGTGGCCTAAAACCTGATTTGGGCTATGCTCTAACTGAACGTGGCATCGAGATAGTGCAGGAGGCACTCGAGTCTGCCATGGGTTGGAGGGCCACCCTGGATAATATTGGAAGAATGGAGGATCCTCAAGAAGCAAGAAGAGCATAAGAGCCATAATGACAAAAAGAGAAAAGTACAAGAGGAACTTGCTCCAAACTCTCATGCAAAGACTCGGTGCACCAAGTGTAATAGATATCATATAGGAGAATACAGATATAGAATTGGAGTTTGCTACTATTGTGGAGGGGTTGACCATATTAGATACATCTGCCCCAAGCTCTTATAGAAGAAAGATTTTCAAGTCCACCAAGAGCCTAAGGAGAAATGAAAAGCTAGGATCTTCACCATGGTGGATGATGACGAAGATGATGAGAATGAATAGGGTATGATTTCATAATTAAGTCCCGTTGGTACCTTTGCATGGACTATAGTTTGTGATTACTATTGCCCTAGATATAAGTATATGTAAGATTTCATGATAATTGTAAGGTGTTAGAATTTTCATGTTAAGGATAAGGAAAACTCTAAGGTGGGTAGACTAGTAAAATTTTGAGGACAAATTTCAAATAAGGTGGGTAGAACGGTAACACCCTAATTTTTGTAATATTTAATCCTAAATTTAGAAAACTCTAATTTCAAATTTTCAAATCTTCATGCTTCAATTAAAACCCATCAAAAGTTAGAGACCCATTTATAATTTCTAAATCATATTCAAGGATAATTTTCATTATCAACTTAGTTGAAACTTAATTTCATCAAATTTAACTTGAATTTTCAAACTAGTGATACATAATGGGATAAAGTGAAATTGACCTTTTTAATGATAATACTTTGACCTAATAGTTTTCATGGAAACTTTATTCAATAATATCATGCTTTATCCAAAATATCAGCCTCTAATTGTTTTTGGATAGTCTTGAATAATTAAACTAAGATTTAATTTAGAGAGAATATAACTTATAGTAGGAAGTCTCAAAACTAAAAACTAACTTTATTTTTGGGATTTTGTACCAAAATTAGGTAACCGTCCAATTTTGGTTGGGTTTGAACTCTCATTGATGCCCCAATTTGAATGAGAAATAAAATAAACCAGTTATTTAAGTTTGCTAAATAAACCTAATCCTAATCTAGTTGGGCTTTGGTCCAGGGACTAACCTAAGGATGGTTACACGCTCAAGAGGAGGCGATCAGAGATCTACCATGTAGGGTGGAAGAAGGCCACATCCAACAGGGGACCTTGTGAGGGTGTTTGTCACTCCTAAGTAATGGGCTTCACTCTACAAATCCCAAATTGGGGATGTGAACACTAGGATTGAGGCGACAGAGATCACTGTTGAAGAGGAGACAATCATAATACCGCAAGATGAAGTTGATGATAATGCAGTGATGTGGAAGAACACCCTCACAGGCTACATCATTAGATTTCACCCCACATCCCAACGCTTCAAGACCTTCTTCAGCGGATCTAGAAACCATATGGTACCATGGAGATAATAGGCAAAAGTAGTGGAAGTTTTATAATTAAGTTTCAATCTGAGGAAGATCTTAATACAGCCGTAGAAGGAGGCCCATGGTACGTCAAGGGTAAGCCCATGATACTGAAAAATTGGGAATAAGGCAAGCTGTTTGAGAAGGAGAATCTCACCTTGGTCCATGTCTGTCTAAAGCTACTCAACCTCCCGCTCAAGTTATGGAGTGAGAAGAAGGTTGCCCACATTGCTTCCTACCTCGGGAGACCGCAATGCCTCAATAGATGAACAAAATCGAAGCATAGAATTGACTATGCCTAGGTGAATGTGTTGATAGTTTCTTCGTCGACGTTCCTGAGCTCTATCAAACTACACACTAATAAAGGAAAGAGTTATTTTGTACAGGTGGAGTATGAGTGGATGCCTAAGCATTTCCCTCATTGCAGCACCTCTGGTTACGATAAGAATCTTTACAAGCTGAAGGTCCAAGTCAACCAGGTGGCTCCAAAGCAAAGTCATTAGTAGAGTGAAAAAGTGACACATCAATGTCCTTCTGATAGCACACTGAATAGTACACAGGATATTCATTAGAATGCATATGAGTCCTCAACAACAATGGTGGCTAAATCTAGCTAAGTAGAAGAAGGCTTTACCCAACAAAAGAAGACTACTAGCCCGATGTGAAAGAGAAGCACCAAGGCTCAAAAGACTAAGCAAAAAGACAAGCAAGCAAACCAATTCCAGGACCTATAAGAACAACAACAACAAAGGAATGATGTGTTGGTGGGAGGCAGATTAACTCCCCCCAATCCCAATGATTAGTCCTCCCACCATCATGGCCTGGAATGTCAGAGGCTTATCTCAAAAGGACAAGTAGGACATGGTCTGGGCCGAACTAAGGAGAGATGAGGTAGATATAGCTCTCTTAGTAGAAGTCAAAGTGAAAGGAAGTAAAGTAAGAAAGATGGTGAAGAGAAATTGGCCAACCTATAGGTGGATTGACAAATCATCCCACTATAATAAGACAAGGATCAGCATCGCGTGGGAGAACCAAATTACAACATTACTCATATTACTCAACAAGACAGATCATTCACTATAATCTTGAAGTGGGTGATAATAACCTCAAGGTCACTATTATATATGCTGACAATGAAGACGATAAAAGAGATTTGTGGAATGACTTAAGAAGTATCCACCCTCAAGCCCCATGGCTCATTGTTGGGGACTTCAATCCTATCAGAAATACCACTGAAAGATTGGGACAATATGCCCCCTATGATAGATCAATGGAGATTTTCAACAGTGTGATCAATGACTTAGGCCTTACGGAGATTCATGTGAAAGGTCCATTCTTCACCTAGAACAATCAACAAATTGAGCTCAACAATACTAGGAGCAAGATTGATAGATATTTCTACCAACTACAACTCCTAAACAATTTTCTTAATCTTTGGTTGGAGATTATGCCCACTATTTATAGTGATCACCATGCACAAGTTCTCCACCTTGATGATGAAAATCCAAAGTAGAAATATCCTACCAGGTACTTTAATACATGGACAGGATTGGATGGTTTCAAGGATATTGTCATTGAGGTGTGGAAGAATGATACTTTGGGGAACCCTATGTACAAACTATGTCAGAAGCTCAAAGCTACTAAACAAGCATTGCATGCTTGGTATTGGGAATGTCTTGGTGACCTGATCGATTGTGCCAGGAATAAGGACAAGGAAGCTCTAAGAGTCCATGTGCAATCTAAATTGAACCCTATTGATGGACTTTTGTGGGGGATAGAAAAATAAAATAAAAAAAATCATGAGGCCCTCCAAGCCAGAGCTGTGGAGGAGTCCATCTAGTGTCAAAAATCTAGAGTGTAGTGGCTCCTACTTGGATAGGACAACTCAAAATTATTTTATGCATCCATGAAAACAAGGAGGATCAGAAACCAGATTAAAACTCTGATGTACAAAGTCCATCTTATCAAAGGGGAATAAAACATCAAGCAGTGCTTTTCCCAACATTACAGCAATCTCTTCAATGACAAAAGAGGTCCCTCTAGCAACCATACCTAGTATAATATCCCCAAACTCACAACTCAACATGTTAATCAAATGTATACTTGTCACAGATGATGAGATTTATGACATTGTGATGAAATCAACTGATGATAAAGCATCTGGGCCTAACGGCCTTAATGCCCATTTCTTCAAATCTGCTTGGGAAATAGTTGACAAAGATGTCTGCTCAATAGTTAAAGATTTTTTTCTTAAAGGTAGGTTATTGAAAGAGGCCAATAAAACATATATTTTGCTCATCTCAAAGGTGAAAAAACTAGAGAATATAAATGACTGGAGATTTATCTCCCTCTGTAACTAAATTTGTAAATAATTTCCAAAATCCTTACAAATCTCTTGAAAGATGTGACGTCATCCATCATTAGAGAGAACCAATGTGCATTTGTAAAGGGTAGGTGCATATCTGATGCCATTTTGCTTGCAAATGAACTTGTTCATGACTTCAAAATCCAATCGACCAGTAGTAAACTTTTACTTAAAGCTAATCTGAGTAAGGCATATGATACAATTGATAGGAACTACATCCTTAAAGTGATGAGAGAAATGAACTTCCCATATTGCTGGCTATAGTGGATTCATGAATGCATGGACTCTGTTTCCTTTCAAATACTGATAAACAGTGCACCTATGCAGATCTTTTAGGCCACTAGAGGGATCAAACAAGGGGATCTCCTTCCCACATATCTCTTTGTCATAGGCATTCAAGGCTTTATTTCAATTTTGAATAAGGCAGTATCTAATGGGGAGCTAAACCCACTGAGGGAAGGAGAGATCGAGGTATCACATATTATCTTCACTGACAACCTTCTCATTTTCTCTAAGGCGTCGGAGGAAGACACAAAATGCATTAAAAAGTTCCTACAATAGTTTAGTTCTAGGTCACATCTACAGCTTGATCCAACAAAGAGCCAGCTATTCCTTAGTTGCAAAGCACCTAAAAACACAGTCGAATCACTTGGCATCAAAGAAATTGAGTTCCCAGTGAGATATTTGGGGATCCCTTTGTTTACTGGTAGACTCACAAAGAGTTTATGTGAACCTCTCATTGACAAAATGAAAACTAAGCTCCTCTCCATGTTCAGTAGGCTTGAGCTAGTAATCTCTACGCTCTCATCTTATCATATGTTCTGGACATGCATTTGTCCACTTCCCAAAGCTTTTGTGTTGTGCATTTTTCCACTTCCCAAAGCTTCTGTGTTGGAGATTGAAAGACTCTATAGAACCTTTCTATGGGGAGAGCATGATGGAGACAAACACATTCACTCAGTTTCATGGGAAACCAGATGTCAAGCTAAACCTGAGGGCAGGCTTGGCATTAGAAGGGTGGAAGATTGGAACCTTGCAGGCATGATCCATCACCTTTGGGACATTACAAATAGCAAGAAGAGCTTGTGGATTAAATGGATCCACGGCAAATACTTACAATCCAACATTCTATGGTCGTGCATAAGTAAAAAACCCACAGTTGGATGCGGAAAGCAGTCATTAAGACCAGGGATTCCATGGCGCACCGGGTATAGTTTGAAGTAGCCACAAGGGACTCAATATCTTTGTGGAATGATCCCTGGATCAGTGGGAGATTCCTTCACGATATGATTAGAACTCAACTGAAGCTTAGATCCGAATTGTCTGACAAGGTGAAGTTGAATGTGTTCATCTGCAACAACAGTTGGACCATTCCAACGTGAGAGGAGTTGCACCCTTGGCCAAAATCTTCTCTCATGTTAGAATTTAGGAAAAAAATTGATGCTATATTACTAGAATGAATCATTACTCTCTTAGAGATGCATGGGATCCCACTAGGACCCATCCTCCCACACTATCTTGGACCAAATGGCTATGGAGAAGTAAATCCCCTAATCGTATGAAACTGAATGGCTGGAAACTATTCCATAATAAACTGGTCACAAAGAATTTCTTGCAAGAGCATGGTTTTCAGCTCTCCTCCAGATTACATATGTGTGGTTTTCATGAAGAAAATTGTAACCACCTCATTCGGGAATGCAGGTTTCCAAACGAGATTTGGACAGAGCTCATGGCTTCATCCCTTTTATCCCAGCAAACCTCAAAGATTCATGAATCTTACAGGAACAAGTTGTTTACTTAGCCTTATTATCTTCTATCACATCTGGAGTGTGAGAAACAAGACCATTTTTTATAGTATAATGCCATCTACGAGGGTAGCATGGCAAAAAAATCCATTCAAATTTTACAGCATTGATGCATAGATAGGTTTACATATTTCATGTAAGGGGTAAAATCCTCCATATTTCTATAAATTCGTTAGCATGGAATAAGACACATGCTTGCTAATAAAAAAAAGACTTTGGTCCAGGCAGTCTAATATATGACACGCCGCATGGGTGGGATCCGCACCCGGTTGGACTCGGACCTTGGCTGCTCCGTGAGAGTCGGCTCTCTTGCCCGAAGTCCCTGAGCTGGGGGGACTCCACAGAATGTTGAATCCTGAGTCAGTTCTCTCTCCCTCTCCAGAGTCCCTTGTGTCGTGTTTTCTCTACCTTTGTTTTGCTCGTATCTTCCTAAATCCGATGATATCCTATTTGAACCCTATCTCCCTAAAATGTAGAAACGCCCAAATTCTTAGATATGATCTCAGCTCCCCTTTGCTCACAGACCCCTCAGTGTAGTCTATGTATATCCTGCTATCACAGTAGCACCTGTTATCATCGCATGACCTGCTAAAATGCTTAATTTCTCCCCCTCACCCTGTGTCACAGCCGCAAACCTGAAGTTCTTCACTGGTAGGATTTGCTATTGTGCCAGGCTGGTAGCCAACCATCCTGCAATTACATTTATAGGTACCATCCTTCAACCATCATATTTCTTTTTCTACCTTCGATCGAATTAGTAGTTTGGCCCAGTTGACTACCCGCTAACATGTCATCGTATCCCCTATTTTAGCAGCGATCGCCATGGTACTCAGATGGTTTTTGTAGTCTTCTCGAGCTGGGTTTTGTACCCCTGTCCTCGTTGTAAACTAGTGAAGTTACCCAGCATGTTTTGGTTCCTCAGTTCTGCACGTTCGAGTGATTCGTCTTACCCAGTTCACAGCCATGGTCAAAATTGTGGTTGGGGTAGCAAACCTCTGTGACACCTGATCATTGGATCCCTAAGACCGGATTTGTCCTAGGAATTGTGTGGCATGGTCCCAAATCTATGAAAGCCTTTGGTTTGCAAACCTGGAATCCCAAGAATCGCAGTTTTCTTGCACTGTTTCTGGTTCGTCGTTTCTCAGGGAGGACGAAGATCCCAGGGTATGAAATTCCAGTTTTGACGCTAATGGCTTGGCCTCTCTCGCCATCATGGGCATAAGTGGTATATTGCCGCCTTAATCGCCTTTTGATCTTAGGTCTCCTTGGGGGCGAGTCTAGGTCAAGCCGTCAGCTTTGGTTGGGCCACGACAGCGGGAGCCCAATGACCGAGCCCCTCTTTGGTTCAGGATTAGGATTTTGTAGTCTAGACTAGTCCGGGTTAGTCAATAGATTCGGATTGGGGTAGTCTAGATCCAGTCTGATTCTATTTGGCAACCCAGTCTGATTCTGGTCAGCTGGTCAGGACTGAGTCAGGGTTCAGTTTGATTCTGTTTGGCTATCAGTCAGGATTCAATTTGATTCTGTTTGGCAACGTAGTCAGGATCAGGCTATCATGTCTTGTTCTTACATAATAGTTTGTCATGTTCTTACAGATCAATTTTTAAAATAGTGACAGCAGAACTGTATTGAATGTGCGATATAAGATTAAAATTTACAATAATTATATAATTTTATACATGATTGATTCTATTTATTATTTTTCTTTTATGAATATAAGTTGAGTATTATTACTTTTATATGTATTTAAGGTAAATTTTACTTTAACCACTATTTTGTGAATGCATGGCATATGTCTTGTTGTATGTATGTATACTTGTGTATTTTTATATAAATAGGTAAGTAACAAAATAATTGACGACAGACAACTTAAAATTGTTGTAATACACAATATTCAACACTAGTATAAATGAAGTTTCAGAATCTGAGCATGATGAAAGTATCATGATTACAAAATTGTCTCTGACAAAGACAATCTTACCAGTGATATTGTGTAGATAGAATTAAAAAAGGTTAATCAGTCTTGCTATATACTTTAGTGAAATAGACCATTATTACCATTTAATGTATATATTAATTTGTTTTTAGGAGGGACACATAACTAAAGACAACCTTCAAGATAAAGGATATGAGATCATGAGAAGATATGGAAAATGTTCAAATGCATAAAAGCCACATAATTATATCATTAAGAATTCAATAATAGATAATCATGTAACAACATAAGTACCCCACATAATTTTATGTAAAGTTTGATTGTGGCATGGTTGAGGTTAGGTCGCAATTCTGGGTTCCTAAATTTCAAATTGTTTACAGCTAGTAACCGTTACGATGCCACTTAGACATTACTTGAGACCAAGAAGAGATAATGTAAACACAATTATCATTTACATGAAAATAGTTACATGAATCAAAGGTTCATTATTACCACATCAACCCCCTAGATAAGGGGTACATGAAAGATAAATTTGTAGAAATATTTCATATTATCTAATAATTTGTATGCCTCACTAGGGCCCTTTGAAGGATCAAACTTTGATTTTCTATATTTAAACCACCATTCACAAAGGTAAGTGCATATGAGTAATTATCTCATTCTCTACCAGTATTGCGAGTATTGTGCATATGAAGACAAAAATCATATTCTTTTTTCATGTTCCTTCTCGAAAAATATTTGAGACTTTATTAGAATTGAGATTATTTAGTATTATTTTTTATGCCTACTTAATTATTCCCTCAATTGTTCAGGGCGTGCATGCGTGGGATGTTCATGCGAAGATGGAGAATGAGAGTGTGCAAGCTCGCAACACTTGCACAAAAAGTTTTTTCAATGCATATTTTTCAATCTTTGAATGTGACATCGACATCTAGACATGATAAATAAATACAAATGTGAGCACATAATGATCATAACAAACTAATAAACCAAGAAAGATTACACTTGATTTGTTTGAAAAAGTAGGGATTCTAATCATCCAGTCCCCATGGCAAAATTTTGAATGTCATACAAGAAAATATACTAACACGTTGACAATGTTTGCAAATGATCAATCTTGAAGGTTCATCGAGACCTCATTTATTATAACACACTACACAAAGTGGAAAAAAAATTACATCCAGTACAAGTGACAAACTCTTCAAGGCGTAAGGCATAGTTATATCACTCTCAAACCTACACTAATGCAAAAAAAAAACTCTTAACTTTCTTTGTTGGCATCATTGATATGAATAGTTTCCATGACCAAGCTATAGTCATTGGAGTTTCCTGCCCAATATGAAGATTTGATTACTTCTCAATTGATGAGATATTTCTGATCACATCCTATATTGTAAAAATCATAATATACCTGAAAATAGACATAAAATGACATAAGTTGTATTGTATGTATATCTTTAGTACTGATTTGTAATTGTACATTACGAACAATCTTTTTTCCATTTAACAAACTCATTTTAGTGTGGAAATAAGAAGAAATGTAGCAGCCCGGTCCACTATCTTCCATAAGCACAATAGTCCTTGTACTATTGTTCACTTAATTATGGGAGTATTCCTAACTAGGATACAAGGAAGTGATGACATGGAAGAAATAGAAGGAGAAAAGAAGACGTAGATGAAGAAACATATGGTTGTGTAAGCATGAGCTTAATATCACAAGATAACACAAAATGAGGAATAAAAGTGAATCAAAATAACACTCAAAGTAGTCGGATTATCTATAGATATTTGAACTACTAAGACAATATATCTTTTCTTTCTTTGTACTGTTTGTATACATGATAGTGATCAAGTTATCCAATACATGGGTTGTCATGATGCGCCGATAGGCTTGGTCATACAAACAAGATAATATAAACTAATTATGCATTTGTTGCTATGGACGAGAGCTATAGGACAATGAGAATGAAACTGATAGTTAAAAGCTTTTATTTTTTCATATTATATTCAACTCGTCATTTTTCTTCAGGTGTCACGATTCAATGACTTCTCCACAACATTTATTTAATATTTTGATATTCTCTATCTATGACAGACAATCAACGGTGAAAATCTAAATCTTGTTTAGGAAAAGTCGGCGTTAATCAGACCTGAAGGTTTATTGCTAATTACAAATACTCTTGTTGTAGATGGTCATGTGCAAGTTAAGTTAGTCAGAGCAAAATTTCATTATATATGTACACAGTTGACTAGACAAAAGGGCAAGCAATGACTTCAGAAGTAAATCTAATTTGTCTATATATTTGCCATAGAAGTTGAGTTTTTTATCTATACGAAGCCGATGGAAAGCTTCAGAACTCAGAATCAAGATTTCTACAAAGCGTTCGCTATTTTCAAAGGAGTTTTTCATGAAGGGGGGTTATAACTAGAAGATGAAAAGGGAAAACCAGGAGCAGGAAAAGCACCCAGAGTAGGTGAAGGGAAACAAAGTGGAAGGGAAGATGAGCAGAGCGGAGCTAGAAAGTGGGAATGGAAGATAACGGGGATGCGTAAGGGGGAATGGAATATGAAACTTACCACCGCGCTGTTGTTCCACGGTTCACTCGCATGTGAGCCGCATCGTCGTTCTCCTTGAGTCATTTCTTAGCGTGATTCACCTCGCGTTAGCACCTCGTCCACGGTTCACTTCGCATGCGAGCCGCATCGTCGTTCTCCTTGAGTCATTTCTCAGTGTGATTCACCTCGCATTCGCACCTCATCACCATTCGTTGTGTGCTCATTCCTTGCACAGCAGCTGTTGTGCGTGCATTCCTTGTCGTCGTTCAGCTGGCGTACACCCCTCAAATTTTCAGCACCATGGTCACCGTGCGCGGGGGGGAGGGGGCGTCCGGGAGCAAGAAGGAGAGAGGCGAAGAGGAGAGTCTAGTTTGAGAAAGCGAGCGAGGGTCACAGGAGGGGTCACGGTAGGAAAGAAATCATGCCTGTAGCGCTACTGACTTAGTCCGGATTAAGGGATTTTGTTATCTCAAAACGGGGCAAGATCGGGATTTGCAACCAAACACAAACCAGTCCTGATCTGATGATTGTTTGACGGGGTTGGCACTAAAAGATAAGCTAAAATCTGGATTCAGTCCCATACCAAATAGGGGCTGAGGGCCAAATAGGGGCTGAGGGTTTTGGATAATCCAGCAAGGATTTATGTCATTGTGTGATTGGCCGGATCTTCAAAATTTCATATTTAATTAACTGGATGTCAAAAAACTAATATAAATACTCTTTGGAAAGGTTTTCAGACAAGGAACAATAATATTATGGTTTTAAATACCTTTTTTAATCCAAATTTATATGATGTGTTCAAGAGTCATGAAACCCTAAAATTAGGTTAGATAAAGATTACTAATGCATGTAAATAAATTCAAAAGGATAACTAGGGTTTCCTGAACATTAAGAGACTAATTAGGAGTTGCTCCAATCTCTATAAGTGGTACATGCACTTTGAAGATAATTATTGGATGTTTATATGTTATTCTGTACAATGTATACGTTATTATGTAAATATATTATGCATGATATAGTTTTATTGATCGAAGTTAAAAGTTATCAGATAAATGAAATTATTTTACTATTTATTTTCAAGAATCATCATATTACGTCACATTCATATTTAAGAGCAAGAATAAGAAGTATTCAAGAGTAAAGAATAAAGATAATGAATGAACCTTATATAAGATCCTCCTCATGGGCTTTCCTAGCATACAGTGTACTTTGGTACAAATCATGTGTTTTCCTAGCATACAGAGTACTTGGGCGCAATTCAAGAGGCACTTTTGTGCAAAGAGAAGAGGCACTTCGGTGCAAAACTTGAAGATTCTTATTTAAGTTAGATAAAAGATAAGGATAAAATGTAGATTTTATTTTCATGATGTTAAATATTTTCTTTTTAAAGTATATATTATTTCAGTTGTATAATATGTTCAATCCACTTACAATTTGTTTTATGCATGGTTGGGGGTGTGATCTCGTAGGAAAGGAGCAACAACAAGGATAAAGATATCTAAGGACCAGCTGAAGAATGAGCTTAAGGACATCTGACACCATACCTAGTGGGGTGCCAACTATCAATAGATTAGATTTTTCTTATGAGATATGTGTTTTATTTTAGAGTGTGTTTATGTTATTAGTTGAGATATGAGAAACTATGCAATGTATCCTGTGTTGGATTATGAAACTTTTTTAATGCAATGATTATCATGTTTGTGACATTCCCAATAAGATTATGTTTCCGATCAACAAATTATATGTTTTAGGAAATTGGGATATTACACACAACTCATGTATCAACTTCCAAGTATGTACTCTAGTGAATTCCAAAATTTATTTAGATTTTTGAATTGCTAGAAATTCCAACTAAAATTTTCATGATAATGAAATTAATTTTTAGGTGTAGTTATCCAAATATGAGTAGACATATTAAGTAGCCATAAGTTATAGGGTAAATTACATATCCATGTCATCTTAATAGTAAAATGAAAGTACAATCATCACATTTACAAACATGTATCAGATTTATGAAAATTAGATTAGAAAAAACAATTCATGTGCTTCATTAATGCAACAACAATAACTTCAAAATCAAAAGCATGGTTTCTAACACTTGGATGGTTATATAATATTATTCCTACATGGAGTTTTGGTTAGGTCTAATCAACCCTTTTTGACATAACATCATCGCTCACAACTAGATAACTAATACAAGCTATATCGGCATAATATGTGGGAATTTTAACAAATTTTTGGGGTCATGTATAATACATGAAAATCTTTGTTCAAGTTCCCAAATTTTAGTTTAGCTTCCACTTTGTAACCACATGATCTTATTCTACACCCACATGTGTACATGAATCATATGAATTGAAACATATATCTAAATTTTTATCTGATTTTATAAAATATTTGACATGAAAATTCTTACAAAATTTTGTTATGAGCATTCAAATACACCAAATATATAATAATAATATATTTACTTGACAAAAAATAAGTTTAATAGTTATATCAATTTATTTGAGTAAAATTTTGTTTTTCATGTTGGCTTTCATTTATATAACTAAAATATGAAAGATAAAGTACAAATTGACTAGATATACAAAATTTGAAATGGAGAATCGATACATGGTGAAGATTTTTCCATTTGATTTCAATAAAATAGAAATCCTAATAATAATAGATAATATTGATTCATAAATACAAATCAAACACCAATCAAGAAAAATCTTGTCAAGAAATAAGAAAAATTCCTAGAAAGCGGGACTATTGAAATAACTAATCAAAAGCAAAATCAAAACAATATTAAACTGCCATCCAGTTGCCTCCCATAAGCTTGAAGTCTAAAATGTTCTCACTATAGATCTAAGCCTACGAAATGCAACTAAGTACCTCATTGTGTCAGAGGATGATATTTATGCATGGAAGATCCCCAAACCCCATCTTGGTGCAGATAGGAGGGTGACAAAACATGTGATTATCCTCATAAGTCTCATGGGTAGGTGCATAGGCAGGAAGTGGTGGATGTGGAACAAAATAGTGGCCCTAGAAAATGTGTGAATGGTCCATGTGGGTGATCATAATCAAAATCTCAGAATGTTGGTGTTTTAACTAGGTCATTTGGGCATTATAGAACTTGAAGTTCTACTAGAGATAGTTTTACCTTTGTCCCATTCTAAGAGATACCCAACAATATTCACTTTTAGTAGGATTTGATAATGTTGGTGGAAAGGCATAGGTTTGAGTAGATTCTCTCTCTATATAGTTGAGAGGACATAGTTGAGTTTCCCTTAAGACTACATTGAAATTGTACTTCTAGTTATCCAACTTATTCAATATTTTGGTTTTCTCATCTAGAAGCTTCAAGAACTTCTATCATGCCCATAGTAGTATTGATAGAACTTATCATCATCATCGGGGTCATTTTCAAATAGTGTTGAGGAAATCAACATTTTTATCAACCTTAGTAGGGAGCATCTCAGACTTATCAATAGAAACTTTTAGCTTCTTGGCAAGCTGAGTGATCAACCCACCAAGAATGTTTCTCCCTTTTTTGCCTCCTGGATGTTCATGATCTTATGTATCAAGAAATATCGAGCATTCACTTTGCCCACAAAAAATAGGTTAGTCATACCAAGAACCTCCTGAGTTTCCTTCTTTACAAACACATTGGTAATGATAACGGAGTGAATGTACTACAAGATGGGGTTCTAAGTATGTGAGGCTTAAGCATATGGGGCTTAAATATGTCTTTGTTAGTGATTTAGAACCACAATGTGTCCTTAAATGTTCATGTTGGTGGGAAAATGCAAAAAATACAATATTTGACTCCACCCAAGGTTAGATGAAAGTGAGTAAAATATGTCCAAAAAATGGATTTGGCAATCCAATTATGAGTGAGGAAGGTGTTAGACACCCCCTTGTCACCCATGAAAATGGTATAGCTATTCGTAATCTTGATTTTCATGTAAGTGGTGTTTGGTTGGTTACCAGAGATAAGAAGATAATTAAGCAAACAATATGATTTTTTATTTTCAAATAATTGGGGACTAGAGATGACCTTGGCTTTCCGACATCATCCCTAATTATTCTATTTTTATAATTAGGAGATCCCAATTGCCTAAGCATCTCCCACAATTTAGAACCATTCTATGAAATTGGGATGAATAGTGGTAAAAAGAGAGAGAGGTACATTAAAGGAGGATTCAATCGAAAGCAAGAGTAATGCTTTAGAAAATATAGCAAAAAAATGAACAACTAGGTGACATGGTAGTATACTAGAAGTAGAAGTAATGATTTAAGAGAGATAAGATCATGGTGGTTGTGGTTTAATTGATCAAAGAAGCTATGAAATTTAGATTTTATAGTTAGGTAAGTTGAATACACCATTAGAACATACTCATATGCAATTAAGTAGTTCTAGATAGACATTTACGGTAAGTTATAGATAAGCAATACAACTTATATGAAAAACTAGGAAACATTTTCGTCTTTATAGTATCAGTGACCTTTGAGTGTAGGAGAACCAATTGTGCTGGAAGAATGATCCTCTAGTCTCCTAGACAACTGAACTAAAATAGGTGGATATTTGTCTCTCTCTAGCTTTAGGAGAGTCAGAATGGGTCATGGCATATAGTAGATATGGGGAATATTTATAGTTGATAATCTTGTAAGCTTAGATTTTGGTTAAAATCTCATGGACTAGATTTGGTGGAATATGGTATCCCATGGGGCCAGTCACTGGCAGAATACAAGAATTTTCCATGTGGCACCCTAGTAGAACATCTGCTTCCATGGGTGTTCCAAAGCTGAAAGAGGATTTTAGTATTTGAGTTTCTATATTTTTCAAGAAGATTCTAGATATAACTCAATTTCAAGTGGTCTAGATCTCAGGATTGAATTATATGATGAATAAAACCCAATAAAAAGGGATGGAAATTTGAATATAAAAGTTGGGGGACAAGTCTTCCTTTTAACAAAAGATATAACTTTTTATTGTTCATTGAGCTTATACAATCGGCCAACCAATTTGGCCCTAGTTGAATGGGCATGCCTCACGATGCAAAATCGGTTGTGATTACGTAAACTTTTCACACGGGTTGTTCTCCCTTCATTATTGACACACTATCATTATAATAGTTTGATCCTTCAGATCCATAAGCTCAATGTCCTTACCACAATTCACCTTAATGTCCCCATTGCGAGTTACAAGCCAACGATTCTGCTAAATTTGGCAGATATAACTTTTGAATAATATGTTTTATTAATATAATGGTAGTTGAATATATCATGTGGTTTCAAATTGAATATTATATTCAAGATGATTAAATTGAGAAATTTATTGAAAAGGGCTTGTAAAATCTCAATTAAAGGGGAAATTGCACTTTCATTTAGAGAAGGATACTTTTTTATTTGAACCCCAAACTGTGTGGGTGAAATAATTGGATTAAATAGGTGGACAAATATGGAAAATTGTAGAATTAAAGGTGTCAGCCCAATCATTATCCATAGAGAATATATAATCTAGATACTTGAATGAATGATCAAAAATGGGGTGTCAACAGTTTGCCTATTGACAATGTTCAAGAGATGAGTGAGAACTTTAGGTTTGAGCCAAGTTTGACCCTCATTTCGGCCATGAAGGTTGAAGATAAGACTCATCAAGGGTCTTCAAATAAGAATAATGAGTCTGAGTAGTATAGGTGATGTATTTTCCTTAGAGGGATGGATTAGTGAGATCACCATTCATATGAAGGACAAGTTTGGGCACCAGGAAATCACCTAGGGTTAACGTGGATGAGCCAATGGTTGTATCCTATTAATTTTTTGTCCCGTAAGGGGCCATCCAAGTTTTAGATTTTTAAGCTTAAAATCACTTGTATGTCGCTCTATTTCTTACTCAATTTGTGTCTGATTCTCTCACTAGTTCATTCTATAATTAGGAATGTGGAGAAAGAAGTGGGTTTAAAGTCAAAAGATTGACACTCATTAAGAGATTATGTTAAATCATGAGTCTGAAATTGTGAAACATATTTTAAAGTGCTTCATTTTGGAAGATTATCATCTCTATGTGTGTAGATGTATGAGAAAGTTAGGTTAATAGGAAGACCCACTGAATGAACTAAGTTTAGGTCTTGAATCACAGCCCTAATGGTAATGTGGAGAGTCATGTATGCAAGATAGCAATTCTGAAATGCAAAGTGTCTATTAAAGATAGGAGTTGGAATTTAAGCACATGATGCCAACAAGATGAAGGACTTTAAATGGGAATGAGGTACTTACTAGATGTAAGACCTAATATTAAAAGGAAAATTTTGAGGTGTCTACCCAGAATAGGGCTTCAGTTGCAAGAATATTTGAATGCAAGATGTTTTTCCTTCTAGCAGAAGGATTATAAACTAATGAACATTGATGTAGAAAAGAAATGTGATGGTTGAAAATATAAGGCTTTATTGCATTGAGTAGGGCTTTGGTGTTGAAGTCAAAATATTACCTAGGATAGGATTTTATGTATGAAGAATGTACATTTTACGGTCATGATCTAGGAATCAACTGAAAGAACCTAACTAATGTAGGTTTTAGAGTGACTTCTCTAGTTTAAGGTCTTCGTCCAAGGCCCAAAAAGATTCTGACATTGAGTTTAGAATGGTTTTAGGTCATCATTATGGATCATATAATGTTTCAACATTAAAGCTAAATTACTTTTAAGGTCATAGTTCATGACCCTAGGGCTCAATCATATGAATAAAGGTCATCCTCTATGACCCAAGTGAAAAAGATGATGTCTAGTTGTAATAGGTATTTGCATTTTAGATGACTCACAGTCCCATCTGATTATGATATTTTGAAATTTAAAGTCTATTTAAGATCAAAAGATTTGAAACTGAGAAGAGTGGGGACCTCATCCATGGATTAAGGGTTCATAAGATGATTAGGCCACAAAGATAGTAAAAGACGGTGTGTTCTTTATAATAGTGATTTTTTCAGTTATTAAGGAAAGATTTGGGATCTTCATAGTTTTTTTTATTTCTTAATGTTTAATTAATATTTTTTGAGTTTTAGAAGGATTTGTTAATATTGCAAAAAGATACTTGAACATGTTATACATTTTAAAAAAACTTTATTTTAAGGGGGTGTGGGGATGGTTAGGCATCATCATTATTTCTTGACATTTTGAGTAGCAGTACCAGTTGAGATCTTGAGCTAGAGAAAGCCACAATAGTAGTGTTGAATGGAGAGAGAAATAGTTTTGGAATGCCCTTTTGGTGGGATTTAGGTGTGATGGAATCTCATTTTGCATGGAGATTCTCTAGAGAGTCTAGGTGGCTACTCTCTATTGGTTGCTAGGCAACATATATTGTGATTTCAAGGCATTTTTGGCATCTTTTGTCTTGATTTGCTCTGAGATGGTAAATCATTCAACTTTTACCCTTTGATTTAGAATATTCGAGCTCCCTAACATGATATCTGGTTTTTTGTTTCCAAACTTTAAATGTGGCATGGAGGTTGAAGATTAGTGCAACCTCATTTGGAGTTGTAATATGCTCTTTTTTGTTGTTTTGCATTTTTGTGAACATCTGGCACCCAAATGCACTCGTTAACTTGTATTGCAAAGTTGATGTTGTTTTGACTTTTTGTTTGATCCCAGAGGGAATCCCATGAATGGATCATTTGGTGTGATACACATGTGCTTGAGAAGGATCATGTCAAGAAACACAGTTAGTTGATGGTAAAAGTGTCGGGTCAAGGCATATCTCAGGCGTGTTATGATTTGGTCAGTTGTATTTCCTTCAAATTGGGAAAACTTTGATCTTGGTTTCTCTAGGGAATCTTCATCTAGGTGTCTATAAGATTCATGGAGAGATTCTTCCTCATGAGGACTTAGTGGAGTTGTTGGGCCTATTGTAGATGAACATTGATCATTAAGAACGTTGAGAGGGTAATGAGTCATAACCTGGAACTTTTAGCCATCATTATTCCTTTAACATTTCAAATTTTAATCAATATTTGGTTTTTGTTGTCTATGGTATTGACTCTCACCTTCATCTTCTGCCTTTTTAGGGACTCGGGGTGTCAAAGTTCCTTTGAGAGTTCACCGGAATTAGGTGCGACATTTGTATACAAAATTGGTAGAGTAGGAGCTGGATTTATTAGAAAAGATTAGATTCAATGATGTTAGTAGGTGTGGGATTGTACCTAGGAGATATTTCATCCCTTTGATTTGACATTTTTCCTAGAGACTAGTACTGTCCACTTTGTGTTTCTTGAGTTAGCCATAACTTGTACTGAGCTTACTAGGATATTAAGTAGTTGTTTGTAGGTATGTCATTAGCATCTTGACACATAGAAGGCATTAGGGATGAGAGAGAATTATTGAGTTGTTTGGTGTGAACCAAGATGAGGAAAGCATGTCTTCAAAGTATTAAGTTAAGTATACTTGGCTATGCAAGATTTTCTTTAATAAGGGTGAAATGAAGGGTGTGTGTTCTCCCCAATCCGTCACTATGCATGTTAGTGAGTCTTTATTATTGATATTCACCAGTTTCATTTTGGAAATATTGTTGGGAATGGAGAAGAGATTGGTTGGTTCTCCTTTGTGATAAATAAGGATGCAAATTCCTTCTTTTCACTGGGATGGAAGCACATATGTGCACTTGTTAACTTGTATGAAGAGGTGCCTTATCACTAATTTCTCTTCAAAGCGAAGTATTCAAGTTATAAAGAGTTTTTAAGGCTTTGTTAGCATGAGAGAGATATTTGTCTTATATTCATTTTGACTTATCATTCATGTGTTGTGATTTATTTCCTTGATATCTACTTCGCATTTTGGGATTACGATCACTTATGGCTTTGTATACTTTAGACCCAAAGTGACATGTAGGATCATTTGTATTCTTTTATGTTGACCTATCATCATTAGTCAGGGAACAACAATAGAATTACTTACAAATAATGAAGAGAGGTTCTAGATATAATGTCATTTGGAGAGGTAAGAGTAGCACTTCATGGTATTATTTTCTTTGTGTATTTTTGCTTTTCGTTGACTCCTTTATTTGTTTAGGCTTTTGATGTCAGATTCAAGATATTCTCTAGATCTCAGATTGGCTTGGTGGGTACATTTGTGCCTCCTCCATTCATTATGAAGGGTCTACTTTGAGCCACCTAGTGAGAGTGTTTTGTATATGGGTGAGTGTGCTAGTCATCAATGGGAAGGCGATTGACACATCTCATGTGACCCTCTTCCATGGTTGATTCCATCTAGTATTGGGATCAGTAATCTAGTGCAAAACCTAATGGTTGGCATGGTGGACTATACAACATGTATGGAGTGGTATTACCAATTTGGTCAACCACCATTGTTCTTTAGGAGGCTTATCAATGTTTAGTGTGTACTCTACCAATATGAGTTATTTCCTATCTTATATGCATTTCATCCTTCTTTTCTTTGCCAAAGCAACTTGGCACCTACTTTTTGCTTATTGTAGAATATTGATTATGATTATTTTGAGGATCTAGACAATAGCAATCATGAGATTCAATGTCCACCTCCCCCTTAGGAAGAGAGTCATCATGAGACTCTTCCTCCTCCTCTTGAGCTTAATAAAGGTTTGGATGACTTTCTAGGGATGCTACCTCACCTCAACTTTGATGTGGGAGCTTCATATCACTTCACCGATACTTGATCATTTTTTTAGTGATGAAGACTTTGGTTGGACTTCATATTATTATGAGGTTGGTGTAGGGACTAGTGAAGGTGGGGAATTATTTGCCTCGAGTATCCTAAAAAATGATGATAAGAGTCAAAAACTCCAAGGAGTTAAGGACTATGGACATAGTGTGAGTACATGTGATGTTCCCAAGGAAGATCCAGTTTTTAGTTATGGAAATTTCGGGTTATACAATTACTGTGGAGACATCTTTTGTTTTTTCACTTAAACTGGCTTTTTGGATACATTCTTCTATGAGTGTTGAGGTGCAGACTAGAAACTTTTGAGCATTGGTGGTCTACTACTGTGATTTGTCCTAATGTGAGAAGAGAGAATAGATCTTCAGGGGCTTCTTTATCTCACCATTGGGTTATGGCCAAGAGTGTGACATGTTGGTTGAAGAGGTAGAATTGATGACATCTATGTGCACTTGTATCTTTGTTTCTATACGTCAAGGTTATTTTTATTTAACTACAAGAACACTATGTATTAGTGTAATTTTAAGCAAGATTTAGTGAAAAAAAATTGAATGGAGAGCCAACCCCTATTTTGAGAATTAGAAATTGCTCATTGAAGTTTGATTGTAATTAGTGGACTTAGATAGGAAATCAGATTTGTAGGATCCATACAGGTTTGCAGGATAAGGTATTTTATGGTATTTGGAATCATTTAGCATTTCCAGAATCTAAACTTACAGAGTAGTTGTTGATCAATTAAGTTACACTTTTGAGAAAACCTCTATTGAATTTATCCTTGGTGTAATACTAGATCACAAATATGTCATAGATTAAGGAAGGACAACTAGAAAGCTTTGGCGTGACTCAATATATTTACCACTTTGCTTAAGTATGTGTGTGTGTTTCATGTGTTCAATAAATATTTTTGTTGAATGGGTATAATAGATAGGGTTTTATTATATGAATTTTACAAATGTGATTACTTTAATATTGTTTCTACTTGAATAAAAATGGAAAAAGTTCATTATGGGTTTTATATTATTAATTATCATGGTTTATTTGATTAATGATGATGTGGGGTTACCTTGGGTTTTCTTGACATGTAATATCCTCTGCCCAATGAGCATTGGCACAGAGGTAGGGCTCCACAACTTGGTGGTATAAGAGCCTAGGTTTGTTATCCGAAGTACACAGACATTATTTGACCCTATGTGACTGTTCACATCTATTTTGATTATATGATCGCTTACGATGTGTGATTTTTCATTCCAGAGAATTTTTGGTAGGTGTGAACAAAAGGTTGGAATTGATATGTGGCACCTACCACAGGGGCCTAGTTAGAGCTTTCACATAAGCCTCTAAAAGAGGAAATGTTTCAGCATCCTAAGGAAGAACATGTAACTACTACTAATCCCATCCACACCATGGCCTAGAGGTTGGCGTTAGTGTGGGCATAGGCACCAATGATATATGCAACATTTTGACTATGTTCTATCTACTCGTTATCATGTGATTCATTCTAAAAAACGAATATAGGTGATTACTTTGATATTGTTGATCCTTTAAGCTATATGATATTGGGAAAGTATTCTAAATATCCCATAATGTCCAAAGAAGACAAAATCTATCATGTTATATTTCTTATGAAGGGTAGTACAAGTCATTAGTGGAGCATGGAGGATTAGCCTAATAATATGAGTTTATCTAGAAAAGATAAATTTTATTTGAGTGATACTATTACCAAACTGCTTATATTCACAACAATATTATCTCGTTTGAAACCAGGGGTTAGTGATAGATGTTTGTGAATGAGCATGAGATCATTTTCTTATATATAGACATATTATGTCCTTTTTTATATGTTACTTATGAGGACAATAATACACAGTTTGAGGAGGTGTTGTACTATGATTTTCACAAAAAAGTATATATTTGTGAAATATGGGCCAAATTTTTTGCATTTTATTGACATAGTAAAAAATTGGTGGAGCTTGTTATCCACTAGAGGTAGAAGTTTGATACTCACAATGGTACCAAATATTTAGTTGAGTATTTGATCCACTAGTATCCAACTAAAGAAGACTAGGTCGCCTATACATCCATTTAAGTTAGAGCACCACTTTGATCCCATATGGGAGTGGTAGTGGTTTTTATTTGGTAGAAGGCAAGAATCGTCAAGTATCACTACTACAGAAATGGCTTATAACGTCACATTTAGAGGCGTCAGTTGTATCCCAAAAACCGACGCCTAAACCCTAAAACATCGGATGAAAGCACAAATGGACATCTATATGTGAAGACCGGCCAGACACGGGTATCGCTTTTTATTTAGTGTCGGTTGCTCAATAAGAAACTGACGCCTAAAATCGCCCACCAAATCCAAGTTTTCTGGTGAAAAAAAATTACCTCCAAAATTTCACATACGGCGTCGGTTATTTACCAACTAACCGGCGACTAAAGATTTTTCGCGAGATAGAAATTGGGCCCATTTTTGTCATCGGTTTTCTTTCCATAACCGACGTCAATGTGTGTTCCCACGTTGTCCCCGCAAAAAGTTTTACCCCCCCCCCCGAATTTCCCAATTGGCATCGATTTTTTATGACAACCAACGACTATGGGTCGTAATTCAAAAACTTTTTATTTTGTCGGCATATGTAGATAGACGTCGGTTTTTTAGTTGAAACCGGCGACTATGAAGCAACATAGGTGTCAGTTTTTTGTGGTAACCGATGCTTTTGGATCTTAGGCGTCAATTTTTGAAACAACCGACGATGATTGTAAACTTAATAGCACCCGTGGAACAGACTCTTCCTCATTCTCTGTTTCATCGCATTTCACTAGGGTCTCTGGAGATTTAGTGATTCTGTCGCTTGTTGCTCCTCCGTCAACCGTCCCTACCCTCTGCCGCCTACTGCTCCTCCACCGGTCGTCCCTACCCTCTGCCGCCTACTGCTCCTCCACCAGCCATCATGTCCCTGCCCTCCACCGCCTACTGGACATCCTCCACTTCCTATTGTCCTCCACTGCCTAGGTCTGCTCAGCTCCTGTTGATTCACCTAGAAGCCTCCCTGTTGCATCTCTGCCTACCACCGCCGCAAGGAGCTTGGAGCTGCCGCTCATCTGCACGTTTGCTGCTTTCCTCTACCATCTGCTCATTTGCCGTTCGTCCACCTGCCACCTATGTCTGCTCGTCTTCCACCACTGTAAGGAGCTTGGACCTTCCCCTACTGCTATAGGTAAGTAGTTTCATATATATCCCCCAATCATCCCTTCTTACTATGTTTACAATTCTGATTTCGATTATGTTGCTACTTGTATTTGTTTCTAGATAGCTTAGAAGCCAACTGACATACTGTGTTATCTGTCAATTCTGATTTATGTTGTTTCTTGCATTGGTATATTGTATTATCAATTTTTTCATTGGAAACAAAGCTGCATGTGGTGGAGGTTGTACTATGTGAAATCACAGGTTGATGATTTTGTGATGTGAATCCATATTGTATGATGTAGATTGATGATGATAATGTTTGCTTTCTCTCTTGATTAACTAATCCAAATGAAATGTGACCTAATGTGCATGTGGCTATATTTGAGATCTAATCTTGTACACATTTCACCCTAATCTTGTATTAACTATATTGCTCAATTATGAATGATAGGATACCTACATTTGTGTATAATGATTATCTTGATGATGAACATGCATGTACATTGGAGATGTTGAAATCAATGTTATAGAATATAATACCTAGACTAGGGTATGATTAAGACTACAAGATGTTGCTATTATAAATCAACCTAGGATATGAACAAATCTTGTTCTTACATATGTTTGTGCTTCTAATCCTCATGCTTGACCTAATTCAGTAAATTTTGATGCATGTTGAAATAAGATTCAAACTTGTCCATTCTAGCATCATAATTTGATTTGATTATGTGATTTTAACCTTAAAACATGTGTGTTAAAGATACATTGATGTTGAATCTCAAACTTAACTCACATGTGGGTCTTCTATTTATGAAATGATTATGTGAACTCCTAAATCAGTAACATATATTATTCTTTGTGCACCCAAATACCTTGTGAATCATGTATGCGCCCTAAGGTGATTAAATGTCTAAATCTTGACTTGAAATATGACCTAGTATGTATGTTGATATATGAAGCTCTAGTTAAAACTTCAAGATTGACTCCTAATTAATACATTATAACAGAATTGAATTGTGCATTTGTGTTGTTGCAGGTGTTGTTGACTTGTTGTTGATTTGTATATATTTCTTCTTCAGCCTTCAAGTGAGGTATAATATTCTCACTCTCCCAATGTTCCATTAGGCTCCATTTTGATTCAAATCTTTGATATATGGAATCATGGTTTATTTATTGATTATTATATATTGACAAGCATGATTAAATGATGTTACACAAAACTTAGGATATGAATGATTAAATTAGGATTGTAGGTATAAGAATGACAACATACATGTATTTGTTGGCCTAGAAACCCCTCCAATAATTACTCATTAGAATGACAACATACCTTTAGTGTTACTAACCAAATCAATGTGCTTACTAACAAGGCTATCAGTGATGCTCAAAGAGCAAGGCGTGCACTGAATTTCCATGACCACACAATGGGTCCAAGAGGCTATGCAGGCATTCGCCAAAGACTACAGGCTGAGTATACTTCTTAGTCTACTACTCAGTCTGTTGCTACTCAGGAGTCCTCTACTATTGGTCCCGCACCTCTGCCTCGCCATGCTATGTGGATAGTTGGGAGGCAAAACAAGAAGGGAGATATAATGAAGCCCGCAACTGCTGAGGCGGCTACAAAAATGGTAAAATTTAACTCTTAGAGCAATTGATCGATATTGATTATTGTTATGTTTACTTACCAATTTCTGTTGATGGCGATTAGCGGGAGCTGCACGAGCAGAGGAAGGAAGGCAAGTTCATCCCTGAGGGAACAAGGGATGAATTGACTGTTGCTCTGGGTAACCTAGAGCATCCTGGATGTGTTAGGGGTGTAGGTGCTGGTGTGGGCATCAAAGCATTCTTTGGGCCATCCCAACACAAACCTATCCCAAAAGCGGGACTTTTACAAGTTGAGGTAACCTATTCTTTTTTTAGAATGTTATTGTGAAAGGGAACTCAATAATTGATAGCTATCATTTCTTTTATCCATGTATAGGTAGATGAATTAATTGAGAGGAAAGTCCAAGAAGCAATGGTGAAGTGGCATGTGTCTCAGAAGACCACTCAGACGGTACTTGTGACGTGTCGCGCTTCTATTACTCATACTGCAGAGGTTGGGAGTAATCATGTAGACCCACCACCTAGCACATCCTCTGTAAGTATTTTTATGACATAGTAGCTAGTCTTTGTAGAGGTTGGGATTTTGTGTATATATGCATATAACATTCTTTACGTAAATTTGTAGGGGTTGAAGCCATGTTGTCTAAAAAGTCAAGAATATGTCATTGCAGAGGCGTCGACTTACCCATCCCTTCTAGGGAAAATGTTTCATGGGACTCCAGTACCAGATGGTGCGGTTCATGTGAGCCCGATAAGTGTAGTCCCCAAATGGAGGGATCTTACATTGCCATATGCCCACCCAGATTCTGAAATGCTTGGTGAGACAGAAGGAGTGATATTGTGGCCCAAAGCGGATGTCATATATACTAATATTGTATGCTAAATTTACATTAAGTTAATTTGTTAGTGTGTATGTATGTATGAGTCAATTGATATGAAATTATATATACAGGTCAAAAGGAAGACACCCGCTACATCTCAGCCTCCACCTCCACCTCGTGAAGTACTAAGTTGGCTTCCAAAGGACCTACATGCCTTGTTAGGTCCTAATTGTAGGGGTATGGCAGATTGGATAGGCGAACATGATCCAAATTGTCCTATAAATATTACTATTCTGGAGGAAGCTACAGGTCAATCATACGATAATAATCTATTTATACAAGTTTTGCATACGTATTAATGCATATGTAATACAAGTTTTGCATACGTATTAATGCAGGTCAATCATACGATAACAAGATATTTATACAGGATATTTTGGAGTTGTTTCATTATGATTGGTTGAACACGTCTATGATAGAGTTGTGGATATGGTGAGATCTTTTTTATACATCCATATACCTTATTTTATATACGGTGATCTAGTTTCTTATATATTAATGCATGCGTAATACATGTTTTGCATCCACTTACACACGATATGTACAAATTTTTCATTTCTCCATGTGGGATTTTTGGTTCCATCTTTGATTAGTCTTATAGTTAAAAACCCTAGGTCAGTTACTTCATATTGTTGTGATGTTTTTAAATATTTTGGTAAAAACAAGAAGACGGTGATAATAGCTTCATTCAATGTCGGGTAAGTTTATTTTGCTTATAATTTGGACTTAAGAAAATTATATTTTTATTGTGACTTTTGAGTTATTAATTTATAACTTTATTACCTCTAGTGGTAAGCATTGGCAGTTACTAGTTATTGTCCCCGAGACATTCACTGTCTATTATCTAGATTCTGCGGGGAAGGAATTAAATAAATATGGACACACAATGAAAAGGCCATTATTCCCGTGAGAAATATTTCATATTTTATATTTGTTAATATCTGTTATTACATTACTATTTAATTATGCAATTTAATGTGTTACATTAACATGTAGGGCTTTATAAGAGTACAACAAAGCTGGAGGAAAGATCCCCAAGAAAAAGAACCAGTCACTAACTTGGCAAAATGTGAAAGTAATTTCCCGACTCCAATGTATATATTATTTATATAAATTGTGCTTATTTGTATTTTTGAATATTTGTATGTTTCAATTTATAGTGTGCTATACAAGATAATGGTTGGGTATGTGGATACTATGTGATGCAATTTATGAGCATAATTATCGAACATGCCGCAATGGAAATTGATACCATACATCAGGTATTATATGTAGTCTCATTAGATAATATGAAATGTATCAATATTATTATATATTATTAATTATATATATATCATTCTCTTTGAAGGTGTTTAAAACTAACTTCACTACAGGTGAAAAGTTATTAGATGTACATACTCCCTATACAATGGATGAGTTAAATGATGTAAGAGAACAATGGGCAAAAGCCCTACAAGTAGTGGGAATTTTTAAATATAATTGGGATAATGACGATGATGAATAAAGAATGATATTTCTAAACTTTGTTCTCATAATTATTTTTGTGTGAATGTGAATGACTTTTTATGAATTTCCATATGTGTGGATGTGAAAATGATCAATACATGAATGTTTCTACATGTGTCTGAATGTGAAAAGAGATGAAATGAATGGAACTGCAGGTTGCTAAATGTGTGTGAAAATGGAGGAAATTTGAAATGGAACTACTGGTTTCTACATGTGTGTGATGAAAAATAATATGAATTAAATGTACTTATACATATGTGTGAATCACATTATAAATATATAATATTGTCTATCTTGTTAATTTTGTAGGTTTGTGGCTTGTTGTTGGCTGATATCAATGGATATTGTAAACCTGCAATTCAGAACTAAACTGTAGGTTTTGCATCCTACTGACCAACCATACAGCAAGCCTACAAACTGATAAGAAAAAAAATCAGAACATAGGTGTCAGTTATTTGTGTAAAACCGACAACAAAACACATAGGCGTTGGTTGTTAGTGTAAAACTGACGTCTTTATCCCCTTCTGGCGGCGGTTATCCATAAACCTAATGCCTATTGGGGCCAGGTACCACAACCATACTCGGTAGCACGGTTGTGGTAGCATGGGATATGGTGTCGGTTATTAGTATATAAATCGACGTCGATGGTGTCGGTTATTAGTAGGTTCTAGCTAGGTACCATGGCCGTCCTGGGTAGCACGACCGTTGTAGTTGTGGATATGGCATCAGTTACCTATATAAAGCCGACATTGATGATGCCCTTGCTGGCGCCTTTTTGGTGGCGGGAAGGGATATGGCATTGGTTGTTACTTAATAAGCGATGTTTTTAATAAGGTTATCGTGACAGTTTTCTTTAAGAACCGACACTGATAGTCCCCTTGCTGGCGTGTTTTTGGTGGCGGGAAAGTTTATGGCGTCAATTGGGGGACCGACGTTGAAGGTGTCAACTTTTAGCGGCGCCCACTTGGGTGTCGCTTGGAAATCGACGTCTTAGGCCTTAAATAACCGACGCCAAAGGTTATTTCTGTAGTAGTGTATAGTTTGTGTTGGGTCTATGATAGTGACATAACCATAGAGGGCATGTTTCAATATGTAGCACAAATAGTGTTCTAATTGTAATATATTTCATGTGGTTCCATGTCAGTGCCCAACCTTCAAGATATTGTGGTTTAGTGGGATCTCAGTAGAGTTTATCTGTGGAGAGTTCATTTATAGTGGTTCCATAGGGATCATTCTGAGAATATGGGTCCATGTAGGCTCATCTTCTCAAAGTGTAGCAACATCTTAGGTAGAGGATTAGGTGGAGGTGGATAATAGATTCTAGGATTCATCTACATGTTGACTACATGGGAAGGTATAGTCTCATAATGAATAATCAGAAAAAAAAATTAGTTAGTTATAAGTATTATAGTTTTTTATTATATGTTTGTTTGTATAGATGCTACATATTATATTACAACAAAGCATGTTATCAAAATATGTTATTTTCCTAATTAGAACTAACATATTATTTCATTCTTAATATGCTTACTTTACACCCTATAGTATTGATAGACTTTTCCTGTATGTGTTTCAACCTCTAGATGACAATGTAGGCACACAATTTTTATGTGATTTTGTGGATGAAATATTTGAAGAGTCATCCAGTAAAGCTACAGTGCTTTATAAGAGAATTAATTTTCTTTGATGGAGATTTCTCTTGATTCTTTCAAGGTGATAGGAAGGTGTTTCCTCTATGCTTTTTATTTTCTATTTCTAATGAGAAATAATGAAGAGATTGTATGTTTCCTTGTTATATCATTTATACTAGGGCTGAAAGACATTTTTATATAATTATAACAATGGATTACAATGGTGTTTTCTTAGACATGTTATTAGGATTGCCTCTTGTTATAGAGATTGGTTTTGAAATCAGTCTAGCTCCAAATTCTCAACCTATAGCACATTCTAGAGAAACCTACAAGCACCCCACAGTTTTGACAATGATTTTGCCCATATGTTTCTCTAACTCTAGTGGGAAAAATATCCAAGTTTACATATTATCACTTGAGATACAAAGTTTTGATGTGATTTTGGGTACGAAAAGTTTGGATCAGAGTTATGGAAAGATAGATTTCTCTACTAGGGAATATATTTCTTGTGATTAAGTTCTCTCTTGGCTCTTTCAATGTGATTGGAAGATCTTTCCCACATGCTTGATATTTTTTGTATGTTTAGATGATACAACGATAAAGGGGTATTTTTTGTTCAATTTGAAATACCTATTTTGTCTATTGTGCAAATAGTGAAGGAGTATGGTGGTATTTTCTCCAATAATTTATCAAGCTTACCTCTAGTTGGAGAGAGAAATTGAAAAATCAACCTATCTCTAAATACTTATACTTTAGTACACAAATAGTACTATATGACCCCATCCAAGTGGAAGATATTTGAAGAAGTACTTTCATGAGTTTCTTAACAATGGATTAGTCCATTTATGTGAAACATCCTAAGGAGCATGATTTTATATATAAATAAGAAAGATGAAGTTGTGTTGTTGTGAAATAATTATAGAAAATTATATAAGTTACCATCGAGAAAAAATATCATTTCTGTAGGATCAAAACTTATTTTCTCAACTTTGGGAGTGATTGTGTTTCTATATATGGATCTTATGTTGATTTATAGATGTTTCCCAGAAAACACATAAAATCAGTATGGCCACTAGAATTATTCATTTTAGCATTTCAGCTAATCCATGCACCAACATCTTGTATCAATTCGACCAATAGGGTGTTGTAATAGTTTTTTACTTGTTTATTTTCATATCTATAGATGGTATTTTGTATATTGTAGACATAGGAAGACATGATATGCATATATGCTTTTCATTGCACTTTTTGAGAAGCATAATCTCATGCCAAATTTAGTGAATTTGTGTTCTATTTATATGAGGTGGAATTTGTGGGTTATGTGATCTCTGGTGAAGGGATTTATCTAAATCCGATATTGGTAGTATGTACTCCACAGGGATATACTTATGTTGCAAACATAATCAAAGATATGGTAAACACCAAAAAGGAAAAAATATATCTTGTATGTTTGTGGTTGGAGGTTGTATAAGGAAATGACCACATAGTCTTGATGGACCCTTCCATAAACACATGAAAATAATTTCTTAAGTGGATTGAAATAAAGGAACAGAAAGGTGAGGTCGTCTAGGTAGTGGGGGGAGGGCAATTAGGATATTAGGCAGTGGAGGGGGGAAGAGAAAACATAATAACTAGTGAGTGAGAAAAGGATAAATAAGAGCTAGATAGTGAAGGAACATAAAATGGAGTATGAGAATGTTTGTTTTTGATAATGTGGGAGAGAAAAAGAATGGAGAGAGTCCAACAGCAAGATAATATTGAGGGTGCCCAACTCAAAAATGTATGGAATACACATTGTTGAACAAATCAACATAAAATCAAATAGTATAATATGAATGAATAGTGAAAACAACACAAAATATACACATAGAAGAATATGCACAAACAAGTTGATATCACATATATCTAAACAGAAATAATATGCAAGAATGATAAAATGAAATACACATAGATAGCATATGAAATATTCACAAATATGAAGTTTGTCATAGACATTTTAGTGAACTATTATAAATCTATAATAAATAAATCACATTGAACATAGTAAAAAGCACATTGAGTTATTTAGTTTATTTCCATATTTTTTTTGCCTCTCATTATTTCTCCTCTTTATTCATTTTTTTCTCGTTATCCCCTCTTCATATTTCCTCATATATTTCCACTCTTCTCAGTTAACTTCTCTTTCTTTCTCTATGTCATTGAGATTTGTAGGGGCACATTCTCATCCAATCACATACTTCATGAGATGTTGATGCATCATGTATCTTGATGTTATCACCACTGGGAGTGTGAGGTAGAGTGAATACAAACAATGTTGAAAATTGGGTGTATGATAGTGTTGTTATATATGGACATGGTATTTTAGGTGGGTTGTTTTGTGAGTATTGCTACACAAGGTCATTGTATGTTTGACTTGGGTCATTCTATTATCGATTTTTACATATTTTAGTCGTGGTTAGTGGCATGCATGAACATAATTACCATTTTGGCAGAGCCACAAAATATCATATCAAGGCATCATGATGATAAGGAAAACATAGAGGGTGCAAAGAATTTTATTTTAAAAACATGGCCAAGATAATTTATATAAGCATACTTAAAAATAGAAGTAGGGTACCCCACCCCATACTTTTCTAAAATAAAAAGACAAAATATGTTGTGCAGGAAATTATGTTGTTTCTCTTGGATGTCAAATTGAGATGACATGATCGGTTGTGACAGATGAATAGTTTATTGCCCATCAAAAACTCAACATAGTGTTGCGTGTTGATGCTCCATGTATTCCCTCTTGCTAGATCCCCCATGCATGTAGTGTAAAAATCACTAAGGATGTGTTTGTTTAGTGAGATTTTTAAAAGTCATGTACTTGTCAAATGTTGGATTGTCAAAATTAAATATGCTTACAGGTTTGTTGAAACTTGTGTAGGATTTAGTTTTTATTGGCCCATCTAGTACGTAGAGTCAGATTTTGATGTCTAGAATTTTTATAGACATAAAAATGTGATTCGTTACGTCTAGAAAATTAGGGATCAGCCCATTTTGAAAATCCTTCTAACCAAATGTAACATCGACAGATTCAAAAAACCAAATGTATCACTCATGAAAGTGCAAGTATGGATCACATAGAGCATGAAATTCCATGAAAGTAGAAGTTTTAGGTTGTGGTACACTTGAAGTTGCATTACTTTTTGAGCTGGAGGAAAAGAATTGAGAAATTGATAGGTTATAGGATGTTGGTGGCTTTAAAGCATAAGATGATGTAACAAACGGAAAAAGATAGAGGTTTATAGAAAGTGGGAGGCTTGAAATAGAGCAAAATATTATGTTAGATATATTAACCTTGATCATTTTAGTTAGTATGAGATAAATTCAATGTAGGTACATCTAGTACATATGGTGTAGAGGAAAAAGTGATTTTTGTCTTTAGTACAAGTGAGAAGGTGGTTTAGTTCCATATTGTCCACTTCAAACCTTTTGTATTCCTTACATGTAGGGATGCATGTGATACTAGTTGGCAAGAGCTCTAGGTGAGAGTATGCTCACCCTTTTGGTGGGTATGGTGATGACACACACACATACATGTGTGAGCCATGTCATTCCTTGTTGGGCCGGGCACATGCACATGGGTAGTGGGAATTATCTTCAGTATTCTTTTTTACAACTACACAACAACGTATTTTATTGTTTAATAAATTCATTTTGAGTTGTGAAGTGCCTCTTCATATTCCTTTCACATGTATAAGAGTGGTCTTGTGATTGCATCAAATTGGGAATAGAACTTTATGTGAGAGTGTTAAATAAGGCCCCAAGCATTAGGGTTGAACATATTACAAAGAATTCAGAGTATCTTTTGTTTGTGTTTGCAATATGTAGGTTCTCTATTTGTGTATTCTCTCATGGATTTCATATCATGTGCAAGAGAAAATGTTTATGTCTCCTCTCTTCCCTTCACATGATCTTTTGGGTCATGGTACCTAATAATAGTTGAGTTATACCAGTGGTGTTGCTACTTGTCATCTACGTACAGGCAAGATGACCTACTTATATAGGTCCATGATTAGATCAAGTCTAGAAGAATGACACACATTTGACATATATTGGAGAATTAATTTCTTGGAACAACATCTCTTTTCTTCAAGAGAGCAATCTGGTTTGAGTTTTTTAAACTTGGTTTTATTATTTCTCTTTTGTATTTGTTCTTACATTTCTTACTTGATTCCTAAACTTGGCCAATAAACCTATTAAGTAAATTGTGATTGCCTACTATTTCTTGCAATGATATATAAATTCAAGAGTCTTCAATAAATCTTTTATTTTCACTAGTTAACATGACAGGACATGTTGTTTATCATCTTAAGGTTAAGAATTCTGGTATGCATTAAAATTTTATTGGTGTCATATTTGCATGTTGGTGGACCCAGATGGAGACTTGTATCAAGATAATAGGATTTTTTTACTATCTTGTAAAAGATGGACCTAAACATAGTGAAAATGATCTTAATATGCTATAAAAATCATTGACTAGAAGGAGGGTGATCATTTGTGTAGATTATGTGTTCTCTTAGCACTATCAAATAAGGTGTATGATTTACACTCCAAACCTCTTAATGACTAGAAAGGTTCTATGGGATACGTTAGATAAAATATAAAGTAGAGAGTTATGGTGTTGAATAAATATATTTATCCAAATTTCTTAAGTTTCATATGATAGATGGTAAGTATTTCTCTAATCAAGTATGTGACTTCCAAATCTTGTGTCATAACCTCAGAAAAGAGAGTATGAAATTACCTAAAAAATATTTTTATGTCTATCATTGAAAAGTTCACTAAGCCTTAGGAGGCCTTGGAACTAGATCTCAATAACAATAAGGATGGCATATCCCTAATGAAATTCATGCCAAATATTTTAATAAGTAAGGAACACTTAATAGAGGAAGTGGTGAAGGTACCTATTTATGTCAACCCTAATGTAAATTTTATGACTACTAAGAATAAATATAAGAGAAATAAGAACAAACATAAACCTAAGGCAAATATTTAGAAGTAAGCAAGGAACAAACTTTTTTGGACTTGCGGATAAGTTGGCCACTAGAAAAAGGGTTACAATACAAATAAGGAGAAGAAAGTTACTACATCTATAGTTGTGGAGGTTTTGGTTAGCATGATGACTACTTCCTTGAACCATGGTGATGGTCTTGTTTCTCTTAAAATTGAAATCCTTGCTATTTTTGAACTGCTTTACCATATTATAGACATTGGGGCTAATTTGCATGTTTTGTTGATAAGCCTTTGTTTGTGTCTTATCAAGTCTCTTTTGGCCAATATGTGACTTAAGGTGATGTCAGCTTTGTAGTAGTTAAAGGAAAAGGATGGGTGGATCTGTAGTTTCCTTCAAGAAAGGTTTTAACCTTCACATACGCACGCATGTTCCATCTATTATGTACAATATGATTTGTGGTTCCATATTAGTTAGAAAAGTTTCAAAAATAGGTTGTAAATGTAATAATTCTATTGTTACTCGTGTCTGTGATTGTTTATTCTTTGATAAAGACTTCTTTTGTTATTTGGAGAACTTATTTAGGATTCATGTAGAACATGTTTTTTTTCAAATTTTGTTCTCAATTTGAATGATAATTCGGTTTACTTGAATCTTGTTTTCTATATTATATGGCATTTTCATTTGGTTCGTATAAATGTTGGCTCGATAAAGTGTATGTTTAATAAAGATTTAGTCCCAAAAATATGACATTAAAAATAGTAGATGTAAAATTTATGTGGAAGGTAAATTGCCAAGAAAGTCCTTTATTTTATTATTGTGATATTTTGGATTTAGTGCATAATGACATGTAGGGATTTAATGAGATTGCAACTAGGTAACATAAATAATTGTTTGAGTTAATGTTATTTATTTTATTCTATTATATGGGCCAAATAATTTGGCCCAATAGGGTTAAGTTTGCCTTCTTGTACATGCCTCTTCTCCTATGTATAGGAGGGGAGTTTTCCGTATATCGATAAGAAATATCTATTTAACCTCCTTGTATTCTTTCACATGGATCATAGCATTGCTCCTAACCCTAGCGAGAAAAAAAAAAGAGCTTCCACCTATGGGCATCCATGGTCTCTTATTGACTTGACCGCCTGTGAAGTATCATCGTGCCTCCATGGGAGTCTCCTTTCTTATTCTTACATAAAAACCCAATCTTTCTTAAACATGTCTATTGACACTTTCAAACTTGGCTATCACCTATGTTTATCGACCCCCCAGTCTTATTTATCTTGTCCCTACATTTTTGCTGCCAACCACCAACAATAACATAATCCAGGACACAATTGTAGATAGAAACCATGAGACACCTTGTCATGCTAAATGAGATTACTCAAAACACAAAACAAGATCAACTATTAATTAATCACATTGTCAAAAATGTGGAATCATTAAAACCAATTTAAATATCACAAACCAGTTCAGAAACATTTACATAAAGGTCCATCTTTTCTATTTTCATATACTGTAATAGGTAATTACATCTATGTCCAATGGCCTCAGCCACATCCTGTATACAAAAAATATTTCACATGTACATGCCATATTTTACAAACACTGCATACTGTCAAAATCTCGTGACGCAGCAAGTATATTATCTAGAAAATGCATCCCATACTTGGACCTGAGAGTACAGGGACGAAACTAGGACTCCACGAGTAACATCTACAGCTATCCAACCTTCTGAGATTACTGATCACCGGGTTGTTCTACTTCCATAGCACAACCTCGACCATGTTACCCGTGACCACCTAAAAAGATGTGGTGACCCACAGGTGAGACCCAGTCCCAGTCAGAGATATAACTCTCTCCAATAAATATTGATTATAGCACATTAATTAACAATAATAGACTAAGAAGTTTGAGTATTGAATAAGCAATTGAGCACATTGAACAGTTTAAGCATGCTAAGCAAATAAGATTTAGCAACAAGTATAATTATTCATATTATATAAGATTGCATTATGTAAGAACTGTATAGTATAAATACAAGGCAAGGGCTAATCAACCAATGTAAAATGTATTCAACCCTAGCAAGTATACTACAAGGCTTATATTACATATTTTATTATATTGCCCTGAGGGATTTGAGGGATACCACTTAAGTCCCAACTGACCAATGCTAAGTTGAAATCAGTGCTATATAAGATCTAGGAGCACCATATTCCTAAGATCTCCTCTACCCTTGATCAGTATGAGTCTGCCACAACGACCCATCAGGTCAAACTGCTAACAGCCTAATCCATCCTTAGCACAGGTCACGGGACTAGTGACAGGAGGTGGGAATACAAACCCTACTATCTGAGGTACACCAATAGTTGTCCTAAAATATCATCATGTACACATATTTGAGACACGATCGTAGCCATTATCCTATCGAGTTATGACTGCAGTCATCCTCCCAAACACTTGGACTCAGGATGACAAGCACCCTACATACTCAATAGTATGTGCTCTGAGTTTCTCTTATGAATACTCATTTCACCATCTGGCAAGTTCTAACACTCAGATGGATCTATCGCATAGGACACTACATGATTAGGGTTACACTTAATCAATTTCTATCGATTGGGTGAATTAAGGCTTCATCGTACAAATGGACATACAAACCATAATTCATTTCTATTGAGAGTATAAGTGTTGCAACTTTAGAAGATATAAAACATTTGAGATATAAATATTAATCACATTATCATTTGTTGTTATTCATTGTCAAACATGATACCACATTACCATCAAATCATCACTTGACACAAATCTTGTTGCATTTAATCCAAGGTTACAACCCTTATCATGTTATGAAGAGGATTACAACTCTACTAGGTCTCAACCATGCCCAAAGGTCATTAATACCATCACATCATTCTTAACAAGATTATCATCATCATTACATGCCTTAAACAAGGCTCAAAAGATCATCAACACATATATGTCCCAAAGATTTTAACATGGCAAGGCACTATGATATTCAATTAGTACTACATTAAGGTTTCAACACAAGAAGTGTGTAATATATTGTCACATTAATCATTCAAGAGGGATGATTATAATCAATCACCATCATTTAGTTATATTAGGGTTATGAGTAACAAGCTACATTACATTGGAGTCACACATCCAATTATTATGGTGTTCTATTAAATATAACCATATGAGGGAAAAGGTAAGACTACAAATTAAGGACATTGAACCATCAAATTCTCATCACTAGGATCCACATATTATACCATGGTATGCATTCTAATTCATTAAATGTTGAACCATTCAATCTAATTCATTGGATTGGGTTCATTATTCAAAGTCATTAATTAGAGTATAGGTCTTAACCATTAGAGCAATTGCACCAAGGAACCATTGATTTAAGGCTTAATTGAAACTAGATTTAAAGCCTTGGCTCACCATCGATTGTGGTGACCTGATCCACCATAGGTTGTGAAACATTGTGTCACCATCGGTTGTTAGGTCAGCACTACTATCATTTTCCACCATCGGTTGTTGAGTTGATGTCACCATTGATCGATACCATCTTTAGGACACAAACATTGGTCATTTAAGCTTGTAACAAATTCAAAACCTGACCTAAGGTGTGACCATAGGTTGACACCACCGGTTGTCACCATTGGTCATCACCAGTGGTTGACATAATGACATCACCATTGGTTTTCAAGCAAAGTTAACCATCGGTTGAAGTATAAAATGGAAATCAACCTTAAAACCTAGGCATATTCCATCAGTTGTTAGGTGCTAAGCACCATTAGTTGTCATGCCAACCTGATCCAAGTCATTTTATTCCTTAAGAAGGTCGTTTATAGAGTTTTATATCCATCTAAATCTGGAAACTAAGAAAGGAACACCATAGAAATCAAAACCCTAGGTAAGCATAGCTTCTAGGTGCTTAGATCTTCATTTTAGAGCAAGTAAATGAGCAAGAAAACTTGTAGTAAGCAATAAAAGTGAAAAGGGTCACAAAACTGGCATCTAAAGAGAATAAAAGAGTTCTTAGAAGCAAGAAAACTTGATCAAGAAGGTTGAAAACTCAAGCTTTAGGTCTGAACTCGGCCAAGTATCACTTTCTCCACAAGGGAAGCAAACACTTGGTAGAAGGAGCAAGAAAGGTAGATTCTTTAAGCTCTAAAGCAATTTTTACCATGAAACAATAGAGTTATGATCTGGAGGAAGGTAGGAGGAAGAATAAAAGCAAAATAAATGGAGGAAAGAAGGGGATACTTACTCATTTACGTCAAGATCACCAAAAGGAAGCTTTAGAAACCCTAAAGGAAGCAAAACGAAACCCTAGGAGCTTCCACCAAGAAGGTCGGCACCTTCTTCTTCCTCATACAGGTCCTCCACATCTAAATAGAGAGGTAATGAGGTTATTATAAGGAGGGAAGTGATAGATATCAAAATTTTCATTTCGGATCTTAAGGATAGGTATATAAATCTTGAGGATAAGGAAGAGTAGAAGCATGAGGTGTACAACCATCTCTCCATGTGTCCATGATCTAGAACTTCCATGGATGAGAAAGAAGAAGGTCCAATGGCTGTTGGGGACTTCTAGTCCATCGGTTGATGGCCTCCCAGGTCCACCACCATCTGTTTAGTGGTGGTGATCATAGTTTGTTCATGTTTAGGTCAATAGGTGGTTGAACCATCAGTTGGTCACCTTATAAGTGAACCATCAGTTCATGTGAACTAAACCAAAAAGAACCATCGACCTATATCCTTCTAGTAATGACCACTAGATTTTCTATTGGTTGGTGACCACCGAATGTTGGCCAAACCAGTGGAATCATCAATTGTTACCCTAGAAGGTGGCTCATCCATGGGGGGTAAACCCTAATTCACCATAGAAAAGAATCAACTCCAAAACAAGGTACAAACAAGTTCCCCATGGCTCAAAAAGCTCAATAATGATAAGTAAACATCTAAAGAACATAATGCACATGACAAACTACAAATAAAACCTCTCAATTGGGTAAATTGTAGAAAAGTCCAAAATGTACATAAAATTGCTTAACTTGCTCAAACGGCGTCCAAATTGGACCAAATTTGAAACTTAAGTTTGTCTTATGATTCAAAAGCATATAAAAAGATTATATTAAGGCTCTAAGCATTAAATTATGGTAATTAAGCTTGTTCAATGCTTTAAGAATGTTTAGGGGCCTTACAAACTAGGTCACCATAATGCACCGTAATCTACTTCCATCGGTAACAACAGCCACACCGTAGTCACATAACGTAGTTAGGTTGTAGAAGAACGACATAGTTTCCAACATCCAGCACATGGAGGCTCCTATCACCAGCTCCCACTTACTATCTTCTTCCTCTACTGCCTTGTTATCTCCTCGATTACCTACTGCTCCCAACCTCTCTCCCTACTGCTAACAAACATCCCCATATGCACAATATGTTTGTTGCTAATCGAATCCTTATTCATATACATTCTTTTACATAATCTATACCTTAGGGTCAAACAAATTTGCATTTTGGTTCTAATAGAGATCTATTTTTTTAATCAAGATCTGTCTAATCGAGTCATATAGAGCATTCACTCGTTGTATGGCATATTGTCAAACAAAAGACTTCATGCTAGTATTTAAAGCACATAAAAATAGGTTTCCATGTTTTTTCCTCTCATTTGACAATTTTATTCCTCCTCTACCACCCCTCATGTGCATGTCCATGTGTAGGGGGTATTGTCTCTTTTCCACACAAACTACTCATTCACTTTGTAATTGGTGTGTGAGGGATAAGAGGAGAGAGAGAATGTATAAAGAGGGAGTATGAGGAGAAAGAGTATGAAAGATATTATATTTATTGGTCTATTATATTCTAATCTTAATGGAGTATCTTATTATTCATCACATCCATTTTTTGATGTCTTTGTGTGGCACTTCATTTCCACTAAGTGTCATGCTTCTAGTGCATCGTTGATGTGCCTCTTTCCCAATGGCATTGTGCTTCTTTATGTTTGTGCACATGGGATAGATATTTGTGCTTCTTCTAGTTGGTGACCACTTTCACATGATAGTTGAAGGATCTATATTACATCATTGGCACACGTTGGGACAAAGCTCATTGCGCTTATTCTAACATTTTGTTTCCTTTTGTGCTAGTCTATGATGATCTTGATGCATCTATAAATGTATGGTTACTTCTCATAATCCTATCAATATCAAGCCTAAAAATATTTCACTGGTAAGATTGATGATTTGTCCAAAAATTTTCTTTATTGAGATACTTCATTAGTGTCTTCTCCTAGTTTCATGTGTAATTTCTCAAATGTCAACATAATTCTTTTAGTGATCTACTTGGGCTTCCTTGATAGTGTCTTTCATTCCTGTAAAGGCCCCAAGAGTCACATTCTATATGTACATAGTTTTGGTCATCTTCACCTCATCATATATGTATTTGAAGATACTTCTATTGCTACATTGTTGGATGTGTTGATTATGGTTATTCAAATCACACATTCCTTTCTAGTGAATATGGTGTAATCTTGGTGTTTTGGTTATCTACTCCATATTGATGGTCATGTTCTTCATTTCATATGTACTTCAGAAGATCTTCTCTAGATCTCATGTATTTCCAGCATGTGGGACATAACTTCAAAGGATGTGTCATCAAGTTTAAAAACTCTATTCACCCCCCCCTCTAGTGTTTTTCAATTGGTATCAGAGCAGGCTTCAAGGAGCTCTAATCGAGTCTTGAAGTATGAAGGGTGGTGGTGTCTACAATGGCAAACAAAGGGAAAGTATGGGGCAACCTTCAACAAGTTGCAGTTGGTGCTTAGGAACAAGCCATGCAACACTTGGTTGCCCGTGGAGGTCAAAAAAGGAAATAGAAATTACAACTTATCCTTTTGTAGCACAAGGCTTGATTTGCCTAGATCAAGCGTGTAGATCTCCTAACCAAAGTGTATGGAAATGTAATTGCAGTGGATAGGAGATGCTAACCTATAGGACACGAATTTTGAGCTAAGAGAAGAAGTAGCTAATTGTCACTATGCTCAATTTGCTCACAAACAGGTTTCTCAAAGTATGCTCAAAGATTTCTCAAGTGTAACAAGTTTGTTGCTTTAGCAACGGCTAATTAATTAATTCTGCAGTTGCTGTCAGAGTCCATCTCGGTCGAGAAATGGTCGACCGAGACACCTACTCGATCGAACTTTTTTCGACCGACAGGCTCTCTGAATCAAGTGTTTTGCAACGTTTATCTCCAACTGCCAACTACCTTGTCAGATGTGTCTAACGGCTACTTGGGTCTTTCTCGGTCGAGAAGATTGTCGACCGAAAGTGTCTCGGTCGAGGAGTTAGTCGACCGAGATTGACCCTGTTTCAATTTTTCAATTAAAGCACTAAGTGTGTGTATGAGTGTGCATATGTGACACTTATTTGAAGGGGATGACCTATCTAAATGTGATGTTTAGCTTGGGAGAATCTAACGCTTGATTTACATGAAATTTAAGTACTTGTACATTATATATTTGTACAAGTTTTTACAAAGCGATTACATTTCATGAAAATATAAATATGTAAGCATATGGATTTCCCTAATTGCTTTGTCATCCACCTTATTCCTGCAACACTCAAGTAGCACGTTAGATTAACAAGAATGAAATGTTTGTCATTATCAAAACAAAGGGATTTACAGATGTCCATTTAGCCAACAATCTCCCCCTTTTTGAAGATGACAAACATTTCCTAAATATAAAATAAGAAAATATAAAAACATGTGATTTTCATACCTGAAGATTACCTTTGTAAATTTCTTCTCTTGTTTATAAAATGTGTGCTTATTATTCCCCATGAATTATGGAACATGAAATCCAATCCTTTAGGGAATATAGCAACTTTCAATGTAAAGCCAAGAGTTTATGAAACTCATTGATTGAGTTTTGCACAAATACTAAGTTTTATATTTATTTATCCCCTTTGTCATTTCAAAAAGATATCCGTTTAAGAATAAATATTGTATAAAAAGTATTGCTCCCCCTTAAATACATATCCATTTTAAACAGATGATCAATTTAGCCACAATTTTTAAATTTCAGGTTTTGCAAAAAATGTCATCCCTTTTTATTTATGACATATTTATTACTCCCCTTACTTTGTATGCTCTACTAGAGTAGTCTTATAATCCATATTCGAATGATGCCATAGAGGAATATCCAATAGAATCAGTAAAGATAACCATTTCATGTAAAGATAACTATTTCATTTCAAAGATCACCATTTTATTACAATCATGCAAGGATAACCATTTTATTACAATCATGCAAAGATAATCATTTCATTACAATCATGCAAAGATAATCATTTCATTACAACTAATACAACGGTCACTCCAAATCTCACTGGAAAGACTTGAGTATTACATCAATATCAGGGTCTTTTCCAAGAAATGGCTCAGCTCCATAATATTGGACTAAAGTTTGCCACTCCAAAGCACATGTCTTGGTTAAAGCATATGCTTCCAAGAAGGTAGGAACCCGATCAAAACGGAAATGAGCAGCAATGTCTTGTAATTGTATTGAGGAGAACTGAGTGTGTGTGAGATCTGTAGATGGTGGAGGTGGAGGTTGGTAGTAGTTGTAAGATGGATTATATGGATTGAGCATGCCAGGATTTAAAGAATAAGGATATTCATCTGGTTGATTTGGAGAGAGGGTTTGCATCCTTTGATTTAGGTAGGTCATGGCATGGTGGTTATAGTCTAATTGTCTGCTTAGATGATATTGTGACCCAGCAACATAGGTTAGGGTGTTTTGGATGGGATCATAGGATGGGTTGGTAGGAGGAGGTGGTGGTGGTATATCTTGAGTAGATGTCTCACCTTCTGTCCTAGCCCTCTTGTGACCAAAATCAATTCCCATTTTCTCTACTGTGTTTTTACTTATTTTTTGTGGTCTTCTTTCCCATGTGTATCCCATATCCTCAATTTGTGTTTTAAGAAAATGTTGAGTGATTTGGCATACAAAATCAGCATATGGGGGATTGCCAGAAAACTCAAGCATGTTCTTAAAGATTATGCGGATAAAATTTGTGGGAATACGTTTGATAATGGCATAAATTAAACACATGCAAAAAATAGGAACTTCAGACTTGTTTGCTCTAGGATGTATGTTGGTGGAAACAATAAGATTGACAATCCTAGCTGTTGGTTTGAGATTAATGGCATAGTAGGTACCCCGATCTTCGTGACAAGTAGTATTAGATTGAAAAATGGCTTGTTTAATGTCACTAAGACTGACGGTATTATCACCTTGGGAAAATATATTGAGTGGATTTCCAGTTGTAAGGTCAAGAGTGTCTTGATATTCATCTAAGTCGATGTTGAGCATGTCAAGAATATCCTCTTCAGTAAATCGAAAGCTATGCCCATTGACCATAGAGTAGAAGAAGTTATTTTCATTTTCGGAATGGGAGATTAGGTTTGCATAGAACTCATTTACCACTTTGGAAGAATAGGAAGGGAAAGAAGGGTTAAGAAATTCTTTCAAATTTTTCACCTCAAAAAGATCTTCCAGGTCGACGATGCTGAGGAAGTCCATGACGTCAACCGGTCGTCGTGGAAGAGGAGTTTTGGAGGAGAGCCTGAGATAGCGATCACCAGCATCTGCATCGACGAAGGGGATTTCATTGATGATCGTCAATGGTGGAGTAGCCTCCCTTCCTTTCTTGCTAGCAACTTTCTTCTTTCCACGTGTAGATGATGAGGCCATTTCTTTGCTTTAAGGTGGATAAGAAGCAAGAAAGTCTTTGGGATGAAGAAGCTAAAGAATTGCACAAGAATGTACTAAAGAGAAGCTATGGAAGTAAGAATATGAGAGTGTGTAACAATGACCCATTTTTGGTCCCTTTTATAGCAAATCAGTGACCAGGTCGGTCGACAAACCGCAACGGTCATATCCCAGACGCGCCACTCGCCCCCCCCAACGGTCAACTGATGGGTTGCAACGGTCATAAAATGGTCGGATTGCAACGGTTATATCCCAACGGTCAATTCTCGGTCGAACAATTGTCGACCGACACTGGCTCGGTCGAACAATTGTCGACCGGAAGTGTGTCCAATGTTATTTCTGTCTGAGGTCTGTCGATCGAAAGAGATAGGCTGACCGAGATGTTTTCAGTCGAAGAATTTGTCGTCCGACAGACTTACTAGGTATGAAATTATTTAAGCTAATTTTTAATGCAAATGATAGACTAAATTTGTAGAGCATATATACTTTCTAAGGGAGTAATATTGTGATTATTGTTACCAATATTTGGACAAGTTTGTGATCATAAATTAATTGTTCTTTTAATCACAATTTATATAGAAAATGATATTCAAATAAGTATTGTGTCAAACTTATTTTAGGTCGACTTTGACTACGACCATAGCGCCCCTTGGTCAAATTTTATTTCAACCAAGAGGCAAATTTGCAGATTTCCAAATTGAATACTCGTATATAATATATGCATGTAATTTGATTAGATATCAATTTGAAGTATTTTAAATAATACTCAATATGAAAACATTTTGTCCTTGATTTTTCTTAGAATATAAGCTTTGCTTTAGTTACATGAATATCAAATTTCACTTCTTCTTGTATCCACATAAGATTCTTAAGTAATATCTCGGTTCTTAAAAGATACCAATTGAGAAATATTTTTCTTATGTGTTGCAAGCATTAAAACAACATATAACCAACAAATCATTTTGTTTGCCTATGTATCATCAAGGATGTAATAATCATTATTCAAACATCAACGTTTATCTATAGAAGGTTGAATAATGAAATGTTGAAAATATATCCATGATGTAATGATAAAACATGAAATTTAACATATGGTTTCTATGTGAATAAATCAAAGAATACTTGGAACGGACCATGTAGGTAGTAATTTTGACTTAAATATGATTCATAATTTTCAGTTTTAAATCATTTAGAGAATGAACCAAGTTAATATCATATACGTTCTCAAAGATAATTTCCAGAATGTATACTTTGTTTTGCATGTACAAACAGTTATTAATAACAAGTAGATAGCAATTTGACCAATTGAAAATAGCAGATTTATTTCAGACTGGATATCAGTAACGTGCTCGGTCGACTATTTCTCGACCGACTTCTCTCTCGGACGACAGTTTCTCGACTGACAAGATTTCTGAAATGTTTTCTGAACTGTTAATTGCTTCCAAGTAAAACACAATTATGCAAGTTAGATGTTTAGATACTTGAATAAATTTGATATCCCATTATGTTGAGTTGAGATAGACATAGAAATATACAACTTAGGTCCTTGGTCATATCTCAACTTAATTCCGTTCATTTAGTTTGGAGGTTTTGGAACCCAAACTAACTCAACATCCTTTTTCTTATACGGACATGAAAAAGAATAATGACCAAGGCGCAAACAATAATGACAACATATAGAATCAACCTCATATCTCTTTCTATGATTTTGGTCTAGGTTGTTCTTGGGTATATTTGTATTTGTGCTTTTAGGTACATACATAGATTGATGTGCTTGTGTCTTTTTCCAACTAGGTTTATGATAATATTTTCCTTTAGGCTTGTAACCTAGTCCTCTCCTTCCAACTTGATGGTAAGGATCATTTAAGATTTGATCAAGAATGCCATTATTATTTAGACTACTAACTTTTTGTTGTAACTTAGCAATCTCATCCATTCTCTTCTTGATATCTAGCTTTGCTTGATCTAGATTAGATGATAATGAATTTCTTTCTTTCACGATAGTATCATAATCTAGATGTGAGCACAAAACAGGTTGTCTTTGAAGATCATTCACTTGAGTCTGCAAATTAATCTTTTCTAGAGAAAGGAGATTACAATTTGCTTCTACAGATTTTAGCTTAATATCATGATCTTCAATAACCTTTTTGAGATCTTCATTTTCAGATGTAAGAGCAAGAAGCTTAGCATGTAACTCATCATTTGCTTTATTAGATTTCTTTAATTTCTTCTTGCACTCAATATATTCATTGTCTGTCTCTTCAAGAGAAGCAACTAGCTCTTCTTTAGATAAATCAAAAAGGCTTACCTCTTCTTCTTCTTCACTTATTGTAGCAATAAGACATTCTTTGTGTGTATCTTCCTTCTTTGACCTCCACGGGCAACCAAGTGTTGCATGGCTAGTTCCTAAGCACCAACTGCAACTTGTTGAAGGTTGCCCCATATTTTTCCTTTGTTTGCGGTTGTAGACACCACCACCCTTCATACTTCAAGACTCGATTAGAGATCCTTGAAGCCTGCTCTGATACCAATTGAAAAACACTAGAGGGGGGGTGAATAGAGTTTTTAAATATTTTAGCAATTATTTAACTCAAACAACCACAAATGAAAATGGAAGAAGGAGATAGGTGTTTAGAGTGGTTCCAACTTTAGCAAATACTAAAGTTGTCAGTCCACTACCCGGTTTCTTACCCAACTGGGATTTTGAAAGTATTAATTTTATTACCTTCACAAGGATTTACACAAAATACAATACTTTCTTTACACCCCTTGAACAGCCTTCACTAGAAGTAGATGCACCAACTTGAGGTAGCCTTCTTGAAGTAACTCCAAGCTCCCCCTTGAAGTAGCCTTCCTCTCTAGAAGTAACCTCCCGTTGCACCAGCCTTCTTAAAGTAGCTCAAGGTCCCCTTCTTCACCAAGAAGATCTTCAACCTCTCCAATCCGCAGCCTCCAACCTAGGAGTAGCAAGGAGAGTACAAACAACAATAGAGAACAAGAAAGGAAATAGAAATTACAACTTATCCTTTTGTAGCACAAGGCTTGATTTGCCTAGATCAAGCGTGTAGATCTCCTAACCAAAGTGTATGGAAATGTAATTGCAGTGGATAGGAGATGCTAGCCTATAGGACACGAATTTTGAGCTAAGAGAAGAAGTAGCCAATTGTCACTATGCTCAATTTGCTCACAAACAGGTTGCTCAAAGTATGCTCAAAGATTTCTCAAGTGTAACAAGTTTGTTGCTTTAGCAACGGCTAATTAATTAATTCTGCAGTTGCTGTCAGAGTCCATCTCGGTCGAGAAATGGTCGACCGAGACACCTACTCGGTCGAACTTTTGTCGACCGACAGGCTCTCTGAATCAAGTGTTTTGCAACGTTTATCTCCAACTACCAACTACCTTGTCAGATGTGTCTAACGGCTACTTGGGTCTTTCTCGGTCGAGAAGATTGTCGACCGAAAGTGTCTCGGTCGAGGAGTTAGTCGACCGAGATTGACCTCGTTTCAATTTTTCAATTAAAGCACTAAGTGTGTGTATGAGTGTGCATATGTGACACTTATTTGAAGGGGATGACCTATCTAAATGTGATGTTTAGCTAGGGAGAATCTAACGCTTGATTTACATGAAATCTAAGTACTTGTACATTATATATTTGTACAAGTTTTTACAAAGCGATTACATTTCATGAAAATATAAATATGTAAGCATATGGATTTCCCTAATTACTTTGTCATCCACCTTATTCCTGCAACACTCAAGTAGCACGTTAGATTAACAAGAATGAAATGTTTGTCATTATCAAAACAAAGGGATTTACAGATGTCCATTTAGCCAACACAAGTATCTAATTTTGAAGAGACATGCTCAAGGGGGAGTGAAAAACTTTTGTAGGGAGTGACATTTTTATGTCTATTTGTTCGGTCATGTAACTGAGTCTTGTAAGTCCAAGATTGATATGTGTTTCACCCAAATCCAACTTGAGGGTGAGTGTTAGAGTTATTTTTATTTAATATGTTTATTTTCATAGGTGTAATTGTCTTGGCCCATTAGTGTTACTTATTTGTCCGTCTCTTATATATATGAGAAGAATCTGTCGTCTATCAATAAGAAATATCTCATTAACCTTCATTTTAATTTTCCAAAACATTATTTCATAATTTTCATTGATGATTCCATTGTATATTGTTACATCTATTTGCTTAAAAGTAAATATGAGGTGTTAGAAAAATGTCAAAATATTTAGGAAAGAATAAGAAATACAAATGGGTAAGATACTTAAAAGATTAAGATTTGATCGAGGAGAACATTATATCTCAAACATGTTCTTGGAATTTTGTCAATTCCATGTTGTAGTTCATGAGGTTACTACTCCTTATATACCACAATCTAATGGGATTGCATAACGTAAGAATTGAACCTTAATGGACATGGTAAATGATATTTTTCTCCAAAATCCAGGTCTTCCCAACTATATGTGGGGGGGATATTTGAATACAACTTGCCACATTCCAAATAGAGTTCCCCTAAACATAAAGAGAGTAGTTCTTTTGAGTTATGGAGAGGCTGAAAGGAAAATCACAAATATCTTTGAGTGCGGGGATGCCTAACATAGGTGCTTTTCTCTTAACATAAAAGTAAGAAATTGAGACCAAAATAGTAGATGTCATTTTCTTGGGTTATGTGTTGACATATTATGCCTATAGATTCTCGATTGTGAAAATTGAAATCTCAGACATTGATGTAAAGAAAATCATGGAACTTTGTGATCCATCCTTTTTAGGATTTTTTTCCTGAGAAATTTTGTGTTTATCAAAAAAGTTTCTCAAGAGGATCCAATACCACATATTCCATTCTTGATCATGCGGCAAACATGACACATGTAGGGGACGACTATGAACATATCAATTCTTAATATGATGATTATGAGGAAGTGGTTGAAGTAAGAAGAAGTAAACAAACTAGGACATCTAAGGACCTTGGATGTGAGTTCCTCACTTACAATGTTGAGGGTGATCTTGTATCCTTCAAATAAGATATGGCTTCTCCAAAATCTAATTTTGGAAGGAAGTCATTAATGATTAAATCGAATCAATTCTTTCAGATGGAACTTGGGATATGGTGGATTTGCCTTTTGGTTGTTTTGTGGTTGCATGGAAATGGATTTTTAAGAAGAAACATAATAAATACAGGACAGTCAATAAGTATGGTTCTAGATTGGTTGCCAAGTAGGTGCACATAAAGGGAGGGAATAGACTATTTTGATACATATTCTCCTCTTTCTTACATGAATACAATTTGTGTGATTGTACAACTAGCTTCCATGTATAGTCTCTTTATCCATCAGACGGAAATGAATATTGCATTATTACATAGTGATCTTCAAAGGGATACATATATGGAATAACCTCAAAGTTTTTTGGAATGTGGGAATGAATCCAAAGTGTGTGAACTTGTTGAATCTTTGTATAGCTTAAAACAAGCCCCTAAACAATGGCATGAAAAGTTTGATTCTGTGATATCATATTTTGGCTTCATCTTTAATGATTTTGATAAGTGTGTTTACGAGTAAGATCATTATGACTAGATTTTTAATCTTATGCTTATATGTAGATACTATCCTACTTTTTGGTTCTGATATGAAAGTAGTAAATGAGACAAAATCATTTTTGGCGTTGTAAGTTTGAGATGAAAGATATGGATATCATTAATGTGATTTTGAGGCTTTAAAACACAACATATATTGATGGTATTACACTCTATCAGTATCACTATGTTGGGAAGATAACGAAGAGGTTTGATACACATCATGTAAGCCTCTCAAGAATGATATTGGTGTGCCTTTATCTCAATTATAATATGCTCATATTAGAAGTTTGATGTATATTATGAATTGTACACAACCAAACACTACATTTGTTGTGAGAAAGTTAAGTAGGTACACCAGTTATCTCTATAAGACCCATTAGGAATCTCTTGACAGAGTGTTGATGTATATCAAGGGAACTATTTCCTTGAACTATATTGTGGAAAATACCCTTCTATGGTTGAAGGATATGATGATGTAAGTTGGATTGCCATAAAATCTGGAAATGGTGTCTCAAGATATGCATTCCTTTTGGGAGGATGTGTTTCTATCTGGAGGTCTAAGAAACATATCATATATGTCTCAATCCACCTTTGAGTCTGAATTGTATGCTTTAGATGAAACAAGATTGGGAGCTTAATGTCTACATGCACATGTGTCTACTTTACCTATTCTAAAGAAGCCACTTCCTATAATTTCAAATTATTATGATAGATCAAAACTATATTAAAGATAAGGAGTTCCAAGTACAATCAAAATATGGTAGACACATTAAAGCCTGACTCAAGTCTATAAGGGCCTAGTGTCTGATGAGGTCAAGGTTGTGGACTACATAGGTACCAAAGATAATATAGTTCATCATTTGACTAAAGGTCTTACCTTGATCTTATTTTAAAAATCCATGTTGGTGATGGGACGGAAACCCCTTATGATTTTCAAGAAGTAGAAATCCAACCCAAAAGAGTGGAGGCCCCACAAAACCAGTTAAGGTGAATTGGTTGACACTATGTACTTTACTTGATGCTTTTAGAATATGTGTTGTCATATGAAAACCAGTTAGTGTCATGAATGTTAATTAGTAAGAGATTAATCTATGAATGGTTTCCAGTTTAATGCTAGGATACTAGTGGTATATCCTTGAAAACTCTAACTAAGTGATTGATGTTGTGTAGGGAACAACAAGGGAATTAGGTTGTTCCCTAAAATCAATCATGATTCTTAATTTGGATGCATGGTCTTTAATGCATCATTTTTGTTTATTGTCATTGTTTTTATTGTGTTGTTACGAACTAATACTCTTGCACCCAAGGTTTGGGTTTAATATGTTAGGTCATGTAGTTTCTACTAGAATCTACTTTGAATAAGTTAAGCATTATTCAAGATTAAAGGCACCTACTGAAAGCATAGTATAGAGAACTGAATGGTAGAGTAAACTACAAATTGGAGTTTGTGGGGGATTGTTAGCTATATTAACCTTGCTAATACCAGTTTGTATGGGTTAAGCCTAATATAAGTCCATCTAGTACATATGGAGTGTGGAGGAAGAAGTGGTTCTTTTTGCAAATGGGAAGATGGTTTAGTCCTTCATTTCTTAATTCTAATTCTTTTGTATTCCTTTATGTAGGAGTATATGTGACACTAGTGTCCAAGATATCTAGGGGAGGGTATGTTCACCCTTGTGGGGTTATGGTGGCTACACACATGCCACACAATGCCTTGCCTCGATGCATCATATCAGGCCCGATCAGCTGGGCTCAAGAATGGGCATGTGGCTCGTGGATTGTGGGAGTTGTCTTGTCTTCCTTCTTCTTTTTGCACAACTAGATAACTACTTGATTAATTATTTAGTTAATTATTATAGAATTTAAAAAGTGACACTTTGTATTCCTTTTGTGTGTATAATAGTGGTGGTGCGATTGAGTCAAATTGAGAATAGGACTCTATGTGAGAGTGCTATAAATAAGGCCTTTGCATTAGAGTTAAAGACATCGTTGACAATTTACAATCTCTTCCATTTGTGTTTCAATTTGTAGCCACTCCATGTGCATGTTCCATGACGCACAATGCCACACAAATGAGATTACTCAAAGCAAAACATGTGATTAACAACTAAACATCCACATTACCAGAAAAATAGGTAAATTAAAATTTATTCCAACATTACCATTATGTTCATAAACATATTACAACAAGGTCCAACAATCTATATCACATTGCATACCATATCTGGTATTTACATCTCTTCAATGGCTGAGGCCACAACCTGTATACAAAACATCATGTGTCACATATACATGCCACATACACAAACCACAGACATACTACCAAAAACCACATATCGATATACATCATCTACAAAATATTCCCTTCTCAGACCTGAGAGTACATGAACAAATCTAGGACTCAATAGTAACATCTACTAGCAGCTATCCAACCTTATGTGTCTATAGCTCTCCGATATATTCCTCAACAAAACATCCTGACCACATCACTGACGACCACCTAAAAAGATGTGGTGACCCACAAGATGAGACCAATGTCCCAATTAGAGATATAACTCTCAACCAACGATTATTGGTTACAACAAATATCATCTTAAATAGGATGATAATATTCAACTAAATGAGTAGGTTAAACAAATTGTACATATTAAAAAGATTAAACACTAAACACATAAAACATAGATAGCATAGTACATAAGGAAACTGGTAAAGTTACCACTTTTTATATTGTTGATTTCTCTTATTGCATTATATTACAACTAAACATTATGAGAAACAAGGCAAGGGTTAACAACCAATGTGAAGCGTGTTTAACCCTAAATAGATATACAACACGATTGTATTACGTCTTTTATTAAGCCCTGAGGAATTGAGGTATACCACTCAATTCCAACTGACCACTAATAAGTTGAAATAAATTCCATACAAGATATGTAGGAGAGTTAGAATCCTAAGATCTCATCCACCCTCAGTCAGTATGAGTCTGCCGCAACGACATATAAGTCCAGTTGCAAGACATCTTAGTTTGTCCTTGGTATATAGGTCATGACACTAGTGAACAGCCTAGTCCTCCCTTAAAAGGTCATGGTACTAGTGAAACTAGGGTATACAAACCCAACATCTGAGGTACAACTACAGTTGTCCTCAATCCCATCATATATACTGAATCATCATCATCTAAGACATGGCATCAACCGCTCTCCTGCCAAGGTATGACCGCATCCTTCCTTGTGAATATACAAATACTCAACTATATACGGCTCTGAGCTTCTACTAAAAGAGAACATGTTTCACCATCCAGCAAGTCCTGATACTAGAATGGATCTGTGGCATAGGGAAATTACACAGATAGAGTTCCACTTGATTAGTTAAATCCAATTAGGTACCTTTTAACTATATCAATCAATTTACATACAAACCCTAAAAAGATTCCACAAAGATAAAGGTGGATTGCAACTTTAGAAAATATAAAACGTATAAAGTATAAACTTGCCACATAATCACATGGTATTGTTTCACAGCCATACATGAGACCATCACCATTATCACATCATCATGGGATACCACTCCCCTATCACATCATCATAGGATAAGTCCTCAATTAGGGTAATCAACTCTATCAATGTCATAAGACCATACACCTTGTTCCCTTCAATAAAAACATCATCTTTCCATGCCTCATCAAGGCTCATCATCATCACCATACATGTGGTACATAAGTTTAGCATAACATTCATTCATTATCTATGATGTTTATCTAACAACAAATTAGGGTTACAACATTAGGAGAGAGAAAGTACTCCATTATCATGTTAATTACTCACGAAACTAAGCAACATCATCACATACTTGAATTAGGATTAAGGTTCAACAAGGTAACTAAATTAGGGTTTCAAATCAGCAATGAAAGCTAAACCTTAATAATTATCATCCCCAACAATCATGGAAACAATTAGGTCAAACATCATCAACATAAAGTCAACAAAACATAGTGACCATATAGACCAGAACACCAATGACCGCTAAAAGTTGGGCAAAGTTGGCAACCGCTGAGACCAAGGCCTACCACCTTCATCGAGTGTTTAACATTAAGAGAAATTGGAAATCAAAGAAGATTTGGGTTTAACCCTTCATTGACTGCTGAAGTCAACCATCTTTAGGGACCTCCATGGTTAGCCAATTTAGTGACCATCAAGGCTAAGTAAGTTCATCGACTGAGGACAAACTTTGAAGACCGAAGAGAAGTCATCCACATACATAGCGACCAACCATGAAGAAAAAACTTCATCGACTACATAGAAAGACCAACCTTAGTGACCACAACTCAAAACTTGGCGACCACTGAACATCAACATATTAGTAACCTCATGAGAAGAGAGAGGAAAACTTGGCGACCATAAACTCATCAACCTCAAAGATACACATGTTGATCATCATCATGAAACTAAAAATTATCAAGGTGTAGATCACAAGAAAAGATCAACTCCATAACCCTAAATAACCACCTTCATGAGAGAAAAACAAACCATGAGTTGAGAAAGAGAAAACTAGCATTCCATCAACATGCATATATCAAAACCTCCATCACCAAAGAAGAAATCATGCACACAGATTATGGTTCATCCAGGAAGAGATTTCTACTCAGGAACCACCATGTAAACATAAACTCTAGATCAAAGGTATTATCTTCTTACTTGTAACCATGTTTTCAGGATGAATTATTTGTATGCAAGGTAAGTGTAAGCAATAATAGTGGAAAAAGTTATATAACTTGCCTTAGAGATGATGAAGCAACTCCAACAGCAAGGAAACTCAAAGGAAAGAGGGTTGAAACCCTTTCTTGATCACTTCTCTCGACCAATATCGTTCCACCTCCAAGAAAGAAACAACCCTAGGTCAAGGAAGCACAAAATAGGGTAAAACCCTAGGTCGAAAAGGCAAGAAAGAGAAGTTGTTCAAGCTCAACTCAAGCACTACCATGGAACCCCATGGGTTCGGCCAAGAAGAGAAAGAAGAAGAGGGGTGGGTAAGGGAAAATGAAAATGGAGAGGGAGATCACTTACCAAGACAAAAGAGGAGAAAAGATATCGCCAAATGACTACAAGAAGGGTTGCTCCAAACCCTAGCTCAACATGCAAGATGGATCAGACACCTTCTAGAAGTTTGAGCTCTCCTTCACCACCAAGCACAAGGGGGACGAGCTCCTAAGGAAAGAAGAGAGAAAGAGGTTGCAAAGGGTTTAGTTTCATGCAAGGAGAGATATTTATATACCATGGGGTTGGAGAGAGAGAAAGGAGGTTAGGTGTCATGCTAACACATGTCATGTGTCAATTAGATCGGATCCATGCAAGCACTACACTCAAACATGCATCTAGGGTGTTAAAACTAAGAAAACTCATCGATTGCTTGGTCTAAAAAAGTCATCGACCACTGAGATTCATAAGAGCGAATGGTTGTTTGATATTCTCAGCATCTACAAGATCAAAACTCAATCGATCGCTTAAAACTAACCCTATGGATTCTTGGTGGCCAAAGAGGGGTCATAGGATCGTCACCCACGAAGACCAAGGGAAACAAATTAAACCTCATTGGCCAAAGAGAACATGGATCACAATATCCTTGGTGACATGTAAAACCAAAGCTCATTGTTCAAACACATATCAAGGTCAACCATCAACTAGGCCATCCATGCAAACCCTAATTCTTCAACACAACATGTCATCACTCAAACCAAGGTGTGACAAGGTGCCCCATAGCACCAATTTATCCAACATGATGTCAAAACATGTGAGGTACATCAAGAATATGAAAAAATCCAAGAAAAACTTTAAACATGGATAAATTGCAATTAGGTCCAAAATAAGTATATATAAGCATAACTAGCTCAAACAACATCCAAACTGGTCCAAACTTAAAACATAAGCTCATCACATGTTATCAAAGCAGATCATAAGATTTAATTCAGGTTTTAAGCATCTTATTATGGTAAGAAAGCATGATCAACCAAGAAACAAGGTTAGGGGATTTAAATGTTCTCTCATGGAGTTTCTCTCGTGTGTAAGAGAAAATATTTTTGTCCCCTCTCTTCCCTTGACATAATATATTGGTTTTTGTTACCTAACGACAATTAAGTTACACCTGTAATGTCACTGCTTTTCATCCACATGCAAGCGAGATGACCTCTTTCTATAGGTTTTTGACCAGATCGAGTCTAGATGAACAGTTCACATCTATTGGATACTAGAGCATTGATTTCTTTGAGTAGTGTCTCTCTTCTTCGAGAGATAGATCTAGTTTGGGTTTTTTGACATTGTTTTATTATTTCTCCTACTCTCTTTGTTCTTATATTTCTTATTTGGTTCTTAAATTTGGCATGTAAATTTGTTCATTATATTCCAATTGTTTGTTACCGCATGTAGCGACAATCTAAAATGCAACACATTACAGAGGGAATAAGATGAACCTATGTTACATATCTACACCAAATTCAGACATTAGAAGGGGGGGAGTAAGGAAGGTGTCTGTCCCTTGAACCTACTCAAAACATAGACATTGTTGTATATGAGCATGGAATAATTGATATAAATATTTGTATAGAGAAATTCCTGAAGATTCCTCATAACCACATCTATATATATGGTAAAAAAAATATAAACCGTAGGTCCAATAGTGGATCCATCAATGGGTAGGTTTTGGCACATGCCTCACCCAATTTTGACACATTTTTAATAAATTCAAAATTTTGATGGTGCATAAAAATATATGCTTTAAAATTTTATGTATATTGATTAAATATTGAGATAATTTAAGTGATTATTATCATTAACATGTATTTTTAGGGATCGTAGTGCTAAATAGAATAACACGCATTTTTTAAACAACATAGTCATACAAAATGGTTATGGTGTGGATGCAGTCTATAGCTAAAAATATTGGCATTAGATAGTGTGGTTACCACTTTTATAAACAAATACGTCATAAATTTATTAGTTTAGTTAAGTCTACATCTAAGTATTTCTTATGTGTACATGTTGAGGTGGTTGTCAGTATTGGTTTTTCTCATCATTTGGTATAATGTATAATATTAATTATTTTTATAATTCATTAACAACAAGATTATGAACTATGATTCTCTCAAATCATGGTATTTGGACTACATATTTTCATAGAACTATAAACATATCAAATACAGAGTGTGCTACATCTGATATCTATATAAGAAATAAAAAGGTTTGATTTGATATCCAATCTGGTACCTAACAGATATCATATGATAACATTTGAATCCAATTTGAACAGATAATATCTAAATTCAGATAAATATCTAATCTGAACCAAAAATCATAGTTTAATATTAATAAATATATTATATGCATAAGATATTGATATTACATCAAATATATATATGATAAAGTGTATCTATTTGTATATTTATGTATATAAATAATACACATTTAATGATATATGTATATATTTTTTAATATGGACTTTTATGGAACAGATATAGAAACATTTGGTATCTGATTTGAAAACTTTAGATCTAAAGTTCAATGTTATAATATTATCGATGAATGTTGGATTTTTCTTCAAAATCTTAGACTTGAATCCAGATCGAATGTGCAGACTCCTAATATCCATTTACATACATTGTTTTATAAGGTGTGGCTATAATTAATAATGATTTTTTCATTGTGTAAGGATAGTTTCTAACCTTGGAAAGTGCCATAAGATATGGAATTCAGAGAGAAATTAAGATTTCCCCAGAAAGGTGATAAATCAAGAGATGCATGCTTCTTGTGTCAGTTAAATTTAGATCGCACTATCATTCAGTGGCAATAATTACATTATATATTGACATTGCTACAAGTTTAACTGTAATATGTTTGACTCCTTGGTATATTAAGACAGTATTTAATTGAATATCATTTCATTGGTTTCTTAACTTTTTCTGAGTCACTACGTGTATGATATCAAGCGACAACCCATTACAGTGGGAAGATTTCTTGCCATCGACTCTAATTTGGGTTGTAGTTTGGTAACCAAACCTAGCTAAACTTCTAGTTGTTCTTCTTGGGATTAGGAATATAATCCATCCCATGTCCTAGTGGTATTTGGACTTGGGAGAGGGTTGGTTTGTGCTACCAATCCTAATAAGAGTCAAATCCAAGAAGGAAAGAGGATGGTTCCCTATGTGCATCATGGAGTTGGACTAGGAGTGAGTCCAGGATTTGGACAAGGATTCCTGGCTGCAACCACATGCATGGAGGCCTATAAATAGAGGCCATGGGGGAGGCTATTGAGATCATCCCACCATCTACCGGTTGAGGTGTGATCCCTCCAGTTGCTTGTTGGTGCCTTCTGTGGTAGAGGCTGCCAGACAACAAGAACAATTGGAGGAGCTCTCTTGGTTGAATAAGAGAGGGTCAGTGACTTTGCCTTAAAGCAAAGTAGTGGTTGATATTCGGTGACACATAGGGTGTACTGACAGAGCATCTCTCTTGGTTGATAAGAGAGGGTCAGTGACTTTGCCATGAAGCAAAGTAGTGGTTGGCGGTTGCTACCCGAATTTAGGGGTAATTAAATCTGAGATATGTGAGTTGTAATCTTTATTACATAGTGCTTATTGGCGGGATTGCCCCGTGGTTTTTCTCTTCTCGTGTTGGGAAAATTTTTCCGCATTAAATCTGGTGTTTCTTCTTTGGGTTTATACGCATGTCGGTAACGCTTCCGTAACAACTTTTTGTCACATCTGAGACTATATCGGTACAACATCCCCAACAAGTGGTATCAGAGCTTTGACTGTAGATACAAGTCCAGATGGGGAAGGATGAAGATGCGACGATAATAAAGTTGACAAGCTCAAATTGGCAGATTTGGAAACCCAAGATGGAGGACATTCTCTATTGCAAAGATCTATACGATCCAATAGAGGGACAAAAGCCAGACACTACGTCCGATGCAGATTGAAAGAAGCTAAATAGGAAAACCGTCAGAACTGTGCGGCAGTGGCTCAACATCTCCGTGTTACATCATGTCTCAGAAGAGACCAATGCCAAAGATCGGTGGGAAAAGCTTAAGAAGTTATATGAGCGGAAGACTGCCACAAATAAAGCTTTCTTGATCCGAAAGTTGGTGAACCTCAAGTGTCAGGATGGTACAAGCATCGTCGAGCATATGAATGAATTCCAAAGCCTTGTAAATCAGCTGGGGTCCATGAAGATAGTTCTTGATGTTGAACTCTAGGCTCCACTTCTTCTAGGATCGCTATCGGACAGCTGGGAGACACTCGTAGTGACAGTCAATAATTTTGCACAGGAAGGCAAGTTGACACTTGACCAGGTGAAGAGCAGTCTGCTGAATGAAGAGACTCGACGATGAGCCTCAGGTGACAGTGGATCAGAGTTACACTTCACAGAGGGAAGGAGAGCTGACAGTGCGAGAGACTGTGGTAGATCTTAGAGTCGTGGTGAGTCTGAGGACCACAAGAAGTCTTGTGGTAAATCCAAATCAGAGAGTAGTAAAGGGTGCTTCCATTGTGGCAATCCAGGTCATTTCAAAAGGGATTGCAAGGTTTGGAAAAAGAAACACGGGTCTGAAACCAAAGACAAGCAAGATGATAACAAGAGCACTACAACGACAATATCAGATGACAGGAATGATGAGGATGATGTGGTCTTAATAGTCCAGGAGCAGTATTTGCATGTTGATGAGGACAATTTAGAGTGGATGGTGGATATTGCAGTTCTTACCATGCTTCACCATGTGAGGAGTTCTTTACTTCATACAGGAAGGGGGACTTCGGCAAAGTGAACATGGGAAATTCCAACTTCTCTAGAATTGTTGGGATTGGAGACATTTGTGTTCAGACAAGTGTCAGTTGCACGCTCACACTGAAGGATGTTCGTCATGTTCCAAATCTACGGTTGAGTTTGATTTATGGTTCTTTCTTTGATAGAGAAGGTTGTCATCTTGATTTTGGTAGTGGAAATGCAAGATCACCAAGGGGGCTTTGGTTATTGTACGGGACAAACTGTCTCGCACATTGTACAAGACCAAGCTTAAAGTGCTCAGAGATGGAAGTATACATGTAGTTGAGGATAACCACATAGATCTATGGCATAGACGGTTAGGACACATGAGTGAGAAGGGCTTGAATCCTCTATCCAAGAAGAGGTTGATTCCTTGTGGAAAGGACAGTGGTCTTAGTTCATTTAATGCATGTCAGATAGGAAAACATTGGCGAGTTTCTTTCGAGACAAGGTCTGTGGTGAAGTCAAAGCTTCTACAGTTAGTTCATTTGGATGTTTGTGGTCCGTTTAAGGTGGCTTCACTGGGTGGAAATAAGTATTTTGTTACATTCATTGATGATGCATCTAGGAAGGTGTGGGTCTACTTGCTGAAGACCAAGGATCAGGTTTTTTAGTGCTTCCAAAAGTTCCATGTTGTTGGTATGTATGCCCATAGAGCAAGTCATGCGATGATTGTAATGGGATACTTTGTAAATGATTTAAATAATAATAAAGGCAATTTCCGATCTATATGTTTAAACTATTTCTGAGATGATAGTGTAACATGATAGATGTCTAAAGAATTGTTTACTTGATGACATATGCTTTTAGGTTCAGGACCTAAATGATGAGATCATACGGATGTTAAGAGTATACATTCTTGTTTTGTCCCTAGTCAGTTGTTATTGTGGAAATAACCATAGACATCAATAACACTAAAGACTAGATTGTGTGTTGGTTGATGACAGAATCTCATTAATCATGATATAGTGATATCAAACCAAGCACATAGGTACTTGTTAGAGAACAAGTGTACCGGACAGACCCACCATGAGAGTGACACATGGAACCATGATTTGGTAGTCACAGTCAGCTCTCACAGTGATGGTGGTGAATGTGATTCTTCGACCTGAAATCACTACACTCAACACATGTCGTTGAGTACACTTTGACATCATCAAACGCAGTCCTGAAACATGGGTTGTTATAAAGGTGATGATTGGGTGACTTTGACACATGGGGCTTTTGAGGGGTGAGTGATAGATATGGGATTTGTCCCTCCTAAGGGAGTTTAATATCCATGGCCACTTGATGAGTAGGATTGATAAAGGCATGTGCATGCATGTGTGAATCAATATGTGATATTGATGTCACACACATCTCACCCAGTCTGCTCTGAGATCAAGGAAATGGATGAACGTTGAAAGGATAAATGTACCATGCCTTGAGTTCATTCAAGACATTAGTGACAAAGAAATTATACATTCACTGTAATACCATTCACAGATTGTAGGATTGAAAGTTGTTCTCCAACTTTCTATTTCACTTGGGTAGCACTGATGTGCGACTAGGCACCGCTCTTTGCTTGTGAAGTCATAAGTGTTATGGACTTTCACTGCCAACGTGAAATGGACATGCAGGGTCACACACATAGGATTTAACCTGGTAGAGGAGTTTATCCACAAATGATGTTTAGATTGATTACTAAAGGAGTTTAGTAGTTCAATTAAACACTCAGTTGATTGATAGCTCAAAATCATAGTGTTCAAGGTGTTGGACCAATTGATTAGAGTATCGAATTGATTGAAACTGCGATTGACTGATTTGCACAGTCTGCTGCCCCAACTGATCAGCTCATGTGATGAACCGATCGGCTCAGGTTAGTGAACTGATCGGCTCATGTGATGAACCAATCGGTTCAAGATAGGCTGAGACGACCGATCTAAGGGTTGAACCGATCGGCTTAACTAATCTAACCGATATCGTTTGGAAAGTCAGAAGACTATTTTGCAAATACAATTTGTTTCACTTGTACAAATTCGATTTGAACAAGGATTAATAATTTGATTAATCAGAAACAAATATGAAAGTCAATTTGAGTTGGACCTGGACCACGAACCGATCGGCTCAGTAGTGAACCGATCGGCTCAGGTGTCCCAAACGATCGGTTCAGGTGTGAACCAATCGGTTGAGGTCACCAAACAACCATTTCAAGGTTGAAACGATCGGTTCAGTTGGCGAAGTTGGTTGTTTTTTGGAAAATCTTGAACCCTTCTACTCCTTATATAATCCCACATTGCCCGAGGTAGAGAATCATGTCCCATGACCCTCTTATATAGAGAGAGGTATTGGGGGCTTCTCAAAACACAACTCAGTGCACCAGTTACTCTGCAAAGTTGTCATTCTCTCTGGTTTTGGTAACCGAGAGAGAGCCCGAGCAAGTGCTACCCGATAAGGGAGGCACAACAAGGGAAAGACAACTGCAGAAAAGTGACTGGTGGCAGGAGAGTGTGTCGGTGACTAGTACACCGATAGGAGGATACGACTCCTTCTGATTCCTTATGGGACAAGGAGATCGGAGTTCCAGGCAGTCAATGTGGACGACTGCAGAGGCGGGAGACTTATGTCACTCAGAGGACAGTTGTCAATCCTGGCAGTCCCGGTGAGACCAGGAGCTGCACAGACACCGTCCAAGACTAGAGGTGAAGACCGCGCAAGCCTCGAGGTAACATCGCCGAGCAAGCCTCGGGACAAGATACGTCTCCACAAACCATCATTTCTATTGTATAGACGTTGACGTGATTCCTTTTATGGGAGAAGAAAATTTTTGTTTCCACTGCATTCTCTATCTCCCCTAAAACCCAACACATGCCATGGTAGAGTGGGAAACCAGTGAAAAGTTAAAGTGTCTCCGGATGGAAAATGAAGGAGAGTACACCTCTAAGGAGTTCCAAGCGTACTACACGCAGCATGGCATACAACATGAGAGGACAGAGCATGGCACACCACAACACAATGGTATAGATGAAAGGATGAACTGTACTATTATAGAGAAGGTCAGATGCATGTTGAAGACTGCACAGTTGCCAAAGACATTCTGAGGTGAGGTAGTGAATACTACCTGCTATCTAATAAATAGATCTCCATCAGTTCCTTTGGGGTTTGATATACCTGAGAAGGTATGGACAGGCAAGGATGCCTCTTATGCTCATCTACGAGTATTTGGGTGTAAGGCTTACACACATGTTCCAAAGGAAAAGAGGCAAAAGTTGGATGATAAAGCGGTGCCATGTATTTTTCTTGGCTATGGAGATCAGCAGTTTGGATACAAGTTATGGGATCCAATAAAAAAGACCATGACCAGACATAGAGTTGTGACTTTCTGTGAGAGTCAGACAGTGATGGAGCCTAAGGTTGATGATGTAGAGGGTGCAGGATCAGGTGATAGTTCTTCAGATGATGAGTATGAGGATGCTTCGACTTCTTCACATGTGTAGTCTTCCGATGACGAAGAAGAGCAGCATAATCACCCTGAGCAGCAGAGTGATAGCACATTGAGTGGTCCAGTTCCAGATGCACATATGAGTGATTCAACTTCACAGGTAGAGACTTCTGGGTAGGGGGAGTAGGATTAGGATCATGATCAGGCAGAGTCCTCATAGAAGCAGTTGAGGAGGTCTGACAGAGTTTGTCATCCTTCATCTAGATATATGGCATCTCAGTATATCTTGCTTACTGATCAGGGGGAGTCATAGACTTATAATGAGGCACAAACTCATAGAGATAAAGCACATTGGCATCAGGCGATGCAGGAAGAGATGTCTTCTTTATAGAAGAATGATACCTATGAGCTTGTGGCGCTTCCCAAGGGCCGGAAAGTACTTAAGTACAAGTGGGTCTACATGATGAAGAGATATGACAACAACAAGGATCGAGCTTCTAATGAGGAGCTACATGGACATGGGAAGCATCATTAGAGGATTTCTAAACCTTGGTACAGAAGGTCAGAAATAAGGTTTTCATCCAGGATGGCTCGGCATATCGATCAAGGGGAGCCAACAAAGTTCTAGGTACAGGCATGGAGAGAGAAGTGGCGAGGTAAGGATACTTCTTCTCAGTTGTCTGGGAACAATGTGAAGTCAAGGTGTTACTTTAAGAAGATGGATGGAAACAACAAGATACTGCAATGTGTGAAGAGAATGGACCCATCACTTGTGATGATGGGATCCACACACTACTCCAGATGATCGCTGAAGACCACCTCTCCCTCATGGGTTGGAGGGGGAGATTGTTGAGATTAGGAATATAATCCAACCCATGTCCTAGTGGTATTTGGACTTGGGAGAGGGTTGGTTTGTGTTACCAATCCTAATAAGAGTCCAATCTAAGAAGGAAAGAGGATGGTTCCCTATGTGCATCATGGAGTTGGACTAGGAGTGAGTCTAGGATTTGGACAATGATTTCTGGTTGCAACCACATACATAGAGGCCTAGAAATAGAGGCCATGGGGGAGGCCATTGAGATCATCCAACCATCCAACGGTTGAGGTGTGATCCCTCCAGTTGCTTGTTGGTGTCTTCTGTGGTAGAGGGTGCCAGAGAATAAGAACAACTGGAGGAGCTCTCTTAGTTGAATAAGAGAGGGTCAATTATTTTGCCTTGAAGGAAAGTAGCAGATGATAGTCGGTGTCACATAGGGTGTACTGACAGAGTAGCTCTCTTGGTTGATAAGAGAGGGCCAGTGACTTTTCCTTGAAGCAAAGTAGCGGTTGGCGGTTGCTACCCAGATTTAGGGGTAATTAAATCTGGAAGGTGTGAGTTGTAATCTTTATTACATAGTGCTTATTAGCGGGATTGCCCAGTGATTTTTCTCTTCTCATCTTGGGGAGAATTTTCTACGTTAAATCTTGTGTTTCTTATTTGGGTTTATATGCTTGTCAGTAACGTTTCCGTAACAACTTTTCGTCACATTCGGAACTGTATCATTACAACATCCCCAACAGTTCTCAACTAAATTTCATCTTTATTAAAAAAATTATATGTATCTTACTTTATTATTAAGGTGGTGGGTGGGTTTTGAAAACACGTGTTAGATGGAATGCATGCTTATAAATTAGACGGTTGCCTTTTACCTTTGAATTGTTATGAATAATTGTTGTCAAATCTTTTCTTATGACAAAAGATTATGTGAGTGAATAAAAAGGAATAGACCAATGCATGGTGACCGACTAACTAACCAGCACGATATAGATGAACTCTTCAGTCGCATATTCAAATTTGAGTGATTTTCATCCCCACGTAACATGTCAACAACTCCATTCATGAATATAACAAACCTAATTGGTAACTAATACCCACTTTCACAATCATGATTTCAAAAATTACTAGCAAGAAAATTTGGCTGAGTGCCTCCCCCACGTTTAAGTCATGTCCCTGCCACTGCTGATAGGTCCATAACCCACACATCAACACACATGCTGACACGTTACCATATAAACAGCGTAAGGAAAAATTCACGACCGAATACCTTTCAACTAAATTCCCTCGTCCGTGTTTCTGTGAGGGGTCTTTCCTGTAGTATTTATAACTGTTCATTCCTCAGTGTCATTGGAAAAAACCCTCTCTTCGGTGCAAATGATCTCCGAGATCTGTTTGGCGTCCGGTTAAAACTAGATCAGAACTCAATTCCCTCGTGCGTGTTTCTGTGAGGGGTCTTTCCAGTAGTATTTATAACTGTTCATTCCTCGGTGTCATTGGAAAATACCCTCTCTTCGGTGCAAATGATCTCCGAGGTCCGTTTGGCGTCCGGTTAAAACTAGATCAGAACTCGATCCCATCTATTCGTCTAATGTACAACAAGGCAAGATTAAAAATACATGGTGTTTGGGTGAATTTCAGTTAACGTGGGAGTCACGTGACCAAAGGGGTGGCTCAACTCCATTTTAAGCATGTGCCACCTTCGATTTTAATTTCTAGATCTAGTTCCAACCAAGCCATGGTGTTCTCGAAATATAAGTACCTTACATTCCCAGATACACGATAGGGGCCGGAGACAGAATGGGGATGGGCGCGGAGGCATCTGATTAGAACTCAGCTTGGGTAAAGAGTCTTTTAACCCGATAACAGAACAACTGCGGCAAGGGGTTCTTTGGTTGGGCTGATATCTAAAGCAAGAAGCTCATATTCACCTTGAATTTTAATTCGGACCATTTGGTTGGGTGTAAATTAAAATCGAGCAGTAAAAATAAACTATACGGAATTTGTACTCTCAGACCCTTTTGAGTAGGGTTTTATTGAGTGCAATTTGATGAAAAGAAAAATCAAACAAGTATACCCATGCCTTTTGAGCTCTCCAGATTTTGTTTGGAACAGTGTAGTAAACAGTTCCTTGTTTTCTTGCAGTTATTTAGTAGATGAAAAATAAAAGCAGCGTAGCAGCAGCAGAGGCGTCTTTTATCCGTGATGAAAGGGAAAATTTAATGTGGTTGAAGGTAAAAAACAGGATCCCAACAGTTCAGCATGGAGAAACCTATTTTCTTTCCGAGGAAAATATGCAGCAGAGCCTACGGGGTAGGGTAGGAAAATTAACGCCGTTTTCCAACTCGTACAGCACAAAAAGGTCAGAGGTGTGAGTTGGGATCTCCATGGTTGATCTGCAACTACGCACAACCAAATGTAACGTTTCGAGAAACAGGGGAAAACCGACGTTGTAATTCTGGTCACATGTTGGGAGGGGATACGTCTGTCTTACGCGCTTCAAAACAGCATTTTTCTATACTCTAAGGGCCCGTTTGGTTGGGCTGCACTCGAAGGTATGCGGGTCCAACTGCACAATGTTTTGAATAAATTTCGTTTGGTTCCGTGTAGGCCCAACGCACACCTAGAAAACGAACCCACGCTTGCGTTCAGCCCAGTACAAAATTGCGGAACCGGAACCGCCCCCAAATTGGGCGCGGTTCATTCTCAACGCCTTGCCTCGCGCTAGGGCTACCACTGCCCTCCTCCGACTCTGTCCATCATCCTTCGCCGCCCTCCGTTACGACTCGCCCTCGCTTCTCCATTCATCTACGATGGCGGCGGCACTCGTTGACCCGAAAGCTACTACCACAGCTTGCTCACCAAACGGCAGTTGAACTTCCTCCTCGTCACCCAACTGTCCGTTCATCCCAGGTCGTCGTGCCGAACCAGTGTCGACAACTGTTTTGTGCTGAAGCGGCGTCGGCAGCTGTTATCAAGCGGCCGACGAATATTTCCAGGCAAGTCTCCCTCCCTAGCAACACTTTCCCGACCTCTTCCTGTTGGCCTTCTACCGCTTCGATTTGGGGTTCTTCCATGGTGGTATTTGGTTTTTTCGATGCCAAGTGAGGATTTTTGATAGGCCCCTGTCACTAGCTGCTCGCCAACTCCTTTGGGGAGCGCATGTCTTCTCTGTTTATTTGTCCGACTGACAACCATGTAGATTGCAGACCCATATTCAATTCAGCTCAGCTAACCTCACGTTTTTAACCATTGTGTCTGCGCCACTGTGCGTCTTTCGCGGTTGCAACAAAATGGCCTCCGATTTTGGAAACTACCTATGCACCCTGAGCGCCCGCCTTCACTATCCTAATTGATTGCAATGTTCTAGTTTAGTTTATTGAGACGGACTTCTGATTATATCAATATTGCTTGCATATTCTGACAGAACACAAACTCAATGCAGATTTTGCTGACGTGGTGATTTATATTGCTGGAGGGGTAGAAATTCCGAGTACAAAGATCATGGGAAATGCTTTAGGATAAAGCTATGCATGTAATATGATGATGAATTAAATCTTATAGGATTCTGATGAACATGATTTGGGATCTGTGGTCTATATGTCACTGAGGGATTTTTATATCATATCTTCTGTAAAGAACGTGATGTAGAATTATATTGACTCTATTTAAAAAATGAATCTCTAGTTAATCATGGTTGATTTCTGGCTCTGTTATATGTTCTATGTTGATCATGATTAATCTCCAACAATATCTTAGCTCTGTTATATGTTGATCTATTGTTAGCTCTGTTATATGTTGATCTGTGGCTATAATTAAGGTTTTATTGGCTGTTAAAACCATGAAGTTGCTGTTAGCGAACAACATGAATTTTTGGGAGATTAACAGTTTATAATCCAATTGATTTTATAATCAGTTTATAATCCAGTTGATTAACAATGTTTGAATTATAATGTGTCTATTTTAATCACCGACATTTTATATTCCAGTTGATTTTATAATCAGTTTCGGATTTTTATACTTATTTTGCAATTCAAAAAAGTAAAAAATCAGCAAATAGCTGGTTAAAATTTTTTAGTTGTTCGTAAACCTGTAGTTGTTCGTAAACAGAGGGTAACTGCACCTCTGGTGTCTGGAATCCCAAACTGAAGGGAACCAAACGGAAACAAACGAGCTTGTTGGGTTGCAGTTACATCCAACCAAACGGATGCAGTTGCAGTTTCAACCCATGCTTATTGACTTCCTGTTTTTCAACTATGCAATGTGCTCTAACCACGTGGAACCAAACGAGCCCTAAGGGCATGTTTGGTTGGAAGTAAGACCAACCTACACTATGAGTTCTAAAACAGGAAATGGAAGGCGCTGAGTTGGAACTCTATCGTGTTGGTTTGGTACGGTGTAAATTATATTTGTCTATTTAGTTTGTAGTACGTTTGGTTGAGTGCTGTTAACAAAGGTGGTTCTGGTGTTGCTAGTGCTTCTGCCATGAAAGCAGACCGTGTCCCAGCTATCAAGCTTTGTCTCCAACGTTAATTAATCAGCCATGCAGTAGCTCTTGCCACAGGACAGAAAAGAAGGCTGTACGTAGAGAGTGTGCATGGAGGTACGTGGTAGCACAGCACCACATGAGGAAAATGAACCGCGCCGTATACAGCGCAGTTGTTTTTCCACAAATTTGTACAGGATGGGGAATGACTGTGTGGTTTCTTTTCCTAGTGCGTGTTAGGCGTGTTGCAATTCAACGAAACGAAACGAGCCCTAAAACTACTGCACCAGTTGGACCTGCCTTCCCACGCTCTGCACCCCTACCTTCCTACTATTTTCTCTCTTACCCACTTCTCTCTCCCTCTCTAATTCTCATACATCTGCCACTCCACATGCCACCCCCTCTTTCTTCTTCTTCTTTTCTCTCTCTCTCTCTCTCTCCCCCCCCCCACATGTCACCCTCTCTCTCACACACACACAAACACAGAAATAACCATACAGAAATTGTGTGTTGCATTGAGAATTGGACGTGTTATACTGAAAACTGAGTCGTTAGCACCATTATTGGGTGCATTACCACAAACATTAGACGTATATATTCAAAAATGAGTCATTCACGGTAAAGGACTCAATTATGATGGTATTGCGCCCAAATACGGTGATAATGCATCTAAATCTTAGTGTATGCACATAATAACAAATGAGCACAAAAATATCAACATAATATGCTTAATATTTATAGTAAAGCATCTAATTACTATGCTAAAGCATCTAATTATGATTCTAATGCATCTATTTCTTAGGGTACGTGCATAATAGCGAATGAACGCAAATCTTAACATAATACGCCCAATATTTGTAGTAAAGAGCCCAATTATTGCGATATTGCACCCAATAATGGTGATCATGCATTCGAATTCTAAGTACACTTGTAATAACAAATAAACATAAATCTTAACATAATACACCAATATTTGTAGTAAAACGGTCAATTATGTTGTTAATGTGCACAATTATGTTGCTAATCAATGGATGCATTGCTAGCAGAAGTGGCCGCATTTCACTCAAATGTGGGTGCATTGCTAGTAAAATGTGAATATTCCACTCAAATGTAGGTGTTTTGCTAGTAGAAGTTAGTGTATTCTATATTTTAATAGAATGTGCTCACTTCTATTAGTAATGAGCCCACATTTAAGTGACAACTTGAATGATCCCAGTCCAAACATGAGCCCAGTTCGGACTTGATTATGCTTAATTTGAACTTGAACGTGCCCGGTTAGAATTTGATCGCGTCAGTTATTACTGTAATGCGTGCAGTTCTTCTTGATTGGACCCACATGTATTGTATCTCGTTTGACATGAATCGTGCCCACAATCAATCCAATGCGCCCAATTTAGACTTCAATACACCAAATTTGGACTTGGTTGCGCTCATTTGGACTTGAAAGAGCCAATTTGTACTTGAATGAGCTCAGTTAGTACTATAATGCGCCTATTTGTTATTGTATCATCGACATCATCACGATCGTCAGCATCATCATTATTGTTATCGTCATCGTCGTCGTCGTCATCATCAGCAGCATCATCATCATCGTGATCATAATTATGAACATCTTATTCTATGTGGATGCATTTTTAATAAATGTATTGCTAGTATAAGTAGTTGCATTGCTAGTAGGAATGGGAACACCACTAATAGAAGTAGGTGCAATATATTAAAAGGTTGTGAATTGTACTAAAATCCTTAATTTATTTCCCTTGTGTCCTCCCTTTACTTCCCTCCCCACTTTCCTCGTCTTCACCCTTTACTTCTCTCACTTCTCTCCTCTCCTCCTTTTACTTCCCTCCTCACTTTCTTTATCCTTAATTTTACATTTCTCATTCATTTTTAAAAAATATGTCGACGTTAGTTTTGTTGAAAAGTATTTTATATAACGAATATAATGATTTTTGTTTCATCAGACATTCTGGATCAAAAGTTATCGACAAAATTAATGTCTCTCTCATTTTCTCATTCATCCTCTCTCCATGCATCATTCCAATCAGCCCACATCACCCCCACCACATCACTCACACGCTTCTGCTACAACAGCCTACAGTCTATCAGTAAGAACCATTTGCCTCGGTTCTCGCTAAGCCAAAACCAACCCCCTTCGGGTCCCACCTATCAAAACCGCCCACAGTGCACTTGAAGAACATGTGACGTTGACTTTTACTGCAAAAATATGCCCTTGTGTTTTAACGTATGGATATGACTCTCATGTAGTTGAGAATATGCTCTCTCTATTATCGGAGCTAGCCTAGCCACCTTTCACTGGAAGAGCAAGTCTAAGGGCACGACCTTACTTGAATAGGATCTGTTCTACATGCTCTTCACTGTAAGGGCGAGCATAGTTGACAAGGCCGGAATCGTCCAGATTCCAGAATGACATGGAAGAGGCTATAATCTCCTTCTAATAAGAAAACTCTGAAATCCAGAAGTGAGTCTAACTTACTTCCTTTTATATGAAACTGTTAATCCAGCCACGAGTTAAGGATAGTTTTGAAACCCGACCTAACCCAGCTGGTTGAACCTTCACTGGACAAGTTTTCCTGGTCGGGTGGGCTTGAAACCTGATTTTTTCCTCCAGAAACGACCATTTGACTGGTTTAATGTCCTTTTATGCAGACCCAACTATTCCATACGTTGATATATTCAATTATTAAGTATCTTATCACTTGTTTCAAGTAGTATAAGACCATTTATTTGCTTCGATATGAATAGATACTTGATTTTGTATGTTTGAACCAGAGACCCGTGACCCAGAAGCCTTTGTTCGGTCGACCTCCTGGTCGGGTCAGAAAACCTTGGGAGTTAAGTACCTTTTAATAGACAAAGATCAAACAAAAAGTCATCAGTTCAAAAATTATATTGGATGGCGCAATTGAATTGACTGCATGCAGTGCAGCAGTGGGGTCTAGAGATTCAGCTCGCAGGCAGCAAGAGAGCACCAAACCAAAAGGGCTGCAGTTCCGCCCAAAAGGTAACTAGGAGTTTATTGACTGAATCGGATGATCAGCAAGCGATTCAAATGTCTTTTAAGACAATACAAGGTGATATATACAATTTTCCAAGCCGAGTAATAAAGCATTTTCTCTCTGATTTACAACGGCAAACTAAATCACAGACAAAAATTTAGGGACATCAAGCTACAGAATCAACAGCGGTGCACAAAAATATACTAGGGAGTTGACAAAGGACATATACATATGTTATCACCTAGTCGTTAACCCACTATGTAGATACGAACTTGCACAGTTTAAGAGGTACACCAAATTCAGGTTCTACAGTCAATCTGAAGGCAGGCGAGTGGAGATACTTTGGAGACAGCGAGAAAGTGAACCTGGACAATATAAGGGAGAGAATGATCTTTAACTCTACCATTGCAAGATTCTGTCCCAGACAAGTTCTGGGACCTAAACCAAAAGGCATGTATGCATGTGGGAGCTTGCAAGCCCTAGAAATTCCATGAGAAAATCGTTCTGGCTTGAACTGGTGCACATCAAGACCCCATATCTCAGGGTCATGGTGCATATCGAATATCGGTATCCGGATGTTAATGCCTTTTGGAACAAGGAGTTCACCAAACCGAATACTAGCTAAAGTTTCCCTCGTTGCAAAGGCACCGACAGGATAGATTCTCAGTGTTTCATGGATCACTGTAGTCAACACTTTCATACTCTTCAGCATGTTAGCATCTGGAAGCTGACCTCGGCAAATTTCCACCACCTCCGCACGCACGCGAGTTTGCCAGTCAGGATGCAAAGCAAGTAACATCAAACACCAAGTGGCAGATATGGCAGTTGTATCATGTCCTGCAAAATAGATATTTTTGCAGTTATCCACGATGTAGCGTTCGGCAGTGCCTGCATCTAAGCACCCATTAGTCACATTATCCAGAATGCCCTGCAGAAGATCTTTTTCTTCTGAACCTTGTCGATTATCCCTTCGTTTTTTAACTATACGTAGTATCATTGACTGTATCTCACGGTTTAGCTTCCACATGTCTCTATTTTTCTTGGTTGGCAAGTATCTCGTTCCAGGAATTCCAATAAGCATACCAGATTCAGAGAGTGCTTGTTGAAGATCTCGCAGCTTTATGAATATTTTTTCTCCTTCAGAATAGCTGCTACCGAAACAAGCTTTTGAAATTACATCAGCGGTGAATTTCCGCAAGTCATGATCAACTATGACCTCTGCTTCTCCACCTTGGCATTCAATTACTCTCTCCCAAGACCCTAGATGAATATCTGCTGCACCTACCATCATGTCAATCATACCCTTAACCTTCTCCAAGAAAAATTCAGGTGCTATGACTTTCCTTTGATTTGCCCAAGTATCACCATTTGAAGTCATTACTCCATTCCCAAATAGAAGTCCCATTTCCTTCTGTAAATAAGTCGGCTTTCCCAGATCGGGAGACTTGTATTGACCAATCTCTTTGACAAGGTCAGGCTGAGTAACATACAGAACTTGGATGCTTCCTGTAGCATATGTAAATGTTGAACCGTACTTCTTTTTCCATTGATCAAAATATGGAAAGAGGGTCAAGGCATAGTTGGATAGGACTGCTGACCTTGACCCCTTCAAAGTACTCTGGTCTCTCTTGATCTTTTTCATCTCTTCTATGTTTCCATAAAGGACTGCTGGAGGGGGGCCCCCAATTCCTTGTTGCTTCAGCTTCCGCCTCATCCCCTCTTGTTTTCCCCATAAAACCACATAGCAAGAATACAACAAAAAGCAAATAGCACCCATAGCAATAGATGAAAGGCATATCATCATCATATCTTCTGAACTCCTAAAAGCCAAATCACAACATATACAGTAAGTCAAGACTTGTATGCAACAATTATAAACTATTACTAACCAGTTGAGTGACAGGTTAATGCCTTCAATACAGCAAAGAGAAAAGCATTGGCATGAGAAAGACTTGGGGAGTATAAAATGAAGATAAATACTACGAATAAATCATGATAAGAATTGAAAGTATAGCTACAACTTATTCATGTGAATACAATTAGAAGCTGAAATTTGAAGAGTAACCCAGCCTTGTGTGCCCAATCTATATCAGCCTTGTGTGTGCAATCTATATCCTGCCACTAAAGGTCGCCAAGGGCGAAACTTTTACAAAATTTTATATGTTGGGCTGACTAACGTCATATAAACCAACTCCCAAATTATCAAATGTTGGTGTGGCTGTCACCTGAACTGGAACAAAGTTGGCCCAAAGCATTTAAAATTTCACAAGATTGCCAAAGTCTGTCAAAGCTATCAAAACTTTCTTGACATCAGTTATCAGTGTGTGTACAGTTGCCGTGCCAGAACTCTAGAAGGCCGGATGTGTAGGTAAGCAGGTGGACAAATATATTTTTTTATAAGGCCAATAATCATACGTCTAGATTGATAGTTATTTGTGATTTCAATCAAAGATCTAGCCGAACTTAGACCTATAGGAGATCACCTTTGCCACCCTCCCCAAATCTGGTCCTCTTGGCAGAATTGTTGTGGTTTCCCCATGTCAATGCAGATATATTGTAAACCTAAGATTATTAAAAGCATTGTGTTACCAACTAGAAGCATGGACCTTTAGTAAAGCTCCCATGTCAATGTCAGACACGTACTACACATGGACACTGCTACGACATGCCTTGAAATGTGGTAAACTCAGCTAGCCACGTCATATTCTTGTGTAGGAAGGTCCTACTTCTATGAGTAAAACAATAAAAAAAGATGCTACTCTTTCATGGCTTCATGCACACCTTTTAGAAATTTTATTCTCTTGACCAATTTCTAGAGTTGAGAAATAATGGTGTCAAAATCTTATAGTAGAAGAGGATGACTCACTTTATAAGTATTTGAAATCAACCAAGGATCTAAGATTGCCATGTGATGAGTCTACTCCTCCAACTATTGTTCTGGGTTTGAACGTATAATTTGTGAGACTCATGAGCCATTTTTGTTAATTGGTTCTGAATAATTCCTAAACCATTGGGTAATAGCTACAACACAACAATAAGAAACAAGTATAAAGCTAAAAATAACAATTATAGCAGGTCTGAATATTGAACATCTTTGAAATCGTGATAGAGAAATGTCCACACATTTGCATATTAAAGTGAAAATGGAGTATTTGCACAGCTATATAGTAATATTACTAGTTATCCCGTCTGAATTTCCTACCACCCTCTATACCAAGGAAGAAAATGTCCCAATTCAACGCTATTCCAGTGGCCACAGAAACAGAAATTTCGACAGATGCATTCTTGAACGAATTACTTTATGAAATTTTACAAAGTGTAGATCTTCTTATTTATGCAATAATATTCATATTGGATATCTAGAGGGGCGTCTCCCCATGTGTGAGTGAAGGATGTTGAATTGTTTCAATGAAAATTTTGGTGTCAAATTCAATGGTGAAATGAACAAAATAAAGTTATAATAGTTTGCAAGCACAATATATAGACTTAAAGACACGGTTTATCATGGTTATCAGAACCGAACCGAACCGACCGATTGAACCAGGAACCGCTTGTTGAGACGGTTCGGTCTTTGGAAACTCAGAAAATGACCTCAAATCTGCTGAAACCAGGCATTGACTGGTTGAACGGGTCCCAATTTTCTCGAACCAGCCATTTCCTGGCCACGTGTATACCTTGACCCCCCATTCCCAATTTTATGTTTGTTCCCAATTGTAGACTGGTATAATAAGCATAATCTCGTATTAGAAAAGAAACATAGAGCCCTCTCCTTTATATAGGAAAAGGAGGAAATACATGGACCCGTATGAATGGGCCAAGCCCAATATACAATAGACTAACAATTCTCAACACTCCCCCTCAAGTTGGAGAGTACACATCGTATAATCTCAGCTTGTTATTCATATACTGGAACAAACTAGGAGGAAGTGGTTTTGTGAGGATATCTGCCACTTGCTCTCCTGTTTTTACATATGGTGTAACTATCTTCTTTGCTTTCACAAGATCATGTACGAAGTGACAATCAACTTCAATATGTTTTGTACGCTTGTGGAAGACAGGGTTGTTGGCAATATGAATAGCAGCCTAATTATCGCAATATAATGATGCAGGTTGTTGAATAGGAATTCTGAATTCGGAAAGGATGGACTGGACCCACTGCAAGTCACACTACATGCATGTGTCATGGCACATTATTCAGCTTCGGTGCTTGAACGAGCAACAACCGTTTTCTTCTTACTCCTCCAGGAAACTGGGTGATTACCCAATAGGATACAATATCCTGAGGTGGATCTTCTATCTTGAGGGTCCCCGACCCAGTCTGCATCTGCATATCCTGTGATAGTCAGTAACTTGTGTTCGGGACGTTCATAGAATAAGCTTTTTCCGGGAGAATTTTTTAGATACCGCGATATATGTTGTATACTGATCCAATGGGCTTGGAGAGGTGTGCTCATGTGTTGCCTAACAACTCCAACTGCATAAGAGATGTCTAGACGTGTGATGGTCAAGTATATTAGTTTCCCAACTATCCTCTGATATTTCTCTGCATCAGGAAAGAGCTCCCCCTCATTTTGAGTCTTTACATGATAATCCATCAGAGTAGAGACAGGCTTTGAGTCAATCATGCATGTCTCTTTTAATAGGTCTAGGACATATCGCCTTTGAGAGAGATTGATCCCTTGTTTGGAGCGGAGAACTTCAATACCCAGAAAGTACCTAAGGTTCCCCAAATCTTTAGTATGGAAGCTGAGTTGAACAGCCTTCTTTAGATGAGATATTCCTTGTGTATTATTTCCAGTGATCACGATTTCATCAACATAGACAGCAATCAAGACATGTCCTTCATTGGAATAGGAGGAACAAAGTGAGTGGTCACTTGCAGATCTTTTGAATCTCAATTGTTCTAAGACAGTGTTGAGTTTGTTGAACCAGGCACGAGGAGATTGTTTGAGACCATACAGAGAACGTCGTAAATGACATACTTTGGTACCATACTCCCCCTCAAAAACAAAACCAAGAGGTTGTTGCATGTAAACCTCTTCAGAAAGATCACCGTGGAGAAAAGCATTCTTAATATCCAGTTGGTGTAGAGGCCAACCAAACATAGTAGCCAGGTATATCGAAATGCGGACAGAAGCAATGTGGGTCACTGGAGAGACTATATCAAAGAGTCTACCCCTAAGGTTTGGGTGTATCCTTTGGCAACTAAGTGTGCCTTCAGGCGTTTGACTATTCCATCAAAGTTGTGCTTATTTGAGAAGACCCAACGACATCCAACAATATTTTTGCCAGGAGGTGGATCGACTAACTCCCATGTCTTATTCTCACAAAGAGCCATCATCTCATCATCCATTGCAGCTTTCCATCCAAGATGACCAAGGGCAACCACATGATTTTTAGGAATAGAAGTAGAATCAAGAACAACAGCAAAGGAGTAGGTGCAAGGAGATAAACGAGTAAGACAACAAGTGTTAGAGATACGATATTTATTGTTGCACGTATAGGGTTCTCGCCGAAGAGCCATTGGTTTGTCAGATTCTACTGGAGTAGACGATGACGGTGGAGCAGCTCCTGTTGGATCGGTGTGTTCCATGCGTCGATATACATTAGGGAAAATTGAGGTGGAGGTGGAGGTGGTGGTGGCGGTGCAGATGAAGTATCATGTACGGGAGGTGAGGACAAATGATAATCCAGCGGCAAAGAAACAAAATCCGATGGTGCAGTGGACGAAGTAGTGGTCGGAAGACGTAAAACAAAGTTGATCTTCTTGAAAAGTAACATCAGTCGAGACATGCCTTCGTTGGGTTTTTTGATCGAAGCGCTTATAGCCTTTCTGGACTTGTGAATATCCTAAGGAGATAGTCCTAATGGCCCGAGGAGATAGTTTGTTAGCTTTTGAATCAAAGTTGTGCACAAAAGCGACGCAACCAAAAATCTTCAGCGGGAGAGAGAAAGGTTGTTTTTGAGGGTGTAAGATAGAAAAAGGTGTTTGACCTTTAAGGATAGAAGAAGGTTGTCGATTGATTAGAAAACATGCGGTTAAGATGGCATCAGACCAAAAACGTTTAGGTAAATGAGCATGGATTGACAAAGTCCGGGTAATATCAAGTAAGTGTCGATTTTTACACGGCAATTCCAATTTTTTGGGGGGTATAAGCACATGATCGTTGATGCATCATACCCACCTCACGAAAAAATAAAGAAACAACAGTTTGGACATATTCAAGTGCATTATATGTTCGGAAAGTCTTAATAGATGTCTCAAACTAAACAAGAATCATTTTATGAAAAAAAATTTATTAAAGGAAAAACTTCTTCTCGGTTCTTAAGCAAGAAAAGCCACGTCATTCTAGAAAAATCATCAACAAAAGTAATAAAATATCTACACCCATAATAACTAGTAGTTCGAAAAGGTCCACATATGTCACTATGAATACGATCAAGAAGTTTTACATATTGTTTTTTACTACGAGCAGGAATAGACACCCTATGGTGTTTTCCCAATTGACATGCATCACATGATACTGAGGAAATAGAAGATATAGTGGATCTAAATTTTTTACTTCTTCAAGTGACGGATGACCAAAATGAAGATGTCGGTGTAGCGGTGAACTAGCAATGAAGGTTGCAGACGATTTCAGATGCGAGGGAAAGTAATACAGATCACCAAAGCGGGCTCCCCGTCCAATCGTCATCATACTCCACAAATCATGTAGATCAACACTAGTAGTAGCATTTTAAAGAATCAACAAGTTTTGCGATAGAAAGTAGATTGTATGGGAAATGTGGAACATAGTGAACAGATTGTAATTTTATGGATGAGTAAGTGAGGCAGATCCACACTTAGCGACACTTTTCGTAGATCCATACAGATGAGTGAGAAATATGTGAATCTATGGTTTCAAGGAGGTGGGGCACACCTGTCATGTGTTGGGTCGCACCAGAATCAACTATCCAGTCTGGATGTGAAGCAATCATGGCTGCCCCAAAGTTACCTGAGTGTGTAGCTGCAAGGTGAGCAGACAATGCTTGCGGAGGATACACCGGAGAGTCACCAATCTGCCAGTCAGACTGAGCAAGATATGTTGTTGTAGATCCAAGCTGAGAATGTAGTGGTGAATCACCAACCTATTTTGAAGCTTGTCGAAGTCAATCATGCTCATTTGTCAAAGAGACGTGAGAGGAGCTTCCAACGGAGTTTGCGTGAGGGATATGCATCATGGCCTATCCTTAGCCGACAATGGTAGGTAGAACTTGGGCAACGTACGCAGTGCCTCGATCGCATCCTCGACCATAGTGAGCACGGTATCCATGTTTGGAATGACAAACATCTTCAGTGTGACCCATCTTGCCATAATATGTGCACTTTGGGCGTGATCCACGTCCCTGTCCACGACCACGAGCGTTGATAACGACCATAGCTTGGGCGTCAAAGGTGTTGGTGTGGGAGACGCGGGCAGATTCCATCTCAGATTGGGACAAGCAAGCATAGGCTTGATCCATGGTTGGAAGCGCCGTCCCGACAAGTAAGTTGACGAGCTGCAACATATCGGGGGTGGAGACCGTTCAGGAAGTGCCCGGTGATGCGTAGATCTCTCCTTCGTGATCTCTGCAGAAGTTATGGGTGAGAAAAAATTAAGTTGATGGTGAGCGCCTTCATTGCATCATAATATTTGGACAGTGGACGATCACCCTGTTGCTCAGAGTATCTTGTCCAATCACGTTGTAGAGGCGAAGACAATTATCCTTGTGTGTAAAATTGTTTCATTTTGTCCCACATTTGTTTAGCATTATGATGCCACATGTAGTTGACAGCAATATCCGGCTCCATGCATCCCTAAAGCCAGGATATGACATGACTGTTTCCGGTGACCCAGGTGTCATCGGGTGCTTCTGGTGATGTGTCTTTGATATATTTAAGTTTTCCACGTGATTACAGAAAAGTCTAAACCGCATTCATCCAAAGCAAAAAATTATCCCCATTTAATTTTATGGCAGAGACGTTAGGCATATCATTATAAATGATAGTCGGTGAAACCGGAACTTTATCACCAGCCATATCAATAAAAAAATAGTACCGAAATTAAGGCACGGTACAAAGAGTAGCACTACCGATAATTGATACGCAATAGGAGAAATAGAAAGAGAGAGCACTATCAGAATGTAAGGTACGGTAGGAAAAATCACACGAATGATGCACTGTGATGTGAAAGCATAGAATTCCCTAAAATTTAAAAAAAAGCACTCATCCATGTGGTTTAGGGAATCTACATGGAGAGGAAAAAGCAGTAAAGTAGCATCCTTTTTTTTGGTGCTTTATAGGACTAGCATAGGGTCTTTGTCTTTTTGTCTCTTTTTTTTTTTGAAAAAGAATGAAACGTAAGAGAACAGGGAGGGAGAAAGGGCTATTGGTCTTAAACCATTACACGGAACAGGGCAACGGTTCCTCCTTTGTTCTTGCAGCTGGTATCTTGGCATGTTGTGATCACTTGGCAGCTGCTTACAATGATGAGCGGATGAGGGAGCCTACCCAAGCTGACAGGGACAGGAACTATTGTTGCTTCATTGCGGCGCAGCTAGCCCATCGCAGTGTTCCGGCGGCTCCAAGGTAGAGAGAAGGGGGTTGGCCGCGGCGGGCTTGCGGCGCGGAAGACAATAGGTTAAGTATGACAGGTCCGGGAGTCTTGCGCTCTTAATACCGTGTAGACTGGTATAATAAGCATAATCTTGTATTAGAAAAGAAACATAGAGCCCTCTCCTTTATATAGGAAAAGGAGGAAATACATGGACCCATATGAATGGGCCAAGCCCAATAAACAATAGACTTATAATTCTCAACACCAATGGATCCTTCCACGTTCACATCCCCATTTGTTCTTCCATTATTATTTGACATATGCAATGTAGTTTCGATTGAATCATTGTCATTTCCACGCTAATTTTTTCATATACTATTTATTTATATTCTCTTGATATGTTTACCTTTCCTTGATATTTTATATATTGTAAGAAAATTTAAAGTAGTTGATGAAGTCATGTTGACGTCACTGGTTGAACCACAACCAGAAGCCTCGGCTATTCGGTTGTGACAACCTTGTAATATATGCAAACATATTATGGTCTAGGATGCTAGGACCATAGTCACGGGTTCACAAATTTCTCATTTTTTTTAATTATTTGTGTATAGTTCACAAATATTTCATGTGAAGCATGCTACATCCGATATTCACAAGAAACATGTATTGTTCACAAATTCCATTAACTATTCACAATTTTTACTAATTATATTTATACCTGAACTTCAAGAATCATTTTCGAATTTCACAAAATGTTCATTTATGAAATAAAAACATCTTATATGTTTTGGCGGATGGGGATAGAGAATCAATAAGATAATCGTACACGTGCATCACCATAATATATCAATGTGTTTATCATGTGTTTGTGTATATATCTATAACATTTGTATGTATATGTACACATATTGCAATGTTTGAATTTTATCCGGATTTTTTGAATATTTGAGACCAAATTGTTGTCGAATTTTATCTGAATTTTCCGCATAATTCCTTAATGTTGAACTGTATAACCTTGTTGAATGAATCCCAACTCCTAAATTTGTGACTATGGGTAGGACGATGGGATGTAGTACATAAGCAGTGTCACAACGGTTTGTGACTTGAGTATTTGAGGAAACTTGAGACAATTAAGGTTTACATACCTAGTTGAAGCTTGAGAAGCATGATGATGGTTGTCCTCCTTGTTGGCTATACAAGAGTTGAATAATTTTTTCAACATTTTGGCTCTAGTTTATTTTGTTTCATACAGGCACATGTGTCTCAATGTGTTCTCTATGTGCCTAGTAGTGACAAAATGCATACTCTTGGATAAACTCAAGCATTGTTCTTGGTCGTGTGCTTATGTAGCTAGATCTTAGCGGCAAAAATACAGTTAAAGGTATGATTGGTAATGGCATGTGATTTTGTAGCTATATCCTAGAAGCGGAAAAAATACAGTTCACATGTGTGATTGGCAATGGTATACATAGAAAATATCTCACCTGTCATGTTAATTTTGGGCGCACTATCATTATAAATCATGTAACCTCATAAATGAAAGCTACTGGGTCATCACGCGATAGATACAATTGCGGACTCCCAAACCCATTTTTGAATATATTATTTGTAGATCTTAATAGTAGAAGGAGAAATGGGAAAGAGGTTGGACTAGTCTAGGAAGAGAAAAACCAAAACTTAAATTGCCCCTAAAAAGCCCAACGAGTCGCATAGTAAAAGCAGCACACATGGTACCCCGTTTCTCAAAACATAACTTCTATTTTTGTTGTATTTCACCGAAAAGGGGACGGAATGGGACTTTCTTCATAGAAGTTTGATTTGTAGAAACATCACAATTTGGATAAACCGCCATCAAAAAAATTGAAAACGCCCTACCAAGTTTGAGTTTCATGTGTTTCGACACGAGATAGTCATCGGCACAAAGATTTTGTGCAAAATTTCAACAATTCATCAAAATTGAGTATTTATCTATACTTCAGTAAATTGCGACAATTTATGAAGGCACAAAAGCTTGGTAAAATCTTGTTTATACTGTCTAAATGCTTCCTAGATCACCAATTGGTGTAGAGCTTTAACAAAATGGGTGTATGTTCATATTCATTTGATTAAAACATGAAGATGTTATTTATTTAGTAAGACCATAGTTTCATAAATAATCCCTAAGTAAACTATAAATACATGCATAGCATGTCTGTTTTCTTCCTTTCTCTATTGTCATTGTTGCATTGACATAGTTGTAAATATAAACAAGGTAATTACTTTTAAAGAAAAATATACACTAGATTAGAAACCTATTTTTTATATTCGTGGCAATAGCAAGAGTTTGGAATCAGAATTGCAAGTATAATAGTTTATTTATGTAGAACCAAATAGATTCAAAATTTTGAATTGTAATATTTTCAGTGTAGGTATTAATAATTTAATTTAATATTATATTGTCTAATACTTAGTTTTACTTCCTATTTTGGTTTTCTCTTTATTGAGATACACAACTATATTCTTATTATATTTGGTTGTGTAGATTCGGTTCTTTTCCTTTTTGTTCATCTTACAATTTAGACCCACATTGTGTAACAGTGGTAGTTTACATAACAGCTAGACAGCCATCCATTATTCGGGAGTTGAAATGTGTATGTTGGGATGGATGTGTAGGAAGACTAAGAAAGGATCGTTTGAGAAATGTCTATATCAAGAACAAAGTGGGGGTGGCGAGTATTAAGGACAAGTTGCACGAGCGCCGAATTAGATCATATGGACGTGCAACGCAGACCGACGTACACTGTGATTCAAAGCAATTCTATTTAGTCAAGCACAATTAAAAGAAGAAGAGACATGCCTAAATAACCTAGGAAGAGCTTATAAAGAGAGACTTTTGAATCTTTACATCTTGATCAATATGACCCAGAACAAAGCAGATTGGAAATGAAGGATCCATGTAGCCAAACCCGACATGGTTGGGAATGAGGCTTAGATGATGATGGTGGTGATGATTGTGTAACATGGGTCTCTTTGTTCATCTTGCTCCTATATGTGAATGGGATTTGACATTGATAAATGATCAATCTTTCCTAATTAACTCAACACTACATGGTATTAAAGTACGAAGTTGAGGATGGAGAAACACAGCCATTGCATGCTTCTTTTCCTTCCATCTTGCTACACCATTATCACAATGGCCATCTCCCTTCTTTCTATCTTCTAGGTGCCTCTGCTCTGTGTTTTAGTCAGGATTATCACTCTCCTCTCCTTCCTCTTCCATGTCAGTCCTACACTCTTCCCAACAACATGTGTCCCAGGGGTTGTTTTGGGAAACCATACACCATCGTTGTTGTTTTCATGGCCTTCTATTAGTGCATATTCCATTATTGGCGTTGGTCGTCATTGATCTCCATATGCTCCGGATCTCACTTTGATCCCTCAGAGGCTCGTTGGCTTGTCATGAAACCGCAACTTAAAAGCCTTGTCTATCACCTACATATGAACGCTCTTATGAATGCCACTCTATACGGATATCCACACAGTGCCTCCCCTACACAAAATGTGATCGCTCCTGCAAACGATGCCAAGGAACGAGGTGTCTGATATCGACGTCGTTGTAACAATTGGAAATAGGTATTTATCAATATACTGACAAAAAATTTTGATATATGTCATAATCTATCCTGCCTTGGATCGACCAAGTCCCATGAGAGATCCTCAGGGCGCTTCCAATTTTCATCTCATCCACCATTATAGCTTTCCAAGCAGAGTGATGAATGGCATCCTCATTACATTTAGAAATAGTGGTGGTGCCTAGAGAAACGGCAAAAGAACTAGCAGAAGAAGAAAGACGAGAAAGGTAGCAGGTATTAGAAATAGGATGCTTAACTATGAAAGATCAAATACCTTTGTGAAGAGCCACTAGCCAGTCAAATCCTATTGGAGCATATGATGGTGCTAGAGAATATGCTTCAGGATCAACTCCCTTTTTCCATTGATATGCCTTTATATATATATATATATATATATATATAGAGAGAGAGAGAGAGAGAGAGTCAGGCTAGAATACACTCGAGTGTACAGATCACGCCGTACACCCCAATGGTGTTTGCCTATCTAGACCATGTTTTTCCAAAATATAATCCATTGATCTTCATGGTTACAATAATAATAGGTCACATACAAAATTTGAACTCATTTGGATGAGTGTAAGTCACTCATCCAAGGACAACAAAATCGACGCACAAAACTAATTTGAAATATATGATTTTTGCCTCCTTTAGATGCATGGCCTATAAGTGTCCAAATGAGCTAAAATTTATTATATAGTATGTTCTTATGATAATTAAGAAGATCCACGGTTTAGATTTTTCAAAAAATTATTGCATCTTCAAAAATGACTGAGGTGTACGGTGCCTCCGGTACACTCGAGTGTACACTAGCCTGACTATATATATATATATATATACATATATATATATATATATGTATATATATATATGTATATATATATATATATATATATATATATACGCCTAGAAGCGCCTGGGCCTGCACCTGGGCGTCCCTAGGTAACGCCTGGCCGCCTATACAACCAAGGATGTCGGACAAGTCCACTCCCAGAACCAAAAGCCAAATAGCATATTTGATTAGGCTAGTTACTTCTTTTATAATGTTTTTTGTTTTTTAGGATCTATAACACACTTGTTTCAATGTTAGGACCTTAGTGTAATATTAGGGCCTTAATTGGAAGTTCTTAAATTTTTGTTTGATGTTTCTTAATTCAACAGGGTCATGAGCAGAAATGAGCCAATTATAGCTGCCCACGTGTCTATCTACCCTATAAAAAAAGCAATTTCTGCTGCCTGCTCATAGTACCTGCTTGACTGTGTGCTTTTCATCGCAGCAGTCCGTTGGTTACTAAGGCTTCATTTTTTTTGCTTTTTTTTTATAATTTAAATTTTGCAGTCATGTTTATCCCAATATATACAATCGCATGTGTTGCGGGCTGCGGTTTAGAGCATAAGATAAATATGTTTCTTATTTAATTGTTGATTGCATTTTACAAGATACGTAATTTGATAATTTTGCACATCAGAGGGAGTCAACTGTCATTTAATCAACTTGTTCTCTTTTAATATGTAAATTATTGTGATTATTAATTATATGTTAGCCGTCCATAGACAAATGTCCAATAAGGAAGCATGTGTGATTTTGAAGGGACACACTAAATGTAAGAAGGGTCTGCTAATAGTTAAATGAGTTGTTCTTTATAAGTTATTGTGAGCAATAATTATATATTAGTTGTCAATAAGCACATGCCGAAGAATGGAAGCACATATAGATTAGTCCATGATGCAGTGGTCATCATGAGTCCAACAGAATTGTTTTGGTTTAGATTTGACGTGCTACAAGTAGAAGGAAGTCAACTGGTCAACTGATCGAATGCATTACATGTGTTCCAGTAGTTTGGCTATGTGCTCATTGGTCGATTCATTGTTTGTATTGTAGCAACATGTAAGTGTGTTGATCAATCTAGCCTATTTCTATGCTAATTAATTCAACATATTTGTGTGCTTATAGATTAGAATGAGTCAATTGGATGTTAATCGAAGAGTACATCGGGTACCGTTTACCGTAAACAGTACTTTACGTTTACTGCTCATGTAAACAGTACGCGGTACTGTGCATATGAACAGTAAACCGTGAGTACTGTTCGTAGTGTCTCCAGGTATAATAGTTTCATCTAGAGCCTTCAACAACATTCTAGGGAGTTTTAGATTCCACTTCAGACGTACAATCGACCCGGCAAAATTGAAACTTTTTCTTCCGGTCAACTCAAAGCCATGTAGCTGTATAACAATTCTACAACGACTGGCGACTGCAAATATTGCCAAAGCACACCATGGTGCTCAATGAAGAGATCAACGCTAGACTTGCAAAGTGAGATCTTAAGATGCTATGGCAAGTGGTTTTACTGCCTAGAGCTCTAATTTTGGGCATGCAACAAGAAATGCAGGCATGTTTCACTGCTTGCAAGGCAACCAGTACCACAATTAGCTTGTGGAAAATAGAAATTAGGGTGTCAAAATTAGTTCTATATTGGATAAGCATTTGAATTCATGTAAACTACGGCATGAACCACATTTTTAGCCAGTGGCGGACCTGCATTCAGGCCAGGCCAGGTGTGGCCATGGCCAGACTCAGGCACATTAAAAAAAAACTAGCAGAAGAAGAAAGACAAGAAAGGTAACGGGTATTAGAAATAGGATGCTTAACCATGCAAGATCGAATACCTCTGAAAAGAGCCAATGACTTGTCAAATTCTATTGGAGCAGAAGATGATGGTAAAGAATCTGAAACATCTTCTTAGGGCTCAACTCTCTTTTTCCATTGATACACCTTGGGATAGAATTGTGGAGGTGGAGGTGGAGGTGGAGGTAGAGGTGGAAGAGTATTTTAGAGGGATATGTGATGCAGGATAAGTCTCACTCCCAGAATCCCAGATCCAGAAGCCAAATAGCAGATCTGATTAGGCTAATTAGTTCTTTTATAATGTTTTCGTGTTTTAGGATTTATTACGTATTTGTTTTAGTTTTAGGACCTTTGTGTAATATTAGGGACTTACTTGTAAGTTGTTTTTTCTAACTCAATAGGCTCATAAGCGGAAATAAGCCAATTAGGGCTTCCCGTGTGTTATTGATAAATGCTCATGCTTGGGAGTACTTATTGGAGCAAAAGATGATGGTAAAGAATTTGAAGAATCTGCTTAGGGATCAACTCCCTTTTTCCATTGATACACCTTCGGATAGAAATGTGGAGGAGGAGGTGGAGGCAAGGAATGAGATATCCAATTTTGATGTTGTTTCGACAACATGGAAACTGAAGTTTATTGAACAATAAATGCAATTGTGCCCATTTCGACACCAAAATGATCGAATTCAACCATGAAATTTGATGGGTGTGATCTCTCTTGACTGGATAGTAAGGGTTAGTGTACACAAAGTGTGCACCTCATATATTTATAAAGAGAGCAATTACAGAGAGGTCCTTGTAGAATAGGAAAATAACAAACAGAAATAAAGAGCTTAATTAAACACTAGTTAACACCCCCTCAAGTTGGAGCATAGATATCAATCATGCCTAACTTGTCCACAAGAGCGCAGAAATGTTTCTTGGACAGCAGCTTTGTGAAGATATCGGCAACCGGATCTTCTGAGCGAGTGAAAGGAGTGCAGATGCGTCCAGTCAGAATAGATTCTCAGATGAAGTGACAGTCAACTTCAATGTGCTTAGTCCGCTCATGAAAAACAGGATAATTTGCAATAAAGATAGCTGCTTTATTATCATAGTGCATAGGAATAGGAGCAGAGGATACTAAATCAAGTTCTTTTATAGGAGATTGCACCCATAGAAGCTCACAGGCAGTATGAGCCATAGCATGATATTCTGCCTCAGCACTGGATCTGGCAACCACATTTTGCTTTTTGCTCCTCCAAGTAACCATATTACCCCCAACAAATGTGCAATAACCAAAAGTAGATTTTTTGTCTATCTTGCTACCAGCATAGTTAGAATCAGAATAGTCTTCAAGAGAGCAATGACCATGTTTTCTATAGAACAGGTCTTTACCATGAGAGTTCTTCAAATATCTCAAAATATGACGCAATGCTTCCCAATGACACTGTTTAGGCTTATCAAGATACCGACTAACAAGACCAACACCAGTAGAAATATCAGCTCTAGTAACAGTCAAATAAATCAGTTTTCCCACCAGTCGTTTATATCTTTTACTATCAGGATACATAGGAGATTCATCATCATCCCAATTCACACTGGGATCAAGAGGTGTGTTAGTAGGCCGAGCTCCAAGCATGCCAGTCTCCTATAGAAGATCAAGAACATACTTGCGTTGTGATAGAACAAAAGCATTAGCAGTCCTGGAAACCTCAATTCCCAGAAAATACCTCAATTTTCCCAAATCTTTAGTGACAAAATGTTTGCATAGATAGGCTTTAGTAGCATTAATTTCAGAGAGATCACTGCCTGATATAATAATGTCGTCAACATACACAATAAGAACTACAATACCAGTGGACGTCTTTTTGATAAAAACAGAATGATCAACATGAGATCTGACGAACCCATAAGTAGACAAGGTGGTGCTCAGTTTGTCGAACCAGGCACGCGGACTCTGTTTGAGTCCATAAATAGACTTCTTGAGGCGGAAGACTTTGTGTGACTCCCCCTAAGCAACAAACCCAGGTGGTTGCTCCATATATACCTCCTCCTGAAGATCACCATAAAGAAAAGCATTTTTGACGTCCAACTGGATGAGGGGCCAATCCAGATTAATAGCCACAGACAGAAGAACTCACACAGAATTCTGCCTAGCAACAGGAGAAAATGTTTCAAAATAATCAAAACCATAGGTCTGAGTGTACCCTTTCGTCACAAGGCGAGCTTTCAGGCGTTCAACTGTTCCATCAGGATGATACTTAACAGTGTAGACCCAGTGGCATCCAACAGGTTTGCAATCAGAAGGATGATCAACAAGATCCCAGGTACCCCTGTCAGTGAGAGCAGCCATCTCCTCTGTCGTGGCTTAAGTCCAGGCCTGACTCCGTAATGCGTCATGCACATTCTTGGGTACAGAAATAGCAGATAGAGAAGCAACGATTGACTACTACATCTAGGGACGGGACTGATCCCGAAAGAGATTCGAAAGGGTTATGAAATTGCTTAGGTTGAAAGTCGATGATGCGATAAGTCAAAGGGGCGGGTGTAGCTTGGACTGACAAAATCTTGCGAGGAGGGCTGCTCACCACTCCCCGAGGCCAAGGACGAGGTCGAACCGTCATTTGAGGATTTGCAGTCCAATACATTTCCATTATGTTACCTAGCCAAACCTTCCACCTCATGTGCCAAAGTCGGGTTTTTTTCTGTTCCCTGAGGAAATTTCGAAATGGCAAAAAAAATTCGACATAGCAGCACAATGGCAAGGTTTCGTAGGAGATGGCGTCGAAATCAAAAATTTCGACGAAACTTCATTCCTTGGGTGGAGGTGCAGGTGGAGTATTTTTTTAAAGGGATATGTGATGCAGGTCAACTCCCTCTCCTAAATCCAAAAACCAGATAGCATATCCAATTAGGCTAAGTACTTTTATAGCATTTTTGTGTTTTAGGGTTTTTTACGTAATCGTTTCAATTTTAGAACCTTCATGTAAAATCCAGGATTTACTTGTAAGTTATCAGTTATTTGTTTATGTTTCTCAACTCCATGGGGTCAAAAGCGGAAATAAGCCAATTAGGGCTTCCCATGTGTTATCTATAAATACTCATGCTTGGGGGTATTATCTGGCAAAGTGGAGTAATATGAATTAGTTTCTTTTTGCAACATGGCTTGAAATATCAAAATTTTGGAGGGAATTTTGATTAGAAGCGTAGAAATATGTGAGAAATATACATAATTGGAGGGAAACCTAGAGGGAATTTAGAGGAAATATTGAAATATGGAGGGAATTCATATACATGAATGGAAGTTTAAAGATAGAAATATAGAGTTACTTTGTAATATACAATCCATATACAGGAGGTAATTTTTTTATTATGAAACAAATGTTTACATTGTAAATATGTATAATTGTGACAGAGAAGGAATTGGAATATTATTGTGTGTTGTATTACGAATAGGGCTAGCCTTTATATAGGAATAAGGGTGGTTGTCAATAATCGGGATACACATTGTGGGACTAATCCCAGTATACACAAAAGAATAGACAGAATATGGGCAGAGTTATCTAACAATAATGATATATTCCCCTCCCTCTCCCCATGCTAATCAATCACAATAACATAAGTGACCCTTCCCCCTCCCCTCCCCTTCCTGCACTTCCCCTCCCCTCCCTTCCCTTCACTTCCCTCCTCCTTATTCAACGCTTACCAAACATAGCATAAACTGAAGAAGAACATAAGAGGGACAAACATTTGGTGCCATTAGATATAGAACTAATTATGGTAACATATAGCATTATATAGAAGAATGCTAGCTCAAATTAGCCCTATATATTGCTTACCTAACACATAACGCCTATTTGGCACATGCTTATTGTTATTTTGGGCCTTAGCCATAGTTTGTAGCAGATCAATATCCGTTGTTCAGTTAATGAGTCAGAATAGCATATAAACTCTAGGTTACTTTCATATAAACACAATAAGAGGTAATGCCCTTCTCAATTATTTGGCAAGATAAAGCACAATTTTACCTCCAGGACATTGCAAAGACATTCAACTTGTTGTTTCTTTCTTGTCTTCCCTCCTCTGAAGATGAACCTCTGAATTCCTCAAAGGCGTGAACAGCGACAGGATGCAACACCATGGTAACGATTTTCTGAATTTAAGCACAATATAATTAAAAAATGAATAATGTTCCATCGAGTCAAGCTTATTTTTCCTAAAACCTACCTTACACTGTGTGAGTGACACTCCTAGATCCTACAAGACATGCATAATTGATTAGGATATAACAAACATAAGGTGGATCCACTAATCACTATCACGTAGAAGCAAAGTGCCAGACCTGGATCAAGCACACCATAAACATGTGTTGGGCGTTCAGTATAAAACTTTTGCGGAAAGCTTAAAAAGGGATCTTCAAAGTGCAGAAATTCATGCTCCGGTGTAGGATCTGAGACATCTATAAAGCCAAAAGCTGATACAAAGTTGCAAGCACTACCACTTAAAACACCTTGATTGGTATTTGGTCTAGTAAAACCTAAATTACTAAGCCTCAGCACACCAGCCAGCTTTCCACAACCAAGAATGGGGTACATAAAACTAACGAGAAGGGCATGCTGTTATCACTGGCTTGGTTGAACTACCAGCAGAATCTGACTAGAGTGTGGGATCCTTATTGTTGACAGATTGCCACCAATTGTAAAACCAGAGACCAGCTAAAAATGTGACACACGGCACAAAGCATCTTTAATACAGGAATTCTATAAGTATCATGATCTTTTGTCATGTCATATTATAAAGTAAATTGAGGATATACAACAAAGTAGAGGTCGGTCACTTTAGGACATTAACGATCAGTTTTTATGGTTTATTCATTTTATAATCCAAGACAAAAAGGTGTGTTACTGTACTTCACCTTTAACATATAACCATCGTAATAATAGCTTGTTTGTCACACGTGTTTTTGGTAGACATAACTAGAGGGAAAGGAGGAGAAAGATGGTTTGTTTTTACATGATATTTTTTTACCATGGTCAAGGAGAAAGAAAGGCTGGAATTTGTACTATTTTGGTTTCTCCTCCCTCCCCTTCCCCATAATTTTAGAACAAATCAAATAACTTGCTTGGTCATCCATCTTTGATTTCCCTTTCCATTCCATCTCTTTCTTGCCTTCACCTTTTTTTTCCTCACCTTGTACCAAACAAAGTGTAAATTTGTCGAATTCGAAACAGCACACGCTGACTGCACCGATTTCATGCATTCTTAGTTACATAAACAGAAAAAAGGAAACAATGATTTTCTATGGAATCTCAACAGCGGGAAAAAAACCTACACCTATATCCATATGATGGCCTAACCATGATGGTAGGCAAATCAAGGGCTAGCGTAATGCAATAGTGGAACAAAGCACCATGCCTAAGTCTAGGAATAATACAACCCCAATATAAATCGAACCTGAGACCTTCCAAATAGCAACATGCTCCAATCACACTACACCACACCCTTGTATGCAAACAACGATTTGCCAATTCATCCAGGAATAGGTAAGGTTAAAATATTAGAAAAGATAAAACTCGAATGACCTGGTGATGAAGAGAGAAGATCAGAAAAATAGTGTTTCTAATTGCTGTGTTTTGGAAGACTGTTGTATACTTACGGTAATTATATAAAATGTCCGCATTTGGATGTAAGCACCAAATTTGAGTGGCATGTAAAGTGAAACCGTGAAACTGTTTAGTTAATTAAACATAACAATTAAAGCTTGTCCAGTTTTCAATGACGTGGACCTCAAGGTAAACTACAATTACAAATGGAGAACAACTCTGTACGCTGCAATCATGCTAGAGGAAGCAATGATCTAGCTTAATCACATGACGCAACAAGTATTAGGATGTTGAGGTCGAATTTGAAAAGTTCAAACTTGCTCGCTGGCCCATGAACTTTTTTTGTTCCGCAAGGGAAGATTCTATTCATCCACTTCCCACGCCCCGCCAACCCCTTGCGAGCAAGAGAGCAGAAACTAGAATTATGGATAATGTCTAACCTCTCGCTCGTTTATGTACCTGTGCTTCGTGGTTTAATTTCGCAAGAAGAAAACAGCAGGTGGGAGGTCAACATTAACCCAACCTCTTGGAAAGAATATCAGTCGACCTGATTAGCTCAGAACAAGCAAGCAACTAGCTTCCCTTTGGTTTTCTCTCTTCTACTGCATGTCAGCCTCCTCGTCAACGTCGCCCTGTTGCTCCTGCACCTATGCAACCTCACCTTCCTGCTATTCCAACATCAAGCAGTGATATGTAGATCAAATTTTGATCAATTGTCTTTTTACCAGCCCCAGCTACCTAGCATGCAGCAAGGTTGGTTACTCTGAAAGCAAAAGAAGAAACGAAACTAGGTTGCCACGAGACAACCAATCTAGTCACTGTTTTACTCCATTTCTAGTTTGCAAGCATACCTTGCGAGGAAACGATCGGAAAGCCGAGTAGCGGATCCGCCGCTTCGCTGCCGCTGGAATGCTCAAGTCCGGCTTCGGTTGTGTCCCGAGCGGTTTCCAGGTGTGGAGGAGAGTTGGCATCTTTTTTGGATTTTTTAAATTTGCATCGTTAGCTTTGTCATCCGTTCCGGTCATTTCTTCTTGGTCGGGTATCGGGTCAAAGGATCCAGAAACCAATCCCGGTGGTATGTGGATCACATGCAATCATTAACCATACATTAAGGTTGCGTTTGGGTGCGGTAATTCGGGGCGGTATTGTAATTCGCTATGGTATTTGAACTATCGCATTTATGAAGATGTCGTTTGGCTAGCTTAGTGGAATTTACGAACATCAGCAGTTGGAATGTGGCATTCCTCCTGCTATGCATTTATCAAACTTCATAAAATCCGCTGATTTTGGCGAGCTTTGCAAATCACGGAGCGAGGGCTTCGGCCTCGACTCTCCCGACCCCCGTCGCCCTCCGACCCCCGTCGCCCCCGACTCGTCCTATTCTTCTCCCCCCCCATCCTTCCGCCGGCTCTTCCTTCCGCCGCTACCACGGAGTGAGGGCTCTACCTGTTCTCGCCATCAGCGCCGCTCCTCCCTTGCACCCAATCCTCTCTGGGGTCGCTAGGGTTTTAACCCTAACCTCTTCTCCTTTCCCCATCATCTCCTCCTTTTCCACGAGGGTCTGCTCGCGATTGAAGTCGTCACTGCTCGTGATTGAAGTCGTCAGGTGGCTGCTCGCGGTGCTACGGTGTTCGCTGGGCTCGCTGGGAGATCTGACTGCTGTTCGAGGGTTCGGCGCATCTCGCTCTTCCTCGCGGAGCAGGTCAGTTCGTCTCTACCTTTTTTTCCTTCTCCGACTTCCTCGTCTTCTCCCATTTCGCATGATTTCACCCCCTTTTACTTCCAGCCCTAGATCGATTTCACCCTCGCTTCTCGATTTCGCCCTCGCTTCTCGATTTCGCCCAATTTCCTCCCTCTTCTGCTCCTCCGCTTTACTACCGGCTTCGTCGACGACGCCGTGATCCGCGTTGCCTTTGCTTTCACCTCTGCCTTTGCCCCACCGATGGCCTTCTTCCTCCTCTGCCCAGCCGCCCGCTTCCCGACGGTGCCCTCCACCCTGGCACCGGGGTAGCCACTGGCCCGCACCCCACAGCATGTTCGACACCACACCCATCACGGTGAGAAAAACCTCCTTCCCAACCTCCACCTCCTTTCCTGCTTTAGCACGCTCCGCCACTCGCCGCACCAAGGCCCTAACCTCCCGGCGGCGAAGCTCGTGGAGCATGGTGCTGAGGGTATGGCCAGAGAGGATTTCCTGCACGACTTTCCGCAGGACCAGACGATGTCGGAGACGTCATAGGTGACGATACGAGCGGTGGCTGGAGCGTCACGGTTGGCGAATATGGCGTCGTGGTCGCGGAGGACTTGCCGGGCAGCGGAAGAGGATGAGACCACGACGCCTAGCATACTTCCTAGCTGTAGACAGAAGACGGGGCCGTGAATTGGCCCAACTGCTGCTACTGGTAACATTCCAGCAAGTTTCCCTGTTGCCGGCATTGATATTTATCCAAATCTCCCTGACCTGGTTTCGTTATCAATTGATATTTATCCCCTCAGTTTTCATATATGTGAATGCTTGTTTGCGCACTTCAATTTGTGGTTTCACTTCTCTTCTTTTTCTTTCCCTCCAGTCGTCTCTCTCGATTGTTGGACTCCCAACTATTTTTTCTTGTAAGCAGACAGGTCTTGCCATTGTTACCAAATATATCTTCATCATGAATCTGCCTTTTGCTCGTGCTTTTGGTACTCTATTTAGCAATGAGGACCCCGCCACCAGTGTTGCTTCGTGCCTTTTTTTTCTACTTTTTTGACGTGCTTCCTCATTCATTCGTGTTGATATTTATTATACCTTGATTTAATGGTGTCTTCTGCTATAGTATTATTATTGATCTGCTTCTACATCTTTTTCAAACTGCAGGTGTTGTTACTGCTGCATGTGTTCTTACTGCTGCAGGTATGTTACTACTGAAGGTGGCGGCTTTGTTGGGTGGCTGTCACCACCTACTAGCTGTTTGTGTTATTGTTGCCCTGCAGTCCGTAAATTGCATTCATAATATTGCTATCTTATGGAAAGGAATGTGTTTGTCCTAGCTCGGCAATTTTCAAATTGCATTCATAATATTTCTATCTTCTGTTGGTGGATGGTGGTGGCTTTGTTGGGTGGCTGTTGGTGTATTGTGATGGTGTTGTTGGCTGTAGGAGGTGAGGTGTTGGTTTGCTGTATTGGTTGTGGTGTACAGGGTGGACTGGATTGTTGATTGGTGGTGTTTTGGTGATGATGTGGGTTAATGGTGGTGTTATGGGTTGATGGTGGTGTTTGGTGGTAGTGTTGGTTGTGGATGGTGGCTATTATGTGCATGCGTTTGGTGGTAGTGTTGGTTGTGGATGGCTGCTGTGTTTGGTGTTGAATGGTGGTTGTTGGTGGTGGTGTGGGTTAATGGTGGTGTTGTGGGTTGATGGTGGTGTTTGGTGGTAGTGTTGGTGGTGGATGGTGGCTGTTGTGAATGTGCTGGTTTGGTGTTGAATGGTTGTAGGGTTGTTGCTTGGTGTTGTTGGCGAGGAAGTAGCAGCATGCTGCTAATGTTGGGGGTGTTGGCGTGGAGGTAGGGTTGCTGGTTTGGAGGTGGGGGTGGTTGGTTTTGTGGTGGAGCTGCTAGTTTGGTGTGGCGGTGTTGGTTTGGTGTTGGAAGTTTCATCAAATCCATGTCTACTTGCTTGCTTATTGTTGATTGCTTACTCACTTATTTGCTTAGTTGTTAGCCATATAGTTTTTAATTATCAAGCAACAATATTGGTTGTTTCTATTAGCCCGTTTTGTCTAATTAGCCCATTTTCTAACTGTTTCAGGTGAGTGAAGAGAACCCAAGCAGTTGCTGCATGGACTGAGAATCCAAGCTGCTGCTACATGGACTGCTGCTGCCCGTTTCTAATTAGCCTGTTTTCTATTTTGTTGGTGTTTTGTTAGGGGTTGATCTCAAGTTGTTGCATCATGAATTTTTCTGTTAAGAGGTTGTAGTCTATGTTTAGACATGGTAGAATGTGTGGTGTTATTTTGTGCAATTATGTAGTATGCTTGGAATGGTTAGGGGTTAAACGTGGTGTGCTATTTCACTCTTTTGATGTGGCTGTTGTAATTGAATTTGTAGTTGATTCGTGTGGTGATTGTGATGTGGTTGATCACATGAAATTTTGTACTTTATGTGAAATTGTATGTTTGATTACACATTTGAATGGTTAAAATTTGAGAATGATCATGTCACAATTTGCGTATAGTATGGGAAAATCATTGGTGCAAAGGTTGATATGTATGTTCAGATTGCCCACATTATCAATTGGGTTGTGTACCTTGTAATTATATTAATACAAAAAAAATCAAAAATGTTGCATTTCAAATACATAATTACCAAACAGCGTAATCTGGAATGTCAGTAATCATAATTACTGCATTTCTGAATAACCACTCAGCCAAACAATGTAATTAAGAATCTCGGGATTTATTACTTAGGTAATCAGAATCCCGTGACTTGCTGATTACTGCAGCAGTCACAAATGGGGCGCCCAAATGCAACCTAACACACAACATTGTTCAATGAACCCATCAAAACCGGATACAATTGCCCTGATACATATGGTACGAACTAAAATTAATTATTTCAAAGATCTAATTTCATTACAAGGTCATGAACGAAGTTAGATTAGTCAAATAGACTATGTAAATCTAAGTTGTAACTGATCTTGTCTTGAACTATTATAAATAGCACGTGCCTAGATGTATGAGTGTCGTCCTTAGTTGTCAGAGTGACTATTATCCCACTTGCCAATGTGGTTATGGTAAATGTATAAACAATATGTTATGCTCCTTGGGTTCAGATTTGTTACTCTCATGTGAACATAGAGTAGACTACACCATTGTTTATCTTTTGACATGTGTGTAGTTAATTAAAATTGTTGATTAAGATTAAATAGATGTGACACGTGACCTTGATATAGTAGGAGGTGTAGACTACTTTGTGTTTACACGAGATTAGTAAATCCTAATGCTATGCTCCTCCCCGATAAACTCGTGTGATGCATGGATTTAAGAACATCATATATCTGTGAGTCTAAGAACATCATATTACTTTAAAAATTACAAGGGTAGTGGTGTATTACTTATTGAAGTTACTCATTTGGGTAACTAATTTAACCCTCTTTTACTTAGAAGAAGGTTCGACGGTATTCTCCGTGGTGATGAAAAGGTGAACTAATGTTTTACTAAGCTTAATGTTAATGAAGATAACGAAGAATATCCATAAAAGAAAATTTAGAAATAAAGAGGGAATCGACCTTGACTCTCATGCTCCCAAGTTCCTTCCCGCGCAGATCTAGAAAATCATAGTAGGAGGCTAAGTTAGATAAGGCATCATCCAAGTTGATACTCATTGAGTAAGGTCATTTAATTTTACCGTGGTGATTGGATAAATATAAAATATATTGAGTTGGTACCTATGAATGTGTGTGTAATATCAATCAAATCATGTTCACGTCCAAAACAACATATAGTAGCAAAACAAATATATGATTAACTATATAGACTCTGATGGTCCTAATGAAAGGACCCCGGTTCGAGCCACATAGATAGATGTTTCTTGATTTACCACCTTCTTGGACTTCCAGCATACCATTAACTACATTAAAAAAGCATTGAATTCTTTGTGGTCTTTTCTTATACAAATTTTCTAAAATAATTTTACATCACCTATAAAAACATCTTTCTCAATATACTCATGTTGAATGTTTGGTGAAAGATAGGCAAATATATTTCTTAGTTTTCAGATACACTAATTTTTTTAATAAATATAGAGAGATGGAAAGAATCCAACAACCTATTAACAAATAGTGAATAATAAAAATATATAATTGTATTGATAATGCTTCTCTCATTCTTAAAATATTCAGAATACTTAAAAAAGTAATTACCATTGACTTTTAGTCATAGAAAGATGTTAATGATGAGTAAAGCACATGCTAATCACACTACTACAGAAACAACGTTCAACGTCGCTTTTAGCGGTGTCGGTTTTTTATTAACACCGACGCTGGTCCCATTAAACGTCGGTTAATAAGTACATCTGACATCTATATTGGAAGACCATCCAGACATGGGTTTCACTTTTCATTCAGTGTCGGTTGAAGAAAAGAAACCGACGCCTAAAGTATCCCGCGAAATCCAATTTTTTCGAGCAAAAAAAAATTGCGCCAAAGTATCCCTTCTAACGTCGGTGTTTTATCTAATAACCGACACTGAATGAAGATAAAATTTTCGCCAAAAGTTCCAATACGCGCGTCGGTTGTCGTAGCATAACCAACGTTATAAGGGTGTGCGCGCCGTCCCCACCAAAAAAATTAGGGTAAAGGAATGTCCAATTAGACGTCGGTTTTATTTAAGAACCGACACCTTTAGTTTTAGGTGTCGTTTTATTTAAGAACTGACACCTAATGTTAACTTAACAGCACTCGTGCAAGCCTGACTCTTCCCCTTTCTCTGGTTCATTCATTCTCACGCTACCAGGGTTTGGTCCGGCGATTTCTCTGCTTGCTCCGGCCGTGCGCTGCTCCGCTCGGTTGTTGGTCCTCTGCCCACCTCCGGCGTCGCTTGCCCTCTGCCCCCAGCTCGCTGCTCCGGCGGCCTTCTCCTCCTGCTCTGGCGGCCCTCTCTCCCCGCACCGCCGGCCTTCTCTACTACTCTGGCGGCCTGCTCTGCCCGCACCGCCGCCACTCACTGCTGCTACTCTCCCCGCCGATGCCGCTGAAGGTACATGCTCTTCTCTTCTTCCTCCTCCCTCAAGCAGGTACACTGCTCCGCGACTGTATGAAATCGTAGGTTGGCACGGCTGTGTTGGGCAGCACGGCCGTGTTAGCTGATTTTGTGCTAATTGCTCAATTATAATCGGATAGCTACATTTGTGTGTAATGATTATCTTGATGATGAACATGCATCTACATTTGTGTGTATTTGTGGCTGATTTTTTAAAAGGAGTGGTTTTTTAGATTAAATGACTGCAGAAGACATAATATTAACTCTAGCATAATCTCATGTGTAGGTGATATTAATCTTTGAGATATTAATTTTTGCTCAGACCCAAGTGATATTTTGTTTGATTTAAACATGATTGGACATTATTATGACTAATTTTTCCCATAATGAGGCAATGTTTACAATACCTTGCTCTTGTTCCAATTGTTGGACAATTCATATACTCTCAATTAGGAAATATTATTACTCTTCTAAAATTATTCTTATAATGTTGAATCGGGTCAATGAACACCTGCTATTGTGCCTGAATTATGCCATGTATGTTTGTACAAAGTGAATCTTATCGCTCTAATTGTGAATTATTGTATGTTTGAAACTATTGAATTCTTGTGAGTGATCCAATGTAAGTGAGCAAATACATGTAGTGGATATGTACTCATTAGCCTAGAAACCCGTCCAAGATTTACTCATTAGGAGTAAATCTTGGATAGTCCCCGGTTTGGGACTATTCTTGAACACCTAATCTCACTTAGGATGTAAGTGTATAATGTGTATTGGGTTTTCAAGAAAATTTCGGCAGCATTTCCCCGTCTGTTCTCTAAGTACATATGTACTTGGAGAACAGCGGGGAAATGCTGCCGAAATTTTCTTGAAAACCCAATACACATTATACACTTACTAGTGAGATTAGGTGTTCAAGAATGGGATAGGTGGTACACATTTATTATATATAAGAATGACAACACATGTATTTGTTGGCCTAAAGTTTTAACCATACAAAAACTCTAATCTGTTAACCCTAGACCCTAATGTTGTTGTAATATATACTTGGTTTCTCTTTGATCATAGAATGGATAGATCATGGATGTCCATTCACAATCGCTGCACCCCAGAGTTTATATCTGGTCTTGACCAGTTTATTAGATTTGTCGAGGAACATAGGAAACAACCTGGAGATAGGTTCTACTGTCCATGTAGGCATTGCGGTAACAACTTGAAAGTCAGCATTGGTGACGAAATCAAAAGTCATGTCATGTGCAACGGGATTATACAAGGCTATACAGAATGGCACTGGCATGGAGAGATTTCAAACTTGAAACCAGTGGATGTCGATAGCAGTGCTTGTGTGGAAGAAGAAATTGCCTCCGATGACGTAGATGTGAATGAACTAGTAGACATCGTTGATGCGATGCTGGATAGTTGTGGGGTAGAGCACACCGATCCACCTCCCATTTTTAGAAGCATTGTGCATGATGCTGAGATATCATTATACACAGGTTGTACTAAGTTTATGAAGCTTAGCGCTGTGTTGAGATTGTATAAGCTGAAAGCTAACAATAGATGGAGCGACAAAAGCTTCACGTCATTGTTGTCTTTGTTGAAAGAAATGCTTCCTGAAGGAAACGAGCTGCCAATCTCAACATACCAGGTAAAGAAATTGTTGTGCCCAATGGGAATGGATGCCAAGAAGATACACACATGTCCGAATGATTGTGTATTATTTCAAAAGGACTATGTGGATTTGAAAGATTGTCCAAAATGTGGTGTGTCACGGTATAAAATGATGACTTCGAGGGAGTCCAAAATTGGTTCTCCTGCCAAGGTGATGTGGTATCTACCTATAATATCACGGTTTCAACACTTGTTTGCCAATTCGATAGATGTGAATAATTTGAGGTGGCATGCAGATGTTAAGAAAAATAATGATGGAATCCTACGAGATGCGTCTGATTCTCCACAGTGGAAGAAGATTGATCTATTGTACCCTGAATTTGGTGAAGAAGTCGGGAATCTAAGACTTGGGCTTTGTATAGATGGGATGCATCTGTACGGGACATTGAGCAGCCAATATAGCACTTAGCCAGTCATGCTTGTTATATACAATCTTCCTCCCTGGCTGTGTATGAAAAATAAGTACGTAATGTTGTCGTTGTTGATATCGGGCCCTAAACAACCTGGAAATGATATCGATGTTTATCTTAAACCTCTGATTGATGACTTAAAGAAACTCTGGGGGTGAAGGTGTGATGACCTATGATGCTTCACGAAGAGAGACATTCTGTTTGCATGCTATGTTGTTTTGCACTATAAATGACTTTCCAGCATATGGGAATTTGTCTGGATATAGTGTCAAAGGAGCTAAAGCGTGTCCTATATGTGAAGAGAACACTGATTCAACAAGACTAAAACATGGCGGTAAGACTGTATATCTCGATCATCGAAGGTTTCTTACAAAATTCCATCCGTATCGTAGGAAGCACAAAGCATTCAATAGATTGAATGAGGAACGAAGTGCACCTAAACCTATACCATGGGAGGTTGTTTATGAAAGAGTAAAAGACTTTGTCAATGAATTTGGTAAGAGATCACAATGTACTATGGCCACACAGAGTGACAAATCTTTATTCAAGAAGAATTCAATATTTTGGGATCTTCCTTATTGGAGTTCTTTGACAGTCAGGCATTGTATCGATGTCATGCACGTTGAGAAAAATGTCTGTGATAGTGTCATTGGTACTTTGTTGAATATACCAGGTAAGACTAAATATGGGCTAAAATCCAGAATGGACCTACGTGAAATGGGAATAAGGTCAGAATTAACAGAATTACATGAAATGGGAAATCGGAGAACATACTTACCTCCCGCTTGTTACACATTGTCTAGAAAGGAGAAGAAAGCTTTTTGTGAATGTTTGGTAAATGTTAAGGTGCCATAGGGTTACTCATCCAACATCTGTAGATTGGTATCAATGAAAGATCTGAAGTTGATAGGTCTTAAATCTCATGATTGTCACACTCTAATGCAACAAATATTGCCTGTGGTAATTCGATCTATATTGCCAAAGCATGTAAGGTTTGCAATCACCAGACTTTGTTTCTTTTTTAACAGTCTGTGCAGCAAAGTTATTGACCCTGATACTCTCAATAATTTGCAAAGAGAAGTGGTTGTTACCCTATGTCAGCTTGAGATGTATTTTCCTCTATCGTTCTTTGATATCATGGTACATCTTATTGTCCACTTGACTAGGGAAGTGAAAATGTTGGGACCAGTTTTCTTGCATTGGATGTATCCCTTTGAATGATACATGAGCATTTTTAAAAGTGATGTTCGAAACTGTTATCGGTCTGAAGGGAGTATTATTGAGGGTTATGTGGCGAGAGAGGTTATGGATTTTTGCAATGACTTTCTCAGTGATAATGACACTCCTGGTAATGACAAGAATATTGAGGAGCAATTTGGCAAAGGAATTTTGGGATCACGGGTGAAAGTAATCAGTCGTGAGCAGTTGGAACAAGGTCACTTGTATATTTTATACAACATGGACGAAGTAAGTGTTTATATCGAGGAATATACCAATTGCATCAAGAGAGAATATCCTCAAGCCAATACAATGTGGCTTGCTAGATAACATAACAGGACATTTATTAAGTGGTTCGAAGAGAAAGTCTTACATCAACTATCTCAAACACCAGATGATATTACTGAAACTATCAAATGACTCGCCTTTAAACCGAAATTGACTGTTATGTCTTATGAAGGGTATGACATTAATCGATTCACATATTACACAAAGCACCAAGGTGATAAGAGTGTCGTCCAAAACAGTGGGGTCACCCTTCAAGCATCGACTATGTTTTTTGCAAGTGCAAAGGATAAGAGTCCACGTGAAGCTAAAATGTCATATTACGGTGTCATTGAATACATATGGGAGTTTGACTACATAGATTTCAGAATTCCGCTCTTCAAATGTAATTGGGTTGATAACACCAAAGGAGTTATAGTAGATGAATTGGGTTTCACTTTAGTGAACTTTGAAAAGATTGGCGAGAAGGGTGAACCATTCGTATTGGCATCACAGATGAAACAAGTATTTTATATCGATGATCCTGCAAATGATAAATGGTCGGTTGTTCTTCATGGTAAAAGACAGTTCATTGAAGATCCTACATATGAAGACAAGTACTATGATAAGTATGATGACTCCAGTCCATTCTCAGTTGGGTTGCCAACACCAGCAAATATTGAAGCTAATGATGACTTGTATGTGCGCGGAGATCACAATGAAGGATTGTTAATTGATAAAAAAATCACAATATTAGAGGCATGTTTATATTTTTTTATATGTTTTATTTTTTTGAATGTGAACTTTACAATGTTAATTACAATATTGCATGTGAATGTGAACTTTACAATGTGAATTACTTTACAATGTGAATGTGAACTTTACAATGTGAGCTTTACAATATGAATTACTTTACAATGTGAACTTTACAATGTGAATGTGAACTTTCAGATGGCTGAGCATTCTCCTGATGACCGTGTTGATGATTACCGTGAGGGTAAGGACATCAATGCGCCGCCTCACAATGTAAGTTTTAAAAATATATATCATATATTTATATCTATATGTCCATTTCTAGTTATATCCTGTAAGTGTGTTTATTTTGTCAAATTTTAGGTTGATGATGCAAATGTACCCTCTGAAGCACTTGAGGCACTTGATCAGTAGCACCAAAAAGTTGACAAGAGAAGAGGCATCACTATGATGAAGAAGTTAATAGCGGAAAGGGGCAATGGACCCAAACTTGTTGTGAATTTTGATAATGCAGGAAATGCACTTGGAGTGAATCGCAATTCGTTTGTTTCATATCTTGGGCATGTTACTCATAGCCATTGCGGTTGTAAGATAGATTCTTGGCATAAAGTTCCTAAGGAGAAGAAAGACGTAATATGGAAGGATTTATGCATGAGTTGTTATTAATTTTCAATTCTATTTGTTAGATTACAAATTTTTTGGATACTAGTTAATAACAATTCTATTTTGTAGAGTATATTTGAATTGGATGAAAAGTTGCATCGTAAATGTGTGATGCAACGTTGTGGGAGAGTCCTAAGGAACTATAGGACAAATCTCACCCGAGAATACATAAAAGAAGGTGACAAGAGGAAGAAGACAGCCACAGAATAGTGGAACTTCCTGGACCAAGAAGAATGGGACGCATTTGTTGTTTCAAGACAAACTGATGAATTCAAGGTATTAGGCGTCACCCCCAATTTAATTAATATACATTGTATTCACCTATTCAAGATTAACATTTAGTGTTACTAACCAAATCATTAATGTGCATACTAACTAGGCCCTCAGTGAGGCGCAAAAAGCAAGGCGTGCACTGAATATGCATGACCACACAATGGGCCCAAAGGGGTATGCAGGCATTCACCAAAGACTACAGTCTGAGGCTAATGCTCAATCTGCTTCTACTCAGGAGTCCTCTACTATAGGTAGCACACCTCTGCCTCACCATGATGTCTGGATAACTGGGAGGCAAAATAAGAAGGGAGAAATAAGGAAGCTCGCAACTACTGAGGCGGCTGCAAAAATGGTAAAATACATCTCTTACAGCAATCGTTCAAATATTGATTATTTGTGGTGTTTACTTAATTACAAATTTTTGTTTTGGCGATTAGCGGGAGCTGCACGAGCTGAGGAAACAAGGAAAGTTCATCCCTGAGGGCACAATGGATGAATTGACAGTTGTTCTGGGTAACCCAGAGCATCCTGGACGTGTTAGGGCTGCAGGCGCTGGTGTGGGCATCAAAGCGTTCTTTGGGCCATCCCAGCGCAAACATGTCCCAAAAGTGGGACTTTCACAAGAAGAGGTAACCTATTCTTTCTTTATAATGTTACTGTAAAAGAGAATTCAATAATCAGAAGCTAACGTTTCTTTTATCCATGTATAGGTAGATAAGCTAGTTGATAGGAAACTCGAAGAAGCACTGAGCAAGTGGCAGGCATCTTAGATTGCCACTTAGCAGACAATACCTATGGCGTCCCGCTCTACTCCTACTGCAGAGGTTGGGAGTAATCCTATAGACCCACCACCTAGCACATCCAATGTAAGTATTTTTATGACATAATAACTAGTCTTTTCAAGATGATATGTTTTCAAGATGATATGTATATATGTATATAACATTCTTTACACAAAAATTTGTAGGGGTTGAAGCCATGCCGTCTAAAAAGTAAAGAATTTGTCATTGTAGAGGCGTCGGCTTACCCATCCCTACCAGGGGAAATGTTTCATGGGTCTCCATTACTAGCTGGTTGGGTTCGTGTGAGCCCGCTACGTATATTCCCCAACTGGATGGATCTTCCATTGCCATATGCCCACCCAAATTGTGAAACACTTGGTGAGGCAGAAGGCGGAGTGATATTGTGGCCAAAAGCGGTTGTCCTCTATACTGAAACTGTATGGTAAATTTACATTATGTTAAATTGTTAGTGTGTGTATATGATGTCAGTTGATCTGAAATTATATATATATATACAGGTTAAAAAGAAGACACCCACAACATCTAGGCCTCCACCTCCACCTCCTACATTACCAAGTTGAGTTCTACATGACCTACCTGTCCCGTTAGGTCCTGATTGTAGGGGTATGGCAATATGGTTAGGCAAACAAGATATAATTGCCCTATAACTGTTTATATAGATGTGGATGCTGCAGGTCAATCATACGAAAGCAACCTATTTATACAAGATATTTTGGAGTTGTTTCGATATGATTGGCTGAATACATATGTGATAGAGCTATGGATAAGGTGAGATCTTCTTTATACATCCATATACCTTGTGTAGGATCTGGTGATCTGGTTTCTTATTTATTAATGCATACATAATACATGTTTTGCAGCTACTTAGACAAGATATGTGCAGATTTTTCATTCGAACATGTAGGATTTTTGATCCCATCTTTGATTTGTCTAGTAGCTAAAGACCATCCGTCAGTTCAACAATATTGTTGTGATGCTTTTAGAAGTTTTTCTCAAAATAAGAAGACGTTGATAATAGCTCCATTCAATGTGGAGTAAGTTTGCTTTGCTTATAATTTAGACTTAAGAAAATTACATTTTTATTGTGGATTTTGAGTTATTAATTTTTAACTTTTTACCTCTAGTGGTATGCATTGGGAGTTACTAGTTATTGTCCCCGAGACGTTCACTGTCTATTATCTAGATCCTAAGGGGACTAAATTGAATTCAAGATATGGACACAAAATGAAAATGGCATTATTCCGGTGAGAAATATTTCATTTTCATATCCGTTAACATATGTTATTACATTACTATTTAATTATGCAATGTACTGTGTTACATTAACATGTAGGGGTTTAGATGAGTTCAAAAAGGCTGGAGGAAAGGTCCCCAGGAAAAAGAACCAGCAAATAATTTGGACAAACGTGGAAGTAAGTTCCCGACTGCAATGTATATATTATTTATGTGAACAATGCTTAATTAGTTGTATTTTTAAATATTTTGTATGTTTCAATTTATAGTGTGCTACACAAGACAACGGATGGGCATGTGCATACTATGTGATGTGATTTATGCACATGATTATCAAATATACCACAGTGGACATCGATACCATTCTTGAGGTATTATATATAGTCTCATTAGATAATATGAAATATATCACTCTTATTTATAGCTCATTAATTATATATATACATCATTCTCTTTGCAGGTGTTTAAAACTAACCACACTACAGGAAAGGCCTTACCATATGTACATGCTCCCTATACGACGGGATAATTAAATGAAGTAAGAGAAGAATGGGCAACAGCCATACAAGTAGTGGGGGTTTTAACATATAATTAGGATGTTGATAGCGAATAATGACTAAAGAATGATATTTTGTAAATGAATTTGTGAATTATAATATGTGTGAATGTTTCTACATGTTTGAATGTTTCTACATGTGTCTGAGTGAAAATGAATGAAACTGCTAGTTGCTATATGAATGTTTCTACATGTGTGAATGTGAAAATGAATGGAACTACAGATTGCTACATGAATGTTTCTACATGTGTGAAAATCGAATGGAACTGCAGGTTGCTAAATGTGTGAACATTTATGTTGTTAATTTTGTAGGTTTGTGTCCTGTTGTTGGCTGATATCAATGGATGTCGTAAAACCTGTAGTTCATAACTAAACTGCAGGTTTCTCATTTTGTGACCAGCCACAACAGTTCTGCAGACTGACAGAAAAAAAACATAAAATTGGCGTCGGTTATTTGTATAAAACCGACGACAAATGGTTATAGTGTTGGTTGCCCTACTAGTAACTGACGTCGATTTCCCTAATGAGGCCAGACACCACGGCCGTGCCGACGGGTGAGATGGTGTCGGTTATCACTACTAAACTGACGCCGATAGTGCCCCAGATGGCACCCTTTCTGTGGCGTGAAGGTATATGGTGTCAGTTGCAAAGCTAATAACCGACGCCTATACCCCCTGCTGGCGCGCTTTCGGTGGCGCACAAAGGGTTGTGGTGTCAGTTTGAGAACTGACGCGTAACAGTTGGGCTTTTAGCGGCTCCCACATAGGTGTCGCTTAAAAACCGACACTAAAGGCCTTAAATAACCGACACTAAAGGCCGGTTATGTACTAGTGTCATTTTCTAGCCACCTCTAACATACCAAATACTCATATTTGTAATAAGGCACAACTTTGTAGTTGTTGCTCAATGGTTCTTTTCTTATTTTCTTAGAGAATATGTAGACATGTAATGTGATAACATGCAGTGAGGATAAGACATGTATACCTAATATTATTAATTCATAATTTGTACTTAAACATAGCGACATACCTAACTTGGATTCTGATTCAAAAAATCAAGTTGTTAATGTTAAGGTCTTATATAATTGATAATCTCATTTTGTCTCACTTATGACCTAAATTTGTCTAATTTGGTTTGTTATTTTTTATTTTAACCCAACTTATCTCTTATATTTGTAATTTTCATATACATTTGTGGAATTCTATAAATTCAAAATCTTAACCATGTCTTTGATGGCTTTTATATGAATTATAAATCATTTTGCATTAATAAAATGAGTCATATATGTCTAAAATTGAAGCTTCTATATCAACCTGAATTTAAATTTCACTTCAACCCAAACTTGACCAATATAAACTGGAATATTAGAAAACATGTGTAAGCCCACAAGTGATACACAATAAGTAATAATGAAAAAGAACCATCAAACAATTAGAAAATTTCAGAAGATCAATCAACAAAATAAACTATATAGAAATAATAACATATATATCTTCTTCATTTTTTGAACTAAAATCACATTTAGTAACAATTGCAGAGAGAGAGAGAGATAATAGTAAGATAGTGATAGTTCTTTTACATCATATCAGCACTACTCTCTTAAAAATCAATGCTTAAATGTGACAACAACAAATAATATAACTTGTGGACTTCATCGATGTCTGGCACGCATTGTGGTTGGTGATTGACCCAGGATTTGGTGATCTATAGTAGCTTTTGTTCATGCCTTATATGCACCTTGAAGAGATGGACATCAAATCTTCTCATGATATCAACAATTTTACCTATGCTTCCTCTCAGATCTACACTGGGAATTCCAAGATCATATTATATGAGCGGTTGGATATGTTCCTACAGGAGTTTCATTTGTTACTGCACATACAACCATTTGTATTATTCTACCATCTTTTTGTCAATCCAAGTTATAATGTATTCCCTACCACTCCAAAGACCTAGTCTGGTTTGGCAATACTTACTACAATATAGTCGTCCAACTTTTCACTGTAAGTGGTCTCTCCCAGGGGCGACTAGCAAACGTCACTTCTCTTTGAGCCAATCATGCATAAGACTTCTTGCTTATTGTTCCATTGATGGTCTTAGTTTGTACATGTCACTTGTTGTGTATAAAGCCATTCTTTGATATCGGCTCATCATCCTCTTGTATCTAGGTGATGAACATTGCCCGCTTTGTAACACTGTAGATCTCGAGTTGGATTGAAGGTCCTAAAGGAAGCTCATGTGGCCTTCATTGGCACACAACATGATGAATCTCACTCTAAATGTCTTGATGATATCATGCTATTTAATCGGACCAATGGCAGGAACACATGTCTTGACTTCACTCGAGTCTCTCCCCTAACATATGCCTTTTCAAATATACTTTAAAATAGATCAGCAAACTTGTGACACAGTTGTACAAAAGGTATAGAAGTAAGGAGTAGTTTGTATAATAAATCATCGTCATTTATTGCCTTTTGCATTTTACACCTTTTGAGTACTTACTTATGATGTGACATTTCTTCCATGTCATCTTCAAAATGTAATCGATATGAGCCTTATGATGTCACCATATATATTTAATAATTTTACTTTTAGATACGCATGCTTCACTGTCTAGAAAGAGTTGGCAGTCTAATTTGTTGTGCGTGCTTCTGTGAAGGAACAATTGTAATTTTCTATACATGGTTAATGAAAATTTGTTATATTTTTTTAACACCAAACAATACAAGTTAAAATTAAGAATGTCTTTTTTTAATGTTATTTTTTACTTACTAAAAAGAATTACTTGTGGCCAAAAGTAAAGGCCCTAACAAATTTTCTTTTTTGGGGAAAAAGATATTGTTTGCAAGGAGTAGAGCCTAGGTCAACTCATTAAAATTTTGAAATGTTTACCAACTAGGCTTACCAATTAACATATTTCCATGTAAGGCATCAATTATTATAACTACATACTTTGTGATCCTAACAAGAGATAAATTTCAACACCACCACAGTTTAAACTCAGGTCTAGTCGCATGGGTTTGGAGAGAAATACCACTCAAGCTACCAATTAACATATGTCCACATCGCACATTGATTATTATAATTAAAATATTGTGTGACCATAACAAGATAAAAAAATTAACATCACTCTGAATTGAACTCATGGCTAGTAAACGTGATAGGAAAAAATCACCAATCAAGCTTGAAATTGCCTTTCATATTATTGAAATAAAAAATAACATGTATTATTGTTGTTTTGTGTTTTGATATATATATAACTCTATATATGATTATTCGATTTGGGAAGTGGGGACTAGAGACCCAGTAAAGTTAGGGATCGTGAAGGCGACTAGCATAGCTGAAACAAAAAACAAATTGCCACATTTTCTACAAGTAAATATCATGGACAATAATGTTTTCAGAGGAAGGGTATGTAAGGTCTTGTTGCGTATCAAGTCCAGTGATGTCCTCCTTGTGTGGTGATGTGTGTCGCTCCTCTAGTGCACATATGGTCCTTTTCAATGTCCTCCAAATGCATCCACATGGTTCATGTATGTAACGTCCCAAGATTTCAGGCCTCAGATAACATGATCTTAAAAGGAATGATTGGACTACCCATATCACCAAGGTGCATCTCCTTTTCCGGGAGCTCATCACTAAATAACTCCATAGTCAAGCGTGCTCAGCTTGGAGTAGTACTAGGATGGGTGACCAGTGAGGACAAAGCGTGCAGTTAAGGCTAGTTGTGGTCTGTGGGGCCAGTCGTCATTCCTGAAACATTACTAGAGCCTAGGGCAGTGGGCCCGAATGTTACAAATGGTATCAGAGCCATAACCCCTCCAGTAGGTGGGGCCCACATGGGTATGTGGCATGCCAGTCTTGAGCCGTGCGGTCCAGGCATGTTGGAAAGGGTTATCCATGGTTGATGTAGCCACCCTTGCGCTGGTATTCCGTGATCGGGAGTTGGGTGTCCATGGGCCATTCTGGGTCTGCACTGAAATGGGTAATATTATGAGGCCATATAGTTGAGCCTTGATGAGGACATCAAGAGTCTAAGTGGGGGAGATTGTAACATCCCAAGATTTGAGGCCTCGGATACAAATGATCTTATAAGAAATGATTGGACTACCCATATCACCAAGGTGCACCTCCTTTTTCAAGAGCCCATCACTAAAGAACTCCATAGTTAAGCGTGCTCAGCTTGGAGTAGTACTGGGATGGGTGACCTATCGGGAAGTTGATCTTAGCATGCACGTGAGTGAGGACAAAGCGCGTAGTTAAGCCTAGTGGTGGTCTGTGGGGACAGTCGTCATTCCTGAAACTCTACTAGATCCTTGGGCAGTGGGCCCAGGTGTTACAAATGGTATCAGAGCCGATTCCCCTCCAGTAGGTGTGGCGGCCACATGGGCATGTGGCATGCCAGTCTTGAGCCATACGGTCCAGAGATGTAGGAAAGGGCTATCCATGGTGATGTAGCCACCCTTGCACTGGTATTCCGTGATCGGAAGCTGGGTGTCCATGGGCCATGTTGGGTTTGCACTAAAATGGGGAAATATTATGAGGCCATATAGTTAAGCCTTGACGAGAACATCAAAAGTCTAAGTGGGGGAGATTGTAACATCTCAAGATTTCAGGCCTCAGATAATATGATCTTAAAAGGAATGATTGGACTACCCATATCACCAAGGTGCATCTCCTTTTCCGGGAGCCCATCACTAAAGAACTCCATAGTTAAGTGTGCTCAGCTTGGAGTAGTACTAGGATGGGTGACCAGTCGGGAAGTTTACCCCGGCTTGCGCGTGAGTGAGGACAAAGCATGCAGTTAAGGCTAGTGGTGGTCTGTGGGGCCAGTCGTCATTCCTGAAACTTTACTAGAGCCTAGGGCAGTGGGCCCGAGCGTTACAATATATCTCTACATAGTCCATTCATATGGACTAGAACTCCTTATCGTGTTGCCTGGGCATGAGAGAAGGAGAAAGTATGGATTCCCAAAAATTCTAGGAAATGAAAGGCTATGACTGCATTTAAAGTGGGTTGCTCGTGGACTGCCAAACATGTACTTAGAATATCCTGGAATAATGTTGTTAATTAATTAATCAATCAATATCGTTAATCAATTTATTGATTTTTGTCACCCGGCTACAAACTCTAACCCATAGCTCAGGGTTATCCAGTCAAATTATCATATAAGTCAATAATTCAAATCTAATAAATTGGATTAAGTATCATAACCAATTATCTTGGATTATATTTCAATACTATTTTAGTTTACTACCTAAACATTTTAGTAATCAACTCAACTTAGAACATTTCCAATGATGTCCATAATTATACTCATATTTCAATGCATCCTATGCATGTGACCATATAGGCTCTAAATTATGTTGGTAGTGATATTGATAACCAAATTATGACTTCACAAACAATGATTGGTACCTAGCAAGACTTCATTACCACCCAAGTAATTGGAAAAGTTGGAGAACAACTTTAATTTTGGTATTTATGCCTAGAGAGTCAATCATATGATGATTGTATGGGGCATCATATACTTGATTTAATAATAATAAAGGTATTTTTGTCTATTATGTTTTTCTCGGTCATGAGATGGTGAAACAAATATGGTAGAAGTCTAAAGAATGATGTACTCGATGACATATGTGTTTACGTTGAGGACCTAAACAATGAGGTCATATGTATGATGAGAGTACATACATTCTTATTATGTCCCTAGTCAGATTTTAATGTGGAAGTAAAATAGATGATAGTAATACACAAGACTAGAATGGGTGTTGACTGATGACAAAGTATCATTAGTCGTGATATGAGATATCAAGTCAAACACATTGGTACTTGTTAAAGAACAATGTATCAGACAAACCCACCTTGAAAGTGATACATGGAAACCATAGAATAATAGTCATAATCAACTCTCATAGTGACAGTGGTGATTGTGGTTCTTAGACCTAAAGTCACTTCACTCATCACATGTTGTTTGATGTACTTTGACACCATCCGACGTGACCTTTAATAAGGGTTACCATACATGTGATGTTCGGATATATTGTGACACATGGGGATTGATTGTGAGTGATGTTGATGGGATTTATACCTCTTGTCATAGTTGATATTCTGACCACTTGATAAACAAGATTGAGAAACATATGTCCATACTCAAGTGAATCAATATGTGATATGTGAGCTCACATGCATCGCAGACAGTCAGCTCTAATTCAAGGAAAATGGATTGAATATTAGGATGATGATTCCATGCCTCGAGTTCAATTTGGATATTAGAGACAAAGGAACTATATGATCACTATAACACTGATCACAGATTCTAGGTTGAAGTTGTTCTCCAACTTTCCAATTACTTAGGTAGCAATCATGTGTTGCTAGATATTGTTCATTGTTTGTGATGTCATAAATTAGTTATGGACGTTCACTTCTAACGTAACTTGGTACCTATAGGGTCACACACATAAGACACACATGGAATAGGAGTTTACTCATAAATAAGGTTTAACTTGATTATAAAGTGTCTAGGTATTAAATTTACTAAAAAATTGACTGACTCAAATGTTGAGTCGACTGACTTAAGTGTCGAGTTGATTTAAACAACATTGGCTGAAAATTGGTTGATTGGGAATGTGAGTCGATCGACTCAAGTGTTGAGTTGACTGATTCATGTATCGAGTCGGCCAACTCAGAATTCCAATCGATCAATTGGATGATCAGTAAGACTAGATCAAGGATTGATGTTGATGCCATGTTGTGCATTGATAGTTTGTTGAAAGCCAATATGTTTGCAAATATGAAAGCATTCCAATTGGTCATCTAGGAGTCCAATCGATTGGCTGGGGTGCGAGTAGACTAGCTCAAATGTTTAATTGACCGACTCATGACCCAGAGCATCAAGAAATTTGTAAAACTCTATCTCTTTGACTCCCAATTGATCTGAAAACCCAGACCATGACCCTCCTATAAATAGAGGAGAAGTTGAGGCTTTTAGAAGACACAACTAATGTTGACAAACATTATCTTCTCATTGTTGTAGTAACATAAGAGCTTGAGCAAGTTTCACCCGTAAAAGGGAGAGGCGTCCAGGGAGAACAAGTAAGTGCTAGCATGTTGATATTGAAGGGACAAACTCCTTCATGTTGGCTCTAGAAAGCACAATGAGGAGTTCCCAGTAGTCCGCGTAGACTATCATAGAGGTGTGGAGGTTGTTGTCACCATGGTAGGAGGATGTAATTAGCTGGTGTTTGTGGTGTTACACTAGGATGCCTTTGCTGATAACCGGCTGGATGCTGCTTGAGAAAGAAGCACATCATTGCAAGGATTATTGCTGGACTGATAACACCAAATTTTGTGATGATTTTGGCCCTTATTTCGTTATCAAAACTGCCCTTTTAAACTGTTTTCCTCTCCTTTTTGTCATGTTTTTGAATAAACATGCCACACTACGCACTTAACTCAATTTTATCATATTTTGCAGAGTTTTTCCTGATTTTTAACTCATTTAGCAGCAAAAAGGGGCCGTCCCGGCCCACAAACGTGTTCCACCTACATCGGCCTTCTTACCAATCGGCCGGCCGATATGCTCGCTGCCCGACACGGGTGCGCGATACCATACCGCGTGACACAAGGATGCCACGCAAGAAGGATCGAACAATCGACACACCATTTACCCGACAGGGAGCCGGGCTCGCCATGACAACTGAAGCGTGTCGTGCGATACAAACCACCCACTGACAGGCACCACTCGTTATGATGACTGACATCCCGACATCCTTGTGTCGGGCAATACACATATCGGGCATCCCTGAAGCCGCAATAATGGAGCTGAAGGAAGAACACGTGGCGTCTGGAGCACCATAACTCCCCCCACCCGCTGCCTATAAATAACAGCTACAGGACTCCGATGGGAAAGGGAAAAAACCTCGAAAGCCAACTTAGGAAAGCTTCAGGAGCTAGCATGTCGTGCCTCAGAGGTGTGCCGGGTGATTCTAGGTGAGCACTTCCCCATCCCGAGAGGGAGGGAATGGTTCACTTAGGGTCGTCCCGGGCACCACTGCAGGCCGATATCGGCCAACAAGGACACCTGACAGGAGTGCCCGATACTGGAAGCAACACTCTAACCCAGCACGATACTGAACCCCGATACGCATCACCAGTCACGGCGTGTCGCCCGAGAGGGTGCCGCCCGACACGATCGTATCGAGCAAGGGCGCCCCGCACGATACGTCTGCTCATCACAGCGTGTCGCCCGAGAGGGTGTGTCGCCCGACACGGGCGTATCGGGCAAGGCCCCTACCCGGTATCGGGCTGGAGGATCTGCTGTTTCCTGTCGCCCTTCTATATCAAGAAGGCGGCATTTATCTTTACTGATTTCAGTCATTTACTTCCTTTACTTATGCAATGTAATCAGACCCTTATATGTTAATGGAATTAGAAGAGTTTAATTATCTGCTGCTTTATGTTTGGTACCTTTGTTGGATGATTGCTATGCCTAACATCTGAACTCTAGATTATACACTTGGATCGCGTTTCGATTAGCTACCGAATCGTGTTTTCCCGTTGCAACAGCCTCGAGAGAGGTGTTGTGGCTCTAGTGTTTGGTCCGATACTGGAGTACGAGAGTGCCCAGGATCAGAGTTGCTTTAGTAACCTTTCCACTCTAACTTAAGTCCAGCGACCTCGAGAGGGGTGTTGATGCTCGGTTAGAGGTACCCGCTTAGAGAGGAGGGGTACATGATGTTTTTGCTGCCGCTTGTTTTACCAAAGCTTTCTCCTCCATTCCTTACTAAAGTGATAGTGTTATCTCTCTGTTTCCGTTGCACGAAAACCCCTAAAAACTGATAAATGCTCAAAACCTAATTTTCCTCGTAGCTCCAGTTGGAGGTAGATTTCTTTTGTTTTTATCGATCCTTGTCTGTTGTTCCCTTGGGGAACTTTTATCATCTCCTTGCCCTTACCAGAGTGTAACGTGTCGATTTCACATTCTCAACACTACCACCCTTGTCCCTGTGTTCGACCCCGTATATCTACTTCAACTCTGTAAACAAAGTTGCGGGGCCTAGAAGGTTTCGAGTTATAAATTTAAAAGTCTGACTACTTCAAATCCGCCTCCGTCTTTCGGACGCGCGATTTAGGCCGGTCAACTTTTTGACACCGTTACCGGGGACAAGGCAAAATGGTACTGTTGACGAACCCGAATCCACTAACTACACTCCAGTGCCTCAAGCTTAGAAATGAGTTTGACAACACTCTCTTTTTCCTTTCTTATTATTATTCTTACCTGAAATGAATAATTCGTATTATTAATAACATATTTTCTAACTTGATTTTTACATGATATTCATGTACTCAGAAGAAAGGCATTCTGCTCAACTGAGCACCGAAACCATCAAACATGCCGCCTCGCGTTGAACAACCTCATTCTGAAGGTGAACGCCAAGGGAGGGCTAGACCTCATTCGCCCCCACCTGAAGATAACGACCGCTATGACGGCAATGACCAGCCTGAAGATCCAGAAATGGAGCAGTTCGAGGACGACCATCGTCGTGATAGATGTCGTCATCACCAGAGGCATAGAAGAAATCACAATAATCAAGAATAGTGCCAGGGAGGCAGCGACAGCGATGAGTCATATGAAGAAGAAAAGACTCTAAAGGAGTTAGCTTCCACAAAGGCTAACAATTCCAGATGCCCTATCATCATCCCGTGATTCAATGCCACTAATTTCGAGCTCAAGCCATCAGTCATCTCCATGATTCAAAACAAAAGCTTTAGAGGGAGTTCTAAGAATGACAATACCTATCACCACTTGGATGCTTTCAAAAACATCTGCGACACCATCAAGATGCGGGGAGTTCCCCAGGAGGTAATCTATTGCAAGGGCTTCATCTTTTCTTTGGAAGATAAGGCTCTATCATGGTATCTGGGGCTATCCCACCAAGCTATGAACAGATGGAGTGCACTGGCAGATGCCTTCATGAACAAGTTCTATCCTACTGAGAAGACTGTCCAGAACAGACAAAGAATTACATCTTTCATGCAAAAGCCAAGCGAGAATCTCCATGATGCCTGGGAGCGATATCAGGAATATCAGAGGAACTGCCCTCATCACAACTACAAGAAAGGTTTCTTGATAACTACCTTTTACAATAGTCTAACCCCTGAGGAAAGAGTTTCACTGAATGCAGCAACAGGAAGTGACTTTCTAGGGAAGAAGCCGAGCAGGTCCGAGAAGATCATCAAGAACATGGCAGAGCTGCAAGCCGGCACTGACTATGATAGATCCGACAGGGGGCAAGCTAAGAAGGCTAGTGAAGGACCTTCTCTTGAATCCAAGGCTCTGGAGACTATCACCTCACAAATCCAAAGGATAGAAACTGATGTAAAGCAGCTAAAAGAATCCGGTGGAAAGGGAAAGAAGCAGATCGAGAAGGTCATGAAGTGTGTCACCTGTGGAGAGGGTGGACACGGGGTAGATAACTGCATCTACACCCGACCTGACGCATCGAGCGATACTGAATCTGAGGCTGAGGAGACTGAGAACGTCTCTTTTGTAAATTTCAAAAGGCTGGACCATCCTGGTTTTAGTTATGGCAACAAAGATGCAACTGAAAACTCGCATCAGCTGCATAACTCCTCTAAACCACCTCAAGCTTTCGAGAAAAGGGGAGGACAGAATCAGTTTGCCAAAAACACCTCCTTCCAGTCAAACAAAGGGAATTCCCAAGGACAAGTTAAATACCAAAGTCAAGCCAAAGAGCACGGACATGACAAGGTTTCAAACCAATCAGATGTGGTTGGACAATTGTTTGATTTTGTAAAAAGACAGGATACAATTAATAACTAGCTTGCGCAGAGTGCACTTTCAAATTCGGGGTTCATGAACTCACTGCAGGTCCATATGGCGGATATGCAGACACATCAATGCCAAATTGATCAGCAATTAGCTCAGATGACCGAGTTAATAAAGAATCCCTCGGGCAAAATACCTTCCAACACCAAAACTGCCAAAAAGGCAGGGCTGTGATCAATGAAAGACAGAGATCGAGTTGCAAGATATGGATGATGCTGGAGGCTAAAATTGAAGAACCTGGAGCCGTCGAGCTGGCGACGCAAACTACAACGCTCCTCGGGAGGCAGCCCGAGCTTTTATTTTTCCTAGAATAGGGCGTTATTTACTTTCTTGCAAGACAAACATTATGAACATTTGGACTGTAATAAGGCCTGAGTCAGTGCATGCGCCACGAGCGCTGACTCTTCTGTTTTATGGGCCACTGCTCCGTTTTATGAACCTGGATGGGTAATACTATCTGAGGCCGGGATCTTAACCTTAGGCCAATGATGTTTTACTCATCTAACACTTTTTCCCCGCTTTGTTTTTAAGTTTTACATCTAGATTTTGTTCTGAAGGCTTCGTATCAGGCAGCAACCCAACCGGCGCGAAGAACACGCTCATATCGGGCAAAAAGTATAGTGGGCATCGCAAAAGCCATGATGGATGACATGCCCGGGCGGCGAGCACCCGTGTCGGGCAACACGAGTAATTACCCTTGTTTCGACGGATGGACTGCCCGTCTCGGGAATGACTTATCTCAACGACCGACACGCGTCCCGAAATTACCCATTTTACCCCCCGTAGGGATTGCTATATATATAGTACAGAGGTTTTACCGTGTCGGGCTTCTGCCTTTACTCTTTTCACCTACCCGTATCGCGCTGTGATTTCCTTTGTTTGCTCCTGTATCGCACGGAAAGCTTAAGAAAACAACAAAGGTATAGCCCGACAGCTGTATCGTCCTGGCTTGCCCGACACGACCTTCCTATCGCATAACGTATCGGGCTAACGAATTGGTTAATTTCCTTGTATCGCCCGACACATGTGTCGCGCGACAGGCCTTTAGCATGCGCTTGCCCGATACGCCATATCGGGCGATGACCGTGTCACCCATCCTTGTGCCGCCTCGCTTGTTTTGTTGTCAGACGGCACATTGTTTTTCTACCAGGAAGGCCCTATCGGGCACTTTGTTTTTCATGACCGTATCACTCGACACACCCATGACGGGCGACGAGCCTGACGATTTCCTCCGTATCGTTCAGCTCTGTATCGCCTAAGATGTTCTTTTGACGGATGATACCCGAATCTCGTATCGGGCACGAGCCTACATCTTTGAAAGCTTCGTATCGCCCGATACAGTGGTGTCGGGTAATTTTTGTATCGGACCGATTTTTATCGTGCATTCAACTTTTCTCTTAAATGTCGGTATCAACTTTTAGTTCTGCCAACCTAATGTCGGCGCATTTAATTGATCAATGAACTTGTTTAATAACAGAGATGGCCCGTACAAAGAAAACCGTCATTTGAGTTGACGAACATGACAGAAGAATCGACACTGGGGCCGCAGTTGAAGCAATAATGGTCAGGCAGAAATGCCCGAATCCCGAGGTAGCGGGGCCATCGACAGGTGAAAAGAGAACAAGGACGGGAGAAGTGATGGCTCCAACCACAACTCCAACCACAGCGGCAGAACCCCTGGATCACACACTAGGAAGGTTCGTGCCAAGAGATGACGAGCATGGACGCCGGTACTCATAATTGGTGACTAAACTTTACAGGCCGAGCAGATTCTGCCACCAGTCATCCTTCATTCAATTGGGGATTTTTGAAAGGTTGGAGAATGTCCTCGCCGTAGTAGGACTGAGGAAGATCTACCTCAGCCGTTCCACCTCCTACACCGAACTCACGAGGGAGTTCATGTCATCTCTCCATCGGGTGAAAAATTCTACTGAGGATGTTGAAGAATATGGCTGAGCAGACCGACTGCAAGGGCGGCTGTACAACTCGGAGCACATCATCTCTGAAAAGCTACTCAATGAGATCTTCTCTTCCACCGAGAAGGAGAAGAAGCTGCTAAATAAAGGTGAGAGAATCACCGAGGGAGACGGGTTCAACCCCGTGGAGCTCTAGAAAAGGCTAACTGGCGAGTCGTCATTCAAGCTGGGAAGTAAAGTGGCGGCAGTACACTCATGTTTCTGGAGAATAGTGCACAAGATGGTGGCGTGCCTGCTGTTCAGCAAGAATGGGTCAAGCAATATTTACACCAAAAAACTCCACGTCATGTGGCACATGATGGAGGGCAGAGTAATCAACCTGGGGCGGTTTCTGCTGAACATGCTGCACCCCATAAATGATGCCACCAAGGAATACTGCATGGGTGGCATCGTCAACCTGATCGCGGGTGGGCTTGGGTACCCACGGGAGCCGCGCAGTCTGTCAAGGACAAGGGGCGACGAGTTGATCGACCTCAAGTACCTCATGTGGGCCAACATTATAAAGAAGGAGGGGCGAAGCTACTTCTACAAGTTCGCAAGGACAAACACCCTCCTTCCACTTCCTCATTGCACCGCCTATGACATAGAAAAGCTGGTCTTCACCACAGCAGAAATCAAAGTTGTGGCAGTAGGAGCAGCTTACGCCGCCACCATCAGAATTCAAGAAAGGGCGGTTACGAGAGGAGAACCAATCCCTCTCGACCCAAGGCAGGACAAAACTCCAACGACCTTCGCCGAGCCAGCCGCCACTCCAGAGCCACTGACGGCATCAGTTGATATAGCTATCGTCGCTCCTACCATACCGACCACAATCATGACGACACCTACCGTGGCTGAAAAAGAACTGGTGATCGTCGAGGTCGCCGTGAGAACCAGGGAAGAAACAACAGAGCAGGCCCCGGAGGGAGCTGTCGTGGAAGAGACAGCCACAACTCTCGAAGCTTCTACGGCACCTTCAGAGGCAGAAGAAGAGGTGCGGTCAGACGCCGATGATGGGGTGTTCGCTGAGATCTTAGAGATGGAGCTCGGGGCTGCACAGCTAACGCCGACACCACCGCCAGTGTCCCCTATAGCAGCTGCTGAAAAGATCGCCGACAACGTAGTGGTGGAGCAGCATCCACCCACACCACGACAAGAAGGCGAGGTTGTGACAACCACAAGGGTGCCGACACCTCACCCAATAGCATCTACCTCGCGGACGATCGAGATCGGTTCTACCTCGTCAGGTAGACCATCATGTGAGAGAAGTATAGCGAGGACGGGAGGGAGATCTGCAGGAGCCCCTCCGTCACTCGGGAAAATGTTGGGGCACGAGCTTGACCACTTGTGGGAGGTAACAGAGAGCCACTCGGCTACATTTAATTCGCTAACCCGTAAGTTTTCATTTTTCCAGTAGAGGCTGAATAGCCAGGAAAGGGAATTGCTGACTTTAGTTAGCCTTCCTGGCCAACTAGAGGTACTCAACGCAACGCTTCAGCAAGCCCTCCAGCGCCTTGACGTGATCGAGGAGAGGCTGAATAGGGAAGACGACCATCCGCGCCGAAGGCAGCCGAGAAGGTCTCCATTGCCCCCTGCCTTAGGCTCCCCACCGTCCTCGTCACCAGCATCCTCAAGATCATCATCCTCTTCCTCCTCCAGTGGGCCATCCACAATGCCTGGGGAAGGGACGCCACAAAGATCGGCCAATGGAGCTCCAGCAGGACAAGCGAGCTCTTACGGTCTGGAAGAAATGGCTCCCTCAGTCTCCCTGGACGAAGCTGAAGATGACAACGAAGACATCATCATCGGGGAGGACTCTTCTGATGAATCAGAGGGAGAAGGGGGGGGGACATTTGTGCCGCCAACAAAAGACACCCCCTAGAGGAAGACGCTCGATGGCAGATAAGTTCTTTGCACCGTCAGAGCTACCTTCCTTCGAGATGGCCGACTTCGACAGAAGGGCCATCGGCTACCTGTTGATCAGGGACCAGAAATTGCTGAACAAGGTCCTGAGGTCACAGGCAGAGGAAGAAGACATCATCTGGAGCGACGGCTACTTCTCTGTACGACGGGGAGCACTCAGAAGCATGTTCAGCTCACTAGCCGTCGTCGGCAAGAAGTTGTTCAGGGTCCTAGAAGGTGCAATAATAGAGAACATCAGCACCGGGATAGGTCGGAAAACAGTATACAATGCCACCCCGACCTTAGCAAGAAGATTGATGATGGGAGTACCAGACTCCATTACGGTGGCCAACATGCTGCAACACATAGAAAAGCATAACACGAACATGGTGTTGGTCCCGTACAAGCACCGCAACGTATGGTTCCTTTGCGTGGCAGACCTTAGGAACCACGACGTACAACTGCTGAGCTGCAGCAACAACGAGGTGCCACGCTCTGGGCTTATTTTCAGTCACCCAGAGGACAAACACCTGAGGCTTCTACTGTTGTGTCTTCTACGAGCTATAAAGCAAGGAGTCAAACGTCACAACGTCGTTTGGAACTTCTTTTCTATCCGAGACTTCCCCGTCCAAGCAGAAGAGGGAAGCGGAAATAGTGCCTTCGTCGTCTTGCGCGCCATGGAGCTGCTTAACATATTTGGATACATGAGGCACCTCCAAGGCAAAAACTTCTACATTCTCAGGAGCATATATGCACTGCGCTATTTCCAAGACGTGGGGGTACCTGAAAAGCTACTAGACAGTGACCTAGAAATCGAATCTTCATAACACAGCAACTCTCCAAAGAAAGAAGTGGAAATGGAAACTGACACCTATGGGGCAGGCAAGTAGTTAGAGATCCTGCGGGAAGTGCACAGATTTGGAGACCCTGCTTCGCCTGAAACTCCAGAAGGATTGATCAACAATTTTGACCGCTTCTCGTGCGCTACACTCACGCAGGAGCAGGTCAACGAAATCCTTCTAAAATTGGCTGATTCTACACCGGCAGATGTTATCTATGAGGTCATAGTCCTGGTTGATGACTTAAGGGACATGGTAAAAGATGGAGGATGCTTAACGGTATCTGTGGCGGCTGTCTACATCCAAACACTACAACAGAAGTTCGAACACGCATACATTGCTCATCCAATGTTGTTTATCGACATCTGCCTCGCCGATGAAACATGAGCAAATCAATCATTTCTGGCAGAGTTGGAGCACAAGGTTCCACGTACAATCTTCCTGCCCATCCTGCATTACAACCACTGGACGCTCCTGACGATGTACACTCACCAACGAGCGGGAATTTTCTACAACAGCTCGGACAGCAACAAGGATCATCCGGTGCAGTGTACATCAACAACGTTGACATCCCTCGAGCGCTTAGTACAAAAATTCTATGACGAGGTGGCGGCGCAGATACAACCATTCCTGGATATGGCAGCAAGCAAATGGCATGAGCTCCAGTTCTGCCACTGCAGTCCACAACAAATTCCTCTATCCAGCGACTGCGGCATCTTCGTCCTGGAATGGATATCAAATGAAGAGACGCCTGACCAACTCCACCACATCGACTACCACAACAAACAAGGAGAATATGTGTGGGAGCTTCTATCTAGCGCAAGCGCGCTCACCAGCTTATAACCCTCACTGAATTAACATTACCCTACCTTATCTACTTCACAACTCTGGGACAGAGTGTGGAGTAAGTTTGGGGGGTACCATGTATCAGTAAGGGAGGTATAAAAATTTCGAAAAATTTTCAGACTTCACCTTTTTGTTCTTTTATTCTTCTTCTATATCATATGTACATATACATGGTCATACAAAAATTTTGAAAAATTTTGCTTATTTTTGTCTCCATACATATGTACAAAGACACTATATAGTAAAAACCTGATATGACTTCTTGCCAGTGTGTTTTCTATGTGCCTAAGGATATGCAAGTCTTGTTACATCTTTATGATAATGCAGACTCAAACGACAAAAGACTATGGCTTTTCACGCCAAAAATTTCGAAAAATAATCTCGCAACAGCTAAGAGACGTGTATGCAGAAGGAAAAAGCTGCCCAAACAGCAACAAAAATTTCTCTTGTTTTCCCTTACCTAACAAAATCCCCCAAAAAAAGAGAGAATAACCTTATGAGAGTGAATAAAAGCATGAGAGTTGTGCCAAATGAAAAGAAAGAAAAAAATACATATACACACTTGTTTTCCAAAAGTACCCATCTTTATGCATGGTAGATCCGGGGTAGTGGTATGTAGGATGTGAAATCACTGCTCTAAAGCCAACTGGCTTGGACTGTAGGGACCACTCGCCCGCTAATGGACCCTTACCTGGATGGACTGATGGGAAATAAGAAAAACCCAAAAAGCCTAAAGCCTACCCAAACACACAACTTTCTGCCCCCAAAAGCTGTTTGGTGTGAAAACTAACTTCGAATCATGCACCCAAGTCTCGCTGAAGCTGTAGAGAAATTTTTTACTTAAATAAGGCAGGAGAAATAAAGTATGTTGTTCGTGGTCGGCCCGCATTCTCTGTGAGACATCTCAATGCTCACTCAACCCATGGTCTGAAAACTATACCAGTCGAGAAGAAGCATCACAAAACAAAGGTTGAAGATTGATTGAGGACAATTAAAATGCTAAGTTTGGGGGAGTTGATAACACCAAAATTTGTGATGATTTTGGCCCTTATTTCGTTATCAAAACTGCCCTTTTCAACTGTTTTCCTCTCCTTTTTGTCATGTTTTCGAATAAACAGGCCACGCTACACTCTTAACTCAATTTTATCATATTTTGCAGAGTTTTTCCCGATTTTTAACTCATTTAGTAGCAAAAAGGGGCCGTCCCGGCCCACAAACGTATTCCACCTACATCGGCCTTCTTACCAACCGGTCGGCCGATACGCTCGCTGCCCGACACGGGAGTGCGATACCATACTGCGCGACACAAGGATGCCGCTCAAGAAGGATCGAACGAGTGACACACCATTTACCCGACAGGGAGCCGAGCTCGCCACGACAACTGAAGCGTGTCGCGCGATACATGCCACCCACCGGCAGGCGCCACTCGTCACGATGACCGACAGCCCGACATCCTTGTGCCGGGCGATACACATATCGGGCGTCCCTGAAGCCACAATAATGGAGCTGAAGGAAGAATACGTGGCATCCGGAGCACCATAACTTCCCCCACCCGCTGCCTATAAATAGCAGCTACAGGACTCTGATGGGAAAGGGGAAAAACCTTCGAAAGCCAACTTAGGAAAGCTTCAGGAGCTAGCGTGTCATGCCTCAGAGGTGTGCCGGGCGATTCTAGGTGAGCACTTCCCCATCCCGAGAGGGAGGGAATGGTTCACTTAGGGTCATCCCGGGCACCACTGCAGGCCGATATCAGCCAACAAAGACACCTGACAGGAGTGCCCGATACTGGAAGCAACACTCTAACCCGGCACGATACTGAACCCCGATACGCATCACTAGTCACAGCGTGTCGCCTGAGAGGGTGCCGCCCGACACGATCGTATCGGGCAAGGGCGCCCGCACGATACGTCCGCTCGTCACAGCGTGTCGCCCGAGAGGGTGTGCCGCCCGACATGGGCGTATCGGGCAAGGCCCCTGCCCGATATCGGGCTGGAGGATCTACTGCTGCCTGTCACCCTTCTATATCAAGAAGGCGACATTTATCTTTACTGATTTCAGTCATTTACTTCCTTTACTTATGCAATGTAATCAGACCCTTATATGTTAATGGAATTAGAAGAGTTTAATTATCTGCTGCTTTATGTTTGGTACCTTTGTTGGATGATTGCTATGCTTAACATCTGAACTCTAGCTTGTACGTTTGGATTGCGTTTCGATTAGCTACCGAATCGTGTTTTCCCGTTGCAACAACCTCGAGAGAGGTGTTGTGTCTCTAGAGTTTGGTCCGATACTGGAGTACGAGAGTGCCCATGATCAGAGTTGCTTTAGTAACCTTTCCACTCTAACTTAAGTCCAGCGACCTCGAGAGGGGTGTTGATGCTCGGTTAGAGGTACCCACTTCGAGAGGAGGGGTACATGATGTTTCTGCTGCCGCTTGTTTTACCAAACCTTTCTCCTTCGTTCCTTACTAAAGCGATAGTGTTATCTCTCTGTTTCCGTTGCACGAAAACCCCTAAAAACTGATGAATGCTCAAAACCTATTTTTCCTCGTAGCTCCAGTTGGAGGTAGATTTCTTTTGTTTTTATCGATCCTTGTCTGTTGTTCCCTTGGGGAACTTTTATCATCTCCTTGCCCTTACCGGAGTGTAACGTGTCGATTCCGCATTCTCAACACTACCACCCTTGTCCCTGTGTTTGACCCCATATATCTACTTCGACCCCGTAAACAAAGTTGTGGGGGCCTAGAAGGTTTCGGGTTATAAATTTAAAAGTCCGACTACTTCAAATCCGCCTTTGTCTTTCAAACGCGCGATTTAGGCCGGTCATGGACTTGCTCCAGGACCAGGTATATGCCTTGAAAATCCTCTTTCCTAAACACAACGTTGTTGACGCGATCTTCTTGTTTGGGATATGGACTGAAATTTTTTGTTTCCACTTCCTTATCTGTTGCCCAAAATTCCCACAGATATCAGAGCTATGTCAATTTATGGTGTATTGGGATCAATATGATCAGATTTCATTTTATCATTTATTTGGTGCATACGATGTGAATACTTAAAATGATTAATATGAATATCTGATGAAAACCACATACACTCCTACATATATACATAATATGATATATATATAATAAATGTCTATCACCCTAAAATTTATTTTTATGGTGGATGATTGTGCGGTTATGGCCAAAACCCCTTGTGGATATGTGTGCTTGGTTGAATGGTTTTATTCCTATTGTTGTTCGGTTTGCATATCGAACCTCTACCTTTTTCTTTACATGTAAGTTAATGCTTCCCTCCCTATACTCCCTTCAGATGTAACTCGAGCTTTCAATTTCACAATATAATAAATTAATAGGAATAATACAGTTCTAGTTTATGTTTCGATAAGAGAAGGCGTTCTGCACCAAGCGAGTCGACCGATTGGGAAGTCGAGTCGATCGACTAGAGGATTGAGGAGGTCAGACGATAGGAGGATTCAATTGATCGATTGGAGGCCCAGTCGGTCGACTAAAGGAGCCCAAACACCTCTTGATCTAGAAGATAATCAACCGATCCATGAAGACCAATCGATCGACTAGAAGGCTAACCGATCAACATAACTGTTTAATCGACCCACCATGCCGGTTCTAGCATAATTTTTTTTTGCAAGAACAGGTTGTTACATATGATGTGGACCTTAGATGGTAGAAATTCTTTATGGCTCCAAATAATTGCATTAGTATGGCTATAATCGTAATGTGTATTCTATGATTGCTTGTTATGTTTGTAGATATAACATGTATATGATACATATTATAAGTATGTGGTGATTGGATATGTATATGTATTTATAAATACAAATCCCTCAATTAATTATTAAGTAATAGATGTTTTTGATAAGAAACACACATGAAAATCTTGATCAACTAAGCGTGGGCATGCCCTAGCATGGTGCGCCATCTATCTTGTGGAAGTGTGATGATAAATATGTGGGTCTGCCTCCGTAGGGTGTATATTCTGTCGTGTTGGATTTTGGATCAGGCTTAACTAGGTGATCTTAATGGGATTAAGCACTAACAAGTATAAAGATGGGTTATGAAAAAGAGTTGTGTATGCCATCTATCAAGAGTTGCATATGATGCAATTGGCAAGTATTGTCTAACTAAATAGTCAAGTTGTAGGAGATCGGCCCCAACTGACTCATGACTTTCATGAAATATGGATTATGACTCACTATAAGGTTTTTCATTGCAACTTCCGAATTGATATTGAGGATTATCAGTTTGAAAAAAATAGTGGGAGATATAATTAATTAAAGGCCTAATTAATGTCGACAAATTTTCTTTTAATCAGATAAAATCAAAAATGTTTTGACAAAAGGGCAAATTTCCTTTGTAGAAACTAATGGCAAACAACAATGTGCTTTCATTGTGATTAGTCCTTGAGAAGGACAAGTTAAATGGGGATAACGTCCATGACTATTTTAGGACATTGAGAAATGTTCTCACTCATGAGCACAAGCTCTATGTCCTTGAAATGCAAGTGCTAGAGGAACCCGCTCCAAATGTGTCTAATGTTGGAATGGATGCTTACTTGAAGCATGCAAATCATGCCTCAAACATCAAAAACTTTATGCTAGGCCACATGAAATATGAGTTGCATAAACAACATGAAAACTTGAACATTCTCAAGATGGTAACACATCTTAAGAATGATGTGAATCAAGAAAAGTATAATGTCTCCAAAGTGTTATTTGAGTGCTAACTGACAGTGGGAGATCCAATAGAGACCCATGTGCTCAATATGATTGGGCATGTAGAACTCCTAGAGAGAATACGATTTCCTTTAGGCCAAGAGTTTGCCACTATGTGATTTTACAATCATTGTCTGAATCATTTTTTTATAGTCAATTTATCGAGTGTTATTACTTGAGTAACTTGGTCAAACCGCTATCTAAATTACTTGGCATGTTGATGAATGTAGAATCATGCATGAAGAAGGACAAACCTGTTATGGTGATCAACAAAGGGGAGTCCAAGGAAAAAGGCAAGGCCAAGAAATGTTCTGATACTAAGCTAAAGTCCAAATCTTCTACATCAAGATAAGGATAAGGGCAAGTGCAAAAGGAATCTATCCTTTTCACTTAAAGGGATCGAGGAAGAAAAAGCAGGGCATATAGATCTCCACTTCAGGTATGTACATTATTGAGATAAATATGTCTACTTGTACTATATACTAGATGTGGATCTCACATATGCTCTAATATGTGAGATCTGAAAAGAAGTAAACCTTTAAGAAATGGTGAGATCAAAATGTGTGTTGCAAATGGAGAAAGAGTTGTTGCCACTATAGTTGGAACCTATCATTTATCTCTGCCCAGTGGGCCTATAATAGAGTTAGAGAACTACTATTTTGCACATGTCATTAATAGAAACATAATATCTATGTCCTGTATGGATAAGAATGAATTTAAATTTCACATTAAGAATGGTCGATGTTCTATTTCTAAAGATGTTGTGTTTTATGGTAGTGTCCCAATTTCTTATGATCTTTATTTTCTAGATCTAGAGACAAGTGTTTACAACATAAATACCAAAAGGCTAAAATTTGATAACCCAAACAAAACATACCTTTTCTATTATTGTCTAGGGCATATAAATGAGAGACACATCTCTAGACTCCATAAAGATGGTTATCTAGACTCTTTTGATTTCAAATCAATAGAGACATGCAAATCTTGTTTATTGGCCAAGATGACAAAGACTCCTTTCATTGGTCACAATGAGAGATCAAGTGATCTATTAGGACTTATACATACTTATGTATGTGGAACTTTTAGAACAAATGCCAGAGGTGGTTACCAATACTTTTTTACCTTCACTGATTGTAATGACCACATTTGTGCTTAATCGGTAAACTAGAGTTTACCTGAATGATTACATGCTTGAATAGATTGAACATCGTTTAGACTTGATTAATGATAGTAGATTAATTGTGATGTTTAAAACCTAAGAAGAAACTCTAACTCTGATTTTAGTTTGAAGAATTAGGGTTTGAGAAATGTATTGATAGTACATGAATATGGAATTTGATCAGGATAGCAGTGTGGTAAATGATTTTTCATATCTTCTTCCATTTTTTAATTTAATTGAATTTTGGATATGATATGTATAACTCAATCCTGCATATTAGCGAAAAATTTCAGAATATTTAAGTGTTCTTTGAATGTGGTTCTCGTTCAAACTATACTTCGACCAAAATGCTGACAGAGTGCTTTTTAGTAGTGTAGTATTTTATTTTTAATTACTTATTGGTAACTCAAAATGATCTAAAATTTTAAATGATATCTGAAACTAAATCATAAAAAACATGTAAAATGTTCATAATTTTTAGATGCATTTAGACCTTATCAGTAGATGAATTATAGTAATATTTTTATGACAGAAAATTCAGCTGAAATAAGAAAAAGTATAATGATGGGTCAATGTGCAATTGACCCAAGCAGCTCAATTTCTCTATATGGTCAACCTAACACACAAGGAGATCTCATAATTCATGATTCAATCCATAGAAACGAAATCCTAGAGAGAGAGGGAGAGTTAGGGTTTGAGAGGAGAAAGTGATGGAGATGCTGACCTAGGGTTTTACGGTCCGAGGAATGATGAAATCATGTAAGTTTAGCTTCTTTACATAGACTTTAATGGTGAATCTTCTCTCACATGTCAAGATTCCATCCCTCCTCTGATTTGATCCAAAATGATATCAAAACTTCCCCTTTTCTCACTCTTTCTTCATAATCCCTCATTTCTAGGGTTTTCGAGTTGAAAGGAAGAAGAATCGAGTGAATTTCTAGGGATTTGATATGAGATCAAGATTTTTAGGAATGAGCTGCGTTTTTAAGGTGTTTTCACACCTTAGGGTGAGTGAGAACTTATTTTAAATAGTATATTGCACGAAAATTGGTTAAATCATCCATAATCTTTAATTGCTTAGTATGCGACTACAAACCCTGAATTGTCTGTTTGATCTAAGTTGTTGCAAAATGATATGAAATGGATTCTTCCTCTGTTTGTTTGAATTTCAAATGATAAATTCATATTATAAGTGTATACAATACATCCTAATGAGAATTCTCTAAGTATTTGCAAAGGTTATAAGAGTAAACTGAAATATAGGGAATTTATATATGACTGAAATTGTTGTATAATTAAATAGAGAAATTTGTTTATCTGGATCCCCTTGGTTATGAATGATTGTTTATCTGAATGCGTAGTACATATATGTCAGATACTATCTTGGATTTCATGTGATGTGAATAGTGTTTGCTTGATATCTTCGTAAAGAGGGTGAAGCCCTATATGAGTGGAAAGTTGGAAATTTGTGAATAAATATGGTGAAATCCATTTGAAATGTTTTTCTTGGCATCATAGAATCTATTTATGTAATGTTATTCTTGATTCATAATAACTCAATGAATGGCATGGAAAACCCTAATTTAGCTCAATTCGAGGATTTCATACATATGTTGATTGTATATGACTTGTTTAAAGCAATCGGTATTTAGTGGATGTTTATGACATATTAAATCCTTATGAGAACCATGTGATAAGTGAATGAGGTAAATCAAAACCTAAGGATATGGTGTTCAATGAATCAAGTATTTTGATATCAATGTTCTCAGTATGAGATGTGGTGATGCACAACTCAAGATTTGGGTTGAGGTGCATGTGTTCCAAGAAAGTACAAATAATTTACAAGTGCAAATGACGATTACTCGTATGTCAAGTAATTAACTCTTATTAGTGTATTAAGAAGTTCAATTCCATGATTCTAGTGTATAAAGTATCAAGTGGACATGTATTTTGTTATTTAAGAAATTTAGTCTGCCTGCAGGTATAAAATGTTGATTTCTCAGTATATTACAGTGTTTTGAGTATATTGCTCTGTCAAGTTTAGAATGATATACATGTTGTGTTATAAACTTCAAATAAATAGACATGGTACCATAGAGATACCAGAGTCAAGTATAAGTAAGGGAAAAGATACAATATAGTAAGAGATTTCCAAGTATAATAAAATAATAGACTTAAGAGCCCTGAACACTGTAGATTCCCTATGAGAGGTATGCACCGTAGGGATGAAATGACCTAACCCTGGCAGTATCCAGTATACAGAGGTCAGAACGTATTAATAGGTGGTACGGGGGACAAATCCCGAGTGGAAGTCTCCTTAAAATACAGAATGTAGTGTCCAACATCAACCAGAGATCCTGGTGGCACTAGAGTATAGTAAATCCAATAGGTGGTTTGACTCTATGCATGTGTGCTCAGGTTAGAGGAGTCCAGTGTTTATGGAATAATAGGTGTGTCGAGGCCAGAGAGCCATTTTCATGTTGCAGACCAGTGATGTAGTCAGGCTTAGCATTCCCGGGTGTGTCAGCTAAGCCTTGTACGGTGAGATCGTAGTTCGCTACGAGTCTTCATATGTAAAGTACACTGCATATGATCAGGGCATAAGCTAAAATATGATAATATAAGTTTTAAAGAGTTTCTTATAAGTAAGAAAGGCTAAGAAAGATTTGAGTATAGTTTCCCAACAATTATTCTTTGTATGTTTCTGAATTATTAGTTCTCTTTGAAATTAATGAAGCATGCTCATATATTGAATCACTCTTGTTGATATCTAGAGTATCCTGCCATATTTATGATTGTAAATGATCAATCTCTTTAAAGCTTACTGCTGCTATAATTGATATCAGTTGCTCAAAGTATATATGTAATTATATCAGTGCTTTAGACTGTTTCTTTGAAGTACTCATTCACTGAGCGAGTAAGCTCACCCCTCTACTCACAATTTTTAGGGAAACCGTGGCGATTGAAGATATCATTGCATCAGAGTAGATCTACCATAGGAGTTAGGTATAATATTAGTTAAGTTCAGTCGGTCCCTGTCACTCTTGATCCTTGTATAGAGTTGAGAGAGAGTTGTAAATGATAAAGTGTAACTTTTCTTCTTTAATAATAGAGTACATATATGGTTATCATGTAGTATGTACATGGAAGTGTGAGAAACATAATGAATGTCTGTATGTGTATCATAAATGTTGACATCATATTAGAGTAATCAAGGTTTAATTCTCTTATAAAGTTGTTTATGTGATTGAATGCGAGAAAACAAAGAGTTTGAAAAAGAAGAAAAAGTTAAGGGTGATCTTTGTATTAAGTATAATCCTTAAACTCATGCCCTAATCTCATGATTAGTGGTAATCGTGGGATGTGGGTGTGACAGCTTGGTATCAGAGCTTAGGCTGAGTTGTCAGGGACCATTAAGTTAGTAAGTTAGAGTCATAAGTGTGGCATATAGGAGATGTTTTGATGTTAGCTCTAGGGATTTGAGTATTTGGATATCCTGGCCCGATATCTGAGTACTTGGATCAACTAGTATCAAGCTACTCTGTCTATTCTTTCATGTATACCCTGGCTAGGTATATAGTGGAAGGATGGTCTAGAGAGGAACCCTAGAAATATTAGGGTTAGAAATAAGATAAGTAACATGAATTAAGAGCATAAATATAAAATGAGATAGAACTTTCATTTCATATTGTTGTTTTATTGGAGATGAACAGAAAAGCTCTTATATGTTTGAATTTAGATATTCAATATTTTGAAATATATATAGGTCTTTAAGATTTGTTGTACACTATGCAGTTGTAGCATTTATTGATTACATTCTTTGTATCAAGTAGACTAGAAATGATCTTTGAATGAGCTTTCCTAAGTGGATAAGTTTTCTTCCACACATTTGAGATGAATAGGAGTTGAGCAATCTTGAGTAGCTCTTGGCTTCAGGACTGCAGGTTTGGCCTGGTCTGGCTAGCAGGATGCATTACTAGGATCTAATGACTCCTATTAGTAACATAACAAGAGTAAATTCTGGATAGATTAGATCCAAATTCTAGTATGAATGTATATACTCTAAGATTTTGAAGTATAAGGGAAAGACTGGGATAACTAAGAATCAGTTGGAACTGATATCTGAGATCCAACTTTGGGGCCTCATATGAGAAACCCTTAATTGGGAATAAAGGAACACGACATAATGTTCAGATTAAGTTTAATTATTAGTATTATATGAACTCTAAATATGAAATATGGAAAAGATATGAGAAAAGTATGTAAGGGGCCAAGATAGTAAGAATCAATCATGAGGGATGGATTATATAATCGAGTACAATATTTTTATGTACTCCAAAGCAAAAGGAAAATAGAAGAAAAGAGCTAAGTATACAATAAGTACATAGAAGTGAAGAGTCTTCAGAAGAGTTAAAGTGAAGAGAACTAGATGAGCACGTAAATCATAAAACTAGGATAAGAAACTTAGTTGAAACAAAGAGAAATGTTGGAAAGAATGAGCTTGATTAAGGAATGAGGGTTATGATATAATTGAGAGCATGGAATGTATACCTTTATTAAAAATTTTAATACATTCATCCTTACTGTCTTTTGATTCTAAGTCTCTATAGAACAACAAACTAGTTTCTAAAAGAAGAACAAACGTGTAGCTAAATAAATGAATAAGTCATACAAAGGTAGACTATATTCAGGAAGGAAAAACTTGATTGAAAGAGAAACTATGTTTCACCCATGCATGAGACGTTTGATTTAAAATGAAGGATATGTAATGTATTAAACATGAGGTGATATTAGTAGAGAGATTATTGATTTAGAATTTCAACTTCACGTTAGTAGAAGGATAAAAGGAAATATATGCAACATGGTATACATGATCATACACATAAAATAAGCAACATGATCATAAGAGAAAACTAGAAGTTAAAGGTGACATGTGGAATAGTAGTATATGGTAAGGGGATTATGGAAAGTAAGGAAGGGCTTGAAACATAATGGAGTAATATAGATTATAAAAGAAAGAGGTTGCAAGATTCAAGAAAGTGCTAATTAGTCAAGTATCCTTGTTGATAATTAATTAAACCTGCATATGAGAAATGTATTAATGAATATTTGAAGATAAGAATTCTAAGTCTCAAAATCATCTTCTCTTTCATATCTTCCTTAATGAGAGTAATGTGGGAATGAAGTGATAAGAAAATGAATCATATATGATGCATAACCACCGTGGTAGAGACATCTAGTGAATGTAATAATGACGCACAATATGATGATGAAACCCTAGTAGGGTAATTGAGAATGTAATCTATCTAAATGGCCAAGTAAGAGAAAGGAAATTCAATCGATAAGATAAATAAGACTTTGATAAAACTTGTGAGATCCAAAGTTTGAATTTCAAATTAAGGGAGTAAAGTCACATCACAATAACGTCATGCTACTGATAAGGACCAAACCCTAGAATGTTTAGAGTTGTAGTAGTTCAAGGGATGTCACTAGTGATTTGACCTTGAATACTAGCATCTCTATAAAACAAGATCATGAGATTTGCACTATGAGAAGTAAACTAGCACTGATAGTAACCCAATGTTTTGAACAAAAGGAGAAATACAATATGAGTGAAGTGCAATATGAGATAAATTCTTGCAGTGATAGCAAGAATGATGGATAATCTATTTGTACCTTATATGTTTCAATTTTAGGAATGTTTAATCTACATGATTAAAATGAGAAGGATAAGTAGCAAAAAGTAAGTAGTAGTGAATGAGGAGAGAAATAAGAGAAAACAATGGCTTTTAGTGATATGTGAATTTGTTTTTAGAAGTATAATTTGTTGAAGGTATATTAAGGGATGTAAATTGGTTCTACGTATGATTTCAGTGTACATGTGCAAGCAATATGTTAGTTAAAGGTGTCTGATAGTTGTAGTCATTCATACCAGTAATCCATCTTAGTATTTTACATTTGTGGTATGGTGATATGGGTTGAATAATGATGGAACAAATGAAGGGTTACCCTGAATAAGATAGTCTTACCTATTCACTCATATGAATAGAAGGGATGATAACCATATTGTATTGATATGTAACCCTAATGAGGTATAGCTTGTTATACCTAGCTTTAATGTAACTATGTGATGGTAATTGGGTATGAATAGTCCTTGAATGACTAATACAATCATGGAGTACTTTGTTACTGTTGTTGAAACCCTAGTATGCTATAACCCGATGGTTACACCTTGAATTATGTGTGGGTTCATACTTGAGAATAATATGGAATGTGATGGTAATGCTTCACCTTATGCATCCATGATACAATGGGGATGCCGTGAGTAGTATTGTACAATTGTTGTTGAATCTAGTCTTCCAACTCAAGACTATTTTGCTATTTGAGTAGAACAATAGTAAAATTCAAAACAACATGGTGAACTCTCTTTTGTGACTTAGAGGTAATACATAACAACAGTACATATTGAGTCGTATGAATTGAGATAGTTGGATCGGATTATCAATGTTGAGGTAACACCTCAAGGCTATGAAAATATTGAAATGGTTGTTTCTCTCTATATCATATGATTGATTGTGTCTTAGAGAATTTGTTTGTTATCATTGAGAACTATTTCAAACATGTGATTAGAAAAGAAATGAAGGACTTAATGTTGAAAACTGCATTCAAGTATGAAATACAAGAATATAATGACAAGTAAGATTTCAGAAGCTTAAAATAAACTTTGATTATACTTTGTTTGTGTATTTATGTTTCGGGGATGAAACTTTTTAAGGGGGTGAGAATTGTATTGACCACATTTGTGCTTAATTGGTAAACTAGGGTTTACCTAAATGATTACATGCTTGATTAGATTGAACATCGTTTAGACTTGATTAATGATAGTAGATCAATTGTGATGTTTCAAACCTAAGAAGAAACTCTAACTATGATTTTAGTTTGAAGAATTAGGGTTTGAGAAATGTAAACCCTAATTGGAAAAAATGAGAAATGTAAACCTTAATCGACAAAAATTAGGATTTTGATAGACATGAATATGGAATTTGATCAGGATAGCAGTGTGGTAAATGATTTTTCGTATTTTCTAAAATTTTTTTATTGAATTGAATTTTAGATATGATATGGATAACTCAATCATTCATATTGGAGAAAAAATTCAGAATATTTGAGTGTTGTTTGAATGTGGTTCTTAGTCAAACTATACTTCGACCAAAATGCTGACAGAGTGCTTTTTAGTAGTGTAGTATTTTATTTTTAATTATTTATTGGTAACTCCAAATGATAATAAATTTTAACTGGAGATCTAAAACTCAATCATAAACAACATGTAAAATTTTCATAATTTTTTGATGCATTTAAATCTTATTAGTAGATGAATTACAATAATATTTTTATGATAGAAAATTCAGATGAAATAAGAAAAAATATAGTGAGGGGTCAATGTGCAATTGACCCAAGCAACTCAATTTCTCTATATTTTCAACCTAACACACAAGGAGCTCTCATAATTCGTGATTCAATCCAGAGAAATGAAATCCTAGAGATAGAGGGAGAGTTAGGGTTTGAGAGGAGAAAGTGATGGAGATGCTGACCTAGGGTTTTGCAGTCTGAGGAATGATGAAATCATATAAGTTTAGCTTCTTTGCATAGACTTTAATGGTGAATATTCTCTCACATGTCAAGATTCCATCCCTCCTCTGATTTGATCTGAAATGGTATCAAAACTTCCCCTTTTCTCACTCTTTCTTCATAATCCCTCATTTCTAGGGTTTCCGAGTTGAAAGGAAGAAGAATCGGGTGAATTGCTAGGGATTTGATATGAGATCGAAATTTTCAGGGATGAGTTGTGTTTTTAAGGTATTTTCACACCTTAGGGTGAGTGGGAACTTCCTTTAAATAGTATATTGCATGAAAATTGGTTAAATCATCCATAATCTTTAATTACTTAGTATGCGACTACAAACCCTGAATTGTCTATTTGATCTAAGTTGTTGCAAAATGATATGAAATGGATTCTTCCTCTATTTGTTTGAATTTCAGATGATAAATTCATATTATAAATGTTTACAATACATCCTAATGAGAATTCCCTAAGTACTCACAAAGGTTATAAGAGTAAACTAAAATATAGGGAATTTGTCTATGATTGAAATTGTTGTATAATTAAATAGAGAAATTTGTTTATCTGGATCCCCTTGGTTATGAATGATTGTTTATCTGAATGCTTAGTACATATATGTCAGATACTCTCTTGGATTTCATGGGATGTGAATAATGTTTGCTTGATATCTCCGTAAAGAGGGTGAAGCCCTATATGAGTGGAAAGTTGGAAATTTGTGAATAAATATGGTGAAATCCATTTGAAGTGTTTTTCTTGGCATCATAGACTCTATTTATGCAATGTTATTCTTGATTCATAATATCTCGATGAATGGCATGAAAAACCCTAATTTAGCTCAATTTTAGGATTTCATACATATGTTGATTGTATATGACTTGTTTAAAGCAATCTGTATTTAGTGGATGTTTATGACATATTAAATCCTTATGAGAGCCATGTGATAAGTGAATGAGGTAAATGAAACCCTAAGGATAGGGTGTTCAATGAATCGAGTATTCTGATATCAATGTTCTCAGTATGAGATGTGGTGATGCACAACTCAAGATTTGGGTTGAGGTGCATGTTTTCCAAGAAAGTACAAATAATTTACAGGTGCAAATGATGATTACTCGTATGTCAAGTAATTAACTTTTATCAGTGTATTAAGAAGTTCAATTGTAGGATTCTAGTGTATAAAGTATCAAGTAGACATGTATTTTGTTATTTAAGAATTTTAGTCTGTCTGTAGGTATAAAATGTTGATTTCTCAGTATATTATAGTGTTTTGAGTATATTGCTCTGCCAAGTTTAGAATGAAATACATGTTGTGTTATAAACTTCAAATAAATAGACACGGTACCATAGAGATACCAGAGTCAAGTATAAGTAAGGGAAAAGATACAATATAGTAAGAGCTTTCCAAGAATAATAAAATAATAGACTTAAGAGCCCTGAACACCGTAGATTCCCTATGAGAGGTCTGTGCCGTAGGGATGAAATGACCTAACCCTGGAAGTGTCCAGTATATAGGGGTCGAAACGTACTAACAAGTTGTGCAGGGGATGAATCCCTAGTGGAAGTCTCCTTAAAATACAAAATGGAGTGTCCAACATCAACTAGAGATCCTGGTGGCACTAGAGTACAGTAAAGCCAATAGGTGGCTTGACTCTCTGCCTGTGTGCTTAGGTTAGATGAGGAGTCCAGTTTTTACGGCATAATAGGTGTGCCGAGGCCAGAGAGCCATTTTCCTATTGCAGACCAGTGACGTAGTCAAGCTTAGCATTCCCGGGTGTGTCAGCTAAGTATTGTACGGTGAGATCGTAGTTCACTATGAGTCTTCATATGTAGAGTACACTGCATATGATCAGGGCATAAGCTAAAATATGATAATATAAGTTTTAAAGAGTTTCTTATACGTAAGAAAGGCTAAGAAAGATTCGAGTATAGTTTCCCAACAATTATTCTTTGTATGTTTCTAAATTATTAGTTCTCTTTGAAATTAATCAAGCATGCTCATATATTGAATTACTCTTGTTGATATCTAGAGTATCTTGCCATATTTATGATTGTAAATGATCAATCTCGTTAAAGCTTACTACTGCTATAATTGATATCAGTTGCTCAAAAGTATATCTATAATTATATCAGTGCTTTAGACTGTTTCTTTGAAGTACTCATTCACTGAGCGAGTAGGATCACCCCTCTACTCACAATTTTTAGGGAAACTGTGGGGATTGAAGATATCATTACATCAGAGTAGATCTACCACAGGAGTTAAGTATAAGATTAGTTAATTTCAGTCGGTCCCTGTCACTCTAGATCATTGTATAGAGTTGAGAGAGAGTCGTTTATGATAAAGTGTAACTTTTATTCTTTAATAATAGAGTACATATCTGGTTATCATGTAGTATGTACATGGAAGTGTGAGAAACAGAATGAATGTCTGTATGCATATCATAAATGTTGACATCATATTAGAGTAATCAAGGTTTAATTCTCTTGTAAAGTTGTTTATATGATTGAATGCGAGAAAACTAAGAGTTTGAAAAAGAAGAAAAAGTTAAGGGTGATCTTTGTATTAAGTATAATCCTTAAACTCATGCCCTAATCTCATGATTAGTGGTAATCATGGGATGTGAGTGTGACATTGATGATCTTAATAGGTTTGGCTGTGTGTACTAGATGAAACACAAGTGAGAAACCCTTGAAAAGATCACAGATTTACGAATGAAGTAAAAAACGAACTTGGCAAAAGTATTAAAGCACTTCATTTTGATTGAGGTGGACAATACTTAAGCTAATAGTTTGAGGACCTTCTACAAGCCCCTCGTATCATATCATAATGAAATCCACTTGGAACATCACAACATAATGGTGTATCAAAAAGAAGGAATCACACATTACTAGATATGGTGTGAGCAATGATGAGTTTTACTAATCTTCTGATTTCATTCTAGGGATTGCTTTACAACTGGCCCATTTACACTTATGTGTACCATTTAAATTGGTTCAAAAGACACCATATGAGATATGACATGGGAAACATCCCGATGTGTCTTTTATGAAGATTTGGGGATGTGAAGCTTATGTGAGAAAGTAGTTTCCCAAAAAGTTTGGACCCAAATCGGATATATATTATTTTGTTGGATGTCCCAAAGAAACCAGAGGATACTACTTTTACACTCCATATGATAACAAAGTGTTTGTTTCCAGGAATGTTGTATTCATAGAAAAGGAATTTATTTCTAAAGGAATCAATGGGAGGAAAGTAGAACTCGAAGAGGATCGAGACCAACAAGAAAACATTGAACCTATAGAGGTACATAAGGAAAAATAAGACTCACAAGATGTTGTGGAATCTCAAGTTCCTCTTGGGACACATGAACCTTGTAGATCTAGTAAGACTTGATTTGAGCCTGAAATATTTGGTTATCTTGTGACTCAAGAAGGCAATGAGTTTGTCATTAATGATGAGTCAACAACCTACCAAGAAGCTATTGAGGGACCAGAGTCTAAGAAATGGCTTGAGGCCATGAGATATGAGATGGAATCCATGTACACTAACAAGGTATGGACGTTGGTGGATCCACTCGAAGGGGTAAAACCCATAGGGTGCAAACTGGTCTTCAAGAAGAAGATCAACATGGATGGTAATGTATGAACCTATAAGGACAGATTGGTTGTAAAGCGTTTCAAACAAGTTTGAGGTGTTGACTATGATGAAACCTTTTTTCTAGTTGCCATGGTTAAATACATTAGGGTCATGCTTGCCATTGCAACTTAGTATGACTATGATATTTGAAAAATGGATGCAAAAACTGCATTCCTTAATAGGAGTATTGTAACAAATGTGGGCTTGACACAACTTAAAGGTTTTATAAATTCAATTATTGCAAATAAAGTATGTAAGCTACAAAGGTCGATCTATGGAATGGAGCAAGCATCTTAGAACTGGAATCTTTGATTTAATCAAAGAGTTTGGTTTTACCCAAAATGAAGATAAACTGTGTGTTTATAAGAAGGTTGCTAGGAGTGTAGTTGAATTCCTCATATTGTATGTAGATGACATATTATTGATGGGGAATGACATCTTTACTTCATATATGGTAAAGACATGGCCATAAAGTATATTTTGTGTGAAAAATTTAGGCAAACCATACTATATCTTAGGAATTAAGATCTATAGAGATAGATCTAGAAGGCTTCTGGATCTAATTGAGAGCACATACACTGGAAAGACACTGAAGGGGTTCAACATGTGGGACACAAAGAGAGAAATTTTTTCATGTCCCATGGAATTAATCTCTCTAGAGCCCACTGTCCCAATTCTTGTGAAGATTGAGAACACAAGTAAGATGTCATGTGCATTCACAATTGGATATATAACGTATGCAATGTTATTTACTCATCCTATTATCTCATACGTATTGGACATGATGAGAGGATATCACTTAGATTCTAATGAAGGTCATTGGATTGCCATAAAGAACATCCTTGAGTACTTGAGAAGCACTAAGGATTAGTTCCTTGATCATGGTAATAAGGAAGAGTTGGGTGTAAAGGGTTACACCGATGCAAGCATTCAAACTGTCAAAGAAGACATGTAATCCAAATTTGTGTTTGACCTTAAAATAGAATTGTGTGCTGGAAAAGTTCTAAGAGATCATTGTTGATTCTACAATAGAAGTCTAGTACCTAGATATTTTGAATACAACATAGGACACTATATGGATCAAGAAGTTCATTTAAATGAAGTTGTGGGAGGTTCCAACCATTGATGACACTATAGAAATATTGCGACAACAATGGAGCTACTGGATAGGCTAGGAAACCCAGATAGCATACTACAACATTTCCGTCTCATATGAAAGATCATACAACCAAGAGATGTGAACACTTACAAAGTGCCAACTAGGAGAAAATGTTGCTAACTCTCTTATGATGGACATTTTAACATCATGTGGAATATGATTCATAGGTGATTAGCTCTAAGTGCAAGTGAAAGTCTTTTGGTATTTATGCCTAGAGAGCCAATCATATGATGATGGTAACAAGGCATCATATACTTGATTTGATTATAATAAAGTTAGTCTTGTCAATTATGTTTGTCTCAATCATGAGATGATGGCACAAACATGGTAGATGCCTAAAGAATGATGTTACTTAATGACATATGTATTTAGGTTGAGGGCTTGAACAATGAGACCATATGTATGATGAGAGTACATACATTCTTGTTATGTCCCTAGTCATATATTAATGTGGAAGAAAAATAGACCAAAGTAATACATAAGACTAGAATGTGTGTTGACTAATGATAGGGCCTCAGTCTTCATGATATGGGATATCAAGTCAAACACTTAGGTACTTGTTAAAGAATAATGTATTAGACAAACCCACCTTGAGAGTGATACATGGAAACCATATAATGGAAGTCAAAATCAACTCTCATAGTGATAGTGGTGATTGTAATTCTTAGACCTGAAGTCATTACACTCTTCACATGTTGTTTGATGTACTTTGAAACCATCCAATCTGACATTGAATAAAAGTTACCATACATGTGATGTTCATGTATGTTGTGACACATGGAGATTGACTGTGAGTGATGTAAATGGGATTTGTCCCTCCTATCAGATTTGATATTCTAGACACTTGATAAGCGAGACTGAGAAACATATGGCCATAATCAAGTGAATCAATATGTTTAATCTAGATGTTAGAGATAATGGAACTATAGATCATTTTAACACTAATCACATATTGTAGGTTGAAGTTGTTCTCCAAATTTCCAATTACTTTGATAGCAATGATGTGTTTCTAGATATCACTCATTGCTTGTGATGTCATAAATTAGTTATGGATGTTCACCTCTAATGTAACTTGGGACCTATAGGGTCACACACATAAGACACACCTGGAATAGGGGTTTACTCATGCATAAGGTTTAACTTGATTGCTAAAGTGTTTAGGTATTCAATTTAAACAACATTGACTGAAAATTGGCTGACTAGGAATGTGAGTCAACCGACTCAAGTGTCAAGTTAATTTAAACAACATTGGCTGAAAATTGGTTGACTGGGAATGTGAGTCGACTGACTCAAGTATTGAGTCGACCAATTCATGTGTTGAGTTGACCGAATGGACGATCAATAAGACTGGATCAAGGATTGATGATGATGTCATGTTGTGCATTATCATTTCATTGAAAGTCAATATGTTTGTGAATAGTAAAGCATTCCAATCATCCGATTGGGACTCCAATTGACCGGATGGGGTGTGAGTCAATTGACTCGTGATTGACATCATCTAGAAATTTGTGAAAATTAGTCTCTTCGACTCCCAGTTGATCTGGAAACCATGACCCTGACCTTTTTATAAATAGAGGGGTAGTCAAGGCTGTTAGAAGATACAACTAACACTGACAAATGTTATCCTTTCACAGTTGTGGTAACGTGAGATCATGATCAAGTCTTACTCATAAAAAGGAGAGACATCTAGGGATTAACATCGAATGGGCACACTCCTTACTATTGGCTCTAGCAAGTGTAACGAGGAGTTCTCGGTGGTCTGCATGGATTACCATAGAGGTGTGGAGGTTGTTTCCACCACACTAGGAGGATCTTGCTAACTTCCATCCATGGTGCTACACCAGGAGGCTGGCATTGGCAACTGTCCAAGTGCTACTTGAGAAAGAAGCACGTCATTGTAAGGATTGTCATTGGACTTTCTCCAAGATCAGGTATATGCCTTATAAACCCTCCTTCCTTAATACATCATTGTTGATGTGGTCTACTTGTTTGGGATACATGTACAATTTTTTTGTTTCCACTACCTTATCTGCTACACAAAATCCCAACATTTAACCTAGTATTACATCCAGTATTACAACAATTATATACTCCATTTGTCTCTGATATCCATATTGAATTTGAGGCATGGAAATGTCATCCTCCTAATGTTTAATATTTATTTCTTGATCTAAGATAGACTATTTTAGATACACATGAGATCAATATCATATATTAACTCACATGAGCATGGCCATGCATTTCATGGTCTCACTCATCAAGTATCTAGGATATCACTCCAATTGAAGGGACAAATTCCATCTATGTCACTCACTATAATCCATGTGTGCCACAATGCACCTATGAACTACTTGTATAGCAACCCTTTTCAAGGTCACATTGAGTAGTGTTAAAGAACACTGAACCACATGCAATCATTATAGTGACTTCATGTCTAAGGACCACAATCACCATTGTCACTTTGAAATATGATTCTGACCTCCATTATTGGCTTCCATGTATCACACTCAAAGTGGGTTTGTCTTGTACACTTGCTCATAATAAGTACATATGTGTTTGATCTAATATCCAATATCATGACTAATGAGACGTAGTCATCAATCAACACATATACTAGTCTTGATGTATTAGTTTTGTCTTAATATCCACATTAATATCTGACTACGGACTAAGACAAGAATGAATACTCTTAACATACACATGATCTCATGTTCAAGTCCTTAGCCGAAACTCACATGTTATCAAGTCATGCATTCTTAGGACATTATTACATTTATTAATTATCTCATATTGAAATAAACACAATAATTGGAATTGCCTTTACTCACAATTAAATAAATTACAAGATGTTCCATTACAATCATCATATGATTGACTCTCAGGACATATCACCAATCGAAAACCCCCCTCTAGATCTTCCACTACTTCTAGGTGTCACCTAAATCATTGCATTAAATCCTTCTTGATGCCAATTAGATAAATCACATCCTTCACCTCCTCCCACCTTGGTTCCTCCAATATTCCCAACCCTAGTAGTTGCAAAAAGATAGTAGGGTGTAGATACTGGTAAGAGTCAGATAACAACCCTATTAGAATGCACAAGAGCCAATTTGAAAAACTAAATGAAAATATTGCATAAAAACCCTCGAATTCTCTTTCATATACTAAATACATATTTAGTATAAAAGGGGCAATTTGTAGTTTGAAAAACCAAATGTAAACATTACATAAACTTGTACATCACATCTTTGCTCATCATACAGTATGTCTATTAAAATACAATGAATATTTATAATTAAAAAAATACATACAACCCCTTTCATGCACTTCTCTATATAACTAGATGATGTGCACAAATCATATCACTTTTTGAACCATTTTGGGGTGCATAATTCACTCATTTTGACCATAATTCTACTCTTAATCATACTAGATTTCTCACTTTTTAGGTGTTTTACTCGCTTCATGCTTGTGATCGCAGGTACACGATATTACAACAAAATGGGGTTAATCCGATCAAAATCCAACCTTAGTTGAATTTCCTAAGTGATTGCACATGTTTTTGGGAGTTCCTCAAAGTTTCTAAAAGAAACATTATGTGTCATTTGTTGCACACGTCGTGTTACATTACAGACAGATACATTTTCCCCTGATGAGCAATAACATGACGTGTCTCTCATTGACACATGGTGTCTCTTCATTCAAATTTTCTGCCAAAGCTTCTGTCTTGCAACATGACATGTGTATATTAACATACAACATGTTCACTTCATCCAAAATTTCCAAATCTCCATCGACTATCAGCAATGTGGCGTGTCGCATCATAAACACATTGTGCATCCTTTGAGTGAGGCAGTTCTACTTTTAGTTGCTCTAGACGACAAGACGTGTCGATGACAATTTCCATAGTTTTGTAGAGCAACCATCGCTCAGTTTTAAATATGAAAGGACACACATGAGATGGTTATCACTTGTCATTTGGAGCACTTTTCGACCAGAGAGTAGAGCAAAGGAGAAAAGAGGCAATTCTGGAGAAGAAGAGGTGGTTACTCGAGAGAGGACCTCTTCTCTACTCCATTCTTCTTCATAGACTACATTAAGGGATTCTTCGCTCCATTCTAGTTGCTTGGGAGAGAAGGTTGGTGGAGAAGGAGTAGCTGCAAGGATGAAATTTTGACTTCTAGTCATATTTCCTACTTGTTTTTCCTCTCCTACAAATTCCTTTGTTATTCCTCTTCTCTCCTTATATTCTACTCCATGATTTATAGCTTGCACTTGTGTTTCATCACTATGAGTGAGTAGAATTTCATTTCTTGGGCATGTGAGAGTAACTCCCATGTCATAATATGTAAACTTGGATTTCATGTCTAATGCTAGTTAATTCACTATTCCAAGATATGCTTTAGTGTTTATTTGCTTATTTGCATGACTGGCCATTTTTCTTACATGTTTTATGCTTCTTTATGTAATATGGGAAGATATTTTAAAAAGTAAGGAGTATCTATCTTGGAAACATATCCTTGATCACGGGAGTGACTGGGATAATGTTGATGATCCAAGGTTTGTAGTCTGGAACTAAGCATAAGCATGAGAGTAGTTAGAACTATATCACATCACCTGGAGGTGTGTGACGATGACAAACCTCCTTTGTATGTTTGATTAGTATGTTTGCATTCCATGCTTGTATGTAATTTTGTCATATGGAAGTGAAATCCCATACTCAAGATCCTCTTAATCTGACCTTAATCATCCTCAAAGTGATCAGTGTTTACTATTTTCTTTTATCTTGTTAATTAGTTCAATCTAAACCAAATCACCCTCTTGCAATTGATATAGATTGTTGAAAGTTTAATATTCTTATGCCTAGCATTATCTCGTTCCTTGGATGACCTCGATATTACTTTACACACTTGTATACTTGTAGGGTAGTATTTGAGCTTATAAATTTAAGACTTGTGCACACAACTAACAAGTTTTAGAACCATTTTCTGGGAGCTACGATGCTTTTAGTTAGAGTAAGATTGTTTATTAGTATTCAAAACTAGATCACCACCACTGACCATATGCACAATCATCCAACAATTTCATTATCTACTTTTGTTATGTAACTCACTCATCTTGTTTTCTTTCTACAAGATTGTATGCGGTGTTCCAAAAGGTTATTGAACCGTCCATATTTCTAGACTCAGAGATCAAACACATTCCGTAGTTGTAGGTGATCAAGGAGGAGCAAAAATTCTTCAAATTTGGAGAATTCACAACCATCACAACCCCACTCAACACCTTCATCTTTATCACCATCTTTTCCCGATCACCAAGAGACAGTCATGGAAGATAATCAACTGTTAAAGGATTTTTCTATACCTACTACCATCAATATTTGTAGAGTCATTGACCATCCAATTATTTAGGTTAATAACTTCTCTAAACCAACTATTATGTAGATGATTTAGTAGAATAGATTTAGGGGAACTCCTATGGAAGATCCTAATCTTCACATAGTTGAGTTTTTGTAGTGTATTAACACCTTCAAGATTACTGCCGTTCCTACTGATGTAGTAAGCCTATTGTTGTTTCCTTTTACCTTAAGGGATAAATCAAAAGTATGACCTTCTTCTCTACCTAAAAGGTCCACTAAAAGCTACAATGAGTTGTTGAATATTTTTCTTGCTAAGTACTTTCCACCTAGCAAGACCGAGCAACTAAGAAGTCAACTCACCAATTTCAAGCAATAGGATGGTGAAACATTGTATTTTATATGGGAGAGGTTTAAAGACCTTTAATGTCTTTGCCCTCACCATGGTTTAACCAACTGGTTGCTATTGCAAAAAATTTATAACGAGTTATTCTACAATACTCGTATGATTTTAGATGTTGCTGCAAATGATCCTTGATGATGAAATGCTATAGAGAGAGATACAATATTATTGTAGCCAACCTTCTTCTTCAATCTCTTCCATAGAAAAGGTGGAGAGTACATTGTCTATATGGTTGATCTCATTTCATCTAAATTGGATGCCCTCTTCAAGAAGTTTGAAAAGTTGAGCACCCATCCTACCCAAGCAACTGAATAAGTGTGTGATGCATGTGGAGTTGTAGGGCACAATTCTTCATCCTATTTTGCCTGAAAGTTGAATGTTGAGGAGACATCAAAACAAGCTAATGCAATACAAAGTTTGGGGAATAAGCAGACATACTCAAACACTTACAACCCAGGATGGAGAGATCATCCCAACTTCTCCTACAAAAAGATAAGAAATGCCCAAAATCCAAACTAGCAATAAGCTCAAAATCAGCAACAACCATTGGGCAACCGACAACCTATGAACAACAACCCACTGAGATTCAACAATAAAAATTTGTGCTACAATCAACAACACTCTCAACCAAGGTCCAGTATGGAGAGCTTACTTGAGAACTTTGTCTCAACCTAAATCCATCAAAATGATGGATTTTGCAACCATGGATATCTTGTCAAAGATGCCATTACTCAACTATCTTCCAAGGTTGACAATATTGTTACTCATACAAAGATGCTAGAGAATCAAATTTCACAACAAGCTCTAGCCAATCAAAGGTATCCTACATGGTCACTGCCAAGCCAACTAGAATTGAATCTAAGAGATTACAAGTTCATTACCTTAAGGAGTGAAGATTTGATAGAAAGACCCCAACTGGAAAATCAGAAGATAGTCGATGCCGTTGTTGATAAAGAAGTTGATAACAATGTGAAGCAAGGAAATAAGACTACTATTAAAGAGCCACCTTCTTACAAACCCACTATTCCTTTTCCTTACAAGTTTGTAGACAAGAAGGATGATGCGAAATTCAACAGATTCATGGACATCCTCAACAAACTTTATGTCAACCTTCCCTTAGTTGAAGTCATTGTTGCGATGCCATCCTATGCAAAGTTTCTTAAAGACATCTTGACTAAGAAGAGAAGCCTTGATCAAGTGGATATGGTAATTCTATCAGAGAGGATGAGTTCTATCATCCAAAATAGGTTAGCGGAGAAACTCGATAATCTTGGTGCCTTCACCCTTCCTTGCAAAATAGGCAACAACACTTTTAACAAAGGTCTAGTTGACCTTAGAGCTAGCATCAACCTTATTCCCTTTGCACTGTGGTAGCAACTTGATCTTAGAGATTGGAAGTTGACTAAAATGTCCATTCAATTGGAAAACCATTCTATAAAGTATCCCGAAGGTATTTTAGAAGACGTGCTTGTACAAGTTGGTAAGTTTTACATTCCTTGTGACTTTATTGTGTTGGACATGAATGAAATTCCTTCCAACCCTATTCTTTTTGGGAGACCTTTTCTCTGAACTGCTAATTGCATGGTCTACGTGTGAGAAGGCAAACTCGCTATTAGGGTAGGATAGGAAACTATGGAATTCTTTATTTTTGATGCCATGAAAGCTCCAAATAAAATAGAAGATATGTGTCGTGTTGATAAGTTTCTAGAAGAAAATGAGGATTTTCCAATTTCATAATTGACTGTTGTGAAGAAGATGAACTGAACATTGCTATGACAATTGAAGTTTTAGATTCTACTTTTGTCTCTAATTCACATCCCACCAATGAAGATATTCTGCCATTTGATAATGACTCAAGCAAATCCACATCAGAGAAAAAGGTAAAACTAGATCCCCTACCATCAGGGTTGTGGTATGCATTTCTTGATCTCAATTCTACTTTTCTCATTATCATTAACATTGATTTAACCGATGAGAAAGAACTAAAAATTTGTTGTTGAACACCATTTGTATAAATATGTTATCAGTTATTCCATCGACGATTTGAAGGGCATTCATCCTTCCATTTGCATGCACCATATTAATTTGGAAGATGACACTAAACTGTGTATTGAACCTCCTAGAAATATGATTAGAATATTTTAGAGGTAGTAAAAAGGAAATTTTAAACTAAGAGATGCAAGTATCATTTATCCAATTAGTGACACCCCATGGGTAAGTGCTATACATGTAGTACCCAAAAGGGAATGCAACTATCATTAAAGGAGATAATGATGAGTTGATCCAAACATGTGTAGTCACAAGGCAACACATGTCCATATATTATGGGAGACTGAACAAGGCAACTCATAAAGATCATATCCATTTTCTTTTCATTGCTTTTATGCTTGAAATATTGGTCAATCTCTCATATTTTTGTTATCTTGATGGCTATTCTAAATTTTTTCAAATATCAATTTACGCACTGGACCAAGAGAAAACCACTTTTACATGCACCTATGGAACTTACACCTATAGATGCATGCCTTTTGGTCTTTGTAATTCTCTTGCAACTTTCCAATGTTGTATGATGGCCATATTCTCTAATTTCATCGAACGAATAATGGAAATTTTCATGGATGATTTTACTATGTATGGAAATTTATTTGATGACTTTCTGTAAAATTTATCTAAAGTTCTTCACCGTTGCAAAAAGGTTAACCTAATACTCATTTGGGAGAAGTGCCATTTTATGGTACAATCTGGAGTTGTACTAGGCCATGTGGTATCTAACAAGGATACTGAAGTTGAGAGGGGTAAGGTGGAAGCATTTGAAAAGATGTCAACTCAAACATATGTGAAAAATGTTTACAGCTTTCTAGGCCATGCAATTTATAGTTGTTTCATCAGAGATTTCTCAAAGATAGACAAACCTTTATGCTCACTCCTTGATAAAGATTGTGATTTTGTCTTCAATGAAGATAGATAAACCGCTTTCAGGAAGATGAAAAATGCCCTCATTTCTACACCCATTGTTCAATCTTCAGATTGGAATGCACCATTTGAAATTATGTGTGATGCAAGTGACTGCGTTGTTGGTGTAGTCCTAAGATAAAGGAAGGACAACAAACTTCATGATATTCATTATTCTAATAAGACCTTAGATGAAGCACAAATCAACTATGCCACTATACAGAAGGAGATGCTAGCAATAGTATATTCCTTTCGACAAATTTAGATAATATATTGTAGGGCCCAAGGTTGTGGTCTACACTGACCACATTGAAATAAAGTATTTGCTAAACAAAAAAGATGCCAAGTCACATCTAATTTGTTGGATACTATTTCTTGAAGAGTTTGACCTTGAGATAAGGGACATAATGTGCACATAAAACAATGTTGCTAATCACCTCTCACGGCTGAACACCAATATAGCTGACTCTCTTCCTATTGATGATTACCTTCCAATTGAAAGATTGTACGCCATTTGTTCTTTTCCAGTACTTTGGTTTGCTAATATTGCAAAATTTCTTGCTAATGAACACCTAACTCTTGATATGACTTATCAATAAAAGAAGATGTTCCTCCATGATGCCAAATTCTACTATTGGGATGACCTATTGCTATTCAAGAAAGGGATAGATGGGCTGATCTGACGGTGTCTAGCTGATGAAGAAATTCCTACCATCATCTCTGATCGCCATTCTTCTTCCTGAAGAGGACACTTTGGGGGGGGGAGAAGACAGATAGAAAGATTCTATAAGTAGGTTTCTATTAGCCAACTCTATTCTGATACATTCATGCTTATGTCAAAGCCTGTGAAAAATGTCAACGGATGGGAGGCTTATCAACAAAAGACAAAATACCTCTGAACTCCATCCTTGATATAGAGTTATTTAGTGTATGGGGAGTGGATTACATGGGCCCTTTTTCATCCTCCTATGGTTATAAATATTCTTTAGCTGCTTGTGATTATGTGTCAAAATGGGCAGAGTCTATTCCTTTTAAGCTCTGGAGGCAAAGTCACTTGTCAAGTTGTTTCAGAACATCATCTTTCCTCACTTTGGAGTTCTAAGACCTATCATTTTAGATGGATGTCCACATTTCAATGAGAAACATTTCAATAATCTTCTCATGAAGTATGGAGTTAAACACAAGATTTCTACTCCATACCATCCTCAAACTGCTGAGCAAGTTGAAGTATCTAATAGACAACTCAAAAGAATTATGGAAAATACTATTCCAAGTTCAAGGAAAGATTGGGCTCAGAAACTAGATGATGCTCTTTTTTATCATTCAAGACAACCATCAGGACCACACCATTCAAGCTCATATATGGCAAGTCTTGTCATCCCCCTCTAGAGATGGAGCACAAAGCCCTATGGGATATCAAGTTTCTCAACTTTGACATGAGGAAATATGGTGAAAAGAGAGTGTTGCAACTTCAAGAACTTGAGGAACTGGTTAGAAGCATATGAAAATGCAAAAATCTACAAGCAGATAACCAAAGCATGGCATGACAAAAAGAAGATGAATGGATTTCATTAAAGGAGATCAAGTGTTGCTCTTCAACTCTAAATTGGAACTTTTCCCAGGAAAGCTTTGCTCAAAATGGTCTAGACCATTCTTAGTGTTGATGATTTATCCATATGGAACTGTGGATCTATAAGGAAAACTATCACATTCAAGGTCAATGGACAACATTTCGAACTCTACACTGAAGGAGAGAAGATAGAAAAGGGAGTCTCATGCTCCCTCTCAGATATTTGAAGATGTAGAATCAAGCCTTTTAGGTGTCATGGAGGAGAGAAACACAACGGAAACAACAAAATTTTCTCCACATATCCTAGTAGTGGATCTCATCGACAGAAACACATTCAAAAAGAGGGTGCACGAGATATTCCTTGCCACAAGTGAAGCAAGTCTGGTGACGTTCCTTTGTGTGGCGACATGTGTTTCTCCTCACGTACACATGCAGTCCTTGTCCATCCTCTGAATGCAATCGCTCATCGTCAGTGTCTCTACTTTGATCACACGTATGGACTGGAACTCACGTCACGCTTCCTGAGCTGATAGGAAGGAGTAACCTTTTGCTTGACGACGTGCTAGCATCACGATCATTTTTCTTTTCGCTCTCTCTCTCTTGGGGATGATAATGGCTAGGGCTCATCTACAAGAGTGTATGCATAAAATATGGTTGTCATGCCCCTATATGTAGCATAGGAAAGAAAGAGAGGTTTCCCAAAACTCTCGGGAAACAAAAGGTTACGGTTGCATTTAAAATGAGATGCTCATAAACTATTAAAAGAATATTCTGGAATCAATTAATTAACTAATTAATCATATAAATTGATTGACTAATTTTTGTCATCAGGCTCTAGTCAATCTCTCAAGATTAGCCTGTCAACTTAACAATTTAAATCTAATTAATTGACTTAAACATTTTAACCAATTACTTCATATTATATTCCAATATTATCCGAGTAGATTACCTAAATGTTTCAGTAATCAATTTGATTTAGAACATTTCCAATCACGTCCACAATTATACTCATATTCCAATACATCATATGTGTGTGACCCGGTAGGGTGCAAATTATGTTGGTAGTGATATTCATAATCATATTATGTTTTCTCAAGTAATGATTGTATCTAGCAAGACTTCATTCCTACCCAACTAATTGGAGAAGTTGGAAAACAACTTCAACCTACACTCTGTGATTGGTGTCATGGTGACTACATAGTTCCTTTGTATCTGATATCTAGATTGAACTCGAGGCACATAATCATCATCCTCTTCAACGTTCAATATATGTTCCTTGAACTAGAGCCAACTGTCTAAGATATGTGTAAGCTAAATATCATATATTGACTCACACCAGCATGGCCATGCATTTCACAGTCTCACTTATGAAGTGGCTAGGATATCAAACTCTAGTAGGAGGGAAAAATCCCATCTACTTCTCTCACAATCATCCCCATGTGTCTCAGTGCACCCGAGCACTACCTTAATGGCAAACCTTATTGAGGATCATGGTGGATGACACCAAAGTACACCAAACGACATATGATGTGTGTAGTGATTTTAGGTATAAGAATCAAAATCACCACCATCACTATAAAAGATGACTCTGACTACCAATCATGGTTTCCATGTGTCACTCTCAATGTGGGTTTGTCTGATACATTGTTCTATAACAAGTATGTATGTGTTTGGTTTGATATCACATATCATGACTAATGAGATTTTGTCATCAAGCAACACACACTCTAGTCTTAAGTGTTATTGTTGTCTACTAGCCTTCCACAATAACATCCAACTAGGAACATAACAAGAATGCATAGACTTTTAATATCCGTACATCTCATTATTCAGTTCCTCAACCCAAAGGCATACATCATCGAGTAATATCATTCTTTAGACATTTATTATGTTACATCATTTTTTTATAATAGTCCATGCATTAATGAAAATAAACCAGATTATAGGGCTCGTAAACCCATGATGTCTGCAAGTTAATAGAAGGTATAAAAGGCCATACAGTGTGAGGAGTCCTCATGAACACAGGAGCAGACTAGTGATGAAAATAAAAATTGGGTGAAGAGTTCTAATGATATTGTTTGTGGGGGAGGCACCCCTTAAATATTGCCTCTAAAATAAGAGATGATAAAGGATGAAAGTAAAGGCTGTGCGATAAGCCTCAGCTTCTTTAGGAGAGGATCTTTAGAACCCCATGTCATCTGCAATGATGTCTTCCAGAGAGTAGAATCCACCACCAGCTTGATCTCCAAAAAAAGTGCCCTATATCAGCTTCAGCATGAATTACCTGTGTTGAAGTAGAGGCATGTCCTGCAAAGTTTGTTGTAAAGCTAAAGTGTGGTTAATGTCATTTATCAATATTTGAACATATTTTTGGTTGTTTTTGAATTTCATATTATTTCTTTCAATCCAAATATTCCATAGGGTAAAGATAATTAAGTCTTCAGGATGAAAACTTGAGTGTTGAGGAAGATGTTTTAATCTAGTTATGACCATTGATTCGAGAAGATTTTTGAGGATTTCTGAAAGTAGGAAAAATTTAAGAAGGATTTGCTTTGTGACTGAACAAAGAGTGAAGAGGTGGAGAAAAGTTTCTTCTTCTATTTTACAGAGATAACACCTAGTTGGTCCCTTGAAACCCCTACAGGTAAGATTGTGATCAGTGAGAATTTTGTTACTAGTGAGCAGCCAGAAGAAATTTTTTAGTTTCTGAGGCCATTTAGTTTTCTAGAAAGGCACCATGTTTGAAATGTGGCCTCTATTAGTGAGGTGATTATATGCTTCTTTGGGAGTGTAGAGTAGTCCCCAGCTCCAGGAGATTTTATTTTTTACGTTATATTAAAGTTCTTGAATGATCTCATCAATGGTGTTATCCTCTACTTGGTTTTGAATAAATCTTTTAAGAGAGTTTTGACTGGTACTGTTAAGATATTTAAGAGATTTGGAAATGATAAGGTTTTTTAGGGGTGGAGGGATTTGCATATGGAGTCTAAGGTTTTTGATGGTGTTGTGATGGAACCATGGATCCTCCCAGAAGTTGATCTTCTGGTGTGCAAGTGGGGGGTACAAATGAGATTTTTTTTATGGTATCCATATTTTTGTTGATGAATTTCCAGAGTGGGGAAGAAATGTTTTGTGAGGTTTTATGCCAAGGTAGTTTGTCTATGTAATATTTCTGAATGATAAGATTTCTCCAAATTTTATTTGTCTTGTTTATCAGGGTGCAGATAATTTTTGTGACAAGGCAGATATCATGTGTTTTAATGTTGATGATGCTCCATCCCCATATTTGATAGGTGTTGTTATTGTACCCCAATTGACCAAGTGAATATGTCTGTGGGCGGCTTCCGTGTTTTGGTTGTTATAGAGAAAGTTTCTTCTGATTTTGTCAATTATGTTGTGGGTTTTGGTGGATAAAGGGATGCAACTAAGAAAATGAGTTGTGATGGGTGTAATAACATTGTTGATGAGAGTAAGTCTGTCTGCAAGGTTAAGAGAATTGTTTGTCCAGGAGTTTAGTTTGTTTTGGATTTTTTCAATGATGGGGTTCTAAATTGAATGGGTTATAGGGTGTGGTGTAATAGGAAGCCCAAGGTAATCGAAGGGGAAATTTTCTATTTTGCATTTGAGAAGGTCTTTGTATTTGTGTAGGTGTTTTAACGAGTGTTAACACCAATGATGGAAGATTTGTTGAGATTTTTTTTAAGCCTTGAGATGTATGAGAAGAGTCCAATAATGCAAATGGTGTTGATTACTATGATGTCTTCTGGTTTGACAAGGATAATGGTGTCATCTGCAAATTGGATTATATTTTCCTGACATTCTTGAGGCGAGGCTGTAAGACTATGAGAGGTGGTGAGTTTTATCATGTTTTTGAGTATGGATGTTACAATGATGAATAGATAGGGTGAGAGGGGGTCACCTTGTCTAAGTCCATTTGTGTTGTGGAAGAATTCAAAAGGTGATCCATTGATAATGGTGGAAAAGTAATTTGTGGAAATACAGGCATGGATCCAGTTAATCCAAATCTCTGGAAAGCCATATCTAGCCATGGCTTTGATGAGGCAGTCCCAGTTGGTGTAGTCGAAGGTTTTTTCAAAGTCTAGTTCTATAGCTAGAAGAGGTGTTTTATTCTTATGGCAAAGATGTAAAGTTTCATTAACCATGATAAAGGCATCATGTATGCTTCTATTTTTAGGAAAGCATTTTGGTTTTGTGGTATGATGTTGTCTAAGTGAGGTTTTATGTGGTTTGCAAGGACTTTTGCCAAGATTTTGTAAGAAGTGTTGATGAGGCTGATAGGTCTAAATTGAGAAATCTGGTCCAGGTGGGTAACTTTTTTGATGAGAGCAATGTTGGTGTGATTGAGGTGTTTAATGATGTTGTGGGTATTAGTGTTGTGATGAATGTCTCTAAGAAGCTTCATAAAATCTTCCTTGATGTGGCTCCAATTTGTAAGGTAGAATTCAGTGTTGAAGCCATCAGGTCCTGGTGATTTGTTTTTCCTAAGGGAGTGGACCGCCAAGTCAAGTTCTTTAGAGGTGAAGGGGCTAGTGATGGTTTGTGGGGCCAGAATGTTTTTCCACACAAATATTTCCAGAGAATGTGTTTGTGGATGGAAGGCTTGTGGTTGGTATTAAAGATTTTGAAGAAGTGGTGTACAATATGTGTTGTAATCAGATGATTTTTGAGGTGGTAAAACCATTTATGTTGAGCTTATCTATAATATTTTTTCGAGCATTGTTGTTGCAAGTTTTGTGAAAGTATTTTGTGTTTTTATCTCCTTCCTCTGCCCATTTAATTTTTGCTTATGGTCTCCATAAAGTGTTAAGGCAGTGTTTGATGTGGTCCAACTCAGCTTTAACTGTGAGAACTAGGGCTAGGTCCGCAAAGGGGTCGCTATCTATAAAAAGATGTTGTTGTTCAAGGTTAGAAAGTTTTTGTGTGAGGTTTCCCAGAGTTTCCCTTTACCAGATTTTTAGTTTGTTTCTGACATACTTGGTGTTGTTGTGTATGTGATGGCCAATGTTTCTGGTATGAGTGTTAGCAATGTTCCAATTTGACTGGCAGAGGTTTAGACAAGTGGAGTATGAGGTCCAGAAGATTTCAAAATGGAACAATTTGTGTCCCCATTTATCTGGTTTGGTGTTTATAATGATGGGGAAGTGGTCTGAGATAGACCGATGGGCTACAGAAACAAAGGAGTATGAGTATTGATCTTCCCACTTGTTGGAGCAGATTAAGCGGTCAATCTAGCCCATGATTGTTGGCGTGACCAAGTGTAGCAGGCATTATCAGGTGGAATATCAATAAAGTTATGGTTTTGTAACAACATTTGAAAAGTTTTATCTGAGGCAGTCATATAGCCAGAAGAAGATGTATTGTTTATTCCGTCTGAGTTTCTGGTCATGAGGTTTAGATCTCCCCCCAAAAGCCAAGGTTTTTCATGATATGAATAAATGATGTGCATCATTTCAGCCATGTAGGTAGTTTTATTTGAGCCAGGTTCTCCATAAATCCCCATAAAGATCCAACTAAAGTTATCAGCTAAGTTGGTGATATGGAGAGTGATGGAAAAAGTACGAGTTTTAGAGTGGGTTATGTCAAAAAGTGTGTTGTTTAACCCTATTAGAAGCACGTCTTTAAAACCTATAGGTGCAATTTGGTGCCATGATTTTATGTGCTTCCATCCTATGGCTTTGAGAGAAAAAGGTGACAAGGTTGTTTTTGTTTCCTGGATAGTTATGATTTTGATGTTGTTGTTGTAGATGTGTCTATGTATTTCTTTTCTTCTATTTAAACTAGCATCCCCACAAACATTCTAGGATGGGATTTTCATTGAATTAAGTATATCTATATGTGTCAAGATGGGTGTATGGAAGTTTGTTAATCTAGATGTGGAGGTTTTCTATCTGTGTATAGGTGTCATGGATATTTCTATGGCATTTCCAATTCATGAATTTTTCTATATCATCCAGGGCTTGATTTGCTAATATATCATCATCAAAATTGATACCTAACTTATCAGCAAAAGTTGAAAAGGATTGAAGGTCAGGCCAAAAAGCAATATCTTCTATATTGTCAATACTGTTTTCTTTTTCTTCAGATGATTTAGTAGTGTAAATAGATGATGTTTCAAATGAAGTATCGATAAAGGAAGATGTACCTAGATCCTCTGAAGCAAAGAAGTTTCTCTTGGTCAGTCCTTTCGAGGTGTTGGAGATGTCGTTGATGATTGAATGACTCATGTAGTCTTTCCTTTGCATTTCTATTTCAGACTCTGCGATGATCGGATTTCATCAATGATGGTTGACTTTAATTTTTTCACTTTCTCAGAGTCTAAATTCAGGGTGGAGTCTGTATCATTGCCCAAGAATGGGAAGGATTTGAAAGAGTTTGTGAGGGTGTTGTTAGTGCTATCAGCTAAAGGTGAGGAGATTCTAGGTCATTTGTTATTGACCGATCAGTTTGTATCTTCAGTGGATTTTGTGGTAGTTTTTTCATTTCTCAAACAAAGTTTCTCTCATTTGGCTTTCTAATATTGGTGAAAGGATTTTTTTATTAACATAATAAAACCATGAGGGGGGGGGTGAACACTTATGTCAGAAAATGTAGTCTTTATGACAAAAGGGTTTTTGGCTGAGAGTTTGATTTTGTAGATCTTTTCTCCTAGTCAGATTTTGATAGAAGTTGGGAGACTTATGGCATGCTTAATAGAAAACACAAAGAAAGCTTTGATATACTAGGTAGGTTGGAGAGTATCTTGGATGACAAATTGAAGAGTAGCACCCACTGAATGTGTTATGGCTCTGAAGACATCAACTTCCTAGAGATGTGGAGGTAGATCGGTAATATCCACCCAACTTGATACACCAAAATCAGCTAGGGAAGAGCCATGTTCAGTCGTCCATCTAGAGATGTTGGTTTGAACAAAGCTAGAGCCACATGGTATTGTCATCACTTGACCAAAGAGGTGGTCAAGTTTAGTACCTTCTGGAACAGAATATAAGAGTCAAGACGGGGAAAGGATTTTAGATTTCAAAATAGTGTGACCAGGGAGAAGTAGAGCAATGGCCCTAGTGACATCAAGGATGTTAATAGTATTGTTGTCAATGTTATTTGTGATGGAGACCAGTATGCTTCTGCTGGTAAAGACTTTCAATAGTCTCATAGAGTTTGCAGGTAAATCAAAGGGGAATTCTTTTTCCAAGTGCAGTGATAGAGCCATCTGGAATGGAGAAGGGTTGGACGTTGGTGTACCAGAGTGAGGTTTGCGAGGACCACCTACGTGTATAAAATTCTTGTGGGCGATAGATGGTGGTTGAAGGTAGTTTGGAGATTTTATAGAGGGTTTGAGGTTGTTGCGGATGCCTGCATGTGAAGAGGGTGAGGATTTAACAGATAACATGGTGGGAAAGAGACAAGCAAAAGAGTTGGAAGTGATAATCCATTTTCCATTGGGTTTTGGCATGTGATTAGATTTATCAAATCTGTAAAGTTGGGAAGTGTACAAAATGCATGGGTAGAAACCTTTTTCCATGTAAAGTGGCTACTGTGATCTAGGGAAGAGGTGTTTTGGTAGAAGAACTTGTGAGCATAATGTCCATGTTTATTACACGAATGGCAAAATATGCATGTTTTACATTGGGACCGAGAATGAGTTCTACTGAGGCATTTGGAGCAGCGTAGAGAGTGGAAGCATCTTTTTGGTGGGGTTCGTTGCCATGCAGAGTGTTTAGAGGTGTTATTGAAGGTTTGAGTAGCAAGGTCAGTGGCTGTTTGTTGTCCAAGCGGTGGGAAGTTTAAATCACATTCAATGTAAGAGTTTGGTGTGGGTAATGTCAATCACAAAGAAGATTTATAAGAAATATTTAGATCATATGAGATGTGTGGGTTGAGTTTTGATACATGTCGGTGATGGTGGTTGTCTTTTGCATAGATGATGATGTATCTTCTTCTTCTAAACTGGATTGTGTGGTATGACCTGATGTGATTTTAACTGGGTTTATTTTTGAACCTCCAATGAGTTGATGCTTCTCAGGTACAAAAAGATGATCAGCTGAATCTGAGGTGGTGGAAGATAAATGAAGTTACTTTGAGAAGAAGAGTGAATAGAGCTCTGTGGGTATCTCATTGTTAAAATCTATTACCCACACCATCAATGTATTTGTGATAGGCCTAATGAAGATAGTCCACTCTAGTTTTAGTTTGAGTTCTGAGATCATGTCTTCCCAGCCATGGACAATGAAGATATTTGACTTGCGATCATAGTCTATGGTAATTTCAAAACTTTTATCTCCCATCTGGATGATGTTGATACCTAGTGGGAGATCATATTCGTGGTACTTCCAGGCTCTTGGGAGCTGTATGATGGAGTGGTTTTTGGGTCATCTAGAGAATAGATCATGAAAGGGAAGCGTGAGGCCAACTTTGGTGAAGGAAGGGGAGGTTTTTGCAAGGTGGAAGAAGATGACAACTTTATGTTCTTATAGGCCTTGCTTATCAGAGTTGGAGTTCTAATCTTGTGTTTCAGCCTTTTGTTTAGACTTTGTGCCACTGAGAAGTGTCCTCCTGTTCTCATGTTGGGCAATAATGTTTCTGTATATTGTTGGCTGGTAAGTTAATTTTAACTGTAGCAACGCCGACCTAAGGAGTGTAAGGTTGAGCGACCAACAATTGTAAGGGCACTGAAGCTAGTTGGCAGTTGCGAAAAGTGTGCTATTATCAATGCAGGTGTGTTCTATAGCCATACGGTTATCCCCTATGTATGGATGGTGTAATATCTCTCTTTAGTAGATGTCTGGATGTGGAGTATCTTGATGTTTGAGCTCTCTACGGTGTGAGGCTATAGGTTTGCTGTAAAGCCCCTAAACTTGCTTAATGAGTTGAATGAGCTTAATTACCATAATTGAATACTTAGAACCCTAATATAACCTTTATATATGTTTTGAAATCGTAAGACAAGATTAAGTTTCAAATTTGGTCCAATTTGGACACTGTTTGAGCAAGTTATGCAATTTTCTATACATTTTGGAGTTTTCTGCAATTTACCCAATTGAGGATTTTTCTTTGCAATTTGTCACATACATTATGTTCCTTAGATTTTATATTAACATTCTTGATATTTTTTAGGCATAAGGCTCCTAGTTGAGCCACAGTTTGAAGGTGTTTTCATCAAGGGTATTTTAGGGTTTACCCCTGTTGGATCCTAGATGGGTGATTAGATGCTGTAGGGGGGGTGAATAGAGCTGAATGCAATTAAACAAAATTCATTAAACCTTCAAGATATATCACAATATAAGGTTTCTAAATAGGAAATTTGTGTGCAACTAAAACATGTATAACAAGGATGAGAGAGATTGAGCAAACATAAGTAGACAAGCTATTTAGAGTGGTTCCACACTTCAAACTAGAAGTATGTCAGTCCACTTACCTAGAGAGGTCAACCTCTAGGATTTCATAACCATTGCATTCTTATATTCATTCATAAGACTTACAATACATGACCAAACAAAGGACTTACCTATCCAATACAAAGAGTCTTCAACCTTACCAAGGACTTACCCACTTTACAAGGAGTCTTCCGCCTTCTTCCAAGGACTTACCTACTCTTGCACAAGTCTTCAGCCTTGTAGGAATTACCCACTCTTCTTGGATCTTCTGCCTTTGACTTCACCTTCACTCGGAGAAGCTTCCACCAAGGACTTACCCACTTGATCAAGGAGTCTTCTGCCTTCACCAAGGGCTTACCCACTCTTGCTCCAAGTCTTCAGCCTTGATCTTCACCAAGGGATGCCTTCCCTTATTCTTCTTCACCTATCTTGGACAAGAGAGAGAACCTTCATCTTCATGGTTGAAATGAGAGATGGGGAGGTGGTGGAAGTGATATCCTCACAAGATATACATGTAGGACTAGCTATCTTGCAGATTTCTTACTAACTCTAATGAATGTAGCAAGTGATTAAGCTTAGAGAGAGAGGAGGCTGTAGGAAGCACTCAACTATAGAATAGGAACCTCACATAGAGTTTTGCAATGAATGCTCAACCTTGGATGGAAGCCCAAGGGGTCCTATTTATAGCTGGGGATGTCTCTTAGCCTTTGGGAACACTTGGGGATGAAAACTAGCTGTTTTGTGGCTTGCAACAAATATATTTTCACGTGTTGCAACTCCACAACAGCTAGAAGCACTTTTCTGCACTTTTTCGTACAGTGCAATGGGTCGAGTTTCTATAAGGGTAACTCGACCGATAGAGTAAATGACAAAGCCGATATTCAGACCATCAGTTGAGTTTGTCCTGGGAAAACTCGACCGACCAATGAAAATCGAATTGGTCAGTTACTCCATCGGTCGAGTTCTGTGTAGTGTAAACTCGACTGATCAAAAGTCATTTTCAAGATCCAATCAGGATCGGTCGAGTTTGCACCTCACAGAACTCGATCGATGAACAGCCTGATGTGAATTTTGGAAAATGTCTTTTGAGTGCTTAAACATTCGATCTAAGTGCTCCTGATTTTTTCTAAGATTAATTACAAGTTATACAATCATTACAAGTGATTTACAACATGATTCTAATGGATTTACATCATATTACAAAAATGTGCACTTGTATTGACTTTGACTTGTCTTTTCTCCAATTTGATATGTGCAAGTTAGGGCATTTGGAGTGTGTCTATACCTAATCTAAAATCACTCAAGTAGAGACATTAGACACCAATATGTGGAATGGTTAGTCATCATCAAAACATGAGTTTAGTCAATTTAGACGTGAGTCAACATTGACCTAATTGACCTTGAGTCAACATTTTCCCCCTTTTTGAAGATGACAAACCATTCCATAAATGTATTGAAAGCATTTAAGTAAAGTCATACCTTTGGAGAAACCTAGGGGTTTCAATAGGATTGAGCTCATATGCTCCCCCTCAATTGATGCACATGGAGTTCTCATACTCCCCCTCAATTGATGCTATTTCTCCTGCATGGTTAGCTTTCATAACATTTATAGAATGCTATGTCTTCTACTCATATATGTTCTACACATATATGTCTTCTCCCCTTTACCTTCTCCCTTTACATGAACATGCTTCTCCTCTTCATGTAAGACATGACTTCTCCCTATTTTGTCAAAAGAAGACATAGATTTCTCCCCCTTTGTCATTTCAAAAAGTGGGGGTATGAAGAAAATAAGAAACATCACTTGTTAAAGAGAAAGGAGATAACACAAATATATATAAGGAGAGTAAAAGAGAACAGATAGGGGCTTTTCCAAGCATAGAAAGAAAAGCAAGTTAAAGCATATACTTGAACAACCCAAAATGCAAGATAAAGTGCTGCAGAAAAACAATAAAACATAATTTTGACCCTCAAGATGACGAAATTTGACCAAAAACCATCAGAGCTCATCACAAAGCATGAGTCTTGCTCAGAAGGTTGTTTCTGCATGAAAAACACTAGTCTTGCACCAAAAACTGAAACTGGAGTAAAATCTACATAAAATCCAAAAAATACTCCAATTTCTACATATAATGTTGATCTATGTACCCTGCATCACAATGTTATGCAAGCAACTCAAGATAGTAGATATGCAATTCAAGGAACAAGCTTGAGCATGTACGAGACAAGATACAAGCATAGAATATAGATGAGCAAAGATGCCAATTATAAACAAGGTTAGAACTACATGTATGTGAACTACTAGTAGATGTTATCACAAGTTAGGACTTCTAGTATGATCTAGATAATAGCAAGAGATACCAAAGGATACACAAGATAGATCAAGCTATGAGTAGATGTAGAGATATATCCAAACAAAGAGATAAGCAATTTTAGAAGTATGAAAGGATATAACTCACTAGATATGCATCCTTACCATAAGATGATTACCACTAAGAACCTCAAGGTTGTATCAAAACAAGATATACACCTAGATAGATGTAGCAAGTCAGAGTACAACAGAAGCAATTTTTAGACACAACCAAGAGATCCAAAGAGATCATCATCAAAACCTGCAAAACAACTCAAAACAAGTAATTGAGACATATAGATATACCAATTTAGAGAAATTAGAGAGATAGACTTATAAGCGAGATAGGCAATTTAGAACAAGACAATATGCATATATAAAGGTACCAAATGAGAGTGCCAAAGAATAAGGCTATTGGTTGAGAAAATCTAGTTGAGAGGGAAATTCTCATTCAATAAGCCAAAAGTATATTCTGTGCACAGTGTTATCGGTCGAGTTCTGTGCATTGACAACTCGATCGATGATAGCTGTTGGCAACACCCATAGGTTCCTATCGGTCGAGTTTCAAACCGGGCAAACTCGACCAACAGAGCAGCTGTCAAAAAGCATATATATATCATAAAAACATATTTAAAGGCATGCTAAATATACAAACCATATCCAAACATGTCTAAGCAAGTTAGTAATGCACTATAGAAGCATTAGAAATAGTTTTTGAGCAAGAGTGTGAAGAGAAACACAAAGTAGCACTTTTGACTCAAAAACCATATGTATAGTGCACACTAACTTGACAAAAATAGGTTAGGACAAGTTATAAGCAAGAGAAACATTACCTTTGTGCTTACCATTCCTTTTTCCATTTGTTGTCACCCTCTACACATCTCACCTTTCTTCTTTCATGTGGATTGAGAAGTCAATTTGCAATTCAATAGATCAAGTTAATCCATTTACAAGTACCTACAAGAATAAAGATGAACTGGTCCCCAATCATGTTTTTGGGTCCAGAGGGGTTAGCTTAGCAACCCAAGACCTAGTGATCTTGGGTGCTTTCCTAAAAGGACAACAATTAAAATAATGACCAAAATCATTGCAATAGTTGCATGTGCCCATAGTCTTGGAACTAGAGGATTCTCCATGGAATATTGGAGGTCCTTTATCTTTGTTGTTCCCTTGACTACTATCATATCCTAAACCATGTCTACCAATTTGCTTAGTAGTATGGTGTAGGATATCATTAAGGATCTTCTTACCAACTAAGAATCTTTGCAAAGAAGATCTAAAACTATCACTATCATGCATAAGAGAAGTAATAGTAGAAGACAAATGTTTGATATTATCTCTAGCATGCAAAAGATCATTTTCTAAGTAAGGAGCTTTAGCTAAATAAGAATCTCTATTAATGTGAAGAGCAACAACATCATTCTCTCTACTAGTAGAACTAGAGCAAGATTCATGCACATTGATTTTAGAAAACAAGGAGGCATTTTGTATTTCTAATTTTTGCAAAACAAAATCTTTGTCCTTGTTTTCAGATTTAAGAACATCAATATCATGCATGAGAGAATCAACAATTAAAGTACGCTCTTCATTATAATTAGGCATGAGAGGTTGAGCTTCTAGAAATCTAATCTTATCAAGCAAACTAGCATTTTCAAGTTTAAGAGAGTCTACTTGGCTAAGACAAGCATTTTTATCATCAAGCAAGCAAGAATTCGCATGTTCAAGATCATTTAATTCTACATGCAAATTATCAACAATTCTAGCAAGCTTTTTCCTTTTCCTTTTAGAAGACTTAAGAGAGGCACAAGTATCATGAATAATAGCAATCAAAGATTCTTTATCTAAAGAGTTTAGATTTACCTCACTTGAGTCCTTACTTGTTAATGCTATAAGAGCAAAATGTCATTCCCCTTCATCACTAAAGCTTGAGCTTGATCCTTCACTTGAATCTTCACTTGAGCTTGAGTCGAAGGAGCCACTTGAGCTTGAGTGCCAATTCTCCTTCTTCTTGTGAAGATGGATCTTTTTGCCTTATGGGCAATCTTACTTGTAGTGACCCTTCTATCTACATGTGAAGCACCGAAAGGAGGAGGACTTGCCTTTATAGAATCTACCCTTAGAGTACATGGCATCTTCTTCAACTTGAGAGGATGGAGAGACTTGTTCCAAGATAGCTTCAATTTGAGCCTTCATTTCAGCCTTCTTCATTCTCTTTAGCTCTTTCTTCTCTTGTCTTTCAACTTCTTCTCTTTTATCAAGTGTGACTTCATGTGCTTGTAGATTTCCAATGAGCTCTTCAATAGGAATATCCTTAAGAGACCTTCCTTCTTCAATGTAAGTCACCTTGGGTTCCCACCTCTTGGGAAGAGTTCTAAGGATCTTTGAATTGATCTCTCCACTAGACATAGGATGACCTAGAACTACAAGACCATTCACAATGGTGTTGAGCCTTGAGTACATGTTGGCTATCCTCTCCTCCTTTCCCATCTTGAAGTTCTCAAGCAGCCCTTTGAGCATGTAGACTTTGCTTTCCTTCACTTGATATGCCCCTTCATAAGTGATGCATAGCTTTCTCCATACCTCATAGGCTGTTTCACATGAAGAAATCCAATTGAACTCGGTGGGGGTCATGGAGGCATAGAGGATGTGCATGGCTCTAGCATTCAAGGTTTCTTTCTTCAAGGTAGCTTCATCCCATTCTTCAATCTTTGTCTTTGGTAGCATGTATGAGCTGTTCACCATTTGCCACATCTCAAGACTTGATCCTTGGATGTAGAATTGAAGCCTTCTTCTCCAATAGAGGAAATTGCTCCCATCAAAGATTGGTAGGCTGATCAAGTATCTCCCTCTTTGGTAGTCACCCATCTTCTCCTACTTGTAGAAGTATGCTTGGAGAAGAGCCGCTCTAATACCAATTGTTGGATCCTAGATGGGTGATTAGATGCTTTAGAGGGGGGTGAATAGAGATGAATGCACTTAAACAAAATTCATTAAACCTTCAAGATATATCACAAGATAAGGTTGCTAAATAGGAAATTTGTGTGCAACTAAAACATGCATAGAAAGGATGAGAGAGATTGAGCAAACACAAGTAGACAAGCTATTTAGAGTGGTTCCACACTTCAAACTAGAAGTATGTCAGTCCACTTACCTAGAGAGGTCAACCTCTAGGATTTCCTAACCATTGCATTCTTATATTCATTCATAAGACTTACAATACATGACCAAATAAAGGACTTACCTATCCAATATAAAGAGTATTCAACCTTACCAAGGACTTACCCACTTTACAAGGAGTCTTCCGCCTTCTTATAAGGACTTACCTACTCTTGCAAAAGTCTTCAGCCTTGTAGGAATTACCCACTCTTCTTGGATCTTCCGCCTTTGACTTCACCTTCACTCGGAGAAGCTTCCACCAAGGACTTACCCACTTGATCAAGGAGTCTTCTGCCTTCACCAAGGGCTTACCCACTCTTGCTCCAAGTCTTCAGCCTTGATCTTCACCAAGGGACGCCTTCCCTTGTTCTTCTTCACCTCTCTTGCACAAGAGAGAAAACCTTCATCTTCCTGGTTGAAATGAGAGATGGGGAGGTGGTGGAAGTGAGAGCCTCACAAGATATACATGCAGGACTAGCTCTCTTACAGATTTCCTACTCACTCTAATGGATGTAGCAAGTGATTAAGCTTATAGAGAGAGAGGAGGCTATAGGAAGCACTCAAGTATAGAATAGGAACCTCACATAGAGTTTTGCAATGAATGCTCAACCTTGGAATGAAGCCCAAGGGGTCTTATTTATAGCTGGGGATGTCTCTTAGCCTTTGGGAACACTTGGGGCCGAAAACTATCCATTTTGTGGCTTGAAACAGATATATTTTCACTTGTTGCAAATCCACAATGGCTAGAAGCACTTTTCTGCACTTTTCCGTACAGTGCAATCGGTCGAGTTTCTATAAGGGTAACTCGACCGATAGAGTAAAAGAAAAAGGTGATATTCAGACCATCAGTCGAGTTTGTCGTGGGGAAACTCAACCAACCAATGAAAATCGAATTGGTTAGTTACTCCATCGGTCGAGTTCTGTGTAGTGTAAACTCGACCGATCAAAAGTCATTTTCAAGATCCAATCAGGATCGGTCGAGTTTGCACCTCACATAACTCGACTGATGAACAACCTGATGTGAATTTTGGAAAATGGCTTTTGAGTGCTTAAACATTTGATCTAAGTGCTCCTAATTTTTTATAAGCTTAATTACAAGTCATACAATCATTACAAGTGATTTACAACATGATTCTAATGGATTTACATCATATTACAAAAACGTGCACTTCTATTGACTTTGACTTGTCTTTTCTCCAATTTGATATGCACAAGTTAGGGAATTTGGAGTGTGTCTATACCTAATCTGAAATCACTCAAGTAGAGACATTAGACACCAATATGTGGAATGGTTAGTCATCATCAAAACATGGGTTTAGTCAATTTGGATGTGAGTTAACATTTACCTAATTGACCTTGAGTCAACAACCCCTTCACAGATGAGCTACTTTTTTGTGGAGAAGTCAGTCGATAGTTTTATTCATCTTGCTCACCTCGTGGAAGAATATTCAATTGAAAAATACATATTTTGGTTATTTGCGATGAATTGAACATGGTAGTACTACTACCATTACAGCTCTATACCCGACCAATGTGAAGTACTATTTTGGGGGGTGTATCATAGAATTGAATTCCAATGTTGTTTTGGAAGTGAAGATTTGCCAATGCATCAGCTGGGCCGTTATTCTTTCTCTCCTTATAGATAATAGGAGTAGAATTCTTTAGTAACATTTGGGTCCCTTTAATGGTGTTTGCATAGCGTGGGCGACTTCTGTAATCATCTTTTAACATCTTTGTGGCTAACAGGCTATCCGTCTCCACAGTGGTGCCTTGCAACTCAGCAAATTTGATGATTTTTGCTGCCAGGGAAATGGCCATTAGCTCAGCCTCAAGGGGATTGTCTGCAATAATCAGTTGTCCTACTCCTCCCACCCACTGATTATTCTAGTTTTTTATGATGACTTCTATGACACCTCTGCCCTTCTTCCATGCAACGTCGGTTTGCATGATTAAAAGGCTCATAGCATAGGGCTCCTGTTGAGTCGACCGTTGTGTGAGATTCACAGCTACCTTGAGTTCCCAGGCCTGCATCGACATTCTGATTTCCAACAAAATTCTGTTGACTTGTTGTGGGGTGGGCACCTCTTATTTATCAAAGATCTCCAGGTTGCATTGTTTCCATATTACCCAACATGCTATGAAAAAGGTATTCCTAGTTTCCTCCTTGGAACATAGGTTTCGTCCAAGCCATTGCTCAAAATGGTTTGTAGTCTAGAAGGAAGAGGATGTAGCTACAACAAATAATTGTTGCCAAATGGGAATCACCTTCGCACAGTCTCTCAAGGCATGGAGGCTAGTTTCTTCATCATCATTGCATCAACTATAGGTGGATTTGGTAGTCATCTGCCAATGCTTGCATTTATAGTTTGTGAGGAGAGCTCCATTGGCAGCGATCCACATGAAGAACTTGACTTTCACAGTAACCTGGGCGCTCTAAATGAGCCGCCATTGACCAAGGCGCTTAACTTTAGAGATTGCGCACAAGGTCATGTAGGTAGACTTGGCCGTGTAGGTTCCTCCCTCATTGAGTTTCCAAACACACATGTCTTCTGCCTCCGAGTCGATGGGTGGGTGAGTTTTATAGACTTCCTGGATAGCATTTGTGGGAAGCCAATGTTCGAGGAACTCACAATCCCACTGGCCATCCAAGTTTATGATGAGGCTACTAACTTTCAGGTCACTGAGCTCCTCTGGGATGGATCTCAAAGCATAATCCTTCAGACCGATGCCACTCAGAAGCCAACACTCATATGAGCTACTTTTAGTAGCTATCAACTAATGAATTATGTGATTTGCTGGGAATTTCAACAAAAGAAATCTAAGCAGGTTAATAGGGACGGTGGGTGTAAAGAAGTGAAACCACTTCTCTACTAAAAATTTGAACAATAAAACCTATAGTCCAAACACACTCAGAAGGTATGATGGAGTGGGTGTAAATTTTCAAATCTTTATATAATGGTAACAAAAGACCAAAGTATCACAACGGAATAAAAACATGACTATATTCAATTATAAAACAAAGGGTTACAAACTTACATCACAAGGATCCATGTAGAGGAAATATAAACCATCTCAAGATTGTCTCCAAGCTTTAACTTCACCATCTAAGTCCATGTCATCAAGCCTTGTCATCCAAATCCTCCACCTAGGGATGGAAGCATACCCCAGCAAAAGAGAAACAATAGGAGACATTAGCAAAGGCTGGTATGTGCATACTAAAAAGCAATTTGAGCAAATTATAAAGAATAAGGAACATCAAAATAAAAGGCTTCCCATGCAAGAGATAAGGACCACCCAAATGGGTATCAAGAAAAAGAATCACATTAAAGGAGATACTTGCCATAAATCAACATAAAAATGATTGTGCCATAAATAAATCCACTACCATGGTGGGAAACAAAACACAAGTAGGGCACACACCCCACAATCAATATCCTACATGCATGTGAGATAAACATAGCCCTAGAACAATATAAACACAATTGGCGACCAAGGCTTCACATCCTTGCAAACCTGATAGAGAATGACTCACTACCAAACTCCCAAATATATATAAAACGGGTCAAGACACACATCTTGCCCTGGGTACGAGGTTCCTTGCCGTCCCAGAAGAGCAGGAAATATCACATCTGCTATAAAAAAACCAATGCAATTTACACTATTCTAGTGCTACTGAATCACATAGCATGTTTAATATGGAGGCAAGTAGAAAGTATAGTCAGAATTATCAAGGTTGCCATCACACAATGGACAACACAAACATATAAACATCCAAATCATAGTGGGCATATAACAACAAATTGAGTTCCACAATGAAAAGGCATAATAAAGATTCCAAAAGAAATTCAAGAAGATATTATATGATCACAAGATCAATAATAATTAAGATACTTCAAATGAAGCATGATTTCAAAAGAACAAGACAATGTGTAGGCTAATGTCCATAGGACCAAGAGTAAGACAAAAATAGGATAATTGCTCAAGAAGAATAATCGGGGATGCAAACATACCTCAACTTCAGAGTTAAACAGGTCCAAAGTCACTTCTAGGTCCAAGACTAGGCTTCCAAAGCACCTATTAGCATATATGTGGGATTAGGGTTAGATTTATATTGATTTCATAAACCCTAAAAACTACCTTTTTATTATGAGCAAATTAGGTTATCAAAACCTTTCCATATTTTAGGTTATACATATTTTATTATATTTTTCTGACTTATAAATTATTAGTTATGAATTATACAATTTATTATCTTATTTAATTAAATCCATTAAATCACCCCTTTAAAACATCATATTCAGGTGACAAAACTAATGCCATTAAAAAGCTTGCATTTTTCTGAATCTAACGAGTATTTATTTGTAATTTTTGGATTAACAGATAATTAGTTATGAATTATTTAACTATCAACCAATCAGAAAAATCCATGTAAACAATAGACTCGTGAAAGAGAGAGAAGGGGGTTGGGCCCCGCTGACCTGGGCCAACCAGCAGAAGCCAAGCCGCAGGGTCAACAACCAGTTTGACCCGCCCCAAACAAGAAAATATGGAGGCAAGATTACTATTTTGCCCTAGATAAAAAAAATAAAACAGAAGAGAGGGCAAGGGTAGAACCGAGATAAGCGCAGGGGGATTCATCCCTCCCACTGCTCCTCACCATGAATGCGAGCAACAAGCTGCTGCGTTGGCTGAGAATGCATGGAACGAAGGAAACGAGATATTTGGAAAATAGACCTCTCAAAAACAGTTGAGTAAACCATGGCGAAGGTGATGGTAGGAAACCAAAACGGATGGAGGCCAAAACACCACATATTTCCTAGGCACATAATCCGGAGAGGAAGAAGATCAAAAGAGGGAAAAGAAGAGGTGCCAACAACTTACCCAATAGAAGGATCCCAAACCTTTGCAAAGGTAAACCGAAGTCAAAGACGCATTTGTCCAAGCTTGAACAGACCCTGGGGACGCCGGCGAGTCCAACCTCCCATGGTAGAGCGGCTGAAGAAGGGGAAGGACTCTCGGGGTCCAGAGAAGTTGAACCAAAGGGAGGAAAACATCCCTGGGATACCAGCAAAGTTCAAGGACCAAGTTCCCAGTGCTCCGATGGCACCAGATAGCATGGGAGAGCTGAACAGGGCAAAAGTCGAGGTTTGCAGAGCACTGGCATCGACTGGGAGAAAGAGGCGACGAAACCCCTATATATAGGATCAAACCAATCGTAAAAGCATGAGGATTGCGGTGGGAAAGACAAAAGGAAATGAGAAGGCAAGGAGAGAAAGGAAACTCAGATCGAAAACCTCAGCTCCTGTACACCCAAAAAGGCAGTCTGACCCAAGGTAGGAGACGAGCTCCCTACCCTTGGATCAGAATCCAACGGCCAAGATAGAAAGTGCATAAGAGAAAACCGAGTATCTAAGAATCATAGCGTTACTGTGACAAAATCGATTTTATTTAATAAAGTGACATTGCATTATTATTCCTTTTCTCTTTCCTCTTTTGAGGGTGCAAACGAACCCCAAATCAAGCCAAATTTTGTACATAAGTTAAGTTAAACATGTAGGTTCCAATTATACAATTAATTTTTCCTTTTAATGGGTTAAATAAATCAAATATCATTTTCTCTTTCCTTCTTCATGAATGGCTTTAGGATTATCCAAATTAGGTGAAACTTCATTGACAAGTTAACTTAAGTGTGTTGAACACGAATTTAGCATTATTTGCAACTTTTGGTGTCATGAATTATATTATTTATTAATTACCCCTTTTAGACAATTTCTCTCTCCTATCTTACCATATTATTCCAAGGTGGTCCAAATTAAATGAAAATTGACATGTAGGCTTATTTTGATGTGTAGATTACGAATTTGAAGTTTATTATTTATTTGAGGCTTTCTTACATGGGTTATAACATCTAGCCCATTAGAGGCCCATTAACCATATTATGCATGAAATTAAGTTATTTATCATTTTATTATCACCAAATGAATTATATGACATATTAGATTACATTATTCATGCATTAGATTATTAGGATCACTCTAACCTCAACCTTGTTTTGTCAAACCCAAAAGGTCACAGTTCTAGGGTAGGGTCCAAGATTTGGTATGTTACAACACTCCACTCCTTAAAAAGGATTTCGTCCTCGAAATCTATAGATCCAAACATCAACTATCAACTATTCTCCACCCCTTAAAGGGTTCAACCTAACAAGTCAAACTAAACATCTTTTTAAAACTACCCACATCTCTTAGTTGGGAAAGTTTTTAGAGTTTTATGTTTCTCATGTATCCAACTATCAAGTCACCATCTAGGGTTGAGTTTTTAGGTTCTCGTGTCTCTAACCTATCAACACTACATGATCATCCAAAAAGTCATAGGGTAGGTCAACTACACCTTTATATCATTTCTAGTCACAACTCCCAAAGTCAAAACTAGGTTTAGAGTTTTACTACCAAAACTTCTCACATCACTTGCATTGTGACTTAGTTTAGAAAACTTCGATGAAATCCAGAAAAATTTTGTACATATAGTAGTGTAATGAAAATATTTTTTTTGTAAATGAAAACTCTGCGAGGTAAAACCAACATATGCCGACACAAAATCAATACAAAAACCAAGTCACAATGTTTCCATATGAATATTTCCTCATAACCTAATCTTGTTCTCAAACCAAACCTTATTGCACAAAAGATCATCGTTGATCAAATCTAGGGTCACATCTCACTTAGAGCTATCTAACAAAGTCAAGGCTTCTATGGGGAGACAAAATTGAAATAGTCAATCCCGACTACCATGGGATCTGATACCATACTTTAAAGAAGTGAAACCACTTCTCTACTAAGAATTTGAACAATAAAACCTCCAGTCCAAACACACTCAGAAGGTATGATGGAGTGGGTGTAAAATTTTCAAATCTTTATTTAATGGTAACAAAAGACCAAAGTATAGCAGCGGAATAAAAACATGACTATATTCAATTATAAAACAAAGGGTTACAAACTTACATCATAAGGATCCATGTAGAGGAAATCTAAACCATCTCAAGATTGTCTCCAAGCTTTAACTTCTCCATCTAAGTCCATGTCATCAAGCCTTGTCATCCAAATCCTCCACCTAGGGTTGGAAGCATACCCCAACAAAAGAGAAATAATAGGAGACATCAGTAAAGGCTGGTATGTGCATACTAAAAAGCAATTTGAGCAACTTATAAAGAATAAGGAACATCAAAATAAAAGGCTTCCCATGCAAGAGATAAGGACCACCCAAATGGGTATCAAGAAAAAGAATCACATTAAAGGAGATACTTGTAATAAATCAACATAAAAAGGATTTTGCCATAAATAAATCCACTACCATGGTGAGAAACAAAGCACAAGTAGGGCACACACCCCACAATCAATATCTTGCATGCATGTGAGATAAACATAGCCCTAGAACAATATAAACACAATTGGCGGCCAAGGCTTCACATCCTTGCAAACCTGATAGAGAATGACTCACCACCAAACTCCCAAATATATATAAAATGGGTCAAGACACACATCTTGCCCTGGGTACGACGTTCCTTACCGTCCCAAAAGAGCAGGAAATATCACATCTGCTATAAACAAAACCAATGCAATTTACACTACTCTAGTGATACTGAATCACATAACATGTTTAATATGGAGGCAAGTAGAAAGTATAGTCAGAATTATCAAGGTTGCCATCACACAATGGACAACACAAACATATAAACATCCACATCATAGTGGGCATATAACAACAAATTGAGTTCCACAATGAAAAGGCATAATAAAGATTCCAAAAGAAATCCAAGAAGATATTATATGATCACAAGATCAATAATAATTAAGATACTTCAAATGAAGCATGATTTCAAAAGAACAAGACAATGTGTAGGCTAATGTCCATAGGACCAAGAGTAAGACAAAAATAGGATAATTGCTCAAGAAGAATAATCGGGGATGCAAACATACCTCAACTTCAGAGTCAAACATGTCCAAAGTCACTTCTAGGTCCAAGACTAGGCTTCTAAAGCACCTATTAGCATATATGTGGGATTAGGGTTAGATTTATATTGATTTCATAAACCCTATAAACTTCCTTTTTATTATGAGCGAATTAGGTTATCAAAACTGTTCCATATTTTAGATTATATTTTCCTGAGTTCAAAACATATTTTATTATATTTTTTTGACTTATAAATTATTAGTTATGAATTATACAATTTATTATCTTATTTAATAAAATCCATTAAATCACCCCTTTAAAAATCAGATTCAGGTGAAAAAACTAACACCATTAGAAAGCTTGCATTTTTTTGAATCTAACAAGTATTTATTTGTAATTTTTGGATTAACAGATAATTAGTTATGAATTATTTAACTATCAACCAATCAGAAAAATCCATGTAAACAATAGACTCGCGAAAGAGAGAGAAGGGGGTTGGGCCCCGCTGACCTGGGCCAACCATCGGAATCCAAGCCGCAGGGTCAATAGCCGATTTGACCCGCCCCAAACAAGAAAAGATGGAGGCAAGATTACTATTTTTCCCTAGATAAAAAAACAGAAGAGAGAGCGAGGGTAGAACCGAGATAACCACAGGGGGATTCATCCCTCCCACTGCTCCTCACCATGAATGCGAGCAGCAAGCTACTGCATTGGCTGAGAATGCAGGGAGCGAAGGAAACAAGATCTCTGGAAAATAGACCTCTCAAAAACGGTTGAGTAAACCATGGCGAAGGTGATGGTAGGCAAACCAAAACGGATGGAGGCCAAAACACCACAAATTTCCTAGGCACATAATCCGGCGAGGAAAAAGATTAGAAGAGGGAAAATAAGAGGTGCCAACAACTTACCCAATTGAAGGAGCCTAAACCTCTGCAAAGGTAAACCGAAGTCAAAGACGCAGTTGTCCAAGCTTGAACAAACCCTGGGGACGCCGGCGAGTCCAACCTCCCATGGTAGAGAGACTGAAGAAGGGGAAGGACTCTCGGGGTCCAGAGAAGCTGAACCAAAGGTAGGAAAACATCCCTGGGATACCGACGAAGTTCAAGGACCATGTTCCCAGTGCTCCGATGGCACCAGATAGCATGGGAGAGCGAACAGGGCAAAAACCGAGGTTTGCGGAGCTCTGGCGTCGACTAGGAGAAAGAGGCGACAAAACCCCTATATATAGGATCAAACCAATCGTAAAAGCATCAAGATTGCGATGGAAAAGACAAAAGGAAATGAGAAGGCAAGGAGAGAAAGGAAACTCAGATCGAAAACCTCAGCTCCTATACATCCAAAAAGGCAATCCGACCCAAGGTAGGAGATGAGCTCCCTACCCTTGGATCAGAATCCAACGACCAAGATAGAAAGCACATAAGAGAAAACCGAGTATCCAAGAATCATAGCGTGACTGTGACAAAATCGATTTTATTTAATAAAGTGACATTGCATTATTATTCCTTTTCTCTTTCCTCTTTTGAGGGTGTAAATGAACCCCAAATTAAGCCAAAATTTGTACATAAGTTAAGTTAAACATGTAGATTCCGAATATACACTTAGTTTTTCCTTTAAAAACTTTTAGTGGGTTAAATAAATCAAATATCATTTTCTCTTTCCTTCTTCATTAATGGCTTTAGGATTATCCAAATTAGGTGAAACTTCATTCACAAGTTAACTTAAGTGTGTTGAACATGAATTTAGCATTATTTGCAACTTTTGGTGTCATGAATTATATGTATTTATTAATTAGACCTTTTAGGCAATTTCTCTCTCTTATCTTACCATATTATTCCAAGGTGGTCCAAATTAAATGAAAATTGACATGTAGGCTTATTTTGATGTGTAGATTACAAATTTGAAGTCTATTATTTATTTTGAGGCTTTCTTACATGGGTTATAACATCTAGCCCATTAGAGGCCCATTAACCATATTATGCATGAAATTAAGTTATTTATCATTTTATTATCACAAAATGAATTATATGACATATTAGATTACATTATTCATGCATTAGATTATTAGGATCACTCTAACCTCAACCTTGTTTGGTCAAACCCAAAAGGTCACAGTTCTAGGGTAGGGTCCAAGATCTGGTATGTTACAGTGGGGGAGCTGCTTGTGTGTGTGCTTGTATATTCTCAATAGTTTAAGGCCATAAACACATGGGGAAGCTACTTTTACACCTCATGCTTGCTTCTATCCTTATTAATGGTCTATATTTGCCTCTTCCTTGCCCAAATACAAAACTATGCTTGCTTTCTCTTTCCTCTAACCAGGAGTAATGAATTCACTCTGTTTTTCTATGGAACCAACTGCTCTAAGGTAGAAGACAACCCCTTTTTGGAGAAGAAGGTCTCCTAGGGCTCCATATAGCCATACCTAGGGTTTCCAAGGTCATCTTCTAGGGAATTCGACCAAGGCAAGTTGTTTTCTTCCTTCCTTCTTCATTTTTCTTGATCTTCTCCTTCCTTAGACCTTCCTCTAGGTCATAACTTTGTTGTTTCATGGTAGAATTTTCTCCAAAGCTCTAAAACCCTACCTTTCTTGCTCCTTATGTTTAGGGTTTGCTCATTTAATGAAGAAAGGTGCTAAATGGACGAATTCATAGCTTATTCTTGGATTTTCTACCCTAACTACTCGAGATTTCTTCTGTGTGGGATTTCATCCTATAATTAGAGGAAAGTTTTATAACTTGCTCCATGTTTATTGCTTACCATAAGCTTACTAGCTCATGTTCTTGCTTGAAAATGATGATTTATGCACTAAAAAGCTATGCTTGACTTGGATTTCAATTTTTATAATGTTCCATGTTCTAATTTCAATTCTAGATGAACCTGTGATCATGTGTACATTATTCCTAAGGTATAATATGACTTGGATCAGGTTGTTTTGACAACCTATGGTGCTAAGCACCTATCAAACAATGGTCAATTTTAGGGTTTAAAGCTGATTTCTCCTATAAACCATGACCCGATGATGGTACCATTACAACAACCCTATGGTGTTGTCTTCATAACAACTAATGGTCATGATCAAGGGTGTCAAATGATGGTGACAACCTATGGTTACCCCCTTAGGTCAGGTTTTGGACCAATTATAATATTAATGATCAACCATTAAGTACCCTATTGATGTTATCAATCAATGATGACATTAGCTTAATATTTGATGTTGATTAATGAATATCGTGTTGATCTAACAACCTATGGTGATTTAATGGTCACTAACGATGGTGGATCAGGTCTCTAAAACCTATGTTGAGTCAATCATTGTAGTTGTATAATCAATTAAGCCTTAGACCAATGATTTCTTGGGTCATTTGATGCAATGGTTGAACCTATATTGTAATTGATGGTTTTAATATATGAAATCGACCCAATGGTCAAGATCTACTATTTATTCCTCCAATAAAGTGGAATAATGACTAATGTAATATGTTGGTCCTAATAATGTGATTTAGATGGTTTCCTTTATATGATCAACTTAAGGAGCTTAATTGTTGACAATGGATGGCTTGTTTTAAATGAACAGTCAATTGTGGGTTTTACCCTACTCTCAATGGAACTTTTTGTGTTGTTAATCAAGGGATCTCTAGGGTTAGATGGTGAATATTTCGAGAGCACAAATAAAGGACTTAATTGGTGGTTTATCCAAGGTGTTTATCTAATGATGATAGTCTGGCTAATGATGATAGTTATTATCTACTCCTTCATGTATTTTGTTAATCATCAATATTGCTGATCTTATTTGTTATCTCTGATTAAACTGCTTAACTATTTAGTTGCTTAAAAATGTTGTAATCAATAAACGTTGTTGGAGGTTATATCTCTTACTGGGACATGGGTCTCACCCTTGTGGTTCACCACATTTTTTTAGGTAATTGGAAGTGACAAAAACAAACATGTGGCAACAAAGAGGAGCTATATTAATGATTCTTTTATAAAGTTGATTAGATGTCTAGTGTGTCCTAGAGTCATCCTTGTACTCTTAGGTTCGGGCGAGAAAAAGTTTGTATATGGTGTTTCAAACGAATCAAACTTTTGTTAGCATATTAATACTTGTTTATGTGGCATATATGAATATTGTTCTCCTGTGTATATATGTGGTGGCTAAGACGATAGAACAATTTGTATCAAATTCTTGGCATAGTACAAATATAAGAAAGATGTTGGGCTCTTATGCAAATGTTTCTGAGTGAGTGTTTACATTGAAATCGGTTTTAATTTACCCATATTTTTGGGTATGTGATTAATTAGTGATTTATTGTGTTTTATATTTTGAGTAATCTTGTTTAGTGTAACAGGTTCTTACAAGTTGGTATCAGAGATTTAGGTTCACTGAGTCTACAAGGACACTAGGATTTAGGACTAGGATGATGTATAAGTTAGGATTACGACATAAAAATAAGGTGCATACTACCTAATCTCAGTATTTGGGTGCCCTGGCCAGGTATTCAATTATTGAAGAAAAGGTAAGTATGGAACTCTTAAATTGTTATCTTTCTGATTACTCTGATCAAGTAGTCATTTTGAGACAATCTAAAGAGCATAACGAATAACAAATCATGGTGTGAATATTTCAATCCTATCTTAAAGAAGATGGGAATTGCATCGTAATCTATCCAAACTTGAATGTTTGGTAACTATAAGAGAAAGATACAACACCATGAAATCTAAATCTGAATACAAATAAGGAAAAGAGGAGTTCTTGAAGATGTGATTCAAGAAGAAAATAAAGTAAAAGACAGATAAGTCTATGCTTATAAAGTGATTTAAGGTATGAAATCCACATAAGATGGAGAGAACTCCAATGATAAGTATATAATGAGAAGATAAATGAGAACAATGACAAAGGAATAAGGTGGAAATTAAGTTAATCTCAGACCAACCTATGTGTGTAAGAAAGTGTTAATGTAAAATAAGCATGACATTGAAAGAAATTAAGACAGACGAACCATGTTTAATAAAGAAAATGTGGAATATGATGATTTACCTATTGACAAGTGGTTGAAAAACATAATAAAATAAGAGAACATACCCAAGTGGGATAAATAGTCATAAAGGAAGGAGTAATGAGATACGGTAATCATGATGATTCCTATGCAAATGGCAAGGAAACCAAAATGAAAAAGGTAAAATAATACATAAGAAGTTGTAACCTACATAATGAAGATATAATTGGTTACCTTTTTGCTAGTGACCATCGAATGATGTTGCTATGATGTGGAAAGTGTGTTTCCCTTTGTGTCTTTCCTTTCTAGGGAAAAACTTTCAAGTGGATCATTGCCACTTGGTATGTGTGGATTCATTGTAAACATGAGGGTGGATAGCTTATTATAGCATAAGGTTGTTTGGACTATGGTTCCAAGATCATAAAGTTTGTGATGATTTTGCTTTTGAGCCTTCCAATAATTAGGAAGACTCCTCTTATATGTCTTGATATTTGTTATGTTGGTAAAAGTAGATGATGTAAGGATGTGAGTTGCTTATAGAACATGAGGTGGATACCAAGGTAATGAATCCTAGTATCCAAGATGTATTAATAATATGAGAAATATGTGAAGGTTGGAGATGTTTAGTAAATGAACATTCCAAGCATTACTCTTCCATAGAGAGAGAGGGAGAGAGAGTTGATGATGACACTAAATGTTGTTTGGAAGAAAAAACAAAAGTGATTCTATAATGTTGTGTATGGTTCAGTGATAGCTAGGCAAGACCACTATCAAGGATAGATGGTTTGTTGGTTAATAGATATGTGATATTATTTTCCTTTAAGATAAACCTATGATCAAATATCAATGCATAAGAGTTAGATTGGATGACATAATTCAAATGACCATGATGAGTTTAGAGTTATGTCCTTTAGACTAACCAATGTACCAACATAATTTATGAATATGAGGAACAGAGTGTTCAAGTAATGTCTTACAAGTTGTAGCAATCTTTGAATGATGACATGTAAAAGTATTTCAAATATGGTCAAAAATATGATCAATATTTCTTCAAAACCCTTAGGGTTGTCGAAGCAGCAATATCTATGAGAACAAGTTGAATAAGAGTGAGATGGGGTTGATTATATTTCTTTATGGGATCATGATATGTCTTCTAAGTAGGTTGTGTAAATCCTAGTAATGTGAAGATAGTGTTGTTATTTCAACCCTTACAAGGTTGACTAGGAATGATGTTTCCTTGTATGGAATGATAGTTTCCAGCATCAATATTTCTTTTGACGTTGAAAAAAGAACTGGCAAGAGTTCTAGTGTTAGTATATAAAAAAAAGGATGGATACATTGCCTTTTTTTATGCTTCAAGGAATGGTGTGGGATACATGCCATGATTGGTAAAAATCTAGCAAGTATGACTTTTGAGTAATGTTTTGATACAATAGATATAATTTTAAGATGATAGATAGAATTTAAAGTTGAACATTACTACTGGAGTTGTAAAGATGACACAACAAGTTTCTACATTCAATAATGAGAATGTCTTCTTAGGTGGGGATTTTTGTGCTGACCCAAGAGGATATATTTATGAATGAGATGAAATCACCATGATATGCAAGTAACCATGTGAAGGTAATAGGATGAGGTGCAAAGGAAGTAACCATGTTTGTTTACCTTGGATTTCAGGGGCGAAATCCCTGTTAGGGGTTTATAGTTGTAAGGACCCTGAACTTGCTTAATGAGTTGAATGAGATTAATTACCATAATTGAATGCTTATAACCCTAATATAACCTTTGATATGTTTTTAAATCATAAGACAAGCTTAAGTTTCAAATTTGGTCCAATTTGGACATTGTTTGAGCAAGTTATGCAATTTTCTATACATTTTGGACTTTTCTACAATTTACCCAATTGAGGGGTTTTCTTTGCAATTTGTCACATAAATTATGTTACTTAGATTTTATATTATCATTCTTGAGATTTTTGAGCCATGGGGCTCCTAGTTGCACGGATGAGCTACTTTTAGTAGCTATCAACTAATGAATTATGTGATTGGCTGGGAATTTCGACAAAGGATATCTAATCAGGTTAATAAGGGCCGTGGGGGAGCTTCTTGTGTGTGTTCTTGTACATTATCAATATTTTAAGGCCATAAACACATGGGGAAGCTACTTTTACACCTCATACTTGATTCTATCCTTATCCAAGGGCTATATTTGCCTCTTCCTTGCCCAAATACGAAACTATGCTTGCTTTCTCTTTCCTATAACCTGGAGAAACGAATTCACACTATTTTTTTGTAGAACCAACTGCTCTAAGGTAAAAGACAACCCCTTTTTGGAGAAGAAGGTTTCCTAGGGCTCCATCTAGCCCTACCTAGGGTTTCTAAGGTCATCTTCTAGGGAATTCGACCAAGGCAAGTTGTTTTCTTCCTTCCTTCTTCATTTTTCTTACTCTTCTCCTTCCTTAGACCTTCCTCCAGGTCGAAACCTTACTATTACATGGTAGAATTTTCTCTAAACCTCTAAAACCCTACCTTTCTTGCTCCTTATGTTTAGGGTTTGCTCATTTGACGAAGAAAGGTGCTAGATGGACATATTCATAGCTTATTCTTGGATTTTCTACCCTAACTGCTCGACATTTCTTCTATGTGGGGTTTAATCTTCTCATTAGAGGCAAGTTTTATAACTTTCTCCACGTTTATTTCTTACCATAAGATTACTAGTTCATGTTCTTGCTTGAAAATGATGATTTATGCACTAAAAAGCTATGCTTGACTTGGATTTTGATTTTTATAATGTTCCCTATTTTGATTTCAGTTCTAGATGAACCTATGATCATGTGTAAGTTATTCCTAAGGTATAATATGACTTGGATCAGGTTGTTTTGACAACCTATGGTGCTAAGAACCTATCAAACAATGGTCAATTTTAGGGTTTAAAGTTGATTTCTTCTATAAACCATGACCTGATGATGGTACCATTGCAACAACCCTATGGTGTTGTCTTCATAACAATTTATGGTCATGATCAAGAGTGTAAAATTATGGTGATAACCAATGGTCACCCCCTTAGGTCAGGTTTTGGACCAATTAGAAGTTTAATGATCAACCATTAAGTACCCTACTGATGTTATCAATCAATGACAACATTAGCTTAATATTTGATGTTGATTAATGAATATAGTGTTGATCTAAGAACCTATGGTGATTTAATGGTCACTAATGATGGTGGATCAGGTCTCTAAAACCTATGTTGAGTCAAGCATTGTAGTTGTATCATCAATTAAGCCTTAGACCAATGGTTTCTTGGGTCATTTGATGCAATGGTCGAACCTATACTATAATTGATGGTTTTAATATATGAACTTGAGCCAATGGTCAAGATCTAATGTTTATTCCTCCAATAAAGTGGAATAATGGCTAATGTAATATGTTGGTCCTAATAATGTGATTTAGATGGTTTCCTATATATGATCAACTTAAGGAGCTTAATTGTTGACAATGGATGGCTTGTTTTAAATGAACAGCCGATTGTGGGTTTTACCCTACTCTCAATGGAAATTTTTGTGTTGTTAATCAAGGGATATCTAGGGTTAGATGGTGAATCTTTCTAGAGCACAAATCAAGGACTTAATAGGTGGTTTATCCAAGGTGTTTACTTATGTAAACAATCAATGGTCTTACCTATTAAACATCTAATGGTTCTGGGTGACATTATGGCACAAATATATGGATTGAATGATGATGGAACAAATGGAGGGTTGCCCTTAATAAGGTAGTCTTACCTATTCACTCATATGAACAAAAAGGATGATAATCATATTGTGTTGATATGTAACCCTAATGAGGTATAGCTTGCTATACCTTGCTTTGATATAACTAAATGATGGTAATTGGATAAGAATAGTCCTTGAATGATTAATACAATCATGGAATACTCTCTTATTGTTGTTGAAGCCCTAGTATGCTATAACCTGATGGTTACACCTTGATTTATGTGTGGGCTCATACTTGAGAATAGTATGGAATGTGATGGCGATGCTTCACCTTATGCATCCATGATCCAATGGGGATGCCGTGATTCTTTGACCTAAAATCACTACACTCAATACATGTCGTTGGGTACACTTTGACATCATCAAATGTAGTCCTGAAATATAGATTGTTATAAAGGGGATGATTGGGTGACTTTGACACATGGGGCTTTTGAGGAGTGAGTGATAGATATGGGATTTGTCCCTCGTGAGGGAGTTTGATGTCCATGGCCACTTGATGAGTAGGACTGAGAAAGGCATGTGCATGCATGTGTGAATCAACATGTGATATTGATGTCACACATATCTCATCCAGTCTGCTCTGAGATCAAGGAAGTGAATGAATGTTGAAAGGATGACTATTCCATGCCTTGAGTTCATTTGGGATATCAGTGACAAAGGAATTATACATTCACTGTAACACCATTCACGGATCGTAGGATTGAAAGTTGTTCTCCAACTTTCCTTTTCACTTGGGTAGCACTGATGTGCGACTAGGCACCACTCTTTGCTTGTGAAGTCATAAATGTTATGGACTTTCACTGCCAACGTGAAATGGGCATGCAAGGTCACACACATAGGATTTAACCTGGAAGAGGAGTTTATCCACGAATGATGTTTAGCTTGTTTACTAAATGTGTTTAGTAGTTCAATTAAACATTCAATCAATTGACTTGACTCAGAATCACTAAGTTGAAGTGTAGGACTAACTAATTTGGGTGTCAGATTGATTGAAAACTGCATTGACCATTTTCTGCACAACCTGGACTGCCAACTGATAGGTTCAAGCTGTTGAACCGATCGGCTCAGGGTCAAGGGAGACGACCAATTCAAGTGTTGAACTGATCGGTTCAGCTGGACCAAACGAGCCAGTTGGGAAAGTTAGGTTGGTGAGAAAATATTTTTGTTTCACTTATACAATTCGAGTGGGACAAGTATTGATCTTTGGATTAATTGGAAATGAAAAGAAGAAAGTCAATTGGAAAATGCCCTGGGAAGTGAAATGACTGATTCATGAATGAACCGATCGATTCATCTCCCCAAATGACTGATTCATGAGATGAATCGATCGATTCAATCCCCAAATGATCGATTTGTTTGTGAAACGACCGGTTCACCTCTCGCAGTGTATCAATTCATGGAAATTCTAGACCCTTCTAATCTGGATTTAGTCCCACATTGCCCAGGTCTGAGAACCCTGACCCTGACTGCTCCTATATATAAGGGGGTACTGGGGGCTTCTCAAGAACAACTCAGACAACACTAGTTTCTCTACAAAGTTGTCCAATCTGGTTGTGGTAACTGAGAGAGCCCAAGCAAGTGCTACGTGACTAGGGAGGCACAATGAGCGAAAGACAACTATAGGATGACAACTAGTGGCAGGAGAGCACATCGGTGACTAGAACACCGACAGAAGAGGACGACTCCTTCCAATGTCCTGTAGGACATGACGATTGGAGTTCCCGGTGGTCTGTGTGGACTACTAAAGAGTCGGGAGATTTCTATTGCTTGGAGGACAACCATCAATCGGTCAGTCCGGGTGTGACCAGGAGCTACACAGACACCATCCAAGACTGAAGGTGAAGACCGTGCTATCCGTGAGGTAATGTCACTGAGCAAGCCTTAGGACAAGATACGCCTCTACAAACCATCCTTCCTACTATATAGATGTTGACGAGATCTCTTTGGGTTCTGGGTTTGGGGAGAAATTTTTTGTTTCCGCTGCCATCTCTGCCTCCCCTAAAACCCAATAGTATGTAGGTTTGAGATAGTCACACTTATACTTAGTTGTTATACACATAGTCACTTTATGAGATTGCATAATTGAAACAACCAAATAGTTTAGGGTTCATGGAAACTGATCAATCTTCAAGAAAACATCGTGAAACATAAATCGGTTAATCGTAATTTGACCACATACCTAATCAGCAGATTTCACAAGCCAATAGTAATTCCAACCAAGAAAGCAAGCTAAGCAAGTAGTTCATGCATACAATCAAGGATCTTGAAAAACACATGTACTCTATTTACTACATACTTTATCAAGATTCTATCTATTCGACTTGAACTTGCTTCATAGGGTTTCCTACTCCTTTTTAGGTCAACAAACCCTAAAATAGATTTTCTACACATAGAACCCTAATTACTCAAATTTCCACATTAAGGATCTTTTATACTCAAATTGGCTTAGAATCATCATATCTCTATTTTAATTCATGGATTTGCACAATTAAAACCATTAAAAGACACATTCACCTAAATTAGGGTTTTTAAGTCCATTAATGCATATTCATGTACATGGAACCCTAAATCAAGCCATTATGTATGAAGATCATCATTTTAGATCTAATTCTTCCCTTATTAACAATAGGTTAATATTTTCTCAAAGCATTCAAAATACATTATTAGATCCAACTATCATCAAATCTAAGGGTTTTTCATTAATTAAACCATTAAAGATGATAACATTATACACTTTTGTAATTCCAAGCGAAATTAGGATTCAATTATATTTTTATTGCATTCCTTGCATTTTTCTGATGAATTTTCACATATAATTTTACTTCATCAGAGCTACCAAATAATTTCTAGAATTATTTTAAGAATTATATTACCTGAACCAATCGGGGCTTGACACGTCATCTGTGATTATTTTCTTTATTTGCTGGGATGACTCAGGTGGAAAGATGCCCGCACCCTTGCATCATGAACACACTTTTAGGGGAAAACTAGTCATTTGCCTCTTTCCTCCTGCCTGCTCGCGCTAGGGTAATTCCCTGTCCGATGTAGGGACTCCAGCGCACCCCCAAACAACCCCCGACAACCTCTCTGCCTCTGACCGCGTGGTATCACCACCTAGGCGCAGAGGTCGGCTACCTCCCTAGCCTCCAAGGAGCTCCACCCAGAGGGAGACACTCTCCCTTGGATACTGATTGAGCTGCAGACAACTGGGTAGCGATTTGCAGACCATGGTTTCACACCGGGGTTTCGCAGGAGAGGGACACGACGGTTCAAGGTTCTTTAACGCTGGATGACCACCACGACGGGCCCTGGGGCCATGAAATAACATCCGTGCAGGTGCCCTCCCATGGTAGATGGAAGAAGGAGGAGAAAAGTCAGTTTCTAAGGGATCACCACCCAGGGCTGTTGTCCTCTTCAGGTTCTACGCATCCCATGGTCAACAGATCTTCACGTAGAGCTACACTCGATCTCCTCCAGGTCAGGGTATCATTGAAGGCATCACCAATCAATCCATAACATCGAGATGGAAGAGGGATAATTGGACATTGAGGAGTTCGAAGGGAGATGTAGGGGAGAGGGTAGGCCATTTCTGAATCACGCATTATACAGACCTATATATATAGATGTTTGTTCTCATCTTTCCTTTCCACGTACCATGAAACCTCCCTCTTTCATACCTTGGATTTGGTGGCCTTAACGTATAAGGAAAGAAACGACCAACACTATTTCCATCCTATGTTATAAATATGGATTTGGTTGAGATAATCCAATACATAATACTTGCCCTCCAAGCAATTAGTTAGTTACCATTATCATATGGGAGTTCTTTTTATGTGAAAGGTATTTCCAAAATGCCAACAATACATATCAATTAAAAGACATTTCTTTTTATTCCAATTTTACCAAAAATTATAAATATTACTCATGATGCCATAAACATTGTGTTGCTTCTCTTGGCAAGATAATTATCCCTTTAATTATCTTAAAACACCATGTATTTTATTTTCTTTTGGAACCATGATAATTATTTCATTTATCATAACCAAATTCATGATTATTTATTCATGTGTGAAATCCTTCTACCACTACAAACATTGTGGATTCAAAATCTCATCCATGATATCCCATTATCCATATTTCCACATATTTCTTATCTCTTCCTCATTATCTCAAATTTCCTTCTTAATATTGCATTATTTGATTTCTTCTTTTCCTTTTAATCATGTTGAATTTATTAATATATTATACTCCATGAAATCACATGCAAAAAGGAAATATTGCAAAGGGAATCCATTTAATACATATAATTCACACCATTCTCCATAATCATACATTTATTGGGGAAATTGCATTTTCCACCATATGAACCTGAAAATTAGGGTTGTAACATCCTTCCCCTCTTATAGGAATTTTGCCCTCAAAATTCCACCAAACACAAACAAAGCAGGATAAGTTCTTTCCATGTCCATCAGGGCTCCCATGTGGCTTCATCCTTTCCATGGTTCTTCCAAAGAACCTTTATCATCTATTACTCTTACATCTGTGTTCTCTCTCACCTTGGTATCTCGTACCCTCATAGGTGACTCAGGATATGTCAGCCTCCCTTGAAGCTCAATCGGTTCAATGCTCAACACATGGCTCAGGTACATCACATAGTGCTCTAGATTGGACTCATGGAACGCATCATACAACGTATTATCCTGAGGGGTAAGGCATACACATCTCCACCAATCCATCTCAAGTGGACCCATGTATCAAGGACTCATCTTTCTCAGCTATAGCTCAGAGGGGTCGGGTTTTCATAACACATGTTCTCCCAAAGTGCACTGCATGTCAGTCTGCTTCACATCAGCTCACGACTCTTGTCGCCCCTGGACTTTCTCAGCCATTGCACAATCAAAGCGACTTCATCTGCACACACTGTGGTATCTCTGACCTTCACAAGTTCCTCTCACCGACATCATCCTAGTGAAGCGGTGACTGACACGACCTCCCTTATGGAATCCTAAATTAATACTAAGGTCATGAAGGGGTAAGACTGATGGAAGTAGGAGTTGTCTGTTCCATGGATGCACGAGACCATAGGGTCGGGAGGCAACAACTACCTTTGACCAAGGACCATGGGTTAGGAGGTTCGCCACCTTCATGAGTTCATGGGACCTAAGGGGTAAAAGAGAGAGGCACTCCTTAGATGCATAAGGGTCAGATCACCCCAAAAGTACCGGAACCCTGGAGACCTTGAGGTAACGACTAAGGATTGTACATAAAGGAGATATGTTAAGATCTAAAAGGTGATGGGAAAAGTCTTCCCATGGGTGTAGACCCATAATCAAGTTGTTTATGATGTGGAGACATGTGATGTACGTTTCAACTTAGTTTGGAAAGTGTACAGGTGATGTGTGATGCACCATCTCTACTCTTGGAACGAGATGAACTTTGTATTTGGACTGCAACCAAATGCTTATTTCCTCTCCTTATATGGGTGAGAGATAGGACAATAAGTATGCCATACACTAAGGATAAAGATGATGTGAGTTGAAACATTGCTATGATGTTTGAGGATAGAGAAAGTATCATACCTTTTGGAAAGTACTTGGAATGGATGGTTTATCAACACAAAGAGAACTAAGGTAGTCATCATGAGGACATTCTTATCAAGAATAGTATGGAGTTTATGAGTTATATAAGTTTGAGTTTGATAACTAAGATGATGAGCTCAGAGTTTTCTTGACTTAGTTAGACCTAAATACGAGATGAGGATGATAAGTGGAGTATATGAAGGTTTATGTCTTCACTGTTACCTAGCATATAAGAATGTAAGGTGGTAATGGATGCTCTTTGTCAAGAGGCAGCTATCTAGTTTAGCCAGTAGAGCGGCTAGAAGAGGTGGTTGGGAGAACCCTAAGTTTATGAGACATGTTTGGCTAACAACAAGATACAACCCGACCCATTGGTCGAGTAGGGGTTGTTTGGTTAGCCAGTCTAGAGCTTGATGAGATACAAGGATGGTTGTAAGAACCTAAGTTACACCTCTCAGGAAGGGGAGGTGATGGAACCCACGACTAGAGCATTTTAGGGTTTTAGAGAAATCAACCTTGAGGAATCATGACAAGTAGAGGCTCATGATGTTAAGTACACTATAGTACTACTAAGATAGTTAAGTGTGCACTATTACTTTGTATACCTATGATGAAGAAGGACGTAGAGTTGCATGTGGCTGGTCACCATGCATGCCAAGAGGTGAAGGCTGAACACCAATAACCCATTGAGTTTCGACCGATAATGAAGAGTCCCCAAGAGGGAATGGGAGTGGATCACCATAGACATTGTGGTGAGTCTTCCCTGGACCAAGAGAGGCCAGGATGCAATATGGGTTATGGTAGATCACCTTACCAAGTTGACCTAATCACTTGTCTAAGAGAGAGCACTATCAGTGTGAAAGATATGGGTGAACTATATATGAGAGAGAGATAGTTCATTTACACTGTGATCTGAGTTTGATATCATGAGTATGACCTCAAGTTTACTTCCGTGTTGTGGAAGTAGGTACAAGAAGACCTTGATGCTAGATTGAAGTTTAGCACATCTTATCACCCCTGACTATTAGACGGTCAAGAGAGTATAGTCCAGACTAGAGGGTCTAATCAGAGCATGTGTGCTCGTTCGGGTGAATACATGGGAGTAGTTCCTGCCCTAAGAGAGTTTGCTTGTGATGATAGCCACCATAGCCAGTATTGGGATGTAAGAAGCTGTAAAGAAAAGGAAACATAATGAACTTTAGAGTCATATTTTGAAGATACGAGATAAGGGCCTCCATGGTTCCAAAGTTCTTGGATCCAAGTAAATCATCCTTCATGTATGCTGACGCCATATAAACTATAGACAGGTCCCGTGCTATAAGAAACTAGTAGGCAGTCATCATGCTCACAGATAAATAACCTTTGACTTGTACGGTTTCACGGAGTGAATCTGCCATTATTAGAATATTTCCTTTCAGGAAAACAAGCTCATCGTTCTCTGCGTATAGCCTAGACATGATGAGTCTGAGTTCATTATCAGAAAGGCTCTTGCATGCGGCAAGGTCAAAGTTTGGAAACGTTGGTTGTATGGTCGATAGATGCACCATTAGTTGGGATAATCTGTTGATGGTGGCCCCGATTAACAAATCGATGTCCCCCTTGTCATCTGCCATATCAAAAGTATAAGGGTCCCATTGGCATTGTTCGGGGACCTTGGCGGTCTGTTGTTGCTTTTTCTCCAACTCCTTTAGAATCATTCTGTATGGATGCTTTTGCGGACGTTGGATAGCAGAAAAGAGGTATCGAGGGACATCATCTTGTGCCATTATCGCGTCCTTGAAGAACCGTCTGTCGTAGATACGTTCCATGGCGTAACGTCCTCATAGAGAGTGCATATCCTCTGTGGCTAACTCGGTAAAGGGGATTTGTCTATTGAATGCTTCCGTGAATCTTATTGTGTAGAAAGCGCAATCCCTTGAACCTTCTAGTGTTTGAATTGTTGGGTTGATGATTTGGAACCAGGGTTGGTTCCAACCATGTCGAAGAGATGGGCAGGCAGCCCATATTACTTTGAGAAGCCGGAAAGGAATGCATCCTGCTTCCCTGACTTCTAAACCAGCAAAATTTATCTGTCTGACCGTTAGCTCAGTGGCACAGAAGTTGTACACCTTGGCGTCGCGGGCCTCAATGTCGACGATCATTAGCAGCCAGTGTCTGGAAACTCTAAAGGGCACTGTGATGTAGTGTTCCTTCCGTGCAAGACCAGTTCGTAGTCGCTCTATGGACTTTGCCTGTAAGTCCTTGTGTAATAAGGATAAGGATAGAGCAGGCAAAACATTTAAATAAGGCTGCAACTTCTTTGGGCTATGGAATTCCTCTATAGTGTTAGCAAGGAGGATGCAAAAGATAGCCATCTTCACCTCTGATTGTGGTCGAAGGAGAATACGGAAGTCTTCACGTGTCAACCTGCGCTTTGTTTTCGTATTGTTATAGATGATGTTCCCCCCATTTTTGGCATCATATACAATAGCGTTCAGGATAAAGATGTCCTGAACATCTAATGTAGAGATGGCCGCCATGTCCAAGTCTTTCATCTTGTAAGGTAGAGGTGGCAGCGGGGGAAGGTCTTGTGGTGGAGGAAGTGAAGTCTACTCGCTATCATCCAAAAATTGAGGCAGATCTTCATCTTTGTCAGAGTCATTTCCAGAGTTGAGTCTATCATCTGTGTTGAGACTCACTATGTCAGATTCCTCCTGTTCTGAGGGGAGGGGTGCAGATTGCTCTGGAGCAGAATGTTGATGAATGGCTACTGTGGGTGGGCTAATGCTGGTTTCCATTATGCATTGTTGAAACTCAGCAAAAGCAGCTTCTTTTGCAGCATCCCCTATGGATCCCATAGCTGAGAAGTTAAAGAATTGATCCCCATATGACATTGTTATATTTTCATTATTATCGGGGGACTTGGTATCTTTGTTTCCACCTTCTTGGTGGTCTCTATTACTTCCCTTCTCTGCAAGTTCTACCCCTTGGCTAGTGCCCTCTCCAGCATTTCCAGGGTCATCGGGTTGATCATCTAAGAAGGAGATATCGTTGTTGGAGTTAGCCAAGGAATCAGAATCCTCATCATTGTCTTCACTTTCATCTTCATCATCATCCACTTCCTTATCCGTTATTTTTTTGATCGATGTTTTCTTGCACTGCCGATGGATGGCTTGTAATTCTTCGAGTGCCACTTGCACATGCTCATGGGTTTCAAGCAGTGTGTCATGTCTTTACCCAAAACCCCATCATCTCTCTAGGCACTCGTGGTCAAACTTACATCCTTTCATAGGGATCATGGCGACCTACCTAACTTGGTCAGGCCCCATAAGGTTACCTCTATGGCAACATATCTTCATGCCCCTTAGAGATGGTCACACAAGGGTCTATAGATTCTTTCTCACACCATGTGCTCTCCACTTAGCTCATCAAGATCCTATGGGAGACCTCTTTAGGTTACCTCGAACCTATACAAAACATGCACTTGGTGGAAGGGTCCCTCCCTAGGATGGAGAGAAAACTATCTCTCAAAGGTCACAAACATCTTTTTTCCCAAGGTTTACATCATTATGTGCATGCTTAGCCCTATCATGCTACTCATACACATAGTAAAAGACAACCCATTAAGCCATTTTGAGTTCTTTGGCATGTCATACTTGTTCCTTATTCCTCAAAGTTGGCCAATATCATACATATATTGAAAACTACTAGAGGGGGGTGAATAGAGTTTTATAAAGTTTTTAATAATAATTTAAACTCAAACAACCACAATGAAAATATTGGACAAGGAGACACAGGGTTTAGAGTGGTTCCAACTATAGAAAATACTATAGCCGTCAGTCCACTACCCGGTTGCTTACCCAACCGGGATTTGAAAAGAAATTTATTTTATTACCTCGCAAGGACTTTACATAAAATACAATTTCTTTTCCCAAACCCTTCAAGCAGCCTTCACCTAGAAGTAATCGCCCAACCTTGAAGCAGCCTTCCCTTGAAGTAGGTGCACCAACTCCCGTTGCACCAGCCTTCTGAAGTAGCTTCCCGTGCGATAGCCTTCTTGAAGTAGCTTGAAGTCCCCTTCTCCACCTGAGAAGTCAACCCTCTCCGATCCACAGCCTCCAACCCTAGGAGTAGCAAGGAGAGTACAAAAGATACAAAGGAACAAGAAAGAAAAAGGAAATTACAACTTATCCTTTAAGCCCAAGGCTTGATTTGCCTATATCAAGCGTGTAGATCTCCTAACCAATGTGTATGACAATGTGATTGCAGTGGATAGGAGATACTAGCCTATAGGACACGAAATGGGAGCAATAGGAATGAATGACAAGTGTAGGAATTGCTCTATTGCTTTAAAACAGATTGCAAGTGTGTATTCAAGCTCAAGTATAGCACAAGTATAGCTTTGGTGTATTTTGGTGTCCTAAGGCATGTCCTATTTATAGGAGTGGCCTATGGATACTTAAGGACATTCTAGACAACTTCTAGGGGCTTCTAAGTGCTTAACTAGACGTTAGATATAAGTTAGGTGCATTAGTAACGACTAGTTACTTTATTCTGCAGTTGCTGTCAGAGACCATCTCGGTCGACAATTTGTCGACCGAGATACCTACTCGGTCGAAGTTTTGTCGACCGACAGGCTCTCTAGATTAACGTTTATTTGCAACTGTCAACTGCTGTGTCTAACGGCTACTTTTGGTCAATCTCGGTCGAGAAGTTTGTCGACCGAGAGTGTCTCGGTCGAGGAGTTTGTCGACCGAGATAGATCCTGTTTCAAGGTTTCAATTTAGGCATTAATTATATGTGTGAGTGTGCATATTGTGATCCTATTGGAAGGGGATGACTTGTCTTAGTGAGGTGTTTAGCTAGGGAAGATCTAACACTTGATTTACATGCAATCTAAGTACTTGTACATTATATATCTGTACAAGTTTTTACAATAGTGATTACATTGCATGAAAATATGTAAGCTCGTGGATTTTCCCTAGTTGCTTTGTCATCCACCTTGTTCCTGCACACTCAAGTAGCTCGTTAGAACATTAAGAATGAAATGTTTGTCATCATCGAAACAAAGGGATTTATCATAATGTCCAATTTATCCAACAATCTCCCCCTTTTTGAAGATGACAAACATTTCCTAAATATGAAATAAGGAAATATAAAGCATGTAAGTTTCATACCTGAAGATTACCTTTTGTAGCCATGAGTGCTGACAAGATGTTATGAAACTTATTGATATATGTGATTATATTTTTGATTTCATATTCTTTCTCCCCCTTTGTCATTTCAAAAAGATATCCAGTTTGAACATTTTATTTCTTCTCCCCCTTAATTTTATATTATGCTCCCCCTTAAATAGATATCCTATTAGGAACATGGATTTATGTCTAATTTATCCACAATTTGTTTCTCAATCATTTGCAAAGGATGTTAAGCCTTGAAATGATATGAGATACCCTTAAGCTTATGATGAATGTATATTTATTTCTCATCTATCAAGGGATGTTAAGCCCTAAATGAAATGAGAGTCCTTTTAATCTTAGAGAGAAAAAAATGTCTCCAACCAAAAAAAAGGGATGTTAAGCCCTGATTTGTTTAGAGAGTTCCTTTAAGAGCAAGATATATCATTTTTCATACAAATTACTTTTAAGAATCCGAAGGTCATGATAAACTCCAAATGATGTTAACAATGTTTCATAATCAAATAATCAAATTTGTTTTTATAAGCTCCCCCTTAATCTTACAATTTAAGCAATTTAAGGCTTTTAAGGTCACAAATGATAAATTTTTTGATTTTGACCTTTATTAAAAATATACTAAGATTAAGTTCAATAGATTGATGTCCAAATAAGCATTTTGTCAAAGCTTATTTTAGGTCGCCCTTGACTACGACCATAGCGCCCCTTGGTCAAATTACATTTTAACCAAGAGGCATAAATTTCAGATTTCCAATTAAGCATTCATATCAATTTTTTGATGCGTGTTTAAATGATACTAATCATGAGAATACAATGAATATTTCAAATCTTTTGAAGATACCAATTGAAAACATTGTAATCTTTGCAAGCATTTCTAAGAGATATATCACCGATAAATTCTGTTGCTTGCCTAAGTAATGAGAGAACAATAAAAGCATGTAAAAACAGAAATTTTCTTTAAACTAAGCATGATTAATTTCATATAATCTTTTAAAGATGATTTCCATAGCTTAGACAACAATTTTGATCAATTTCACAAGAATTCAGCAATTTTACAACATTCTGAAAAACAGTGACATGCTCGGTCGACAATTTCTCGACCGAATGTTCACTCGGTCGACAAATTCTCGACCGACTAAGTTTCTGGAATATGTTCAGAACTGTTAATTGATTTCAAACAAAAAGAGATAATGCAAATTGGAGCTCAATTGTGTCGAGATAAGACATTATGATATCAAGAATCAGTTTAGGTCAAATCTCAACTAGTTAATTTTAAGCTACTAGGTTTTAGGAATCCAAGCTAACTCATCATTCCTTTTCTTATATGGGCATGAAAATGAATAGTGTCCAAGACGCATGCAATAATGACAACTAATAGCATCAACTTCATTTCTCTTTTTAGGAATTGAGTTCCTAGGTACAAATATAATCTTGGATGCTTTAGCTCTTTTGGGTTTATTTCTACTTGGATCGTATCCTAATCCTCTTTTTCCATTATAGCTAGAGGAAATTTTCAGAATGTTTTCAAGCATGTCATTTCCTCTTAACTCATTTACATTTCTTTGTAACTTAGCAATATCTTTCTTTGCCTGATCTAAATTGGATACTAGAAAGTTTCTTTCTTTGACAACCTCATCATAATCTAAATGTGAACATAGAATAGGTTGTTTCTGAAGATCATTCACTTGGGTTTGCAAATTTGACTTTTCTAAGGAAAGAAGATTGCAATTAGCTTCTACCGATTTTAACTTAAGAGCATAATCTTCATTTTCCTTTTTGAGATTTTCATTTTCGGATACAAGAGCAAGAAGTTTAGCATTTAAATCTTTATTTTCTTTCTTAAGTTTCTTCTTGCACTCAATATATTTCTGATGAGTATCTTGAAGACTAGCAATTATATCTTCTTTTGGTAGATCATAAAGACTTACCTCTTCTTCGTCTTCATTTGTTGTAGCAATGAGGCATTCTGCTTCTTCATCATCGCTATCATCACTTGAATCATCCCATGTAGCTCGATATGCTTTTTCTTTCTTTTTGTGAGATGATTTCTTCCCTTTCTTGAGTGTTGGACAATCACTTTTCATATGTCCTTTCTTACCACATTCGAAGCACCTGGAAGAAGAAACACTAGAAATTCTATTAGTTTTAAAACTTTTATATTTCTTACCATTTACAACGAGAGTTTCTTCTTCACTATCATCTTCACTTGTGTCATAATTGTCTCTAGTTGAAGCTTTGAATGCAATGTCCTTCTTTTTCCCATGTTGACGTTCATGTTCTCTTCTTTCTTCCTCTTCTAGATCTGCCTCATGAGCTTCTAAATTGCCAATGAGTTGCTCCATTTTGAGTCGAGTGAGGTCATTTGCTTCTGCAATGGCTGTCACCTTTGGCTTGTATTTCGGAGGAAGTGATCGAAGAATTTTGGATACCTGATCTTCCTCAAGAACAGGTTTTCCTAGGGCACTTAAACCATTAACAATAGTAGAGAATTTTGAAAACATTTCACTAATAGACTCATTAGGATCCATATGAAAATGTTCAAATTTCATTTTAAGCATGCTAACTTTGGAATTTCTAACTTGGGCTGTACCCTCATAGGTTATAGATAGTTTATGCCAAATGTCATAAGCTGTATCACAATTTGATATTCTATTAAATTCTCCTACTGAAATAGAACAATATAAAATACTTACAGCTTTTGCATTCATTTGGGCTAGTTTTACCGTATTTGCATCCCATTCTGCAAATTCGTTTTGAGGAAGCACATATGGAGTAGACACCATTCTCCATAACTCCCATTTGATTCCTTGGAAGTAAAATTGCATCCTCCTCTTCCAATATTGGTAATTTGTTCCATCGAACGGTGGAGGCCTAGCAACAAGTGTCCCTTCAATGTTGAGGTTGTTGAGCACTCCATCACCCATTTCTTCAAGACCTTGTTAGGGTTCCTTGAAGCCTTGCTCTGATACCAACTGAAAACTACTAGAGGGGGGGTGAATAGAGTTTTATAAAGTTTTTAATAATAATTTAAACTCAAACAACCACAATGAAAATATTGGACAAGGAGACACAAGGTTTAGAGTGGTTCCAACTATAGCAAATACTATAGCCGTCAGTCCACTACCCGGTTACTTACCCAACCGGGATTTGAAAAGAAATTTATTTTATTACCTCGCAAGGACTTTACATAAAATACAATTTCTTTTCCCAAACCCTTCAAGCAGCCTTCACCTAGAAGTAATCGCCCAACCTTGAAGCAGCCTTCCCTTGAAGTAGGTGCACCAACTCCCGTTGCACCAGCCTTCTGAAGTAGCTTCCCGTGCGATAGCCTTCTTGAAGTAGCTTGAAGTCCCCTTCTCCACCTGAGAAGTCAACCCTCTCCGATCCGCAGCCTCCAACCCTAGGAGTAGCAAGGAGAGTACAAAAGATACAAAGGAACAAGAAAGAAAAAGGAAATTACAACTTATCCTTTAAGCCCAAGGCTTGATTTGCCTATATCAAGCGTGTAGATCTCCTAACCAATGTGTATGACAATGTTATTGTAGTGGATAGGAGATACTAGCCTATAGGACACGAAATGGGAGCAATAGGAATGAATGACAAGTGTAGGAATTGCTCTATTGCTTTAAAACAGATTGCAAGTGTGTATTCAAGCTCAAGTATAGCACAAGTATAGCTTTGGTGTATTTTGGTGTCCTAAGGCATGTCCTATTTATAGGAGTGGCCTATGGATACTTAAGGACGTTCTAGACAACTTCTAGGGGCTTCTAAGTGCTTAACTAGCCGTTAGATATAAGTTAGGTGCATTAGTAACGGCTAGTTACTTTATTCTGCAGTTGCTGTCAGAGACCATCTCGGTCGACAATTTGTCGACCGAGATACCTACTCGGTCGAAGTTTTGTCGACCGACAGGCTCTCTGGATTAACGTTTATTTGCAACTATCAACTGCTGTGTCTAACGACTACTTTTGGTCAATCTTGGTCGAGAAGTTTGTCGACCGAGAGTGTCTCGGTCGAGGAGTTTGTCGACCGAGATAGACCCTATTTCAAGGTTTCAATTTAGGCATTAATTATATGTGTGAGTGTGCATATTGTGATCCTATTGGAAGGGGATGACTTGTCTTAGTGAGGTGTTTAGCTAGGGAAGATCTAACGCTTGATTTACATGCAATCTAAGTACTTGTACATTATATATCTGTACAAGTTTTTACAATAGTGATTACATTGCATGAAAATATGTAAGCTCGTGGATTTTCCCTAGTTGCTTTGTCATCCACCTTGTTCCTGCACACTCAAGTAGCTCGTTAGAACATTAAGAATGAAATGTTTGTCATCATCGAAACAAAGGGATTTATCATAATGTCCAATTTATCCAACATATATCACCAACATGTGTGAGGGGTTCATCAAACATATATCTTAGTCTAAGGGGTTTCCCTTTCCTTTAAACAAGAGGGGTAACATGCTCCAATTCGTAGGAACTCAAGTATCTTCATGAGCATCAGGTGCACCAGGTACTGCTACTTCCCCTCTTATATCTAGGAACCCTAGGTTTGATGGATCCTAGATGGGTGATTAGATGCTCTAGAGGGGGGGTGAATAGAGCTGAATGCACTTAAACAAAATTCATTAAACCTTCAAGATATATCACAAGATAAGGTTGCTAAATAGGAAATTTGAGTGCAACTAAAACATGCATAGCAAGGATGAGAGAGATTGAAAAAACAAAAGTAGACAAGCTATTTAGAGTGGTTCCACACTTCAAACTAGAAGTATGTCAGTCCACTTACCTAGAGAGGTCAACCTCTAGGATTTCCTAACCATTGCATTCTTATATTCATTCATATGACTTATAATACATGACCAAACAAAGGACTTACCTATCCAATACAAAGAGTCTTCAACCTTACCAAGGACTTACCCACTTTGCAAGAGTCTTCCGCCTTCTTCCAAGGACTTACCTACTCTTGCACAAGTCTTCAGCCTTGCAGGGATTACCCACTCTTCTTGGATCTTCTGCCTTTGACTTCACCTTCACTCGGAGAAGCTTCCACCAAGGACTTACCCACTTGAGCAAGGAGTCTTCTACCTTCACCAAGGGCTTACCCTGTCTAGCTCCAAGTCTTCAGCCTTGATCTTCACCAAGGGATGCCTTCCCTTGTTCTTCTTCACCTCTCTTAGCCAAGAGAGAGAACCTTCATCTTCATGATTGAAATGAGAGATGGGGAGGTGGTGGAAGTGAGAGCCTCATAAGATATAAATGTAGGACGAGCTCTCTTACAAATCTCCTACTCACTCTAATGGATGTAGCAAGTGATTAAGCTTAGAGAGAGAGAGGAGGCTATAGGAAGCACTCAACTATAGAATAGGAACCTCACATATAGTTTGCATTGAATGCTCAACCTTGGAATGAAGCCCAAGGGGTCCTATTTATAGCTGGGGATGCCTCTTAGACTTTGGGAACACTTGAGAATGAAAACTAGCCATTTTGTGGCTTGCAACAGATATATTTTCACTTGTTGCAACTCCACAATGGCTAGAAGCACTTTTCCATACAATGCAATCGGTCAAGTTTCTATAAGGGTAACTCGATCGATAGAGTAAAAGACAAAGCCGATATTTAGACCATCGGTCGAGTTTGTCCTGGGAAAACTCGACCGACCAATGAAAATCGAATTGGTCAGTTACTCCATCGGTCGAGTTATGCGAAGTGTAAACTCGACCAATCAAAAGTCATTTTCAAGATCCAATCAGGATCGGTCGAGTTTGCACCTCACATAACTCGACCGATGAACAGCCTGATGTGAATATTAGAAAATGGCTTTTGAGTGCTTAAACATTTGATCTAAGTGCTCCTGATTTTTTCTAAGCTTAATTACAAGTCATGCAATCATTACAAGTGATTTACAACATGATTCTAAGGATTTACATCATATTACAAAAACGTGCACTTGTATTGACTTTGACTTGTCTTTTCTCCAATTTGATATGCACAAGTTAGGGAATTTGGAGTGTGTCTATACCTAATCTGAAATCACTCAAGTAGAGACATTAGACACCAATATGTGGAATGGTTAGTCATCATCAAAACATGGGTTTAGTCAATTTAGACATGAGTCAACATTGACCTAATTGACCTTGAGTCAACATTCTCCCCCTTTTTGAAGATGACAAACCATTCCATAAATGTATTGAAAGCTTTTAAGTAAAATCATACCTTTGGAGAAACCTAGGGGTTTCAATAGGTTTGAGCTCATATGCTCCCCCTCAATTGATGCGCATGGAGTTCTCATACTCCCCCTCAATTGATGTTATTTCCCCTGCATGGTTAGCTTTCATAAAATTTATAGAATACTATGTCTTCTACTCATATGTGTTTCTACACATATATTCCTTCTCCCCTTTACCTTCTCCCTTTACATGAACATACTTCTCTTCTTCATGTAAGACATGCCTTCTCCCCATTTTGTCAAGAGAAGACATACCTTTCTCCCCCTTTGTCATTTCAAAAAGTGGGGTTATGAAGAAAATAAGAAACATCACTTGTTAAAGAGAAAGGAGATAACACAAATATATATAAGGAGAGTAGAAGGGCACAAATAGGGGCTTGTCCAAGCATAGAAAGAAAAGCAAGTTAAAGCATATAATTGAACAACCCAAAATGCAAGATGAAGTGCTGCAGAAAAATAATAAAACACAATTTTGACCCTCAAGATGACAAAAATTGCCCAAAAATTATTAGGCCTCATGGCAAAGTGATGTGCCTTGCTCAGAAGGTCGTTTCTGCATGGAAAACACTAGTCTTGCACCAAAAACTAAAACTGGAGCAAAATCTGCATGAAAATCCAAAAAAATACTCCAATTTCTACATATAATGTAGATCTATGTACCCTGCATCACAATGTTATGCAAGCAACTCAAGATAGTAGATATGCAATTCAAGGAACAAGCTTGAGCATGTATGAGACAAGATACAAGAATAGCATATATATGAGCAAAGATGCCAATTATAAACAAGGTTAGAACTACATGTATATGAACTACTAGTAGATGATATCACAAGTTGGGACTACTAGTAGGATCTAGATCATTGCAAGAGATACCAAAAGATACACAAGATAAAGCAAGCTATGAGTAGATGTAGAGATATATCCAAACAAAGAGATGCAATTTTAGAAGCATGAAAGGATATAACTCACTAACAAATACGCATCATTACCAAAATATGATTACTACTAAGAACCTCAAGGTTGTATCAAAACAAGATATACACCTAGATAGATGTAGCAAGTTAGAGCACAACGGAAGCAATTTAAGATACAACCAAGAGATCCAAAGAGATCATCATCAAAACCTGCAAAACAACTCAAAGTAAGTAATTGCATGATATAGATATACCAATTTAGAGCAATTAGAGAGATAGAGTTGTAAGCAAGATAGGAAATTTAGAACATGGAAATATGCATATATAAAGGTACCAAAGGAGTGCCAAAGAATAAGGCTATTGGTTGAGAAAATCTAGTTGAGAGGGAAATTATCATTCAATAAGCCAAATGTATATTATGTGCACAGTGTTATCAGTCGAGTTCTGTGCATTGAAAACTCGACCGATGACAGCTGCTGGCAACACCCATTGGTGCCTATCGGTCGAGTTTCAAACAGGACAAACTCGACCGACAAAGCAGCTGTCAAAAAGCACATATATTTCATAAAAACATTCTTAAAGGCATGCTAAATATACAAACCATATCCAAACATGTCTAAGCAAGTTAGTGATGCACTATAGAAGCATTAGAAACAATTTTTGAGCAAGAGTGTGAAGAGAATCGTAAAATACAACTTTTGACTCAAAAACCACATGCATAGTGCACATTAACTTGACAAAAACAAATTAGAAATGGTTATAAGCAAGAAAACATTACCTTTGTTCTTACCATTCCTTTTTCCACTTGTTGTCACCCTCTACACATCTCACCTTTCTTCTTTCATGTGGATTGAGAAGTCAATTTGCAATTCAATAGCTCAAGTCAATCCATTTGAAAGTACCTACAAGAAGAAAGATGAAATGGTCCCCAATCATGTTTTTGGGTCCAGAGGAGTTAGTCTAGCAATCCAACTCCTATTGCTCTTGGTTGCTTTCCTAAAAGGACAACAAGTAGAATAATGACCAATTTCATTGCAATAGTTTCATGTGCCCATAGTCTTAGAACTAGAGGATTCTCCATAGAATATTGGAGGTCCTTTACCTTTGTTGTTCCTTTGACTACCATCATACCCCAAACCATGTCTACCAATTTGTTTGATAGTATGGTGTAGGATATCATTAAGGCTCTTCTTACCAACTAAGGATCTTTGCAAAGAAGATCTCAAACTATTAGTATCATGCATAAGATAAGTAATAGTAGAAGACAAATGATTGATATTATCTCTAGCATGCAAAATATCATTTTCTAAGCAAAGAGCTTTAGTTAAATAAGAATCTCTATTAATGTGAAGAGCAGCAACATCATTCTCTCTATTAGTAGAACTAGAACAAGATTCATGCACATTGATTTTAGCAAGCAAGGAGGCATTTTCTTTTTCTAACTCTTGCAAAACAAAATCTTTGTCCTTGTTTTCAGATTTAAGAACATCAATATCATGCATGAGAGAATCAACAATTAAAGTATGATCTTCATTAGAACTAGGCATGAGAGGTTGAGCTTCTAGAAATCTAATATTATCAAGCAAACTAACATTTTCAAGTTTAAGAGAGTCTACTTGGCTAAGACAATCATTTTTATCATCAAGCAAGCAAGAATTAGCATGTTCAAGATCATTTAATTCTACATGAAAATGATCAACAATTCTAACAAGCTTTTTCCTTTTCCTTTTAGAAGACTTAAGAGAGGCACAAGTATCATGAATAATATCAATCAAAGATTCTTTATCTAAAGAGTGTAGATTTACCTCACTTGAGTCCTTACTTGTTGATGCTATAAGAGCAAAGTGGCATTCTCCTTCATTACTAGAGCTTGAGATACCACTTGAATCTTCACTTGATTCTTCACTTGAACTTGAGTTGGAGGAGTCACTTGAGCTTGAGTGGCACTTATATTCTCTTTTCTTGTGATGATGGGTCTTCATAACTTGTGGGCAATCTATCTTGAAGTGAACCTTCTTTCCACACTTGAGGCACCAAATGGTGGAGGACTTGCCATTGTAGAGTTTACCCTTGGAGTACATGGCATCTTCTTTAGCTTGAGAGGATGGAGAGACTTGTTCCATGATAGCTTCAATTTGAGCCTTCATTTCATCCTTCTTCATTTTCTTTAGCTCTTTCTTCTCTTGTCTTTCTACTTCCTCCCTCTTGTCAAGTGTGGCTTCATGTGATTGTAGATTTCCAATGAGCTCTTCAATAGGGACATCCTTAAGAGACCTTGCTTCTTCAATGGAAGTCACCTTGGGTTCCCACCTCTTGGGGAGAGTTCTAAGGATCTTTGAGTTGATCTCTCCACTAGACATAGGATGTAGTAGAACATCAAGACCATTCATAATGGTGTTGAGCCTTGAGTACATGTTGGCTATCCTCTCCTCCTTTCTCATCTTGAAGTTTTCAAGCAGCCCTTTGAGCATGTAGACTTTGCTTTCCTTCACTTGATCTGTCCCTTCATAAGTGATGCATAGCTTTCTCCATACCTCATAGGCTATTTCACATGAAGAAATCTGGTTGAACTCGGTGGGGGTCATGGAGGCATAGAGGATGTGCATGGCTCTAGCATTCAAGGTTTCTTTCTTCAAGGTATCTTCATCCCATTCTTTAATCTTTGTCTTTGGTAGAATGTATGGGCTGTTCACCATTTGCCACATCTCAAGATTTGATCGTTGGATGTAGAATTGAAGCCTTCTTCTCCAATAGAGGAAATTGCTCCCATCAAAGATTGGTAGGTTGATCAAGTATCTCCCTCCTTGGTAGTCACCCATCTTCTCCTACTTGTAGAAGTATGCTTGGAGAAGACCCACTCTGATACCAATTGTTGGATCCTAGATGGGTGATTAGATGCTCTAGAGAGGGGGGTGAATAGAGCTGAATGCACTTAAACAAAATTCATTAAACCTTCAAGATATATCACAAGATAAGGTTTCTAAATAGGAAATTTGAGTGCAACTAAAACATGCATAGCAAGGATGAGAGAGATTGAGAAAACACAAGTAGACAAGCTATTTAGAGTGGTTCCACACTTGAAACTAGAAGTATGTCAGTCCACTTACCTACATAGGTCAACCTCCAGGATTTCCTAACCATTGCATTCTTATATTCATTCATAAGACTTACAATACATGACCAAACAAAGGACTTACCTATCCAATACAAGGAGTCTTCAACCTTACCAAGGACTTACCCACTTTGCAAGAGTCTTCCACCTTCTTCCAAGGACTTACCTACTCTTGCACAAGTCTTCAACCTTGCAGGGATTACCCACTCTTCTTGGATCTTCCGCCTTTGACTTCACCTTCACTCAGAGAAGCTTCCACCAAGGACTTACCCACTTGAGTAAGGAGTCTTCTGCCTTCACCAAGGGCTTACCCTCTCTAGCTCCAAGTCTTCATCCTTGATCTTCACCAAGGGATGCCATCCCTTGTTCTTCTTCACCTCTCTTAGCCAAGAGAGAGAACCTTCATCTTCATGATTGAAATGAGAGATGGGGAGGTGGTAGAAGTGAGAGCCTCATAAGATATACATGTAGGATGAGCTCTCTTAAAAATCTCCTACTCACTCTAATGGATGTAGCAAGTGATTAAGCTTAGAGAGAGAGTAGGCTGTAGGAAGCACTCAACTATAGAATAGGAACATCACATAGAGTTTGCATTGAATGCTCAACTTTGGAATGAAGCCCAAGGGGTCCTATTTATAGTTGGGGATGCCTCTTAGCCTTTGGGAACACTTGAGAATGAAAACTAGTCGTTTTGTGGCTTGCAACGGATATATTTTCACTTGTTGCAACTCCACAACGGCTAGAAGCATTTTTTTGCACTTTTCCGTACAGTGCAATCGGTCGAGTTTCTATAAGGGTAACTCGAATGATAGAGTAAAAGACAAAACCGATATTTAGACCATCGGTCGAGTTTGTCTTGGGGAAACTCGACTGACCAATGAAAATCAAATTGGTCAGTTACTCCATCGGTCGAGTTCTGTGAAGTGTAAACTCGACCGATCAAAAGTCATTTTCAAGATCCAATCAGGATCGGTCGAGTTTGCAACTAACAGAACTCGACCGATGAACAACCTGATGTGAATTTTAGAAAATGGCTTTTGAGTGCTTAAACATTTGATCTAAGTGCTCTTGATTTTTTCTAAGCTTAATTAAAAGTCATACAATCATTACAAGTGATTTACAACATGATTCTAATGAATTTACATCATATTACAAAAATGTGCACTTGTATTGACTTTGACTTGTCTTTTCTCCAATTTGATATGCGCAAGTTAGGGCATTTGGAGTGTGTCTATACCTAATCTGAAATCACTCAAGTAGAGATATTAGACACCAATATGTGGAATGGTTAGTCATCATCAAAACACGGGTTTAGTCAATTTAGACGTGAGTCAACATTGACCCAATTGACCTTGAGTCAATAAGGTTCACTTCTTATGTATCAAATGTCTAACTGCATGCCCAACTTTTCAACCACGAACCAAACATGTACAAGGTATAGCATGCACTTCCTACTATTCATCCACATGAACCATATCTTAGAACCCTACACAAGGACAACCAACTGGGTGTGAGGCCTCACAACTTGCTATCATACCTCCTCGGTCTAAGGAACTCTCCTTCCTATACCTAAAAGGTAGGCACCTATAACATCTATATATCAGTTCAAGAAGCCTGTTCTCCTTCTAGGGTTTGGTTCCTCTAAATGCAACCAAGATACAACAAGCCTCCAAGGATTATGCATGAGGAAACCACATCTATCTACCTAGGTCATCCATTCTAGGTCATGTCATACCCAACTTCTCATGATTCCTCATGTCTCGAAGTCTAAGCTTCCAACCTTCTTTCTTGGGTCTTGCTCTCTCTCTCTAGGGCTAACCCTACAAATGACCTTACCATTGGAGGTTCTCTCTCTAAGAAGGTGGATCAAGCTCTTAAGGATACATGCGTACACCTACATGGGTGAAACGTACGATTCAAACCTATGTTCGATCAAGATTATCCCAAGCTCTGCATGTTCATATCTTAATCTATCAGGCATAATGTTGTGTTTTTTCTACATCATCTTTTCATATGTTATCACACACAAATTTGATTCATTTTAATATCACTTAGCCTCTTTTCATATTACCTTTTCCATCTTTTTTTTACTTTACTTATCACATAACTTGCATGGTAGATATGTTCCAAGAAAGACTGAATTGCAGAGTTTAATTCTACTGAAACAGCAGAATGCACGATGTGCATGTTAAAGACACGACGTGTAATATTTCAGAAGAGTTTCAATTCACCTAGGCAGAAAAACACACGACGTGTTTGGGCCTTGAGCACGTCGTGCGAGTTTCCAGAAAAGTGCAGAAAAGAAAATGCATGACATGCACTCAAATGCACGGTGTGCACCTGGAGAATCAAGCAAATCAAAATCTACTGGAAAGTCGCACGGTGTGCATTACTTCATCGCACACCATGCACAATACATTGTAGAGCAACTGTCGAAGATTTTGTATGGCATGCACTTTGGATGCACGTCGTGTCTCTGGCAGTTTCAACATTTTGAAAAATATGAGTTTTTGTTTAAAATGAAGAGGAACTTAAGGGGCAGTTATCCATGGTCATAATTCAAATTTCTCTCTACCCAGAGCAAGTCTAGAGCAGAGGAGGGCAATTTTGAGGAGAAAGGAGGTGGTTTCTTACCAAAGGAGCCCATTTCTTCTTCTCTTCTTCTCCATTGTCTTCTCCAAGGTGCAACCAAGCTTCCCCAACTTCGTGCAGTTTCTCGTTAGAGGAGCTAGTTCATTTTGGAGCAGCTAAAGGAGGAGAATTTCATCCCCAAGTTGGAATTCCTCCTTCTTGTGGTTACATTTTTGGATCTCTTTGTTTTCCTCCTCTAGATCATGTTAAAACCTGAATTTTCTATAGAAAATCTACAAAGCATGATTATGGACGAGTAATTCCCTTTTCTTGGGCATGGGAGAGTAGCTCCCATATCATAGCATATATGGAACAAGTTAATTTCATACTAAATACTTTGTTGCTTGTTTTTCCACCATGGAAGTATCGGTTCTATCATTTCTTGAATGTATTGTTGGCCACTTTATGTGCACATGTTATGCTTTCTTGCTTGATCTGAGAAGATAGGTAGGAATGTATGGAGGTGCTCTTCTTGGAAAATCCTTTTCTACCACGAGAGTAGAGATAAATGAGTTGAGGAACAGGTTGTGATCAAAAATGAAATTTATGCATGAGAATGTGACTTTGAGTTGAGATCGTTGCACTTGCACTGGGAGGTGAAGTGTAACACAACCTTTCCTTTAAAACAAGTGCTAATGTATGCTTAAATTTTTGTGTTCCTATGATGTGCTATGATATGTGAGTGAAATTCTAATATCCAAGATCCTTAATATCTGAATCTAAACCTCTTTTAGTAAATCTTTTCGTTGTTTGTTTAAGTCTAAATTTCTGCAACAAGTTTAATCAATTACCATCCTTTTAAAAACCGATCTAGATTGTTGAACTTTAGTGTTGTTGTGATTAGTTAATTACTTAAGCTCCTTGTGTTTGACCTCGACTATACTACCTCTGTATACTTGCGGAGATTGGTTAAGTTGGGCAAACTTTCCTTGTTAGGATTGAAACTCGTTAGCCTAAATAGCCAACAAGTTTTTGGCACCGTTGTAGGGGAGCTTTGGTAATTTAATTGGAGTAATACATGCTATTTAGTATTCAAGACTAGATCACCATTTCCATTTTCTAATTTCCTTGTACCTTTTAGTTGTGTTCTTAATTCCTCTTGCTATTTTTTAGGTTGTATGCGTCGCTCACAAAGGGGTCTTCAAACATCTGCGTTGTTAGACCTTGAAATCGAGCGTACTCTTTCAAGCTTAAGAAGAGCAAGGAAAGTAGATTCACCACTGCTAGGAGGTACACCACCACCACCATCATCACCATCTTCATCTTCTTCACCCTTTAAAGGAGCTACACCAAGTGATCCAATCATGGAGGACGACCATCCTTTGAAGGACTTCGCAAGGCTGGTCGCCACAAACATTTGTGGGGCCATTAACCTACCTACAGTAGAAGCGAACAATTTCTCTATTGCAACTTCTATGATGCAAATGATACAACAGAATCGTTTTAGAGGTACAACCAATGACGATCCAAGTCTTCATGTTGTCGAGTTCTTGGAATATCAGAATACTTTCTGAATCAATGGAGTATCTACTGATGGAATTAGACTTATGCTATTTCCCTACACCCTAAGAGATAGAGCCAAGGCATGGCTTTTGTCTCTTAAGAAGTCAATCAAAAGTTGGGACCAACTCCTAAATGCATTCCTTGCAAAGTACTTCCCGCCTAGCAAGACAACCCAATTAAAAAGTCATCTCACCAATTTCTCTCAAAATGAAGGAGAAACTCTATATGACACATGGGAACGGTTTAAGGATCTTCAATGCCTTTGCCCGCACCATGGTTTGACCAACTGGCTGCTACTTCAAACTTTCTATAATGGACTGTTTTACAACATCCGGTTGACACTGGATGCTGCAGCCAATGGTGCATTGATGACTAAGTCTTATCGGGAGGCTTATGACATTATTGAAGACATATCTCTTAATCACTGCCAATGGGGAGCAGATAGGGGAGTAAAATCAGCCTCTACAGCTAGTTCTTCGACCAGGAAGCAAGGAGGGAAACACACTGTAGATGTCGTTGATCTTATTGCTGCCAAATTTGATGTTCTTGCACACAAATTCGAGAAGATGACTACTATGCAAATTCAATCAGCTGAAGTTATATGTGAATCTTGTGGCAATGCAGGGCATACTTCTTCTTCATGCTTTGCTCCTAATACAATTGAAGGGAGTTTTGAATAGGTCAATGCCGTTGGAATGCAAGGGAACAAGCAATACAATCCCTATTCCAACACATACAATCCAGGATGGAGAGATCATCCTAATTTCTCCTACCAGAACACAAGCAACGCTCAGAACTTCCAACAAGGACAACATCAGCCACAACAAAAACAACATTTCAATCAACATGGGAATATGTCGGGTTTTAATATTAGGGGTTACCAACAGCCACAACAACCCCAAAGTTCTTCTCTAGAAGGCATGATGGAAAAAAATTATGTCTACACAAATGTAGCAGAATGAAGAACTCCGGAGAAATGACAAGCTGTTGAAAGACGCTATTGCCCAACTTTCTGCTAAAATGGATGGAATTTCCACTCATACCAAGATGTTGGAGAACCAAATAGCACAACAAGTTCTAGCACAATAAAGGAATCCACAGTCTGGTTCTCTTCCAAGCCAACTGGAAGTGAACCCAAGGCAACAAGCTAATGCAATTACTCTAAGAAGTGGAGCTGAAATTGTGAGACCTTCTCCACCCATGGAGAAGAACATGGAGGTAGCCGATGAAGAGGAATCCAACACTCCTAATTATAGAAAGGAGAAAGGTATGGCTGAAACACCACCTTCTTTCAAGGCTACTACACCTTTTCCTCAAAGGGTGGCCAACAAGAAGGAGGATCTCAAGTTTAGGAAATTTATGGACAATCTCAATAAACTACATGTCAATCTTCCTTTTGCTGAAGTTATTGCCGAGATGCCTTCTTATGCTAAGTTCCTGAAAGATTTCTTAACTAAATGAAGAAAGGTTGATCAAGTTGAAATAGTAATGCTTTCAGAAAGAGTAAGTTCTATTATTCAAAACTACCTTCCACAAAAGCTTGATGTTTTGGGAGCTTTTACATTTCCATGTAAGATCAATAATACCACTTTTGACAAAGGTCTAGTAGACCTTGGTGCTAGTATTAGTCTCATTCCATCTACCTTATGGAAAGAATTGGAACTTGGAGATTTGAAGCCAACAAAGATGGCTATTGAGTTAGCCGATCATTCTACTAAATACCCAAAAGGTATAGTGGAGGATGTACTAGTGCAGATCGAAAAGTTCTATATACCATGTGATTTTGTTGTTCTTGATATGGTGGAGATCCCTTCCAATCCCGTTCTTTTTGAAAGACCATTCTTGAGGACTGCCAGATGTCTTGTCGATGTTCGGGAAGGAAATATCACTCAACATGTTGGTGAGGAAGCGATGGAATTCTCTATTTATGATGTCATGAAAGCACCCACACATGTTGAATAAATCTATTTGTTAGATACTATTGATCCAATTGAGGAGGATAATGATGATATGGCCGATTTGATGATTAATCTTTGTGATGATGATGTGGCTGGAATCAAAAAATCTGAAATTTCTGGAGCACTTCCTATTTCTAAAGCACAAGCTATTAATGAAGAGACTCCACTTGTTGATGACAAAGTTGATGAAGGTATAGAAGGGAAAAAGGTAGAACTAAAAGCCCTTCCACCCATGCTGAGGTATGCATTTCTTGAACCAAATTCTACATCCCATGTTATAATAATGATGAATTAACTAATGACCAAGAAAATAAATTACTTGTCGAACTGTGTTTGTATAAAGACATCATTGGTTATTCCATAGATGATTTAAAAGGCATTCATCCTTCAATCTGTATGCATAGAATAAATATGGAAGATGATGCCAAACCAATCGTTGAACCACCTAGGCGCCTAAATCAAAATATTCTTGAAGTGGTAAAGAAAGAAATTTTCAAATTAATTGATGCTGGAATCATTTATCCCATTAGTGACAACCCCTGGGTTAGTGCCATTCACATGGTTCCTAAGAAGGGGGGGTGCAACTGTCATTAAGGGAGACAATGATGAGTTAATACAAATACGCATGGTCACCGGATGTCATATGTGTATTGACTACCGGCACCTGAATAAGGCAACCTGCAAGGATCATTTTCCATTGCCTTTCATTGATTTGATGCTTGAACGCCTTGCTAAGTATTCTTACTTTTGTTACTTGGACGGGTATTTCAAATTTTTTCAGATTCCTATTTATCCACCCAACCAAGAGAAAACAACATTCACTTGTACTTATGGAACATATGCCTATCGTCGTATGTCGTTCAGTCTTTGCAACGCTCCCGCGACATTCCAGTGGTGTATGATGGCCATATTCTCTGATTTTATTGAAAATATAATGGAGATTTTCATGGATGACTTTAGTGTATACAATGATTCCTTTGATCAATGTTTATTGAACCTGTCTTTAGTCTTATCCTGCTGTAAAAAGGTTAATCTAGTGCTAAACTGGGAGAAGTGCCATTTCATGGTACAATCTGGTGTAGTACTAGGACATGTCATTTCTAACAAGGGTATTGAAGTGGACAGGGCAAAGGTTGAAGCCATAGAAAAGATGTCTACCCCATCTTCAGTCAAAGACATCCACAACTTTCTTGGCCATGTAGGTTTTTATAGAAGATTCATTAAAGATTTCTCTAAGATTGTGAAGCCGTTGTGTTCCCTACTTGCAAAAGACACTGAGTTTGTATTTGATGATGATTTCCATGCAGCCTTTTCTAAGATCAAGGAGGCCCTCATTTCAACACCAATTATTCAACCTCCAGATTGAGATTCTCCTTTTGAGTTAATGTGTGATGCAAGTGATTATGCAGTGGGAGCTGTTCTAGGATAGTGGAAGGACAAGAAACTCCATGCCATTTATTATGCAAGAAAAACCCTTGATGAAGTGCAGATCAACTATACAACCATAGAGAACGAAATGCTAGCCATTGTATATGCTTTTGACAAGTTCTGACAATATTTGGTGGGATCTAATGTGATTGTATATACTGATCATGCTGTCATAAAGTATTTTTTGAATAAGAAAGATGCCAAACCACATCTTATTTGCTAGATTTTGCTTCTACAAGAATTTGATCTTGAGATCCGGGATAAGAAAGGTACATAAAATAATGTTTCTGATCATCTTTCTAGATTAACCACGAAGGCTGGATATCCATTGCCCATTGAAGATCATTTAACCATTAAAAAGCTCTATGTGTTGTCATCTACTCAAGCCCCATGGTTTGCGGACATTGCCAACTTTCTTGCTACTAGACAACTCCCACCTAATTTGACATATCAACAAAAGAAGAAATTCTTTCATGATGTGAAATTCTATTATTGGGATGAACCATTGTTATTCAAGCATGGAAGTGATGGGCTGATCCGCCGGTGTGTTGTTGAAGAGGAAATCCCAAACATTATTGCTGAATGCCATGCCTCTCCTTATGGAGGACACTTTGGAGGAGAGAAGACTACTTCTAAGATACTACAAGCTAGCTTCTATTGGCCCACATTATTCAAAGACGTCAATCTATTTGTAAAATCTTGTGATAGATGTCAAAGAACATGAGGTATATCCCGCCGTGACGACATGCCCCTCAACTCTATCTTAGAGGTTGAGGTGTTTGATGTATGGGGAGTGGATTACATGGGACCATTCCCATCCTCTTGCGGGTACCAATACATTCTTATTGCTTGTGAATATGTGTCCAAATGGGTTGAGGCCATTCCAACCCAAGCACCAGATGCCAAATCAGTAGTAAAGCTTTTTTCAAAAGATCATCTTTCTTGGGTTTGGAGTTCCTCGAGCCATAATTTTAGATGGAGGCACTCATTTTGTTGAAAAAAAATTCAACAACCTTCTCTCTAAGTATGGTGTAACTCATAAGATCTCTATGCCATATCATCCTCAAACTTTTGGGTAGGTAGAGGTCTCAAACTGACAGCTAAAAAACATCCTTGAAAAGACTATTTCTAGTTCAAGAAAAGATTGGGCTTTAAAGATTGATGATGCATTATGGGCGTACCGTACAACCTACAAGACTATCATAGGGGCTACTCCGTTCAAGCTGATCTATGGCAAATCCTGTCACCTTCCGCTAGAGTTGGAGCACCGTGTTTTGTGGGCCATTAAATTCTTGAACTTTGATATGAAGAAGGCAGGGGAGAAGCACCTTTTGTAGCTGCAGGAACTTGAGGAACTTCACCTTGATGCTTATGAGAATGCAAGGTTGTACAAAGAGAGGACAAAAGCTTGGCATGACAAAAGAATTTGTAGGAAGGACTTCCAAGAAGGAGATAAAGTCTTGCTATTCAACTCTAGATTAAAGTTATTTCCAGGAAGCTGAAATCAAAGTGGTCCGACCCATTTCTTGTGCTAAAGATTTTCCCATATGGAGCTGTGGAACTCCAAGGCAAAGACGAAAACTTTAAAGTGAATGGACAACGTTGCAAGTTGTATTCTTGTGGAGATGAAGTGGACAAGGGAGCCTCTAGCTCCCTCCAAGATGCTTGAAGGAATTGAAGAGTCTTACTCTGAACTCTAAATGGAGGACCTTGTGGGAGTTGACCCCACATTAGGATAGATTTCTTTTAAAGTTATTCGAGTAAAAAACACTCTTTAATTTCATCAATAAGCCTGTCATGGATGAATGTAATAATTTAGACTTGATTGCCACTATATCTATCTTTATTTCGTGCTGACTGACTGCTATTTTCTACAGAAATTCCAAAATGCATGGCATGTCTTTATTTGACACGACGTGTACCTCATCAGAAAAAATACTATAATCATGATACATCTCCAGGTACATGGCGTGTTTTTTGCCAACATGCCATGTTCCGTTCATGAATATGTTTCTGGAAACTAACATGTCGTGCATTTACTCGATGCACGCCGTGCACCTGGAAGAGCCGCAGAACACAAACACTTTATGGAAAGTCGCACGGTGTGCATGTACCGACGCACGCCGTACACCTGGGAGCTGCAAATGTGCAATAAGTTACTAGAATCATACACATCGTGCATTTATTCGATGCACATCATGCGTCTATCTTTCAACTGAGCATCAAGAGTTTCTATAAACTCGCATGATGTGCATTAATACATGCACACCATGCGTCTGAGTGCAAAATTAGGTCTGCAAGGTGAATTCAAATCAGAACACGCCGTGCATACCTAATACACGCCGTGCACCTGGGCGTAAAAGGTAGTTTGAAAAGAGGAAATTAAAGAGAAACACACTGTGCATGTTAAGTGCACGCTGTGTCTTTTTTCATAAAGTTAGGACAAAAGGGGGAGCGCATGACCTAATTTCTCACTTGAGAAATCAGTTGTGCGAGAGAACACTAACAGCCATGCCTTCAACCATGCACCACCGTCTCCCCCCCGCTCAAGCCGTGTGCCCCTACACGCTGTCACAACCCCGCTCAAGCCGTGCACCCCTGCACACCGTCACAACCCTGCTCACGCCGTGCGCCGCCAAAGCAGCTCGCACCTCCACCGACCTCCGCCATCTCAGCCGAAGCTGCTCCCACCTCGATGCTCGACCTAGCACTACCAGCACGAGCAGCACCGCCAGCACCGACAACGCCGTCAGCGACTTCTTCTTCACCGCCCAACTTTAGCAGCAATGCCGACAAGACCACCTCAGCAAACGACTCTGCCAACCAGCCACCAGCGTGCCGACAATGCCACCACCATCAACCCTGGACGGCCCTAGCATCTAGCGCCCTGCTACTGACAACTCGCACCTCAACAACGCTGCTAACGTCATCATTTCTCCCTTTTTCTTCTCCACTCGTTGCACCGATTTTAGACTGTAGAAAATCTATAGATGCACGACGTTCCCCCGTGCTGCACACCATGCATTAAATCTTAAGGGCCAAAGGAACACCTTCCAGGTGCATGCCATGACCGTGATCTGCACACCGTGCACTACTACAGAAACAATGGCACCAATCAAGAGGGGATCAGGTAGACGCCATGGTGGAGCTTCATCTTCCACGACACCTTCTGAGGCAGCAACTTTTGTGCCCTCCACCCAGTTCTGAGTCACTCAGGAGGAGGATGTAGACTACCAGTTTCTCATCACTAGGCGGATATTACCTTCCCGCTACGTTTCTGAAGAAGCTCTAGACAAGTTGGGCTTCAAGAATGAGGTAATGGGGTATCTTGGGTTCTTAGGTCTCCATATACTCTACACTAGAGTTGCAAAGGCCTACCCCGCCTTGTTTATGAATTTTTGACCATCTTAGGTGGAAGATGACCCCCAAAACTGCCGTGAGACGTATCCAAAGATCAGTTTTCACCTTCTAAACAAATGTTTTGCTATGGATCTTCATCGGTTTTGTACTTTACTTGGGTGCAACTATGAAAGCTATATTGATTATCCACCCACCTTCCATAGTGATACTTTTTGGTCTGAAATTACCAGTGAAAAGGTGCACAAAGCAAGATAGGCACGGGCTTCTTCGCTCCATAACCCAATTTTCAGAGTTGTGCATCGCCTTCTAAGCACCAATCCTTTTGCCAAAAATGAAACTCAAGGGGTCGTGGGCAAAACCAACCTCTTCTTCTTGTGGTGCATGGCCAAAAATGAGCAAATCAGTTTTGGTTACTACATTGTCAATAAACTTCTAGAAGCCAAGAAGAAGAAGAAGCAGAGAGAGGCGGGTGATATCATGTGTGGTGGGAATACTGAGAAGTACTAAACAATCACACTTTACCATCAAGGGGCTACTTTTAGAAACATAACTATATTGTGCAATTCATATACTTGACATACTCGGTCCAAGATGCAAAAATAAATCATCTTTTATCATTTCTATGGAATATTACAAATGCATGAACATTGTAGGAACAAATGAGTCAAAGGTTATATCACTCTCCTAATGACAATGTAGTTAAGTCACTCGTGAAGAACATAGTTAAACCTCAAGCTTAAAAAAAAACACTGAGACCAAAGGAAAACTCTCCATTATATGAGCTCCTCCTCCTAAGACACTCTATAGATACATACATGTGGCCTAAAATCAATCAGAGTGAGGATGACAAAGAGAAAATAGGGTGTAAGACTTTTTTTTCAAAAACATGGAGAAAAATCATGTAGAAAACATCCATCCAAGCATGATGGTGTTAGATCATTAAGAGAGTGAAGGATATGAACCTACTAACACATGTCTAAGCTTAGAATTCACCAAGATGCTCATCATGCGCCATGAAGGAGGTAACAAAGGCAAATAATGACAAATTTTATGACCAAAGAAAGAAAAATTCTCATTGGTAGATATCAACTGAGGGCATCTCGCTCTTCTATAGCACTTTGGGTTTAGATCGTACAATTGAGGCGAGAAGAATGGACAAGGGGGTATATATAGTGCAAGAGGAGAGACAAAATGTGGTCAAACCTATCATTTTAACAATCAAAGCACTTGACCTTCGTTGGTTTGTCACCTTGTTGATAGACAAACATTGACATTCATTAGTGTGTGAGAATAAAAGATTGGATTAGTCTAAAGAACAATAGTTTTGCACATGGTAATAACCTACATGCTTGTAAGGTACTATCTATAAGATGATCTTTTCATGAGGGTATCCATAAACATGTTTCATAGTCATTTGTCTTACTGTTATGTTGTTGAAATTTGCAAAAAATGGTACTTTTATGGGAAAAAGGATGGTTTTAATCGTATATTGTACTACTCTACTCTGAGTTCCAAATAATTTGGTACTTGATAATTATTCTATAAAGACTTTCGATAAGGATATCTTAACCTCCATTACCCTTTGAGGCCTGAGTTATATGAAGGCCTCAACATGGATAGAGGTGTATAAATATGCCATGTTTTGAGAAGTTAGATTCTAAAACCCATATGCTTTATATATTTTGTGGTTTCTAGTAATATGGTTACGTTTATCTCATTGATGTCTATGTTAATATCTTGCTTGATATAGCTATAGAATAATGAATCTAACTGATAAAGAGAAATGTAAGTTGTAGATCCCTGAGTCCATAGATCTATTCTCCCAGGTCGTTAGGGGGAACAATTAAATGAATAAATCTTGTAGCAACCTAAGCTTGAGAGAAATGGTTAGAGCCATATATTAGTAAATATACATGGATGCTTGGTGTCATTATACCTTTTTGTCTTTAAATAAATTTTGGACTTATCAAGGGCCAATGGTACGATGAGGAATGGCATATGAGATGTGATGATATGTTGGAATGTAGTATGAAGGATTGTTACCTTGAGTTTGGCTTCATGACTTGTGTCCCAGGACGGGCTTGAGGTTGGTGGATCCACTCTTAATCAAATATCCATGACAGACTCATCTAGTGGGCTCTCTACCTCTTGGTTATGTTGCTTCAACCCAAGGTTGTGTGGAGAGATCTAAGGAATATGAATATCCTTAGATCTTCTATGAATTTCTAGGATATATTAATAGCATCAAGCTAGATGATTGAGTGGTACACCTCAATCTACCCAAGGTATTATAAATTATACCCCACTTGAATAACATATCTTTTTAGGTTTAATTGATGCTAAACATGGATTGAAATGGCAAATCTCTATAGGATTAAAATGTATATACTATCTAACACCTCTTACAGGTTAGTCAAGCATAGAGGTAGGGTGGGTTAATCATGAACCTTCAATTTTGGGTAAGCATGTACCTTCAAGTAAACTAACATTCTTCAAATATCTGAATGTTTAACTTCTTCCTTTAAATGCTTATTATTAGGTAAGTAATTTATGTATCATACGTTATATCATATTTTTGGACTTGGGATCTCACTATGTGGTTTCTCCAGATTTTATGTGAGAAATAGAGTTAACCTGGTAGTGGTAAAGAAGATCAACAAGGAGGGAGTCGGTATTAGATAAGGAGGTATATTATGTCTATCTGAAGGGATCTTGGAGGTAGGTGTTGTTTGCATGACCTCCTGCATAGATAAATCTTATAGGGGTAGTGATCGAGTATTGTACCTGTACACTCAGATCCAGATAGGAAAATTTCATTATATATGTTCCTGACTTGAGATTTTGACATACATGCATCACCTCTAGAGCCATAGTTATATGATCATCAGGTTTTATGCACATGCTCTATAGTAGTGTCCTTTATGTAATATGTAAGCATTAAGAATTTTTATGACATATTGTGCAAGTGGATTATGAACACATAATGTACCAAAGTCTTGTATATTGCAAAATGTGTAATATGTTGTGATGAACTATTGTAAGGATTACATGATTCTGTTAATATCATCTATAATGTTGGACATTTTTTTGTCTGTGATCTCTATGTGGCTCAGGAGGTTCATGATGATTGTTGTTTTTAGTTAGGTTTTGTTTGGGTAATCTCACTCTTATGGAGATGGATCATCACAAGCTTTTTTGTATCAAAGCCTAGTTTGTTGAGTCTAAAAGGACAAATGATTTGGTTGTTGTATCTATTCTTACAAGTTATCATATCTAAAAACTGTTTATGGTTATGCAAATATGATTGGACATTGTGAAGAACATGAGATAGTAGTGTCATTCACCCAGGGCAAAATAGAAGTGGCATGCTCATAAGGAGAGGATGCCCAAGCTTGAACAACCTGAGATGGCACCCTTTCAAGCCCTATTTGTTCAAATGATGTCTGCTTTTACTTAGCTAGCGATCAATATACTAGATTCAAAGGACACTGCTTAGACCTCAAATGTCAAGTCAACGGGTTCTAGCAAGACATTGGAGAGGCTGAAACGCATAGTAGCCTTAGAGTACTCGAGTAAAACAAATCTTTTTGATGTGGAGTTGTGGCTCATAGAGATGGATAAGGCTTTCACGTTGTGAAAATATTAAATGAAGGTAAGGAGAAGTATGCCATTTAAATATTGAAGGGGAATGCTAGCTATTGGTGGTCCATTGAGGAGGTGAGGAGGCTGAGGAAGTCATCTCTTAGACAAAGTTTAGGAGGGAATTCGAGAATAGACACTTTACTCCATCCTATGTTAATGAGAACATAGCTTGAGCCTCTGAGGAAAAAAATGAAGTCAGTGAAGGGTATGAAGTTTGACTTTTGGAGTTTTTAAGGGTTTGCTTATACATGGCACTGACTAAGACAAAGAACTTAGAAGTTTTGAGAAGGGTTTGAACGTCCATCTGGAAAGGTTGGTGTCGACTTTGCAATCGTGCAATAAGTTTATCACCTTTGTGGAATCTGTAAGGAGGAAAAAGAGAACATCAATCAACATCCATTATCATGATGACAATACGAAGTCAACATAGTCATCTACACAACTCACTAGTATATTTTTGACCTAGGGTGTTACTTTTCTTAAGTCAGTTTCCATAGAATATCGACACTGCATGCCTATATTGTCGGTTAGTAAAATACAAACATCACTATTGGTTAAGTCTTACCGATTAGGAAAAAATATGGGTACCTATTCCACTGTAATGTCAGTTTCCTCGGGTAGAAGCGATGACACTGACAACCCATAAAATTCAATTTTCTAGGGAATTTTTTTGACATAAACATTTAGTGTCGGCGGTACAGAAACAAACAACACAGTCATTCCTGTAAAATATATTTTACCTCTAGAAAGCCTTTATTGTCATTTATTCTCTATAAAAATCAACGCCATAGGTCACATTTATCAGCTCCTGGAGAGGAGGGCGATGATCGAAACTTTGAATTTATAACCTGAAACTTTCAAAGACCCCCACAACTTTATTACAGTGTCAAAGTAGATATATGGAGTCGAACACATGGATGTGAGGACGTTTAGGACGCTTAAGATCTTGCCCTTAAGTCAGATAAGCCAATCCGATAATCGATAAAAGTAAGGAGCTAGAACAAGTCTAGAAGGTTGTCACGAAATAAAACAAAACAAAGAAAAGAAAACCAAATAGAGTCTGTAGGATTCTACTAATCAGAGAGAAGGAGTTCATGGCTATGTAACCACAAGTTGGGCAATTTATGCACCCGTTCTCGGGCGTAGACAACCCTCGAACACCCAAGAAAACAACCTACATCCAAACATGGTACATACTGTGACATCTGTTCTTGTGGGGTCATCCCACTCGCTCTCACGCAGTGTGACTAAAACCCATCAATGACATGAAACCTCTCTCGAGGAAAGACAAATTAGCACACTAGAATGTTCTAGATACCCTCTCAGGTCTAGAATGTTCTAAGGTACTAGGAACATGTGTCTGGGTAAAACCAAGTAGTGGGCCTGACCGTGCCCAAGTCTACAGTTCTGCGCAGATCACCTTGGATCGTCCTCTTTTCAGATTTTGATCCAAACTACCTTCTCTTATCTATTTCTACAATGAATCTCTTGATATAGGTAGAAATAGAAGTTCAAGCAAGAAAGAGATCAATCAAACTAGCAATCATAACCAGAAAGAGAAGATAGAACAATAAACATAGTAGATTTGAAATAAAACTACTTGCTTAAGGTAAAAGTACATAAACATGCCCAAAATGGGTTACATAGCCAAGAAGGGGCTCGACTAGCCATGGACAAGCATAGTTGGCACCGAACAAAGATGGAAGAACATCATTTGTATAGAAACAAATGAGAACAATAGAAGAAAGGAGAAGAAGATAATATTTAGCCCGTAGAGGAGAGGTGGCTCTAGCTCCTTAGCCTCCGTATAGGCCAGATCTCGTCTTTGGGTCATCCTCCTTGGTCTTTTGGACTCCTTGGCCTCCTTTCTCTCTAGATCTGCCATGAACAATAGCTTGGGTAGTGGATGATGGTGGAAAATGATGGAGGATGGAAGAACATTGAAGAGACGTGCGTAGGGTGAGCACTTTGGCCTTATCAGACCTTTGGACCCTCCCGCAGGGCTCTGGGAACCTCAAAAATGTCGGAACCCCTCTTTAGGTGGAGAGAGGTGGGTATTTATAGGTGAAATGGTTGAGGTGCTGATCCAAGGCGCAGTCCTGCTCACCATGGTCATAGGTGGATGGAGATACTACAGTCGCGGTCATCCCCACGGTCATGGTAGAGGCGGATACCGCGGTCGAGGCGGATACCGCAGTCGTGACATCCTAGACCAAACCCACCCCCAGGGGGGGTATTACTGATAGTCAAGGGGCCAACATCAATTAACCTTCTGATTGATGAGGATGTATTATGATAAAGTACTGACCATCAAAAATAGGGTCCAAGAAATCAAAAGTTTCTTAGGACCACCGTCTCCTAAGCCGATGCACATAGTGCGATGCTTAGTCCACTGCGGTCGTGACAGATGGAAGCCTAGCTACTGCAAAAACTATGTGTTGGGAAGAAATCTTGGAGAATATATGTCTTTTCAGGTTCGGTGCGTGCAAGTCACAAAATTATCTAGTTGAACAACTTTATCTATGAAAAGATATAAATTATTAAAAGATAAGAATCTATGGTTATTTTGTGCATATTAAGGTTATATTGACACAAAATCATAAATAAATGCTTAGCATAGATGCCTAAATTTGGGTGTTATCACACATCCATCGTGTATAAATCTTGTGGTGTCGATTCTTCTCACAATACTAAAGATACTGGGTTCTGCCACATGTCTCAAAAAAAATATTTCCCTCGAAATTGGATTATGTCATCGGTTTTGATCATGAAATCGATGACATAGTTCTTAGTGAGGTTGAATTTTTTTGTAGGAATAAAGACATAGATTGTCATTTCCAAGTGTCTAATCGATAATAAAGTTTAACCTCTATTATCAATTTTGTGGACATATGTGTTGGTTTCTAAGTATCTAACTAATGATAGAGTTTAACCTCTGTCGTCAATTTTGTTGTTCAAATTGATGACTAAGTCCTTAGTGAGGTTGGCATTTTTTATTAGGAACAAGGACATATTTCATCAGTTTCTTAGTGTCCAATGAAGGATCAAGTTTAACCTCCATCATCGGTTTTTCTCAAAAAACTGACAACTAAGGTCGTAGGTTTTATTTTTTTGGATCAACAGATGAGTAAGTTCTACTTAACAACACCCGCAAAAAAATCTTTCCCCAATTCTCTATTTTATCACGCAATACCTAGATAGGGCTCTGGCAATCATGCTCTACTGCTCAGCTATTGTAGCTGCTCTATGCCTCCATTACTATTGCTTCATCGTCACCACTGTCATCATTGTCTTAACCTCTTATTCCTCCTTTCTACTATTGTCCCTCCGATCACCCACTACCACACTCTCCTCTAACCATCGCGTCGACGCTCGTGTGACTGTTGTTGCTACTACTTCTTGAGCCTCCACCACCATCATTGCTATTGTTGTTGCTTAACTACTATCACCACCATTGATAATACTATTACTGCTTGAGATACTTGCTTTTTCCTTCTCCTTTCTGCTCTGTGACTAAGGTGTGTCATTTTATTTTTTCTTTTTAATTTTTTAGCTATAACTGTTGGTTTTCTATGTTACAAATAAACTTTTGCTATTTACTATGTGCTTGACTATCTCCGTATATGGAAATGCATGCATACTTTCTTATTACATGCTTGTTACGTCACAAATTTCTGATTGTCTATATAATTAGAATTGAAAATTATGCCTAGGAAAATGCATGTATAGTTGTTTGTTTGGTTTGTTTAGAATTCTTCATATAAAACTTATTATGTTTAGTATCATTATGCATATTTGGTATAAAAATTCTGTCAAGTATTGTTTATGAGACCAATCCCAACCCAATGATGATAAATTTTGATAAATGACCAAAGATGTGTGGCATAGAGACCAACACTAATCTCTAAACCCTAATTTTTATATCATGACATTGGCCTAGAAACCCATATAAGATTTACTCATTAGGAGTAAGTCTTGGATAGTCCTTGGTTTAGGACTATTATTGAACATTTAATCTCAGTTAGGATGTAAGTGTATAATGTGTATTTGGTTTTTAAGATGTTTTGTCAACATTCCTCATTTGTTCATAAGTACATATATAGGTGGGTATTTTCCCATATACATCAACGTACTTGAAGAACTTTAGGAAAATGCTGCCGAAATATTATTGAAAATTAAATACATGTTATACACTAAATAGTGAGATTAAGTGTTCAAGAATGGGATAGGTGGTACACAATCATTAGTAAATCCTAAACCCTAAATGATAAACCCTAATCTAAACCCTTATCTCCAAAAATATTATGCATTACTTATTTTCTTTGTGATCATAGAATAGATCGATCACATATGTCAATTTCAAATCACTACACTCTAGAGTTTATTGCTAGTCTTGATCAATGTATAACATTTGTAGAGAAATATAGGAAACAACAATGGAGATAGGTTCTATTATCCATGTAGGAATCACAGTTATAACTTAAAAGTCAAAATTCTTGACGAAATCAAAACTCATGTCATGTGCAATAGGATTGTGCAAGGCTATACATAATGGTAGGCATAAACAAATTCCTACTGTGAGATAATCAGATATTGACATTAGTCCCCTTCTTAAATAAGAAATTTCCCACGATGTTGATGTGAATGAGCTGATTCCAATAGACATGGTTCACACAATCGTAACATACTTAATTTTGGCTAATATATATATGTTGAGCTAGTTTCCTCAAAGTTTAATTTATTTACTATATTTTCCTTCACTCCAAATTGCACTTACTTATTTGATTACATCATCATGGCCTTTGATAGGAATAGTCTTCAATTGAATTTCGTTGTGTCTAAATGTATCAATTATCTTCACTTGATAAATATTTGCAATCTAATCCCTCATTTGAGTATCATTTTTCATATTTGAAATCATTTTATCCATTTGGTGTGTTTGCGTCTGAATACCCTAATTATGTCTTGAACCCACCTATTGCTCTCAATTTGACCAAGGGAAGCATTAATCTCCTTTAAAGAAAGAAATGCTAGAACTAACTATGGGGCAATTAGATTAGATTCATAAAGTGATGTTACTAGTATTTTAGTTGAATACAAATTAAACCACTATCAATATCTCATTTATTTAAAAGTTATAGAAGTAATAGGAATGTAATAATAACTAAACTTATTAACTTGATATCGTATTAAAAGGGGTAACACCCTCCTTCATCTCTCCCAAGTGAACCCACACACCTTCCTTCCTCCTTAGATCACACACCCATTCGCCAGATCCAGAGAAATGGTAGCATCCGTTTCATATGCCAACACCTGACTATTATGAAAAGGAGAATGACAATGTTGTTTCCTCCGTAGGGACTCAGTCTTGTAACTGATCCTCTCCTTATGCACTGAGAAACACTACAAATGGCTAAAGTCGACAACCATTTGCTCCTCATGTTTAAAAAACACATCAAATTGGACTAAATGATTTCAAATATGAAAAATGATACTCAAATTAGGGATTGGATTGCAAATATTTCTCAAGTGAGGATAATTGATACATTTAGACACAAGAGAATTCAATTGAAGACTATTCCTATAAAATTCCATGATGATGTAGTAAAATAAGTAAGTGTAATTTGGAATGAAGGGAAATATTGCAAAAATATTCAACTTAGAGGAAACTAGCTCAATATAGATATACTAGCCAACATTGAGTTGTTACATAAATTCTTGATAGTTGTGGGATAAATATTATTGATCCATGTTCCTTATTTGGAAACATAGTGTATAGCGCTAAGAGACTATTATACTTAGATTGTACTAAGTTTATGAAGATGAGCATTGTGTCGAGACTGTATACTCTAAAGTTTAAAATAGATAGAGTGAGAAAAGATTCATGTCTCTATTGTCTTTGGTGAAATAAATTATTCATGAAGCAACACGCTTCCAATCTCAACATAAAAAACAAAGAAAATGTTGTTCCCAGTGGGAATGAAGGATGATAAGATACATGCAAGCCTGAATGACTGTTTGTTATTTTAAAAGGACTATATTGATTTGAAAGATTGTCCAAAATGTGTGGTGTCAAGGTATAAAATGACAACTTTGGGTAAGGCCAAAACTGGCTCTCCTGCCGAGGTGATGTGGCATATACCTATAAAACCATGGTTTCAATGTTTGTTTGCCAATACCATGGATGCACATAATTTCTCTTGGTAAGTAGAGGTAACAGTAAATAATGATCTGATCCTACAACATGCGTCTGATTCCCTATAATGGACGAAAATTGATTTATTGTACCATGAATATGGTGAAGAAGTCATGAGTCTAAGACTTGATCATTGTACCGATGAGATGAATCCATACCACACATTAAGCAACCAACATAGCACTTGGCCTATTATGATTAGTATATACAATCTTCCTGCTTAGTTGTGTATATAAAGTAAGTATGTTATGCTATGCTTGTTGATATCTAGCCCCAAACAACCTAGCAATGATATTTATTTTTTTTCTTGAACCACTGATTGATGACTTAAAGAAACTATGGGGAGAAGGTATGATGACCTATGATAATTTGTGTAGAGAGACATTTTATTTGCATGCTATATTATTTTACACTATTAATGACTTTCTAGCATATGTTAATTTATCTTGATGTGCGTAAAAGGATCCAACACATGTCCTATTGGTGAGAACACTAACTCAGTATGACTTAAACATGGCGACAAGACTGTATATCTTGGTCAGCAAATGTTTCTTCCAAAAGTACTTCCTTACAAAAGGTTGCTTAGAGAATTTAATGGCTCAATTGAGGAGCGGAGTGCTCCTAAACCTGTATCAGGGGAGAATTTTATGAAAAGAGTAAAAGACTTTGTCAATACATTTGGTAAGAGATCACAATGTACTATTCCCACACAGAGTGATGAATCTTTATTCAAGAACTGTCAATGTTCTGAGATCTTCCTTATTGGAGTTCTTTGGGAGTTATGCATTGTATTGACACCATGCATGTTGGAAAAATGTATGTGGATGGAATCAAGTACATAATGGACCCACGAGATTTGGGTATAAGGAAAGAACTAACAAAAAAAGTTAGCAGTGATTGAAAACATATTTACCTCCTACTTGTGACACATTGTCTAGACAGGAGAATAAAACATCTTATGAGTACTTTCTTAATGTTAAGGTACCATGGGGGTATACTTCCAATATCTATAAATTAGTATCAATGAAGGATATGAAGTTTATAGGTCTTAAATCTCATGATTGTCACATCTAATGCAACAAAAATTGCTCATGTCTATTCAACTCATACTGCCTAAGTATGTAATGTTTGCAATCACCAGGCTTTGCTTCTTCTTCAACACTCTATGCAACAAAGTAATTGATCCTAAGAATCTTGATCTGTTGCAAAGAGGAGTGGTTTTTACCATGTGCCAGCTTGAGATGTACATTCCTCCTTCATTCTTTGATATTATGGTACATCTTGTTTTCCATTTGACTAGGGAAGTGATAATGTTGGTTCCGGTTCACTTGCACGAGATTTATCATTTTGAATGGTACATGAGTGTTTTTATAGGTGATGTTTGAAACTATTATCGTCCAGAAGGGAGTATTATTTAGGGTTATGTGGATAGCGATATTAGGGACTTTTGCAATGACTTTCTGAGTTGTAATGATGCTCTTACCAATGCAAAGAATATTGATGCTCATTTCGGCAAAGTGACTTTAGAAGCACATGCGGAAGTAATTAGTCATGAGTTGTGAGAACAAGGACACTTGTATATTTTACACAACATTGATGACGTGTGTATTTATATCACTAGACATACATTTTTGTCAAGATCAGATATCCTCTAACCCGTTCAATGTGGCTTGTTGTGAGCACAATAGGACATTTATTTGGTGGTTTGAAGATAAAGTCTTCTGTCAACTATCTCAAATACCAAATAATGCTGGTAAAAATATCAAATGTCTTTCCTTTAAAAATAAAATGGATGTTATATCTTACGAAGGGTTTGACATTAATGTATTTTCATACCACACAAAATGTCAAGATGATAAGAGTCTCATAAAAAATAGTTTGATCACCCTTCAAGTGTATTCATTGTATTTTTCTAGTGTGAAGGATAAGAGTCCACGTGAAGATGAAATGTCTTATTATAGTGTCATTAAATACATATGAGAGTTTGACTTCAAAGAATTTTAGAGTTCATGTCTTCAGATGTAATTGGGTTGATAATGACACAAGAGTTCTAGTAGATGAATTGTGTTTAACATCAATGAATTTTAAAATATTGGCTTGAAGGATGAACCATTCATAATGACATCATAGGCGAAGCAAGTATTCTATATCCATGATCCTACAAATGAAAACAATCTTTCATTCTTCATGGAAAAAAGCACTTCATTGCAGATCCTGTAGATGAAGAAGAGTACTATGATAAGTATGATGACTTCAATCCATTCTCAGTTGTCTTTCCAAGTGTAAATGTTGAAGCTAACACTGACTAATATACAATTAAAAATTACAGATATGGAATATTAATTGAACAATAATCAAATCAATATTAGAGGTATGCATTTTACTTTTTATATTCTAGATGTGCATTTTATATTCTTTGTAGTTATAAATGTTTCATATGCTACATCTGTATTTTACATTCATTATCACTTACATTTCATTCTTTGGTTATTTTTAATATGAAATTTTTAGATGGTATTCAACCGTGAGGATGATCTCCGTCAGGATGAGCACCGTGACAATATGCAACATGACGATGAGTCCAATGTAAGTTGTATTATTTTATTACATAGATCTACATTTTACATTCTCTATCACAATTATTACATTTTTTATCACTTATATGTGTTTCTTGACAATTTTGAGTATGAGCATCATGATGATGCACACCCTGAAGATTGTGTTGGGTCTTATGAGGAGCAACATGATCATGCACATAAAAGAGGCATTACTTTGATGAACAAGTTAGTTGCGCAAAGTGGCAAAGATTCGAAGCTAGCTATTGACTTTGATGAAATAGGAAATCTTATTAGGATAAATCACAATTCTTTTCGGAAATATTTAGAGGTTATTCCTCATAGAAAAGTAGACATAACAATAGAATCTTGGCATAAAGTTGATCCTGCCGTTAAGAACCACATATGGAAGGAGGTAGCTATGAGATATTATATTTTTTTATAGACATTCACAATTATATTTAAAAATATGCCATTAAGTCTATAAACCTTTTGCAGAGCATCTTTGACCTTGATGAAAAATTACATCATAAAAATATGTTGCAATATTGCGGGAGGATATTGAAGAATTATAAGACAAATTTGACAAGAGAATACATAATAAGAGATAAAAGGAAGAAGCCTACCACTGATCAATAGACCTATCTTGATAAGAATGTACCAGAATCATTTTTCACTTCAAGAAAAATTGATGAATCTAAGGTATTAAGCCTCCTTTAAAATACATTCTTATGATTGATCAGATAAATTCAATGTATTATGAAATTAACATGTCTTTTGGATTAACCAAGCTATAGATGATGCTAAAAAAGAAAGACATCCAAAGAATGTGCAAGACCACAAGTTGGGTCTAGGTGGTTACACCTGGCATCACCAACAAAGACATCAAGCGTCTTCTACTGAGTAGCCTACTCCTGTGTTTGATGAGTCTTCTACTACTGTTGCACCTCTACCTCACCAAAAGGAGTGTATAGGTGCAAGAACAAACTGCTCTAAAGAATACCCAACCCGCAACCACTGAAGTGGCTGCAAAAATGATAAAATTCAACTCTTAGAGTGCATATTCATTTTTTACCTTGATTGTTATATTTTACAGACCAATTACTATTGATGATAATTAATAAGAGCTCTACGAGTAAACAAAAGAATAAAAGTTTATCCATTAGGTCTGAAGGGATGAATTGATGATTTCTTTGGCTACTCAAAAGCATCTTAGACGTGTTAGGGACACTGGGGATTGTAACATCCCAAATGGCATAGTAAACATTTAATGTGATTTTTCCTAATAAAGAACCACAAAGGGACCAACTAAATCTAACCGTGGTTTCATATGTAATGAGTTTATAAAACATGTATTATATACCACCTGGCTCACCTTAACACACACACATTTTGGATTATGTGTACAATTAGTAATTATATGTGTATGAATATGAATAAATGTTTCATATGGACAATAATGTGACTAATAAATATATTGTGATAACTTGAGAAGTTAAGTCAATTTCTAAGAGATTTCAAATATACTTTACAACTAAAAGTAATGGAGAATAATTTAGAATATTGAGGATAATTAAGTTTGCATAGTTTTGATGATATCTTGGAATATAGAGGTATATTTGATCTCAAACTTGAAATCTCCCCATATGGTAAGGAGTTAGAATCAATCACAAATTAAAAAAAAGGATCATCCTACAATTTATTAGGGAATACTGAAATGTAAGCAACACCAATTTATATAATGATTTCTTATGTTCAACTCGTAAATCTAAGTCATAGTAATTATCTATGTGCTAAGGTGAGCCTACGGTTAAATTGTGGGATTAATTGGAGATTCTTATCTAGGTTAAACTAATTTAGTAAGATAATGCCAAAAAGACATTTAAAATAATTAGAAATCTTGTTTTTCCGAGCAAGAAAAAGATGGGCTATTTTATGAACCGTCTGATCCTAAACGGGTTTAAGCCCACGTGATCCTTGCCATCTGAAGGTCTCCTTCAACCTCTGGACTCCCCACAAACTAAAATATATTTTCGTTTCCTCGATTCCTCGACCTTCAGTAGATATCCCTAAAAACTAAGAGTTCCATTGCCTTTAGGACACTCCTCCGGTCCTTTTATGCCCCAAAATGAACCCTAGATCATAGGTAGAACAAAAACGTCCAATGCCATTGTCATCCTCCTTCTGTGTCGCCCTTCGTTGGTGACTATAAATCACCCCTCTCAGCTCAAAAAGCATCGAATTTGCTCACAATGACTTCCCTGAGGGTTCATCTTCCCTCAATTGGTCACCTTCACCACCCCCAGTCTCCCTGCGTCTCACTTTTGGCATATCCAATGACTAGTGGCCATTCTAGTCAACCACGCCGCCTGCACTAAATTCCTCATACGTATACCATCTCTAGACACGCACGAACCCAACCCCAGTCGAATCTGGGAGTGCGATTCATCGTATTGGTCCCCCGATGAGCCTGGTGCATGGCTGTTGTGTGAAGCTTGTCTCTGGCATCTTCCGGTCATGTGCAGCCTGTGAACAAAGAACGAGTGAGTTCTCCAAAGTTTTAATAGGCTTCTTCGATCGTAAATATGCATCCTATGCCCCCAAACCACTTGTGTTCTTCCACAGCGACTCCAGGTCAGGCACCAGCGTCTTGACGCCAAGGAGACGGCTGCCACCCATTGCTGGCTGAAGAGGAATCAAGTAGATCAGTGTGGACTAGCTGTGGAATGTGGTTAAGAGTAGCAGGACTTCCTTTCCAAGAGCCGATCTCGCCTGAAGCATGCTGGGTCAAGCCACCATGGGAGCCTCCTCGCTGTACTCTGTAAAACAGAGGAAAGAGGGGAGCGTGCCCCCACCCGTGACCCACTTGGATGAAGAGAGGATCGGGTTAAGCAGATCTCGTCCAAGGCGGATCCCGCCCGATCCGGTCAGTATCCATATGAGGTAAATAGACATTGGTTTTATTTAAGTCTCTAAGTTGTAAAAATCAATAAATAAATCTATAAGTCAGATAATGCCAAGTTATATATGGATTTTGATTGATTTTTTGAGATCTAGACAATGGAATAGGCCACAAGACATGATTCAACTTAGTTTTCAAAAAGTTGTGGAGTTAGCATAATTAGGGTTTAGAAGCCTAATTAAGATTATTTGGATGATTATCATAGGCTGGTTAAGAGAATTGAGATCAAGGATCTAGGAGTGGTTTTTCCTATTAACTCAAGTAAGTGGTTCATACCCATGAATATTTATATTTATCAAACTTAGCATATTTTTATAAGACTTCATGCTTTATGTGATCCAGTGCTCTAAGATTTTATGTTAAGATATGCAAGTAAGATTGTCATACTTCCATGGCTATGTGATTTAACCATGTACTTAATATTTCAAGTAGTAATGTGCTATTTACACTTCTTATATAGATTGGGATCTGAAATGAAAAATTATTTAGATTTCTTAGAATGATTAATATATAAGAGTTAAGTACCACATAAGAATATAAGTTGCGAACATATTACGACATGATCAAGTTTTCAAGATAAATATTCTATTAATATTGGAATTTATTGAGAGTTTATTTCATTATGTTATTATAAAATTAGCGTGTAATAAGTAATGATTAAGTTTGCAGGATAAGATTTTATAAGATTCATGTTTTAGGATTAAGAGTTAAGCTCACATGATTGAGTTAAAACTCATGTTAAGATAAGACTTCATGAGACTTTCAAGAGGCTGAGTTATCATGTCAGAAATCATATTATAGATATTTACTACTTAAGTTACTTTTATATACTTAGTATTCCTATATTCACTTCAGATTATTTTCCTAAGCCTTTAGACTTATATGTCATAAATTTGATATCAGAATTTAGTACATTCTCATTATGAGAAGGGGGTCATTCGTAAATAGATACTATTCATTCAATCAAATAAGAGTTTCAAATTAAGATTTATCCAGATAATAAGAATTTCAAGTTTTGATTCAGATTTAGATTACTCAATATGTGGATAGCCAGATATTTGATTAAGATACATGATAAGGGTTTTAGACCCAATCTCAATTTTGTAATTGAGATTATTCATATTCAGATGTAGATGCAGATTCAGAGTTCAGTACATGTTTAGTACTCAATATTCAATTTTAGATAAGTCCATATTCATAATTTAGTAAGCTTAGACTTAAGATAATTAATTTAGAACCTTCACATAATACATTATATGATAAGTCTTCATTTAGAGAGTCCTGGGACGATTTAGAGGCATATGTTGCCAATTCAAACGAGTGTTTACTCCATTTCAGAGGGCACATAGTGCCAACAGAGGGTGTGTTGCACCATAGAGGACACTTTAGTGCCAACAGAGGGCATGTTATGTCAACAGAGGGTGCATTGCACCATAGAGGACACTTCAGTGTCAACAAAGGAGGGCTTATTGTATTATGGTGGCCAGAGTCAGATAAAAGTCATAAATAAAAGATGCCTTAGTTAAGAGAATGTACATAATCTCATTTATAAGAATTGTAGAAGAGATTAAGATAAGAGAGACATGACTCAGACCCTTTGTGCAAGTCATGTGGCCCAACCACCAGAGTGCATGCCAATTCAGAGATATAGCCCAAGCCCAGAGTGCAGGGGTTATGTGACCCACGCACCTTAGTGCAGGTCGTGAGACCCAGGTACCAGAGTACATGTCTCCAGAGAAAGATAAGTAAAAAGATAAGAACTAAGTTAAAGTAAGAAGAGATATTTACGTTTCATATTTTGTAAAGTTTTTAATGTTAATTCTCATTATATAATGTTTAAGAATATTTTGATGTATCTTATTTCATCAAGTAATGTATACATTATAATACTCATGCCACTTAAGCTGACAACCATTTTTCCAATGCATGGCTGGGGACGAGATGTCCGTAGGTGAGAGAAGGAGCAGAGTAGATTCTAGAGAAACAAGCACAAGGATAGAACATGACTCAATCTGGTGGGATTCTAACTATAAGACGATCCTCATGTTTATAGACTTATGTATATGTTTTTAAATGTTTAGAACTATAAAGTAGAGACTCAAGATATTGAATGAATTTTCCATGTAATAGCATTTATGTTCCTTTTGTAAGAACAATCATGAGAATGTTCTGATACTTCAGTTTGTGTGATTGATTATATTGTTGTTATGTATGACAATTTTATGTAATGCCCCTTGAGTGCACGATTTATGGATAACTCAGTGTTGCTTTCTCTAGATGCATGTGTGTTCTTAGGGAGGGCGCTATAAGGATGGTGTAGGTGTAACATCCCAAGATTTTAGGCATGGATAAAATGATCTTAAAAGGAATGGTTGGACTACCCATATCACACAGGTGCACCTCCTTTTCAGGGAGCCCATCACTAAAGAACTCTGTGGTTAAGCGTGCTCCACCCAAAGTAATACTAGGATGGGTGACCACTCGAAAAGTTTATCTTGGATTGTGTGTGAGTGAGGATTAAGCACACATGTAAGACTAGTGGTGGTTTGTGGGGCCAATTGTCATTCCTGGAACTCTACTAGAGCCTTGGGTGGTGGACCCAAGTGTTATAAATGGTATCAGAGCGATAACTCCTCCAGTAGGTGGGTCCCACATGGACATCTGGCACAGCCATGCAGTCCAGGCATGTTGGAAAGGGTTGACCATAGTGTTATAGCCACCTTTGCACTGGTAGTCGTGATTGAGAGATGGACGTCCATGGGCCATTCTAGGTCTACACTGAAATGGGTAAATATTATGAGGTCATATAGTTGAGAGTTAACGAGGATGTCAAGAGTCTAATTGAGGGATATTGTAACGTCCCAAGATTTGAGGCCTCAGATAAAACAATCTTAAAAGGAATGATTCCACTACCCATATCACCAAGGTACACCTCCTTTTTAGGGAGTCCATATCTAAATAACTTTGTGCTTAAGGGTGGTCAACCCATAGTAGTATTAGGATAGGTGACCAGTCATGGAGCTTATCCTGGCTTAAGTGTAAGTGAGGAGAAAGCATGCAGTTATTACTAAGGGTGGTTTGTGGGGCCAATCGTCACTCCTGAAACTCTACTAGAGCCTTGGGATGTGGGGTCGGGTGTTATAATAGGTATAAGACACTTTTCTAGCACATCAGAGAAAAAACAAAGATCTATCAATAAAGGTGGATTGTCATTAGAGGAGGTATATGACATAATTTAAAAGAGAATAGAAGGAGTAATGAGACAATTTTAGGATGCTCAGTCTCAACCTCCTCAAACTCTATCTCAGTCGTACCACTCTTCTAATGAGGTCAACCCTCCTCACACAGAGGTGGTTTGGAGTAATCAATGGACCCTTCATATATGTTCAATGTAATATTTTATGATATAATAGTCTTTCATGTGAATTTCTAATATGTTATGTTTGGTTATATATAACATTACATACAAAATTGTAGATGTTGAGGTCATGTCATTTTGCATCACTAGAACCTAGCTTCTACATCATTGCACTGGGAAAGACTTTTCTTCCCCTTACAAGTGACATTATTCATAGTGCTCCAATGCCCAAAAATTTGGTTCGTATCATATCCAGCTTGTCAACCCAGATTAGAAACGTACACCACTTCCATTTGGCCACCAAGAGCACAACATGATAGGAGATGTAGAATGTGGTGTGGTTGTGTGGCCCAAAGCCAAGGTTGTCTATGAGAATGTATGATAAATTTGTATTGCATTTGTATTTGTGATTTTTTCCATTTGTGTATATAATTGGCAACTAATATGAGAACACATGCAAATCATAGTACATAAGAAGTTCCCTATAGTTCCTCTTCTAGATCCTCTTGAATTACCTTCTCAGATTGCAAATTAATAATTTGAATGACTAGGTCCTAAGTGTAGGGGGTTGGCACTATGATTACAAAATTTAGAAGAAGGGTCAACTATGATGGTCCGTGTCCAGGAGGATGTTGTAGGTCAAGATCACGATACTAGTGTATTCTTGATAGATATTGCGGTGCAATTTACTTGTGATTGGTTAAATAGAACCATGATAAAACTTTGGATATGGTGAGATCTCTTGGATAAATACTTCATTCTATATATATGAAAATATATGTTGAACTATTTTCTTATATATTAATCCATAAGTATATGTTTTGTAGCTACTTATATATGGTGTGTGTATAGTTCACATTAGTCAATCCGAAATTTATAGTTTCATCATTGATTAGCTATGTAGATAGAGACCAAACATATGTTACTGATGGCCGCTCTACAACATTTAAATATTTTGGTATTGGGGGAAAGTGTTTGACCTAAGTTCTTTTCAATGTTAAGTTGCAGAGAATTTGCTTATAAATTTATCTTATGCATTACATTTCATTGTGCAATTTGAGTTTTCTTTTGTTTTCCTTCTTTTCACTCAGTAATAAGCATTGGTAGTTTTTGATAATTGTTCCCGAGATGATATTTGTGTATTATGTAGATCCTTTGGGTAGCAACATAGGGAGTGGGGGACACACACTGAAAGTGGAAATAGTAGCATAAGTAATTTTTTATCCATCAAAATATATTAATGTATGCATCATTTACATGACTATTTAGTAATTCAATTAAATGTATTACTTTAACTTATAGGGGTATAAAAGAATTCAAATAGGTTGGAAGAAAGGTAGATAAAAAAGTATAAACTTGGAAGAATTTTCATGTAGTTTTTTTTACTCAAATTCATATATATGCCAACTATGCTTACCTTTATTTATTGACATTTCACATAGCTGTAAATTTATAGTGCTCCGTACAAGATTATAATTAGTCATGCACATAGTACGTGATGTGGAATATGGACATGATTTTCAAATATGTCACAAGATATCCATTGTATACAAAAGGAAATCTATATAGTCTTAATCATCATAAGCAAATAGTATCATTTGATAATGTAAAAAAATAAAATCAAACTCTTGAATTATGTCATTCTCTTTGTAGCTATTTGACACAGAAAAGTTCTATACAAAAGAAGAATTGAATTAGATACAAGAAGAATGGGAACAATCCTTTGTTAAGCAAGTCCACTTTGCATTTGATTGGGATAGCGTTTGAGTTTTTAAAACTTTTATGTCATTATTTCTATATACATGTGATGGTTATGTATTTTTGTAAATTTAAATTTGATGATAGTGAATTGTTGGTGCATATGTGAATGATGTGTGTATACATGCATATGTGTGTGAATGGATGTGAAAAGGAGTGAATACAATGAGAATTGCATTTATACATGTGATGTGAATGGAATTGAATGTGTGTTTCCTGAATCGTGTATGTACGTGATAATGGAATTAAGTTTTGATGAGAATGGAAATGCATGTTTGAATGAATTATTATGGATGTGGACTCTTGTATGAATTTGTTATTGTAGGTTTTGCATGTATGCTGGCCAGTTGTTGAAATGAACACAAGATGGAACTTGCTATTCTAATGAACTGCATGTTTTGCATTCTGCTGAACTACTAGAAAGTAGGTCTACAAACCTTCTATATAAAGAAAAAAATACCTATGGGATTGGTTTCTATAAGAAATCAATGTTATAGATGTGTGTGTCAGTTTTTCATCAAAACAGACGACACAAATCTACCTATCAGTTAAACTGATAAGAAAGTACAATGTCAATTATTATACAACAACCAACGACTAATTGGTTGAGGATATCACTCTACGTTGTCAGTTTCTTTCAGTCAATCCAATGACACATATCTGTGTTGTCGCTCCCTTTTTGTTGAACAGACAACAATCTTATAAAATTTGTTGATATCTCTTTGTGTCATTGGTTTATATTTTTATAGGAGTTGAGATTGGCTCTGTGTCATTGGTTTTAGCTTACCCAACAAATTGATACAGAAGGTTCTTAGTTATACTGACCCCCCACTTAGGTGTTGGTATGAAACCAACATTGTAGGTCTAATTTAACCAACACTATAGATGGTATCTATACTAGTGGCTCTCAAGAAGATCGAAGAGGAGAAGGTTTTTTGGGCCGAAAAGGCAATAGTATTAGAAGTCTCACTAGGGCACGACTACATTAAATATGAGAGTGCAACAACAACAGTCATAACACTCACCAAGTGGAGGAATAGGTAAGAACTACCATTGTTTGGGGCATATAATTTAGGATATGCCTCCATGATGGGGTCGCCTAGGCTGTAGGGTTCACTACATAAGAAGTATTCAATGACATCCACTGGTGCATTTGAGGATGTTCTTCCCACAGCTAAACTAGGAGATGTCTCAACCTCAAGGGTGGAACTAATAGGGTTCATAGAAGTACAGTAACAACGCCATCAGGGTGTGGACAAATCTCCCAAACTAGATCATCAGGATCTGCAGGAAGATGCCAAGGAAGAGGAATTGCTATACATAGTCCCTTTATATGCAATGACCCAGTATGAGCGTATTGTCAACCCTCAAGTCTCTATAGGCTAGATGGTGATTTTCCATTCTGACTTATCCACTTCTATATATGTATCTATTCTGGTTGATCCAAGTGCAATGCACTCATTTGTGATCAAAGATGTGACTGTAAATTGTAATTTTCTTGTTAGTCACCAATCTGAACGTCTCTCATTTGATGCCTATTTAGCTGGATCCACAGTTGTTTGTAAGGTTTTTCCCATCCCACATTATCATCTTCTCTGAAAACAACATTCAAGTGGATCTTATACCACTTAAGATGTATGGATTTGATGTGATCCTCAGGATGGATTTATTAGACAAGTATAGAGTGGTGTATTATTGTAGATCCAAAGTTGTTGAATTTTAGGAGGGAGATGTCTCTTGGGTATTCTAAGAAGTCTGGAAGATTCTTCCTATTTGGTGTTTGTTGTCATAGTTGAGAAGTTGATGAGGTAGGGTTATGAGGCTTTTCTAGCACATGTAGTTGATACTAAGGTAGACATTTCTAGTATTTGAGATGTACCCATAGTTTGTGAGTTTGAAGATGTTTTCCCTGAAAAGTTTCCTAGAATTCTACATCCTCCAGAGATTGACTTTGAGATCAATCTTGTTCCTGATATACAAACCATATCCCACACACCATATATAATGGAACCAACAGAAATGAAGGAGTTAAAGAAACAAGTACATGAGTTGTTGGACAAACATTTCATCCAGCCGAGTGCATTCACATGGGTTTCTCCTATTCTCATTATCACTAAGAAGGATGGTTTCATGAGATTTTGTGTATATTGTAGGTAGTTGACAAAGTTCATGATGAAGAACAAGTATCCCTTGCTTAGGATTGACGACTTATACAACCGCTGAAGATGTCCACAATGTTCTAAAAAATAGATCTATTGTCATGATCCCAACAACTGAGGATTAGGATGGAATACATATCTAAGATTGCCTTCAAGACTAAATATGGGCACTATTGGCTCGTGGTTATGTCATTTGGACTAACCAAAGCACCTACAACTTTCACGGACTTGATGAACTGGGTGTTCAAGTAGTACTTGGACTAGTTTATAGTAGTATTCATAGAAGATATTTAGATCTACTCTAAGGACCATGAACATCATGAATAAATCTTTGGTTGACCTTGGAATTTTTGAGGTGGTACCAGTTTTTTTTTGTAAAATTCAACAAGTGTGAGTTCTGACTAACTGAGGTTTCTTTTTATTATGATGTCGAAATCCCATCCCCATGAACTATAAGAATACTAAAGACAGCGTGTGAAAGTGTGAAATGCTTAGCACACATGAACAAATAACAAGATGATAGTACCAATAATCTCAACATTCAACAAGCATTGTTAAAAACATCATTTATTACAAGATTACATTTGCAATTTGAAGACTACATTATACACATTTTATCATGTACAATAGCTAGGATGCTACATCAAGTACACCTAAACTTGTTACTCACCAACTCAACTCTTAATCTATCTCTAAACCTTAATCATATTGAGGAACAAGAGGGTCTACACACAAGGTGTTGAGTACATGGCGATACATATAAGGTTTTAATAAAATGGAAAATTTTCCAATAGTAAAAGAATGAGAAATAAAGAAGTTAAGTACTTAGCAATTTGAAACCATGATTTAGTCATTTTACTCCAATTATACCGATAATATCATGTATCATAAGGCCATTGGCCAACTTCCCATTAAAAAGGGTTTGTGAGGGTGCTTAAGGCTCAATGTAATTAGTTAACCCTATTTAACAACATGGTCAAGGAAATCTTGACAACTCAAGTAGTACACCCAACCTTGTGTACTTACCTCGAGAATACAAGATTGTGAATAAGGTTTGTATATGAGATCTGATTTATGTCTGCAAGTTATAAAATCAATGGGACAACCATCGAGTACAATACTACACGGCAGTCTTTGAGCAAGCAAACAAGCATGCATACATATCAAGGTTCAAGTAAGAAAACCACATCATATAATTATTTAAAAGATCTTAACCAATTCATAAATTCTTAACTTAACCTATCCTTGATCATCTAGTCCCAATCCACACCTGATAAAGGACAAAATTACATGTATGCATTAGATTCTCATCATCAACCCTAGATAGCTCCATTTTTAGGGTTTTGGCTAAGTTAGGTTCAAAGTTGATTAATTACATGTTTGATGTTCTTTCATTAATTTATCGTTCATCATGAAGGTGTTGTTCAAGTTTCATGTCATTTTGATGTTCCATCTATTTTATATGATTATTTCATGATTTTTGTCACTTATGCACATTTTAAGGTCAAATGAATCATAACAGAGAAAACAAGGCCAAGGTTCATCGAGAGATGAGATTCAAGCATAACATATGGTTTACATCAGCAATATTGGGACATATTAAACATATTCAAATATATGTGGATATCCCTTACAGTCTAGGCATCATAATCCAACATTGGTATCAACATCTCAAACATACATGCTATGCTCCACATTGTTCATCATTATTAGGTGTCAACATATGCATTATATGTCACATTCACATCAAGGATATAATGAGGAAGGACATTTCTTGATTTTGAAGGGGATGACAAGAGATAAATACCTACATCAAGATTAGGGAACAAGAGATAGATAAGCAAGCCATGAGTGTCACACTAAGTCATCACTAGTGGACTTAGAGTCACAAACACCATCACATAATAAAATAGTGTGAACCTATATATTAGGGTCTCAAAATATCATGGAGTTGTTAATTTCAAGAATGATAAGGAGTTTGATGTACAAATTAGGTCAAACACCAAATTAGATTAAAATGTAAACATGAATCACCATAAAGGGGTCAAATTCATGCAGTAAGTGCCATATTTGAACAAGGTAGAGGAAAATGTGAAATACATGGTTTAATTGTGTCATGAAGAGGTACATGACACTAATTTCAAGATATGATTGGATTTGATATTATTTAAAATCAAGATTAGCAAAAGGTACTAAGTCTGTGAGTAAAACCCAAAAATATGTCACATTTATACAATTAGAGTCATTAATGAGGAATATGAGTGATTGCAAGTTCAAACATGTTCAATAAACTTATAGGTTACCGATATAACACTCGGGCCCACTGCCCAAGGCTCTAGCATAATTTAAGGAATGATGACTAGCCCCATAGACCACCACTAGCCTTAACTGCGTGCTTTATCCTTACTCATAAGCAAGTGAGGATAAACTTCATGACTGGTCACCCATCCTAGTACTACTCCAAGATGAGCACACTTAACTTTAGAGTTCTTTAGTGATGGGATCCCTGGAAAGGAGGTGCACCTTGGTGATATGGGTAGTCCAATCATTCCTTTTAAGATCATTTTATCTAAAGTCTCAAATCCTGGGAGGTTATAATCTCCCCCACTTAGACTCTTGATGTCCTCATCAAGGCTCAACTATATGTCCTCATAATATTTCCCCATTTGTAGACCCAAAATGGCCGATGGACACCCAGCTCATGATCACATAATACTAGTGCAAGGGTGGATACATCACCATGGATATCCCTTTCCAACATGCCTAGCCCGCACAACTTAAGACTGGCATGCCACATTCCCATGTGGGTCCCACCTATTATAGGGGTTATGGCTCTATTACCATTTGTAACACCCATGCTCACTATCCAAGGCTGTAGCAGAGTTTCAAGAATGATGATTGTCCCCACAAACCATCACTAGCCTTAACTGCATTCTTTGTCCTCATGCACAACCAAGATAAACTTCTCGACTGGTCACCCATCCTAGTACTACTACAAGTTAAGCACACTTAACTTTGAAGTTCTTTAGTGATGGGATCCCTGAAAAGGAGGTGCACCTTGGTAATATGGGTAGTCCAATCATTCCTTTTCAGATCATTTCATCTAAGGCCTCAAATCCTGGGACGTTACAACTGATCATATGAGAAAGAGTGTAGAAGTGCACTAAAGGTTCAAGTTTTACCATGATCTATCATTAAATTTAGTGAAAATTAGTCAAAGTTTGTATTTTTAACAAAAAAGGAATATTAGGAGAGGTTTTAAATTATGAAACCACATCTAATTTTAGATTATTTCAAGAGGATAAAAATGGCAAATTACATCATATTCTTAGGATAGAAGAGGTGGAAGTTATGAATCTTATAACAATTTGAATGAAAAATATAGATAAAGGGTGGGGTGTTACCAAGAAATGATGTGAGTAAACTCGGTCACTTGATTTGGGTCCATGATGGATTAGTTGATGCATTGTCCCTTATATCACCCAACCATAAGGTTGAGAGGGGGGAGGAAAGAGTGATCACCTAACTAAGGATCCACTCGCCTTAATAGATTGACCGGATGCAGTGCCTTCTAGTTATCTTCCTCGGTAGCCGCTCGTCCCCCCCCCCCCCCCAAAAAAAAGTGCCTAGGCTATGAGAGGCTGAGGGAAATGCTAAAGAGGCTGGACCGTGGTTGAGGGTGAGCTCCCAAGCTCATCAGAGCTGCCAACTAGGAAGGTCAAACAAGGGAGGTTGGTTGGTTCTCAAGGGTGCAAAGTGGTAAAAAAACATAGGGGAAAGATGGAGAAGGAAGAGAGGAAGTGGAAAGTTTGGTTAATTGGAGTGAAAGGAGAGAGAATGGGGGGGACTTTGGTGGTCATTTGAGGAGGTACATTATTGCAGTGCTACAATGGTGATACAATGTATAGATCAAGGTAGAAGAAGGGCCAGGGTTGTTAGATCAAAGTAATCCATCTATGGCCTCATATCATGATGGCTGTAACTAATTGAGCTAAAACAAGAGTGGAAGAAAGCACAATCCAGGTGGTCTGCACACCCATAATTGATCTCAAATAGGATAGGAATCAAAGTAAGTTGATTAAATAAGGTTAAATTGACACATCTTAATACGCTCATCTTTGGGCTTTAAATGTCTGATTGAAGTGATTTTTCCATCGTTTGATTCATAACTAAAAACTCCACAACATAAAATACTTTATAGAGAAATAACGACACCTTTATGAGGTTCAAAATTATTTGCAAGAATATGATGCATTAAAGCATGACACAAAGTTCAATTATGTGAATTAATGTCACATGTTGTAAAATTAAACCTTGATGTGACAAAATTGGAGTATCTCCCAACTCAAAATATGAAATTTATATCTAATAGAGTGCATGGGTCACAAGAAAGAGAGATAAAGAGGAGAGGAGATTTGATGAGATAGAAAGTCAGTTTGTTAAATCCTTCCCTCCTTAAAATAAATTTCGTCCAAAAAATTCATCCAAGATCATGGACTAAGGTCCAAGTCCGCATTGATCGTGTTTAGGCAACCAAACCTAGATGTCAAGGTATCTACCACTATTGGGTACCCACATATGTTTTCATTAGAAAGGGTGTATCCATCCCAATTATGTATATATATATATATATACACTCAGTGCTCCATCATATTGTGACATTTTCTTGACATTATGGCTTTCACATTCCTATCCTTACTAAATTAGTTCTATGTTCTTGTACTCAGATGATCCCAAGATGTGTTCTAAATCTATGTTATCAAATTAAAAAATGAACATGTTCATTATCATGTAAAGATAACCACCCTTACGTTTCTTCGTCATGTTAAAATTGCACGCATGGTTTAGATTACCTCCAAGGCTCTACCAACTATCACCAATTATGTTCATTTCTTTTCATTTTATGATGTTAAGCATTTATGTCTCATGGTTATTCGATATAAGATCTTAAGACATCATCATATCAATCTCACAATTCAAACTTATATCCTTTATATATGGTATGGTTTTGTATCAGGTCTAGCTAATGAGAGTGACTTATCATACATATATCAAGTTTTAACTTAAGTGAGATTGTGTCATGTATCAAGCATCATTTGAGGACAACATTATGATTAACATCGAGGTTTCAAAATTATTTCACTTGCGGTTAAATAAAATTCACAAGCTTGAGCGACTCAAGCTAAGACCTATCTATGTCAACGAAAAAAGTGCTAACCACCCACATCTTCACATATGAAAAATTCTTGTATGCTTTTTTTTATATTATGGATTATCACTTCTATTAAATATTGTGCCCAACTTTGAAAAACAAGGCTAACCCTTATATTCCTTCACACAAAACCACCAACTCAAGTACGAGGCTTATCATGGAGATCACACATCATATACATCATCTTAGGGTTTTGGTACATTTCCCTCACCTAGATGGAAAACATCATATATTCAATTACCTATTTCTCTAGGGTTATTTTTTTTCATCAAAAATCTAGTGCTCAACTTCATAAAGGGAACCACAAACTAGGTGACTCAACTCACATCCTTAGAATATATCTAGCTCGAGACTCATCATCATGCATTTTATCGAGTGTATATTTCAACATTTCACATATTTTAGAGGTTAGGTACTCTGACCTTCTCCCATTCTGGGTTGACTCATATCAATAGTTCACCCTTATCATATGTCTCATATAATAGGTCCTTCTTTATAAAGAGATTGAGTCCAATATTTGTCCCAAATCATATCTCTTCAACCATACCTCAACATATACGAGACTGGGCACATGCAGTCATGCCAACCCCCTATCTATGTGTATCACATCAAACTAGCCACATATATCATACATGGTTCTTGACTAGATAGAGTTTCCTAGTCATAACTCACCTCATGTCATTAAATCATCAAAAATTGTCTTAAGTCGTGTAGATGCAAACTCATAACATCAACATAAATAGCAAGCTTATATCATCTAGGCTACTACAAGGCTACCCCTTATCATGTTGTAGAAAACTCTAGAGACTACCTCTATCACCTAAATAATCTCATCTAGAATGATGCAACATATCTTTCTCTTATGTTACATGGTTATTCACTACCTTTTTGTGTGTGGTAGAATTTTTATATGTACATATACTAATACTTAAAATAGGTTTTCTCCAACGTTGAAATATCCAATGGAAATCACCATAAACCATTTATATAAAACCAAAACCAAAAGCAAGTCACTACACTCAGTAGGCATTCTAGTTTCATGACACCTACAGAACTAGCAGGAACATGGTGCCCACTTTTGTAGCTACCCTAAGCACATGACACAAACATATGTCTAGGGTTACAATTAAATCTTCCATTCATCACCGTCTTGAACCTACAACTCATACTACAAGACATAAGGAGAAGAAAAGAAAGGTTCTATGGATTACACAAAAATCTTCCCCTAGTTCTTGAACATCTAGGTTTTAGCCTAGAGCCAAAGTCAACTTAGTCCAAAAACTAAAACTTATTAATTTTTTAGGTTTGATATGTATGGTTGAGTTAACTTGTGTTTCATCCGAGCCAATGTTTGGTGTATTTATTTTCATACTCTGATACCATTTGTCATGTTGTCAGAATCCCAACCCCATGAACCAAACAAATACCAAAGACATCTTACAAAAATGTGAAATGATTAGAAAAATTAAGAAAATAACAAAAATAAAGCACCCACATAATCTCAACATTCAATATATATTATTAAACAACACAAACTATTCAAAGATTCTAATTAAAATTTATAGAACACTTTACACAAGTTTGGTCATCTACAATAGTTAGGATCTTGCAAAAAGTACACCTGAACACTGGCTCACCAATCATTAACTCCCAAGCTATCTTCAAACCTAAAGAATAAAAGAAACAAGCGGGTAAACACCCAAGGTGTTGAGTACAAGGTAGAAAGATGCATATATCTAAAGGTTTTCATAACTGAAAAGATTTGCAAAAGTAAATGAATGAGATATAAATGAGTTAAGTACTTAGCAAAACAAGAACCATTATTTTAGACATTTTGCTTCAAATATACTGACTATATCATCTACCATAAGGACTTTGACCAACTTTGTGGTGGAAGGGTCTGTGAGGGTGCTTAAGGTTCAATCCCATTAGATAACATTGTTTAACATCATGATCCATCGTATCTCAACAACTCAAGTTGGTTACCTAGACTTCTATCCTTACCTCAAGAATACAGGAAGGTTCACATGGTCTATATAATGCAAATCTAATTTATGTGTGCAAGTTATGAAACCAATAAGATAAAACATTGATTACAGTAATACAATACTACATGGTAGTATTTCAACAAGTAAAGAAGCATACATACATATCAAGGTTAAAGCAAGAAAACCATAATCATATAATCATTTAAAGCTCGTACCTGATTCGTAAATTCTTATATTAACTTATCCTTCACTATCTAGTTGCAATCCACACCTAATAAATGACAAGATTCCATGTATTCATTAAATTCTCATCAATAACCCTAGCTAGCTCCATTTTTAGGGTTTTGACCAAGTTAGGTTCAAAGTTTATTAATTACATATTTGATGATATTTTACTAATTTATGATCCATCATGAGTGTGTTGTTCAACTTTCATGTCATTTTTGTGTTGCATCTAATTGATATGATAATTTCATGATTCATGTCACTTGTGTACATTTTAGGGTCAAAAGGCTTATAACAGAGAAAACAAGGTCATGGTTCATCAAGACATTCGGTTCAAGCATAAGAAATGATTTAGATAAGCAATATTAGGACATAAGAAACACATTCAAATATTGGTGAATGTCCCCTAGACTCTAGGCATCATAATCCAACATTGGTATCAATATATGCAAATACATATTATTCTTTATCATCATTATTAGGGGTCAATGTATGAATTATGTGGGACATACAGATCAATGTGATCATGAGGAGGAAAAATTCCTGATTAAGAAGGGGAGTACAAGAGATTAAGACCTACATCAATATGAGGGCATAAGCAAGAGAGATAAGCAAGCCATGAGTGTCACACTAGGCCATCATTAGTGGACTTAGAGTCACATACACCATCATACCATAGAATAGTGAAAACCTAGACATTATTGTTTCTAAACATCATGGGCTTATTGATTTCAAGAATAGAAAGGAGTTTGATATAAAAATTAGGTCAAACACCACACTAGACTAAAGTGTAAACATGCATCACCAATAAGGGGGTCATATTCATGAATTAAGTGGCATATTGAACAAAATAAGAGGAAAAGGGTAAACATGGGATGATATTTTGTCATGAAGAGGTATATCACACCAACTTCAATCTATGAGTGGATTCGATATCATTTATAAATATGATTAACAAAAAGTCCATCATTAAAACCTAAAAATTTGTCACATATGTACAATTAGTGTCATCCATGAGCAGTAGGGGCGATTAGGAGTTCAAACATGTTCAAAAGAACTGATAAGTTACTTGTTAGATGAGCAAGAGTGTAAAAGTACATCAAAGGTTCAAGCTTTACCACAATCAATCACTAAATTTGACTAAACTTAGTCAAACTTTGTGTTTTTAACAAAACATGAAGGTTGAGAGGCTTTAGGGTATGAAACCATGTGCAAATTTTAGATCTTTTCAAGACGATCAAAATGGTATATTAGATCATATGTTTATACTAAGGGAGGTGGAAGTTATGAATATCCGAACATTTTGAATGGGAAACTATAGAGAAGTTGGGGGGGTACCAAGAAATCATGTGAGTAAACTCGATCGCAAGATTTGGGTCCAAAATGGATTTTTTGATCCATTGGCCTCATTGCACCCATGCACTAGGTTGAGAGAGAGAGGAGGAAACAATGATCACCCTCCCTTGAATACACTCAAGCCAATGGATTGACCTTGGGTTAGCTTCCCCATTAACCACTCCTATGCGAGTAGGCCTGCCCTCACAACGACAAGGCTAGTTGGCGTCGATAGAGCTCTATTCAAGAGGGCTCAAGAAGACCTGAGAATCAACCTCCCTCAGCCACCTAGGCTATGTACGGATGAGGGAGGTGCCGCAGAGGTTAGACTGCAGTTGTGTGTGAGCTCCCAAGCTTGTTAAAGCTGCCAATAGGGAAGGTTGAACAAGGGAGACTGGACGGTGCTCATAGGTGCAAAATGGCATGAAAACATAGTGGAAAGATGGGTAAGGAAGAGAGTAAGCAAAAAGTGGGTTTTACTTTAGGGGAAGGAGTGAGAAAGGGGGAAATTTGGTGGTCATCTGAGGAGGTACACTATAGCAGTGCTACAACGTACAAAGCAAGGTAGAAAAGGGACAAGGGTCGTTAGATTAGAGGACTCAATTTGTGGGCTTGGATTTATTGTCTATCATTGACTAAGACAAAATAGGAGTGGAAGAAAACACAACCCAGGTGAGTAGCACTCATAATTGAGCCCAAATAGGATTATAAAGTAAATGAAGTCAATTAAATCAAGTGAAATTGATAGATTTTCATAAGTTCACAACTTGGGCTCTAAAGGTCCCATGGAGTTTTTTTGCGTCTATGGATTCAAAATTGAAAACTCTGAATATGAAATACTTTATAGAGAAATAGTGACACATTTATGGGGTTCAAAATTATTTGGATGGCACATTTATGTTTTTTAAATCTTTTTGGAAGAAGGTGATGCATTAAAGTGTGACACTTAGTTTAATTATGTCAACTGATGTCATACATTGTAAAATTAATCCTTGATGTGACCAAATTATAGTGTCTCAACACTCAAATTATGAATACAAGAGAGTACAAGGGCCACAATAAGAGAGATAAATAGTATATTAGAGGAGAGAGATAGTCATGTTGTCACATCCTTCCCTCCTTCAAAGAAATTTCATCCTCAATTTCCCCCAAGAATATACCAAATATCACCAATTATGTTCACTTCTTTTCATGTTGGGTCTAAAGTGAAGCATTTATATAAGATCCCAAGATATCATCATATCAAGGTCATGATTCAAACTTACATATTTTATATATGGTATGGTTTCATATTAGCTCTATCCTATTAGAGTGACTTAACATAAGTACATAAAGTTTTAACTTAAATGAGATTATTTCATGTATAAAGCAACATTTTAGGAATAACATAATCATTAACATAGAGGCCTTACAGTTATCTCACATGTGGTTAAACGAGCTTCACAAGCTCAAGCCACTCAATCTAAGACATGTCTATGTCAAGGAAAAACATGCTAACCACCCACATCTACCCATACCAATCCTTTACCTAACTTTTGCAAATAAGGGCAACCATTAGATTCCTTATTATATAACCCTAGCCCCTATATAAGGCTTATCATGGTGATCACACATCATATACATCATCTTAGGGTTTTGGGACAGATCCCTCACTTAGATGGAAAACAACATATGATCATATACCTATTTCAATAGGGTTAGACCTTTACATAGTAAATCTAGGGTTAAACATCATCAAGGGAAAAAAACACCAGGTGAATCACACCATAAACTTAGAATTTTTCTCTCTAGGGAGTCATCGTAATGTGTTTCATCGAGCATATAGTTCAAAATTCCACATATTTTGACAGTTAGGTACTCTAGCCTTCTCCCATGTTGGCTTGACCAATATCAAGAGTTCACCCTTAATGTATGTCTCATACTAGAGGTCCTTCTTTGTAAAGAGACTAAGGCCCATGTTGGTCCCAAAATATATCTCATCAACCATATCTCAACATATACAAGACTAGGCACATCCAAGCATGCCAACCCACAAGCTATGTGTAGCACATCAAACTAGCCACATATACCATACATGATGCTAGACTAGCTAGGGATGCATGGTTTAAACACATCTCATGTCACCAAAACATACATTTAATCATCCAACGTCAACTTAATCATGTAGAAGCAAACTCATAACATCAACATCAACATCAATATCACTATCTACATCAAACTTAGATCACCTAGGCTACTAATAGCCTACCCCTTATCATGGCTCTAGAAAACTCTAGAGCCTACTTCTATCACCTAAATATTCTCATGTACACTAGTGTTACATATTTTTATCTCCATTTACATGGACACCCACTATATTTTTATGTGCGGTAGCACTTTCATATGTACATATACTAATACTTGAAATAGATTTTCTCCAATGTCGAAACATGTGATGGAAACCACCATAATCCATTCAAACAAAACTAGAACCAAAAGTGATCTACCACACGTGTTAGGTAGTCTAGTACCATGACACCTAGAGAACTATCAAGAACATGGTGCATATGTTTGTGGATACACTAAGCACATGACATGAACATATGTCTATGGTTACAATTATATCTCCCTTTTTCTCACCCTCTAGAGCTATAACATCTCCAATTCTAGGTACACACCTTTCTTTTCCCTTCCATGTCCTTTATTTCATTAGGTACCTTTTACTATCCACTCTTTTCTATTTTATAATAGATTATATGTTATTAGGATATTTTAACTCTAGTTGACTCATTACGATTCCATGGATACAAAATATTAGGGTATTGTAACCATAATACTTGAACTATGGAATTAGTGAGTACTAACACAAATCAAAATGTATTGACCATTATAATATACACCAGGATATCCCTATGGTCTTAGAGGGATATAATTCAAGATAATACAAGAAGTTTCACCATATTTGACTATTAGATTAAGTTCATCACCTAAATTAGGTAAGTAATGCATAATAGAAAAATTGCAACACAAATAATCTCAAACCTCAATATAAGTTCAAATTTATCTTCATCATACTCAACTTAAGTAACTCACCAAATTTGGGCTTAATGAAAGTCAAATACACCACTATGTCAAAATAGAAGACAAAACCTAAGTTCAAAGGGATTATTTCTTTTAAAACATAGGACTCATCGATTTGGACTAAAGTCCATGGTCTTGTGTTTGTCATGCATTCATGCAGGTTGTGATTGGGCCAGATAGTCAGGAAGTTGGTCTAAGTCATCCCCTACCTCTGGTTTCATCATGCTTACGACCTAATCAACCAAGTGAGCTTCCTCATGTTATTCCTTCCTATACATTTACCTATTCCTTGTGATTCCCTTGCCAAATAACTTGGTTCCCCTAACTCCAATGAACCCTATATTACATCAAGTGGAGTCCTGTATCTAGAACCCCTCTTACATCCTAGGGGTGTTGTCGTGGCATAGGCTTGTGACCTCAGATAACAACTGTACACCCCACCCATAAGTAGAGAACACTTCCCATACCCTTTACAAGACTTTACCTTTCTCAACAAAAGACAAATAAATGATCACTGAGTACCTTGGTAGAGCCAATACTATCTCTTCGATGAGGAACTAGATTGATGTCAACTCAGGGTTGCCTTTGGGCGATTGCCGACAAGGTAACCATCCCTAGTGTTTCCTTTTTCATGTTGGAATCTTATTTTGCCCTATATTTCCTAGTTTTCCTCAATGCCAAATTCCATCATCGTCTTCTTCATGTTCCACCAATAGCAATTATGGGGGGCCCTCCTATCCCAAAAACATTAACAAAATTGTCTATTTACTTCTATTCTTTGATCCAAGTTTCTAGGAAGTAGTATATTGTCTTCATACTGTTGGATCTATTATTTACCAATTTCACTGGGATCTCATGACTAGATGCCATTGGTCTTCTCATATTCATAGTCCATCATGACCCTATCTTACATGCCTTGACTCCTCATTGAAGTTGCGATTTCAATTCCAACACAAGTTGTCTTTAACTACCATTGTCTAATGTTTCTTTTACCCCTGACAACCTGTAATGGAAGGTGAGACGTGCTTGAGCCCTTCTCATGGAGATACCTCAAATAGGGGATATTTAAGGCCAGAGGAGTGGATCCCTATTGAGTCCCACTCTTTAGAATATTAGTAGATCGAAGGGGTTGGTGATGAGACTTAAGATAATACTAGATTTTGGTGTAAACTTAGTTCAAAATATCATTTGAGAAGACTAATGGAGACTTGATGCATAAAGTAATATAGGTTCATTGTGAGATTTCCAAAATAAGTATGATACAGAGATTTACACCATAATCTAGTACATGAAGTGAACTAGACACCTATTTTGTGGATAAAAGGTATAAATTAGTATACCATGCTAGAACGAGGTGGATTTTGAGGACACAATCCTGTCTAATATGTGGAGTGTTGTAACATACTATAATCTAAGTACATAGCTTAACCCTTCATTTTAGGACCCTTTTCAATTACAATCAAAATAAAGTTACCTTCTTCTAATTAGATTAAATTCGAAAAAGTTGGAGTCAAATAATATCACACATATATAAATAATATTTATATATGGAATTGTAGAATAAAATAACCAAATAAATTGATTTGTAGGATTTTAAGTAAAATATTACTTTTGTCCCTAAATTGGCATCCTAGAATCATTCTAAGTTTATTTTAAAGGAAGTAAATGTAAAATGGAAACCAACGTCAAAACTAGTTAAGTAACAAATAAAATACATAATTAAGTCTGAAATTTATCAATAAAGAAATGTAAAGGCAAACATTTCAAGAGGAAAAATTATGTTCAAAATTAGTTCTTTACATTTTATTTAGTCTAATGTCAATCTTTAGGTCAATCAGACCTCATTTACTCATTCAATTAATTGTGTGAACTCTTAGCCTTCATATACATACTTACATTAAGTGCCATTATAAATTTGATTGCCATCTATGATTACCCTCAAGTAATGCCTTATCACCCCACTCTTTTAGTGGAAGATATGTACAATTAGAGACATTCATGAGAAATAGGGGTGATTAGGGGTTCACACATGTTCAGAAGAACTTCAAAGTTACTCATGAGAAGCACTAGAGTGTAAAAGTGCACCAAAGGTTCAAGATATACCATGATCAATTATTCAATTTGGTCAAACTTAGTGAAAGTTTGTATATTCTACCAAAATAGGAAGATTAGAAGAGGTTTTTGGGAATGAAATCATACTCAATTTGTGGATCTTTTCAAGATGATCAAAATGGTATATTAGATCATATGTTTAGGCCAAGGGAGGTGGAAGTAATGCATTATATAACATTTTGAAAGAAAAATTGTAGAGGGGGGATGTTACCAAGAAATCATGTGAATAAACTCAATCACTTGATTTGGGTCCATGATGGATCCGTTGATCCATTGACCCACATAGAACCTTCCCACTAGCTTGAGAGAGGGGAGGAAAGAGTGATTGCCTGCCCTCAGATTCACTCAGGTCAACAAATTCACTAGATCTAGTGGTCGCACGTTATCTTCCATGTTAGCCATTCCATTGAGAACAAGCTCACCCTCATAGTGGAAAGGAGTAATGACACTGATGATTCCAACATGTTTCTTTCTTGATTCAAAGCTAACAGCAAGTCTATATCTTCATACAAGCACACAACAACTATTCATGCAAGAATACCACATATAAAGCATAAAACATTATCCTTTAAACCCGGAAATACTACTCTTATAAACTGATTTAGAGTAAATGTAATTTCAGACTTCCAACACATCAATTACATATATCATAATTCTAGCACATCAATTAAATATATCTAACTTCCAGAAACTAATTTAGAGTAAATGTATCTTATAGCATTTACATATCATAATTCCAGCACCAAACTGTTTTGATTACATTTCACTTAATAAAAGAGTATTCAGTTAGACTTTAGCCATATGTCCAAGCTTGAAACAACTTCTTCATACTTGTCTTTTTGTTCTTGCACATCTGCATATTGGGTTTGTTTCTGCCCTTCTTCTTGCTTGTTCTGTTCCTGATCTGCCTCTTCCTTATGTTGTTCCCCTAGACATTCTTTGACATCATCATTGGCATTTTTTTCATCTTCCTGGACATGCTGCAACTTTTCACATCTCAACATTCTTTGGAAAATATCAGCCCTTATTGCTGGCATGTCTTTGGAAGTTAAGTCCATCTATTTTTCATTGACTAGGCAGTCAAGATACTTCATCATGAAGACCCCATAGTAAACAGAGCCTTCTTCCTATTGTGGGCATTGTGGGTACTCCCATTCCCACTGTGACATTTGGCTTCCCTTGTCTGGTGCCCCCCTGAAGAATTCGTGGGCAATACCCACCTACAAAAAAAACATAAGTTTTATTAATTATCAATCAACCAACATTATTTCTTTCAACCCATTATTAATAGAGTTACTTTTTTCATTGCTTACCCATCTAATGAATTCTTTCTTTGATTTTCCACTTCCACTCATTGAGTTATATGACCTGTGCATGCCATCCCTGAAGCTTGCTTCATGCAAGTGCCAGTGGTTGTCATTGTTTAGTATCATGAACACAGAGTCCATCATGTCCCACTCTTTCAAGGGAACACTGAAGAGTGGAGAAAGCATGTCAATCTCCTTTAGGGTGATGGTCTCCACATCAATTGCCAGCTGCTGCTGCAAATACAAAATTTAAAAATGCACATCTCTAAGTTTTAGTGTGTGTATCTTTAGTAATTTGTTGTAATTGTGTATCACAAGTTTGCTTGTCTTACTGGAGCATAAGTACTCAAGTAGTGCCACGACAACCCCTTCTTCCTCCTCTTTCTTGTGCTCTCCTTGAGCATTTGCACAAAGCAGTCCAGAACCTAAAAAATCCAAAAGATTATGTTAGCAAACCAAATTATTGTTTCATATAGTTACACTACATTGATTTCTTACAGGTGATTGCATCATTTGATCCTTGTATAGGAGGGCAACGAGGTCCTTCCCTGTGAACCAAGTATCCTTGTTGAATCTCCACTCACTATTTGACCAGCCAATCAGTATAGATGCGATACATATGAGTTAGATATTGAATAAGTAATGTGTATTTGTACACTTGACAAATGGAATATTAAAATAACCAATTCTTACAGCTCTTCTATGTTGTCCATGAAGTGATGGACAATTGCCTTAGTGTCCTTTTTTTTAAAATGTTCAAAACCTATGAAATTGGAGAGCTTGTGCTGTCAACAAAGTGCAGTTCATGTTAGAATCCATCTTCATTAACAAGTTACACAATACTTTTATGTCCTACAGTTAGTTTATTAAGCACAACAATAATTTTTCATTTTATAAAATTACTCTATCAACCGCGTAGTTACTTTTATATTCTTGTAGTTACTTTACTATTCTAATAGTTACTCTTATGTTCACACAAATACTTTAAGGACTGCTATACTTAAAAGTAAATGCGACCTTACCTTTTCCTCCTTTCTTTTCTTTATGTTTTTTTAATGCTTCCAGTTATATGCTCTGTCCTATGCTTTCTTTTTGTCATCTTTTTCTTTGGCTCTTCTTCTTTTCCTCCTTCTTTGCTTGCTTTGTTTGATTGTTCCCTTTTTTCCTACCCTCTTTCTTCTTCATCTTGTGCAGATTTTTCTTGGCCAGAACCATCAACACCTTCTTCTTTGTCCTATTTCTCTACAACATCAGTTTCTTTCTCAGGTGTGTCTTCCTCTGCTCCTTGATGTTCAACACATTTTCTCTTTAGGTGCAGCTTTCCTGGTGTCCTTGGTGTGTCTCCCTTCTCCACACCTCTTTTCTTTTCTTCTTCTTCCATTGGCATAACCTTCTTGTACAGCACCTCAGTCCTGTCATTCATTTCATCGACATTTATTAGGGAAACCCCTCAGTAAAGTGTGTGAACCCACTTGTAGGTGACTGTGCTTTTTCACATTCATCTCCCTCCTTCCTCCTCAGAATTATGTTCTCCTCCTCCAGTTCGGTTATTCTTCTCTCTAGCCTCTTCTTCTCCTGTTGGAGGTCATTAAATGCTTCCACCGCTATCCTCGTGCAAATTTCCTTCTACATCTTCTACTCACTCCTCGAGGTGGTAGATTCTTATTTCCAGAGTAGAGTTCCCAGCAGATACTTCCTTGGTGTTGATTGTCTTTGTTGCCACCTTCTCTGCCATTGGATTTCTCTTTGCCCTATTTTCTACAAGGTAATAGGGCAAGTCCTTTACTGCCTTTGCATCTTGCCAATCATCGCCCTGGTCTAGCTTCATCCATTTACAAACATGTCCAAAAAATTAAATAATGTGTGATAAAGCTACATATATGATTATGTTGCATATTAGTTTTTTTAACAAAGAACAAATATTCTTACATCTTTAGGGTCCACACACCCTATATCCATCAATTTCTTCACAAGCGCAACCCACTTCTTTATCCTTGGCTTGGCGTCAGGGAATGTTGGCTTTGCCATTCTTGTCATCTCATATGCCCAAACCTGCATTTAATAGAGAAAAATATAATTCATATGTAACTGTCCCTATGTAGCATTGTAACAATCCATACGAAAACAAAGTATGAAATTATTTACTTACGCAAAGGCACGACACACCCTGTTGTGTAGAGTGTGGTTTTTCCTTTCTCGCCTCTTCTCCTCATATGACCATTTTCCCACAACACCTTCATCTTCTTCAAGATACTCCCATGCACCAAATTTGCCCAATTTAACTACCCTGTGGCAGTTACATCATCCAAGTAGTGCATTATGTAAATCGAGGCACAATAGCTGGTATCAGGGAGTAGGAATGTTTCCAGCAAGTACAACATCCATGCACGACACATGTTCTGGTAGTTGGCGGGGTTGTCGCTCTTGGCATATTCTTGCTAAAACTTAGCCAAGTTGTCCTTGTTCAGGACATCCTTCTCCTTTAACATCTTTGAGGTTTCACCCTCATTGCCATCTCTCCTTGTTGCCCTAGCAAACTCTCTCCATATGGAGCTCACTATTTCAGATTTCTTTCTAGGTATGATATCCATACCTTTGCTAGGGAGACCTAGAATGACCCCCACATCCTCCACTATCATTCTATATTCTACCCTATGGGCCAATAAGAACCTATCATCTCCCACATATCTGTCTATCAAATCTTCCAAAAGTCCTACATTTATTGTAAAATTGGGCATCTTGATCATGTTTGCAAATGACGTGGACCTCGTCATTTTAATTTGATTCTTATTAAACACCATGTTGTTTCTGATGCTGTTGTAGCTTTTTATATAACATTTGTGGTATACATTTTTAAGTCCACCTAAAAATATATCAAAATGTAACTCGTAGGTTTGTTTCTTTATTACTTTTCAGTCAGTTCAGTTACTCTTATATTTCTACAATTTACTTTACATAATAGGTTGATGACATTAAAATTTTACTTTAACTATAAAAGAAACTTACTAAACTGTACATGTTATTAGCTATCCTCTGAAATTAACAACAAGTTTACTCAATTATAAATGCATATAACCTTACCTTTTTAAGCCTTTCCCTTGCCCTCTCTTTCCTTTTTCTTTTTTCCTCTTCTCCTTCCTCCCCAACAACTTTTTCTTCCTTATTACCTTCCAGATTTCCTTTTGTCTGGTCATCAGACTCTTGCCTATCCTCCTCTGCATACTAAGATTCATTACTACTTGAAAATTTTACTTTTCAGTTTAAGAAAAACTACTTCCATTTTAACTGCTACATTTATAGTGTACGATATACTTTTTGCTGTGACATAGTTACTTCAACGTTTCTGTAGTTACTCTAGGCATCGTATAGTTACTCTATTCTTCTAACATTTGCTCATTTAGCATACATTGTTACTTTATACTCAAAAACATTTACTTCTGTTCTTGTAATGTACATGCAAACAAAACTTACCTTGTCTTTCTTCATGCTCCGCTTCATCACGCATCTGTTCCTCATCCCCAACACCTTCATTGCCTTGCATAGAAGCAACAATCGTCTTTCTGCTCTTTCCTTTCTTCCTTGAAGGTGTTCTTCTTGGAGGAGTTGGAGTTTCTTTTTCTTTCCCCTTTAGAATAGGTGCTTCATGCTCTGCTTCATCACGATGTTATTTCTCATCCGCTTTACCTTCATTGCATTGCACACTAGCAGTAGTTGCGTTACTACTTTTTCCTTTCTTCTTTGAAGACATTCTTCTTAGAGCAATCAGAGTTTCTTTTTCTTTGCCCTTCGGAGCAGGTGCTTCTGCCGCTTCAACCGATTGCTTGGCCTGCGGCTCAAAGGCTTCGTGGTGCCTCACCACCAAGTCTTCTTCGTCATCATTTACAATTTTAATGAACCTTCTCCATGATGACATTACACTGGTCTTCCTTGACGATTTCTTTGTCCTCACCATGTATGAAGATTTGAAGACCTATGCGGGAGAAAGAGAGGCAACAATAGACCTTATTGGGAGAATACATGTTGGAGAAGTGGATGGAGGCCGAAAATCAATCGAGCAAATGTAGCGGAGCAAATGTAGGCATGAATCTTGGTAGAGCAATTTAGCGGAGCAACTACAGAGGAGGACAACAGTGGGTTTGAGGGAAAGCGGAGTAGCCCCATAGAGCCGAGGGTTTGAACTCTCAGAATTGGGGTTTTTCTTTCCGCTTTCCGTGTGCCGCTCTTTTTCTCACGAGTATCCAATAATTACTAGACTGTGCCACCATGTCTTTAAGACGGGTAGCAGAAGTCCATTTACCCACACGAGCAACAAAGATGCTCTCTCTCTCTCTATATATATATATATTCATATTTGTATGAATGATAGGAATTAGCTTCATTTTTAGTCTTATATTTTTTCTCTCTAAAATATATTATATATCTTTAGATATACATATCTAAGGTTTGGGTTGAAAACATCAATCATCTATAAGTATTGACATACCGACATATACATATTTTAATATTAGTACTTATACTAATGTGAACTGATTGCGTTTATTAACCTACTAATTTCTATGCATGTTGGGATGTCTTGATTGTCATCATCCCTCTTTTGTTGACTAATTTGTATAGAAATAACCTAAAGTGGAGATACAATGTTCTAAAATACATTTCTTGGGATATTTTGGCATTACACTATTGTATGTTATTGTGATTTGTATCCATTACATGATTAACTAATCCATATTAGTGCTACACAATAAGTTATGAAACCATCAGATAAATGATAAGTCCAGAGAACTTTTGAATGTATGCATACTATCTTTTACATTGTAAAGGATTTTACTCAATGATTTGGATTTACCCAAAGAAATCAATGTAACATCTAACTCGATCTGATTGGTACCTTGTAAATTTCCATTTGTTTAGTCAGCATGATCTAGGAACAAACTAGAACTTAGGAGAGTAAATATTGACCTATTGATATAGATTTATATTGAAGATCTCCATGCATCAGTACTAGTGGTGTCTAAGTATTAAACATATGCAACTCGTCATCCCATTCTCCTAGGATCTTTATCAAAGGTGTCCTTAAATGTGGCTTGAGGAGGTGGAAAAAAATGTCATTGGTCTTCCACCCAGGGCAAAGGTAGTGGGGTCTTCTTCTTCATGAGGCATTAGGGTTCTGAGAGGTCATGGTGTGTCTAAGGGGTAGAATGGGTAGAGGTGAGATTTAGTTGAGATCTGAAATTTAATCTTCTGATGTTTGCAATTATGGAGGAGACCAAATTGGTAGATCGACACAAATGAGTATTTTTCCCCATTGTCAACTTTGTACCAATGACCAGAGATCAATCCAAAATTTTGACTATTTCAAGATGAAACAAAACCTCCTCCATGTCCATCTCTTGTGGTGTTGCTGCACAAATTGGGCTTGACCAGTCACTCTCCTTCTTTGATGTGGTTTAAGGAGGTGAGGTTCATGTGGCATCCTTTCATGGCCTTGTCAGACTGGGTGTTTGAGTCTGTTCTTCCAGGTCTGGATTGGTCAAGGTAGATGGGGATTGGGACTAAGGGATCAAAAGGAAAAAATCTTGGATAAAAAGTGATTCTGTAGATCGAGACGTGCAACTAGTGAAGAAGATCTAGATGGTGTCATTGTCTTTTCTAGTAGTTGACCTACTAGGTTGTAGGTTTTCAAGTCATCTTGGAGGGTGGTAGGCATATACAAACTTTTTTTTTGAGGTCAATCACCATCATTCTATTACTCCGAGCTCAAAGATGGCTCATTCCAGTTTGCTACAGACTGAGGAAAAGACGACGATAAGAAAAAGGAGCTAGAACTAATGATGGCTTCACGAGATAGCAGGTGTGCTAGTCCATTTGCCTGTCTTCTACAGAAAGCAAAACTAATAGACTGAAAAAAAGACTTTAAGCTATAAATGTCTACAAGCAGAGTTCCAAACAAGTCCGGTCTTTTAACTTTTACCTTTATGAGCTGGATGATTGTGTCCGAGTCAGATTCCACCACAATCCTTGGTATACACTGTTCCTTGGTCTGCCTCATGCCCTTCCTAATTGCCCATGCTTCGGCTATCAAAACATCCTGGGTAGATGGTCGTCTGCTCCCCGCTACGTGCAGCACTCTCCCATCGTGGTCTTGCCACACGAGACCTATGCCGTCGAAGCCCTGCATGTGCACTGCTGCGTCGCAATTGACCTTGATCATGCCGACATCGGGCGCCACCCAGACCGTCGTCCTCTTCTCTTGTACTACCGATCGGTCTGTTGCGTGTTGCTGTGCCTCATGGTGTCCGACGAGTTGTGCTAGAAATTGATGCTGGATTAAGAGTGGTGGCTTCGGCTGCTCCTTAAAAATGATCGCGTTCCTCCTGGTCCATACCGCCCACAACACTGCTATCATGACGTGATTTTCATCTTCACGCTGCTGGGTAATGAGGCTTTTGATTCTGCTTCCCACATTGATCTCCCCCACTTCTCGGATCCTTGCTTGCACTGCAGCCGGGCTGTCTTTCCAAAGCTCCCACGCCTACGGGCATCTAAACAACATGTGCCTAATGTCTTCTTTCTCCCTTCCACAAATGTTGCAAATTCCGTCTGGATGATAATGTCGGTCATATAGACGCCCCAAGGTGCCTAACGCCCCGGTCATGCATCTCCAAAGAAAATGTGCCGCCTTCGGGATGAGATTCTTCCTCCATACTAGCCTCCATCCTTCAGCCTCCTCTCAGTTTCTATGCCCTTCTCTTCCTGTCGGGTCTTGGGATGCCATCCAATAGGCCAATTTTACAATGAATTCTCCTCTTCTATCTGGTTTCCTGTAGACACCGTCCTCCTGCTTGTTGAGACCAAGTGGTATTGCCAGGATCTTCTGTGCTATTTCTTGAGTGAAGAGGTTGTAGATGCCTTCCTTGTTCCAAGTGGTAGAATCACCCGTCATAAGCTGGTTCACCCATTGGGCATTGGTTCTTGAGAAACTGTAGGCACTTTCTATGCTTCCTCCTATTCCCGAGATCCATGGGTCCTTCCATATGTTGATATTTATTCTGTCTCCCACTCTCCACTGCATCCCTTCAAGAATGATGGCCTTTGCATTCCATATGCTCCTCCATGTGAAGCTTGGGTCATGTCCCCTTCTGGCGTTGAGTGTTGTCCCCCTAGGAAAGTATCTTGCTTTTAGTACACGGTGGACTAACGTATCTTCTCTATGAAAGAGTCTCCATATTTGCTTTGCCAGAAGCGCTTGGTTGAAAATGTGTATGTTTCTGAACCCCAATCCACCTTGGTTCTTGGGTCTGCACACTTTGTCCCAGCTGACCCATGTCAACTTCCTCTCCCCGTCTTTTGCCCCCCACCAAAATCTCGCTATAGTGCTGTTTATAGAGTCGAGAAGGTATCCCGGAAGCTGAAAAATACTCATGATATACGATGGTATGGCTTGGACCACTGCTTTGATGAGGACTTCTTTTCATGCTTTGGATAACAATTTCTCCTTCCACCCTTGTAGCTTTTTCCATATCCACTCCTGAATATAAGAGAAAACTTGTTTCTTTGAACTCCCAATAGCCGTGGGCAGCCCCAGATATTTCCCATGCTTGTCTACTTCTTTTACCTGCAAGAGCAGTGTTATTTCTGCTCTCTTTTCCCGCTCCACCCCTTTACTGAAAGCGACCTCAGTTTTGGATAGGTTGATTTTCTGACCGGATGCCCGCTCATATTGGCTGATAATCTCAGCTAACTTCAGGCATTCTTCTTTGGTTACTCTCGCAAAAAGGATGGAATCATCTGCAAAGAAAAGATGTGAAACCCGAGGGCCGTGACGGCTAGCTCGGATTCCTTGAATAATCTTTTGCTGCGCTGCCAAGGTTAGTGAAGTAGAAAAAGCTTCGGCACATAAAATGAAAAGGTATGGTGAGAGAGGGTCACCCTGGCGAAGTCCTCGGGTTGGTTGAATCTTCCTGGTCTGCTCCCCGTTGATGGCAAACGAATGGTGCACAGTTGACATACAATCATAAACCTTGTTCCTCCATTTCTCCCCGAACCCCATCTTTTCTTGCACATAATCAACAAACTTCCACTCCACTCTGTCATAGGCCTTAGACATGTCCAGTTTGAGAGCTAAATGTCCCTTCTTTGCTTTATTACCCCTCTTCATTGGGTGGAACAGCTCATATGCAATAAGGGCATTATCAGTAATGAGTCTTCCCGGGATAAAGGCACTCTGGTTTTCAGTTATGATTCTGTCCATGAATGGTCTCAGCCTGCTTGCTATGACTTTGGAAGCTATCTTGTAGATGACATTGCAAAGACTGATGGGTCTAAACTCACCAATCTCCATGGGCTTCTGAGTTTTTGGAATTAGCACCACCAGCGTGTCATTGATGTCAGCTATACTTCTTTCAGATTTCCACCACCCTTTTATATAGTTGGCGACGTCATTCCCTACTATGTGTCAGTACTTCTAAAAAAACATTGCTTTCATACCATCCGGGCCCGGGGCTTTGTTCGAATGCATATACTTCAGTGCCAATAAGATTTCCTCCGTTGTGACTTCTTTCTCTAACTCCTTACTCTCATTCTGACTGAGCTTGGCTTTGATTCCTCTCGTAGCCTCCTCCCAACCGCATGGGTTGCTAGTCTGAAAAAGAGTTTGAAAAAAATTCAGCACTATGCCTTCTATTTACTCTTCTTCATCTTTCCACTGCCTTTCTTCATTCTTTAGACCTTCTATCCTATTCCTCTTCCTTCTTTGAGATGCCTTGTGGTGGAAGTATGCAGTTTTTCTATGTCCTGACTTCATCTCATTCACCCTTGCTCTGGCATGCCAAAATGCCTCATCTCTTCTGTGCCATTCTTGGAGTTCAGTCGTAATGTGAGTGCACCTCTCTAAGTTTGTTCTGTCAGGTGGTAAATTTTGCAGCTCCCTTAGCGCCTCTTCCAATTGTTTGATCTTTCTTTTCCTTTCTCCAAATTTTTCAGCAGCCCATTCTTTCAGTTTACTTTCACAGTAGCCCATCTTTCCTTGTAAATCTGTACTATGCCTTTCCTCACATGCAGCCTTTATGATTTGTTCGCATGCTTTGTCCTCCACCCACATAGGCTCAAAGAAAAAATATTGTCGGTTCCTTGCCTTCTTCCATTTTTTGTACTCAGTATTGATGATGATGGGTACGTGATCGGATTCATATTTAATGCAGTGGATCACTCTTGTCTGTGGAAATTTTGCCACCCATTGTGCACATCCCAGAGCTCTGTCAAGGCATTCCCTTACTAAGGTTTCTGGATTGAGACCTCTCTGCCAAGTGAAAATGCTTCCATTGTATCCCAGATCCGTGAGGTCACAGTCATCAACTACATCCATGAAATCCTGGATGAACCTGAAAGGTTTGGGAGGCCCCCCCGACTTTTTCTGAATTGGATAGGATCTCATTGAAGTCTCCAAAGATTATAGTAGGCAGATTTGAGATTCCCTTCTGTTCTCTCATAAGCTCCCATGTCTTATGCTTTTGTTGTTGTGCCGCCCATCCGTATATACCAATAGCTCTCCACCTGCTTGCATTGTTTCCCTCCTTGATTTCACAGCTGCAATGATGTTGGGAATATGATGTTACTGTGAGATCGACGTCCTTCCACCAAAGACCCATTCCCCCAGCTCTGCCTACACTAGAAAGACAAATGCCTTGTGTGAAGCCGCACTTCCTCATGACCACCTCTAAATCAGCACTGGAAATCATAGTTTCCATCACAAAAACTATGTTTGGGCCCTCCCTCATGCACCTAGACTTGAGGGAAGTAACCGTGTCAGGGCGGGCTAGTCCCTGACAGTTCAGCTTAGGATTTTCATTGCTCTTTGCGGGGCTGGATTTGTCCAACCTCTGCTACTTGGGTTGTACACCCTCCTTCCTGCTGCCCTTCTTGGTCCATGTTCCTTGCTTTTTTCCCTGCCTCAGACACAACATCAAATGAGTCTACCTCCATGTCACAGAGATCGGATTGCCTGCCTCTTTTCCCTGTGATCGTACTCCATTCAACTACATCCTCTGGGATACCCAACCGTTGGCTCCTGCTCATTTTATAAACCCATGGTGGGTCTCTCTTTTTGTGTAGATTTGCCTTTGACTTCCTCCCTATTTTTCTTCTATCTTCCTTCTCTCTTTGTGCCCTCATTTTCACAGCTGAAATCACCTGTTTATTGCTGATCCACCTCTCTTCGTTCCCACTGGTTTCCTGTTGCTCCGTTCTAACTGTTCCGATTCCGTCCTCCCGCCTGACCTCCCCTAGTGCGACATGCAAGTCATTCACATGTGTACCACTCTCCCGTATAACTGTTGAATCTTCTCTTGTGCTTTGCATCTGTAGCTGCTCTGATGTCTGCTTGTGATCTTCCCTTTCATTCATAGCTGAAAGGCCTGGTTCTTCACTACCACCTCTTTGCCTCCTCTGGCTTCCCTCTATGGTTCTCTCCGGGAACAGCTCACCCAGGTTATAATCTGCCTCATCACTGCCTACCGCAACATTTTGCATCGGAGCTTGTGCTTCTGTCAACACACCATGATATTCGTCACGCTTCTTTTCTATCCATCCGTCCGCACCTTGGTTTGGTCCCTTCTGCTGACTCTGATCACTGCTCCCCTTCTTCTCGGCCGCTACTGTTGGCTTGAAGTTGAACTGTATTTTCTTTCTTATTCGGGTGTTGCCATGAACCTCCTCTTGAAGTGACTGCCTGGGCTTCCTCGAAGACGCCTTCAGCCATGCCACCCACTGCTGTTCTCTTCCTTCACCTTCATCGCTTCCCTCGCAGTCTTTGACAACGTGGCCAAGATGACCACATCTATGACAGAAATTTGAGAGCCTTTCGTATTTTATCTCGATCTCGATCACGTTGTTCTTTCTTCCCCTCATCCGCAGAACTCTCTTCAACGGCCTCGATACGTCGAGGTTGATTCTTACCCTCGCCGACGTATCCCAACCCAGCTCATCCAGGTCTGTCGCGACCACTGCACCTGTTTGGGTTTTAGGGGAGACAGAGAAGGCAGCGGAAACAAAAATTTCTCCCCCAACCCATACCGAGGAAATGTGTCAACGTCTATATAATAGGAAAAGATGGTTTGTGGAATCATACCTTATCCCGAGGCTTGCTCGGCGACAATACCTCGCGCAATGCGCGGTCTTAAACTCCAGACTTCGACGGTCTCTGTGCAGCTCCTGGTCGCACCGGGACTGACTACTCCTACTCAAACTGGACTGTCGGATGACAGTTGTCCTCCTAAGTGGCAATGTCCTCCCGCCTCTGTAGTAGTCCACACGGACCACATGGAACTCCACTCTCCTTGTCCCACAAGGAAGTGGAAGGAGTCGCACCCTCCTGTTGACATACTAGTCACCAACACGCTCTCCTGCCTCCTGTTGCAACTGCAGTTGTCCTTCCCTTGCTGCACCTCCCTTTTGCGGGAAGCACTTGCTCGGGCTCTCTCACGGTTACCAAAACCAGAGAGAACGACAACTTGCAGAGCAACTGGTTGCACTGAGCTGTACTTTGAGAAGCCCCCAATACCCCTATATATATAGGAGAGTCATGGGATAGGGTTCTCCATCCCGGGCAATGCGGGACTAAAGCAGGAGTAGAAGGGTTCGAGAATTTTCCACAAAAAAGCAATCGGTTCGCAACTTGAAATGATCGGTTCACAACTGAACTGATCGGTTCGGCCATTGAGCCGATCGGTTGGACCTGAGCCGATCGTTTGGGGCACTCCAACCGATCGGTTGGTGCCCTGAACCGATCGGTTCATGGTCCTAATCCGGCTCAAAAAGACTTTCCTTGTTTCTTTCCCAATTGGTATCGAATACCAATATTATTCCCAATCGAATTGGGCAATTTGAAACCAAAGCAAAATTCTTGCCGACATGACTTTTCCCAACTGGTCGGTTGCTCCAGTTGAGCCGATCGGTTCAACACTTGAACCGGTCGTTTCAAACTAGGCATGAGCCGATCGGCCTGGACACTCCAGCCGACCGATTCAGCACCTCAGCCGACCGGTTCATCACATGAACCGATCGGTTGGGAGCACAGGTTGGGCAAAATCAGTCAATTGCGATTTCAATCAATCCGATACTCCAATCAATGCGTCCAACACCTTGAACCATACGATATTGAGCTATCGACTGATTGAGTGTTTAATTGAACTACTAAACTCCTTTAGTAATCAATCTAAACATTGCTTAGTGGACAAAACTCCTCTTCCAGGTTAAATCCTATGTGTGTGACCCTGCAGGTCCATTTCACATTGGCAGTGAAAGTCCATAACACTTATGACTTCACAAGCAAAAGAGCGGTGCCTAGTCACACATCAGTGCTACCCAAGTGAAAGTAGAAAGTTGGAGAACAACTTTCATCCTACAATCCGTGAATGGTGTTACAGCGAATGTATAATTCCTTTGTCACTGATATCCCGAATGAACTCGAGGCATGGAGCAGTCATCCTGTCAACGTTCATTCACTTTCTTGATCTCAGAGTAGACTGGAAGAGATATGTATGACATCAGTATCATATACTGATTCACACATGCGTGCACGCCTTTCTCAATCCTACTCATCAAGTGGCCATGGATATCAAACTCCCTCAGGAGGGACAAATCCCATATCTATCACTCACCCCTCAAAAGCCCCATGTGTCAAAGCCACCCAATCATCACCTTTATAACAACCCATGTTTCAGGACTGCGTTTGATGATGTCAAAGTGTGCCCAACGACATGTGTTGAGTGCAGTGATTTCAGGTCTAAGAATCACACTCACCACCATCACTGTGAGTACTGACTGTGACTACCATCTCATGGTTCCATGTGTCAAACTCACGGTGGGTCTGTCCGGTACCTTGTTCTCTAACAAGTACCTATGTGTTTGGTTTGATATCTCTATATCATGACTAATGAGATTCTGTCATCAACCAACACCACAATCTAGTCTTATGTGTCATTGCTGTCTATCTACCTTCCACAATGACATCCGACTAGGGACATAACAAGAATGTACAAACTCTTAGCATCCGTATGATCTCATCGTTCAGGTCATGAACCTGAAGGCATACGTCATTGAGTACTGTCATTCTCTAGACATTCAATCTGTTCTATCACTATCTCATATGACTGAACCAGAAAGAATTGGAAGCTTGCCTTTGATGTTTATCAAATCAATCTTAATGTATCCCACCAATCATCCCATGATTGGTTCTCAGGGCTTACATATTAACAGACTCCCACTTGCACTGCGAGCCAATCACCCATGAATCATATTCATAGTGATCTTCAAACATGTTCCACATGTTACTGTGCTATAGTGCCAACATAGTGAGTAATGGCAACACCTTGCCAAAGTCTGTATAAATTGCATGTCTCTCATCTCTTCGCTGTACGTCACACGTATGAGATGGAGTTGCCGTAATATGCGATCTAGTATTCCTTTGCTAACCTTTAGCCACATTGCATGATCAAGGATTCCAGACTTGTCATCAATGAGTGGAATATAAGTTCATCTCATGAACTTTCAGATCCATATAGTATCCAATGCTGTTCACTAACACCTAGATACTCAGCATTTCCCTTTTAAATGGCTTTATTGGAACACTTCCAATTATCAACAAACTTTCACTTTTATACATCTTATGTATATTTTACGATTAATTTTCTGTCTTTTCGGAAGTTCGCATCAATGTAACTCTTTACATCGAACTCTTCCTTATCTCCATAGAACTAGTACTTCACAAGCACTTATTAAGTTCTCATGGTATTCCAGTAACCCTTACTGGAAATAGACAGACATCCACTCGTCATGTCACACATATGAGTTATCAGGATGAGCACATCATATTGCCATGTCCTACATACAAGATGATGAATGCATTTTATTCTTGCCATGTCATACATGCAAGATAATGGGATGATTACATACTTGATAGATCCATATCTATTCTTAGTGTTCCCATTCTTCATAAGAATTGGACACTTGGCCTTGGGATACTAACTCCATGTAACATGGACTAGTTTTCTCCCACTGAATCTGTGCATACTGAACACTTCAGTACAGATTGCCAATGTATGCTTTCTCTTTCAGGTCAAGAGATTTTTGAGAACTATCCCTATAGATCTCTATTCCTATCACATAGGAAACATCTCTATTCTTCCTTAAAGATAATTTCCACTTTCGGATTTCCAATCTAGAACATTTCCATTTCACATCAACATGTGGAATGTGAATACGCTCCAACTAAATCACAGATCCCTTCTTTATCTTTGACATATCAGTCAAACCCTTTGACTATATCATCAAAATAAAGATCCAATTTTGAGTTGCTTGTACTCAATCAATCACATTGATTAGTCCATTGTAACTTATAGACTTCATTTGCATTAGTGGATTCATAAACCTTATAGGATGTGTCACGTACACATCTTGGTTTTATTCCTCATAGGAATGCGGTTTTAGTGTCCATATGCCAAATGTCTTAGTCATTAAGTTGCAATCAACAAGCATCATCCTTCTCAAAATGTTTTCCATGTGTCTTAACACTTAATACTCATTTTCACTTATGGATATGATCCAATGAGTGATACCATCAAGGTCATACCTTATGGTTCACATGGAAGTCATTTAGGATGTAATGGTTTTAAACCATAACTCAAGATTCGGTTCCTCATATTCATCTTGATAGTTGACTCATCACATGAACAACTCATCACATAGATAATTGAGGTGTATCTGTTATAGATATAAGAACTCACAACCCTTGTGATTCTTAATTTCTTTTATTAGTGTGGGGTATTCACTTATTAAGAAGAATTCGGTTATTTGATAATCATTCTCTAACCTTTAGAGTATGATTCCTTCTTGATTCAGACATCACCATGCCTTAATCATGAGTTCATTATGATACACTATCATAAACACTCATAAGGATCTCAAACATTTGGTCCAAGTATTTCATTCATTGATCTCATCAAGAATTAATGCTTTACCAAATTTGTACTTCATTTATGATAATCTTGAACACTTCAAGATATTCGTATTGGTATTTCTCTAAACACCATTTGAAGTATTAGCATTTATTCCAATAGGTATGTAAATACATCACATGTATTATACCTAATAGGATAATCATTCTCCCACTACATTAGTGAATATTGATTAATCATGTCCAAGATATTCATGTCTCTTACTGGTCCTATAACCAAAAGAGTCTAGATTTATCCATCACATGGAAACTAGAAATGAATTTCTCATGATTAATGCTAATTAAATTGTTTGAGTTATCTATAACTTTTAGGTATCGTCTTATCTTATGTATATCAAATATCACAAGATAAATAAGGCATTGCCTCAAAGATCACATCTTTATAAATTGAAACATCTCTTTATTAATTGCCATCATTGTCATACAATATGCAAAATAAAGTGTTTCTATCTATTGGCAAGTATGAAATAGCAGTTCATAACTGTATTACATGCCTTATTTGCTGAAAATAAACTAAAGTATTCCTATCTATAAAGGCAACACTTGCCCCAAGTAAGAATGCTTTACACTTTACATCTTGATATCATATATCTCAAAAGTGTTACAAGTTTACTTTCATGACACCTTTAAGTAGAGGTTTCAGTCGCCTCCTTCTTCTTTTGTTCTTCCAGATAGAGAGGACAATTCCTTTTCCAATGTCCTGGCTTTTGACAATGGTGGCAATTTCCTTTCTTGGTCACACCTCCTTTGGCCTTGAGAGCTGAAGATGGCTTGGACTCCTGGCTAGCTTCAGAACCTTTCTTAGCTTTGCCCTTGCCCTTGCGCTTGGACTTTCCTTTCTTGCTCGTGATCACCATCACGGACTTAGGCTTGTCCTTCTTCATCTGTAACTCGGTTGTCCTCAACATGCCCAACAACTCTGACAGTGGCCTATCAAAGTTGTTCATGTTGTAGTTCATCACAAACTGACTGTAAGATTCTGGCAACGATTGCAGTATCACGTCAGTAGCCAACTCTTGGCTCAGTGGAAATCCCAGTCTCTGCAGGTTCTCCACATACCCAATCATCTTGAGTGTGTGAGGACCAACTGGATCTCCTTCTGTCATGACGCACTTGAACAATGCCCTAGAAACATTGTACCTCTCTTGCCGTGCCTGATCTTCATACATGTTCCTGAGATGTAGAATCATCTCTATGACACCCATGTTCTCATGTTGCCTCTGCAACTCATGGTTCATTGAACATAGCATCAAGCACTTTGCATCAATGGCATCATCAGAATGCTTCTTGTAAGCATCCCTTTCTGTCCTTGGTGCATTAGGAGCGGGTTCCTCTGGAATTGGAGTATCCAGGACATAGAGCTTACGCTCTTGAGTGAGAACAATTCTCAATGTCTGATACCAGTCGTGGAAGTTTGTCCCATTTAGCTTGTCCTTGTCAAGGACCGATCGCAAAGAAAAGTTGTTGTTGTTTGTTGCCATTTGAACTACAAAAGGAAAATATGCAATTATAGTCCAAAACTCATTTTTTGACTTATTTGATTGATTTGAAAATTTGACGATATAATTAGGCCTTTAATTAATTATCGCTCCCACTATTTTACTTCAAATTGATAGCCCTCACCATCAATTCGGAAGATTGCAGCGTACAACCTTCTAGTGGGCAAGATCCTGAAATCCTCTAAGTCATGGACCAGCTTGGGCTTTCACCCACAACATAGATCTCTCAGGTAGGCAACTTTTTCCAATTGCATCATATGCAACTCTTGATAAGATGTCATCTACAACTCCTTGCAATGATCATCTCCATGCCTCAAGTCGCTAGATCCTATCTAGGTCACCTTGTTAAGTCCAACCCAAAGCAAACACGATGAATATGCACCCTGCTTGGGCAGACCCACACATTCATCCTTCACACTTCCACGAGATAGACGGTGCACCACGCTTGGGCGTGCCCACACTTGGTCGATCAAGCTTTTCACGTGTGTCGCATTTGGAAGGCATCTAAAACTGAATATTTAATGAGGGATTTGGTTTTATATACATATATGTATCCAATCACCACAATACATAGTACGTATCATATACATGCTATATCCCACAGAAAACATGCACAAACGATAAAAAGCAATGATTATGGCCATCCTAATGTGATTCCTCGAGCCAAAAGGAATCACGGTCATCTAGGTCAACATCACATGCAACCTGTACAAGATGAACTCTGTGCCTTGCCTTCCGAGTTGATCAACTCATCACATGAATGATCTGTACTCTCCAGCCGGTGGTCTGGGTGCCACCAGCCGATCGGTTGGCTCCTATAACCGATCGGTTCGCCTGGTCGTCGTGCATCTCATCATGTCCGCCACCCGCTCGTCTCGCTCCTCGAACCGGTCATCAACCGATCGGTTCACTCCTTGAACCGACCGTCTGGAAGGTCAACCGATCGGTTCACTCCTTGAACCGACCGTCTGAGCAGTCGTCTTGATGTCCGCCGGTCTTTGACATAACAGGAAATAAAATCCTATTCTATTTATTACATTGCTTTAAAAAGGAAACCCCGATTTACATTCAGGGGGAGCAAAGGTAGGAAAGAATCTCGAATTATTTCAAGTTACATCAGGAATAAGAGAGGGAAGATCGGTGCGCAGACCGAGATGCAAGCAACTACAAACAACCACACACAGATAGGGGTTTATAGGACATAATCACGCTACACACATCCACCACAAAACTCGTTTAAGGGCGACGCGTATCGAGTGCATTAATAATACATATCATATATGTAATTAGGGATTTGTGGATTTAGGATTGGACATGCATAAAGCCGATATTATTCGCATCGCATGCAATAAATAAAGGCGACAAACCAAAATCGATCATATCGATATTCCTAAAACATAGAGCAGTTGACGTGGCTCTGATACCACTATTGGGTTTTAGGGGAGACAGAGAAGGCAGCGGAAACAAAAATTTCTCCCCGAACCCATACCGAGAAAACGCGTCAACGTCTATATAATAGGAAAAGATGGTTTGCAGAATCATACCTTGTCCCGAGGCTTGCTCGGTGACAATACCTCGCGCAATGCGCGGTCTTCAACTCCGGACTTCGACGGTCTCTGTGCAGCTCTTGGTCGCACCGGGACTGACAACTCCTACTCGAACCAGACTGTCGGATGACAGTTGTCCTCCTAAGCGGCAATGTCCTCCCGCCTCTGTAGTAGTCCACACGGACCACCTGGAACTCCACTCTCCTTGTCCCACAAGGAAGTGGAAGGAGTCACACCCTTCTGTTGACATACTAGTCGCCAACACGCTCTCCTGCCTCCTGTTGCAACTGTAGTTGTCCTTCCCTTGCTGCACCTCCCTTTTGCGGGAAGCACTTGCTCGGGCTCTCTCACGGTTACCAAAACCAGAGAGAACGACAACTTGCAGAGCAACTGGTTGCACTGAGCTGTACTTTGAGAAGCCCCCAATACCCCTATATATATAGGAGAGTCATGGGACATGGTTCTCCATCCCGGGCAATGCGGGACTAAAGCAGGAGTAGAAGGGTTCGAGAATTTTCCACAAAAAAGCAATCGGTTCGCAACTTGAAATGATCGGTTCACAACTGAACTGATCGGTTCGGCCATTGAGCCGATCGTTTGGGGCACTCCAACCGATCGGTTGGTGCCCTGAACCGATCGGTTCATGGTCCTAATCCGGCTCAAAAAGACTTTCCTTGTTTCTTTCCCAATTGGTATCGAATACCAATATTATTCCCAATCAAATTGGGCAATTTGAAACCAAAGGAAAATTCTTGCCGACATGACTTTTCCCAACTGGTCGGTTGCTCCAGTTGAGCCGATCGGTTCAACACTTGAACCGGTCGTTTCAACCTGGGCATGAGCCGATCGGCCTGGACACTCCAGCCGACCAGTTCAGCACCTCAGCCGACCGGTTCATCACATGAACCGATCGGTTGGGAGCACAGGTTGGGCAAAATCAGTCAATTGCGATTTCAATCAATCCGATACTCCAATCAATGCGTCCAACACCTTGAACCATACGATATTGAGATATCGACTGATTGAGTGTTTAATTGAACTACTAAACTCCTTTAGTAATCAATCTAAACATTGCTTAGTGGACAAAACTCCTCTTCCAGGTTAAATCCTATGTGTGTGACCCTGCAGGTCCATTTCACGTTGGCAGTGAAAGTCCATAACACTTATGACTTCACAAGCAAAAGAGCGGTGCCTAGTCACACATCAGTGCTACCCAAGTGAAAGTAGAAATTTGGAGAACAACTTTCATCCTACAATCCGTGAATGGTGTTACAGCGAATGTATAATTCCTTTGTCACTGATATCCCGAATGAACTCGAGGCATGGAGCAGTCATCCTGTCAATGTTCATTCACTTTCTTGATCTCAGAGTAGACTGGAAGAGATATGTATGACATCAGTATCATATACAGATTCACACATGTGTGCACGCCTTTCTCAATCCTACTCATCAAGTGGCCATGGATATCAAACTCCCTCAGGAGGGACAAATCCCATATCTATCACTCACCCCTCAAAAGCCCCATGTGTCAAAGCCACCCAATCATCACCTTTATAACAACCCATGTTTCAGGACTGCGTTTGATGATGTCAAAGTGTGCCCAACGACATGTGTTGAGTGTAGTGATTTTAGGTCTAAGAATCACACTCACCACCATCACTGTGAGTAGTGACTGTGACTACCATCTCATGGTTCCATGTGTCAAACTCACGGTGGGTCTGTCCGGTACCTTGTTCTCTAACAAGTACCTATGTGTTTGGTTTGATATCTCTATATCATGACTAATGAGATTCTGTCATCAACCAACACCACAATCTAGTCTTATGTGTCATTGCTGTCTATCTACCTTCCACAATGACATCCGACTAGGGACATAACAAGAATGTACAAACTCTTAGCATCCGTATGATCTCATCGTTCAGGTCATGAACCTGAAGGCATACGTCATTGAGTACTGTCATTCTCTAGACATTCAATCTGTTCTATCACTATCTCATATGACTGAACCAGAAAGAATTGGAAGCTTGCCTTTGATGTTTATCAAATCAATCTTAATGTATCCCACCAATCATCCCATGATTGGCTCTCAGGGCATACATACCAACAGAGCACCTACCCTGGACGCGATCTCTTCGATACTACATTTGCTGCGAAACCCTAGGGGTATGCCATAAAACTGAACCCAAAATAGGCTGTGGTTTATTTCAATATCCCCCAGCTTCTCTTCCAACTCTATGTTCTTGAACAACATGAGTTTATTGTCAAAGTTCTACGGTGAACCTTCTTCTACCTTCAGCTTGTCTCGCCAATCAAAGAATTGTATGATAAACTGACCTCCCTCTACCTGCTTGAATACGACCTTGCCATGTAGTTCCCACGCCTGGGTTAGGGTATGCTTCATAGCCCAAAAGTTCACCGTTCTGTCAGTTAAGATCCGCGCGACCAACACCAGGCTTAGATGACTATGGTCACCCTCTACCGCCGGCGGCGTAATCTCAATAATGTCTTCCTCCTCCGGTGTCAACTGCAACTGTGCACATCTTTTTTCCAACTCATCTGCCATTGCTGGTAGAGAACCAGATAGATCGACCAACCTTGGACCTGCAAGAGAAAACCACGAGGTGGAGAAGGTATCCCACACTTCAAACCCTAATCGCCGGAGCGACGGGTCGGCCACGGGGAGAGTTTACCTAATAATTAGTAAGACTATGTCTAATTCCTCACATATTCTTGATTACTTTGTTGTAGAGAATATGCATATACAAACCTGATTAGGTATGGATATGACATTCTCAATGTTGTTGGGGTCTAATTCTTCAAAGCAAGTTGTGTGTATGAGTCTAAATATCACGGGGATGTTAAGATTTCTAGGGTATGTGGATGACAAGGAAGGGAGCATGGAAAAGTAATCAATTGATGAGATGGCCACCAGGATGTGTGATGACTGGTTGTAATGGCCCTATCATTTCTGGCTGGGGGAGACTTTCATGGTGGCAAGTGTATCTATGATTAAGAAGGACGTTGGAGAGAAGAGGGGTCATTGGAGGTAACTATTATGCCTCATGATCTTCAGTTTGTTGGAGATGAAGAAGGGTAAAGATGCGCCTCTTTGTAACTGGTGAGAGTGTTCCCTAAAAGGAGGAATAAGCACCAATCTCTCCCTCTGTTACTAATGTAATTAGTACTTAGTATCATTATTGTTAATAACTAAGTCCTCACTTAATCACTTCTAATTTCTTTTATAACTTCTAAACTGAAACTCCAATTGATTTGAGAATTTGAACATGAGTTAAATTTGAACTAAACTAGAAACTAAAAATATTAATTCCTATATTTATGGTCATGAGATGGATAGTTTTAGTTATATTCACCATGTATATAAAATTTACATTTTATTTTTGGTCCAATTAATATTTCATATTAATTCCTAAACCATTATTTGATAAGGTAGGTGTATTACTAAAATAGAAGGTAATACCAATGTGTTCAAGTATCTAAATTTCATTATAATACCAAATAATGTTGAAGTGGTGCATGATGATAATTTGAGGGATTCGTTTGTAAATTTCTCATGTGAGGAAAATGCACTCATTTGACAAGGGTTTCAAAAGGAAACAAAAATAATATCCAAGAATATGATACTTGATTGATACAATCAAATGATATTTAGAATGAGGGACCAATTTGTAAATGGACTTAGATTTTGAAATAATTATGAATTATAGCTCAAAATAGATTTAATACCCAAAATCTAGTATGTTACACATATTTTGTGGCATTAGATCTTGTCTAAGTTCTTTGATCATATAAAACACTTACTTCACACATTAACGACACAATTAGGAAATATTTGCATCACTGGAATAAAGAGTGTAGTATATCTAAAAGACAAAACATTTATCATAGAGGGTAGATTGAAAAGTTTGCTCAAGTGGGGAGTGAATGGGTCTATGAAGATTGGAAACATGGTCTACTATGCAAGTACCTCATCATGACCTCAACAAGTGGTTCATTTTCTACAATTCTTAAAATCAGATGTAATACCTGATAACACCCAAATTCAAGCATTTATGCTAAGCATTTGCTTATGGCTTTGTGCCATTATAGCCTTAATATGCCCAAAATAACCCTAGATTCTTATATTTTAGTAATTTATATCTTTTTATATATAAAGTTGCTCAACTAGCCAATTTGGGACTTGTAGGCACTTTAATTTACAACCATCCAAACACATATATTTGCATATTCTAAAGACTCGATCAATATGATAAAAATTTACAAATTTGCATCAAAATATATATAAAAATTTGTTACGATCATGCTTTACATCAAACTTTTGGAAGCTTATACATATGATTATAGAATTAATAATAGGCATTATCTACTCTTCGATAGGGGATGACTCTTGCACATCTCTTCTAGGTCTTTCTTTGATCACTTGTCCATGAGTTCCCAGAGGGAACAAAACCACACATGGACCCCAAGAAGGGAAACATAGGTTAGTCAAATGACTGGTAAAACTAACCATTGGAAAGTAAAACTATGAACATGAGAAGACATCTATTCTCTAAGATTTCTTCCCAACACATGGTTTTTGCAGTAGCTAAACTTCAATCCATCATGACTGCGGCAGACTAAGCATCACACTATGTGCGCCAGCTTAAGAGACGGTGGTCCCGCTATTTTCGATGGCCAGTCTTTTATCAAAATGCATCCTCATCAATCAGAAGGTTCATCAACACGAGCCCCTCGATCACCAGTAATAGCTCCCCCTTCCCTATGGGGGTGGGTTTAGTCCTTTGGTCCATGATGCAACGACCGTGACCAAAAAGGATGTCGCGACCGCGGCCAAGAAGACAATGTCACGACCGTGACCAAGATGTTGTGTCGACTGACACTTGATATGGTCGGGCCTAGCTTGGCACTGTTGGGCCGAGGCCAAGGCCGCGACCGTGGTACACCAGCACGACCGCAACTGCGACACATCGACCTTGATCGAAACATGACCGTGACCGCGGTACTTCAAGCTCAACCACAACACGACCGCGACCGCGGCATGACCCACCTCGATCGAGGCATTTGTATCGACCGCAGGACCTGCCTCGACTGTGGCATCTGCGTCAACTTCGACCCTCAACACGAATGTGCCCAGCCTGGAATGGTCAGGTCAAGACCAGGGTTGCGACCGAGGTAAGTGTCGTGACTGTCTTCCACCTTCACCTATAAATACCCACCCCTCATGACCTGGAGAGGGGTTCCAAACATTTGGAGGTTCCACATTGTAGTTCTGAGATTTCTTGGTTCCCAGAGCCCCATGGGAAAGTTCATAGGTCTGAAAAGGCTGAAGTGCTCATCCTACATTTGTCCCTCCAATTTTCTTCCATCCACCATCATTTTCCACCACCATCAATCCATATCCTACCATTCCCAACCATTTTCCACCTCCATACACCCACCAAGCTACTGTTTGGGGCGAAATTAAAGAGAAAGGAGGCCAAGGAGTCCAGAAGACCAAGGAGGACAACCCAAATATGAGATCTAGCCGATATAGAGGCTAAGGAGTGAGATCTACCTCTCCTCTATGGGCTCAATCTCTTGTTCTTCTCCTTTCTTCTATTGTTCTCCTTTAAATATATACAAATGATGTTCTTCCATCTATGTTCAGTGCCAACTATGCTTGTCCATGGCTAGTTGAGCTCTTTCTTGGCTATGTAGCCCGCTTTGGGCATGTTTATGTACTTTTACCTTAAGCAAGGAGTTTTTTTAGATCTAGTATGTTTTATATTCTATCTTCTCTTTCTAGTTATGATTGCTGGTTTGATTGATATCTTTCTTATTTGAACTTCTATTTCTTCCTATATTGAGAGATTCATCTTAGAAATCGATAAGAGAAGGTAGTTTGGGTCAGAACCCGAAAGGAGGATGATTCAAGGTGATATGTGTAGAACCATAGACCTGGGCACGACCGGGCCCAGCCTGGCACAGTCGGGCCCACTACCAAGTTCTACCCAGATCACACCTATTTCTAACATCTCATAATATTCTAGACCTGAGAGGGTATCTAGAATATTCTAGGGTGTTGATTTGTCATCCTCGAGAGAGGCTTTATATCATTTATGGGTTTTAGTCATGATGCGCGAAAGCGAGTGGGATGATCCCACATGAACATATATCACAATATGTACTATGTATGGATGTAGGTTGATTACTGGGGTGTTCGAGGGTTGTCTACGCCAGAGAATGGGTGCATAGACTGCCCAACTTGTGGTTACATACCTAGGAAATCCTTCTCTTTAATTAGTAGAATCCTACAAACTCTATTTTATTTTATTTTCTTTGTTTTGTTTTACTTCATGACAATCTGCTAGACTAGTTCTAGCTCTATACTTTTATCGACTATTAGATTGGATTATCTGATTTAAGAGCAAGATCTTAAGCTTCCTAAACATCCCCACATCCCTATGTTCAACCCTGTATATCTACTTTGACCCCATAATAAAGTTGTGGGGGTCCTTGAAGGTTTTGGGTTATAAATTCAAAGTTTGACCCTCCTTTGTAGCCGATCAATACCCTACATAGATCATACTAGATGATTTTGTGAGAGGATAATTACTAATCAAGAGTCTCAAGGACGGAATATAATCATTGATGACATGCATAAAATCACACAAATAGTGCTATAGAGGAAGTATACTCCTCTTGTGAAGATAGTTGGGAAGGAAAATACATCACCAAAATATGATATCAACGCTAATCAAGATTAAGTCATTGGTTTCCTTAAGAATCTAACACCTAATTAGAAGGAAATAAATCCATAATCAAGGTTTTATTTAAAATATAGGAACTAGCAAAATATACATCATATACATGCCAGTGATGAGGAAAAACTTTACACATAGGAACAATATGTTTATATATGCAACTAGTGAACCACACAAAACCTTAAGAAGATACAATCAAGGGCTAGGCCACAAATGAAGTGATTGTCAACAACGCATATCAAGATCAAGATAGCTAAAATCCCAATTGTATAACAAGACATATGTTTCTATCACATGGGAATCCATAAGCTGAGGGAAACCCATACAAAGTCATGGCACCACAGCAACAATAAGTATTGTGTGTATGACCACTAATATTTTGGCCGTAGATAACAAATATAGAATTGTTAAGGACCTCTCTTCCAGTCACATTTTAATGCATATATAATTGAACAATGAGGCATTAATAACTTACTCATTCACAACCTGACACATAAAAAGTCATGGAGAACGTCCAAAGTGTAACTAAGAATTTGCAGGGAATTATTGCCCTCATTATATTAGCTATACCAAGATCGTAGGGTGAATATCCTAACAAAACTAATATCAACCCAAAACACCAGTGTAAGGAAATCATGACTAGAAGAAAGTAATAGATTATGAAGTTTACCACGATACGAGAAAAGAGAAACAACCACTAGAATCAAAAGTGAATATCAAAAGAAATCAAAAGTAATCCACTACTACCATAGAAGATATAATCCCATCAAAGGTCAATGTAAAGAAAAGTCTTCCCAATCTGAAATACTCTCCAATATCATTCTCTCAATAGTTGATCAAGGCACATCTTGAAAAGCACTTTTCCAAGTTCATAGACATCATGAAGAAACTATACATGAACATCCTATCCATGGTCACAATATCCAAGATGTTGACATACTCCAAATTCTTAATAGACTTGCTCAATAAGGTTGTACAATGCATACAAAATTGATTTGATTAATTTTTTCTCATGCAATAAGGAAGAGATTTATAGGTATGTCCAATGAAGACTAAAATAGCACATCCAAATAAAGTGAAGGACCAATTCTACTTCTTTCCATGCTATGATGGGTATTGTACATGAAAGATGGCACTTACAAACCTAGTAGTGAGTATCATCCTATGTTGCTAACTTTATGTTAGAGGATCAGTCTTACCAATATGAAGCCCACTATGAATATGTAAAATTCTGTGATCTATCCTTGATGACTTTCTTGGAATTATAGATTTAAACCATAACTCAAGATTCGGTTCCTCATATTCATCTTGATAGTTGACTCATCACATGAACAACTCATCACATAGATAATTGAGGTGTATCTGTTAAAGATATAAGAACTCACAACCCTTGTGATTCTTAATTTCTTTTATTAGTGTGGGGTATTCTTTTATTAAGAAGAATTCAGTTATTTGATAATCATTCTCTAACTCCTTAGAGTATGATTCCTTCTTGATTCAGACATCACCATGCCTTAATCATGAGTTCACTATGATACATTATCATAAACACTCATAAGGATCTCAAACATTTGGTCCAAGTATTTCATTCATTGATCTCATCAAGAATTAATACTTTACCAAATTTGTACTTCATTTATGATAATCTTGAACATTTCAAGACATTCATATTGGTATTTCTCTAAACACCATTTGAAGTATTATCATTTATTCCAATAGGTATGTAAATACATCACATGTATTATACCTAATAGGATAATCACTCTTCCACTACTTTAGTGAAGATTGATTAATCATGTCCAAGATATTCATGTCCCTTACTGGTTCTCTAACCAAAAGAGTCTAGTTTTATCCATCACATGGAAACTAGAAATGAATTTCTCATGATTAATGCTAATCAAATTGTTTGAGTTATCTATAACTTTTAGGTATCGTCTTATCTTATGCATATCAAATATCACAAGATAAATAAGGCATTGCCACAAAGATCATATCTTTAAGATTGAAAACACAACTTTATTAATTGCCATCATTGTCATACAATATGCAAAAATAAAGTGTTTCTATCTATTGGAAAGTATGAAACATCAGTTCATAACTGTATTACATGCCTTATTGGCTGAAAATAAACCAAAGTATTCCTATCTATAAAGGCAACACTTGCCCCAAGTAAGAATGCTTTACACTTTACATCTTGGTATCATATACCTCAAAAAGTGTTACAAGTTTATTTACATGACACCTTCAAGTAGAGGCTTCAGTTGCCTCCTTCTTCTTTTGTTCTTCCAGGTAGAGAGGACAATTCCTTTTCCAATGTCCTGGCTTTTGACAATGGTGGCAATTTCCTTTCTTGGTCACGCCTCCCTTGGCCTTGAGAGCTGAAGATGGCTTGGACTCTTGACTAGCTTCAGAACCTTTCTTAGCTTTGCCCTTGCCCTTGCGCTTGGACTTGCCTTTCTTTCTCGTGATCACCATCACGGACTTAGGCTTGTCCTTCTTCATCTGTAACTCGGATGTCCTCAACATGCCCAACAACTCTGACAGTGGCCTATCAAAGTTGTTCATGTTGTAGTTCATCACAAACTGACTGTAAGATTCTGGCAACGATTGCAGTATCACGTCAGTAGCCAACTCTTGGCTCAGTGGAAATCCCAGTCTCTGCAGGTTCTCTACATACCCAATCATCTTGAGTGTGTGAGGACCAACTGGATCTCCTTCTGTCATGACGCACTTGAACAACGCCCTAGAAACATTGTACCTCTCTTGCCGTGCCTGATCTTCATACATGTTCCTAAGATGCAGAATCATCTCTATGACACCCATGTTCTCATGTTGCCTCTGCAACTCATGGTTCATTGAACATAGCATCAAGCACTTTGCATCAATGGCATCATCAGAATGCTTCTTGTAAGCATCCCTTTCTATCCTTGGTGCATTAGGAGCGGGTTCCTCTGGAATTGGAGTATCCATGACATAGAGCTTACGCTCTTGAGTGAGAACAATTCTCAATGTCCGATACCAGTCGTGGAAGTTTGTCCCATTTAGCTTGTCCTTGTCAAGGACCGATCGCAAAGAAAAGTTGTTGTTTGTTGCCATTTGAACTACAAAAAGGAAAATATGCAATTTTAGTCCAAAACTCATTTTTGACTTATTTGATTGATTTGAAAGTTTGACGATATAATTAGGCCTTTAATTAATTATCGCTCCCACTATTTTACTTCAAATTGATAGCCCTCACCATCAATTCAGAAGATTGCAGCGTACAACCTTCTAGTGGGCAAGATCCTGAAATCCTCTAAGCCATGGACCAGCTAGGGCTGTCACCCACAACATAGATCTCTCAGGTAGGCAACTTTTGCCAATTGCATCATATGCAACTCTTGATAAGATGTCATATACAACTCCTTGCAATGATCATCTCTATGCCTCAAGGCGCTAGATCCTATCTAGGTCACCTTGTTAAGTCCGACCCAAAGCAAACACGATGAAGATGCACCCTGCTTGGGCAGACCCACACATTCATCCTTCACGCTTCCACGAGATAGACGGTGCACCACGCTTGGGCGTGCCCACACTTGGTCGATCAAGCTTTTCACGTGTGTCGCATTTGGAAGGCATCTAAAACTTAATATTTTAATGAGGGATTTGGTTTTATATACATATACATATCCAATCACCACAATACATAGTACGTATCATATACATGCTATATCCCACAGAAAACATGCACAAAACGATAAAAGCGATGATTATGGCCATCCTAATGTGATTCCTTGAGCCAAGAGGAATCACGGTCATCTAGGTCTACATCACATGCAACCTGTATAAGATGAACTTCTGTGCCTTGCCTTCCGAGTTGATCAACTTATCACATGAATGATCTGTACTCTCCAGCCGGTCGTCTGGGTGCCACCAGCCCATCGGTTGGCTCCTCCAACCGATCAGTTCGCCTGGTCGTCGTGCATCTCGTCATGTCCGCCACCCGCTCATCTCGCTCCTCGAATCGGTCATCAACCGCTCGGTTCACTCCTTGAACCGACCGTCTGGAAGGTCAACCGATCGGTTCACTCCTTGAACCGACCGTCTGAGCAATCGTCTTGATGTCCGCCGGTCTTTGACATAACAGGAAATAAAATCCTATTCTATTTATTACATTGCTTTAAAAGGGAAACCCCGAGTTACATTCGGGGGGAGCAAAGGTAGGAAAGAATCTCGAATTATTTCGAGTTACATCAGGAATAAGAGAGGGAAGATCGGTGCGCAGACCGAGATGCAAGCAACCACAAACAACCACACACAGATAGGGGTTTATAGGCCATAATCACGCTACACACATCCACCACAAAACTCGTTTAAAGGCGATGCGTATCGAGTGCATTAATAATACATATCATATATGTAATTAGGGATTTGTGGATTTCGGATTGGACATGCATACAGCCGATATTATTCACATCGTATGCAATAAATAAAGGCGACAAACCAAAATCGATCCTATCGATATTCCTAAAACATAGAGCAGTTGACCTGGCTCTGATACCACTGTAGGGTTTTAGGGGAGACAGAGAAGGCAGCGGAAACAAAAAATTTCTCCCCAAACCCATACCGAGGAAACACGTCAACGTCTATATAATAGGAAAGGATGGTTTGTGGAATCATACCTTGTCCTGAGGCTTGCTCGGTGACAATACCTCGCACAATGCGCGGTCTTCAATTCTAGACTTCGACGGTGTCTGTGCAGCTCCTGGTCGCACTGGGACTGACAACTCCTACTCGAACCGGACTGTCAGATGACAGTTGTCCTCCTAAGCGGCAGTGTCCTCCCGCCTCTGTAGTAGTCCACACGGACCACCTGGAACTCCACTCTCCTTGTCCCACAATTAAGTGGAAGGAGTCGCACCCTTCTGTTGACGTACTAGTCACCAACACGCTCTCCTGCCTCCTGTTGCAACTGCAGTTGTCCTTCCCTTGCTGCACCTCCCTTTTGCGGGAAGCACTTGCTCGGGCTCTCTCAAGGTTACCAAAACCAGAGAGAACGACAACTTGCAGAGCAACTGGTTGCACTGAGCTGTACATTGAGAAGCCCCTAATACCCCTATATATAGGAGAGTCATGGGACAGGGTTCTCCATCCCGGGCAATGCGGGACTAATGCAGGAGTAGAAGGGTTCGAGAATTTTCCACAAAAAGCAACCGGTTCGCAACTTGAAATGATCGGTTCACAACTGAACCGATCGGTTCAGCCATTGAGCCGATCGGTTGGACCTGAGCCGATCGTTTGGGGCACTCCAACCGATCGGTTGGTACCCTGAACCGATCGGTTCATGGTACTAATCCGTCTCAAAAAGACTTTCCTTGTTTCTTTCCCAATTGGTATCGAATACCAATGTTATTCCCAATCGCATTGGGCAATTTGAAACCAAAGGAAAATTCTTGCCGACATGACTTTTCCCAACTGGTCGGTTGCACCAGTTGAGCCGATCAGTTCAACCCTTGAACCGGTCGTTTCAACCTGGGCATGAGCCGATCGGCCTGGACACTCCAGCTGACCGGTTCAGCAACCTCAGCCGACCGGTTCATCACATGAGCCGATCGGTTGGGAGCACAGGTTGGGCAAAATCAGTCAATTGCGATTTCAATCAATCTGATACTCCAATCAATGCGTCCAACACCTTGAACCATACGATATTGAGCCATCGACTGATTGAGTGTTTAATTGAACTACTAAACTCCTTTAGTAATCAATCTAAACATTGCTTTGTGGACAAAACTCCTCTTCCAGGTTAAATCCTATGTGTGTGACCCTGCAGGTCCATTTCACGTTGGCAGTGAAAGTCCATAACACTTATGACTTCACAAGCAAAGAGCGGTGCCTAGTCACACATCAGTGCTACCCAAGTGAAAGTAGAAAGTTGGAGAACAACTTTCATCCTACAATCCGTGAATGGTGTTACAACGAATGTATAATTCCTTTGTCACTGATATCCCGAATGAACTCGAGGCATGGAACAGTCATCCTGTCAACGTTCATTCACTTCCTTGATCTCAGAGTAGACTGGAAGAGATATGTATGACATCAGTATCACATACTGATTCACACATGCGTGCACGCCTTTCTCAATCCTACTCATCAAGTGGCCATGGATATCATACTCCCTCAGGAGGGACAAATCCCATATCTATCACTCACCCCTCAAAAGCCCCATGTGTCAAAGCCACCCAATCATCACCTTTATAACAACCCATGTTTCAGGACTGCGTTTGATGATGTCAAAGTGTGCCCAACGACATGTGTTGAGTGCAGTGATTTCAGGTCTAAGAATCACACTCACCACCATCACTGTGAGTACTGACTGTGACTACCATCTCATGGTTCCATGTGTCAAACTCACGGTGGGTCTGTCCGGTACCTTGTTCTCTAACAAGTACCTATGTGTTTGGTTTGATATCTCTATATCATGACTAATGAGATTCTGTCATCAACCAACACCACAATCTAGTATGACTTCCATGTGAACCATAAGGTATGACCTTGATGGTAGCACTCATTGGATCATATCCATAAGTGCAAATAAGTCTTAAGTGTTAAGACACATGGATAACATTTTGACAAGGATGATGCTTGTTGATTGCAACTTAATGGCTAAGACATTTGGCATATGGATACTAAAACCGCATTCCTATGAGGAATAAAACCAGGATGTGTACGTGACACAGCCTATAAGGTTTATGAATCCACTAATGCAAATGAAGTCTATAAGTTACAATGGACTAATCAATGTGATTGATTGAGTACAAGCAACTCAAAATTGGATCTTTATTTTGATGATATAGTCAAAGGGTTTGACTGATATGTCAAAGATAAAGAAGGGATCTGTGATTTAGTGGGAGCGTGTTCACATTCCACATATTGATGTGAAATGGAAATGTTCTAGATTGGAAATCCGAATGTGGAAATTATCTTTAAAGAAGATAGAGATGTTTCCTATGTGATAGGAATAGAGATCTATAGAGATAGTTTTCGAAAATCTCTTGACCTAGAAAGAGAAAGCATACATTGGCAATATGTACTGAAATGTTCAGTATGCACAGATTCAGTGGGAGAAAACTTGTCCATGTTACATGGAGTTAGTATCCCAAGGCCAAGTGTCCAATTCTTATGAAGAATGGGAACACTAAGAATAGATATAGATCTATCATGTATGTAATAATCCCATTATCTTGCATGTATGACATGGCAAGAATAAAATGCATTCATCATCTTGTACGTAGGACATGGCAATATGATGTTAACTCGTATGTGGGACATGACGAGTGGATGTCTGTCTGCTTCCAGTAAGGGTTACTGGAATACCATGAGAACTTGATAAGTGCTTGTGAAGTACTAGTTCTATGGAGATAAGGAAGAGTTTAATGTAAAGAGTTACATTGATGCGAACTTCCGAAAGGACAGAAAATTAATCACAAAATATATATAAGATGTATAAAAGTGAATGTTTGTTGATAATTGGAAGTGTTCCAATAAAGCCATTTAAAAGGGAAAAGCCGAGTATCTATGTGTTAGTGAACAGCAGTGGATACTATATGGATCTGAAAGTTCATGAGATGAACTTATATTCCACTCATTGATGACAAGTCTGGAATCCTTGATCATGCAATGTGGCTAAAGGTTAGCAAATGGAATACAAGATCGCATATTACGGCAACTCCATCTCATATGTGTGACGTACAGCGAAGAGATGAGAGACATGCAATTTATACAGACTTTGGCAAGGTGTTACCATTACTCACTATGTTGGCACTACAACACAGTAACATGTGGGACATGTTTGAAGATCACTATGAATATGATTCATGGGTGATTGGCTCGCAGTGCAAGTGGGAGTCTGTTGGTATGTATGCCCTGAGAGCCAATCATGTTAAAATTGGTGGGATACATTAAGATTGATTTGATAAAAATCAAAGGCAAGCTTCCAATTCTTTCTGGTTCAGTCATATGAGATAGTGATAGAACAGATTGAATGTCTAGAGAATGACAGTACTCAATGACGTATGCCTTCAGGTTCATGACCTGAACGATGAGATCATACGGATGCTAAGAGTTTGTACATTCTTGTTATGTCCCTAGTCGGATGTCATTGTGGAAGGTAGATAGACAACAATGACACACAAGACTAGATTGTTGTGTTGGTTGATGACAGAATCTCATTAGTCATGATATAGAGATATCAAACCAAACACATAGATACTTGTTAGAGAACAAGGTACCGGACAGACCCACCGTGAGTTTGACACATGGAACCATGAGATGGTAGTCACAGTCAGTACTCACAGTGATGGTGGTGAGTGTGATTCTTAGACCTGAAATCACTGCACTCAACACATGTCGTTGGGCACACTTTGACATCATCAAACGCAGTCCTGAAACATGGGTTGTTATAAAGGTGATGATTGGGTGGCTTTGACACATGGGGCTTTTGAGGGGTGAGTGATAGATATGGGATTTGTCCCTCCTGAGGGAGTATGATATCCATGGCCACTTGATGAGTAGGATTGAGAAAGGCGTGCACGCATGTGTGAATCAGTATGTGATACTGATGTCATATATATCTCTTCCAGTCTACTCTGAGATCAAGGAAGTGAATGAACGTTGACAGGATGACTGTTCCATGCCTCGAGTTCCTTCGGGATATCAGTGACAAAGGAATTATACATTCGTTGTAACACCATTCACGGATTGTAGGATGAAAGTTGTTCTCCAACTTTCTACTTTCACTTGGGTAGCACTGATGTGTGACTAGGCACCGCTCTTTGCTTGTGAAGTCATAAGTGTTATGGACTTTCACTGCCAACGTGAAATGGACCTGCAGGGTCACACACATAGGATTTAACCTGGAAGAGGAGTTTTGTCCACAAAGCAATGTTTAGATTGATTACTAAAGGAGTTTGGTAGTTCAATTAAACACTCAATCAGTCGATGGCTCAATATCGTATGGTTCAAGGTGTTGGATGCATTGATTGGAGTATCGGATTGATTGAAATCGCAATTGACTGATTTTGCCCAACCTGTGCTCCCAACCGATCGGCTCATGTGATGAACCGGTCGGCTGAGGTTGCTGAACCGGTCAGGTGGAGTGTCCAGGCCGATCGGCTCATGCCCAGGTTGAAACGACCGGTTCAAGGGTTGAACCGATCGGCTCAATTGGTGCAACTGACCAGTTGGGAAAAGTCATGTCGGCAAGAATTTTCCTTTGGTTTCAAATTGCCCAATTCGATTGGGAATAACATTGGTATTCGATACCAATTGGGAAAGAAACAAGGAAAGTCTTTTTGAGCCGGATTAGTACCATGCACCGATCGGTTCAGGGCACCAACCGATCGGTTGGAGTGCCCCAAACGATCAGCTCAGGTCCAACCGATCGGCTCAATGGCCGAATCGATCGGTTCAGTTGTGAACCGATCATTTCAAGTTGCGAACCGGTTGCTTTTTTTGGAAAATTCTCGAACCCTTCTACTCCTGCATTAGTCCCGCATTGCCCGGGATGGAGAACCCTGTCCCATGACTCTCCTATATATATAGGGTTATTGGGGGCTTCTCAATGTACAGCTCAGTGCAACCAGTTGCTCTGCAAGTTGTCGTTCTCTCTGGTTTTGGTAACCTTGAGAGAGCCCGAGCAAGTGCTTCCCGCAAAAGGGAGGTGCAGCAAGGGAAGGACAACTGCAGTTGCAATAGGAGGCAGGAGAGCGTGTTGGCGACTAGTACGTCAACAATACATTTCGGCCCAATAGGGAAGCATATATATGAAGGAAGGTCCTTGATAGATGCTAGTTTTTCAATGTTTGTTCTTTTTTATATCCTGGATGGTATTGATTTAATTATAAGTATACACTCTTCCTAGACTAACACATCCACCCTCAACCACAACTAGATATGGTTCATCAAGCAATGCAAAAACTTTGATATCAAGATGAACCTTGCTTATATGATTCAACATAATTAATATGCAGGTATGTCCAATAAAGACCAGAAGAGCACATCTAATGCTTTATTAACTTCTATAGCATATGCAAGATCAATGGAGTACCAACCTTTGTATCTTACGGTGTACATGAATAGTTACTAATGGTAAAATTGAGAAATACTAGGGTAAACTAGCATACCAAAAACACCATTGAAATGTGGGATGGCCTAGTAAAAGTTACGACACAAAGTTATTCCACCATGCCTCATAGCATATCTCAGAAGGTGGATTACAAATTTTACTAAGGAGAATGAATCACTTGAAATATCTAGAGTGGGGGTGAATAGAGATTTGTGATACTTTAAACATAATTAAACACTCAACAAAAGAAGGAGGAGGAAATAAGGAAGACACTTCGGTTTAGAGTGGTTCCAACCTTTGAATCAAAGGTTGTTAGTACATTAGCCAATTGTCTCCAATTGGGATTTTGAAAGTGATTAATTTTATTTACCTCTCAAGGATGTTACAATAAAATACAATCACCTTCCTTGAAGAAGCTTCAACCTCCTTGAAGCAGCATTCTTTGAAGTAACTCCAAGCCCTTGGAGTAGCCTTCTTCTCCTTGAAGTAGCTCCATCACCTTGAGATAGCCTTCACCTAGAAGTAGCTCTAACCTCCCTTTAAGTCACCTTCTTGAATTAATCTCAAGGACCCCTTGAATCAGACTTCTCCACCAATAAGTAGCTCCAATCAAGCTCCCTTAAGAAGCCTCCACAACTTGGAGTAGCCAAGGAGCACAAGTAGCTTTTAACCTGTGAATGGGGATTGGAAGAAAGGAAGTACACCAATTGTGTTTTGCGCTTTGATCCTATATCAAGTGTTAGATCTCTCAAACCACTTAGGATGGACGTTTATTGATGGTGTCTAAGAGGCTATGGCTATAGGACACGAATCTGGAGCTTGATAAACAAGATAACAAGAGTTGCTTGACTTTGTTGCTCACTAGAATGGATTCTCAAGTTTATCTTAGATGCTTTAGGTGTCCTAAGGCCTCTCCTATTTATAGGAATGGTTTTCAAGTGATTAGAAATGTTTTAGGGAGTCTCTAGAGTATTCTTAGTTCTTAACTAGCCGTCAGGTATACAATAATTGACTAGTAATGGCTAATTTGTTCGTGCTTAAAAGAACAATCTGGAACCCTACTCGGTCGACAAGTTTGTCGACCGAACTGTGTCTTGGTCTAGAATTTCTTTGACCGAGCATGGGTTTAAGACAAATGTGTAGTAACATCTATTTTCAACTACCAACTACTAACCACTTGGTCTAACGGTCACAAGCTTAGGACCGAGGTTTGCTTGGTCAATAATATTTTGATCAAAACCCATTTTAGAGCACAAATATGTAAGGTTTTGAACTATGTTCAGATGTTCGACTGAAGTGGTTCTCGGTGGACAAAGACTTCGACCGAGAGCATCTCGGTCGACTTGTTTCTTGATCGATGATGTCCTTGTTTTAGTCTTTTGAATCACCTATTATGTGTGTGTTTTAATGAATGATGGTGACTCTAACTTTAGGGGGAAACCTAGATAAGGGCTATGAGTGGATAGGGAAGATCTAACACTTTATTTACATGATTTCTAAGTACTTGTACTTTATATCTTTGTACAAGTGTTTACATTTGAGTACAATCATGAACACATATACACAAGTGCATTTGATCTTCAATTTGCATTAAGCTTTAACTTTTCACTTAGTAGAATCTCCTTATTACCTTGAACCCTGAAATACTCTAATAGCACATTAGATCCACAAGTATACAATGTTTTTCATCATCAAAACAAAGGGTGTGTTAATGTCCAATTTATCCAACAATCTCCCCCTTTTTGAAGATGACAAACATTTCTAAAATATAATCAAAATAATTTAAATGACATGAGTTTCTTACCTGTGATTTACCTGAGATGAAAAGTTCCCTTGTTTACATAAAATGTGTGCTAATTGTTCCTAAAGAGATATGAAACATAGTATCCATATCTTAAGGAAATGTAGCACCAATTAATGTCAAGCCAAGATATTATGAAACTCATTTATTTTGTTATATTTTATTTCTCCCCCTTTGTCATTTCAGAAAGATAGCCATATAATCATGTTAAACTTACTCCCCCTAAATAGAACACTCCCCCTCAATAGCATACACAAGTTGTAAGGGGGAAAACGAAGTGATGAAAAATGTCCAATGAAAGCCACAAGATAAATCTTTATTATCATGAACAAGTGAACACAAACAAGCTCAATTTCATTGATGACAACATAGGATAACAATGTCAGCTTTACGAAAGTTACATAAGCTTTACTACTCACTACATAGGGTAACAACATCACTTGAAAGAGTTTAAGATTACATCAATTTCAGGGTCTTTCCCAATGAATGGAGTATCACAATAATACTTGACAAGTGTTTTCCAGTCAAGTGCACCTATTTTGGTGAGAGCATATGCTTATAGAAATGTAGGTGCCCAATCAAATCTGAAGTGAGCAACTATGTACTGGAGTTGCATGGGTGAGTATTGGGTATGGGAAATATCATCTGAAGGTGGTGGTGGAACTTGGGTGTATTGTATGTAAGGGTTGAAAGGATAGAGGCTCCCTGGATAGAGTGCATAAGGGTATGTGTAGGGAACATTAGGAGATAAAGCTTGCATTATTTGGTTTAGATAGGCCATGACATGGTGGTTGTAGTCATAGTTATCTCCCAAGGTGATAGGTGGCCCCTTTGAGATAGAAAACAACATTGGCTAGATTTTCTATGGAGTACCTAGGAGGAGTAGGAGGTGGAGGATTTACTTCAGTGGATGTCTCCCCTTCGGGCCTAGCTCTTTTGTGCCCAAAATCAATTCCCATTTTATCAACAATGTTTTCCATAATTCTTTGAGGACGTCCATCACACTTGTAGCCCAAGTCCTATAGGTTTTTGTCAAGAGAGTATTGTATTATTTTGCAAACAAAATCAGCATAGGGAGGGTTTCCAGAAAAAGTCAAACATATTGGATAGAATAATGTGAATAAAGTTCACAGGAATGCTTTCAAGTATTAAACATATGAGGTATATCCGAAATTGTAGAATTTAGTTATGTTGGCTCTAGGATAAATGTTATGGGAAATAAATAGGTTCACTATTCTAGCTTCAGGGGTTAAGGATGTAGCATAATAAGTCCCCCCATGCTCATGAGATGAGGTGTTGGGAAGGAAGATAGCCTTTTTGATATCATCAAGGCTAATGGTGTTATCATAGGTGGAGAACTTGGAGATAGGATTTATGGTGGTGAGGTCTAGAAATTCTACATATTCTTTCACATCTATATCTAACATTTTAAGAATGTCATTTTTGAAGAAACAAAAGGCTAACCCATCAACCATGTAAGTGAAAGAAAATGGCTCATTGGAGTCCCTAGTAAGGTTAGCATAGAATTCATTAACAGCTTGGGTGGACCAAAAATGAAAGGAGGGGATAAGAAACTCTGTCAATTTTTGCACCTTGAACGGTTGTGAGAGATCGAGAAGAGTGACAAATTTGTTGAGGTCCACTGGCCACTAAGGAAGTGGAAACTTTGAGGTGAGATTTAGGTAGCATTCTCCAGCAGCAACATCATTGAAGGGGATGTCATTGATGATGCTCAAGGCTAGAGTGACCATCCTTCCCTTCCTTGTGACAACTTGCTTCTTCCCACCACGAGCTGAAGAGGAGGCCATCATGATGAAAGAGTGGTGGAAGAAGAGTTAGAGATGACAATGGAAGAATGTTACTGAAGAATAGCTCTAAGAAACACTAGAGAAGTGATGGAGAAGAGAGAAATTGAGGTGTGAAGAAAATGGGAGGATTTGGGTGCTTTTATAGCAAAATAAAGACCTACTCGATCGACAAACTCATCGATCGAGACACCAACGGCTCTTTTCCAATGACTTTTTGTAACGGCTCTAGTCATTCGACGTTGGATTTTGAATTTCTGGGCACAACGATCGAGGACTCGATCAAAAATATTTTTGACCGAGGGACTTTTATGAAAAAAAAACCAGTCCACGTGGTTTCTAAAAGAATTTCGACTCAGATTTGCATAGTCAGCCGAGGGTCCCACCGAGTGGAATTCAGTCTAGAAATTTGTCGACTGAGGACTTTCTCAGTCCAATAAATCATTGACTGAATATGATACTGTGAGTAATTTTTCACAATTGATTTGATCTTATTTAAGTGCTTGTTCTTGATAATAAATTGTTGTAACTAAACAAAGGAATAGTTCTAAAATATTATGCACTAAAAATCACATGAATTTCAACTAAGAAAATTTTCAAGAATTTTGAGCACATATATCAAAGAAAACATCTTCTAAGGGAGTGATGTGTAACCTCCTAATATATTAAAATTGATCCAGAGGAAGGGGTTTGGTAAAGATATCAGCTGATTGCTCCTTTGTATCAACATGGTGGAGAGATATATTATTTTTAGAAATATGATCTCTTATGAAATGATGTATAATATCAATATGCTTGGCATGGATATGTAAAATAGGATTATGGGACAATTTTATAGCACTAGTATTGTCATAGAAACTTGATGTAGAAGAAAATGCAAAGCTATAGTCATTCAAAACTTGTTGCATGTAGAGTACTTGAGCATAGTATGAGCCAAAAACCACATATTCGGATTTAGTGGTAGATAGGGAAACTATTGTTTATTACTAAACTAAGATACTAAGGCTCTTCCTAGTAAGAAACAACCACCACTTGTGCTCTTACGATCAAGATGACAACCAGCATAATCGACATCGATTGAAGCTTTTAAATTCAACTATTGACCTTTAGGATACCATAAACCATAATCAATAGTGCCAGTGAGATATCTTAAATTTATTTTAATGGCTTAAAAATGAGAGTGCGTTGGTTTTGATTGAAACCTAGCACAAAGTATAATGGCAAAATGATATCTGGTCTACAATCAGTCAAATATAGCAAGATACCAATCATGGACCTATATAAGGATAATGAATGGGTTCACCATCTTCATCCTTGTCAATTTTAGTAGAAGTGGCCATGGGTGTAGTAGCATGTTTGTAATTTTCCATACCAAATTGTTTTAAGAGTTCGTTGGTGATTTCTCTTTGGCTTAGAAAATTTCTGGTGGGTGTTTGTTTTATTTGAAAACCAAGGAAAATTGTTAATTCTCCCATAAGACTCTTCTCAAATTCTTTTAGCATGATATCACTGAATTGATTGCATAAGGAATCGGTTGAAGCACCAAAAATGATGTCATCAATAAATATTTGAACAACAAGGAAATCAGAATCATATGTTTTCAAAGATAGTGTGGAATCTGATTTTCCAATGGAGAAACCATTATCAACGAGATAGTTTTTAAGTCTTTCATAGCAATTTTGTGGTGCTTGTTTTAGACCATAAAGACCTTTGTTTAGTTTACAAACATGGTCAAATTTGTTGGGAAATTCAAAACCAGGTGGTTGAGCAACATAGACTTCTTCTTCTATAATTCCATTTAAAAAGGCACTTTTTACATCCATTTGAAATAGTTTGATGTCTTTATGGGAAGCTAGAGTTAATAATATTCTAATAGCTTCAAGTCTAGCCACAGGTGCATAGGTTTCATCAAAGTCTATCCCTTCTTGTTGGTTATATCCTTGAGCAACCAGCCTAACATTGTTTCTAACAACTTCTTTAGATTCATTAAGTTTATTTCTAAAAATCCACATAGTTCCAATGATGGTTTTATCTTGAGGTCTAGGAACTAAGTCCCATATGTTGCTATTAGTAAATTGATTTAGCTCTTCTTGCATATACATTATCTAATACTCATCTTTTAGAGCTTCATTTACCTTTTTAGGTTCAACAATTGATACAAAGTCCATGTTTGCAACATCTCTAAATGCTGATCGGGTTTTTACTTTATCAAAAGGATTTCCTATGATTAAGTCTTGAGGATGGTCCTTGATTAATCTAGTAATAGGTTGTTGTGCCTCATTACTATGTTGTTCAATTTCAGAATTTTGATCATGTTTTGTTGACATGGTTAGGTCCTAAATTTGATGAGTAATATCATTTAAGCTTTCAATTTTAGTTTCATTTTCAGCACTTTGTGTTGTCATTTCATGAAATGTGATATGAATTGATTCTTCAACTTTTCTAGAGATAGTATTGTAGATTCCAGATGCCTTACTAGAAGTGAATATCCCAAGAAAAATCCTTTATGTGATTTAGGATAAAACTTATCTCTATCATCCTTTGTATTTAAGATGTAACAAGGTGTCCCAAAGGTATGAAAATAGTTAACTCTTAGTTTCTTATTGAAGATGAGTTCATAAGGAGTTTTCTTAAGATGAGATTGAATTGTTACACATTTTAATACATAACATGATGTATTTAATGCTTCAGACCAAAAGGATTTAGGTGTATTATGTACAAGTAACATTGTTCTGGCCATTTCTTGTAAAGATCAAATTTTCTTTTCTACTATCCAATTTTGTTGTGGGTGTGTGGTGCTGAAAAATTATGACTATACCCTTGAGATGTACAAAATTCTTCAAAGATATGATTTTCAAATTCCGAAATATAATCACTCCTAATGATTCATGTTTTATTTTGTAGTTAATTTTCAATCTTAGAGCAAAATTGAATGAATATTCTCATGGTATCATCTTTAGTTGAAAGAAAATGAACCCATGTATATCTACTATAATCATCAACAATAACAAAGCAATATATTTTACCACCAATAGATTGAGTCCTCATCGGATTAAACAAATCCATATGAATGAGTTCTGAAGATCTATTAGTACTAAGCAATATTTTAGATTTGAAAGAAGTTTTATTTTGCTTGCCTAGAGTACATGGTTCACAATTTTCTGGTTTCTCAAAAGAAATTTTAGGTAGACCACGAACTGGATCATACTTAATCAACTTCTTAATGACATGTGAGCTTGCATGATCTAGTTTTCTATGCCATAATTGTAAAGGTTCATCATTTGCTAGAAGGCATTTTCCAACAACACTTTGCATAGAGTTAGGTCTAAGTATATATAAATTTCCTATTCTTTTTCCTTCATAAACAACATCATTAGTGTTCTCAATGAGTAGCTTGCAATATGATTTGTTAAATAAAATATCATAGCCACTATCACATAATTGACTAACACTAATCAAGTTGTGATGCAATCCATCCACAAGTAGCACATTTTTAATTTGAAGGTGTGTACCAACATTACCTATCCCATTAATTTTACCTTTGCCATTATCTCCAAATGTGACTATTCCACTCTTCTTTTATTCAAGTGTTTGGAAAGCCTCCTTGTTTCTACTCATGTGTTTGGAACAACCACTATCAAATACCCAATCATGCAAAATAGGTAGATTTTGGTACCCATGTGGTGGTCCTTTTGGTTAGGAGCATTAAATAAAACATTTCATGTTTTAGAACAACTTAATATGAAGAGTTCTTTGCAAGTTCAAATCAAAATAGTTAAATATAACATATGATTGTTATTTCAATAACATTTCTTGACAGAACTATCCTCGGTCAAACATTTCCTTGATCAAAAAAGTTCTTAGTCGAAATAATTGTCGATCGGAAGGATTTATCAAAAAATGCAAGTTTTGATAGAAATCCCTTTGGTTGAGTATTTCTTTGACAGAAAGATGTCTTGGTTGAGAACTTTGTCGACTGAGATGAAATTTTGTGTGTTTCCAGTAAGTTTATCAATTTCAAATAGAACATGTTGTCATAATCAAATCGTACAAGAATATGCAAGTTAAAGTTAATTTTAGTTGAGATAAGACAATAAGGATTTTAAATTAAAGTTTAGATCAAACCTCAATTGAATGTTCCATGTTTCTAAGTTTGTGTTTTTGGAATCCAAACTAAATATTTATCCTTATTTTTCTTGTAAGTGCATGAAAATGAGTAATGTCCAAGACATAAACAATAATGACATCAAATGAAATCAATTTTATTTCTCTTTTTAACATTGTGGTCGTGAGCCAGATTGTTTTTAGGTGCATACATGACTTTGGTCTTGGGTACATGTGTCTTTCTAGCTCTAGGTTTTTGATAGAGTTTATCTTTGGGTGCATAACCTAGGCCTCTGCTCCCAATTTAACCAGATGAGTTTTCTAGGATTTTATCAAGAATGTCATTGTTTTTTAAGATACTAATATCTTTTTGCAACTTAGAAATTTCATCCACTTTCCTTTTAATGTATAACTTTGCTTGATCTAAATTAGATAACAAACTATCTCTTTCTTTGACAATAACATCATAATCCAAATGAGTACATAGAATAGGTTGAGTTTGAAGATCATTTATTTTAGCAAGTAATTCAACCTTTTCTTGGCAAAGAAAATTATACTTTGTTTATACAACAAGCAACTTGATATTATGATAATTGATGGAGGATTTCAAAGTATTTCTTTCAAATATGAGACTTTCATTTTCAGAAGAGAGCATATTAAATTTAGCATGCAAATCATCATTTGTTTTTGTAAGCTTCTTCAATTTCTTTTAACAATCAACATATTTATCATGTATTTCTTGAAGACTAGTAACTAATTTTTCTTTATATAGTTCAAGAGTACTCACCTCACTTGAGTCTTCATGTTCATCTTCCTTTTCCATGAGACATTCCACTTCCTCCTATCCACTTTCATTGTCATTGCATGAATCATCCCAAGTAGCTTTGTAGGCTTTATCTCCGTTGTCTTTCTTCTTAAAGGAAGATTTCTTCCCTTTCTTGATTTTAGGACATTCATTCTTTACATGTCCTTTCTTTCCACATTTAAAGAACCAAAGCGAAGAAGAGAAAGAAACACTAGAATATTTTCTAGATTTATACCTTCTATATTTCTTACCATTTACAATGAGTGAATCTTCTTCATCATCTCCTTCACTTGTTTCATCACTTTCTTGATTGATGACTTTTGATTGAACCTTTGTTGTAGATTTTAAGGCAATGTCCTTCCTTTTTCCTTTTTTAAGTTCTGCCTTCCAGTGTTTCTTCTTCTTCAAGGTGACCTCATGAGTCTCTAGATTGCCAGTGAGCTGCTCCATCCTCATTTTGGTGAGAACATTAGCTTCTTCAATGGCCATCACCTTTGGCTTGTAATTTAGAGGCAAAGATATAAGGATCTTGGACAACTGATCTTCTTCACTTATATACTTACCTAATGCACTCAAGCTGTTAACAATAGAAGAAAATCTTGCATGTATTACTCTAATGGATTCATTAGGTTACATACGAAGTTGTTCAAACTTTTGTTTAAGCATGTTAATTTTAGTATTTTTAACTTGAGTGGTAGCTTTATGTGTTATTGAAAGTTTATTCCATATATCATAACCTGTATCACATGAAGATATCCTATTAAACTCACTTACGGAAATGGAACAATATATTATGCTTACCACTTTTGCATTTAATTGAACCTATTTTACTGTATTGGGATTCCACGTTGTATATTCAGTAGCGGGAAGTACATAAGGTGAAGACACCATCCTCTGTAGCTCTAGGATGATCCATTGGAAGTAAATTTGCATTCTTCTTTTCCAATAGGTGTAGTTGCTTCCATCAAAGGGTGGTGGCTGATTCACATGAATTCCTTCAAGGTTGAGGTTGTTAAGCAAGTTTTTCCCATTCTTCAAGACCTATTAGGGCTCCTTGAAGATCTACTCTAATACCAATTGAAAGATCTAGAGGGGACGTGAATAGAAATTTTTGATACTTTAAAAATAATTAAACACTCAACCAAAAAAGGAAGAGTAAACAAGGAAGACATTTCAATTTGAGTGGTTCCAACCTTTGAATCAAAGGTTGTCAGTCTACTACCCAATTGTCTCCAATTGGGACTTTGAAAGTGGTTAATTTTATTTACCTATCAAGTATGTTACAGTAAAATACAATGACCTTCCTTGAAGTAGACTTCTCTTAGAAGTAGCCTCAACCTCTTTGAAGTACCCTTCTTTGAAGTAACTCCAAGCCCTTAGAGAAACCTTCTTCTCCTTAAAGTATCTCCACCACCTTGAGATAGCCTTCACCTAGAAGTATCTCCAACCTCTCTTGAAGCCGCCTTCTTGAATTAATCTCAAGAACCCCTTGAAGAAGCCTTCTCCACCAAGAAGTAGCTCCAATCAAGCTCTATCAAGCAACCTCCACAACTTGGAGTAGCCAAGGAGCACAAGTAGCTTTTAACCTATGAATGGGGATTGGAAGAAAGTAAGTACACCAAATGTGTATTGTGCTTTGATCCTATATCAAGTGTTATATCTCTCAAACCACTTAGGATGGATGTTTCTTGATGGTGGCTAAGAGGCTATGGTTATAGGACATGAATTTGGAGATTGAATATTAAGATAGCAAGAGTTGATCATCTTTGTTGCTCACTACAATGGATTCTCAAATGTAACTTAGATGCTTTAGGTGTCCTAAGGCCTCTCCTATTTATAGGAATAGTTTGTATGTACTTAGGGACGTTCTAGGGAGTCTTTAGAGTGTTCTTAGTGGTTAACTAGCTGTTAGGTATACAATAGTTGGCTAGAAATGACTAATTTATTTGTGCTAAAGAACAATCCAGAACCCTACTCGGTCGACAAGTTTGTCGACCGAATTGTGTGCCAATCGAGCTTTTCTTCGATCGAGCCTGGGTTTAAGGTAACTATGTATCAACTTTTATTTTCAACTCCCAACTACTAACCACTTGGTATAACGGTCATAAGCTTAGGACCGAGGTTTGCTCGGTCGACAATATTTTCAATCGAAACCCATTTTAGAGCAAAAATATGTAAGGTTTTGAACAATGCTCAGATGTTCGACGGAAGTGGTTCTCAGTCGACAAAGACTTCAATTGAGAGTGTCTCATTCGACTAGTTTCTCGACCGAGGATGTCCCTATTTTAGTCTTTTAAATCACCTACTAAGTGTGTGTTTCAATGAATGATGGTGACTCTAACTCTAGGGGTAAACCTAGCTAAGGGTTATGAGTGGATAGGGAAGATCTAACGCTTGATATACATGATGTCTAAGTACTTGTACATTATATCTTTGTACAAGTGTTTACATTTGAGTACAATCATGAACACATATAGACTTAAGCACATTTGATCTTCAATTTGCATTGATCTTCAACTTTCCACTTAGTAGAATCTACTTATTACCTTGAACCCTAAAATACTCAAATAGCACATTAGATCCACAAGTATAAAATGTTTGTCATCATCAAAACAAAGGGTGTGTTAGTGTCCAATTTAGCCATCATCACTCAATAAAGATCGAGAGAGTTTCAAGGAGATGAGGTGCAAGTGTTCAAATATGTCTGCAATTACCAGTTCATTTTCCATACCTTCTATCATGGGATGCAACACCCTACAAAGACTCTCCTTATAATAGAGGTGGGAGGAGGATTAATAAACAAGAGTCTCGAGCAAGGGACTAAAATCATTACAACATGGCTACAGGATTAATAAACAAGAGTCTCGAGCAAGGGACTAAAATCATTACAACATGGCTAGCAATGACGCCACCTGGGGTAGTAAAAGGAAGTTTGCTAGTATTGTGAAGGCGGTTGCAAAGGCAGAGAAAAGTCCACATATATGAGATATATATTTATACCCTAGGATCATCCTCTGCCATCATGCTAAGTTTTGGATCTTCTTGTCATAAATTTTTGGGTATATAGGCACACATTGAGATAAATGGAGCATACCTAGATGTATTTTCTATATCTAATGTTTATTTTCCTTATTACAAATGAAATAACAATGATCCAGTCATTTCTGATGTGGATCATTGCGTTTGGATGTATGTTATGCGTTCCAAAACCATTTATATCTTAATTATGTAGCTTGCTCATCATAAAATAGCATATATATTCAAATCCACGGTTACCTTGACAAATATAATCACTATTTAACCATGTTCAATGATATTTCATAACACATGCATGATATTTGATACACACATTTTAAGCAAACCATATGTTTCAAATCTATATGGATGGATTACATGACAAGATTCATATATGATGCTATTAGGAGGGGGTGTAAGAGTATGATATATAGGTTCATATTGGTCTTATATACATCTTTGTATATATTGTTCAAGCTACACAAATCTTGTCCACATATAAATGGGTGGGAGTGGGGGACTGTTCTCAATATTGGGTATTCTATTTACCCTATCCATTAGGATAGAAACGAACTCATAAATTCTTAATACCAGACACACGTGTAGCCATCCATTGCTTATTGCAACACACAATTCATCGTATTTTTACCACACCATTCCCTTAATTGGCTCTTATCACTTGAACCCATCCAACAGCCCCCACGCTACCCCGCAGTTACAAGCATTCGCATTCTCATGAGCCTTCGTGAATGCTTTTCTTGGGTATAGCGTGAACCGTGTGAATTAACATGCATTTTAGGGGCTTTTCTAAAAATACCAGTAGTCTCATGTATAAGATGGTATTCGATGAGGTAAGAAATCCAGTTGGTGAGCTTCTCATAATTTTAGCACCGAACTGGACGCGACACTTCAGAAAATCGCTATACATAACATGATTTTAGATACTAGTAATCAACTACAACAGATACTACGATCAAATCCAGAAAATTCCAGTATTAACTAAGAACTAATTTGGTAGGGTGTAAAACAAGTTTAATACATATGATTTCCGGGAATTCAGTCGTGATTTTTATTTGGTTAGTGAGCAGGAAACCAAAACCGTTGGTTTTAGGGCTCGTTTGGTTGGACAGAACTGAAACGAGTGCAAAACGAGTGCAGTTGATTTTCATTGTGAGTTGTAAAGTTAAACGTTTGGTTACGTGTATCTGGAAAACATAGTGTGAAACCAAACCGCACAACAATTCTCGTTTCTGTATAAATCGGTGGAAAGCGGACTGCGCACAAAAACATCGCGGTTTATTTTCACTTTTCTGTTTCACGTGCCAGCTGGACATATATCATGCAGTCTTCTGGTACGTGAGCAATTTTAACATAAACCCACGCAATTGACGTCAGATTTCTGTGAATTGCTTCTATAAACCACACCTAACCAGACAAATGCAAATGAACTTGTCGAATCGAGTTTACACATTACCAAACTATTTAGTTCCAGTTTCAACTTGTTGAGTTTGATTTCATGTTTCAGATTTCACATTGTGGTTTGATTTTACTCGCAACCAAACTAGCCCTTAAACTCATCCGAAGCACCTGTTTTGACGATAAATCCGGGATTCGGTACCACGCCTGAAAGGGCCGTGGTCGGGTGGAGTTCCCTCCATTACAGCTGGAACCAGCGGCACCACATAGTTTTTGCAGGTCAAAAAGGTAGCCGGTTGCTGCGTACCAAACAATTCGGGATCCAACAGTGAATCCTTATGAAGTTATACCAATGAAATCAACCGAGTGCAAAAGGTTATGTTTCATTTGATATGCTTTTATATTCAGCGAAACAACACCGTACTACACCCTAGCAAACTGGCCCTAAAATTTTAAATGGGCCGATCCAAACGGCCCCTTATGGGCTTTGTAAATGCCAAAATAAAAATGTCTCCTCTTAGAGATATTGTAGTGTCAAATTCCTTATAGAGGTAACGTATCCCTTCCTCGGTCATGCTTTCATGCTACCCGATGGCAGTGGACAGCACTCACCCGAAGCCTGTGGGCGGAGTGTAATGGAGCATGAGAGGAAGCTTTGAAAGTTCCAAAACTCCAAAACCGGTAGGTATGTGCTTTTCCAAGGGTCTCGTCATCCACGTTCCAACTTGGGACGGGTCCGGTCTTTCTTTCCTGCGGCAGATGATGGCCGGCGAAGACGACAAGCAGCGCGGGGACTCGGTCGACCGGGCCGGCGGCAATCATGGCGTGCCAGACGACAGTTCGAGGTGCGCGGCGTAGAAAACGCTTCTCACACGGTACGGAAGGCGACGTCGGCCGCATGCCAAGTTGTCTTCGGTGCGGAGCTTTCTGCACTGTGGTCCACTCTTGCTGTTCTAATGCTGTTCTACGGACTTTGATGTCTTCTCGTCGGTAAAAGCAAGAAAAGGACTGAAACTTCAGAATAAGAACTCTAACAGCAATGCCAAAAACTGCAGATGGTCTTTGCGATGCGTCATTCAGACATGCTTTAATCTGATCTGAAAGCAAAGGACGAGTAATAAACTCTTGTTTCATCACTGTCTGTATGGGTTTACAACATTATGGCGGTAAAATTGTTCATGCTAAATTAGGAAATGGCAACCTTCGTCCGCCAGAAAAAAAAGGATGACATATGCAATGGTATAACTTTATATCATAGAAGGCCTAACTTTATCATAAAAAAAACTCTACTTCTTAATTCAGATCTGAGAATCTGAATGGTTTTCAAAGTTGTCAATCTAGTTTAATTTCTAACTAGTGGCGTAGATATAGTATGTAACTAATATACATCATAAGAATATCATGAGCCAATGGGGTCATGACCATCCTGTCCTCTACCTTTGTCACCCATAGTTTCATTGTCCACATCCCCCACTTCTTCTACAATTAGAAGAAGAAGCTAGGAGTGAAATGGTAAAGAAAGAATTACTTGATTCATGCTTTATTTGCATGGCATATTAGGCATTAGACTCCGTCTGTAATCTTTGAAACAAAAAACTGGAGTTAAGTGCCAAGACAAAGTTTATATTTTATTATGAAACCACTCCCTAAAGACGGTACTCAAACCATTTTTGACCTACAACATCGTCTATATGCTCCTTTACCCACTTCGCTTCTAAATGTTCTAACCACCTAGTTTTCCATCTCCACTAAATTATCCAATTTACCAATGTAAACATGGTCTTTGAGCTCCCACCCAGTCCCCATGACATGAAGTCTATTTTCAATCACTCATAAGTGGTTTGCAAGAATTTCCTCATTGATATAATTATTATTGTCTCTACTTCCCTCCTATTCAATCTAGCTATGCCAAACAGTAAGTTTTGGGGATATAGCTGAGTTGCCTACAATTTAACTAAGAAAAAAAATGCATTTTTCATTGTTGACTAATTCTATATTTCATTCAAGATTTTTATCAGTTTGGGAACAATGTAGGCTAAATTATTCTTCTCAGTCTTCATTTTGCATTGAACGAGAATTTTTATGCTAGAATACTCTTACAACAAAGTCTTAAAACATAACTAGTTAGTTCATTCACCATCATATTATCACAGTATTATTGAAGTGTTCTCTCATAATATAGCTCCTTTTATTACAGACAAGCAATTCATTTCAAAGAGAGAGAGGAAGGACAACTGGAAAGGATAGAGAACCACTCAGTTCAGTTTGTGGTAGACTTGCTCTTGTTCTTTCATCTCCTAGCAGTCTTGCTCTTGAACTTTATTCCCTCTTTGGTTGGCTTGACTAAGCCTAGGGCTTCTTCATCTCAACTCATACAGAGGCAAAACCCTAAATCTCTTCATCCTCGTATCGTTTCCCTTTATCATCCTACTTGTACAGAGTTGAGCAATGTCAGGTTCTTGTGGAATATCCTCATGAACAGTAGATACATCATCAACAAATATAGGCTCATTACGTACCACAACATTCACATTCTCTGATACCCCCATATAACCTCATCTCTCGCAGGAGTAGCCATAGTGTGACTCTTGTCCATCACAGAGGGAATTTTAGTAGAACTGGCCTTGTCTGTTGCATGACATCCATCTCTGTTCAGAAATTCATCAACCACCTTATCAACAATTGAAGATTCTTTTATCTTCTTCTTAGTCCACACTTTAGCCGGCACCCTACTTTCTTCTTGTACAGAGTTCCCATTTGCTTCCTCTTAATCTAGTCCATCCTTTGGGTTAGTAGGACATTTTGTAAACAATTGTGTAAATATGTTACCATGAAAGTTGGGGTTAGCATTTTTGTTATGCTCATCTCTCACACAGAGGCCTTGTTGGTCCTTCTCCCGTTGATATCTGATGTGTGATTTATCGCAAGAGCAAATTTACTAGACATGAAATTCAACTATTTTACCTTAACTAAGTGTATGATAATTACACCGACATATAGACGAATATTATCGTAGTATAGTTCAGGATTGAACTCAAAGGATAGCATACTTAAGGGCTAGCTGATCAAACTAATTACACAAGAACTAGTATTTATCACAAAAGGATGATTGTTGAATACTCTAAAATTACAATAGAAAAAACTAAATATAAATGGATGGAAATATAGGATGGAATGGGTTTCACCATTGGTCCCTATCATTCACTACCTCACCGCATAATATTAAGCATGTAAATACATATGTTGAGGCCAGGAAAATACCCCTTTTTGTGTTAGGATTAAGCCCGTATACATATCACTCTAAGCTCACCATTGTGATACCTAGAGATCATACATTTGTCGCCTCAGAAAACACATACCCAAAATTCTCATCAAGGGTTTAATAGGAATCAATCATTATCATAGATCCTAGGTTCAAATTTCTCAACACTCATGATCTTACTAACATATAAAGTTGTTGATTAGGCAAGAATATTAAGGATAAAAATGATTAAAATATATCAAGGTTCATATAATAATTGATGCAGTAAGAGAACAAAATCGGGTACATGGCTACTTCCTACACCCTAGCAAGAGGACTACTTGCTCATGGTAACAAATACAAGATAAAAAGTGAGAGAAATTGAAGAATTCATCGTCACATTAAAAAAGGGACACTTATGGTTTTTAGATGCTTGGTTTTGAAGCCGATAGAAATGATGGTTAATGCAATGACAAATTACTCGTCAAGTTTTAATGGGGAGGGAGTAGAGGGTGTTGACCTTCCTTCTTTACCAATTGGATCGGATGTCGTGAAGTAGGAGGATTATGGGTCGATGGTGGAGAACGTCCTTATTCTAGCTTCTTTCAAAGTCAAGATTGTAGAGTATTGGTAAAGGCTGGGATCTCCTTGGTCTGTTGAACAATGGAGGGGGTCGATGGAGGAAGTCGACAATGGATGGAAGGGATACTATTAGTTTAACTCGACAGCCTGGCGATGTAGTATATGAATCCCCTTCTCAACAACGATGGTCTTTTACTTATAGGCAGTGCTTAGGGTTTGGAATCCTTCCTAGACACTTTGTACAATCACTATGGATATGATACGTTGGCACAGGGAGGTAGACAAAGAGTCATGACCCTTCAGTACTGCTATCAGTGTGTGGGTAGAGAAGTCCTATCGGTCAAGATTGTCATTGGGGGTCAGTTCTTTCCCAAGCATTAGAGCATGTCATCGGGCTAGAGTGCAGATCACCCATAGGAATTGGGGTCTACCCTCTCGTCAATCAATAGTGTATGATTCATGTTGGTCACCTATGTGCAGAGTCTACTCGACCGTCAGTGTATGGGAGCAGGGTGCTCATCGATTGGAATTATGATGGGGCAGAATTCCCGTCAGGGATTGAGTCTTTTTTGGGGGCCAACTAGGTTGGTAGTCGGGTAGGACTCCCATCAGGAAAGATTCCTATCGAGCCCAATGCCTGTCAGGCATACTGGTGTGAATGCCATCTCATCCATCAGACTGACTTCTCATCGAACCACGATATTCCTAGAAGAAGTAAACCCTCCCAGAGGGGGGTCCTATTGTTGTGGGTCATTGGGGTTACGCCGATGGAACTTTTGACTAATAAATTGTGGGTCAATGGTGCATCCCAATGAAGGCTTCTATCACTGAATTTTTTAACCATTTTATCAAAAGTTTCTTGGGACCGCTAGCCTATTAGTGCAACCACCACCTCCTACACTCCTAGCATGGAATGAAGTTCAAGTGTGCCATGAAAATCAAGACTTTGGGTCAAAACCTTATAAATTATCATAAAAAATATAATAACTAAATACAATCTAGTTCTAAGCTAAAATGATGGAAATGAATTCAAAACTATACCAAAAATGTATATAAAACTAAAATGAATATGTGTTCATCACAGTCCTCGAGGACAAAAGTTTCCATCCTTTGCCTGCATCTGTATTAGCTATACACGCCACAGTAGCATTGCCCAACCCTTCTCTTCCCTTGTGGATAGTAGGGTCCTTGTTACAGCTTCATGACATGTGACCAAGTTTGCCACAGGTGGGGCAAAAATATGAAATAGATACATATTTAATGGGGTATTATATCCAATTTATGACAATGGATGATTTTAAGGCTTTATTTTAACTATTTGCACTGCAAGTCGGGTGAATTTTCTTCGAGTGCAGTTGCTTTTATATGTGACCACTTTAATAAGCTTGCCCACTGCCTTCCTTATGACTTCAAATAGAGTAGGAACATAAAGGTGGAGAGGAAGGATTAATATTCTAACCCAAGTGATAATATGAGTAGGCAACACATTGGAGGGCTAAAATTAAGGGGACCATGTCCAAGTTATCAAACAGGTTCTGAACATTCTCTAGGGACCTCCTATCCAAACAATTTCATTATTCCTTTTGCATGATAGTTGAACCACAAAGTGGTTGAGGTTGAGTTTGAAAAGGTTAAACCTCCTCATTGGTTTTCATAGGAGCTTCTTCTTCTCCCTCAGAGTCATAAAGCCCACCTTAGTGCCGAGAAGCTTCACCATAATAGAAATTTTCCAAGGTTGTTCCAAATTATTCACTACCTCTGGAATGACAGATATGTTTGGTTTATCATCTGCCTCTAATACAAAGATGCCCTTCTCATCTAAGTGACCCTCCAATAGGAATATGATATGCTTGTATCTTGCTTCATACATACTCAAGCTTGTTTCTTGATTTGCATATCTACTATATTGAGTTACTTGCTTGCATAGCCTTATCTTGATTATTTATTAGAACTGCATCTAGGGTTGTTCTAATGCATATCTTGCTTTTCTTTATATACATTGCTTGGACAAGCCCCTAGTTTATGCTCTTCTATGCTTCCTTTTCTAACAATATGTGTTTTTATCTCTTCAACCCCCTCACTTTTTGAAATGACAAAGGGGTGGAAGACATGTCTTCTAAAGGGGAGAACACATATATGTAAAAGACATATATGAGTCAAAGACATAGTTTCTATAAATGGTTTGAAAGCTAACTATGTTGGATAAATAGCATCAATTGAGAGGGAGTATGTAAACTCCATTAGCATCAATTAAGGGGGATCATAGGAACTCAATTCATTGAAACCCCTAGGTTTCTCCAAAGGTATGATTTTAGTGAAATGCTTTCAATACATTTATTGAATGGTTTCTCATCTTTAAAAAGGGGGGGGGGAATATTGACTCCAAGTCTAAATTGACTAAAGCCTTATTTTCATGATGACTAACCATTCCACTTATTTGTGTCTAATGCTTCTAATTAAGTGATTTTGAGATTAGGTATAGACACACTCCAAATTCCCAAACTTGCACATCCTAACTTGAAGAAAGACAAGCCAAAATCAATGTAATTGCACTTTTGAGGAAAAGACATCAAATCTATTAGAAACATGTTGTAAATCACTTGTAATGATTGTATGACTTGTAATTAAGCTTAGAGAAAACCAAGAGCACTTAAATTGAATATTTAAGCATTTTTATGGTACTTTCCAAAATTCATAATAGGGACTTTTATCAGCTAAGTTCTATCTAGGATAAACTCAACCGACACCCTTGATGGATCTTGGAAATGGCCATGGTCATCCATGTTTCCCCAGGACAAACTCAATCGACACCCATGTACATGTAAATCGATTTTAAGCCATCGCCCGAGTTTGATCCACGATAAACTCGACTAAAAATTCAAAATTGCTTTGTCTCATAGTGTCATTGGTTGAGTTTTCCAAATAAACGCGACCTATAACACTATATGAAATGTGCAGAAAAAGTGTTTTTAATCATTGAAGTGTTGCAAAACTCAAAAATATATGCATTGCGACACCCCAAATGGCTATAATTCATCCTTAAGTGTTTTTACTAGCTAGTAGGCATCCCCAACTATAGATATGACCCATTGGGCTTCATCCCATGGTTAGCCAAGCACTATGAAGGTCCCTTTATTATATTTGAGTGCCTCCAAGATCCTCCTTCCACTCTTAAGTTTAATCACTTGCTCATCCATTAGAGTGAGTAGGATATTTGTAAGAGAGCTAGTCTTACATGTATATCTTGTTAGGCTCTCACTTCCTCGATCTCCCAATCTCTCTTTCTATCATGAAGATGAAGGTTCTCTCTCTTGAGTAAGAGAAGTGAAGAATAAGAAGGGAAGGATTCTCTTGGTTAAAGCTTCTCCTTGGTGAAGGTGAAGTCAAAGGTGGAAGATCCAACTCAAGAGTGGGTAATTCCTTGAAAGCAGAGGACTTTTTGCAAGAGTTGGTAAGTCCTTGGTGAAGGCGGCAGACTCACTACAAAAGTGGGTAAGTCTTTTCTAAGTTAGAAGACTCTTGTTCATGGATATATAAGTTCTTTATAAGGTTATTGGCTCCCTTATCCTCAAAGGGAAGTTTGGGTATCCTTGTCCAGGAGAAGGAAGGTCATATGTTGGAATTCTTATAATGGAATATGAAAAGTGAGACATTGTTAAAAAATCCTCGAGGTTGACCTCTCTAGGTAGTGGATGTACACTTTTCTAGTTTGGAGTTTGGAACCCTATACATATCTTGTGTCCTTGTTCAATCTCTATCATCCATGTTATGTATGTTTAGTTGCACTCATATTCCATATTTTCAACCTTATCTCTTGATATAATTTTAAGGTCTAATGAATTTGATTTAAGTGTTGTATCTCTATTCAACCCCCCTCTAGAACCCATCATCCTAGATCCAACAAGTGGTATCTGAGTGGGTCTTCTCCAAGCATACTTCAACAAGTAGGAGAAAATGGGTGATTATCAAGGTGGGAGATACCACATCAACATTCCAATCTTTGATAGGAGCAACTTCCTCTATTGGAAGAGAAGATTACAATACTACATTCAAGGATGAATTATTGATCTATGGAGAATGGTGAATCTTCCATACAAGCTACTGAAGATAAAGATATAAGAATGGGATGAAGCTACACTGAAGAAAGCAACCTTGAATGCTAGAGCCATCAACGTTCTCTATGCCTCTCTTCCCCCCACTGAGTTCAACTGGATTTCTTCTTGTAAGATGGCCTATGAGGTAAGGAGAAAGTTGTGTATCACTTATGAGTGGACAAATCAAGTAAAGGAAAGAAAAGTCTATATGGTCAAAGGCCTCCTTGGAAACTTCAAGATGGGAGAGGAGGAGAGGGTAGCCAAGATGTACTCAAGGCTCAACACCATTGTGAATGGTCTTGCCATTCTATGTCATCCAATGGACCGAGAAGAGATAAATTCAAAGATCTTTAGAACTCTCCCCAATAAGTTGTCATCCAAGGTGACCTCCATTGAAGAAACAAAATATCTTGGTGATATTCCTATTGAAAATCTCATAGGAAATCTACAAGCCCATGAAGTTAAAATTAACAATCAAGAGGAAGAGGAAAGAGAAGAAGAGAAAGAGCTCAAGAGAATTAATAACTCTAAAACTAAAGCCAAAATTGAAGCTATTGTTGGTCAAGCCTCTCCATCCTCTCAAGTTAAAGAAGAGGATATGTACCCCAAAGGTAGACTTCACAAAGACAAACCTTCCTCCTCTATCTGGTGCTTCAAGTGTGGAAAGAAGGGTCACTTCAAGGAAGATTGCCCAAAATGCAAAAAGTCCCATCATAACAACAGAAGGGAAGAGAAACACAAGAAGAAGGAGAAATGGCACAAAAACTCTTGTGACTCCTCCAACTCAAGCTCAAGTGAAGAATCAAGTGGAGGATCTAGATCAAGTTCTAGTGAAGATGGAGAATGCCACTTTTCTCTCATGGCAAGTTCAAATAAAGACTCAAATGGGGTAAATCTAAACTCATTAGATAATGAATCTTTCATTGCCATTATTCATCCTACTCGTGCCTCTCTTAAGTCTACTAAAAAGAAAAAGAAAAAGCTTGCTAGAATTGTTGATAACATGCATGAAGAAAAAGAAAATCTTGAACATGCTAAAATTTGCTTGCAAGATGAAAACAATGATTATCTTAGTCAAATAGACTCTCTTAAATTTGAAAATGCTAATTTACTTGATAATATTAGATTTCTAGAAGCTCGACTTCTTAAGTCTAGTTTTAATGAACAACATACTAAAATTGTGAATTCTCTCATGCTTGACATTGATGTTCTTAATACTGAAAAAGAGGGCAAAGACTTTGTTTTTGTAAGGAATAACATTTGAAAATAGTGTCTATCTTTCTAAGATTGCATTGCTTGTAAAAGAAAATGCTTCCTTGCTTGCTAAAATCAATTCCTTAGAATCTTGTTATAGTTGTACTAGTAGATAGAATAATGTTGCTGCTCTTCATATTGAAAAAAAATCTTATATGACCAAAGTTCTTTACTTAGAAACTGATATTTTACATGCTAGAGATGATATCAATTGATTATCTTCTGCTATTACTTCTCTTGTGCATGATAATCATAGTTTAAGATCCCCTATGCAAAGATTCTTAGATGATAAAAAGAATTTTAATAAAATTCTAGATCATACTACCAAACAAATGGGTAGAGATGGTATTGGACTTGATAGTATCCAAAGGAACAAAAAAGATAAAGGACCTTCAATTTTCAATGAAGAATCCTCTAGTTCCAAGGCTATGAGATCATGTAATCATTGCAATGAAATTGTTCATTATTCTACATATCGTCCCTTTAGGAAAGCACCCAAGAGTAATAGGAAGGGTTGCTAAGCTAACTCCTCCAAACCCAAAAATATGATTCAGTACCATTTCATATTTCTTCTTGTAGGTTACGTGCAATGGATTGACATGATCTATTTATTTACAAAGTGGTTTCTCTATCCACATAAAATAAGAAAGGTGAAATGTGTATGGTGTAGCAGCAATTGAAAAAAAAAGGTTAGATTTGAGGTAATGGTATTCTTTGTCATATCCAATCATATCTTGTTCTTGGAGAGTTTGTATGTACTTTTCATATGGTTTTTGAGTCAATTTTTGTATATTGAGATTCTTTCACTTTCTTTCTCAAAAATTGTCCCTGATGCTTTCATAATGCTTTACTAACTTTCTTGTACATTTTTGGATATTATCTATATTTTTATCATGCCTTTAGATGTGTTTTTCAGAAATATATGTGCTTTTTGACAGTAGTTGTTGTCGGCCAAGTTTGCCCTGAGGAAACTAAAATGACAAGCATCAATGGGTGTTGTTGACACTTGTTGATGGTTGGGAAGTTCAACCCAGAAACTCGACTGACAACACTATGCACAGAATATACAGGTCACCTTTTGGATGAGAACTTCCCTCTCAACTAGACTTTCTCAATCAACAACCTTATTGTATTGCACTTCCCTTGGTACCTTTATATGTGCATATTGCCCTGCTTTAAATTTCCTAACTTGCTTACAAATATGTCTCTCTAATTGCTCTATTTTTATATCTCTATATCTTTCAATTACTTATCTTGGGTTGTTATGCATGTTTTGATGATGATCTCTTTGAATCTCTCAGTTGTGATTTAGATAGCTTCTGATCTAACTTTCTACATATATCTAGTTGTACATATTTTGATGCAACCTTGAATTTCTTAGGATAATCATCTCTTGGTAATGATGCATATTTTCTAGTGAGTAATATCCTTGCATGCTTTTTATATTGCATGTCTCTTTGTTTGGATATTTTCTCTACATCTTTTCAAAGATTGTTCTTTAACTTGTGCATCTTTTGCTATGATCTAGATCATACTAGTAGTCCTAACTCGTGATATAAACTACAAGTAGTTCATATACATGTAGTTCTAGCCTTGTTCATCTTTTGGTATCCAAATATATTATATGCTTGTATCTTGCTTCATACATACTCAAGCTTGTTCCTTGACTTGCATGTCTCCTATCTTGAGTTATTTTCTTGCATAGCCTTATCTTGATTATTTACTAGAACTATATCTAGGGTTGTTCTAATGCATGTCTTGTTTTGCTTTATATAGATTGCTTGGACAAGCCCCTAGTTTCTTCTCTTCCACATGCCACTTTTTAACAAGTTAGATTTTTATATCTTCAACCCCTCCATTTTTGAAATGACAAAGGGGGGAAGACATGTCTTATGCAAAGGGGAGAACACATATATGTTGAAGACATATATGAGTAGAAGACATAGTTTCTACAAATGTTATGAAAGCTAACCATGTAGGAGAAATAACATCAACTAACGGGGAGAATGTAAACTCCATTAGCATCAATTGAGGGGGAGCATATGAACGCAATTCATTGAAACCCCTATATTTCTCCAAAGGTATGATCTTACTTAAATGCTTTAAATTCATTAGGGAATGTTTTGTCATCTTCAAAAGGGGTAGAATGTTGACTCGAAGCCTAAATTGACTAAAACCTTATTTTGGTGATGACTGACCTATCCATTTTTTGTCTAATGCTTCTACTTGAGTGATTTTAGATTAGATATTGACACACTCCAAATGCCCAAACATGCACATCCTAGCTTGGAGAAAGACAAGTCAAATTCAATGCAAGTGCACTTTTGTGGAAAAGACATGAAATTTATTAGAAACATGGTGTAAATCACTTGTAATGATCATACGACTTGTAATTAAGCTTAGAAAAAAAATCAAGAGAACTGAAATTGAATATTTAAGCACTTTTATGGAACTTTCAAAAATTCATCACAGATACTTTTGTCGGTCGAGTTTCATGTAGGATTAACTCAACTGACACCCTTGATGGATCTTGTAAACTGTTAGGGTTAGCCGAGTGTCCCCAGGAAAAGCTTGCTCGACATCCCTGTACATGTAAATCAATCTTAAGCCATCGGCTGAGTTTCATCCATGATAAACTCGACCAACAACTCAAAATTGATTTTTTGCATAGTGCCATCGGCTGAGTTTCCCAAAAGTAAACTCGGCCGAAATCATTGCGCAGAATGTGCAGAAAAAATGTTTCTAACCATTGGAGTGTTGCAAAACTCAAAAATATATTTGTTGCAACACCCCAAATGACTATAATTCATCCTTAAGTGTTTCTACTTGCTAGTAGGCATCCTGAACTACAAATAGGACCCCTTGGGATTCATCCCATGGTTATCCAAGCACTATAAAGGTCCGTATATTATAGTTGAATGCCTCCAAGAGCCTCATTCCGCTTTTAAGCTTAATCACTTGCTACATCCATTAGAGTGAGTAGGATATTTCTAATAGAGCTAGTCCTACATGTATATCTTGTGAGTCTCTCACTTCCTCCACCTACCAATCTCTCTTTCTACCATGAAGATGAAGGTTCCATCTCTTGATGAAGTGAGGTGAAGAAGAAGAAGGGAAGGAATCCCTTTGTGAAAGCTTCTCCTCGGTGAAGGTGAAGTCAAAGGTGGAATATCCAAGTCAAGAGTGGGTAATTCCTTGAAGGAGGAAGACATGTTGCAAGAATGGGTAAGTCCTTGGTGAATTTGGAAGAGTCTTTACAAAAGTGGGTAAGTTCTTGGTAAGGTAGAAGACTATTGGTCATGGATAGGTAAGTCCTTTGTAAGGTTCTTGTCTCCCTTGTCCTCACAGTGAAGGGTGGGTATCCTTGTCCCGAAAAAGGAAGATTGTAATGTGTAACTCTTATAGTGGAATATAAGGAGTGAGACATGGTTGAAAAATTTTAGAGGTTGACCTCTATAGGTAGTGGATGTACACTCTCTTAGTTTGTAGTTTGAAACCACTATACATAGCTTGGGTTCTTGTTCAATCTCTCTCGTCCTTGCTATATATGTTTAGTTGCACTCAAATTCCATATGTGAAACCTTATCTCTTGATATAATTTGAACGTATAATGAATTTGGTTTAAGTGTTTTAGCTCTATTCAATCCCCCCACCTTGTAGATCCCATCATCCTAGATCTAACAAAAAAGTGTATAAGTGTTGACACACTTTGTAGAACAATCACATCAAAAGACATTTAAAAATATGTGTTTCCCTTATTTTCACCGTAAATAATGGCTTTCTTAGTAATCCATTCTTTCTCAAATTACTTCAATTATGCAAGCATATTAGCATGTATCTTTATACACATACACAACACATGGTGTGTTGTTCTATTTTTTCACATAAGTCTTAGGTTCAGAGCTAGCATGGGATAAAGGATGGGAAGTGAGCAGTTGCATAGGTTGTACCTATTGTGTAAGATCATAGTTAGCATATATGTTTAGATTTATGTAAATTCTCTTTTTAACATGTAATTGTAAATTGTAATAATGCATGTTGCAATACTATACACATGTATAATATTGAGAACTCTATGGTGTATGTTATGGTTGTTTGTTCATGTATGTGTATGTAGATTCCGTATAACACTCTGAGTAGCATTTTTTGAGTTTGTCCTCTTGGACCCATCAGGTTTAAGGAAGGTAGAATCTGGGGATGTTATAGTTGGTATCAGAGCATGAACATTATCTAAACCTAAAAATTGCTCACCATGAAACATAAAACTAACTTTCACCTTTCACTTAAAATCCTACAAAATTAGTAAGTTGTTTAATAACTAGGTTTAACAAAGCCTCTAGGTTAGAATCTAGATGTTCAAGAACTAGGTTTAGACAAGTGTGTGAAACCCTTCTCATATAGGGATCATATGTATTAGATAGCTACACTAGTTTAAACCTTGTTCTCACCATTTCATTAGGTGACATGGCACTAGACTATCTATGGTGGGTGGGACACTCAGTTTTGCTGATATGAGTTTGTTTGCAATTGGCTCGAGCCTCAAAAGTTTTCTCTGATGCTTATTTTATCACAGAAGAACTAGTTAATATTTATATATATATATATATATATATCTAAATATGAAAATATATCCCTCACACAGGAGAGTATGTGGTGTTCATGCAACCTAAGTGAAAGGAAGTGACATCAGTCTAGAAGAGAGAGTAGTCTACATTAAATGTCAGAGCCTTATCAAGATATGTGATATATTGAGTAGTTGATAGAATGTTAGTTGATGTAAGAATGGGTGGTCTTATATAAGTTCTATCTATAATGATATAAGATAATTTACAAAAATCTAAGCAGTATATGAGGTCTATATCCAACTTTGAAAATATGAGCTAAATCATGATGAGGAAATTATGGAGGCTTTTCTTGTATAAGGTAATCATATTTAAGACATAGTTGAATATGCATGAGGCTCAAGCTCCATCACAAAGGAGGATGCCTAGTGTTAGGATGAGATACGGGGTGAACTCCATAGAGAGTGAGACACATAAGGAGAAGTTTAGAGGACATAATCTCCAATATATGACAAATATGTGAAATAATGTGTCCTAAGTTGGTTTACTCCTGAGTAGATGAGTTGAGTCCTTATGCATGATTCATGTATAGATTCAAAATCCTAGGTGTGAGACTTGGATGAAAGAATGTGATGGGTAGACGAATTATAAAGTGAAATTTGATTCCTTGACTTGGTTAGGTCCTAGTTGTAGTGGCTTAAGTTTGTATTGAGCATCACTAGTTACAAGTGAGGTGATATATGTAATTTTGATTCTGATAGTAAATACCTTATGCATAAAATACTCACACATGTTGTTCCATCCATTTCTCTTTCTTAAAATATGATGCAAGAAACCTCACTTGAGATATATGAATGATTATGTATGTAGAGTCACTCAAATAAGCTTGAACCATTCTATTTTCCCCTTCCTATATCATACATGTAATTTCCAAGCATGAAATCATGATAAACTTGACTTGGTGTATTCTCTTTCCCTTCATATCATACATGAAAGATATAAGTTGAAATTATGAAATTTAAATGAAGAAATTTTTGTATCAGACCACGCAATCACATAATATAGTGTCTAACCTCAATCCTTCTAAATCTAAGCTTCTAGTTTAATGATAAACCTTACACAATAGGGTGGGACCCTATGAGTTATTTTTTGTACTTTTTGTGTATGATTTATGCCTTCCCTAGCATACCTTTTATGGAATTCTCTACTTATTTTAGTGCCTAAGTGTCAAAATATTAAATTCATACACCTCTAACTCATGTAGGGTCAAGCTACGCCATGACCACGGTCAATGTCGTGACTGTGGTTGTATAGCCCACTAACATCCCTACCACGGTCGCTGCCTCTATTTTACGCTTATTCACACCGTGGCCGTGGCTCTCCTACCAAAGTAATGCCCCTTGAGTGAGGCCATCCCTCGAACGTGGAAGATAACCAGTGCACCGCAACCATGATGGAGGTCACGACTAATCTTTACCTCAGGACCACAACCCAGAGGTTAAGTCGGTGGGCATCATCTATAAATAGATCCCCACCTCCACCCGCCAAATCATCAGATCATCAAGGACCGCAACGTGATGCTAAATTCCAGAGTCATCCACATTCATATCCATCAGTCTTGGATCTATGAAGACTGGATTCGAAGGAGAGAGAAGATTGATCCCCCTTCCAAAGGAAGAAGCTACCACAATCACACCCACTCGAAATCTAGACTTGAAGAAGTATAGTTGGTGTATCACCTTCTTCCTTCTCTATCTAGATCTATCATCTCCATCACATTTTACCCTCTCTCTTCATGGTTATTGATGTATCTATCCTTCTATGATTTCGTTATGTTTCCCATCAACATGTGTGGCTAAACATCTAACTTGGGTTGGGAGTAGCCACTAAGGATCTCCCAACATGTACATTCTTGCTCACCTTTGAATATATATATGCTCTTATCAAGATTATCTCCATGTTCTTGTTTTTAGTGCTTCACTTGTCTGCTTATCTACCATGTTGTGATGTTTGATTGTTGGTAACTCAAAATAATAGTACCAACCTTATCTAGAGTTGTGGAGTAGTATGAATGCATGAAAGTTTTGGAATGCTAAAGCTAACAGTCATATGGTTTACTTTGTGGTTGTTGGGCTGTCATCTCAAGAGAGAGGCTACCTTAAAGCCTAGATTTATCCTAATCTCGAGAGAGGAGGTAATAGACATTTTTTATGATTGCTTGTAATCTTGATAGAAGTATGTGAAGGGGTGTGAGTTTTGCATGTTAGCGAGAGACCTTAGTAGGTGAAACTCGATCCAAGTTTTCTTCCATACCTTTGTTTCTTACCGCTTGTTTAACATTTTTCTCTTGCTGATTTTCTTTCTTTTACCTTTCTTTGTTTCCCTACAGCATCATTGTTCCTTAGGGAACACCCCCTTAATCCACCTTTCTGTTTGGGGTATAAGAGTGTGAGACTCCACGTAATCAACACTTACAAACCCTGTCCCTGTGGTTTTATCTCGAATACTACATCAGACCCCGTATAATAGTTGTGGGGGCTTGAGTGTTGGGTTATAATCTTAAAAATATGACTACTCTAGATCCGCTCCATTTTTAGACGTGCGATTTGGGCCGGTCAACTTTTTGGCACTGTTATCGGGGATAAGGCAAAACGGTACTATTAATAACATGAGTCCACTAACTATACTCTCGTGCCTTAAGCTTAGCCATAAGCTTGACTGCACAAAAACTTTAAATATGCTATCCTAGGATTACATAAATAGTTTGTTTTAACACGTCCAGTCTTCTAACTTGATTGTGTGGTCTATTCAAGGAACTGAGAGGGAAGTAGATCTATTCAATTCTTCACTTTAACTTCAAGTCGTCATGCCACCTCGTGTGGATGGCAGTGTTATTGGGGATGAATGAAGTGTGAGGGTTCAATACAATCAACAACCACATGAGACGGAAGAAGAAAGAGAAGACTGTCACTCATATGGTCTCCATCATGAAGAAGAGCGACACCAGGAAGATCGACATCACCACCATCACCATCGTCGTATAAGGCACCATAGGAATCACCAGGAACATGAACGTGATAATGAACGTGAACGTGATGACTAGAACAGTGAGAGAGAAGATGATGAGGAAGGGAAGATTCTTAGAGAGCTAGCCACGACTAGAGACAATGATTCAAGATGCCCAATTATCATCCCCAACTTCAATGCAGCTAATTTTGAGTTGAACCCTATTGTAATCTTGATGATCCAGAACAAGTCCTTCTGTGGGAACTCAAGGAACAAAAATATGTACCATCATCTTTATGCCTTCAAAAACATTTGCGATACCATCAAGATGAGGGGAGTTCCCCAAGAAGTCATATATTACAAGGGATTCAATTTCTCTCTTGAAGATAAAGCTCTATCATGGTACCTTAACTTACCCCACCAGTCCATAGATGGATGGAGACCCCTTGCAGATGCTTTTATCACTAAATTTTACCCCACTGAAAGAACTATCTGTAATATGCAAAAGATCACTTCTTTCATGCAAAAACCAGGGGAAAATCTTCACGAGGCATGGAAATGTTTTCAAGAATACCAGAGAGATTGCCCCCACCATAACTACCACAAAGGATTTCTGGTGACCACGTTTTACAAAAGACTAACTCCCATGGTAAGAACTTCACTAAATGCAGCTATCGGAAGTGGCTTACTTAGTAAGAAACTGAGCAGAACCATGAAGATCATCAATAACATGGATGTGTTGCAAACAAGCATGGAATATGATAGAAACAATAGAGGATCATCCAAGAAGGAGGGCTTTGAAGGACCATCAATCAAATCTAAGTCTTTGGAAACCAATAAAGATGATGACGAAATAGGGGGAACAGATGTGGGCACAACTTCAAAAGATGAAAGTGCCAACGTAAAGACTACCCCAAGGTTGGAACCTTCAGTGAAAGAAGCACTGCAAAAGTTGGAAACTCATCAAAATGCCCAGACCAAGAAGACAAATGCCTTTTCAAGAATGTTCGATTTGAACATCAGCCTAGAAGAGGACAAAGCTGCAGCTGAGAAACCTCAACCAAATGTCATCACCAAGGAAGAAAGCACTACCATATAAGATCTCACATCAAGAGAAATGAGGGATCTCAACAAGTTCTTGGATGACATGACTTTTGGAATGGACATCTATGATGACTTTCTGCAATACTTGGCACACTATGAGCACAATGACGCCCTATATGAAGGAAAGATGGCTGCGACGTTAGCTACGCTCAATTTAGCAGAACTAAAGCAACCATCAGAGGGAAATAGACCCATAAAGACATAACTGGAGAGATATCTACAAACAATGAAAGTAAAGCATAAAACAAGTATAGTTGGATGCCAAGATATAGCTTCCTATGACGGAAGCACGACCCCCCAACAATGCAAACTATAGGAGACAATACCTCGGATGACGAAGAATGCAGGTTTGCCTCTTTCTTCACAGATGAGCTGGACAGAAAGTAGAGCACACCAATTGATATTTTACGATTAGGTGTTGCCCCTCCTCTACCCTAAAAAATGTTGAGCATGGACATGACCACGAAGTGCTGCAAAATTCTAGAGTCATCCACAGTCATATCCATCAGTTTTGGATCTCTAGTGATGGAAGTCGGAGGAGAGAGAAGATTGATTCCCCCCCTTCTTCGAAGGAAGAAGCTGCCACAACTGCACCCACTCCAGATCTAGACTTGGAGAAGTACAATTGGCGTGTCTCCTTCCTTCTCTATCTAGATCTATCATCTCCATCATGTTGTACTCTCCCTCTTCATGGTTAGTGATGTATCTATCCTTCTGTGACATTGTTATGCTTCTCATGAACATGTGTGGCTAAACATCTAACATGGGCTAGGAGTAGCCACTAAGGCTCTCCCAACATGTACATTCTTGCTCCCCTTTGAATATATATATGCTCTTATCAAGATTATCTACATGCTCTTGTTTTTAATGCTTCACTTGTATGCTTAGCTACCATCTTGTGATGTTTGATAGTAGGTACCTCGAAATAATAGTACCAACCTTATCTAGAGTTATGGAGTAGTATGAATGCATGAAAGTGTTGGAATGCTAAAGCTAACGATCATATGGTTTACTTTGTGGTTGTTGGGTCGTCATCTCGAGAGAGAGGCTACCTTAAAACTTAGATCTATCCTAATCTTGAGAGAGGAGGGAATAGATGTTCTTGATGATTTCTTGTAATCTTGATAGGAGTATACAAAGGGGTGTGAGTTTTGCATGTTAGCGAGAGACCTTAGTAGGTGAAACCTGATCCAAATTTCCTTCCATACCTTTGTTTCTTACCGCTTGTTTAACACTTTTCTCTTACTTGTTTTCTTTATTTTACCTTTCTTTGTTTTCATAGAGCATCATCGTTCCTTAGGGAACACCCCCTTAATCCACCTTTCCGTTTAGAGTGTAAGAGTGTGAGACTTTGTGTACTCAACACTTACCAACCTTGTCCCTATGATTCGACCCTGAATACTACATAAGACCCCATATAATAGTTGTGGGGGCTTGAGTATCATGTTATAATCTTAAAAGTCTGACTACTCTACATTCGCTCCATTTTTTGACGTGTGATGTGGGCCGGTCACCCTAATATAAAAATATGAAGATGAATCCCTCTAGTGATGAAATTCTAGTATGATGTTGACCATAAACCACAATAGTGATGTTAAGTTTGATAAATCTATTAAATAAATGACATGAAATCTTGATATCAGCTTACACATGTTAGTAAGGTGAAAGATGAAACCTTGCAAATTCCTCTCAACTTTAAAAGTATGAACAAATCCTTATTCTTGAGGGACTATTGGGATGTAATCCCTAAAATTAAAAAAATGTTTCATGCTATGACTAAGATATTACATGATGCTTTGACCTATATAAGGTGGGGTGGATACACCATAGATGCTTAAAGATCCTAAGATGTCAACTTAGGATAAACCTGAAACCATGAAAGTCATGGCACTTGGAAATAGAGGCCTAGAGGTAGTAGATACTCTATGTTATGACCTTGAGTGTGAGACTGTTTGAATTTTGAGGAAAAAATTTCATATAAGGTGGGGTGAATGTGATAACCTTCATTTTAGGTTTTCAATACCTGATATAGTATTTAATACCATGAATGTTATGTGGATGATTGATACCAAATTGAGGAATTTCTCATTCAATTGGTGATTATTTTCACCCAGAAAGTGTAACCAGATATGCAATTGGCAATTAGGTTGCTAATTGCATTCAGTTATGATGAATAGCTTATTATTAATTAAATTGGGTACTTATGAGGCCAAGAGGACTATTTCATAGTTTCAATAAGATTAAATGGTCAATTGATGAGCCCTAAGGTATGTTTGTATTCATAGTAAGTATTTTTGGACTTTGTCGGATCAAGATTTAATGAGTAGTTGAATATAATTCAAGGTTTGCTAATAAATTTATAAGGAAATTTGAGTAACACGTTTGCATTATCATATTATTAAGTTCTAGTCCCAAACATTGTTAGATGAGAGTTAATACAGTAAGAAAAGATAAGTCTAAAATTTCACCATAATTTGAGGTTTTGATTGGGAGTTACTAAAGCAAAAAGAACCTGATTAAAAAATGATGTTGATATGTAAATGTGGGTGTTTGTATTATAAAAAAACTATATAATATTACATGTATTGTGACCCACATATCAAATCTAGGAGGTGTATAGTCCTACTATCCTTGGCTAATGGTTGTTTGGATGAGAGCTAATGGTTGCATGATCTAATGTTAAGAATGTTGATAGTCTTTGTAAGGCCCCTAAACTTGCTTAATGAATTGAATGATCTTAATTACCATAATTGAATGCTTAGAACCCTAATATAACTTTTATATGTTTTGAAATCATAATACAAGCTTAAGTTTCAAATTTTGTCCAATTTGGACACTGTTTGAGCAAGTTATGCAATTTTCTGTACATTTTGGACTTTTATGCAATTTACCCAATTAGGGGGTTTTATTTGCAATTTGTCACATACATTATGTTACTTAGATTTTATATTATAATTCTTGAGATTTTTGATCCATGGGTCTCCTAGTTGAGCCATGGTTTGCAGGTGTTTTCATCAAGGGTATTTTAGGGTTTACCCCTTCACGGATGAGCTCTTTTAGTAGCTATCAACTAATGAATTATGTGATTGGCTGGGAATTTCGACAAAGGAAATATAATCAGGTCAATAGGTATGGTGGGGAGCTTATTTTGTGTGCTCTTGTATATTCTCAATAGTTTAAGGCCATAAACACATGGGGAAGCTACTTTTACACCTCATGCTTGCTTCTATCCTTATCCATGGGCTATATTTGCCTCTTCCTTGCCCAAATATGAAACTATGCTTGCTTTCTCTTTCCTATAACCTTTAGAAACGAATCCACTCTGTTTTTATGTGGAACCAACTGCTCTAAGGTAGAATACAACCCCTTTTTGGAGAAGAAGGTCTCCTAGGGCTCCATCTAGCCCTACCTAGGGTTTCCAATGTCATCTTCTAGGGAATTCGACCAAGGCAAGTTGTTTTCTTCCTTCATTCTTTGTTTTGCTTTCTCTTATCCTTCCTTAGACCTTCCTTCAGTTCGGAACCTTTCTGTTCCATGGTAGAATTTTCTCTAAAGCTCTAAAACCCGACCTTTCTTGCTCCTTATGTTTAGGGTTTGCTCATTTGATGAAGAAAGGTGCTAGATGGACGAATTCATAGCTTATTCTTGGATTTTCTACCCTACCTACTCGATATTTATTCTGTGTGGGGTTTCATATTCTCATTAGAGGCAAGTTTTATAACTTTCTCCATGTTTATTGCTTACCATAAGCTTACTAGCTCATGTTCTTGCTAGAAAATGATGATTTATGCACTAAAAAGCTATGTTTGACTTGGATTTCGATTTTAATAATGTTCCCTGTTCTTATTTCAGTTCTATATGAACCTGTGATCATGTGTATGTTATTCCTAAGGTATAATATGACTTGGGTCAGGTTGTTTTGACAACCTATGGTGTTAAGCACCTATCAAATAATGGTCAATTTTAGGGTTTAAAGCTGATTTCTTCTATAAACCATGACCCGATGATGGTACCATTGCAACAACCCTATGGTATTGTCTTCATAAAAACTTATGGTCATGATCAAGGGTGTCAAATTATGGTGAAAATCTATGGTCACCCCCTTAGGTCAGGTTTTGGACCAATTAGAAGTATAATGATCAACCATTAAGTATCCTACTGATGTTATCAATCAATGACGACATTAGCTTAATATTCGATGTTGATTAATGAATATAGTGTTGATCTAACAAACTATGGTGATTTAATGGTCACTAATTATGGTGGATCAGGTATCTAAAACCTATGTTGAGTCAAGCATTGTAGTTGTATCATCAATTAAGCCTTACACCAATGGTTTCTTGAGTCATTTCATGCAATGGTCGGACCTATACTGTAATTGATGGTTTTAATATATGAACTTGACCCAATGGTCAAGATCTAATGTTTATTCCTCCAATAAAGTGGAATAATGGATAATGTAATATGTTGGTCCTAATAATTTTATTTATATGGTTTCCTTTATATGATCAACTTAAGGAGCTTAATTGTTGACAATGGATGGCTTGTTTTAAATGAACAGTCGATTATGGGTTTTACCCTACTCTTAATGGAACTTTTTGTGTTGTTAATCAAGGGATGTCTAGGATTAGATTGTGACTCTTTATAGATCACAAATCAAGGACTTCATAGGTGGTTTATCCAAGGTGTTTACTTTTATAAACAATCAATGGTCTTACCTTTTAAACATCTAATGGTTCTGGGTGACATTGTGGTATGGTGATATGGGTTGAATGATGATGGAACAAATGGAGGGTTACCCTTAATAAGGTAGTATTACCTATTCACTCATATGAATAGAAGGGATTATAATCATATTGTGTTGATATGTAACCCTAATGAGGTATAGCTTGCTATACCTAGCTTTAATATAACTAAATGATGGTAATTGGTAAGAATAGTCCTTGAATGATTAATAAAATCATGGAGTACTCTCTTATTTTTGTTGAAGCCCTAGTATGCTATAACCTGATGTTTACACCTTGATTTATGTGTGGGCTCATAGTTGATAATAGTACGGAATGTGATGGTGATGCTTCACCTTATACATCCATGATCCAATGGGGATGTCGTGAGTTAGGGTTTGGGTATAAATGTTGATTAGTAACATTAATATAATTTATCTTGTGAACCTAACTCTAATGCAAATAGATAAATATGAGTATTCATGTTTAACATTCTTATATGATATAATAATGGTGGAATGACATCCTTACTATGATCATAACCTTGATATGTTAATTGGTGGTTATCATAGCCACATGGTTGATACTTTCTTATGCTAAACATGTGCATAATGAATATGGTGAGAGTTAATTATATCTAGATTCCTTGCATGTTGATGTAATAAAAGAATGTTCTTAATGTTAATATAACCCTGCTATGATTGTTTATGAATATTTCCTAGCTCATTAATGCAATATCTTGTTGATATGTTGTATTATATGTAAGTGATGTTGTTGAGCCTTGTTATAAGGCATGGAAAGATAATGATGATCTTGCAGGGAATAGTATGATGGTCTTAATGACCTTTGGGCATGGTTAAGCCCTGAATGAGGTGTAATCCTCTTGTGTTGATAAGGGTTGATACCCTGTGACATAGTGGAAAGGATTTATATCTTGTGGTAGTATGATGACTAGTGTGGTCTCATGAATGGAAAGTGAATAGTACCATGTGATGATGAGATGAGAAATTATGTTTCACACATTTTATATCTTTTGAATTTGTGATATTTATATGCTTGTTAGAAGTGAATTAGGGTTTGTATGTCCATTTGTTTGATGCAGCCTTAATTCACCCAATTGGCATAACTAATCAAGTGAAACTCTAATCATGTAGTACCATGTGCCATAGATCCATCTGAGTGTCAGAACTTGGCAGATGGTGAAATGAGTATTCCTAAGGGAAACTCATAGTGCATACTGATGAGTATGCGGGATGCTTGTCATCCTGAATTCAAGTGTTTAGGGAGGATCATTGCGTTCATACCTAGCCCTCAATTTGAGAACGGTTGTGGTCGTGTCTCGGTGATTATATATGTGATGATATTGGAGGACAATTGTGTTTGTACCTCGGATGGTAGGGTATGCGTACCCGCCTCCTTTCACTAGTGCCATGACCTGTACCAAGGATGGACTAGGATGTTAGCAGCTTGACCTTATGTGTCATTGTGGAAGACCTGTACTGACCGGGGGCAGAGAAGATCTTAGGAGTCTGTCTCTTCCTAGATCTTGTATGGCACTGATTTTGACTTAGAAGTGGTAAGTTGGATTTTGAGTGGTATCCTCAATTTCCTCAGGGCTTAATAAAAGATGCAATGTAGCCGTGTAGCATATTTGTTTAGGGTTATACATGACATTTTACATTGGATGATAACCCTTGTTTGTTATCTTTACATAAAGATGATGCTTAGTACAATTAAGAGATAGTAGATATACTTATGTTGTGGATATGCTTAAGATTTTAGATGCATAAATACAGTAGCCATGATTGTGTTGATAACTATACTACTACTGATTATAATCATGATGCTAGCTATCTCATGTTGTTAGTTATGTTTATCATGCTAGCCATGCCTTTGTAACTAGAGATGCATATAATGTTGATCATGCTTATCCAGATAGTTGTGCTTATGTTGTTAACTCTTCTTATAATGTTGATATGTTCAACCGATTAGAAATGCTCATGTTGTTAGATATGCTATGTTACTAGACTTGCTCATGATGCTAGATATGCATATGCTACTGAATTGCTTATATTATCAATAAGATAAAGGATGATAGTCTGGCTAATGATGATAGTTATTATATGCTCCCTTGTGAATTTTGTTAATCATCTGTGCTACTGAGCTTATTTTTTATATATGTTTAATTTGCTTAACTATTTAATTACTTAAAATGTTGTAATCATTAACGTTGTTGGAGGTTATATCTCTTGCTGGGACTGGGTCTCACCCTTGTGGTTCGCCACATTTTTTTTAGGTAATCGGAAGTGACAAAAAAACATGTGGCAGCAAAGAGGAGCTATAGTAATGAATCTTTGATAAAGTTGATTAGATGTCTAGTGTGTCCTAGAGTCATCCTTGTACTCTCAGGTCTGAGTGAAAAAAAGTTTGTATATGGTGTTTCAAACGAATCAGACTTTTGTTAGCATATTAATACTTGTTTGTGTGGCATATATGAATATTGGTCTCCTATGTATATATGTGGTGTCTAAGATGATAGAACAATTTGTATCAAATTCTTGGCATAGTATGGATATAAGAAAGATGTTGGGCTCTTATGCAAATGTTTCTGAGCGAGTGTTGACGTTGAAATCAGTTTTAATTTACCCATATTTTTGGGTATATGATTAATTAGTGATTGATTGTGTTTTATATTTTGAGTAACCTCGTTTAGTGTAACAGGTTCTCACAAGTTGGTATCAGAGCTTTAGGTTCACTGAGTCTATAGGGACACTAGGACTTAGGACTAGGATGATGTCTAAGTTAGGAATATGACATAAAAGTATGGTGCATACTGCCTAATCTCAGTAATTGGGTTCCCTGGCCAGGTATTCAATTATCGAAGAAATGTAGGTATATTACTCTTAGATTGTTATCTTTCTGATTACTCTGATCAAGTAGTCATTTTGAGACAATCTAAAGAGCACAACGAATAACAAATCATGGTGTGAATATCTCAATTCTATCTTAAAGAAGATGGAATTGCATCATAATCTATCAAAACTTGAATGTTTGGTAACTATAAGAGAAAGATACAACACCATGAAATCTAAATCTGAATAAAAATAAGGAAAAGAGGAGTTCTTGAAGATGTGATTCAAGAAGAAAATAAAGTAAAAGACAGATAAGTCTATGCTTATAAAGTGATTCAAGGTATGAAATCCACATAAGATGGAGAGAACTCCAATGATAAGTATATATTGAGAAGATAAATGAGAACAATGACAAAGGAATAAGGTGGAACCTGAGTTAATATCAGACCAACCTATGTGTGTAAGAAAGTGTTAATGTAAAATAAGTGTGGCGTTTGAAAGAAATTAAGACAGATGAACCATGTTTAATGAAGAAAATGTGGAATATGATGATTTACCTGTTGATAAGTGGTTGAAAAACATAATAAAATAAGAGAACATATCCAAGAGGGATAATTAGTCATAAAGGAAGGAGTAATGAGATACGTTAATCATGATGATTCCTATGCTAATGGCAAGGAACCTGAAATGAAAAAGGTAAAATGATACATAAGAAGTTGTAACCTGCATAATGAAAATAGAATTGGTTATCTTTTTTCTAGTGATAGTAGAACGATGTTGCTATGATGTGGAAAGTATGTTTCCCTTTGTGTCTTTCCTTTCTAGGGAATAACTTTCAAGTGGATCATTGTCACTTGGTATGTGTGGATTCATTGTAAACATGAGGGTGGATAGCTTATTATAGCATAAGGTTGTTTGGACTATGGTTCCAAGATCATAATGTTTGTGATGATTTTGCTTTTGAGCCTTACAATAATTAGGAAGACCCCTCTTATATGTCTTGATATTTGTTATGTTGGTAAAAGTAGATGATATAAGGATGTGAGTTGCTTATAGCACATGAGGTGGATACCAAGGCAATGAATGCTAGTATCCAAGATGTATTAATAATATGAGAAATATGTGAATGTTGGAGATTTTTATTAAATAAACATTCCAAGCATTCCTCTTATGTAGAGAGAGACAGTTGATGATGACCCTCAAAATGTTATTTGGAAGGAAAAACAAAAGTGATTCTATAATGTTGTATATGGTTCAGTGATAGCTGGGCAAGACCACTATCAAGGATAGATGGTTTGTTGGTTAATAGATATGTGATACTGTGTTCCTTTAAGATAAACCTATGATCAAATATCAATGCATAAGAGTTAGATTGGATGACATAATTCACATGACCATGATGAGTTTAGAGTTATGTCCTTTAGACGAATCAATGTACCAATAGAATTTATGATTACGAGGAACAAAGTGTTCAAGTAATGTCTTACAAGTTGTAGCAAGCTTTGAATGATTACATGTCAAAGTATTTCAAATATGGTCAAAAATATGATCAATATTTCTTCAAAAACCTTAGGGTTCTCGATGCAGCAATAGCTATGAGAACAAGCTAAACAAGAGTGAGATAGAGTTGATTAAATTTCTTTATGGGGTCATGATATGTCTTCTAAGTAGGTTGTGTAAATCCTAGTAAGGTGAAGATAGTGTTGTTGTTTCACCCCTAATAAGGTTGACTAGGAATGATGTTTCCTTGTATGGAATGACAGCTGCCAGTGTCAACATTTCTATTGATGCTGAAAAAAGTAACTGACAAGAGTTCTATTGTCAGTATATAAAAAAAGGATGGATACATTGCCTTTTTTTTATGCTTCAAGGAATGGTGTGGGATACATGCCATGATTGGTAAAAAGCTAGAAAGTATGACTTTTGAGTAATGTGTTGATACAATAGATATAATTTTAGGATGATAGCTAGAATTTAAAGTTGAACATTACTACTACAGTTGTATAGATGACACAACAAGTTTCTACATTCAATAATGAGAATGTCTTCTTAGGTTGGGATTTTTGTGCTGACCCAAGAGGATATATGTATGAATGATATGACATCACCATGATATGCATGTAACCATGTGAAGGTAATAGGATGAGGTGAAAAGGAAGTAATCGTATTTGTTTACCTTGGATTTCAGGGGCGAAATCGCTGTTAGGGGTTTATAGTTGTAAGGCCCCTAAACTTGCTTAATGATTTGAATGAGCTTAATTACCATAATTGAATGCTTAGAACCCTAATATAACCTTTTTATATGTTTTTAAATCATAAGACAAGCTTAAGTTTCAAATTTGGTCCAATCTGGACACTCTTTGAGCAAGTTGTGCAATTTTCTGTACATTTTGGACTTTTCTACAATTAACCCAATTGAGGGGTTTTCTTTGCAATTTTTCACATAAATTATGTTCCATTGATTTTATATTATCATGTTTGATATTTTTGAGCCATGGGGATCCTATTTGAGACATGGTTTGAAGGTGTTTTCATCAAGGGTATTTTAGGGTTTACCCCTTCACGGATGAGCTACTTTTAGTAGTTATCAACTAATGAATTATGTGATTGGCTGGGAATTTTGACAAAGGAAAACTAAGAAGGTTAATAGGGATGGTGTGGGAGCTACTTGTGTGTTTTCTTGTATATTATCAATAGTTTAAGGCCATAAACACATGGGGAAGCTACTTTTACACCTCATGCTTGCTTCTATCCTTATCCATGGGCTATATTTGCCTCTTCCATGCCGAAATACGAAACTATGCTTGCTTTTTCTTTCCTCTAACCTGTATCAACGAATCCACCCTATTTTTATGTGGAACCAACTTCTCTAAGGTAGAAGACAACCCCTTTTTGGAGAAGAAGGTCTCCTAGGGCTCCATCTAGCCCTACCTAGGGTTTCCAAAGTCATCTTCTAGAGAATTCGACCAAGGCAAGTTGTTTTCTTTCTTCCTTCTTCGTTTTTCTTTCTCTTCTCCTTCCTTAGACCTTCCTACAGGTCAGAACCTTGCTGTTACATGGTAGAATTTGCTCTAAAGCTCTAAAACCCTACCTTTCTTGCTCCTTATGTTTAGGGTTTGCTCATTTGATGAAGAAAGGTGCTAGATGGACGAATTCATAGCTTCTTCTTGGATTTTCTACCCTACCTTCTCGAGATTTCTTCTGTGTTGGGTTTCATATTCTCATTATGGGTAAGTTTTATAACTTGCTCCACGTTTATTGCTTACCATAAGCTTACTAGATCATGTTCTTGCTTGAAAATGATGATTTATGCACTAAAAAGCTATGCTTGACTTGGATTTCGATTTTTATAATGTTCCCTGTTCTGATTTCAGTTCTAGATGAACATGTGATCATGTGTATCTTATTCCTAAGGCATAATATGACTTGGATCAGGTTGTTTTGACAACCTATGGTGCTAAGCACCTATCAACAATTTTAGGGTTTAAAGTTGATTTCTTCTATAAACCATGACCCGATGATGGTACCATTACAACAACCCTATGGTGTTGTCTTTATAACAGCCGATGGTCGTGATCAAGGGTGTCAAGTGATGGTGACAACCTATGGTCACCCCCTTAGGTCAGGTTTTGGACCAATTATAAGTTTAATGATCAACTATTAAGTACCCTACTGATGTTATCAATCAATGACGACATTAGCTTAATATTTGATGTTCATTAATGAATATAGTGTTGATCTAACAACCTATGGTGATTTAATGGTCACTAATGATGTTGTATCAGGTCTTTAAAACCTATGTTGAGTCAAGCATTGTAGTTGTATCATCAATGAAGCCTTAGACCAATAGTTTCTTGGGTCATTTGATGCAATGGTCAGACCTATACTGTAATTGATGGTTTTAATATATGAACTTGACCCAATGGTCAAGATCTACTGTTTATTCCTCCAATAAAGTGGAATAATGGCTAATGTAATATTATGGTCCTAATAATGTGATTTATATGTTTTCCTTTATATGATCAACTTAAGGAGCTTAATTGTTGACAATGGATGGCTTGTTTTAAATGAACAGTCGATTGTGGGTTTTACCCTACTCTCAATGGAACTTTTTGTGTTGATAATCAAGGGATGTCTAGGGTTAGATGGTGACTCTTTCTAGAGAACAAATCAAGGACCTCATAGGTGGTTTATCCAAGTTGTTTACTTATGTAAACAATCAATGGTCTTACCTTTTAAACATCTAATGGTTCTGGGTGACATTGTGGTGGTGATATGGGTTGAATCATGATGGAACAAATGGAGGGTTACCCTTAATAAGGTAGTCTTACCTATTCACTCATATGAATAGAAGGGATGACAATCGTATTGTGTTGATATGTAACCCTAATGAGGTATAGCTTGCTATACCTAGTTTTAATATAACTAAATGATGGTAATTGGGTAAGAATAGTCCTTGAATGATTATTACAATCACGGAGTACTCTCTTATTGTTGTTGAACCCTAGTATGCTATAACCTGATGGTTACACCTTGATTTATGTGTGGGCTCATACTTGAGAATAGTATGGAATGTGATGGTGATGCTTCACCTTATGCATGCATGATCCAATGGGGATGTCGTGAGTTAGGGTTTGGGTATAAGTGTTGATTAGTAACATTAATATAATCTATCTTATGAACCTAACTCTAATGTAAATAGATAAAGATGAGTATTCATGTTTAACATTCTTATATGATGAAATGATGGAGGAATGACCTCCTTACTATGATCATAACCTTGATATGTTAATTGGTGGTTATCATAGCCACATGGTTGATACTTTCTTATGCTAAAGATGTGCATAATGAATATGATGAGAGTTAATCATATCTAGATTCCTTGCATGTTGATGTAATAAAGGAATGTTCTTAATGTTATTATAACCCTTCTATGATTGTTTATGAATATCTCCTAGCTCCTTAATGCAATATTGTGTTGATTTGGTGTATTATATGTAGGTGACGTTGTTGAGCCTTGTTATAAGGCATGGAAAGATAATGATGATCTTGCAGGGAATAGTATGATGGTCTTAATGACCTTTGGGCATGGTTGAGCCCTGAATGAGGTGTAATCCTCTTGTGTTGATAAGGGTTGATACCCTGTGACATAGTGGAAAGGATTTATATCTTGTGGTAGTATGATGACTAGTGTGGTCTCATGAATGGAAAGTGAATAGTACCATGTGATGATGAGATGAGAAATTATGTTTCACACATTTCATATCTTTTGAATTTGTGATATTTATATGCTTGTTAGAAGTGAATTAGAGTTTGTATGTCCATTTGTTTGATGCAGCCTTAATTCACCCAATTGGCATAACTAATCAAGTGAAACTCTAATCATGTAGTGCTCTGTGCCATAGATCCATCTGAGTGTCAGAACTTGCCATATGGTGAAATGAGTATTCCTAAGGGAAACTCGGAGTGCATACTGATGAGTATGCGGGGTGTTTGTCATCCTGAATTCAAGTGTTTAGGGAGGATGACTGTGGTCATACCTAGCCCTCAGTTTGAGAATGGTTGTGGTCATGTCTTGGTGAATATATATGTGATGCTATTGGAGGACAACTGCAGTTTTACCTCGGATGGTAGGGTATGCGTACCCACCACCTTTCACTAGTGTCATGACATGTACCAAGGACGAACTAGGCTGTTAGCAGCTTGACCTTATGTGTCTATGTGGCAGACTCGTACTGACTGGGGGCAGTGAAGATCTTAGGAATTTGACTCTTCCTAGATCTTGTATGGCACTAATTTCGACTTAGAAGTGGTAAGTTGGATTTTGAGTGGTATCCTCAATTTCCACAGGGCTTAATAAAAGATGTAATATAGTCATGCAGCATATCTTTTGAGGGTTATACATGACATTTTGCATTGGATGATAATCCTTGTTTGTTATCTTTACATAAAGATGATGCTTAGTGCAATTAAGAGATAGTACATATACTTATGTTGTAGATATGCTTAAGAATGTAGATGCATAAATACAGTAGCCATGATTGTGTTAAATACTATACTGCTACTGATGATTATAATCATGATGCTAGCTATCTCATGTTGTTAGTTATGTTTAGCATGCTAGCCATGCCTTTGTAACTAGAGATGCATATAATGTTGATCATGCTTATCTAGATAGTTGTGCTTATGCTGTTATCTCTTCTTATAATGTTGATATGTTCAACCAATTAGACATGCTCATGTTGTTAGATATGTTATGCTACTAGACTTGCTCATGATGCTAGATATACATATGCTACTGAATTGCTTATATTATCAACAAGATAAAGGATGATAGTCTGGCTAATGACGATAGTTATTATCTGCTCCCTTGTGCATTTTGTTAATTATCAGTGTTGTTGAGCTTATTTGTTATATCTGATTAATTTGCTTAACTGTTTAATTACTTAAAATATTGTAATCAATAAACATTATTGGAGGTTATATCGCTTGCTGGGACTGAGTCTCACCCTTGTAGTTCGCCACATTTTTTTAGATAATCAGAAGTGGCAAAAACAAACATGTGGCAGCAAAGAGGATCTATAGTAATGAATCTTTGATAAAGTTGATTAGATTTCTAGTGTGTCCTAGAGTCATCTTTGTACTCTCAATTCCGGGCAAGAAAAAGTTTGTATATGGTGTTTCAAATGAAATCAAACTTTTGTTAGTATATTAATACATGTTTGAGTGGCATATATGAATATTGTTCTCTTGTGTATATATGTGGTGGCTAAGATAGTAGAAAAATTTGTATCAAATTCTTGGCATAGTATGGATATAAGAAAGATGTTGGGATCTTATGCAAATTTTTTGAGTGGGTGTTGACATTGAAATCGGTTTTAATTTACCCATATTTTTGGGTATGTGATTAATTAGTGATTGATTGTGTTTTATATTTTGAGTAATCTCATTTAGTGTAATGGGTTCTCATAGTATTCAACCTCCGCAACATGCAGAGATGTTTGGTTGGCCATCCCATAGGCTTTGGACCCTTCCCTCTCATAGTTGGCACTTGTTTCAATTTGAGAGTAGATCCACAATATGAGGAGCAACCCAATGACCCCAGGATTTTGGGATATGGGTGAGGTGAGGGAGTTCAATCTTGACCTTCTACTCCTCTCTTCATTGTTGATCCCAGCCAAAAACCAAAACACCTACATGGAGGTGTTTAGGGTCACCATTCGATGGAGTTCTAACTAAGAAAATCATAGACGAACCAAACCAATGCTACCTCCAATTCCCATCGGCTCTAGATCTAGAAGTATTAGAGATCCTAGACCTGGTTTTCATTTAGCAAGTTGTTGGGGATCTGAACCATCGATGCAACCTAGATATGGAACCAAGGGGTTAGATCAATCAAACAACAAAGTCCTTAAGCTCATTATGATGTTAGACGAATTGAATGGATAGAGGAAAAAGAAACTTCCAAACCTACATCCCTCACCCTTGTTTAAGCTTGGCCACCAACACTACGCCCCTTAGTTTCTAGAGAACATGGTCACCCTTGACCGCAGAGAGTAGTCACCGGTATTCACTCATCTACCATGAAGCTCTGAGTTCCTATGTGTTCTTTGAGGTAGTGAGGCATGTGCTCTTCTTTCCTTGCTAGAGGTAGGGCTCACAGCAACACACACAATTTCACAGCAACTACCGCGATATGCGATGAGGAAGAAAGAGGACTGGGTCAGTCAAACCCAGTTGATAAGTCGTAAACCTTGGCATGAGAATAAATCAGTTCACTGAGGAACCACAGCTCTTGCCAACTTGATTGAAGGGAATCACTCCAAGGAGGAAGCGATGTGGCCCATATTCAAAGCCTAGGGAAGAGGATCGAACATCCCATGTGTATACAACAAAGTAGTTAATTTTCTAATTCTAGATAAAAGCCCAAGCTTAGAGAGGTGACTAAAAATAGATTCATTATCCAAATAATACCCCAAATATAGTCGTGAATTCAGAAAAAATGTGTACTTTATTATGAAACTAGTAGATCAAAGCTTTGAGGCCTTATTACGATGAGTTTTATCTACAAGATAATACTCCTTTTCAGGGTTCAATAAATGAAATAAATAGTAACTAGTTGATATTAATTTTTAGAAAATTCTTATAGAGCTTGAATGATCATTGAAGCCCTTTTTGAACTCTGATCCAAGTAATACACCTAGATACTATGTCTTTTATCATTATATCATCAATAAGTTCTTTTAACTTAATTTTAATCATAGAAAATTTATCCCACATCAGACAATTATGGAATTTGGATGTGACCCTTAATATGACATCCTTAATAGTAGAAAAATAGCAAACGCATGTTTAACCTCAGTTTGAACCTAGGTTTGTTCAAACCCTAATATGGGCCTATATATCATTAATAATGATGAGCCATGTGTTAGTGATGATTGATTGTTATTAATCAGGTGATGACCACATATCTAGATAATCAAGGATTATTAGGAATCTCTGAACTAACTATGTGCACTTTATCTAAGTATATGACTAGTTTTCTTGTGTAAAATTCAGCTACGATGTATTGCTTATTCTTAGTTGAGAATATTGTGTGGATGCATTATCATTGTAGTATGATCTCTGCCATAACATTGAAATCATAAATGAAGAGATGGATTGTAGATACTAATCGAGATACTCTCTCTCTCTCTTCTAAAATTAAGGTTAGCACATCCCAATAGCCCAAGGGATGGGGAGGGTTTGACACAAAAGTTTATAAGTGTTGACACACATAGTAGTACAATCGCATCAAAAGACATTTAAAAGTATATGTTTCCCTAATTTTCTCCCTAAACAATGGTTTTCTTAGTATTTCCTTCTTTCTCAAATTGTTTCAATTATGCATGCATATTAGTATGTATTTTTTATCCACATACACAAAACCTCATGTCTTGATTCTTTGTTTCATGTATGTTTTAGGTTTGGAGCTAGCATGGGAGAAAATATGAGAAGTAACCAGTTGTGTAAGTTGTACCTATTTTGTAAGATCCTAGGTAGCATATATGTTTAGACTTATGTAAAATCCTCTTTTAATCGTGTAATCGTAAATTGTAATAATGCATGTTGTAATACTATAACATGTTTACTGTTGAGAATTTTATGGTGTATGTTATGGTTGTTTGATCATGTATGTGTATGTTGCTCATCACACTCTAAGTAACATCTTACAGTCTTTGTCCTCTCGGCCTTGTGGGGTTTGTGGAAGGTGGAATCCAAGGACGTTACAACTAGGACTTGGTCATCCATTTATTTTAGTATGAACCTGACTCAACTCTTATATTGGACTATAGATGAGTTCATCCCAAGGGTGTATGTGGATAATCCATCCAAGTGAAAGAAATTTTACATTTCACATTTAGATAAATTGGGTTCATTCTTCCAAAAGTACATTTCCCTAAATCCTATATCCTCACCCTAAAATCACACAAACCCATGCATTCATGGATATATGTTCCTACTCCACCTTCATTGTTCCCACTTCCCATGTGCAATTGCAACAGATGTAGATAATAATGAACCATGCATGGAAATCTACAATAAAATTCATGAAAGAGTCACTAAAATAATGCACCACTAACACATTCTTAGATATCCACAATGTTCACAAATATTTAGACTATAATCTGGCTTACATTGTAGCATAGAAAAGGTTGAGACTAGTGCAGTGACATGTCAAGGAGGTCACGGTCATTGATGTTGGATGTACACCTTAAGATTCATCATTTGATGATTGCAATAGGGAAACATTGTATACGATTTGATTAATAATAAAGGTAGTTGCACTTATTATGTTCGTTTCTATATTGAGATAATGAAGAAATGTAATAATATTCCAAGAATATTTTGACTCGATGTCATATGGTTTGGTTGATGACCTGAACATGACATCATATGTATACTTAAGAGTATTAATTCTTATTATTTACCTAGTCATCTACTATTATGGGTAATATAGAACAAAAATAATACATAAGGCTAGAGTGTATCTTGAATGATGATTGTTTCTTTTTAGTCAACATATTGGATATCAATTCATTTACATGAGTACTTGTTAGAAAAAAGTTGTAGTGCACAGATCCACTGTGAGAGTAACACATGGAAGCCATATCATGGCAAGTTAGAGTCTTATCTCAATATGACAGTGATGAATGTGATCCTTATACATGAAGTGACTATAGTAATCACATGTTATTTTGTGCACCTTAACACCGGCCCAACATGACTCTTAATAAGAATTGCCATACATGTGGTGGTTGGGTGCATTATCACACATGTGGATTATTGTGCATGATGTTGAAGAAATTTTTCCCTCCATTGAAGTGATATACTACCCACTTGATAAGTGAGACTATAAAATGCATGAACATTCTCATGTCAGTCAAAATATGATATTAACACAAAATCTTGATAGTCGCTCTAGTACAAGAAACATAGATTGAATGTCAAGAGGATGTCAATTCCATTCCTCAATTTCAATATTTATATCTATGACAAAGGGATTATATGGTCATGGTAAGATTGGTCACTTTATAACTTGACGTTGTTCGTAACTTAGTCTAATTACTTGGGTAGCTATCATTTGTTTCTAGACACAAATGTTGTGTTTTGATGTTATAAACATCACTATTGATGTAATATGAAACCTATGGGGTCACACACATAAGGATGTGTAAGGGAAGTGAAGTTCATAATCAAACACGTGATTAGAATAGTTTTGAATCATGTACATGTTGATTTCAAGTCCACTCAGCCGACTAGGACAGCTAGTTGGTTGACTAGATGGTTAGGATCAACTATTTGATTGAGTGTCAATAAATCAAGTGAACACTAATTTGGAAAATTGAATCAGTTGACTGGATTGAAGTTGGGAAACAATAAGAAATATGTTGATTTTTTATGTAGAATCTAATTGGACAATTGAAATTGGACTTGGACTAGCCAGTCAGTCAAAGAGGGATAACCCATTCAATCGATTAGATGACAAAACCAATCGTGATCAGTCGACTAGCTAATGAAGTGACTGGAATTTCTAGTATAATTCTAAGTTTGATTCTATTTTAAGTTGTAACTAGGAAAGAAACTAGATTTTGGAATATCTTATCTCACAGATTTCTTATATAAAGGTGTGAAGATCCAAGGGGAGACACACAACATCACAAGGCAAGTCCTCTAAGATTTTTTCCTCTTAGAGAGAGAAGAACTCACCCAAGGATCGAAGCCCATAATAGGAGGATAAGCAAAGTGAGCAATGTTAGTAAATCGATGACTCTGAGTTCTAGTTCCTCTTCATGACCAAGGTGGCTCACCAGGATTTCCCACATCTACGTAGATGACATAGAGGTCGATTATGTAACGTCCTAGGATTTGAGGCCTCAGATAAAAAGATCTTATAAGGAATGATGGACTACCCATATCACCAAGGTGCACCTCCTTTTCTGGGAGCCCATCACTAAAGAACTCCATAGTTAAGCGTGCTCGGCTTGGAGTAGTATTAGGATTGGTGACCAGTTAAGAAGTTGATCCTGGATTGTGCGTCAGTGTGGAAAAAGTGAGCAGTTAAGGCTAGTGGTGATTTGTGGGGCCAGTCATCAATCCTAAAACTCTACTAGAGCCATGGGCAGTGAGTCTGGGCGTTACAAATGGTATCAGAGCCTAACCCCTCCAGTAGGTCGGGCCCACATGGGCATGTGGCATGCCAGTCTTGAGCCGTAAGGTCCAGGCATGTTGGAAAGGGTTGTCCATGGTTGACATAGCCACCCTTGCGCTGGTATTCCGTGATCGGGAGCTGGGTGTGCATGGGCCATTCTGGGTCTACACTGAAATGGGGAAGTATTATGAAGCCATATAGTTGAGACTTGACGAGGATGTCAAGAGTCTAAGTGGGGGAGATTGTAACGTCCCAAGATTTGAGGCCTCAGATAAAAAGATCTTATAAGGAATGATTTGACAACCCATATCACCAAGGTGCACCTCCTTTTCCGGGAGCCCATCACTAAAGAACTCCATAGTTAAGCGTGCTCAGCTTGGAGTAGTACTAGGATGGGTGACCAGTCGGGAAGTTGATCTTGGCTTGTGCGTCAGTGTGGACAAAGTGTGTAGTTAAGGCTAGTGGTGGTTTGTGGGGCCATACGTCATTCCTGAAACTCTACTAGAGCTGTGGGCAGTGAGCCCGAGCGTTACAGATTCCTTTGGGTAGAGGCTTGAGGATAAGAAACTTCTTCAAGGAGAAATAAGGTGTTGTTGAGATGACAAGGTGACAACAATAACAACAACTTTAGATCTAGATCCAAAAGTGCAAGTTCAATACCAACATAAGATGTGTCTAGTTATTAGACAACTAGTGTGTGCCGAGGTATATTTATATCCCTTTTGTGTCATAAGTATATATGCATTAACTCCAATAATGAAACATTACTTATATTAAAGATTCAATTTTTATCACCTCATATATATGCTAGTCAGGTCAGAGGAGATGGAGTAAAATTATTCAAACCTTTCCATGTCGGTACCAAAAATATATGCCTTATCACTTGTCTCACATTATTATCCACATGAATCATTCAATTACATTCATAGCTAGTTACTAAGTATACACATTTAAGCCCCCATTAGCCATTTATAAACATTTATGTCAAACTAATTACTTATTAATCATATTTGAGGTATTAGATGCATATTAGTGACCAAGGTGAAAGACATTGCCTATTGAAGAACTGATTTCCATATCAAGCCAAGATTAGGTGAATAGGTCCATTCTATGTATATGAATATATGATATATGATTATGGATCCTAAATGTGTCATGAATGCTACCAAGGATGTACACGTTTGGGTTAATCGGTTATAAATCAGGGTTTAGATCAACATGGGTACCAACCATTCAATAACTATCATTATCACACCCCAAGGTCTAGGGTTAGGTTCTACATGTGATCTTATCATCACATTAGGGTTTATTGGTCTATGGCTTGGTCAGGATCATGTGCATCTCTAATTAGGGTAAACATGTGAGTTACTCATATTATGTGCATTAAATGTTCATTAGGGTACAAGAATGAGCATTAGGGCAAAGATATTTCCTTGTTTGCTCAAATCTAAGTATCAAGCATACTAGGTTTTGAGTCATGGGACTAGGGTTTCTAGATTCTGCATAGCCAAGTTTTGTTATGTTACAAGACTAGTGTAGTGGCATGTCAAGGAGGACATGGGGATTTTTTTGTCATAAAAATAACACATGTAGATGCCATAGGCCAAGATATAAAATCAAGCATTTGATTCTTCATTCCCATGTCTTTGTCTCTCTTCAACTCTACTATAGTCTTCATATTCATATGGATTATTAATTTTAGCATACAATGCGACGCTCATTAAATGGGTGTAGTGCATCAAAATACAACCCATATAGTTAGGTTTGGGAAGGATTTTGCACCATCATTTAAATATTGTGTTATTTTAACCCACATCAATAGTACTTGCACCCTCAATGACTTGAACCAAAGTGGTAACTGATGTATCAATCACTTTGTTGTATAAATCATATGCTACTATAATCCAAATACCACTAATCAATTGTCAAACCCAATTTAATTTATAAATGAGATTTATAATCTATATTGAGACTTGACTCACCTGCACCACAAGTATATAAGATCTTGGTAGTCAAGGTCGTCTCCCAGAGAAATCTTCATTGTTAGGCATAAGAATCTTTTTTTCAACAATCTAGGTCAGTCTATATAGTGAGGATTGTATTGCAATAATATCAAATTAACAATTGAAAATACTATAAACTTAAAGAACCAACAATTAGATATTACAAATGTCAAGTTCATAATAAAATTATTGGACCTAGGGTTTCACATGCACTATTACATCATGACAAACAAATATGAATAAAATAGATATGATTATCAACTTAAGGATTCCATAATATTCCACAACCCTAGTCGGCAATGTTAGAATTATGGTATTCTTTCATTCTCACATTTCCATGCTTAAAAGTGGAAACAAATCATATAAACAAGCATGCAATTTCCTGACCAACAAACCCTCACAATTAGATTATAAGATAATGTTAAACTTTCCTTACTCTTGATACACCCTTTCATCATGTTGTCAACCATGGATTCTAAACATTGTGAGTATTGGAGGTGGGTCTGGGGTTTGGTACAAATAAAAACCATGAAATTCTAATAATAATGGCAAACAACTAGCTCAGTGGAAGTCTTATCACAAAAAGGCAGTTAAGATCGACAATTAAATTCTAGGCCAACATGTACATTCAGATAAGTGTACGCTCATATAACATATTCATGAGTTCTCATAAGAGTCACGTGCACATTTTTAAGGTGTGATACTTAGCAAGTTTCAGAAAACATGAGAACAACATATTACAACATCTAGGCCTTATTGAAAATAAGCATTCCCAAAGATCCCAATACACAAAATCTATACAGAGCAGTCTACTAGACTTCACTTAGAAGTGAAGTCATTCATCCTGGTATTTAGATTGAGCAAATGATGAATCGGTTTTAGAACTTGAAAAGGTGTTTTTTGGTGGATTATCCATTGTGTAAGTGAAAATATAAGCATATGTGTAAGCTGATACAATTTCATCTCTTTCTTAATTTCTAGGCATATAGTTTCAGTAAATGTAAGCATGTAGAATTTATAATATAAATGTTTAACTTTATTGGACAGACATATATGAAAATAATGTGGGAATATCATTAACATGCACTAAACAATACAATTAGAATTCTATTTTTATTACTTTTGTCATGAATGTTCTTAAATTTTACCGAGTTAAGTAGAAGTTTTCATTGTATGTCTATGTGAATGACTTACCATCTGTGACTTACAGTTTAGTTAGCTGCCTTAATATAACTAGCACAGTCCAAGTCCGATATAGGGATATCTAGGATCCTATATCTTCACTACTTCTCATTCCATCACCTAGGTACAAGTTTGAAGCATACCACACGTATATCACATAAACATAATATCATGAGTTTCTTATCTCATAAGCCATACTATTCTCATCATATGACCTGATTTATGGGTCTGTATCCCTTGATCCTTATATATTTCACTACATTAAAGAGATTTGTGGTTTTACTCCCACCTTTGTGGTTCCCCCATATCTCAATAGATTAGTCCTTAGGGACTAAGATACTACATGTATTTTATACATGGATACCTCCATTGCTAGACATACATGTTTTTTCATCCAACACAGACATATGTGGAGGATCATGATGTTTAAGGAACCTATCTAGATAAATAAGGGTTTCTCTATATTATAATGTAGCCTAATCATCTTAGGGATCTCAGTCATAAATATAGGACTTGTATTCATATAAATTCCATACTAAAGGACCTTGGCTTTTGCTTTAGAAACAAAGAAGTAATTGAAAGGCCAAAAATGACAATTCAATAGTTTAGGCTTTCACAATGATCACATATGCATATGTTATCTTTAAATCATAATCATCATCACATCTCATCACATCCTTCTCTAACAATGTTGAACAAATGGAATTCAACCTTCATCATGTAGGATAGAGAGCATAGATAATTGAACATGGATGAATCATATAGGTTCCCATTTTATTCATAGATTTGAGGTAATACCACCACATACATGCAATAGAAATATAGAATATCAAGAGTCTAAGGTTTCTCTTACATTTCCTTAGAAAGAGCAAGCTACATGAATGGATTCATATATATATGATTTTGCATGAAAAAGGGTAAAGTTTAGCCATTTAATTGTTATGGTTTCTTTTAGCATGATTAGAAGCTTAGAAAAGGAAAAGTGTATTGTATTTTATGAACATATGTATCTACTCACATCAAAATAGCAATAATATAGAAGAAAAGTACATTTTTCAAGATCTTGAAATTTTCCCAAAAGCTTGGCTTGGTGTAGATCCAATTTCAAAACAACCCTTGTAACCATGGAAGACAAGTTTGGAAGGAAGAATGAAGAGTTTAGAAATGGTCAAAAATATCTTCTTCTAAGAGAGAGAAACAGGAGAGAGGGAGATGATGTAGAGGATGAAAACAATGGAAAACATCAAACTAACCATAAGTGCAAGTTTTTTTTGAAAATATCCATAGGTGTAAGTTGCAACTGAAGAGTCAAGTGCCTTTAAACAAGAATCAAAATAAAATCCCCCCAAAATTTTCCTCCAATCACCTCTAAATACCCAAAATCACCAGAGAGAACCTCCACCATCTAAAAGATGAAGTTTTGCAAAAAGAAATGAAGAAACGGAAAGTGACCATGTACATATATATAATGTATGCATATATGTATTTATTGGTAAAAAACAGCTCGATCTATATTAAAAAATTATTTGATTTGATATTCTAATTGGTTAGAAATAGTAAAAGATGAGCAAAAATTGAAAATACATTTAATCAGTGATCGATGGAGCCCTATTTAGGGCTTCATCTTGTGCCATTTTATCCTTTATCATATCTAAACATGTTAGAATGCATACTACTTCTCCCAACAAATGGTTTACTATCAAATACACTTATGGAGGTTTTTGCATGTTTCTCAGGTACCTTGATCATGCTTTGGATGGATGGGAGAGAAGGAGATCGAAGGGTTTCTCTACCATTGGAGGAGCCTAAAGAGAGCTTAAGAGCTTCCCCAACCTACACCTAGTGGTCGGTAGTCAAGTTAAAGCAAAGAACTCCTAGGATAGTCATAGAGAAGACAAAGGTGCACTAGAAGACCCCCAACACAGTTGTGATATCATGGAATAGTCATGCTACCCATGCAAAAATAATAGTTAAATTCTAGTGAATAAGAAGCTCTGACAAGACCATCAACACGGTCGTCTCGGCTTGCACATATGTATAAATAAGATCCCATCACGGTTATGGCAGCCAGAATGATCGTGTTCCCAACTCCCACAATGCTCGTGCTCCGTAAAATAACCCACACCCAATCCATCCACCATAGTCATGATAGCAACCAAAGTCGTGCCACTTTATCACCACCACGGCTGTGCTACCCACTATGATTGTACTACCAACCTTCAAAACCCCAAAAATCAACCTGACATTATTCCTCCAGCAACATGGTCATTCCCTCCTAGCTTGACCAATCCACCCCCACAACCACTCTGACCAAAATGGATGTGTTGCCACCCAAACCCTACTATTTCCAAGTTATTGTTTTACCCATTTAACCCCACTCAACCCTATACTTCTCAAGACGCTATATAATATTAGCGGGTGGTTGGGATCTAGAGGCTAGCCACTCCAAGTATTGAAGTTTCCACTTAATCATGTACCATTCATTTGCACCTACTCCCACCTCATTTCCATCATTTTCCTCCTCAAAACCCTAGTTTTCTATGGTTTTGAGACTGACATCCATCCACCAAGGAGCAAGAAGAGCATGCTTCTCCAGCTAGAGTTATTTAAGGAGGACTCTTCACTAAGTTCTTGTTTCTATATACTCCTCTAATTCTACTTATTTCTCTATCTATTTTTTTATGAGTAGCTAATACCCTTAGGTGGGCTATTTGTGGTTTTAAATGTGACTCTGATACCATATTGGGGTAAAATGATATGTAAACTTTGTAATTTCGTTTTCTATTTATTACCTTCTACTTCTATCTCATTTACCATGGATTATATTGCAACATTTTCTTGAAACCACCTAGGTTCTAGGAGAAATGGATTATATGTGGATACTTTGGGATTTGCTCCTAGGTCCAACTCCTAGATCCCTAGCTATCTACCCATCTTACCACATATATATCCACTATTCTACTCCTATGTGTGAGATCTATGTATCTAGTTTAGAAACATTGTACCCATATCATCATATATATATATCCACTCTCCTACTCTTATGTGTGAGATCTATGTATCTAGTTTTGAAACACTTAGTGAAATTTCCTTCGAGCTACCTAAATGTTATATGGTAGGTTCCACCCTTCATTACTACCCTTGGCCCCCAATTTCCCTAAGACTTTCTATTCTAGAAATCTAGAATCGTTAGATCCTAGTTGAATTCCACCTAAACCCCAATCAAATGAGCCTCATAAGTTTGGATGCAGGTGTTAGGGACTAGTTCCCCTATACACACCCTATTCCATCCATGGTTAATTAGTAATTTAGGGCAATTCTCTAAAATACAACTTGATTGTTTGGTTTTATAAATCTAAATGAATGAGTATTCTTTCCATATCATAGAACCCAACATACATGATAGTCTTATTACTCCAAATGACCCAGACTTCCATTACTTGATCAAAACCTTATTTTCTTTCTTGTTTGGTTAATGCTTGCTTAGATTGTCTGTTTACTTGCTTAATTAGTTGTTTGTCTTGTTCTTGGTATTTATAACTTATTGTGTGTTTAGTGTTATTGTTTCATTGTTGATGTTAGTCTTAGTTAGTTAGTTGCTAATCTAGTTATCTTGTTTCTCTTTTTCTAGTCTAGTTCCCTTCTTTCCTAGTTTAGTTAATTGACATCTCTAGTTTTTTTTAATTAGGATTTCTTTGTTGTCCTAGTATTTAGTGTTAACTTTCTTTTTCTTTCTCTAGTGTAATTCATTGCTTAGCTACCTTTTCCTTGTTATCTAGACCTAATTTGTATAGGGTTAAAGTAGGTTTTGCTCTTGCTCTTTCTTTATTGCTTGCTTGACCAACCTAGTGTGAGAATCAAAACTAAAGCTAAAACCTTGAAACCTAGACTCTGCATTTGGAACCTAGCTCAAAACAAACTAATCTCTAGTGCCCCCTATCGCCCTTGGTTTCGAACCCAACTTGCCATCATGTATACTACTTTTGAGCCCATTCAATTGTACATTTCTTTAAGAGTATGTCCAAATTGAGTTTATAAATATGCTAAAGACCTTGTTGTGCGCATCCAATCAAAATTCAGTTGGCTTGGTGCACCCATTCATGAATGCATAAGCTTTCTAGCACCGTTTCTTGGGAGAAATATGCTTGACTTAGCAAGTTTTCTTAGCTTTGACTTTTCCTATTGGCCTCACCATTTCTATTCATTATTCTTTCTGTTAATTTCAAAATTCTTTTTAACTTGTCTTATTTTGATTGTTTGTGCCTTATGCATGTAACTATTGTTGCATGTTTGGATTTTGTTCTATTTCTATCAACTCTTTCCCAAAGAATACTAGGATAGGAAGATGAAGGTAGAAAAGCTGATGCAACTGACATCAAGAGGAAAAATGGCACATAGAAATCCACACAGCCAAGAGGAGGCACATGACCCCCCCTCTCTGATGAATGCATATTCATCTTCTTTTTTAAAAGCTTTTCCATCTCTTTTCCTTCATTTGTAGGACTTATTTGAAATTTCCTTAGTTTCTCTCCCATTATTAGAAATCTCACCATTTTGTATTATTTTGTAGGTTTTAATGCAATTTGCTGCTCCTTCAACTCGAGTCAAAGATCACTTCATTCATATGGGAAACCTAAAGAAACAAGGTTGATTTCATCCCATCTAAGGCCCAGGACTCAGAGATCTTGACTCCAAAATCTAATCTCCCAGTCAGCCGATCTAATTGCTGCAAATCTCACTTCCTAGAATACCATTCGATTGACTTGTAAATATTGACCAGTCAAAATTTGGATTGGGAAAGTCACTTATTACAAATTAAGTGACATATTAAAAGAGTGCCATTTACTCTAGTCGACCGACTCATGCTCACCAGTCGATTGACCCATGACCAAAAGACATTCAATTTCTGAATTGATAAACTTACCAATGAAATTTATATCAATCAATATACTTTGGAATGAAGCAACAAATTCATGTTGGTCGACTAACTCAAGTCTCCAATTCTAACAACTCAGATCCCAAGATAGGCAGCTTCTACTGCCACCAAGCCTTATTTCTAGGGTTTTTACTCTCTCCTTTCCCCCTATAAAAGGAGACGGAATTCAAAGACAAAAGGATCCAACTTTTCATACTCTAGCCTTGTTCCACTTTCATCATGTCTGAGTTTTTTCCCCCTTGTCAGGACATGGGGAGTAGCTCCTTGATCTCCATATCTTATCTTAACAAACTTTAAACCCAAAGATGATTAAAGATGTGTTTTTATCTATTTAATAACATGGAATGTGATATGATTACTCATGACCCATGACAACTATGATTTGTGATCATATAACATTGGACTTGTAGACCAGAACATTAGGCAAAACTATGTGTTCCTCGACAAGACCAATGAAAGGAATATATTAGATGATTGAGCAAGGACCTAAAGAGCACCAATGACCATGAGTGTGTGGATAGTTTGATCCATGGGATCTGATTCTGAAGAGGACAGATCTCCATGGTCCTAATCTAAAAATATCTAAAAAGGATATTTTAAAAGTGGATAATCTAACTATGGAGTTCGTGGTGGTGAAACTTGAACTTTCGACAATTCCATAAAATCTGAAATTAATCTTAATCAGTTGATTCCTTCAACTATTTGTTCTCTTCACTTTTAGTCTTATTTATAACTTAGTTTCCATTCTCGCAATTTCATTTTGTTCCTTTCAATTTTGCATTTTAATTCAGCACCTACTAATTCAACAATTTTACTTTCTTATTTTAGATTAATCATTCTCCACTACTTGGTTTAAATATCATTCATTGCATTCAATTTGATTTAATTCTCAACACGCCGTCTCTTGAGATCGATACCTTCTGTACTACATCAATTCACTTGTTTACAAGTGGATTGAGTAGCCACCAAAGGTTAAACTCTAGAGATGTTTTCTTTCGTGAATTTTGTGTGCTAATGATAGCACATCAAATTTTGGCATTGTTGCTTGGGACGGCAGATAGAGTATTTTCAAACTCGATCATTTTGGATAATTAAATGTATTTTGTTTTTTATTGTCTACTGAGATCCATTCTGGTAGTGTATCTCCTCTTTCTACCAAGTTTCCACTCAGGTAGTATATTTTTTTGATAAATTTCATAATTTTTAATATTCAATCTTATCCTCTTGAATCATCCAAATGATGACCCTTTTCTCAAATTGTTTTACCGTACATGCGACGCTCCCAAAGCGTTAATAGTATACTATTTGATCCAAAAGTAAAAAGAACCTTTCATCATCTGAACTGTGCAAATCGAATAAGGATGGCAAACTGATGGGGTTCCAAATGTCGCACTAAGAAAACCCTAAAAGAATAACTTCTAAGTTTAACCAAAAGAGTAAACTAATTCCCCACTCCACACGAGCGGAAGCTTGTTGTAGTATACTTTAGGGTCAAACCCAAAGGACAAACTTTTTAAGTATTTATATATATTCATAAGTATAATGAGTAGTATTTATCACTAAGTAGTTGAAAGATTGGTTAAACTAGATTGTTACCAAAAGCAACAGAGATTAACGAAGTAAATAACATATAATAATGAGAACTAAGGCATGGTATTTCACAACCCAGGCCTGCATAATTATCCTAACAAAATCTAACTCTTTGATAATCTTTACCAAATTGAGGATTAGTTGTTATACCTTCACAGGATATAGGCCATCACTAGGCTTAAACTCCCTTGGAAGAAACCATCCTCGGCACCCAAGTTCCCTAATTATTCCCACTAAAATCCCTTACTTACAACCGACCATCCTTGTCACGTAGCATATCAAAGTCAAATCACCTCACTATCCCTTGGTGACATCTTAGAGGGATAATAAGATCATTCTATTATTCTAATCATGCCTACAACAATTTGCTAATCCATTATTATAAAATATATGCAAAGCAAGTCGTCAATTTGCAAGGCAAAGAATTAAGCAGAATGATACTTTGTTTAGAAACTATATTGTTGAGTTGATCATTCTAGTGTTCTAATCATTCCTACAACAATCTTCTAATCCATTATTATAACATATATGCAAAGCAAGTCATCAATTTGCAAGGCAAAGAATTAAGCAGAATGATACTTTGTTTAGAAACTATATTGTTGAGTTTAGATACAAGGTAAGATAAAGTATGGGTTATCGGGGATAGTCCACATTCCCCAACACAAATGTCTACTCACTCATGGAGAGGGACAACAACAGAAAGATAGTAGGAACAATGGAGAAGGACATGACGTCTGGTGCAGGAAGACCAATCTCTCTATTGTGGTTGCTACCTCCTTGATCCTCGCTAGGGTTTGTGTTGCACAATGTGGCTTCCAATCACTGATCAGAGACCCCTTTGAATGGATGATAAGAGTTTCCTTTATAGATGCATTCCTCACCTCTAAAACCCTAAAGTTGAATGCTTGCGGTCGAAGGCATCTGATTGCATGGCTCGTACTCGGTCCAACAAGTGACTCATGTGGGTGACTCATGAGGTGAACTGGAATGGACTAGATGTTGAAAGTGCACATCATGTAATAATTTGGAAGACACTGGGTAGAGAGCGGCTCGAGTTGGGTGAATGGTAGAGCCTATCACTTGATTAGGTGATTGGAAGGTGATCAAATGGAAAGCTTTCGAGCCTTTCTTCCCTTGAGGTATAGCATTGTGAGGGCTTGATCGTCCATCTAGGCGTCATTGTACAATTTTGGCTAGTTCTACATAATATATATATAAATGTATTAAAGTTTGAAAAAGGAAAGAAAATTGCAATCGAGTGAATATAAAGCTAAAACTAGGAAATAGAAACACAAAAGTCCTTAAAAAGCGAGTAAAATAGTATGTAAAAGTGGGTATAAATACAATGATCACTAACGAAGTAGATATTCAAAGAAGAATATATGAGGTTGTAGCTGTCAACTGAGTAGCCATAGCATCTACCTTGAAAGCCAAAGTCACTGCCCAACAAGAAGTAAAGCAGAAGAAACAGCTCAAGGATTTCTCAATTCCTTTAATTATTGAGGCATTACACATCGTCGCCCTTTTTTTGTTACCGCTCCTCAGTTTGAAGTCTGCACACAATGGATTAGTATGCTTCAAGCAAGCGCATTTTTAGGGAGGTTGGATGAAAATTGTCATAACCACCTCCAACACTTGACCAATCTATGCACTTTATTCAAAGTGTCGGGTGTTTTAGATGACACCCTCAAACTAAGACTTTTTAAGTAATAATTGATGGATCTTGCCAGTTCAAGGTACAATGCTATGGAAGGTGACCCCTTCACCACTTGGTAACCCCGTATATCCAAATTCCTTGAGAAAAAATATTGTCCATCTCTCACTTACGAAATCTAGGGGAAAGTTACACAATGTAAGATGTCTCCTGAGGAAACATTAAGAGAAGCATTGCAATGTTTGAAGGAACTATTATGTAATTCACCACATCATAGCATTCCCCCAGTACAGTTGATTGAGACATATTATAGAGGCATCGAGCCAGATACCAAAGTCTTCCTTAACTCTTCCTTAGGAGGAAATTTCATATTCCAGAACTTTGATAATGCTTGGGAGGAGAAAAAAGAAGTGTTGAAACCCAAGCCCAATCCGCTCAAGGACAAGTAGGAGTTCTTAATGTCACCAAAGCTGAGGATAGTTCTAAGCTTAAGTCAATCTCATAGAGCCTCAAGATGCTTACCTTGAAACAAGATTGACTAGAATCTGACCTTCATGCTTCCTGGGTAGGGGGGCCCCCTTCATCTCAATATGCTATCGAATTCCTTGGTAGCATCTTCCATGGCTTTGATCATCCCACACAGTAGTGCCAACTATTGTGCAACATGCAAAATGGGGATGGGCAACAAATGGAGGACCTCAACTTTATTCACATCATTCTTGGAGAAGCTTACTACAATCCAAATCAAACTAGGATTCATCTTGGTTTCCAATATGGAAATCCATCTGGAGCTCAAAATTAGCCCTACAATTGCCTCCCCAAATGAATTATCAAGGTCGCTCGCCACCCAGTTTCCAAAAAAAATTGCAATCACTGTTGGGGAAATTTCCATAATCGCATGCAACAATTTCAAAACTTGAATCAGGTATCGCAGATGCAGCAGTAGTAGGTGCAACAGTATGCACCCACTTGCAATACTGACGCATCAGGTCTCGCAGATTAAGTAGTAGTAGGTGCAGCAATATGCACCCACTTGAAATACTGACGCATAGTTCACCGAGTTAAAGAAACATATTTTATCCCACATAATGTCTCAAAAGGCAACCAACTTCGAGGTTATATAATGTATTTCTAATCAAAGCCCTCTTGTGGGAGCCTTCATTGTGCAACCCAAGAACAACCAAAACATTCAGAGTAGTTGAAAGTTATCTTCACATGATCTGGAAATGGGCATCCTCCTCAGTCTTCTCCACCACCATCTCCACCTACAAACACTTCTATCACCTCTATCAATTTTGATGATGATGATATTGTCATGATCGACAAAGACCAACTTCCCAAAGAAATTTCCACTCCCAATGTGACAAAACCTCTTGTGGTTGAAGCTTCTCCAATAGAGGATGTCGAGCCTGATGTGCCAATCTACATATTGTTCCAGCCCTAGCAAGGATGCCTCAAGCAAATACGGATTGACACTACATTCATTATGTTTAAAGACACCAAACAAAAACTCCACGTTGACATCCCTTTCTTGGATGCACTTGTAGAGATGCTTGCCACACATTCTTGAAATGTACATCCTCCTCCCTAGTCTTCTCCTACACCACCTCCACCTACTAACCCTCATGTCACCTCTATTGATTTTGATGATGATGATGATATTGTCATGATCGACAAAGACCAACTTCCCAAAGAAACTGTCACTCCCAGTGTGGCAAAACCTCCCATTATCGAAGCTTCACTAGTAGAGGACGTTGAGCCAGATGTACCAGTCTATGTACCATTATGTCCCTATCAAGGATGCCTCAAGAAGATACAACTTGACACCAAACTCATGATGTATCAAAACACCATGAATAAACTCCATATTTACATGTCCTTCTTGGATGCACTTGCATAGATGCCCTGATAACACCCAAATATACGCATATTGTCCATGCATTTCATCTATGGTTTCATGTCACTTTAGTCTTAATTTGCCTAATAGTGCTCATGTTTTGTTACCTTTTATCTTCTCATAGGTAGTGTAGTTAAAATAGCCAATAATGTAGCTAAATAGCCATGTTGGATTTCCATGCACCGAATATAGATGAACAACCTCTTATCCATGTTGCAACCGCGATCTTCCATGATCGCGACCTATCTTTCCCTCTACCCTAATCGCGACCTCCCCTCTCTATACCGCGACTTGCTCTGCTACACTATGACCAGAATGTCGGCTGCCCTATCGTGACCTCTCTTCTTCCTCAGCTTCCACATCCACCCCTGCAAGCCATGCTCCCAAGATCGCGATCAATCTGTCTTCCACCTACCGTTCTCCTCTCTCTGTGCACAACCACCTTCCACGACAACACAACGACCACTGCCCCCTATGCACATCAACGCCATCATCCATGCACATAGCACCAACAACGGCCAAGGTGAAGAGAGGGAACTGCGAACAAGAGCCAAACAGGGAACGACCGCGACCCCCAGGAGAGAATACCATGACCTTCCCAAGGGGACCTCGGTCGTGGTGTCCCTAGACTGCGGTCGCGATCTCACATAGTCTTGCACGTGATTTCTTTCCTCCCAAACCACGATCACGGTTTTCAACTATCACGACCAGTGTTGATGAAAAAGGAAATTGCGATCAGTGTTATAAAAAGGGGCCAACAGCCCAACACTATAAATACCTCCCCCCATCAGTCTGAAAAGAGAGAATCCAGACCTAGAGTCCAGAAAAGGGGTCAAAGAATGAGTCCAGACCCCAGGCATCCAGCCTTGAGGCCAAAGGGTTGTTGGGTTGTGTCCAGATGTCGAAAGGCTGCCGGGTTGGAGCCAGAGCCTTGGGGAAGCATCCCAAAGTCTGAGAGGACCAAGGCAGTAAGTCTACGTGCTCTAGTAGCCACCAGCCTTCACTCTCTCTCCTCCGTCTCCATCTCAGATCTACTCTCTCCAAGGGTGGAAACCAAGGAGAGAGCAGATCTGTGCTACGTTCATCCTCACCACCAAGGAGAGAGAATATCCACATCACCACCCTCCTCCACTACTAGTCTACGATCTCCGTAGGTGGAAGGTGAGGAGAGAGAAGATCAGTCTCCACCGACATCCTCTCACATCCACTGGGCTGCTATTCGGAGCAGATCTAGAAAGAGAGAGAACCAAGGAGTCCAGAAGGACGAAGAGGAGGACCAAGTAATGAGATCCGACCTGCACGAAGGCCGAGGAGTGAGAGCCACCTCTCCTCTATGGGCTATATCTCTTTCTTCTTCTCTTTCATTTTACTACATTCCTTTGTTTCTTGTACAAATGATGTTCATCCGTCTTTGTTCGGTGCTAACCATGCTTGTCTGTGGCTAGTTAGCTCCTTCTTGGCTATGTAGCCCGATATGGGCATGTTTATGTACTTTTGCCTTAAGCAAGTAGATTCATTTCAGATCTAGTATGTTGCTTGTTCTATTTTCTCTTTCTAATTTATGATTGCTAGTTTGGTTGATCTCTTACTAGTTTGAACTGCTATTTCTACCTGTATCGTGAGATCCGTGTAGGAATGGTTAAGAGAAGATAGTTTGGATCTAAACCTAATAGGAGGATGATCCAAGGTATTCTATTCCTAACATCTTGGAATATCCTAAGATCTGAGAGTGGAACTTAGCATATTCTGAGGTGTTGATATGTCATTCCTCGAGATAGGTTCGATGACATATTGTTGATGGTATTGGTCACGCAACGCGAGAGCGAGTGGGATGACCCCACAGGACATATGCCATTGTGCGTACTAGATGCTTGTTTAGGTGTTCTAGGGTTGTCTACGCCCGAGAACGAGTGCATAGACTGCCCCGTTTGTGGTTACATAGCCAGGAACTCTCTTTCTCAGATTAGTAGAACCACAAACTCTGTTTTGTTTTGTTTTTCTTTTCTTTGTTTTGTTTTATATCGTGACAACCCGCTAGACTAGTTCTAGCACTTACTTTTATCGACTATCGTCTTGGCTTATCTGACTCAAGAACAAGATCTATGGTGTCCTAAACGTCACCACATCACTGTGTTCGACCCAGTATATCTACTTCGGCCCCATAATAAAAGTTGTGGGGGCCTAGAAGAATTTGGGTTTATAAATGTAAAAGTTCTGACTCGATTTTGGGCTGATCATGCCCGCATGGTCCAAGTATTTCAAAACTATGTTGACTAGGAAGTACACTACTAAAGAATAAAAGACTCTCAAGCTTGCAATAACCACATCTGATGCCCTTCTTAACAAATTATTGAAGAAGCAGAAAGATCTCGGCTCCTTCAAGATCGGGTGCTATCTGGGAGATAATACATGTCAAAAGTGGCTTGCTGAATTGGACGCCAGTATCTCAATTATGCCCTAAAGTCTATGTAGAGACTGGGGTTCTTTGATATGTTGCCAATAGCCATGACCATCCAATCGGAAGATTCATCTATGACCAAGCCAATGGGAATCATTGAGATGTCCATGTCAAGGTTGGTAATTATGCCTATGTTCCTTGTAATTTTGTTATCATGGATATTAAGCAGGATCATTGTTATCCCCTTATCTTTAGCCGACCATTTCTAGAAACCTCTTGTGCCCTAATAAATGTTGATATGGGCACCATACTCTTATGCCTTGGAAGAGAAACCTTAGAACTTTGAGTATTTTAGAGAATGAGAAAGCCAAGCTTGCAGGAAGAAGTCTATATGCTTGATTGCATGGAAAAACTTTCCCAGCTTAGGAAGGAGTGGGAAGTTTTTAAAGACCCCCTATAAACAACTCTTACAAATCTGGTTGCTCCCAATTTTGATGATGAGCATGTCCTCTAGTACCGATCTCATCTCGACACATTTGAGGAAGACACAACAGCTGAAGTGGAGGACCTTAAAATGGCCTCTATCTTGGATGAAATAGCCGAACCTCCAAAAGCTCCTGAGATGCAAGCTCTCCCATACAGCCTCATATATGTTTTCATTTATTACAAAGAGAATTGGCTTTCATTATTAATTCTAATCTTACATCTGACCAAGATGAGTGACCTAACATGGGTCAATTAGACCATACATATGCATAAAATCCCCATAGTCGAGGAATACAAACCTTCAAGAGAACGTAATTGAAAGTTGAATCCCAACATGAAAGAGGTCATCTGGTTGAAGTTAATCAAGCCTCTAACTGATAAATATGTATTTCTCCTTTTTATTTACATTTTTAGATATATTTTAGGATTATTTTGTTGTGCATTTCCTTAGTTTTATAATTAATTGTAGTAGTGTAGATTTTCTCTCTTTATTTGAAGTTTTAATTATATTTTCTTGAATTTTTGTAGGAAAATGAATTAATCACTCCAATGAATAAAAACTCTTGGGATATAATTGCACAATTTCCAGCAGTACTCAAATTTATATATATCTGGCACCAAAAATGTCATAACTCTTGCGTCCAAACTCCAAATTGAGTGTGCAAGTACTTGTTGGAAAGAAAAATTAAGTTTTTAAAAGATAATCATATATTACATACGATTTTAAGCCTTTAACGGGAGGAAAATTCCTCAAAGTTTCTTCTACGGAAATCTACATTGAAGAAGTCACATGGTCAAATACTAAAGAGGACAACTCATTAAACCCCTCAATTTTGTAGGCAAGCAATTAATATTCTAAAAGCTCTCTCCCTTGACTAGGAGTTGCCAATTTCATATATATTTGTGGTGGAAGAATTCAAATAAAGATCAGTCAAATGTTGAAAATCATCAATGCAGTCAAAGTTTGAATGTTACTTTTGGATGAAGCAAGAAATTGTTCCGGTCAAAGTGGCCGCCACCACAACAAAGACATATCTCAAGGGTTTTCCCCCCTCCTCATCTCCCTATAAAAGGAGGGGGGAATCCACAAGAAAAATCATCCAATTCTTAGTTTTACATCTAGTTTTAATTGTGTTCTTCACATCATGTTTGAGTAGTCTTTTTCTAGGCAATGGAGACTAGCCCCATAACCCGTTTCTATGTTCTTTGTATCAACTCCATTTTCTTAGTGAATGAATATTTCTCAATTTATTTCCTTTCGAGTAAATGATGGATATGTTCAAGCGAGAGCACCAAAACTCAGGGCCCCAATTGAATGAAATGCATGAATCCCTGACTAGTTTTTATGATGTTTCATCCTTTGATCCTTGCTTGATCTTAGATACTTTAAGTTATTTTGTTATAGGAATGTCGAGACCTCCGATTTTAGTAGCACAAATATGTTTTATCTATCTAATTTCTTGTTTGTTATAATCCATAGTGAGGAGACCCCCTTCTCTATGGATTAGAATACCATAGTGAGATTTACATTGTTTCTTGATATGACCATGGATAGAAATATGTTGGACGGTTGGGCCATGATCCATGAACACCGGGACCAACGAGTTCACGAGAAGTCTGACTCTTGTGATTTTTTCTATAAGGACATACAACCACAAGGTCCTAATTCAATAATTAAGAAATATAGTTGAATTGATTTATATAGGAGTGTGGCTTTGGAGATAAATTTTTGAACGCCCAGATCTTTCTTTTATAATTTAGATACATTTCAATTATGCAACTTTTAAATTCTTTTTTTAGTTTTAATTCAATCTCTCTCAATAGATTTTACCTCTTGCTCTTGTAGTCAGATTTTGAGATTCAACTATCCTTTTTGCCATCTCTAGGGATCGATACCTCTCTATACTTAGTTATTTTGGTGCTAGCATCAAGTTGACAACCTATTAGAAGTTTAAACTCTAGGATAATTTATCTTAGTGATTGGTGTGATAAACTACGTGCATCACTTGCTAGTGGGATCATTTACTAGATATCTGACTCACCATGAGTAAGTCCCATTTAGTTGGTGCCCAAGAAAGGTGGCCCTACCGTGATAAAAAAATGATAATGATGAACTCATTCCCGCCTGCACTATCATTGGGTGGAGAATGTGTATTGACTACCACAAGTTGAACAAGGCCACCCAAAAGGAACACTTCCCTCTTCCATTCATTGACTCAGTGTTGGAGTGCATTTCTAACAAGACTATTTCTACTACTTGGATGGTTACTCGAGATTGTATAAGATCCTTATCCACCTTGATGACCAAGAGAAGATGACTTTCGTATGTCCCTTTGGCACCTAAGATTTTAAAAGGATGTTCTTCAACCTCTACAACGCCCCAGCCACCTTCCAATAGTGTATGGCTGCAATCTTCAATGCCTTGACTGAGGCCATCATGGAAGTGTTTATGGATGATTTCTCTGTCTCTAAAGAATCCTTTGAAGCATGTTTGCATGATCTTTCTCTAGTACACTTAATTCTAAACTAGGAGAAGTGCCACTTTATGGTCAAGGAAGGAATCGTCCTTGGTCATAGGGTGGTCAAGGAAGGAATTATCCTTGGTCATAGGGTGAGAAACAAAGGTATTGAAGTCGATTTTGCAAAGATCAAAGTCATCACAAAGCTCCCTCCTCCCATTCACTCCATTTAGTGGTGGAGCCACATCCTTCCCTTCGTTTACGAGATCTTCCCCATATACATCGAGCTCTCATTGGAGTTCATGACCACAATCTAGTGACTCCACAATTCCCAGGGAAATCCCTTGTGCTTGATCAGAATCTTCATCAAAAATGTAGATATTAGTGCTACATAGATCATCTCCCTCATGCTTGACTATGAAGATCCCTCTTGGCTCTCAAGTTGCATGACAATGCTCCCACCCTACCTACCACAACTAGTATGATCCCGACTAGTTTGGGCAGACATCATCAACTTACCCCCCCCCCCCTTCTACCATCAGGACCCAAGGCTTCCAGTGTATATAATCTGGTGGTCCTCAACCTCCATAAGATCCTCACCTGCACTATCTTCAATAGGTATGGCACTCAAGGTACTATCACTTTGATAAACCTTTATACTTTGTGGTGCCCCCTTCAGGGCGAGCCTTTTAAGTGGGGTAGTGCAATCCTCAAGCACATCAACATCTAGGCCAGCAGAAGAACCATTTCATCCTTCAGTCTGGGTCATTTTGTCATGTCCATCGCCATATTTTTGGTTTACACACATATTCCCTTCATGGTGATTCGGCATAAGGCAACACATCACTTGATTAACCTTATCTACCTACAGGCAAGCCACATGATCTGCTCCAGAATCCAGCAGGGTTCTTATGCCCTAATTTTTAGGGATACTATTATCCAACTTGAGCTTTCCCACCATGCCAAGTTTGCATCATTGACACTCTACAATGAATTGCAAAACCTACCAGAGGTCTAGAGGTTCCTCCACAAGAACCCTATTCTATAGGGTGTTGTCCCCGAGCCTACAACCCATCATTGGAGTGTCTCCCTAGAGGCCAATGAAAACAAGATTGTCTCACCTCCCCCGCCATCATGCCACACCAGAAGGTGCATTATTGAAGTTGAAGGTCGTAAGGAACCTTATGGTTTTCTTGAGATCCAACAAAATCTAGACCACATCAAGCTTTCACAATAACGCATGGAGAGTGAGCAGCAACGTCAAGACCACCAGTTGAACCACCTCTACCTCATGCAGCATTCCCAAGAGCATTGGCATGTCCTGAGTGGCCACTTCGCTCCCACTCATTCCTTTTAAGAGTAGTATGGGGCCGATCAGGCTTACCCTGGCCCCAATTCCCGATACTGGGAATGAAACTATTATGAGAGCAACCCTTTCACTTCTCGCACTCAATATTTGCTTGGGATGAGCAAAATTTTAAGTCTGGGGTGGAGGTGGGTGGAATGTCCTACTTCCACCCCCTCGATCTTCCCATTTCTAGCATACTATCCTCTATGTTTGTTTTCAAGTAGTTTAGTTGCTTTTGTTTGTTTTCCCTTTGTATGAGATATGGCCCTTACTAGTCGGTCAGTATTTGATATGTTGTAGTCAATGTACCCCCTTGATTGAAGTGATTTTTTTTGAAACCTTATCATAACACCATCTTTGTTAAAAAGCACTTATCATCTAACACATGAGTTAGCCCTATTACCTAAAAAATTTGGCAAGCTAAATGAATAGACATGAAACAAAACATAATGTGTCTTTATTCTAATTATGGAATCAGCTTGGAAAGTTACAACTTCTTGATTGCTTTAGAATGGTTTGAACTGATGTTATAATACTCTGAAGGCATTGAAATTCTGAAAAATGAAAAAGCACAAGATCAATGTCTTCTACACTTCTTCTTCCACCTTCTCATCTTATCATCTTCCAAAATAAAAAGAATTAAAAGACAATAAATGGGCCAAACTCCAAGTTTAGGGTGGGACACCCCCTTCTTCCCCCTCTTTCTCTTCTTTCGTACCCCTCGTAAATTTAATAGGGGCGTACCACCAAGAAAAGATGTCAGAGTGTATATCAAAATATGCAGTCAATGTAATTGCAAACAAAGAAATAAAAAGGTCTCAAGTCGAAAGCAGGGGAGACTGCTTCCTTTCATACCTCCTTCACTCTGATTTTATACCTAGGGGAATCTACATAACCCCAAATCATCAAATCCTTAAACTTTGTTCTTGTGCAACCTTTCTAAGAATAAGCGGGAGTATCAATAACTAAAGGGATATAACATCTAATTCCTTGAAAATTTCAAAATGAAAGCAAGTTGTGAAGCAAATTTTGAGTAAAGAATGTTGAAAATTTGTATCTTTATGGTTGTAGGAAATCGGGGTGCTTGGCCTTGAAAAGGTGGTGGGAACAATATAGTGTTATGCGAGTGAGGTGAATAAGGTGTTAGTATAAATTGGTGGGTGTTTATGATTTTGTGTTGCTCGGGACTAGCAACAAATAAGTTTGGGGTATTTTTATGAATGCATATTCATCTCCTTTTATCATAGTGTTTAGGTATTTTATTTAGGCTTTTATATCAATTTTTCTTTATTTTAGGGCATAATTGCAATTTCCTTGGTTTTTTCTCATTTTATTAGAAATATCATCATTTTTGTCTCATTTTGTAGGTTTTCATGCACTTTGTCACTACTTCACCTCAAGTCCAAGACCACTTCATTCATTTGAGAAACCTAAAGAATAAAAGATTGATTTCAGCCCATCCAAGGCCCAAGAGTCAGAGACCTTGACTCCCTAATCTGTTACCCTAGTCAGTTGATCCAATTATTGCAAATCTTGTATACCAGAACACTAGTTGAACGTCTCATATCCATCAGTAAATTGATGTGAACAAATCATATCATCTTTTGGATCATGTTTGGTTGCATATCCATGTTGTTTTGACTCAATTATCACTCTCATTCATGCTAGATTCTATATTTTTATCTATTCTTACTTGTCTCATGGTTTGCATTGTAGGTACTACATTTTACAATGAAATGATGAGGAATATACCATATTATCACTTACTGGATCACTCCTCAAGTATCTACATGTTTTGGGGTTTGAAACTATGCAAATACCACTTTTTACAGCATGTAAAACTAATCTACACGCCGTAAGTTATGAGCAGAATACACAGCAGCCCAGAATAGCCATTGCATGTTGTGTCTTAATTAATACACCCTGTGTCTTAAAAAGACATGATGTGTCTTATTAAAGACACCCCATGTCTCAGTCCAAAAATTGAATGCAGAACTCCAGATTTGCAGCAAAATGTTGTGTTTTATTAAAGACACGTCGTGTCTTATTAAAGACACGTCGTGTCTTATTAAAGACACGCCGTGTCTTACTAAAGAAACATCGTGTCTTATTAAAGACATATCATGTAACCTCCTGTGTCTTATTAAAGACACATCGTGTAACCTCCCAGAACTCAATCCAAACTTTAGTTATTACATAAGACATGACGTGTCTTATACAAGACACGTCGTGAGGCCTGTAGATTTCACTCCAACGTGAATGTAACTATCTCACACTTATATATATGACCCCAAGCCGTCTTGGGACAGTTATCATGGCTTAGGATGGACCTTTTGGAGGGCAACTAGTGTGGAGGGAGTCTAGAAGAAGTTGGAGGAGACTAAGGGAGATAGGAGGTGGTTACTCGAGAGAGAACCCTCTTCTTCTTCCTTCTTCTTCTTCACTATTTACAGTAAGGATCTTCTTCCTCTTCTATTCACTTAGGAGTGAAAAAATCTGTAGAAAGTGCAGCAAGCAAGGACGGAGCTTGACTTCTAGTCTGAGTTCTTCTTCATTCTGCTACTTCTCACGGACATACTAGTTCTTTCTACTCTTTTACTATGTCCTTTGATGTTTTCTGCTACTTGTACCTTCTTTCTCTAGCCATGGATGAGTAGAATCTGAATCTTGGACATGGGAGAGTAACTCCCATGTCATAGCTTGTATGAACATATGAATTTCATACTAAATGTTAGTTGCTTGCACGTTCTAAGAGTTTTTTAAAATTTGAAATGCTTGTTTTTGTGATTGGTCATCATATTTGCATGTTTTATGATTTCTTTCATAATCTGAGAAGATGTGTTTGAGAGTATGGAGTTACTCTTTTTGCAACTTGTCCTTGACCGCGAGAGTGGTTGGGATTAAGTTGAGGAGCAAGGTTTGTGATTTGAAATAAAATGCAAACACGAGAGCGATGTATGGAGTTAGAATTGTCATCACTTCACTGGGAGGTGAGTGATGACTACAAGTCTCCTTTTTTTAAGGGTAAGTCAGGTGGCGATTTTATTCATCTTGCCCACCTCATACAAGCTGACTCAAACTTGAATTACAAATTTTGGTAAATTGCATGGAATTGAATATGGTAGTACTACTACCATTACATAAATCTCCATCCATGTTACAAGGAGTTCTATCTGGAAACTTATGGTAAACATAATTACCCTTTTTATTTTGGAGGTGGTACTTGTCCAGTGAATCTGCTAGTGTATTTCCTTCTCTCTTGCCGAACTCTAACCAATTGGATTGGCATCTGTTCTTTTACATTGCCCTAATTTGACTTGCATACTTGGGATTCTTCCTGCAGTCTTTGTTGATCATGATCACTGCCTGCTGACAGTCAATTTCAATCATTGTGTTCTTGAGATCATAGATGATACAGATTTTGTAAGCCAGTATAAAGCTTGTAGCTCCGCTTCTAGGGGGAACCTTCTTTAATGGACTGTCCTATACCTCCCATCCACTCACCATTATGATCCCTGATAACAGTAGCAATAGCACTTCTTCTTCCTTTAAAGGTAGTGTCAGTGTTGATTTTCAAAAAGCCCTGAGCTAGTCTCTTCCAGTGCACCTGGCTGCTTCCAGTAACTCGTTCTCTCGTAACCTCCCAAGCTTGTACAGTCAAGTGTACTTTAGTTGTGATGGAATGTATTTGGTGATGCACATTATGCTCTCTCTTCTCGAAAACTCACAAATTCCTTTGTAAGTTAATTAACATGTTTAAACTCGTATTTTAATATAAATTATGATGTAATAGTGAAATCCCAAGTCTAGGATCCTCCTAAATCTGAATCTTAACCTTTCTTAAGTGATAATTGATTGTTTTGTTTTAAATCTATAATTGAGTTATTCTAATCCAATCATCTTGTGTACAACGATCTAGATTATTGAAAATCAAAACTCTTGCGCCTAGATAACCAACATTCCTTGTGTTCGGCCTAGACTACAACTACTCTCGTATACTTGTAGGAAATAGCTACTTGAGTAAAAGATCATTCTTATGATTGAAACTCATTAGTGTAATAACCCAACAAGTTTTTGGTGCCATTGTCGGGGAGCATCGGTATTCCTGTTAGAGCAAGAGTTGTTGATAAGTAAATGAGACTAGATCACAACCTTCATATCCACCATCATATACATAAATCATAATTCATCATGACCATCATAATTTGTTGTATCTTCCATATTTGTTTTTGTATCTCACTCACCTTGTTTATTTGCAGGAGAATATGGGGTGTTCATAAAAAGATCATTGAACTGTGCATATCTCTACATTCAGAAAATGAACACATCGTTTGCAACCCTCACGGATCAAGGAGTGAAACCCAAAAATGTATGGAGGAATCACAACCCACACAACAGTCATCCATGTCACCATCATCCAAACAACATTCACCCATGCCACCTTCATCCACATCACCTTCATTCAAACCTAATACACCACCATCATATACACTACCAACACCTGTACCACATTCTTCCACTCCCTCATATCCACCACCTTCATCCATACCACATACACCACCACCATCTATGCCACATCCACCTAATCCTCCAGATCCACATGAAGAACTAGGCAAGGAGGATGACCTTCCTCTTAAGGACTACTTTAGTACAGATGCAATGCACATGAGTGGGCCTATTAATATTTCAAAATTTGAGGTAGAGGAGTTTTCTATCAGCCCATCCATCATACAATTGCTACATCTGAATGCATTTGGAGGGACACCAATGGAGGATCCAAACCTTCACATTTCTGAATTTCTACCATTGCTAAGAACCATAAAGATATATGGCGTTCTTACTGATGGGATATGCCTAATCCTTTTTCCATTCTCTCTTAGATATAGAGCCAAGGCATGGCTCTATACTTTGCCAAAGAATTCAATTGGCACTTGGGAGGAGCTTCTAAAGGTCTTTTTGGCAAGATATTTTCTACCTAGCAAAACTTTACAGCTGAGGAGTCAACTCATAAATTATTCTCAAAGGGATGGAGATACCTTGTATGATACATAGGAGAGGTTCGAAGATCTTCAACATATTTGTCCACATCATGGTCTAAGCAATTGGTTTTTATTGCAATCTTTCTATAATGGTTTGTGCTACAATACAAGGATGTCTATTGATGCAGCTACAAAAGGAGATCTAATGAACAAATCTTATGGATAAGCCTATGCTATTGTTAAATATATGGCAGCAAATCATTGCCAATGGAGTCCAGCTACAATCTACCACCCATCCTTTTCACATACTACTTCCGTAATGCAAGTGGAAGATCACACGGTTGGTGCTATAGACTCGATTGCAACAAGGCTAGATACTTTGTCACAAAGGTTTGAGAATCTAAGCACACAACTAATTCAAACAGCCAACAATATGTGTGATGCATGTGGGTTTCTTGGAAACTCATCTTCTACATGTTATGCTTCTTCTATTTATTCTCTAATGGGATACACTCCATCGGGCTTCTACAACAATGTGAACCTAAATTTCATTCAGCCACAACAATCACAAGTAACTTCTGGATAAGAGTCCATGCTTGCAATATTTATTTCAACTCAAATGCAGCAAAATGAGGAGTTCCATCAACAAAGACAATCAATGAAGGGTTCCATTTGCCAACTCTCTTCTAAGGTGGATGATATTGCCACTCATGCACACATCTTAGAGAAACAAATTGCCAGCAAGCTCTTTCTAGCAAATAAGCATTTCCACCTTTCTTTCCTAGTCCACCAGAGATGAATCCTACATATTTCAGGCCAGTGTCATTAAAGAATGGTGTTGTCATAGAAGTATATCCTTCAAGGTATGTTGATGTTGATACCTATGAGGATTATGAAGCTACAAATCAAGGGCTGAAAGCTACAACACATGATCTGCTTTTAGATTCTTTAAGCAAGCCACATGCCCTTCCTCCTCACACTCTAGATGACACATTGCTTTATAATGAGAACACTCTTCCTAACTCATGTTTTGATGATACTTCAAAGGAGAATGAAAAGAGAAATAGTATTGGCAGACAAAAGACTATTCTTGCTGCAGCTCATAGGTGCTTTCACTTGCCCCAAATCAAGGACATATTTGCAAGGAGGCATCAATCTTTAGCACAACAATTTTTAGTTGCAAATCAAAGCAACGGACCTCCATCTCCATCATTAACCATGATAGGTATCCGGTTGAAATCCTCTTGAGTTTGTTATATGCGGTGAGGACACTGCAAATTTTAGGCTTATGGGGAGAGCAACCGGCTGGTTGTGTAGTTTTATTTCCCTTTCATCATCTTTTTCTTAGTTGTTGTTTTCAGTTCTACTCTTCTTGTGGCAAATCTAGTATGATATGAGGTTTATATTTTATATGTGGATAGAACTCCTACGCTTAACTGATTGTCCTCTTTTGATGAGAAATATCATTTGTAGAAATTATAAAAGGCATGCATTAATTAAATGAAACCTTTTGGCCATCAACATATGCTTAACTATGGTTTATGCTTCTAACCTAAACATTCATCTTTCACATCCTTGATTGCTTAAAATATGTAATGGTTTCAATTTTTGTGAGTATAACAACTTTACTACATCATTTGGAATAGGGGATGCCCTTGCCAAGTTCTTAGTGCATTTTCAACCACTCTTTCAATGAAAAATTTTCAAAACAAATGAATGAAATCTAGCAAATGTTGCAATTTAGTTGACTCTCTTATGTTTTGGAAAAATTTTAAAATTTCTTTTGTCTTATCTCATCTTTATACCCCATAAAAGATGGCTAAACCACCCACATATCATGCTAGCCTAGTGTAAGTCCAATCTGGCCACGAAGGTTAGGTGGTATGTCTTAAAAGAGGGTAAAATACCCCAACCGACATTCCACGTGTGCATAAGCCTACATTAGCATCCGAGTGTCGGAATCCATAATCCATTATCATAACATTTTTGGGAAAGAATGAGAGTACAACTAAAATTGTTAATTTTAACTAATATTTCATCATTTGTATCCTTAATAGCAGAGATTTTGAGTTGCATATCCGCTAATTGTTTGGCTTGGTCATCCAAATTATACTTAGTGTTGTTTAATTGATTGATTCATTTAATTGTGACCACCCCTGCTGAACTAAAAATCTCTTTCTTGGGTGTTTAAGTTGAACTGATGGTTATGAGTATAAACATGTTGGTCATGGTTGGCTTGATCTTATACACATCTTTGTTTTCATTTGATCTATGCATGAACTTGACAATTCTTCATTTGTGTTTCTATGCTCTTTTTGCTTGAGGAAAAGCAATGGTTTAAGCTTAGGGGGATTTGATGTGCACAAATCATATCATCTTTTGGATCATGTTTGGTTGCATATCCATGTTGTTTTGACTCAATTATCACTCTCATTCATTCTAGATTCTATATTTTTAGTTATTCTTACTTGTATCATGGTTTGGATTGTAGGTACTACATTTTGCAATGAAATGATGAGGAATATATCATATTATCACTTATTGGATCACTCCTCAAATATCTACATATTTTTGGGTTCAAAACTGTGCAAATACCACTTTTTATGACATGTAAAACTGACCTACACGCTGTAAGTTATGAGAAGAATACACAGCAGCCCAGAACAGCCATTGACACGTCGTGTTTTAATTAAGATACCCCGTGTCTTAAAAAGACATGATGTGTCTTATTAAAGACACACCATGTCTCAGTCCAGAAATTGAATGCAAAACTCCAAATTTGTAGCAAAATGTTATGTTTTATTAAAGACACGTCGTGTCTTATTAAAGGCATGCCATGCAACCTCCTAGAACTCAATCCAAACTTTAGTTATTGCATAAGACACGTCATGTCTTATACAAGACATGTCGTGTGACCTATAGATTTCACTCCAACATGAATGTAACTGTCTCACACTTATATATATGACCCCAAGCCATCTTGGGACAATTATCACGGCTTAGGATGGACCTTTTGGAGGAAAACTTGACTGGAGGGAGTCTAGGGGAATTTAGAGGAGACCAAGGGAGATAGGAGGTGGTTACTTGAGAGAGAACCCTCTTTTCCTTCCTTCTTCTTCACTATTTGCAGCAAGAATCTTCTTCTTCCTCTTTAATTCACCTGGGAGGAAGAAATCTGGAGAAAGTGTAGCAAGAAAGGATGGAGCTTGACTTCTAGCCGGAGTTCTTCTTCATTCTACTACTTCTCACGGACATACTAGTTCTTTCTACTCTTTTACTATGTCCTGCGATGTTTTCTGTTGTTTGTACCTTCTTTCTCTAGCCATTGATGAGTGGAATCTGAATCATGGACATGGGAGAGTATCTCCCATGTCATAGCTTGTATGAACTTATAAATTTCATACTAAATGTTAGTTGCTTGCATGTTCCAAGAGTTGTTTCAGATCTGAAAAGCTTTTTTATGTGATTGGCCATCATACTTGCATGTTTTATGCTTTCTTTCATAATCTAAGAAGATGTGTTTGAGAGTATGGAGTTACTCTTTTGGAAACTTGTCCTTGACCGCAAGAGTGGCTGGGATTAAGTTGAGGAGCAAGGTTTGTGATTCGAAATGAAATACATACACGAGAGTGATGTATGGAGTTAGAATCATCATCACTTCAGCGGGAGGTGAGTGATGACTGCAAATCTCCTTTGCAAGTTAATTAACATGTTTAAATTCATATTTTAATATAAGCTATGATGTGGTAGTGAAATCTCAAGTCTAGGATCCTCCGAAATTTGAATCTTAACCTTTCCTAAGTGATAATTTACTGTTTTGTTTTGAATCTGTAATTTAGTTGTTCTAATCCAATCATCTTGTGTACAACGATCTAGATTACTGAAAATCATAACACTTGTGCCTAGCTAACCAATGCTCCTTGTGTTTGATCTCGACTACAACTACTCTCATAGACTTGCGGGAAATAGCTAGTTGAGTAAAAGATCATTCTTATGATTGAAACTCGTTAGTGTAATAACCCAACAAGTTTTTTGGCACCTTTGCCGGGGAGCATCGATATTCCTATTAGAGCAAGAGTTGTTGATAAGTAAATGAGACTAGATAACAACCTTCATATCCACCATCATATCCATAAAACATAATTCATCATGATCATCATAATTTTTTGTAGCTTCCATGTTTGTTTTTGTATCTCACTCACCTTGTTTATTTGCAGGAGCATATGGGGTGTTCATAAAAAGTTCCTTGAACCATGCATATCTCTACATTTAGAAAATGAAAACATTAGTTGCAGCCCTCATGGAGCAAGAAGGAGTGAAACCCTAACATGTATGGAGGAATCACAACTCACACAACCATCATCCATGTCACCATCATCCAAACGACAATCACCCATGCCACCTTCATTCACACCTAATACACCACCATCATATACACCACCAACACCCATACCACATTCTTCCACACCCTCATATCCACCACCTTCATCCATACCACATACATCACCACCATCTATGCCACATCCACCTAATCCTCCGGATCCACATGAAGAACAAGTCAAGGAGGATGACCTTCCTCTTAAGGACTACTTTGGTATAGCTGCAATGCACATGAGTGGGCCTATTAATATTTTAGAATTTTAGGTAGAGGAGTTTTCTATTAGCCCAACCATCATACAATTGCTACAGCTAAATGCATTTAGAGGGACACCAATGGAGGATCCAAACATCCACATTGCTGAATTTCTGCAGTTGTTAAGCACCATAAAGATATATGGCATTCCTACTGATGGGATATGCCTAATCCTTTTTCCATTCTCTCTTAGAGATAGAGCCAAGGCATGGCTCTATACTTTGTCAAAGAAGTCAATCGACACTTTGGTGGAGCTTCTAAAGGTCTTTTTGGCAAGATATTTTCCACCTAGCAAAACTTTACAGCTGAGGAGTCAACTCATCAATTATTCTCAAAGGGATGGAGAGACCTTTGTTTGATACATGGGAGAGGTTCAAAGATCTTCAAAATCTTCGTCCACATCACGGTCTAAGCAATTGGCTTCTATTGTAATCTTTCTATAATGGTTTGTGCTACAAGACAAGGATGTCTATTGATGCAGCTGCAAATGGAGCTCTAATGAACAAATCTTATGGAGAAGCCTATGTTATTACTGAAGATATGGTAGAAACTCATTGCCAATGGAATTTGGCTACAAGCTACCACCCATCCTTTTCACATACTACTTCTAGAATGCAAGTGGAAGATCACATGGTTGGTGCTATAGACTTGATTGCAGCAAGGCTAGACACTTTGTCACAAAGGTTTGAGAATCTAAGAACACAACTAATTCAAACAGCCAACAATATGTGTGATGTGTGTGGGTTGCTTGGACACGCATCTTCTACATGTTATGCTTCTTCTATTTATTCTCCAATGGGCTACACTCCACCGGGCTTCTACAACAATGTGAACCCGAATTTCATTCAACCACAACAACCACAAGTAGCTTCTAGATTAGATTCCATGCTTGCAACATTTATTTCAACTCAAATACAGCAAAATGAGGAGTTCCATCAACAAACACAATCAATGAAGGGTTCCATTTGCCAACTCTCTTATAAGGTGGACGATATTACCACTCATGCATACATCTTGGAGAAACAAATTGCCCAGCAAGCTCTTTCTAGTAAAGAAACATTTCCACCTTTCTCGCCTAGTCCACCAGAGATGAATCCTACATATTTCAGGACAGTGACATTGATAAATGGTGTTGTCATAGAAGTATATCCTTCAAGGTATGATGATGTTGATACCTATGAGGATTATGAAGCTGTAAATCAAGGGGATAAATCTACAACACATGATCTACTTTTAGATTCTTTAAGCAAGCCACATGTCCTTCCTCCTCACACTCTAGATGACACATTGCTTTATAATGAGAACACTCTTCCCAACTCATATTTTGATGATGCTTCAAAGGAGAATGAAAAGACAAATAGTATTGGTGTACAAAAGACTATTCTTGGTGCATCTCATAGGTGCTTTTGCTTGCCCCAAATCAAGGACATGTTTGTAAGGAGAAATCAATCTTTAGCACAACAATTTCCAGTTGCAAATCATTTGTATACTTGCGAGAAATAGCTAGTTGAGTAAAAGATCATTCTTATGATTGAAACTCGTTAGTCTAATAACCCAACAAATTTTTGGAGTCGTTGCCATGGAGCATCGATATTCCTGTTAGAGTAAGAGTTGTTGTTAAGTAAATGAGACTAGATCACAATCTTCATATACACCATCATATCCATAAATCATAATTCATCATGATCATCATAATTTGTTGTATCTTTCATGTTTGTTTTTGTATCTCACTCACCTTATTTATTTGTAGGAGCATATGGGGTGTTCATAAAAAGATCCTTGAACCGTGCATATCTATACATTCAAAAAATGAACACATCATTTGCAGCCCTCATGGAACAAGAAGGAGTGAAACCCTAACATGTATGGAGGAATCACAACCCACACAACCATCAATCATGTCACCATCATCCAAATGACATTCACCCATGCCACCTTCATCCACATCACCTTAATTCACACCTAATACACCACCATCATATACACCACCAAAACCCATACCACATTCTTCCACACCCTCATATCTGCCACCTTCAGCCATACCACATACACCACCACCATCTACGCCACATCCACCTAATCCTTCGGATCCACATGAAGAACTAGTCAAGGAGGATGACCTTCCTCTTAAGGACAACTTTGGTACAGCTACAATGCACATGAGTGTGCCTATTAATATTTCAGAATTTTAGGTAGAGGAGTTTTCAATCAGCCCAACCTTCATACAATTGCTACAACTGAATGCATTTAGAGAGACACCAATGGAGGATCCAAACCTCCACATTGCTGAATTTCTACACTTGCTAAGCACCATAAAGATATATGGCATTCCTACTGATGGGATATGCGTATTCCTTTTTCCATTCTCTCTTAGAGATAGAGCCAAGGCATGGCTCTATACTTTGCCAAAGATGTCAATCGGCACTTGGGAGGAGCAACTAAAGGTCTTTTTGGCAAGATATTTTCCACCTAGTAAAACTTTATAGCTGAGGAGTCAACTCATCAATTATTCTTAATGGGATGGAGAGACCTTGTATGATACATGAAAGAGGTTCAAATATCTTCAACATCTTTATCCACATCACAGTCTAAGCAATTGGCTTCTATTGCAATCTTTCTATAATGCTCTGTGCTACAATATAAGGATGTCTATTGGTGCAGCTGCAAATGGAGCTCTAATGAACAAATCATATGGATAATCCTATGCTATTATTGAAGATATGGTAGAAAATCATTGCCAATAAAGTCTGGCTATAAGCTACCACCCATCCTTTTCACATACTACTTCCAGAATGCAAGTGGAAGATCACACAGTTGGCGCTATAGACTTGATTGCAGCAAGGCTAGACTCTTTGTCACAGAGGTCTGAGAATCTAAGCACACAACTAATTCAAACAGCCAACAATATTTGTGATGTACGTGGGTTGCTTGGGCACTCATCTTCTACATGTTATGCTTCTTCTATTTATTCTACAATGGGCTACACTCCATAGGGCTTCTACAGTAATGTGAACCCAAATTTCATTCATCCACATCAACCACAAGTAACTTCTAGATTAGAGTCCATGCTTGCAACATTTATTTCAACTCAAATGCAGCAAAATGAGGAGTTGCATCAACAAAGACAATCAATAAAGGGTTTCGTTTATCAACTCTCTTCTAAGGTGGACGATATTGCCACTCATGCACACATCTTAGAGAAACAAATTGCCCAACAAGCTCTTTCTAGCAAAGAAGCATTTCCACCTTTCTTGCCTAGTCCACCAAATATGAATCCTGCATATTTCAGGCCGGTGACATTGAAGAATGGTGTTGGCATATAAGTATATCCTTCAAGGTATGATGATGTTGATACCTATGAGGATTATGAAGCTGCCAATCAAGGGGAGAAAGCTCAACACATGATATACTTTTAGATTCTTTAAGCAAGTCACATGTCCTTCCTCCTCACACTCTAGATGACACATTGCTTTATAATGAGAACACTCTTACCAACTCATATTTTGATGATGTTTCAAAGGAGAATGAAAAGACAAATAGTATTGGCTTACAAAAGACTATTCTTGCTACAGCTCATAGGTGCTTTCACTTGCCCCAAATCAAGGACATATTTGCAAGGAGGCATCAATCTTTAGCACAACAATTTCTAGCTACAAATCAAAGCAAAGGACCTCCATCTCCATTATTCACCATGACAGGTATCCTGTTCCAATCCTCTTGAGTTTGTTATATGCAGTGAGGACACTACAAATTTCAAGCTTAGGGGGGGAGAAATTGGCCGGTAGTGTTGTTTTATTTCCCTTTTATCATCTTTTTCTTAGTTGTTGTTTTCAGTTCTTCTCTTCTGGTGGAAAATCTAGTTTGATGTGATGTTTATCTTTTATATGTGGATAGAACTCCTATGCTTAACTGATTGTCCTCTTTTGATGAGAAATATCATTTGGAGAAATTGTAAAAGGCACGCATTAATCAAATGAAACCTTTTGGCCATCAACATGTGCTTAACTCTAGTTTATGTTTCTAGCCTGAACATTCATCTTTCACATCCTTGATTGCTTAAAACATGTAATGGTTTAAATTTTTGTGAGTAAATCAACTTTACAACATCATTTGGAATACGGGATGCCCTTGCCAAGCTCTTAGTGCATTTTCAACCACTCTTTCAATGAAAGATTTTCAAAACAAATGAATGAAATCTAGCTAATGTTGCAATTTAGTTGACTCTCCTATGTTTTGGAAAAAAATTAAAATTTCTTTTGGCTTATCTCATCTTTATATCCCATAAAAAATGGATAAACCACCCACATATAATGGTATCCTAGTGTAAGTCCGGTCTGGCCACGATGGTTAGGTGGTATGTCTTAAAAGAGGGTAAAATACCCCAACCGACATTCCACGTGTGCATAAGCCTACATTAGCAGTTGAGTGTCGGAACCCATAATCCATTGTCATGTCATTTTTGGGAAAGAAGGAGAGTATAACTAAAATTGTTAATTTTAACTAATATTTCATCATTTGTATCCTTAATAGCTGAGAGTTTGAATTGCATATCCACTAATTGTTTGCCTTAGTCATACAAATTCTACTAAGTGTTGTTTAATTGATTTATTCTGTTAATTGTGACCACCCCTACTAAACTAAAAATCTCTTACTTGGGTGTTTAAGTTGAACTCATGGTTATGATTATACACATGTTGATCATAGTTGGCTTGTTCTTATACACATCTTTCTTTTCATTTGATCTATGCATGAACTTGACAATTCTTCATTTGTGTTTCTATGCTCTTTTTGCTTAAGGACAAACAATGGTTTAAGCTTAGGGGGATTTGATGTGCACAAATCATATCATCTTTGCATCATGTTTGGTTGCATATCCATGTTGTTTTGACTCAATTATCACTCTCATTCATGCTAGATTCTATATTTTTAGCTATTCTTACTTGTCTCATGGTTTGGATTGTAGGTACTATATTTTTCAATGAAATTATGAGGATTATATCATATTATCCCTTATTGGATCACTCCTCAAGTATCTACATGTTTTAGCGTTCAAAACTATGCAAATACCACTTTTAACGTCATGTAAAACTGACCTACACGCCGTAAGGTATGAGCAGAATACACAGCAGCCCAGAACAGCCATTGACACGTCGTGTCTTAATTAAGATTCCCTGTGTCTTAAAAATGTATGAGGTGTCTTATTAAAGACACCCCATGTCTCAGTCCAGAAATTGAATGTAGAACTCCAGATTCACAGCAAAATGACATGTTTTATTAAAAACATGTCGTGTCTTATTAAAGACACGTCGTGTCTTATTAAAGACACATCGTGTATTATTAAAGGCACGTCATGTAACCTCCTAGAAATCGATCCAAACTTGAGTTATTGCATAAGACACGCTATGTCTTATACAAGACAGGTCGTGTGACCTGTAGATTTCACTCAAATGTGAATGTAATTGTCTCACACTTATATATATGACCCCAAGCCGTCTTGGGACAGTTATCATGGCTTAGGATGGACCTTTTGGAGGGAAACTCGACTAGAGGGAGTCCAGGAGAAGTTGGAGGAGACCAAGGGTGATAGGAGGTGGTTACTCGAGAGAGAACCCTCTTCTTCCTTCTTCTTCACTATTTGCAACAAGGAACTTCTTCTTCCTCTTCTATTCGCTTGGGAGTGAAGAAATCTAGAGAAAGTGCAGTAAGCAAGGACAGAGCTTGACTTCTAGCCAGAGTTCTTCTTCATTCTACTACTTCTCATGGACATACTAGTTCTTTCTACTCTTTTACTATGTCCTTTGATGTTTTCTATTGTTTGTACCTTCTTTCTCTAGCCATGGATTAGTGGAATCTGAATCTTGGACATGGGAGAGTAACTCCCATATCATAGATGGTATGAAAATATGAACTTTGTACTAAATGTTAGTTGCTTGCATGTTCCAAGAGTTGTTTCAGATCTGAAATGTTTGTTTGTGTGATTGGCCATTATACTTGCATGTTTTATGCTTTCTTTCATAATCTGAGAAGATGTGTTTGAGAGTATGGAGTTACTCTTTTGGCAACTTGTCCTTGACCGTGAGAGTGGTTGGGATTAATTTGAGGAGCAAGGTTTGTGATTTGAAATAAAATACATACACGAGAGTGATGTATGGAGTTAGAATCGTCATCACTTCACAGGGAGGTGAGTGATGACTACAAATCTCCTTTGCAAGTTAATTAACATGTTTAATTTGTATTTTAATATAAGCTATGATGTGATAGTGAAATACCAAGTTTAGGATCCTCCTAAATCAGAATCTTAACCTTAAGTGATAATTTACTATTTTTTTTAAAAAGTAATTTAGTTGTTCTAATCCAATCATCTTGTGTACAACGACCTAGATTATTGAAAATCATAACTCTTAAGCCTAGCTAACCAATGCTCCTTGTGTTCGATCTCGACTACAACCACTCTCGTATACTTGTGGGACATAGATATTTGAGTAAAAGATCATTCTTATGATTGAAACTCGTTAGTGTAATAACCCAACAAGTTTTTGGCTTTGTTTCCGGGGATTATCGGTATTCCTATTAGAGCAAGATTTGTAGATAAGTAAATGAGACTAGATCATAACCTTCATATCCACCATCATATCCATAAATAATAATTCATCATGATCATCATAATTTTTTGTATCTTCCATGTTTGTTTTTGTATCTCACTCACCTTATTTATTTGTAGGAGCATATGGGGTGTTCATAAAACGATCCTTGAACCATGCATATCTCTACATTTAGAAAATGAACACATCATTTATAGCCCTCATGGAGCAAGAAGGAGTGAAACCCAAACATGTATGGAGGAATCACAACCCACACAACCATCATCCATGTCACCATCATCCAAACGACATTCACCCATGCCACCTTCTTCCACATCACCTTCATTCACACCTAAAACACCACCATCATATACACCACCAACACCCATACCACATTCTTCCACACCCTCATATCCACCACCTTCATCCATACCACATACACCACCACCATCTACACCACATCCACCTAATCCTCTAGATCCACATGAAGAACTAGTCAAGGAGGATGACCTTCCTCTTAAGGACTACTTTGGTACAGCTGCAATGCACATGAGTGGGCCTATTAATATTTTAGAATTTGAGGTAGAGGAGTTTTCTATCAGCCCAGTCATCATACAATTGCTATAGCTAAATGCATTTGGAGGGACACCAATGGAGGATCCAAACCTCTATATTGCTGAATTTCTACAGTTGCTAAGAACTATAAAAATATATGGTGTTCCTACTGATGGGATATACCTAATCCTTTTTCCATTCTCTATTAGAGATAGAGACAAGGCATGGCTCTATACTTTGCCAAAGAAGTCAATCGACACTTGGGAGGAGCTTATAAAGGTCTTTTTGGTAAGATATTTTCCACCTAGCAAAACTTTATAGATGAGGATTCAACTCATCAATTATTCTCAAAGAGATGGAGAGACCTTTATGATACATGGGATAGGTTCAAATATCTTCAACATATTTCTCCACATCACGGTCTAAGTAGTTGGCTTCTATTGCAATCTGTCTTTAATGGTTTGTGCTATAATACAAGGATGTCTATTGATACAGTTGTAAATGGATCTCTAATGAACAAATCTTATGGAGAAGCCTATGTTATTATTGAAGATATGGCAGCAAATCATTGCCAATGGAGTTCGGCTACAAGCTACCACCCATCCTTTTCACATACTACTTCCAGGATGCAAGTGGAAGATCACACAGTTGTTGCTATAGACTTGAGTGTAGCAAGGCTAGACACATTGTCACAAAGGTTTGAGAATCTAAGCACACAACTATTTCAAACAGCCAACAATATTTTGATGCATGTGGGTTGCTTAGACACTCATCTTCTACATGTTATGCATCTTCTATTTATTCTCCAATGGGCTACACTCCATCGGGATTCTACAACAATGTGAACCCAAATTTCATTCAGCCACAACAACCATAAGTAACTTCTAGATTAGAGTCCATACTTGCAACATTTATTTCAACTCAAATGTAGCAAAATGAGGAGTTCCATCAACAAAGACAATCAATGAAGGGTGACATTTTCCAACTCTATTCTAAGGTGGACGATATTGCCACTCATGCACACATCTTGGAGAAACAAATTGCCCAGCAAGCTCTTTCCAGCAAAGAAGCATTTCCACCTTTCTTGCCTAGTCCACCGAAGATGAATCCTACATATTTCAGGCTGGTGACATTGAAGAATGGTGTTGTCATAGAAGTATATCCTTCAAGGTATGATAATTTTGATACCTATGAGGATTATGAAGCTACAAATCAAGGGGAGAAAGCTATAACACATGATCTACTTTTAGATTCTTTAAAAAAGCCACATTTCCTTCCTCCTCACACTCTAGATGACACATTTCTTTATAATGAGAACACTCTTCCCAACTCATATTTTGATGATGCTTCAAAGGAGAATAAAAAGACAAATAGTATTGGCGTACAAAACACTATTCTTGCTGTAGATCATAGGTGCTTTCGCTTGCCCCAAATCAAGGACATATTTGTAAGGAGGCATCAATCTTTAGCACAACAATTTCTAGCTGCAAATCAAAGCAACGGACCTCCATCTCCATAATTCACCATGACAGGAATCCAGTTGTAATCCTCTTGAGTTTGTTATATGCAGTGAGGACACTACAAATTTCAAGCTTAGGGGAGAGCAACCGGCCAGTAGTGTAGTTTTATTTCCCTTTTATCATCTTTTTCTTAGTTGTTGTTTTCAGTTCTACTCTTCTGGTGGCAAATCTAGTATGATATGAGGTTTATCTTTTATATGTGGATAGAACTCCTATTCTTAATTGATTGTCCTCTTTTGATGAGAAATATCATTTGGAGAAATTATAAAAGGCATGCATTAATCAAATGAAACCTTTTGTCCATCAACATGTGCTTAACTCTGGTTTATGCTTCTAGCCTAAACATTCATCTTACACATCCTTGATTTCTTAAAACATGTAATGGTTTCAATTTTTGTGAGTAAATCAACTTTACAACATCATTTGGAATATGGGATGCCCTTGCTAAGCTCTTAGTGCATTTTCAACCACTATTTCAATGAAAAGTTTTCAAAACAAATGAATGAAATCTAGCTAATGTTGCAATTTAGTTGACTCTCCTATGTTTTGGAAAAATTTAAAACTTATTTTATCTTATATCATCTTTATACCCCATAAAAGATGGCTAAACCTCCCACATATCATGTTATCCTAGTGTAAGTTCGATCTGGCCACGATGGTTAGGTGGTATGTCTTAGAAGAGGGTAAAATACCCCAACCGACATTCCACGTGTTCATAAGCCTACATTAGCAGCAGAGTGTCAGAACCCATAATCCATTGTCACATCATTTTTGGCAAAGAAGGAGAGTACAACCAAAATTGTTAATTTTAACTAATATTTCATCATCTGTATCCTTAATAGCTGAGAGTTTGAGTTGCATATCCACTAATTATTTGTCTTGGTCATCCAAATTCTACTTAGTGTTGCTTAATTGATTGATTCATTTAATTGTGACCACCCCTAATAAACTAAAAATCTCTTTCTTGGGTTTTTAAGTTGAATTGATGGTTATGATTATAAACATGTTGATCATGGTTGGCTTGGTCTTATACACATCTTTCTTTTCATTTGATTTATGCATGAACTTGACAATTCCTCATTTGTGTATCTATGCACTTTTTGCTTGACGAAAAGCAATGTTTTAAGCTTAGATGGATTTTATGTGCACAAATCATATCATCTTTTGGATCATGTTTGGTTGCATATCCATGTTGTTTTAACTCAATTATCACTCTTATTCATGCTAGATTCTATATTTTTAACTATTCTTACTTGTCTCATGATTTGGATTGTAGTTACTACATTTTGCAATTAAATGATGAGTAATATATATTATTATCACTTATTGTATCACTCCTCAAGTATCTACATGATTTGGGGTTCGAAACTGCATAAATACCACTTTTTACGGCATGTAAAACTGACCTACACGCCGTAAGTTATGAACCGAATACACAGCAGCCCATAATAGCCATTGACATGCCTTGTCTTAATTAAAACACCCCGTATCTTAAAAAGACATGATGTATCTTATTAAAGACATTCCATGTCTCAGTCCAGAAATTGAATGTAGAACTCCAGATTTGCAGCAAAATGATGTGTTTTATAAAAGACACGTCGTGTCTTATTAAAGATACGTCGTGTATCCTCCCAGAACTTGATCCAAACTTTAGTTATTGCATAAGGCACATCGTGTCTTATACAAGACACATCCTGTGACTTGCATATTTCACTCACACGCAAATGTAACTATCTCACACTTATATATATGACCCCAAGTCATCTTGGGACAGTTATCATGGCTTAGGATGGACTTTTTGGAGGGAAACTCAACTGGAGGGAGTCCAGGAGAAGTTGGAGGAGAACAAGAGAGATAGGAGGTGATTACTCGAGAGAGAACCCTCTTCTTCTTCCTTCTTTTTCACTATTTGTAGCAAGGATCTTCTTCTTCCTCTTCTATTCGCTTGGGAGTGAAGAATCTTGGAGAAAGTGTAGCAAGCAAGGATGGAGCTTGACTTCTAGCCGGAGTCCTTCTTCGTTCTACTACTTCTCATGGACATACTAGTTCTTTCTACTCTTTTACTATGTCCTTTGATGTTTTCTACTACTTGTACCTTCTTTCTCTAGCCATGGATGAGTAGAATCTGAATCTTGGACATGGGAGAGTAACTCCCATGTCATAGCTTGTATGAACATAAGAATTTCATACTAAATGTTGGTTGTTTGCATGTTCCAAGAGTTGTTTTAGATTGGAAATGCTTGTTTGTGTGATTGGCCATCATACTTGCATGTTTTATGCTTTCTTTTATAATCTGAGAAGATGTGTTTGAGAGTATGGAGTTACTCTTTTGGCAACTTGTCCTTGACCGCGAGAGTGGTTGGGATTAAGTTGAGTAGCAAGGTTTGTGATTCAAAATGAAATGCATACACGAGAGTGATGTATGGAGTTAGAATCGTCATCACTTCCTTGGGAGGTGAGTGATGACTACAAATCTCCTTTGCAAGTTAATTAACATGTTTAAATTCGTATTTTAATATAATCAATGATGTGATAGTGAAATCCCAAGTCTAGGATCCTCCTAAATCTAAATATTAACCTTTCTTAAGTGATAATTTACTATTTTATTTCAAATTTTTAATTTGGTGTTCTAATCCAATCATCTTGTGTAAAACAATCTAGATTATTGAAAATCATAACTCTTGCACCTAGCTAACCAATGCTCCTTGTGTTCGACTTTGACTACAACTACTCTCGTATACTTGTGGGAAATAGCTAGTAGAGTAAAAGATCATTCTTATGATTGAAACTCATTAGTGTAATAACGCAACAAGTTTTTGGCGTTGTTGTCGGGGAACATCGATATTCCTATTAGAGCAATAGTTGTTGATAAGTAAATGAGACTAGATCATAACCTTCATATCCACCATCATATCCATAAATCATAATTCATCATGATCATCATAATTTGTTGTATCTTCCATGTTTGTTTTTGTATCTCACTCACCTTGTTTATTTGAAGGAGCATATGGGGTGTTCATAAAAAGATCCTTGAACCGTGCATATCTCTACATTCAGAAAATGAACACATAGTTTGAAACCCTCATGGATCAAGGAGGAGGGAAACCCAAACATGTATGGAGGAATCACAACCCACACAACCATCATCCAAACAACATTCAACCATGCCACCTTCATCCACATCACCTTCATTAACACCTAATACACAACCATCATATACACCACCAAAACCCATACCACATTCTTCCACACCCTCATATCCACCACCTTCATCCATACCACATACACCACCACCATCTATGCACATCCACCTTATCCTCTGGATCCACATAAAGAACTAAAAAAGGAGGATGACCTTCCTTTTAAGGACTAGTTTGGTACAGTTGTGATGTACATGAGTGGGCCTATTAATATTTCAAATTTTGAGGTAAAGGAGTTTTCTATCAGCCCAGCCACCATACAATTGCTATAGCTGAATGCATTTGGAGGGACACCAATTGAGGATCCAAACCTCCACATTGCTGAATTTCTGTAGTTGCTAAGCACCATAAAGATATATGGCGTTCCTAATGATGGGATACGCCTAATCCTTTTTCCATTCTCTCTTAGATATAGAGCCAAGGCATGGCTCTATACTTTTCCAAAGAAGTTAATCAGCACTTGGTAGGAGCTTCTAAAGGTCTTTTTGGCAAGATATTTTCCACCTAGCAAAACTTTACAGCTGAGGAGTCAACTCATCAATTATTCTCAAAGGGATGGAGATACCTTGTATGATACATGAGATAGGTTCAAACATCTTCAACATCTTTGTCCACATCATGGTCTAAGCAATTAGCTTCTATTGCAATCTTTCTATAATGGTTTGTGCTACAATACAAGGATGTCTATTAGCGTAGCTGCAAATGGAGCTCTAATGAACAAATCTTATGGAGAAGCCTATGCTATTATTGAAGATATGGCAGAAAATCGTTGCCAATGGAGTCCAGCTACAAGCTACCACCCATCCTTTTCACATACTATTTTTGGAATGCAAGTGGAAGATCACACAGTTGGCGCTATATACTTGATTACGGCAAGGCTAGACACTTTGTCACAAAGGTTTGAGAATCTAAACACACAACTAATTCAAACAGCCAATAATATTTGTGATGCATGTGGGTTTCTTGGACACTCATCTTCTACATATTATGCTTCGTCTATTTATTCTCCAATGGGCTACACTCCTCTAGTCCTCTATAGCAATGCAAACCTGAATTACATTCAGCCATAACAACCACAAATAACTTCTAGATTAGAGTCCATGCTTGCAATATTTATTTCAACTCAAATGCAGCAAAATGAGGAGTTCCATCAACAAAGACAATCAATGAAGGGTGCCATTTGCCAACTCTCTTCTAAGGTGGATGATATTGCCACTTATGCACACATCTTGGATAAACATATTGCCCAGCAAGCTCTTTCTAGCAAAGAAGCATTTCCACGTTTCTTTCCCTGTCCACCAAAGATGAATCTTACATATTTTAGGCCGGTGACATTGAAGAATGGTGTTGTTATAGAAGTATATCCTTAAAGGTATGATGATGTTGATACCTATGAGGATTATGAAGTTTCAAATCAAGGGGAGAAAGCTACAACACATGATCTACTTTTAGATTCTTTAAGCAAGCCACATGTCCTTCCTCCTCACACTCTAGATGACACATTGCTTTATAATGAGAACACTCTTCCCAACTCATATTTTGATGATGCTTTAAAGGAGAATGAAAAGACAAATAGTATTGGCGTACAAAAGACTATTCTTGTTGCAGCTCATAGGTGCTTTTTCTTGCCCCAAATCAAGGACATATTTGCAAGGAGGAATCAATCTTTAGCACAACAATTTCTAGCTGCAAATCAAAGCAACAGACCTCCATCTCCATCATTCACCATGACAGGTATCCAGTTTCAATCTTATTGAGTTTGTTATATGCAGTGAAGACACTACAAATTTCAAGCTTAGGGGGAGAGCAACCGGTTGATAGTGTAGTTTTATTTCCCTTTTATCATCTTTTTCTTAGTTGTTTTTAGTTCTATGCTTCTGGTGGCAAATCTAGTATGATATGAGGTTTATATTTTATATGTGGATAGAACTCCTATGCTTAACTGATTGTCCTCTTTTAATTAGAAATATCATTTGGAGAAATTGTAAACGGCATACATTAATCAAATGAAACCTTTTGGCGATCAACATGTGCTTAACTCTAGTTTATGCTTCTAGCCTGAACATTCATCTTCCACATCCTTGATTTCTTAAAACATGTAATGGTTTCAATTTTTGTGAGTAAATCAACTTTACAACATCATTTGGAATACAGGATGCCTTTTCCAAGCTCTTAGTGCATTTTCAACCACTATTTAAATGAAAAAAATTCAAAACAAATGAATGAAATCTAGCTAATGTTGCAATTTAGTTGACTCTCCTATGTTTTGGAAAAATTTTAAAATTTCTTTTGGCTTATCTCATCTTTATACCCCATAAAAGATGGATAAACTGCCCACATATCATGCTAGCCTAGTGTAAGTCCGATCTGGCCACAATGGTTAGTTGGTATGTCTTAAAAGTGGGTAAAATACCCCAACTGACATTCCACGTGTGCTTAAGCCTACATTAGCAGCTGAGTGTCAGAACCCATAACCCATTGTCATATCATTTTTGGGAAAGAAGGAGAGTATAACTAAAATTGTTAATTTTAACTAATATTTCATCATTTGTATCCTTAATAGCTGATAGTTTGAGTTGCATATCCACTAATTGTTTGGCTTGGTCATCTAAATTCTACTTAGTGTTGTTTAATTGATTGATTCATTTAATTGTTACCACCCCTACTGAACTAAAAATATCTTACTTGGGTGTTTAAGTTGAAATGATGGTTATGAGTATAAACATGTTGATCATGGTTGGCTTGGTCTTATACACATCTTTCTTTTCATTTGATCTATGCGTGAACTTGACAATTCTTCATTTGTGTTTCTATGCTCTTTTTGCTTGAGGACAAGCAATGGTTTAAGCTTAGGGGGAGTTGATGTGCACAAATCATATCATCTTTTGGGTCATGTTTGGTTGCATATCCATGTTGTTTTGGCTCAATTATCACTCTCATTCATTCTAGATTCTATATTTTTAGCTATTCTTACTTGTCTCATGGTTTGGATTGTAGGTACTACATTTTATAATGAAATGATGAAGATTATATCATATTATCACTTATTGGATCACTCCTCAAGTATCTACATGTTTTGGGGTTCGAAACTGTGCAAATATCACTTTTTACGTCATGTAAAACTGACCTACACGCCGTAAGTTGTGAGCAGAATACACAGTAGCCTAGAACAGCCATTGACATGTTGTGTCTTAATTAAGACACCCCGTGTCTTTTGAAAGACACCCCGTGTCTTAGTCTAGAAATTGAATGCAGAACTCCAGATTTGCAGCAAAATGTCATGTTTTATTAAAGACACGTCGTGTAACCTCTCAGAACTCGATCCAAACTTCATTTATTGCATAAGACATGTTGTGTCTTATACAAGACACGTCGTGTGACCTGCAGATTTCACTCAAATGTGAATGTAACTATCTCACACTTATATATTTGACCCCAAGCCATCTTGGGACAGTTATCACGACTTAGGATGGACCTTTTGGAGGGCAACTCGACTAGATGGAGTCTAGGAGAAGTTGGAGGAGACCAAAGGAGATAGGAGGTGGTTACTTGAGAGAGAACCCTCTTCTTCTTCCTTCTTCTTCACTATTTGCAGCAAGGATCTTCTTCTTCCTCTTCTATTCGCTTGGGAGTGAAGAAATCTGGAGAAAGTGCAGCAAGTAAGGACGGAGCTTGACTTCCAGCCAGAGTTCTTCCGTTCTACTACTTCTCACAGACATACTAGTTCTTTCTACTCTTTTACTATGTCCTTTGATGTTTTCTACTGTTTGTACCTTCTTTATCTAGCCATGGATGAGTAGAATCTGAATCTTGGACATGGGAGAGTAACTCCCATGTCATAGCTTGTATGAACATATAAATTTTGTACTAAATGTTAGCTTCTTGCATGTTCCAAGAGTTGTTTTAGATCTAAAATGCTTGTTTGTGTGATTGGCCATCGTACTTGCATGTTTTATGCTTTCTTTCATAATCTGAGAAGATGTGTTTGAGAGTATGGAGTTACTCTTTTGGCAACTTGTCCTTGACTGTGAGAGTGACTAGGATTAAGTTGAGGAGCAAGGTTTGTGATTTGAAATGTAATACATACATGAGAGTGATGTATGGAGTTAGAATCATCATCACTTCACCGGTAGGTGAGTCATGACTACAAATCTCCTTTGCAAGTTAATTAACATGTTTAAATTCGTATTTTAATATAAGATATTATGTGATAGTGAAATCCCAAGTCTAGGATCCTCCTAAATATGAATCTTAACCTTTCGTAAGTGATAATTTACTATTTTGTTTTAAATTTGTAATGTAGTTGTTCTAATCCAATCATCTTGTTTACAACGATCTAGATTATTGAAAACCATAACTCTTTCTCCTACATAACCAACGCTCCTTGTGTTCAACCTCGACTACAACTACTTGTGTATACTTGCGGAAAATATCTAGTTGAATAAAAGATCATTCTTATGATTGAAACTTGTTAGTGTAATAACCCAACATCAATCGACCTATAAGTATTGACCAGTCAAAATTCAGATTGGGAAATCCAATTATTATGAATGAAGTGACTGGTTCAAGGCATGCCATTTACTCAACCGACTCATGATCACCAGTTGATCGACCCATGACTGAAATCCAATCAATTTTTGAATTGAGAAACTTGCCAATGTCATTTATCTTTACGAAAATACTTCAGAATGAAGCAACAAATTAATGTCGGTCGACCGACTCAAGTCTTCGAGTTGATCGACTCAGATCCCAAGATAGGCAGATGTCTCTGTCACCAAACCTTATTTCTAGGGTTTTTTCTCCTTCCTTTATCCCTATAAATGGATGGGGACTCCAAAGACAAAAGGATCCAACTTTTTATAATCTATCCTTATTCCACTTTCTTTATGTATGAGTAGTTCCCCCTTGTCGGCACATGGGAATTAGCCCCGTGATCTCCGTATCTTATCTTAGCAAAGTGCAATCCCTTTTAAAGATATTAAAGATGTGTTTTTATCTGTTTAATAATGCGGAATGTGATTTGATTAGTCATAATCCATGACAGTTATGATCCATGATGATATAACCTTGTACTTGTGGAACACAACATCAGAAAAAACTCATGTGTTCCTTGAAGAGAATAATGACGGGAATACATTGGATGATTGAACAAGGACCTACAGAATACTGATGACCATAGGTCTATGGATAGTTTGATCCATGGGATCGGATTCTAAAGAGGACAGATCTCCATGGTCCTAATCTAAAAATATCTAGAAAGGAAATTTTAAAAGTGGCTAAGATACGTATGTATTTTTTGGTGGTGAAACTTGAACTTCTGACAATTCCATAAAACCTGAATTAATATTAATAGATTTCTTCACTTTTAATCTTGTTGATACTTAGTTTCATTTCTCACAATTTAATCTTGTTCTTTTCAATTCTGCATTTCAATTTAGTGCCTTTTAGTTTGACAGTTTAACTTTCTAGTTTTAGATTAATCATTCTTCACAACTTGATTTAAATATTGTCCATTCCATTCAATTTGAAATTTAACTCTCAACGCACTGTCTCTTGGGATCGATACCTTCTATACTATATCAATTCCCTTTTTACAAGTGGATTGAGTAACCATCAAATGTTAAACTCTAGAGACATCTTCTTTAATGAATTTTTTGTGCTAGAGATAGCACATCACCCCCACCTCCTTCACCTTTGCACAAGCCACTACATGACTATTTCATGCCAAGAAACGAAAATTCTCCAATTGCCACTCGAGTTGGTCAGATGTCAGGATAACAGTTCTCCAACTATACTAATCTCATTGGGCTTCTCCCCACCTTCTAGGGATTTTAGAGCAAGAATACCTACAAGCATGTGGACTCCTTCCTTGAGACATGCTCCACCTTTAAAACACATGCACCATTGATGACTCTATCTGACTCACGTTGTTCTCTCTCTATTTCAAGGACAAGGCCAATGAGTAGCACATATCCAAGACTACAATCATGACTTGGGAGGACATGAAAATGAGTTTTTGAAGAAATTTTATCCTATTTCCATGTTGAATAAGATTTTAAGATGCATCATTTACTTTAGTGAAAAGGGGAACGAGCAGTTTCATGAGGTGTGGGAAAGATTTTAGAAGAAGTTGTAGTATTTCCCCCACCACGAGATTCCTATTTGTCAATTTCTTCAATCCTTCTAGTCTGGACTTTTAGATATGGGTCAAACAATTGTAGAATCATCATGTGGTGGTACATTCATGGTCAAATCTCTTGAAGAATCTTGACCTCTCTTTGAAAACTTGGCTGAAAACGTGCCTCTAGTATGGACAGACAATATGATAGAAACATGGATGTGGCACCTTCTCGCCCAAGGATGATACAAATCCTCAAATGATGAAAATCTCGGTGGACGTGATGAATTTGATGAAGGCACGTGTGGGAGGTCCTTTTTACCGGTCTTCCCACTCTGTTGAGTCTATTAAAAAGGAAGTAAAGGCACTCCACTTCTATGGAAATTGAAATAACAAAAGCCCTATGTTAAACTCTTATATTCCCAAGTGGATAAATGATCCAAACTTCTTTTGGAAGCAAGGAGAAGAAGGACAAGGACAGCCAATACAACATCAAGGACCAAGGAACAACTCCAAGTTTGAAGAAGAAATTCTTGGAATATTGAGAAGCCTGGATGAAATCAAGAAAGATGTGTCCTCTTATTGGCAAACTGTTAGTTAGATTGAGATAAGATTGGATCATATCTCTTTATGAGGTCTACCTATGTTGAGGATGGAAACACTTTGTTTGTGTATGGTTTATGAGCCAAAGAATACCAAGCTAGGCTGAAGGCAATAACTTAGTTATAGTTGGAAGCAACCCACCTCGGTTTGAGATTCATATTCTCAAAAGTCATTTCTTGTTATGCTTATGTTTTGCACTTCTAAGAAACACATACACCCTATACTTTAAGTTTTTTTTCTATTTGTGAATCATGACAGCATAAGTACACTAATGGAAAAATGATGCACGAAGGATATAGCCAAGAAGATGACTGACATTGAGATAAAGAATTGATATAAGTGGAAAAGCTACAAGAAATCAGCCAACAAGGTCATTCCACACGGCACGGTCGTGGTGGCAGATGGCCAAACGCAGATGGTTGAACGGTCATTCTACACAGAACTATTGTGTTGACTCTACCCTGGCCACTAGAATCCATGTTGATCTTTCAGCATCTTTCTGAATGTCCACCACGACTCCATTCTCATTACCCTATTATTCTAAAGTTATATATCATGTTGAGTTTCACATGGTTTAGAAATTTGGGGTGGTAGGGTGGTAAGCCCTTAACTTACCCCATGTTCTTGTATATTCCTTATTTGAAATTTTGTCCAAGATGATCAAACAGTTTGATTAACCTTTACAATTGTCCCACCTTGTTCTTTGTTGATGATTGCAACACCTATCTTCTAGATTATATATTGCTATCTTTGCATACATGCATGCATATAATTTAATTTTCTTGCATTTTTTTGTAATTTTTCAAATTTTTTATTTTTCCATTTCATGTCATGCATTGCATTTCATGTAGGTTTTGTAATTTCTTGTGTGTTTTAGTTGAAATTTTCTTATCTAACATTTATTACTTTCTCGTCTAGGTTCATATGTGATTTCAGGTATTTCGGCACCATTTTGGCCAATTTTGCTCAAACTTGAAATTTCTTGCATAAAGGCATATTTTAGCCAATCACTACATTCTGAATTGAATTTTGACCTTTGAATGCATTCATATTATCATGGTCTATTGCTAAATGGTATCATTTTTTTTACTTTCTACATGTGATCACCTTTTTCACGCTTGTGGAATGTTTGGTTGAATTGTGATCTAAGCAAGCCAAAATGCTTAGGGTTTGTCATATCTCGTGATAAAAATATGATTTTTGCATTTTCTCATTCATGTGGTGTGCCATTGTTGGAGTGATCTTCATGAATGATATCGCATATGAAACCCACACAAGTGATTCCTCTCGTGGCTCATTTTTCTTTCACCACTTCTTACCTCTCCGCCTCTTGAAAGGATGCCAAAGTGCAAACATTAGCCTTGGCCACCCTCCAAAAGTTTGTGGTTGCAATATATATATATATATATATATATATATATATATATATATATTTATATATATTTATATATATATCCCCTCCACTTAACTCTTATGACCATATGCCTAACTACACCAAGGGAAAACAAAAGGTAAGAAATGCAAAAAAAATAAAATATGTTGCTATGTAATATCATCTAAGTAGAAAAAATAAGAGTGTTCATATGTAATATCACTCCAATATCTTACTACAACCCCCTTCTACTATTCATTTTTTATCATCACCATCATGGAACTGTTTACCTCGAGCTATATGAGAACCATATGGATTGATTAAGCATTTATGCCCTATATTTGAAGTTTGTAGGATCCATGATTCGGTCACAATTGGAATGTGAAAGAGGAGAGGAAATAGGTTAAATACATGTATTTAGTCATCATTGGCCCCATCTAGTTAGGAGTACTTTAGTTTATTTTTAGCCCATCTATTTCATATTTGCCAATGGATAGAAACACATTATTTTTGCATATTGTATGACAATGATGGCAATTAATAAAGTTGATGCTTCAATCTATGTGGCAATGCCTTGTTTATCTTGTGGTACTTGGTATGCATAAGATAAAATGATACCTAAAAGTTATTGATAACTCAAACAATAATATTAGCATAAATCATGACAAATTCATTTCTAGTTTCCATATGATAGATAAACTAGACTCTTTTGGTTAGAGAACCAGTAAGAGACATGAATCTCTTAGACATGATTAATCAATCTTCGCTAGTGGTAGTGGGAGAATGATTATCCTATTAGGTATAATACATGTGATGTATTTATATACCTATTGGATTTAATGCTAGTGCTTCAAATGGTGTTTGGAGAAATACCAATATGGATATCTTGAAGTGTTCAAGAATATCATAGATGAAGTACAAATTTGGTAAAGTGTAAGTTCTTGATGAGATCAATGAATGAAATACTTAAACCAAATGTTTGAGAACCTTATGAGTGATTATGATAGTGTATCATAGTGAACTCATGATTAAGGCATGGTGTTGTCTAAATCAACAAGGAGTCATACTCTAAGGAGTTAGAGGATGATTATCAAATAACTAATTTCTTCTTAAATAAAGAATACCCCACACTAATAAAGGACATTAAGAATCACAAGAAGTTGTGAGTTCTTATATCCTTGACAGATACACCTCAATTATCTATGAGATGAGTTGGTCATGTGATGAGTCAACTATCCTAAAATAAATATGAGGAACCAGATTTTGAGTTATGGTTTATGACCATTACATCCTAAATGACTTCCATGTGAACCATAAGGTATGACCTTGATGGTAGCACCCATTGGAATGAAATCCATAAGTGTGAATGAAGTCTTAAGCGTTAAGACACATGGATGACGTTTTGAGAAGGATGATGCTTGTTGATTGCAACTTAATGACTAAGAGATTTGTCATACGGATACTAAGACCGCATTCCTATGAGGAATAAAAACAAGGATGTGTACGTGACACAACCTATAAGGTTTATGAATACATTAATGCAAATGAAGTCTATAAGTTATAATGGATTAATCAATGTGATTGATTAAGTACAAGAAACTCAGAACTGTGATCTTTACTTTGATAATATAGTCAAAGGGTTTGACTGATATGTCAAAGATAAAGAAGGGATTTGTGATTTAGTGGGAGTGTATTCACATTCCACATGTTGATGTGAAATGGACATGTTCTAGAATGGAAATACAAAGTGGAAATTATCTTTAAGGAAGATAGAGACGTTTCCTATGTGATAGGAATAGAGATCTATAGAGATAATTCTCGAAAACCTCTTGACCTGAAAAGAGAGAGCATACATTGGCAATCTATACTGAAGGGTTCAGTGTGCATAGATTCAGTGGGATAAAACTTGTCCATGATACATGGAGTTGGTATCCCAAGGCCAAGTGTCCAATTCTTATGAAGAATGGAAACACTAAGAATAGATATAGATATATCATGTATGTAATCATCCCATCATCTTGCATGTATGGACATGGAAAGAACAAAACGCATTCATCATCTTGTATGTAGGACTTGACAATATGATATGCTCATCCTGATAACTCATATGTGGGACATGACGAGTGGATGTCTGTCTAGTTTTAGTAAGAGTTACTGGAATACCATAAGAACTTGATAAGTACTTGAGAAGTACTAGTTCTATGGAAATAAGAAGGGTTCATTGTAAAGAGTTACACTGATGTGAACTTCTAAAAAGGACAGAAAATTAATCACAAAATATATATGAGATATGTAAAAGTGAATGTTTTTTTATAAATGGAAATGTTCCAATAAAATCGTTTAAAAGGAAATGTTGAGTATCCATGTGTTAGAGAACACTAGTGGATACTATATGGATCTGCAAGTTCATGAGATGAACTTATAGATATTCCGGTCATTGATGACAAGTTAGTAGTACTTGGTCATGCAATGTGGCTAAAGATTAGCAAAGGAATATTACATGGCATATTACGGCGACCCCATCTCATATGTGTGACGTATAGTGAAGAGATGAGTGACATTCAATTAATATCGACTTTGGCAAGGTGTTGCCATAACTCACTATGTTAGCAATGTAGCACAGTAACATGTGGGACATGTTTGAAGATCACTATGAATATGATTCAAGGGTGATTGGCTCGCAGTGCAAGTGGGAGTATGTTGGTGTATATTCCCTGAGAGCCAATCATGGGATGATTGGTGGGATACATTAAGATTGATTTGATAAGAATCAAAGGCAAGCTTCCAATTTTTTTTTGTTCAGTCATATGAGATAATGATAGAATAGATTGAATGTCTAGAGAATGATAGTACTCAATGATGTATGCTTTCAGGTTAAGGACTTGAACGATGAGATCATACGGATGCTAAGAGTTTGTACATTCTTATTATGTCCCTAGTCAGATGTCATTGTGGAAGGTAGATAGACCGCAATGACACACAAGACTAGATTGTGGTGTTGGTTGATGACAGAATCTCATTAGTCATGATATGGAGATATCAAACCAAACACATAGGTACTTGTTAGAGAACAAGTTTACCAGACAGACCCACCGTGAGTTTGACACATGGAACCATGACATGATAGTCACAGTCAGTTCTCACAGTGATGGTGGTGAGTGTGATTCTTTGACCTAAAATCACTACACTCAACACATGTTGTTGGGTACACTTTGACATCATCAAACGCAGTACTGAAACATGGGTTGTTATAAAGGTGATGATTGGGTGGCTTTGACACATGGGGTTTTTGAGGGGTGAGTGATAGATATGGGATTTGTCCCTCCTGAGGGAGTTTGATATCCATGGCCACTTGATGAGTAGGATTGAGATAGGCATGTGCACACGTGTGTGAATCAGTATATGATATTGATGTCATACATATATCCTTCAATCTACTCTGAGATCAAGAAAGTGAATGAACGTTGACAGGATGACTGTTCCATGCCTTGAGTTCATTCGGGATATCAATGACAAAGGAATTATACATTCACTTTAACACCATTCACAGATTGTAGGATTAAAAGTTGTTCTCCAACTTTCTATTTCACTTGGGTAGCATTGATGTGTGACTAGGCACTGCTCTTTGCTTGTGAAGTCATAAGTGTTATGGACTTTCACTACCAACGTGAAATGGACCTGTAGGGTCACACACATAGGATTTAACCTGGAAGAGTAGTTTATCTACAAATGATATTTAGATTGATTACTAAAGGAGTTTAGTAGTTCAATTAAACACTCAATCAATTGATAGATCAATATCATAGTGTTCAAGGTGTTGGACCGATTGATTAGAGTATCGGATTGATTAGAACTGCAATTGACTAATTTTGCACAGTCTGCACTTACAATCGATCGGCTCATGTGATGAACTGATCGGCTCAGGTTGGTGAACCGATCGGCTCATGTGATGAACCGATCAGCTTAAGACAAGCTGAGATGACCGGTTCAAGGGTTGAACCGATCGGCTCAACTGGTCTAACCGAGATCGTTTGGAAAGTTAGAAGACTATTTTGCAAATACAATTTGTTTCACTTGTACAAATTTGATTTGGACATGGATTAATATTTGATTAATTGGAAACAAATTTGGAAGTCAATTTGAGTTGGACCATGAGCACGAACCGATCGGATCAGTAGTGAACCGATTGTCTCAGGTGCTCCAACTGATCATTTTAGGTGTAAAACAATCATCTCAGCTCCCCAACCGACTGTTTCATACTTGAAACAATCGGTTCAGGTGGCGCAGTTGGTTGTTTTGTGGAAAATCTCAAACCCTTCTACTCCTGCATTAATCCCGCATTGCCCGGGATAGAGAACCTTGTCCCATGACCCTCCTATATATATAGGGGTAGTGGGGGCTTCTCAGGTACACAACTCAGTGCACCAGTTGCTCTGTAAAGTTGTCATTCTCTCTAGTTTTGGTAACCGAGAGAGATCCCGAGCAAGTGCTACCCGATAAGGGAGGCACAATAAGGGAAAGACAACTGCAAAAAAGCGACTGGTGGTAGGAGAGTGTGTCGGTGACTAGTACACTGACATGAGGGTGCGACTCCTTCCGATTCCTTATGGGACAAGGAGATCGGAGTTCCGGGTGGTCCGTGTGGACTACTACAGAGGCGGGAGACTTCTACCTCTCAGAGGACACCTGTCAATCCTAACAGTCCTGGTGAGACCAGGAGCTGACAGTCCTGGTGAGACCAGGAGTTGACAGTCCTGGTGAGACCAGGAGCTGCACAGACATTGTCCCAGACCAGAGGTGAAGATCGTGCAAGCCGTGAGATAACGTCGCTGAGCAAGCCTCGGGACAAGGTACGCCTCTACAAACTATCCTTCCTACTGTATAGACATTGACGCATTTCCTTTGTTTTGGGTTTGGGGAGAAGAAATTTTTGTTTCCGCTGCCTTCTCTATCTCCCCTAAAACCCAACACCTGGTTCACCATATCCTTCTTGTTGTGCATTAGCTTGGTACGGTTTGGTTTGATGTGTCCCTCTTTATGGAAATAGTAGCAGGTAGTGCTACCAATCCTTCGTACGCCACCATGGGTCATGTGGCACTTGGGACACTTGGCTCGCTGAGGGACATCATCCTCATCAGTCTTTCTTTTCTTGTCATTATTGTTTGCATGATGGTTGTGGTTGTCACCTCTCCTCTACCATGTCCTACCTGGGTGGTCCTCGAGTTCTAGAGCAGCATCAAGGGCATTTTGTATTGTCCTATGGCATTGTCCAGTGAGAGCATAGTTGACATCATCCTTAAGACCATGAATGAACTTCTTGGTGAGGTGTAACTCATCAATCCCATTCTCCTATTTCTGAAGGATATGGAAACACATGGCATACCGCATGACAAACATGTCTCCACATTGTCGAAGATTGAGCCACTCCTCCCCCTTCTTGTCTATAGGGCCTCCGAATAATGGTAGTTCTTGAAAGTAGTCACAAACTCATCCCAAGTGAGGGGCTCAGCACCTGGGGCTCTGGAATCACAGAAATTCTCACACCAGTCACATGTAGGTCCTCGTATCATGTGTGCCCCAAACCAGACACGGGAGCCTTCAGAGCAGCCCAGGTCATGAAAGCAGTGCTCCATGATGCAAAGCTAGGCCTTAGCCTTCCCCTACAACATCAATCTCCTCCTCTCCTGCAAAGGATTCTAGCTTGGTCTTGAGGAAGTCGATGAGAGTCACTTCGTGTTTCCTTGTGTGGGCATCACCCCTACCTCCAATAGCATCAATCAACGCCCTAACCAACACATCATATGGGACTGATGGGTTAACCTTGGGAGGACTCTCAACATATTCATTCTTGTTGGCTGAGAAACTTTCCTCATTAGAATCCACATGGGGCTTGATCTTATTGGGATGAACGTTAGGGTTCATCTGAAAGGGAAGAGAGATGGTCATAAGCATGCAGAAAGATAGGATCCTACTAAGTGTCCATTCTAAGATTTGATTTGATACCACTTTTGTCATGACCTCCTTTCTGAAACCAAATACAACCTCAGTGGAAGTATTTTCATACACTGGAGATCATGACAAATTGTGAAATGATATCATTAAACCAAGAAAAATCCATAGAATAAGATAAACCACAGGGTACTTAATTACATGTCATTAACAAAAGGGATTCTGAATAATAGTGGTCTTTGAAAGTAGTCACAAACTCATCCCAAGTGAGGGGTTCGGCACTTGGGGCTCTGGTATCATATAAATTCTCACACCAGTCATGTGTAGGTCCTCATATCATGTGTGTCCCAAACCGGACACGGGAGCCCTCGGAGCAGCCCAGGTCATGAAAGAAGTTCTCCATGTTGTAGAGCCAGACCTCAGGCTTCCCCACAACATTGATCTCCTCCTCTCCTACAAATGATTCTAGCTTGGTCTTGAGGAAGTCGACGAGAGTCACTTCATGTCTCCTTATATGGGCATCACCCCTACCTCCAATAGCATCAGTCAACACCCTAACCAACACATCATATGGGACTGATCGGTTAACCTTGGGAGGACTCTCAACATATTCATCCTTGTTGGATAAGAAACTTTCCTCATTAGAATCCACATGGGGCTTTCCCTTGTCGGGATGAACCTTAGGGTCCATCTGAAAGGGAAGAGAGATGGTCATGAGCATGCAGAAAGATAGGATCCTACTAAGTTTCCATTCTAGGATTTGATCTGATACCACTTTTGTCATGACCTCCTTTCTAAAACCAAATACAACCTTAGCGGAGGCATTTTCATACATTGGAGATCATGAAAATTTTTGAAATGATATCACTAAACCAAGAAAAATCCATAGAATAAGATAAACCACGTGGTACTTTATTACATGCCATTAACAAAAGGGACTCTAAGTCCAACATGGAAGAGTTCAACAAATGATACTCCAACATAACATAATTAAAAGGAAAGATGATTGTCTAGAATGACATCCCACCGAGTAGGATCTGGTCACTACCCTTGAGTTGATGTATGTGTCTATACTTATTCTCTTTCTCCTCACCTGTAGACATCTCGTCCCCAACCATGCATTAGAAAAACATTAATTACTAAGTGGCATGAATATTCTAACATATACTAAATAATTGGAATACAAAATGATTATATATTACTCTTATACATTATGCATGAAAAATTAACATTTTAAAACTATAGAAAACTTGCACCTTAAATCACACATTTATTTAACTTAGTTATTATCTTTTTACTTAACTATGGTGGAGACATGTACTCTGGTACCTGGGTCTCATGACCTACACTCTGGACTGGGTCATCTTATCTGAATAGGTCTACACTAATGGCCTAGGCATCATGACATGCACTAAGGCATGGGTCATGTCTCTTAAGTCGACCTGCACTAAGGCCTGGGTCTAACTCCATAATTTGATGTCATCTTAATTATCATCTTAACTTTATTCTTATTTCATGAATCATATTGGGTTCTTATCCTAAAATCATAGCTTTAAGTCTTAATGAACTATTATATGATAAATCTTTGCATGAACTCATAAACTTCACTGAGGAACATATAAAACATATCTTGAACTTGAAATATTAAAGAATAAAAGTGTATAACTCATGAATATCTTACTTTGGCAATAATGAACGTTCAAGGATGCTAAGAAAATAAAAATTGAATACTCATGGGCATGGACCACTTACCTTTATAACTAGAATAGAATACCAAAAGTTCTCTTGGTGTCAACCCTTAATCAACATGTAATAATAAACTAAAGATTCTTAATTAGGTTTCTAAACCCTAATTACGTTGAGTTTGATGCTTCATGAAAAGCAACCCAAAATAGGTCATGAAACCTAGACCATTACTTAGATCTCAAAACACTAGTCAAAAACAATATATAGATCGTCCTCATCTGAGCTTTAGATTATTTTCTACAATTTATTGAAGATCAAACTAAAAGTGTCCAATCATCATCTAGATAATTAGAGTAATTCTATTACTAAAATTTTGAGTAACAAAACTATATTTACTAATATGCCCTTCATTATAAATTCATAGTCAAGGATGTTACAGGGACAACCTTAGTCATTTATCTATTAAAACCTTGTGCAAAAGATACAGGCATAAGTCTGTGCATTCCTGATTTGCCCTAAGCATTGTGTGACCCAAACCCAAGATGCGAGGGTAAATCTGTATTAACATGACCTGGATTCATCATGTTCCCCCCTCAACCTGTGCAAAGTAGCTCCATGGCTTGTACCGGAGGAGGCGGAAGCCATCTCTAGGAAACTTGGGCTACTCCATATCTCCTTGCATCCCTGTCATTGACTTTGATAGTGTGAGCCGAGCTTGGTGAGCCTAGGTTTGTTGACAATGGTGGCTGGCACAACTGCAGTTGCTTGCCGTGAGAACATGGTAGTGTTGGTATATATGCCCATAGAGCCATCCCAAGCAATTGCATGGAGTCAGATATTAATTAATCAATTAATATGATTATTTGGTTAATTAATTAATTCCAAAATATTCTAAATAATCCATGAGCATCTTAATTAACGTAGTCTTTCTGTATACTGATGGGTTTAGGAAACCCTGCCTCCTTTCGTCTCCTATTTAAAGGGGATTGATGGTCGATATCTATATAAGATATTGAGAGATGCTTTTCAGTTTACACTCACGTACATAAACCCTAGCCTTCACCATCCTCACGAGAGAAAGGGGAGCACCACGATGCTAGCATGTTGCCACACAGAGACTACTCCTTCCCGCCGACTTAGGAAGCGTGACATGGAGTTCCATTCCATCCACATGGACGAAGTAGAGATACAAACGCTGAGATGCCTGCATTCATAGGATGTCAACGACCATCCATATGCACTACAAGCGGCGTACATCACCGCACAAAAGGAGAACCACTAGATCTTTCCGCGACGCACTCAGCAAACGGGAGAGAAGTATTGTCTGTGTAGGCCAGCAACGTTACACACCATCGTGCAACGGGACATCATCGGACTTGCTCTATGATAAGGTATATCCCGTGAACACTCTTTCTGAATACGCTGTTGTCAATGAGATCCTATTTTGGATTGCGTGGAATTTATTTTTGTTGCTTCTTCTGCCCATGATTTCTCCACAAAACGCAATAGTGGTATCAGAGTAGCGTCGATCTACGACGCTTTGTTTCGATATGATCGAACCGTTGTATACTATTTTCTATGTTGCATATGATGTGAACTAAAACTGCTAATGTGCAAATCTAAACCTAATTCCACATACACTGCAGGCTTCTATTTTTGACGTTTCATTAGGGGTCGACTATGGAAAATCAATATATTGATTTTCCTAAGTGAACGGAAGTAAAATTTATTTAATGGGGAATGTCCAGCATTAAAATTACTGCCTTTGTGTACCTCGTATAGTCTGCATCGGAGTCGAAAATTTATTTAATGGGGAATGTCCCACATTAAAAGTACTGCAATTTTAATATGTATATATGTATATGTAGATATACCTATGATATCATACACGTTGCCTTTAAAATCTATTTTTTGTGGTGAATGCATGAACGGTTATGGCCTAGTTCCTCTTTTGTGGATGTTGTGAATGAATGTGGATGTTAATCTTGTGGATATGTTTGTTTGTGAATGCTATGGATGTATAACGGTTGTACGTGGATCCTTTGTATAAAGTATTCAGCTTGCATGCTGAGCCTCATCTCTTATTTCAAAGTGTAATTAATTCTTTCCCTTTATATTTGTACTCATATGATGTAATAGAGATAGGATTAGTTTTAGTCTTTGTAAACTTGATGTAAGGAGGCCACTTGAAGATCCAACTCCAAGGAGCATCCATGGAGAAGCACCATGAAGATCTAATTCCATGAAGCACATTGAAGATCCAACTCCAAGGAGCATCCATGGAGAAGCAACATGAACATCCAATTCCAAGAAGCAACTTGAAGTTCCAACCTCACGGAGAATCCATAAAGTTGTTCATTGTAATTTTGATCCTTAAAGGTTGATTCACAGGTGTTGTTGCATGAGATGCATAAGACCTTAGATGGACTATAATCCTTTGTTTCTCCAAAGGATTACAATATTATGGCCATAATCGATGTATTTGTGTTTGTGATTGTATGTCTATCGTTTTTGGTTGTAGATATAGTAGTATATGATACATACTATAAGTATGTGGTATTTGGATATTATATGTATTAATAAAACCCCTCAATTAATAATATTAAGTTTTAGTTGCCTTCTATAAGGCTACACATATGAAAAGCTTGATCAACTATGTGTGGGCACGCCTCTGCGTGGTACACTGTCTATCTCATGGAAGTGTGTGGGTCTGCCTCCGTAGGGTGCACACTCATTGTGTTGTCTTATGGGTTGGACTTAACTAGGGAACCTTGATAGGATCAAGTACCTAGAGGCACATAGATGCATCATGGTAAGGAGTTGTACATGATCATCTATCCAAGAGTCGCATATGATGCAATTGGAAAAAGTTGTCTACCTTAGTATTTGGTCTTTGACGTAGGCGTTGGCTATGCATTGATCCAATTATTTTGGATCTTGGCTCACTAGAAGGTTGTATGCTACAATATTTTGAGTTAATAGTGAGGGATATCAATTTGAATAAAATGGTGGGAGCATAATTAATTAAAGGCCTAATTAATCTCATTTATCAAATCTTTACAAGTCAAAATGTTTTGGACTAAATGCAAACTTTTTCTTTTGTAGCAATCAAATGGCAAACAACACTCACACTTTCTCATTGCGATTGGTCATTGAGAAGGACAAACTTACCGGAACCAACTTTCAAAACTGGTTTAGGATGCTGAGAATTTTTCTCACACGTGAGCGTAAGCTCTATGTCCTTGAAACAACAAAGCCATTGGAACCCGCCTCAAATGCGCCCAAGGCCAAAAAGGATGCTTACAAGAAGCACCTTGATGATGTCGTGGATGTCAAGTGCCTAATGTTGTTCTCAATGAACTATGAGTTGTAAGAGCAGCATGAGAAAATGAATGTCATGGAGATGGTAACACATCTCAAGAACATGTATCAGCATCAAGCAAGACATGAGAGATATGATGTCTCCAAGGCTTTGTTTAGGAGCAAGATGAAAGAGGGAGACCCAGTTGGCACCCATATACTCACTTTGATTGGGTACGTGGAAAGCCTATCCAAGCTGTGATTTCCCCTAGGTCAAGAGTTGGCCACTAATGTGATTCTGCAATTGTTTCTTGAATCATATAGTCATTTTATCATGAACTACAACATGAACAATCTTGACAAGTCATTGTCAGAATTGTTGGGCATGTTGAGGACAGCTAAAGCACAGATGAAGAAAGACAAGCCCAAGTCTGTGATGATGATCAGCAGGACAAAGGAAAAGTCAAAAGGAAAAGGCAAGGCTAAGAAAGGTTCTAAAGCCGGGCAGAAGACAAAGTCATCCGCGCTCAAAGCTAAAGGTGGGATCTCCAAAGAAGGCAGTTGTCACCATTGTCACCAGGCTAGACATTGGAAAATAAATTGTCCTCTCTACCTGGAGGAACTGAGGAAGAAGAAGTAGGGGATAGAGATCTCCACTTTAGGTATATACGTTATTGAGATAAACTTAAATACTTCTTCATCATGGATACTGGATACCGAATGTGGATCTCACATATGTTCAAATATGCAAGATCTGATAAGAAGTAAGCCTTTATGAAAGGGCCAAGTTGAGTTGTGGGTCGCTAATGGAGCAAGAGTTGCTGCCACCGCAGTTGGAGTTATTATTTTATCTTTGCCTACGATCCTTGTAATAGAATTAGAGAATTTCTTTTATGTATCTGCCATTAATAGAAATATTATTTCAGTATCTTGTATGGATAAGAGTGGATTTGAATTTCACATTAAGAATGGAATGATTTCTATTTCTAAAGATGAGATCATTTATGGCAATGCCCCTATGTCTTATGGTATCTACTTGTTAGAACTTGAGACTAGCATATACAACGTAAATATTAAAAGGCTAAAACTTAACAACTCAAACAAAACATACTTATGGCATTGTCTTCTTGGGAACATAAATGAGAAACACATATCTAGACTCCATAAGGATGGTTATCTAGACTCTTTTGATTTTGAATCATTAGAGACATGTGAGGCTTGCTTATTAGGTAAGATGACCAAGACCCCTTTCACTGGACACAGTGAGAGAGCTAGTGATTTGGTAGGGCTCATACATACTGATGTATGTGGACCTTTTAGATCAAATGCTAGAGGAGGCTATCAATACTTCATTACCTTCACTGATGACCTTAGTAGGTATGGCTATGTATATCTTATGAAACACAAGTCAGAAACTCTTGAAATGTTCAAGACTTTCATTAATGAATTAGAGAAGCAACTTGGTAAGAGTATTAAATCACTCTGTTCAGATCAAGGTGGTGAATACTTAAGCCAAGAGATTGAGGACCTTCTGAGAGACCATGGTATTGTATCATAATGGACTCCACCTAGTACACCACAGCATAATGGTGTGTTAGAAAGAAGGAATCATACATTATTAGACATGGTATGATCAATTATGAGTTCATCCGAACTTCCAATATCATTCTGGGGATATGCTCTTGAAACTGCAGTGTTTACACTTAACCGTGTACCTTCTAAATTGGTTCAAAAGACACCATATGAGATATGGAATGGGAATCGTCCCAATTTGTCTATGTTAAAGATTTGGGGATGTGAAGCTTATGTTAGGAAACAATTTCCTGAAAAGCTTGGTCCAAATCGAAAAAATGCAATTTTTTTTATACCCCAAGGAAAGTCCGGGATACTACTTCTACACCAACTGACAACAAAGTGTTTGTTGCTAGGACTGCTTTATTTCTTGAAAAGGAATTTATTTCCAAAGGAATCAGTGGGAGGAATGTTGAGCTCGAATAAGTTCGAGATCAACAAGAAAGCAAAGAACCTGAGGAGGTATATAAGGAACATGAAGACTCACAAACTGTTGTGGAATTTCAAGTTCCAAATGTAACATAGGAACCTCATAGGTCTAGTAGGACATGACTTGAGCCTGAGAGATTTGGATTTCTTGTGACTCAATATAGTGACGAATTCGGCATAGTAGATGAGCCAACTTCCTATCTTGAAGCTACTAAGGGACCAGAATCTGACAAATGGCTCAAAGCCATGAGATCTGAGATGGAATCCATGTACACCAACATGGTATGGACCTTGGTGGATCCACACGAAGGGGTAAAACCCATAGGGTGCAAATTGGTCTTCAAGAAGAAGACTAACATGGATGGAAATGTTCAAACCTATAAAGGTAGATTGGTTGTGAAGGGATTCTGTCAAATTCAAGGTGTTGGTTATGATGAGACCTTCTCACCAGTTACCATGGTTAAATCCATCAGGATCATGCTTACCATTACATCTTATCATGACTATGAGATTTGGCAGATGGATGTTAAAACAACATTCCTTAACTGGAATTAACTTCAGGATGTGTATATGACACAACCTGAGGGTTTTATCGATCCAAGGGAAGCCAATAAAGTTTGTAAGCTATAAAGGTCAATCTATGGATTGAAGCAAGCATCTCGGAGTTGGAATCTACATTTTGATGAAGTAGTCAAAATGTTTGGCTTTAGTCAAAATGTTTGGCTTTAGTCAAAATGAAGATGAACCTTGTGTTTACAAAAAGGTTAGTGGGAGCACAGTCGTATTTCTCATATTGTATGTAGATGAGATACTATTGATGGGAAATGGCATCCCTACTCTTTAGACAGCAAAAGGTTGGTTGGGGAAGACCTTCTCTATGAAGGATTTAGGAGAAGCATCCTATATACTAGGAATTAAGATATATAGAGATAGATCTAGAAGGCTTCTAGGCCTAAGCTAGAGCATATACATTGACAAGGTGCTAAAGAGGTTTAGCATGGAGGGTTCTAAGAGAGGTAACTTGCCCATGTCCCTTGGGGTTACGATCTCTAAAGCCCAATGTCCTAGTTCATGTGATGAACGGATGTGCATGAGTAAGATCCCATATGCATCAGCAATTGGATCTATCATGTACGAGATGTTATGTACTCGTCCTGATGTGTCATATGCTTTGAGCATGATGAGTCGGTATCAGTCAGATCCAGGTGAATGTCACTAGACAGTCGTAAAGAACATCCTAAAGTACTTGAGAAGGAATAAGGATCAATTCTTGGTATACGGTGGTGAGGAAGAGCTCGTGGTAAAGGGTTACACCGATTCTAGCTTCCAAACTGAAAAAGATGACTACAGAACATAATCTAAATTGTGTTTTACCTAAACATTAGAGCTGTGAGTTGGAAGAGTTCCAAGCAAGAGACGGTTGCAGATTCTACAATAGAGACCGAATATATTGTCGCATCTAATGCTACAAAGAAAGCTGTGTGGAACAAGAAGTTCATTTCTGAACTTGGAGTGGTTCCAAGTGCTAGTGATGCAATTGAGTTGTTTTGCGACAACAATGGAGAAATTTTGCATGCTAAAGAAACAAGATCGCACCAACATTCCAAACATATTCTAAGATGGTTCCATCTCATACGAGAGATTGTATAGTGAGGAGATGTGAAGATTTGTAGAGTACCTACAGAAAGCAATGTGGCTGACCTGCTCACAAAAGCACTTACACAATAGAAACATGACAGACATGTTTGATCACTTGGATTGAGATTCATGAGTGATTGGGTATAAGTGCAAGTGGGAATCTGTTGATATGTATTCCCATAGAGACTGTCATTTGATGATTGTAATGGGACACTATGTAAATGATTTGTAATACTACATTGATCATATCAATAAAGGCAAGTTTCCAATCTATATGTTTGTGTTTTATATTGTGAGATGACCATAAAACTTATAGATGTCTATAGAATAATATACTCAATGACATATGTCTTTGGGTTGATAACCTAAACAGTGATATCATATGTATGCTAAGAGTATGTATTCTTGTTTGTCCCTAATCGGTTGTTATTGTGGAAATATCCATAGACATCAATAACACATAAGATTAGAATGTATGTTGGTTGATAGAAGAATCTCATTATCCATGATATGGAGATATCAAACTAAATACATAGATATTTGTTAGATAATAGTGTATCGGACAGACCCACCTTGAGAGTGACACATAGATACCATGATTGGTAGTTAGAGTCACATCTCATAATGATGGTGGTGATTATGGTTCTTAGACCTGAAGTCACTACACTTATAACATGTAGTTTGGTGTACTTTGACTTTATCCACTGTGGTCCTGAATAAGGATTGCCATAAAGATGGTGTTTGGGTGCACTGTGACACATGGGGATGAATGTGAGTGTTGTAGATGGAATTTTTCCTTCCTACGGGAGTTTGATATTCCGGCCACTTGATAAGCGAGACTGAGAAACACATGGCCATGTTGATGTGAGTCAATATGTGATATTGAGCTTAAATATATCTCAGACAGTCTACTCTAGTTCAAGGAACATGGATTGAACGTTGAATAGGATAATAGTTCCATGACTTGAGTTCAAACTGGATATCAGCGACAAAGGAACTATACAATCACTATAACACCATTCATGAATGATAGGTTAAGTTGTTCTCCAACTTCTCCAATTACTTGGGTGGCAATGAAGTCTTGTTAGATACCAATCATTGCTTTTGAAATCCTAATATGAATATAGATATCACTGCCAATGTCATTTGGAGCCTATCGGGTCACACACATAGGATGTGTTGGAATAGGAATATAATTGTGGATTTGATTGGAATTGTTCCAAATCACATTGATTACTAAAATGTTTATGTAATCCATTAGAATAATATTGGAATATATTAAAATGTTTGAGCCAATTAATTGGAGTGATTCGCTCTAAGTGGAAGTGGGAGTATGTTGGTATATATGCCCATAGAGCCATTCCGAGCGATTGCATGGAGTCAGATATTAATTAATCAATTAATATGATTATTTGGTTAATTAATTAATTCCATAATATTCTAATTAATCCATGAGCATTTTAATTAATGCAGTCATTCTGTATACTGATGGGTTTAGGAAACCCTACCTCCTTTAGTCTCCTATATAAAGGCGCTTGATGGCCGATATCTATATGAGATATTGAGAGAGACTTTTTAGTTTACGCTCACATATGTAAACCCTAGCCTTCACCATCCTCGGGAGAGAAAGGAGAGCACTGCAATGCTAGCATGACGTTGCACAGAGACTACTCCTTACCACCAGCTTAGGAAGTGTGATGTGGAGTTCCATCCCATCCGCATGCATGAAGTAGAGACATAGACGCTGAGATGCCTATGTTTGGAGGACGTCAATGACCATCCACACATGCTACGAGCAGCGTACACCACCGCATGAAAGGAGTACCACTAGATCTTTCCATTACGCACTCAGCGAATGGGAGAGAAGTATCATCTGTGTAGGCCAGCAACGTTGCACGCCATCATACAGTGGGACATCACCAGACTTGCTCCATGATAAGGTATATCTCGTGAACACTCTTTTTTAATACGTTGTTGTTGATGTGATCCTATTTCGGGTTGCATGGAAATTTATTTTTGTTGCTTCTACCGCATATGATTTCTCCACAAAACCTAATAGGTAGAATAGTCAAAATTGGGAACATGTAGAAGGCGACCAATGAAGGGAAAACCAGGAGTAACAAATGATTCACACAGTCGAGTTCATCAAGACTGACTAGGGTTAGCAGTGTGAGAGTGAATGTATTTGGGAAAACGATGTGAACAACCATTGGAGGCAAAATTGGGTTATTGATGCTTACCTCTCCTCAGTCTAAATTGAGGGATGGGGATCTTTGAGGAGGTCTGAGATAGTCTCACCAGTCCTTTCCGTAGCATGGGGGGTGTTCTCACTGTCGATGAAGCTTCTTGAGCTTCAAGCAAGTCGAGCTCGCAAAGAGAACCCACCAAACCATGCTACTAGGTGGCAATTGGAAAAGCTCTGCGGAGTCACGAGGATGCTCCCTATCAAGTTAATTTGTTTGGAATGGCTCTTGTTCCAGGAACATCTACAGCGAGCTCAAGAAGGAAGATGGCTTGGTCTCGATGATTGGGGTTGAATTGTTGGAATTAAAGTTAGATGGGGAGCATAAGAAAGCTAGGCAGAGGTCACTCATGCACTGGTTTCGAACTAGGAGGCTCCTAGATGTGTCTGCAAGCTCACACCGCCAGAGGGAAAACAATAGTTTTGGGCATTTTTGATATATGGGGACTTAGGTTTAGTACTTGGGCTCAACTGGTTCATAATGTTTTGTTGAGTCCATTGATAGTGAGATATTTGGAAGACATGGAGTGGAGAGGGTGATGGAGGTTGACGAGTAGTCTTGATTATGTTCCCCCTCAATGTGAATTTTGCGCAAGGTAGGAGATGAAGTCTGTCTCCTTGAACTCCATCTGATGGTTCATAGTGAACCCAAAATTAAATTGCAGTACATGATGTGCTTCTAGGAAGATCTTAGGTTAAATCAATGAAATCGAATGTATTATTTGATACCTAGAACAATTATTATAGTTTATGTATCTTTTCTTCTTAAACTCAATTGGCCTAGCTAGGATCATCCAAAACAAATGAAATTTTTCACACTTGCTAAAATGAACATGTTGAATGAAAATGTCAACTCAAATATCCCATTTGAGTTAAGAAATTAAAGGCTTTACATGATTTGGCATTCAGTGTAAATTATGTGCTAGAAATTAATTTGTATGTTAGCATTATTGATAATTGTAAAATATACACTAAAATTAGGGGTGTTACATTCATTACTTAGCTTCCCTTGCCTTGTTAATTAGACCTAAATTTTATAGGGTTAGAGTTGGTTTTGCTCATTCTCTCTAATAAGTTCTTACTTGACCAACCTAGTGTAATACAAAAAAACCAAAGCTAAACCCTTGAATACTATACTTTACATGAGGAACATATACCAAAACAAATTAAGTTCTAGTACTCCTCTCTCCCTTGGGTTTGACCCCAACATGCCATCATCTATACTACTCCTGATCTTGTGTGCTTGTAGATTTGTTTAAGAGTGTTTCCAAACCGTATTTATAAATATTTGAAAGACCCTATTATGTGCCTAAGGCACATCCAATATGAACTCAATTGTTTCGGAGTAGCCCTGGTGAACTCATCACTTATTTGGGCCTCAATGATCGGTTTATTTTGTATGAACTTGGCTAATTTATTCAAAAAATATCACCATTAAAACAAGACATTAAATTAAGCAAAAGAAAACTAAACAAAACTTGGTTCAAGAATTCATCCGGTTTCTTATCAAATTGTTTGATTTCATGCCCTAAAGAAATTTATTTGATTCTAGTACCATGCTTGATTTAACATCAACTATTGTTGATTTGAAAATGAGAACTTGATCGATTTTACCGTGAATGTGGACGAGTTTACCTCTAACTCAATGAAATTTGAGGTTAAGATCCAGAAACATATTTGTAAGTGTTCAAACTCCGATCTAACAATATGTAATACTATATTTACTTATAAAAATATATAATAGGGAGAAGCATTAGATCTTCATATATTCAATATAAAAGGACCAGGGTGTATGTCATATATATTTTTATCCTTATTGAGGCTAAATAAAACATTATTATCAACTTAGGTTAACTGCACATTCAAAAACTGAAATTACACACTTTTTTTCATAAATCATCTCAAATCCAACATCATTACACTTAAAACCATTCATGCAATATTCGAACTAGGATTTTCTATCCACTTGGTTCGTAACTGTTAGTTGTTTACATGAATTCAAGGTTTCTATTTACTTTGTACACTGGCATTCATGAATCACACAAAAAGGATTAAGTATTTTCACTTTGGTTCCATTTTAGAATTTGGGTTTCAGATCAACTCATATGATAATAAATTAGAGTAAGAAAGAAGGCTAATCTAGGGTTAAGGTTAACCTGGGTTTGGATCACTACACATGTACAAAGAGCATATAAACACATATGATAGATGTCTAAGCAAGCACACCACACTTAACTACAATTATATCTTGTCCGACATGAAATACCATAGGAGCTACTCAACCATGCCCAAAAAAAGGGTTCTACTTATTCATAATCATGGATCAGTGAAAAAGAGAACAAATAGTAGAAACATACATCGTATGATAAGGTAGGAAGTTCACAAATGAAGTTAATGAGAGGGAGTGGAACTAAATGTATGTATGAATGCGGTATGAATCAACCATATGATATCTAGAGTCATCCCAAATCTCCTACTCTGAACTAGGCACAGAAAACATGGATTATATGCTTGTACGTGCTAAATGACGATGTGTCCCGTGTTAACATACCAATCTATGTTCCATATGACAGTTCCTTACGGGAAATAAATGTGAAGGGGATAGATTTTCTCATCCCTCATTGGCTCAAACACACATAGATATATGCAATACAAAAATAGATGAACACTCATTTTTGTGTTTGGGTCGAAAAACCACAATTTGACCCGTAAAAGGGGACAAAACAACCCTCAAGTTATGCCTCACTACCATTGATTAATTGTGGTCTTCTCGATTACTTCTCATGCCAAATTTACCTCTCTTTACTGCTTCCTTTTCAACTTTTCTTCAATGTTACTTCCCAATTGGGTATGTCTCACTGACCACCCCAATGGAGGTCATCAGTGTTCTCTCAAGGCCTTATCAGACTCAATCTGCTACTCAAAACCCTTACCTAAGGCCTCCTACTCCAACTTGATCACCCTCTATTGATTTTGTCATTGTGGGGGTTTAGTGTCTAGCACAAGGAACTATATAGGAGATGGTGCACAACAATAGTTCAATCTTCCATTCCCCATATCTGACTTGATGTACCACAGTCCACATTGGTCCTCAATCCACTATGTAAACCTTTGAACTGGCCCTTAGATCTCCCTCTATGGTACAAAAACCTAAGAATACTAGAAAATCATAAAAAATCATACCTTGCTTAGAAAATTGCCATAACTATATTATTTTGATCAAAAAAATCTAAGGATCACAATAAAAAAATTAGTCTCAAGTAGTAAATCTCACTAGATATTACTGATGATATTTAGAAATTATAAATTTCACTCTTTGAATCATTTAAATAGTATAACATGGTCAAGTATAATTTTACTCTAACCTATGCTTCTTTTAGATTTAGCTTGATTCCATATAATCTAAGCGGTGCACACATTTCCATACAAAAAACCCATATATGTATTTTGATGAAGAATATGTAATTTATAACCATGTTGCCTTATATTTGGGTTTGAAACTATTTGCATATTGGTTTATGAGAATTATGATATATGTGTTGATACACATTGAATCATGTCTTAAAGTGGCATTTACTTGGGGATAGAATATTATAAAAAGAACCTTTTTATGTTAAAGATGATTATGACAAATCTGAAATCCCTGATTCTAGTAGTTTTTATCTAACCCTAGGTAATCTATCTAAGAAGCCATAATTATGATGGAAACCTTACATAACCTTGTCACATGAAATAATAACATAAATGAAGTCATTTTAACTTAATAGTGTTTTTAAGCAGTATTAAAATTGTTGGGTTACGGTATAGGTTTTGGGTGACCCTAAACAGACAAGAAATATATGATACAATCCTAATAACATATATAACCTAATGTATACTGTGGTTTTGTGCCTTTGATCAGGTTTGACTGAGTCAACTGACTCTTATATTGATTAGGAATTTGAACCATGTATATGAGAATCAACGTTAAAACCTAAATTACACACAAAGCGATCAATAGGATGGGTTGGTAGTAACATAGTTTAAGGTCATCTCCTAAAGAAGTCAATGCAATTCACCACAAAACAGTTCGAATTAATCATGCAATTCAAACAAGCAAATGGTTGATTTGATCAAATCCTAAATGAAACTAAAGGATGTCATGGATTCTTTGTTATGTGATCAATTAAAAACAAAGGTATATGATACCAAGACACCTATTAATCATGGATAAACACCCATACAAAGCAAATATGATTTCCTCTTGTCCATATTTGAACTACATTATAACAAATGATCCCCATCTATTAGTCACCTAGATGGTTGGATTATTGTCTTCCAACAAATAACCTAGCACAAGAGACTAAGTTCTCTTAGATTACTCGATAGAGAATCATGTATCTAATTTCATTACTTGAACAATGAGATTTTGCATGTAGGAATTCCTACTCGTTTCCATGTTATAGAACGATAGCTCTAACCAACCTTTACTAAATTTTTATCCCTCTTGGGTATAAAATTCTAAGGAAGTAGAATAATGTGGTCATTGATTCCCATAGATACTTAATAATAATAATTAGAGAAACAAGAGTGAAATCCGTAGTATAAAACAAGTTGTTCATCACATGAATAATAAGTGTCATATAGGCACTAAATAAAATGGAAACTACTCCATGTTCATGGGTTATACATAACAAAAAATGTATATCATGAATATTCAACTTCCATTAATAAAAAGAAGGAAAATAAAGAAGACAAGGAGAAATGAAATATGACACTAATAGAAGAGAGAACCTCTACTAAGAGTTGTACTTGAATCTTTTTAAGTTTAGAGAGAGAGAAATCTTCCTCCATAGCTTTTCTCTTCTTCCTTTTAGCCTCTTCTAGAGCAGAGTTGCCTTTGGAGTCATCCTCCTATTGTTTCTCAAGCCTAGAAGAGAATCAAATGAATAATATATCCTATCACACCTACTCTTGTAGACCTAAAATTTTCCCACTTACAAGAGGTTGCACGATGTGCACTAGGTTACATTATGCTCCTCCGTAGTTTCTAAAGGTCAATCCTAATATCTTCTCAAGCATGATGGGTCAAGGAAGCGACACGATACATCAAGAATTTTGCTAAATGATCACTATTGAGATTACAAGGCATGTCACTTTTAGGACATGACGTACATTCTTATGATTGAGTTGGTTGTCTCTACTGAATTGAGACGGCGTGCTTACTGAAGTTGATGATTCTAGTGGATATTGGTGTCAGGAATGGCATGAAGGTGATACAACATCATGTGTCAGAGTCTATGGAGCTTGAGTGAGCATTTGGACATGGGCACATCATGCACAAATGGGTGCACGATGTGTCTCTATGTAGATAATTTCAAACTTTGCTCCTTTAGATCCTTGTTTGGTGACAAAGGTAACATCAGTTCCATATGAAATAGAGTTTCATAGTATCAATATTGAAATATCTTTGACTAGACCAAATGACAGTTGAAAGGCTAATTACATTAATTATACAATTACAAGTCTAAAATAGTCATAGCATAATTTTTTTATCAATTAAAGCATTAAATTAGAGTATAAAAGGTAGTATGAACTATGTTCATCAATGACTATATAGTCCATTTGGACTAGAAGCATGCAATAGAATTCTTTTGACATATTTGATTTCTATGGTACTTCTTCGGCATATTCTATTAGTTGATATATTGTTCCCTATGATAGGTTTTTTATTTATATATTTACTTTCTTTCTAAACGAAAACCTTAATGAGATATTTTTATAATAACCTTGTGCACTTGCTTGCAAAGTAAGTGCACAAAAATATTGAGGTTCATGGTATATATGTAACATGCCAAATTTTGATACTAAATTGAATTTTGAGCTATTAGACATCATTCCCACAAATGGAGATTCTCTTTTGCTAAATTTTAATGCATATTTGCATTGAAATTGAGTTATTTTGAAATTCAGGGGCTAAAATGCAACTTTATCCTCATTTTCATCTAGTAATCTCAATTGGGACCCACAGTTGAATAGTTTAAACCAATTATGAACTATTGACATTGGAATTACACAAAAATTGTAATTTTGATTATTATATAATCATAATTATATTAATCAAGAGAGTAGTTTTATTAGTGACCTCATTATAAAAAATATGGGAATTAGTATTTCTAAAATTTAGATTAATAAAAATTAAAGGCATTGATAAAATTATGGGTCTAAAGGTTTAGTAACATAAGAGATATAAATACTTGAAGTGAAGTAAATTAAGGACCAAGAATGAATCAAACCCCAACTTAATTTCACGATCACTTGGTAGTGACCGTCCCTACCTGAGCTAACCTTAGGAACCCTAACTTTGTTTTTATATAAGAACAATGGAAAGATTTCTCTCTCTTTTTTGCCATTTTTGGTGACTAATCGTGTTCTAGATGCCATCGGTTCCCCTACCTAAACGACTGATTAAGAAGTGAACCCTATCCTAGCACCGCCCTACCATTCTCCTCCTCTCTAGGAAATAGAAGCATTTTCATTATAGGTCAGCACCCTCCTTGTACATCTGATAGCAGCACCCCCAACATTGTCCCTTTGCTTCTTAGTTCCCTAACATATATATGCAATATCTCTATAGCCTTGGACATGAGAAAGCACTGACCATCAATAGGACCTACAACCTTCCTGAACATGTCACCACCTCCTTAGTTTCTTGGATCATTGTGGATCCTCCTCTAACACCTACTCCATCTACCATAGACCTATAACCATGCATAGGACTTGCAAACCAACCTCTCAAATCCCAGGATCAGGATGAGCATCACCCCATTCCTGATCCAATACCTACCCAAGACTTGCAAACCCCAATGCATCCACCAATACTTGTGCTCCATCTATTTCCAAACCTCTGACGACCTTCTCTGAAGCCTAAACCACCTTGTCGCCTACAAAAGCAAGGTCTTCTAACCTTTATCCCCACCATCCACCTACTTCATCGTGTTGGTTAGTCCTACTACCAACACCTCCTACTTGTTGGCCTCAATGCCACCTTCTAGACTCCATCGTGCCTTCGGCCACCCTAGATCGCACAACCTACAAACCCACCACCCATTGTCCAGATTTGTAGTAGACACTCATTCCTTAGATCAAATAATAGATGTCATCCAAACCCCACATCCTTTTGGAACCAGGTAATCCTTTGACCATGAGCTAGAGTAACCTACAACTATTCTAGTCCTCCAACAAGCTCTCCCTTACTTCCATTGAACTCAATTTCACCACCATTTGTGAGGGACATTGTCACCAACCTCAGCCCAACTTCTTGACACCACTATAGGCTCCAACAAAGTCTGCTACACCCCAAAAATCACTCGCCTACATCCAAGGTTGCACGATTCAGATCTCCAGCCAAGGAGGATTCATGGACAACTTATTCATCGGTTTTTAGTCATTTTTACATGCATATTTTCTTTGGTTTTGTGTACCTATTCATCATTTACATGATCAATTATGCATGAAATATTATCGTTAGCATGTTCCACTTAAATGCATCAAAATTATGCAATTCTACTATTTTGAATAGTTTGAGATCATCTCAAGTACTTATGTATGTTTTTGTTTCCTTTTAGGTACCACAGGAGTCCCACATACTCGGTACTACTGACTTCACAAGTCGGTAGTATTAAAATCACATCAGTAGAAGACCCAAGCAATTGCTCAGACTCGATACTATAGACTCTACCAGTCGGTAGTACCGAATCATGTCAGAGAGGCGCATGAAGGGAAGCGAGCAATCTTGGTACTATCGACTCTGTGAGTTGGTTGTATCAAATTTACGTCAGAGAGATAGAACTTGCTCAAAATAGAGACTCAGTACTATCTACATTGTTCGGAAGTATTGACATTGTGGGCATGCACGACAACACTAAGGACTAAGTACTACCGACTTCCCAGTCGGTACTACCGAGTCTGCCCGATCAGGCAATCCAATGGCAGTTCTTGAATCTAATGGTTGGCATTATTTCACACCCTAAGTGGCTCTTATGACTTAAGTGGAGTGCGGCCAGACCTAATTTTGAGCCGGTTCCATTGCACGACACCCGAAAGAAAGGAGAGGAGAGAATGGAACAAAAGGCTACATCTGGGATGATACGAGCACCTCTGGTGAGTGATTTTATAGCCAAAAGACAGCAGATCAAACGTGCGTCGAAGGGGATCATATGGACCAGATATTCCCCAAGATTTACTTTAGATTTCTAAAAATTTTCACATTTTTCTCCTTACTTGCTATATATTTGACTATGAAACCATGTGGGGCTAATCCCCTTGATTCCTTAGGACCCCGGAGTATCCCGGATATGCATTGTACCTAACTTTTATGCATTAATATAGCTATTGCTCCTAATTTCTGGATAGAAACCTATGAGATTTTTAAGTTCTATTTGTGCTTGATCACCATAGATATATAACTAGATCTTTAATCATTTGAAAGAAGGGTTAAGTGTGGCAACACATCCCACTATCACACAGATAGCGAGGTGTTACGCGAAAACATGCGGAAAACCCTTTAACCATAGATTACCAAAAACACATGTTAATTAAAACCAATTGCGGAAGGCTGATAAACTGAGAAACTATTACATTCAAATCCTCATCCTGCAAAGAAACAGATTAGATAAACATTTACGAGCCCTGATACGTGTCCACAGCTTAGAGCAACAGCTGTCTTGTCATCTCATGAGTTCATCACCTGTTAAATGTACATAAAGGCCCACATCCGGCCAACAGTAGGATATACAAAATGTCAATGATTATACATCGTGAAAAAATGTCAAAACACCTCCAAGGACCTGAGAGTATAGGGATGACTCTAAGACTCTACTACAAAACACCCAGAACAACAGCATATCCATTGCTTGCCTTCTACTACTTGTCTAGCTGCTCGGCCGCAACTCCGTGACCACCACCACGTCTAGCTCAAACACCTGAAAACCAGCGGGGTGAGACAATCGAACATTATCCCAGCGAGAAACATAACTCCCCTCCGAAACTATAAAACCAGAAGGATAAAGCAACAGCATAAGATAAAAAGTAAAATGTAGAATAATAACAGTCTATACAACATGGCTATTCATACCATCAATCTTACCAGGCTGTATGGAAGACATATCATCAACTATTTCTTTATGGAACATAAGATTACAAGATCTTATCGCATAACATGAGAAACATATAAGTAATTGTATGTATAATAAGGTTAACTACGCAAGCAAGGCCTCAACAAATGATCCGTGTTTTGCCTTAAGCAATAAATACTATACGGCTGAATTACATATTTTATGCCCTGAGGAAGTGAACCGTACCGTTCAAATCCAACCTTCGGCTGCGAAGCCCAAAACCGGTGCCATACAAGGTCAATGGAAGAGCCGGACTCCACTACCTTTCCCCTCGTGGTCAGTGCCCAAGAACCATAGCAGGACCACAGTCTCATGCTCGAGTGGCCTCAGCCACAGGGTCAGCTCCACAGGCTACCCTTCCTCTAGCCCACCTCGGTATAGGTCACTGCGCTAGTATCTTTGAGCCACGGGCCAGTTCACCGTGCTCTGAGTCATGAATGTGTTCATGCTCTTCATATCACATATTCGAAGCCATGGGCATGTTCACCATGCTCATCACATGTCTGAGTCTACAACCGAAGTTGCACTCTTACCTCCTCACTTTAGGCTAGGAGAAACCTCGCATACTCAACAATATGCGCTCCGGGTTACCCCGTAGGAGAACCCATTTCACCATCACCAGCTCCTGACGATGATGGATCTATGGGCAAACTACATGATATATTCCACTGTGATTAATTAGTATCTTTTATATGGATTGCAAGATTCAACCAAGTTGTATAACATGCAACTTATAACAAGAAGTAAATAACATAAAACTCAACATTATGATTTCACTGTAATCAACATTCTCCTGATCCATCACAAGGATCCAACATCATATGTTATCACTTGGCCTCTTGCCAATCATCTGGATCCATCTCAAGGATCATCACATACCATGGGATCTCAATCCCTCATCACATAGTGCCACTGCCTCTCAAGGCTTGCATCATCATCATGGGATAGCAGTCCCCAATACTTTAGTCAAGTACATCATACAGATTATCTCAATATCAAGAGTAACCATCACAACAGAGTTACTCAACATATACCTATACTTCATAGCCCTTTTTACTTGGCTATGCAATACCTGCATGGTTAGAGTACACAATAATCATAGGCTTAACAGAAGACCATGCTATCAAAATAGAGTGACATTAAAGATTCTTTATCAATCATACATTAACTGATGATCATGTGCATAAGACACATCATTAAGCAAACCATACTATATGCTTATTATTATCTCAACTTACTGCCCATGATCCAAATGGTCATGTTCATGTATAAATATATGGAGTTACATAAGCAAGCATTATCATAACTATTGCCATTAAGCATGCAAAGAGTCACCATCGCTCAACAAGGATATAATACCTCATAACGGCTTTCCTTACTAGAAGCACCAAGAACCCCCACTAAAGGTTGTAATGGGCACCATGCCCTCACCTATTATTCAAACCATAACGGCCAGCAATCAGCAACGTCGCGTCAGAGTGTCGTGCACCAAGGTGTCGTGCAACACAGTAAGGGAGTGCAACGCGCGACGAGGTGTCGAGCACCCAGCCCTATCGGGCAACGCATGTATCGGGCAGCAAAGCAACGCCCTTCACAAGGTGCATATCGTGCGACACACAAAAGGGCTAAACGTGACGTCCGTCACAAGACCACTAGCAACGTCCACCCCAGGTGCATGACGGACAAGGTATTCTACATGGGTAATGTCCAAGGTACAACTCACAAGATCATCACCTACCTCGAACACAAGGGTACCCAAAACCCTAATGGGTCAAGAAAATGGCTCACCTCAATCGACTAGGAAAGAGGGGTCTTGCACATCATCTCTCCCCAAACGGCCATAAGGAAAAACCCTAGAAAGAGTCACCACTATTACCAAGCTCACCCTTCTAGTCCATGGTGAGAGGAGAGTATTGCTCAAGCAACTAGAACAAAAGCTCACCTCTCAACTTAAACGAGAGAGGAGTGTTGCTCATGATGCTAGGATTCAAGCTCACTCCTCAAGACCTAGGAGAGAAGAGAGTATTGCTCACCAAGGAACCCTAGAACACATGGTTCGGCCAACGAGAACAACTAGGCAAGAAACAAAGCTAGCAACATATAAGAACATGAAAGGAGATAGTATAGTTAGGGTTAGGAGTTATGCAACCTGCCTTGAGCAAGCTCCAAGCTCCTAGCACCACCAAGCTCTAAGGAAGAAGAAGACTCCAAGGATATCGGCCACCAGGCTTGCTCCTCCAAGGGTATCGGCCACCAACTTGCAAAGGAGAAGGGGTGTCCTGCATACCAAGGTGGAGAAGAAACTAAGGAACCAAAGGAACTCCTAGCAAAGGAAAGGACACGCCTATATAGAAGAAAAGGGAGGAGAAAACAAGGTAGAACTAAGCAAGGTGTCTTCCTCCTAGGGACACTTGTCCTAGTGCACGAGCCACCACTCTAGCAAGCCCTAAACACATGTACAAGGCCATTGCCACATGCAAGCATCAAGCACCAAGTGTCCACTAGTGGTGACACAAATGAGGTCAAATCTTGGTCAAAGGCTCTAGGGAAACACACCTCCATGGGAGACACACCTCCTCTCTTGCCCGATACAAGGTTCAACCAAACCAAGGCAAGGCAAGGCTCAACAAAGCCCAACAAGGTCAAGCCCAAAGGAACCCCAAGCAACGACCCCAAGCCTTCCTCTCTACACTAGAGGAAGCAAAGAGAGAGAGGAACACCTCACAAGGTGGCAAACTTGCCCACAAACCCTAGACTTGGGTTATTTACAAGTAGCACCTTCAACTCCCAACAAAGCACAACCAAACCCTAATCATCACTAAAGGTGATTAGTAAGCACCAAAGCATCAAGGTTAAGAAAAACAAATAGGGTAAACCCTAAACGAAGGTCAGGGTCCTTACATTAAGGGTTGGAAAATATAGGTTTACCCATTTATTGCACCCTTTGGTAAAGGTGGAGCATAAATGGGAGGAGAAACCCAGAGTATATCGTAAAGCACCTAACTAATCAACCAATTGATATGAAAATGGAATTGGCATTAGATTAGGTAGTGAACTACACTGTGAGAGTGGGTAGTTCTTGCTACAGGCTCTTTATTCAAGTTTAGGAGTGATGTATGTTAGTGTTTAGAGGTTATTTGTAGTGTCATTTGTGGTGAAACAACCATCTAAAGGAATTCTTTCTACTCTAATTCACTCATTCATTACTCTTGTTTTGCTTTTGCATTTCTTTTATTTAATTAAAACCAAATTCAACCATACCGGCCTAGCTAATTAGATCATAGCTAGTAGTAGTCTATAAAATTTCATTTCCTTATGTTCGACTCGGGCCTCACAAGGCCTATATTACTTGATAGGTTTTCTTGCATTTAACACACGATATTTTTGTGTCAATTTTTTTGCTCCATTTTTGGGAAAATGGCAACATCCAGCACTATGAGTGTTGTCGTCAGCCACTCTAGGCCAACCCCTTTTATTTTTAAATTATTTTTACTTTTAAGATGAACGTCAATTGTGATTCCTTTACAATTATTATTACTTGTACTTACATTGTTTTTCACAATTTTAGGTACTAGTGCATGGTGAAAACTTGGAGTACAGATTATAGAAATTTTAGTCTAGAGATCTTCGTGCTAAGTAAGGAAGAACTCATGTACAAGGTGTAGGAGTATAGTGATTCAGTCGGGGGAAGAATCCCAACTCCACCACTGAATACCCCTCCAAAGGATAACCAGCAATGGGTGACCAACCACTTGCACCAGAAGAGAAAACAATATGGGAGAAGATCAAGGCATCTTCTATAGCCACTCAGCTTGGCCCGATCAAGAAGCAGGCAGTGAATGTGGGCAATTTCGAGATAGACCCAGGGTTAGTAGTACTTATCCAGTCACAAGTTTTTCATGGTTGTAGTACATGGGATCCAATGGCACACATGAGTAACTATGTGGAAAGCTATGACATGGTGAAAATTGATAGGGTGGCTACTACAGTTATTTATTTAAAGTTGCTCTCATCATCACTATGACAACCTCCCACCTTAGTCCATTGAAACATGGGAGGAGATGATAGATGCCTTCTTTGAGTGTTATTTTCTACCTCAAAAGACCATTGAGTTGGTCTAGAAGATCTACAACTTCAAAAGGTAGGTTGAAGAATCATATTCAGAGGCTTGGGAATGATTTCAGAACATGCTATGAAAAGTCCCTCATCACGGGATTGATTTAGAAGACCAAGCAAAGATATTCTATTATGGTCTACATCATGGTGAGAGGACCACGCTCGATAGCCTAGGAACATAACTCTTTCTCAACAACAAGCCCTCAATATGCCATGAGATCTTACAAAATATGGCCAAGAACTAGTCTTGGGGAAAAGAGAGAGAATGTGCAACAACAATCAAGAGTGTTGGGGAGTCTAAAGTGATCAACGCTCAGAATGAGAAGCTTGATTTAATCGCCAAAAAGTTGTGTCATAAGGATGGATATTCTTCCGATGAAGAAGAAGAGAAGGTTAAGTACATGAGGTAACATGGGTACATGAACAATGAATACTCTTAGAGAAAAGACCCTAACTTCTTCTGGAAGGACCCCAACAACTTTCAGCATGAGCCAAATCAAGGAAAATAGCAAGGAAATGGACACCAACAGCAGTAGAGCAATGAAGAAGAGAGTACAAATGATATCTTGAGGAAACTAGTCAATCAAAATGAGGTAGTTATCAGCCAGACACAATGAGAACTTCAGAATCATGGAGCCCAGATTTGTAGCATAGAGACGCAAATTTCTCAACTTGCAACAGATGTGGCTTCCTTGAAGAAGCCTAGTAAACAAGGTATCCCAGGGAATACATATACTCCATCTGAGATTCATCAAGTGAAGGTGATACTAATGCACAGTGGTAAGAAATTACTCAACCACAAGCAAGTTGAACCAGAGGTAACTGACACCATAAGTGCAAAGGAGCCACCCATAGCTGAAACCATACTAGAGCCAAATCCAGTAGAAGAAGATAGAATAGTTGAGATGGAAAGCCCAGAGCCAGAAGAGGCCAGACAAGAAGCATATATCCCACCTCACCAAAGGACACCAATGACCTCAGTGCCTTTTCCAAGTATCTTGAAGGCAAAGAAAGTGGACCAGTAGTTCAAGAAGTTCTTAGATGGTTTCAAAAAATAATTTGTCAACATTCCACTCATTGATGTGATTGAGCAAATACCATCACACAGCAAGTTCTTGAAAGACATAATTACCAAGAAGAGGAGGATACCTGATACTAATGTAGTAGTGTTGAAGGAACAGATGATTGTATTCATCCTAGGAACGCTACCTCCAAAAATACAAGATCTAGGATGTTTCAACATTACTTGTTTTATAGGGAAGACCAAGTTTGAAGAAGCTCTTGTGATTCAAGGGAAAGCATCAATCTCATTCCCTTGTCAACTTTTAAGAAGCTAGGTCTCAAGGAGTCCAGGAAAAGTGGTATGACTATTCAATTAGCAGATAACTCTGTGGTCAAGCCATATGGCATTTGTGAAGATGTTCTGGTAAAGGTAGATAGATTTGTTTTTTCTACAGACTTTGTGGTGATGGAAATGTAGGATGATCATGGCAACAAACTTCTACTTGGAAGGCCATTCCAAGATACAGCTGATATGATTTTGGAGATGGGCAGAGGATGTTTGATGGGTATCAAGGACAACCGGTTTAAGATCAAGATGCATGAGTACTCAAAAGCTACAGGGGACAAAGCACAGTGCAACATGTTGCACCAAGTGGAGGGAAAGATGTCCATACTTATAGGGAAGCCATTTATTGACATGGCCCATGTGATGACTAAGGTAGACAAGGAAACACTGGTAGTTGATATCATGGAAAACACCAAGGTGGATTCATTAGAAAAACCAGTGCGCTACCCAGAGGATGATGAAGTAGAATACTACCCAGCAATAATAGAAGAGGCCGCTACTGAATCTCTTATGCATGCATATCTATAGTTACATTTGGAGGCATGTTTGATGAATCTAGTGGATGACTATACACATAGACGCTCTTTGGAAGAGTGTTTACTATTGTTGAAAGCGCTACCCTACTACTATACAAAGCATTTTGAAGATCTTGGACCACATCCTCCGCCATTGGTCCCATCCCTATTGAGCCCACCTGATTTGGAGTTGAAGCCACTGCCACCACATTTAAAGTATGTCTTTCTGGCTATAGAAGAGCAGCTTCCAGTTATTATATCATCATACTTGAGTGGTAAGGAGGAGAAGTAACTACTAGTTGTTCTGAAGAATCACCGAGCTGCATTTGGGTGGTCAGTAGCAGACATCAAGGGAATCTCTCCTAGCATGTGCTAGCATAAGATCCGGCTAGAAGATGGAGCCAAGGTGATAGTTCAACCTCAGAGGAGACTAAACCCCATCATGACTGAGGTGGTAAAGAAAGAGGTAATCAAGCTCCTATCGCTTGATATAATATATGCTGTTCAGATTCCATGTGGGTGAGTCTGACTCAGGTAGTTCCAAAGAAAGGGGGGATTACCGTCATAACAAATTCTACGAGTGAATAATTTTGACTAGGTTAGTGATGGGGTGGTGTGTATGCATCGATTATAGATGTTTGAATGTTTCCACTCTGAAGGATCACTTTCCCCTTTTGTTCATTGACTAGATTTTGGAGCGACTAGTCGGTCGCTCACATTTTTGTTTCCTTGATGGTTATTCCAGTTATAATCAGATTTCGATTGAGACAAAGGATCAGGAGAAGTCTACTTTCACCTTCCTTATGGCACATTTGCATATATATGGATGTTGTTTGACCTTTGTAGCGCACCCACTGCCTTCCAATGTTGTATGCTTGCCATTTTTTCTGATATGGTGGAGCGATGCTTGGAGGTGTTCATGGATGATTTCTCAGTATATGGAGAGTCATTCGATGATTGTCTGTATAATCTAGACATGGTTTTACAAAGGTGTGAGGACACTCACCTAGTCTTGAACTGGGAGAAGTGTCATATGACGGTGAGTGAGGGCATAGTGCTTGGACACAAGGTGTCCAATAAGGGCATGGAAGTTGATCCGGTTAAGATAGAGGCCATCTTCAAGCTACCTCCACCGACATCGGTGAAGGGAGTGAGGAGATTTTTAGGACATGCCAGTTTTTATAATTGTTTTATAAAAGACTTCTCAAAAAATGCAAAACCCCTTTCAGAATTGCTAGAAAAGGATGTCAAGTTTTGTTTTGATGAAAGATGCTTGAAAGCTTTCGAGGTGTTAAAGGAGAAGCTGATCTCTGCACCCATTATGCAGGATCCGGATTGGATCCAACCATTTGAACTAATGTGTGATGCATCGGATTATGTGGTGGGAGATGTGTTGGGTCAACACCGAGACAAGGCTCCTACAGTCATATATTATGCGTCTAAAACTTTAAATGATGCTCAACTTAATTATACAACCACAGAAAAAGAATGCTTGGATGTTGTTTTTGCATTTGAAATTTTTTGTCAATATCTAGTGGCGACCAAGGTGATTGTGTGGACATATCACATTGTTATCAAGTACCTGTTATAGAAAAAAGATGCAAAACCTAGACTAATTAGGTGGATATTGTTGTTATAGGAATTTGACATGGAGATTAAGGACAAGGAAGGAGTGGAGAATTTTGTATCTGACTGCCTATATAGGCTAGAAAGGGTGGATGAGAAAGATTTAGACATCCCAATCATGGAGGAGTTCCCCAATAAGCAGTTTTTTGCTCTTAAAACCAAGGATCCTTGGTTTGCAAACATTGTCAATTATTTAGCATGTAAAGATATGCATGAATATTGGGGATACCAAGAGAAGAAGAGATTCTTCCATTGTTTGAGATTTTACATCTGGGATGACCACATACTACTTAAGCAGTATAGGGATGGAATTTTGAGGAAGTGTGTACTAGAATGTGAGATTGAGAGAATCTTGTCACATTGGCATTCTCTACCTACATGGGGCATCATGCTAGCTCTAGGACTGTAGCTAAGGTCCTAGAGAGTGGTTTTTATTGGCCGACACTCTTCAAGGATGCATACAACTTTGTTCTTCGTTGTGATGCATGTCAATGTACAAGAAATATATCAAAACAACACGAAATGCCATTGGATGTTTTCTAGGAGATTGAAGTGCTTGATTTGTGGGGCATTGATTTTATGGGCCCTTTCGTGTCTTCGAATTCTATTCTATATATATTGCTTATTGTTGATTATGTATCAAAGTGGGTGGAAGCAATTCCAACCTGCACCGATGATGCATAGGTTGTGTGTCATTTTGTTAAAGATCATATCTTCTGAAGATTCGGTGTTCCTCGATTGATCATTAGTGATGGCAGGTCTCGTTTCACCAACATGAAGTTTGGAACTTTGTTGAGTAATTATTGGGTGAAACACTGAGTGGGTACAGCCTACCACCCACAGACACAGGAACAAGTTGAGGTGTCCAATAAAGAGGTGAATAAGATTTTGGAGAGTACAGTCTCAACTAACAGGACAAACTGGAGTATGTTGTTGAATGATGCTCTTTGGGCATATAGGATGGCCTACAAATCACCTATAGAAACTACTCCATTTAGGTTGGTTTATGGGTGTGCTTGCCATTTACTAGTTGAACTTGAGCATAAGGCCAAGTGGGCTTTGAGAAAGCTTAATTTCAAATTGGATGAAGCAGGTAGGAAAAGATTGTTAAAGTTGAATGAGTTGGATGAATTGAGAATGGATTCCTATGAGAGTTCTAGGATTTATAAAGAGATAATAAAGAATATTCATGATCATCACATCTTGCATAGGGTGTTTAATCTGGGACAAAAGGTACTCCTATTCAACTCTAGGCTTAAGCTACATCCAGTCAAGTTGAGTTCCAAATGGAGTGGATCATTTGAGGCTTTGCATGCCTTTCCCCATGGGGCTATAAAGATAGGAGACGGGGCTGGGTCATTCCTTGTTAATGACCAGCAATTGAAACATTACTCTGGAGATGAAGTGGATAGGAGAATAAAAGAGGTAAAGCTCATTGAGCTTCCATAGATTCTTGCACTTAATCATGTCTAGCCTAGGACGTAAAACAAAGGCACTTGTTGGGAGGCAACCCCCTTTATTTCTCTTCGGTTATGATCTATTTTGAGTTTCATAGTTGTTGTTTTAATTTCTTATGTAAAAAGGAACTTTGATCCATTTGCTTGAGTGTGAATAAGCCTACAGGGTTGGTACTACCGAATTCATACTCAGTACTACTGAAATTACATCAGAGTTGGCATCCACAAAAGAAATGACAACTCGATACTATTGACATCCGAGTTTGTACTATTGAGTCTCTGGAGAATTTCAGTGCCTACCTGATAAGCATTTGGTAGTATCGATATCCCATTTGGTACTACTGATTTTTTGGCACTCCCAGATTCTATATTCTGAGATACTTCTTAGACTTACCGAGCAAAATGACTAGCTCGGTACTACCGGCTGCCAAGTCGGTAGTACCAACTCATGACATCAGTGATCCGTGTGTGCTTGCATCAATGGATGAGATGACCTTCATCGAGCGGTTGGTAGTACCGATATGCACCACAAGTCGGTACTATCGATTGGATGTCGGTACTACCAGCATTGGGGAGATCCACGCCCACACCATCAGCAAATGTCAATCGTCGATATTTCCAAGCGAAAAATTCCTAGAGAAATCCTGGTACTACCGACTTCAAGTCAGTAGTACCGACTATGCCATTGTTGGGCATCCATAGGATATATAAGGGGGAGTGGGAAGATCATTTTCTTCAGACCTTCATCCCCATCTCCTCAAGAAACTCTGAGAAAATAGCATCGGGTGTCGACTATCTTCTTTGAACTCCATTTTCTCCATCCCTCTTCTTACATCATCTCCATGGCACCAAGGAGGGGTGCATCTTCTTTGGAAGATCAAGGTGAGTTGGTCCCTCGACCAACCTGCATTCAACACCCCACCCTGGAGATCAAGAAGGTCTATGATGACCTTATGAAGTGGAAAATGATATCGGCATGATACGGAGATTGTACCCTCATAGAGCGATTAGGCTTCACCAACAATATGTGCTTGGTAAGTGAGCATCAACTACTGGAGGTGGATGACCATTCTTTAGCGACTGGCCTACCTACCAAGAACTTGTCTGTGAGTTCCTGGCCTCATTGGATGTCCTCATTGCCCCTGAGCAACAACTGGGAGGAGAGTGGAGAGAAGGAAGAGGCAGCTTCCGCCTCTACAACATCAGCCACTCCATCACATTATAGGAATTCAACCACAATTTCAACTGGTTGCATGTTCCAAAATGCTCCCCTCCCTCTGACTTCACTACGACCATGCATGAGAGCATTTTACCGAAGTGTAGAAGGCTTCTGCATCAGCTGGCATGTCAACTCCATCACCGACATTGAGCATCTGTTTGCTCAGATTCTGCATCACCTCCTCACCAACACCATCTTCGCCTACTCCAGCCAAGGCCAAGGGAAGGTCCAAAAAACGGACCTCTTCTTCCTCTATAGGGTTTTAGAGGGAGAACTCGTTAACTTTGGGTCATTCCTTCTCCTCCACATGGTCTCAGTCCGTTGAATGGTGTAGAGGAAAGCACCAATCCTTTTTGATGGGATGATTACCCCCATTTTGATGCACCTCCATCTTGACCTAACTACCTTCACACCCTTGGTAGCTACAAAGATGTTGGATCTCTAGCATTTCAGGAAAGCGAGTCTCCTCAACACGCACTTTGACACAATGTATGTGTGTTGCACAGTGGGAGGACGGTACAGGGAGTGTCAACTCCCTAACCCCATCTTCAATCTATGAGGAGTCGAGTATCTTAGGTGGCTAGTTGACGATGAGGAAGAAGACCATGAAGAAGAGGAAGAATCCCATGACGACCCTGAGCAGCAACACGACAATGTCGATGATGTTGTGAAGGTGGAGCCTACCATCCCCATAACCTGGAGACAGGTCACATGAAAACATGCACACACTTACACTACCTCAAGCTCGTCTGCCCTACCACCTTTGTAGGAGGAGCATGATATGTATGACATGGCAGGCATGTATGGTATGATGTAGGATATTCAAAATGAACAACAACAACATCAAGTGGTGCTGGCAAGAATACAAGATGTCCACAGATAGTTGTACAAGAACCAGTAGGTGATCTATGATAATGAACGTCTTCTCTTGGCCAACCAAGAGAATATGCATCTGTGCCTATAGTGGATGGAGAAGTACCGGCAGATGTTCTTTGACCACTAGTGGAGCGAGGGGTATTTTGGATGATACCTGCAGCCACCACTAATGTCTCCGTCCGACCTGACTTTTTAGGGGATGTTTCCTCCCCATGACCCCACAATGCCACCTCAACCACCTCCTTCATTCTGATCATGGTACCGCTACTCCACCTCATAAGTTAGAATGTTGACTATGTGGACATAGTCATATTCAAGCTTAGGGGGGTACTGGAACAACCATCTATCTCAATTTTTCTCTTGCATTTTTATTTTAGTTTCTTTCTATTTTCTAGGTTTATGGAATTATAGGATCCACATCTATCTAGTGTAAATGTGGAGCATTAAATACATGGGTTTCTATACCACATAGAGTGTACTCGTATGTGTGTTTTTCCAATGAAATTTAAAAGTTTTGAAAAGAAATCATCACATCTTTGTAAGCTTTATTGCAATATCTTTGAGTCACACAACTTGAGGAAGTCTATGGGTTAGTCATCTTTAGGACATGGGATATGAATTAACATCTCAATTATCCATGGAATGTGAGTGAAGATTATGTTGAGCCTAAACTGACCAAACCTTTAACGAGATCTTAAATCGAAGTTTAAGAAAGAACTCCTAAGGTTACTCTATGCATAAGTCATTAGAGAGGGACATATGATAGTCTTTAAAGACTTTATCTCTTAGTTATGTGATTTCATCCACCTCCCATCCACATTTAGTCACCACTCTAAGATGATCGAGTTCACTGAATCATTTCCTCTTGATTGCATTACATAGCATAATAGATAGCATGATAGTTAGTTTATTTTCTATTTGCATTAGTAGAAAATGAAAATATATATATATATATAAACATGCACAAACAAACTCTTGTGCACATTATGCAGTTGCATAATAACAATTTTACAAAGTGCATCCACATATCATTTCTTTATAAATGCATAGTATGATTGTTTCTTTCTCTCTGAAATAAGAATGTAGAGTTATCATCCATACCCTCAAAAAAAATGAAATGAATGTGCATAGTAAGTAAAGCCTAAGAATGAACTCTGTCATGCTACTTAATGGGCTTGAAAAAAAATAGAAAAAATGAAAAAAAATATTTTGTGAAACAGAGGGAGAAAGGATGCTCTCACTTCTTCATAACCGGATAGGAACATTCATATGATGGAATTTCCTTTATTTATTACATTCTCATCTTGTTGATGAGATGTTGAATGCATGCATCATTCCACTCATAATGTTAGGCATTAGGATTCATTTTTCATTATCATCGTCATTTAGGTTCATCATATTTTTATGTTTGCATAAATGATTCAGTTGATTCTTGTAATTCTTCATCAACCACCTATTCCATGCCACCCATTGAGGTTATTGGTAGGCTACTCACATGATTATTCTCCTCATTCATTTTTTATCAGGAGAACATCTTCCACATAGATTGGTAGTTAGGAAAAAGAGCAATGTAGATAGGAAATGACATAATGCACCAAGTGAAGGCCTAATTTGACTATCATATTAACTACTCTTATGATAGTGTTTCATTGATCTAAGGATGGATGTCTTTTACAGGTATTTCTGGTCTCTTCATAGCAGTTATTGGTTCAATGGTTAGTAAAGGCCAGTTTGGGATTGTTATGTGGGGATGATTGAGATGTGAATTCATGTATTGTGTCCTTTTGCTAATTTTTCTCAAACAGATCCACGAGTGTGTTGCTCGAGTATGAGCAATATTTAAGCTAGGGGAGTTCGATGCATCAGTTTTTACTCACTTTTATAGGTGTATTTTCTTTGGTTTTGTGTACCTATTTGTCATTTACATGATTCAACTCCATCTGACCTGCCATCACTCGCGGGTTGACTACCGCCTCCGGCTGACTCGTCACATAGAATCGAGCTTTCGCTTGTTTTCCACGTCCTCTGCTTCCTTAAGCAGACGATCTAGCTTGTGACGCTTGACCGCGTCCTCGCCCTCTGCTACTACTGGGTTGTTGTCAGTCTGACCCTTGTTGATTCTACCTCAGCTGTTGTGTCACTTCAACATCCACCAAGGTCCATACCTTGTTGGTGTACATGGATTCCATCTCAGATCTCATGGCTTCGAGCCATTTCTTAGATTTTGGTCCCTTAGTAGCTTCTAGATAGGAAGTTGGCTCATCTGCTATGCCCAATTCGTCACTGTCTTGAGTCACGAGAAATCCAAATCTCTCAGGCTCAAGTCGTGTCCTACTAGACCTACGAGGTTCATGTGTTACATTTGGAACTTGAAATTCCACAACAATTGGTGAGTCTTCATGTTCCTTATGTACCTCCTCAGGTTCTCTGCTTTCTTGTTGATCTCGAACTTCTTTGAGCTCTACATTCCTCCCACTAATTCCTTTAGAAATAAATTCCTTTTCAAGAAATACAACAGTCCTAGCAACAAACACTTTGTTGTCAGTTGGTGTGTAGAAGTAGTATCCCCGAGTTTCCTTGGGGTATCGAACAAAATAGCATTTTTCTAATTTGGGTCCAAGCTTTTCAGGAAATTGTTTCCTAACATAAGCTTCACATCCCCAAATCTTTAACATAGACAAATTGGGACGATTCCCATTCCATATCTCATATGTTGTCTTTTGAACCGATTTGGAAGGTACACGGTTAAGTGTAAACGCTACAGTTTCAAGAGCATATCCCCAGAATGATATTGGAAGTTCAACTGAACTCATCATTGATCGTACCATGTCTAATAATGTACGATTCCTTCTTTATGACACACCATTATGTTGTGGTATACCAGGTGGAGTCCATTGTGATACAATACCACAGTCTCTCAGAAGGTCCTCAAACTCTTGGCTTAAGTATTCGCCACCTCGATCTGAACTGAGTGCTTTAATACACTTACCAAGTTGCTTCTCTACTTCATTCATGAAATTCTTGAACATTTCAAGAGTTTCTGACTTGTGTTTCATAAGATATACATACTCATACCTACTAAGGTCATCACTAAAGATAATCAAGTATTGATAGCCTCCTCTAGCATTTGATCTAAAAGGTCCACATACATCAATATGTATGAGCCCTAGCATATCACTAGCTCTCCCGCTATGTCCAGTGAAAGGAGTCTTGGTCATCTTCCCTAATAAACATGCCTCACATATCTCTAATGATTCAAAATCAAAAGAGTCTAGATAACTATCCTTATGGAGTCTAGATATGCGCTTCTCGTTTATGTGCCCAAGACGACAATGCCATAAGAATGTTTTGTTTGAGTTATCAAGTTTTAACCTTTTAGTATTTACATTGTATACGCTAGTCTCAAGTTCTAACAAGTAGATACCATAAGACATAGGGGCATTGACATAAAAGATCTCATCTTTAGATATAGAAATAATTCCATTCTTAATGTGAAATTCAAATCCAGTCTTGTCCATACAAGATACAGAAATAATATTTCTATTAATGGTAGGTACATAATAGCAATTCTCTAATTCTATTACAAGGCCCGTAGGCAAAGATAAACTAATAATTCCAACTGTGGTGGCAGCAACTCTTGCTCCATTAGCAACCCACAGCTTGACTTGGCCATTTCGTAAAGGCTTACTTCTTATCAGATCCTACATATTAGAACATATGTGAGATCCACATCAGGTATCCAGTACCCATGATGAAGAAGTATTTAAGTTTATCTAAATAATGTATATACTTGAATTGGAGATCTCTATCCCCTGCTTCTTCTTCCTCAGTTCCTCCAGGTAGAGAGGACAGTTTCTTTTCCAATGTCCAGGCTGGTGACAATGGTGACAACTACCTTCTTTGGAGATTCCACCTTTAGCTTTGAGCGCGGATGACTTTGGCTTCTGCCCGGCTTTAGAAATTTTCTTAGCCTTGCCTTTGCCTTTTGTCTTTCCGTTTGTCTTGCTGATCATCATCACAGACTTGGGCTTATCTTTCTTCATATGTGTTTCAGCTGTCCTCAACATGCCCAACAATTCTGACAACGGCTTGTCAAAATTGTTCATGTTGTAGTTCATGACAAAATGACTATATGATTCAGGCAATGATTATAGAATCACATAAGTGGCCAACTCTTGACCTAGGGGAAATCCCAGCTTGGATAGGCTTTCCACGTACCTAATCAAAGTGAGCATATGGGTGCCAACTGAGTCTCCCTCTTTCATCTTACTTTTGAACAAAGCCTTTGAGACATCATATCTCTCCTGTCTTGCTTGATGTTGATACATGTTCTTGAGATGTGTTACCATCTCCATGACATTCATGTTCTCATGCTGCTCTTGCAACTCATAGTTCATTGAGAACAACATCAGGCACTTGACATCCACAGCATCATCAAGGTGCTTCTTGTAAGCATCCTTTTCAGCCTTGGGTGCATTTACGGTGGGTTCCACTGGCTCTGGTGTTTCAAGGACATAGACCTTACGCTCATGTGTGAGAACAATTCTCAGCATCCTAAACCAGTTTTGAAAGTTGGTTTCGGTAAGTTTGTCCTTCTCAAGGACAGATCGCAATGAGAAAGTGTGAGTGTTGTTTGCCATTTGATTGCTACAAAAGAAAATTTTGCATTTAGTCCAAAACATTTTGACTTATAAAGATTTGATAAATGAGATTAATTAGGCCTTTAATTAATTATGCTCCCACTATTTTATTCAAATTGATATCCCTTACTATCAACTCGAAAGATTGCAACGCACAACCTTCTAGTGAGCCAATACCCAAAATAATTGAATCAATGCCCAGCCAACGTCGGCGTCAAAGACCAAATACTAAGGTAGGAAACTTTTGCCAATTGCATCATATGCAACTCTTGGATAGATGATCATGTACAACTCCTTGCCATGATGCATCTGTGTGCCTCTAGGTACTTGATCCTATCAAGGTTCCCTAGTTAAGTCCAACCCATAATCCAAAACGATGAGTGTGCACCCCCGGAGGCAGACCCACACACCCCCCATCACACTTCCATGAGATAGACAGTGTACCACGTGGAGGCGTGCCCACACATAGTCGATCAAGATTTTTATGTGTGTTGCCTTATGGAAGGCAACTAAAACTTAATATTATTAATTGAGGGATTTTATTAATACATATACATATCCAAACACCACATACTTATAGTATGTATCATATACTACTATATCCACAACCACAAACAATAGACATGCAATCACAAACACAAATACATCATTTATGGCCATACTATTGTAATCCTTTGGAGAAACAAAGGATCACGGTCCACATATGGTCTTATGCATCTCATGCAACACCTGTGAATCAACATGTAAGCCTGTAATGATCAACATTACAATGAACAACTTCTGGGATGCTTAGTGAGGTTGGAACTTCAAGTTGCTTCTTGGAATTGGATCTTCTTATTGCTTCTCCGTGGATGCTCCTTGGAGTTGGATCTTCAGGTTGCTTCTTGGAATTAGATCTTCATGGTGCTTCTCCATGGACACTCCTTGGGGTTGGATCTTCAAGTGACCTCCTTCCATCAAGTTTACAAAAACTAAGACTAATCCTATCTCTATTACATCATATGAGTACAAATATAAAAGGAAAGAATTAATTACACTTTGAAATAAGAGATGAGGCTCGGCATGCAAGCCAAATACTTTATACAAAGGATCCATATGTAACCATTATACATCCATAGAATTCACAAACAAACATATCCACAAGATCGACATCCACATTCATTCATAACATTCACAAAAGGGGATACTAGACCATAACCGTGCATGCATTCACCACATAAAACATATTTTAAAGGTGACGTGTATGCTATCATAGGTATATCTACATTTATGTATATACATATTAAAATTGTGTTACTTTTAATGTGGGACATTCCCCATTAAATAATTTTTTGACTCGCACGCAGACTATGCAGGGTACACAGGGGCAGCGCCCCTGTGCGGGGGTCGAGGGGAGGCCGCCCCTCGCAGGGTCTCAGGGGCAGAGCCCCTGAAAGGTCTATAGAATTTTACTTTCGTGCACTTAGGAAAATCAATATTTTCCATAGTCGACCTCGTCCAAAACGTCAAAAACAAAAGCATGCGGCGTATGTGGAATTAGGTTTATCTTTGCACATTAGTAGTTTTAATTTGCATTGTATGCAACATAGAAAACAGTATATAGCGATTCAATCATATCAAAACGAATCCAAATACGTCGTAGATCGATGTTGTTCTGATACCACTATTGGGTTTTGTGGAGAAAACATGTGCGGCGGAAGCAACAAAAAAATTCCACGCAACCCGAAACAGGATCTCGTCAACAACAGCATATTCAGAAGGAGTGTTTGTGGGATATACCTTATCGCGGAGCAAGTCTGGCGATGTCCCGCTACACAAAGGTGTGCAACGACGCTTGTCTACACGGACGGAACTTCTCTCTCATTCACTATTGCAGGAAGATCTGGCGGCGCTCCTTTCATGTGATAATGTGAGCTACTCGTAACGCACACGGATGGTCGTCGTTGTCCTCCGAATGCAGGCGTCTCAGCGTCTGCATCTCTACTTCGTCCACAGGAATGGACTGGAACTCCACGTCGTGCTTCCTAAGCCAGCGGGAAGGAGTCGTGTCTGTGTGGCAGCGTGCAAGCGGCGTGTTGCTCTCCTTCCTCTCCTAAGGATGGTGACGGATAGGGTTTACGTATGTGAGCGTAAACTAAAAGCGTCTCTCGATCTCTTATATAGATATCGGCCGTCAATCCTCCTTTAAATAGGATACGAAGGGAAGTAGGTTTTCCTAAACCCATCGGTAAATAGAAACGTTGTGTTAATTAAACGCTCGTGGATTAATTAGAATATTCTGGAATTTATTCATTAACCAAATAATCACATTAATTGATTAATAAATATCCGACTCCATGCAATCACTTGGGATGGCTCTATGGGCATATATACCAACAATATGTACCTCATAATTTAGGCTATCTTATTATTTGGTCAACTAAAGAAAATATATAGGGATGTCTATAGGGGTTGTACCTTGTGATGTCACAAAAGAAGGTTGGCCATGAATCCTCCTTGGCTAGAAATTTGAATCTTGCAGCCTAGGATGCAGGAAGGTGATTTTTGGGGTGTAGCAGACTTTGTCAGAGCCAACAGTGGTGTTAGTAGTTGGGTTGAGGTTGGTGGCAGTATCCCTCATGGATGGTAGTGAAACTAAATACAATTGAAGTAAGGGAGAGCTTGTCAGAGGACTGAAATAGTTGCATGTTGCTCTTGCTCATGGTCAAAGATTTGGCAGGTTTTATAAGGATGTAAGGATTTTTAAGGGTGATGGAGATGAGAGGCAGAGGAAAAGTTAGTTTTGGCTTGAAGGAGGAGGTGGATTTGGATTCAACTATCATCTGATTGGAGGAATGAGGTTTGTTGCAATTCTAGATAGTGGGTGATGGGTTTGTAGGTCGTACAATTCAACATGGCCAAAGGCATGATGGAGTCTAGCGGGTGGCATTTTTTATTAATTTTATGTTTACATCATTACATGCAACATCAACAGGTGCAATTTAATTAACATGTTTAGGCCAAGTCCAGATAAGAAGTAGAAGAATAAGTAGTGCATAAGAAAATAAAAATGTAGTTAGGAATGCAGACCAGATCGTTCTTTGAAAAATGCATGTGTTATACTTAAAGAAATCAACAGCTCGCAATCTGGAAGGATAGGCATCATTCTTCTAGTTGACCTGATCATGAACATGAAGAAGGTTGTCATCTCACTTGTGCTTGATGATGTTTGGTTGCACTACCAGCACAACCCAGTGATCGCAGGAACCACCGCCTGACAGATCACATCTCTAAGGAGAAGAAGGAAGAACTCGCTACTCGTAGGAGAGGAACCCCACATAGCAACTCATAAGTGACGAATGAAAGCTCTCCTTTAGGGTTTGCAAAACACGAATGAAACAGATGATAGATAATGTTTGTTTTAGATGTGTTTAACCCTAATGACCAGAGGCTTATTTATAGCCTTTCATGCACCAAAATCATATTCCTATTAAGATGCAATCACTCGATCACTCTTGTACATATTGTGGAAAATTCTATAAGGAAAATACTTTCCAATTAGGATTAATAAATCTATTTTGAAAAGAAACAATTAATTATGTAGTTGTGTCCTAGTGCAAAAAGAAGACGGAAGACAGAAGACATTCTCCACAATCCACAATCCAAAATCCACAAGCCCGAGCCTGTGCTCGGCCCGGCCAGGCCAGGTGAGGTGAGGCACAACGTGGCACACGCGCACACACATGTGTGTGTTGTAGTCACCATACCCACTAAGGAGGTGAGCATACCCTCTCTTAGGACCTTTGGACACTAGTGTCACATGTGATCCTACATCTGAGGACCACAAAAGTTCTAGAGTGAGTAATGTGGTATAAAACTCTTCCTCATTTGCACTAGACACAAAACTACACTTCCTCCATGTCTAACTACACTACATTGGACTTAACCCATTCTATATACATGGCTTCTACTGCCATATATCTAACAATCCCCCATAAAATCCAATGTGTACTGTCTCTACCATTCAGTCCTCCATATTGTGCTTTCAATAGATGACTTTAGGTTTGAATCTACCTAAGTTATCCAACTGTAACCCCTGTAAGAACTAGGTGAACAAAAGTCTTGAACATGAAACTTGGGGCAAGAGTATAGGTTGGTAACAACTAACAACACAATAAAGACATGGTATAAAAGAAAACAATGCATTATGGCCATGCATACAAAATATATGTCATGATTGATATCAGAGAACAACCCAATTCTCCTATTTTGGCCTACACAACATCAATCATTTAGTTGGAGTCTCTAAGGATGTACTGCTAACATCCTATTTTAAGACTTGACACCATTCAGAGACTAATCTCTTACTAACTTACAGTCGTGTCACTAACAAGTTTCTCAAAGGATAGACACACATATGCATGAAGCATCAAAGAAATTACATAATGTCATTTAATTCACCCGACAACTTGTCATTACCACATTGAACCCAATTTGTGGATCTCTACTATGTTGGGTTAGGTTGCTACTGCCTATGAATCTAAAGGGGTTTCAGTCCCATCCCCAACCTAGATTTTTCCACTAAGGCCAAGGTAAGACCTTTAGTGAAGGATCAGATGTATTATCCTTGGTACCGACATAGTCCACAGCCACAACCCCATTAGACACTAACTCCCTTACAGACTTGAGTTTGACTTGGATGTGTCTACGCTGTTTTTTATTGTACTTGGAACTCTTTATCTTAGTAATAGTTGTAGTGTTATCATAGTGAATTGAAATTATAGGAAGTGACTTCTTTACCATAGGTAATTGGACATAAGTCCATGTAGCCATTGAGCTTCCAATCCAGTTTGATCTAAAGCATACAACTCTGCCTCAAAAGTAGATCGAGACAATATGGTCAGTTTCTTAGACCTCTAAGAGACAACTCCTCCTCTTAATAGGAATACATATCCTGAGACACCATTACTCCCAAAGTTCTTGGAAATCTAGCTTGCATCACTATATCCTTTGACTATAGAAGGATGCTTGCCATAATGTAGCCCAAGGGAACAAGTTCCCTTGATATACCTCAAAACTCTGTCAAGAGCTTCCCAATGAGTCTTGTCAGGACAACTGGTGTATCTACTTAACTTGCTCATGAAAAATGCAATGTCTAGACATGTGCAGTTCATAATATACATAAAACTTCTGATAATCTAATAGTATTGTAATTGAGACACTGGAACTCTAGTCTCATTCTTGAACAAGGCCTTGGATAAATCATATAGAGTCTTAATAGGTTTACATGATGTGTACTCAAACCTCTCCAGTATCTTCTCAACATAGTGAGACTGAGAGAGAGTTATACCACTAGTAGACCTTATGATTTTAAGCCTTAAAATCACATCAATGACACCCATATCCTTCATCTCGAACTTGCTACACAAGAATGACTTTGTCTCATTTATTACTTTATATCAGAACCAAAAATTAGGATATCATTGACATAAACATAACAAAATAAATCCATCAGTGATGATTTTATATTATAGACACTTATAAAATTCATTAGAAACAAAGCCAAACGGTGATATCACAGAATCAAACTTCTCATGCCATTGCTTAGGGGCTTGTTTCAAGCCATATAATTACTTAACAAGTTTACACACTTTGGACTCATTCCCACAACCCACGAATCCCTCAGGTTGTTCCATATATATATCTTCCTAGAGATCACTATGTAAGAAGACAGTCTTCACATCCATCTGATGGATATAGAGGTTATAAATGGAAGCCAATGTTATAAGTACTCGGATTGTGCTCATACAGGTATCAAAGTAATCTATTCCTTCCCTCTTTGTGAAACCCTTAGCAACTAACCTAGCCTTATACTTATTGATGGTCCCATCTGCATTAAGTTTCTTCTTAAAGATCCATTTACAACCAACTATAGAACAACCAGGAGGCAAATCCACCAATTCCCAAGTTCCATTCGAGAGAATTGATTGAATTTCATCATTAATGAATTCTTTCTAAAACTTAGTTTCTGGAGTTTCTATAGCTTGTTTGAAAGTTACAAGATTATCCTCATCATTGTAAGTGAGAAACTCACTTCTAAAGTCCTTGGATGTCCTAGTCCATTTACTTCTCCTTGGTTCAACCATTTCTTCAGAATCATTAGATTCAAAAATAGCTTGTTCTGAGTTGCCCCCCACATATGTCATCCTTTCCACATGCTCAGGAATAGAACCTATGGTGAATGAATCCTCTTGAGATACTTCATTGGGCACACCAAATTTCATGGGAAACGCATCCTCAAATAATGTAGCATCATGTAATTCCACAATTGTATTGATCTCAATGCCTAAGATATCAGATTTTACAATCAAGAATCTATAGGCATAACTTGTCTCTACAGACCCCAAGAAAATGACATCAACCGTTTTTGGGCCCAATTTCTTCCTCTTGTATTCATGGACAATTACCTTAGCAAGGCACCCCAACACTCAAAGATATTTGAGACTCGGTTTTCTCCCTCTCCATAACTCAAAGGGACTACTTTCTACATGTCTATGGGGAACTCTATTCAGAATATGGCAAGTCATATTCAAAGCTTCCCCCCACATGAAGTTGGGTAGACCTGAGGCTTAGAGTAAAGAATTTACCACATCTATAAGGATTCAGTTTTTAAGTCCAGCTATCCTATTAGACTGTGGTGAATAAAAAGTGGTAACCTCATGAACTATACCATGCAATTGGAAAAAATCCAAGAACAAGTTTGAGGTATATTCTCCTCCCCTATCAAACCTTGATTGCTTAAGTACTTTTCCAGTTTGAGTTTTAGCTTCTTTCTTATAAAATTATATTTAATTCATGCCTCATCTTTACTTCTAAGTAAAAAGATACAAAAATATCTACTAGCATCATCAATCAAAGTTATAAAATAATGCTTTTGACCCCTAGTAGAAATCCCATTAAATTCACATATATTTGTATGCACTAAATACAATCTTTCTAAATTCCTATTCATAGAATGAAAAGGTTTCCTAGGCAATTTAGCTTGCACCCCGATTTCACTTTTATTATTGCTAATGTCAGATTTAGGGATTAAATTTAGATTCATCATACACTTCATTGAGGCAAGATTAACATGTCTCAAATGTGAATGCCAAACATCAGATGATACAAGATTCATGCATACAAAACTATTATCATTCAAATTTAAAATGGAATTTGAAACAGGTTCAACAAGAATCTTAAATAAGTTATACACATCACATAGATACCCCTTGACAAAAAATAAAGAATCACAAAGGTGTGTAATAATAGTCTTATTACATTTGTAGTCTATTCTAAAACCTTCCCTAACTAAAATTACACCACTGAGGATATTGCGTCGAATGGTTGGAACATGTCTGACTCTATGAAGTGTCAGAACCTTCCCTGAAGGGAACTTCAAGCCCACCCATCCTTCGCCTTTGACTTCTACAGAGATGGAATCACTCAAAGTCACAGAACGACCTCTGAGGCCTGGTAAGACACAAACATGGACTTATCAACACAAACATGTACATTAGCCCCAATGTCAATTATCCAATAAAGTGGTTCAAAAATAGAAAGGATTTTATGTTTTATAGAAACATACCCATCATTGAGGTTTAATGATGTGGTCATCAAATTGACTACAACCTCCTCAGTTGTAGATGTGACAACTTTCTTTACCTTCTTTGAAGGACAATCCTTGTTCTAGTGGCCAACCTATCCACAAGTGCAGCAATGTTTATTCTTCAGTTTCTTTCGGATCTTGTCCTTATGTTTATGCATATTCTTTGTTTTCTTATCTTTGGTTTTAGCAGTAGTAAAATTGAAACTAGGGTTTTCATCAGTAGGAATCTTAATAGTCTTCTCTTTTAAGTGTTCTTCTTGTATATTAATATCCCTCATTAGATCATTCATTGACAAGCCTTTTTTGCGATGTTTAAGAGTCATGCCAAATGATTCCATGACTTAGGGAACTTTTCTATGATGGAAATAACAACGAACTTCTCAGGAAATTCCATCTTTGCATCTGAGAGTTCATGACATAGGAAATGAAAGTCGTGTGCTTGATCAGAACCAGACTTACCCTCAACCATCTAAAATTTTGGAAATTTAGACCCGCAGTACTTTTCAACAAATTGGTTTTTAGTACTAAAATTCTTAACTAATGCTTCCCACAGAACTTTAAAAGTAGTAACAAGCGGTTTTGAGTAAGAATCATACAATCTGTTATTTTGACCAAATAGAATCAACTGTCGACATGTTTTATTACCCTTCTTCCACTTAGTAATTATATTTGCATTATCATGGATAGTGTCATCAGATTTAGGTTCGTCATCTTCTAGATATGGATAAAACCGACAATATTAAGCCAAATTTGCATCTGACTCTATCGACGTGGAAGATGGGCCGCGGACGAGGTCGAGGAGGAAAGGGGCGAGGGCATGGGCGATCTGCGAGTTGCAGAGAGGGTGAAGGTCATGCCGCTAAGTCTTTGACTCCTCCGCCATGCCAATCAGAGGCAAATGGAGATGGAGGTTCCTCTGGCCTGATCACAACTGCAGATCCGCCGCGCAAGGGAAACGAGCTTCCTCAGGTGTCTGTCGCCGCCAACCCTTCCAAATCGCCTCCCGGGTCAGAAAGGGATCCATCTTCATCTCGAGCCCAGGTCGCAAATGCAAGTCCGCCGCGCAAGGGCAACGAGCATCCTCAAGTGGCCGCCACCGTCAACCCTTCCAAATCGACTCCCGGTTCGGAAGAAAGGGCTCCATCTTCTTATCAACTCGCTGATTGGTTCCAGTTTAGCAGATTGGATCGCAGTGAGATCGATTTGGAGTTGCTGGAGTTCGTTGAGCCGACAGTCAGGGATGGGAAGAGGTGTGCCTCTATTTCAAGTTAGGACAGCGTCGAGCCTGACTGGGAGGAATACTGCTCTGTTAGATTTGTAGGTCGGAAGTCGTTCGCTGGCCAGCTGCTTGGCTGGATCTGAAGGCAATGGAGACCAAGTGGTCTAGTTGAGGTTGTTCAGGAGGAAAGGGAGGGATACATCATTAAGATGCCTTCCTACAGTGAAAGAGACAGGGTCCTGAATGCTGCCCCGTGGTTCATGGATGGGTCCTTGATTGTGGCTCATTCATGGAAACCGGGTGTTCCCCTGCCTCCCCTTTCCTTCACCCATGCTCTGATTTGGTTTAAGGTTGAAAACCCTGGAATCCCCTGGACTCGCAAACACATTTCCTGTGTTGCAAGTACCATTGGAAGACCTGTGGACACAGATGAGCTATCTGTTACTACAGGATGCCTTGGTGAAGCCCGGGTGTGCATTGAAATGAAGGCTAATTCCAAGCTTCCCAAGGAGACATGGGTGGAGGTTGACTCGAAGCCAAAATCTCTGAAGATTGAGGCTGTTGCTAAACCGGTGATATGCTCCAACTGTAAGAAATTTGGTCACAGAGCTGCTTCCTGCCCTTTGAAGATGAGGAAAGCCCCGCCTGGAAATGATCTTCAGGTCCGGCTGGGGAAGACGTCTGGTGCTCGAGACATTGCCAAAAAGATTTCTAAGAATTCGTTCACGGCATGTCAAGGGGACAAGGTTTTGTTCCAGAAGGAAGGTCATGTTGATGACTCTGTTGCAGTAGATAGATCTCTCTGTGAATCCATTGCTCAAGAGGTCATAGATGTGGTTCTTTCAGTGGATGGAAAGCAAAAGCCTCACCTCCCTCTCTGTATCCCAGAACCTGATATGGCTGGGTCCTCTCCAGTTTTGTGTGTTGGGGGTCTCAACCTCGATTGGGAACTGGAGCTGAGTAGGAGAAGTAGAGGTGAGACGAGTTCTTCTTCATGGAAGATTAATAGAATTTGGAATAGCAGTGAACTCTCCACAGATTTCCAACTGGACAAGGAGAAGCTATTTGTTGAAGATGATGATTCTAATTTTGATTCGAACTCTGAAATGGATTTTGATCCATGGGAGGCTGACTCGCTGGATTTCAGCAAGTGTAGGCCTAATAGGAGGAAAAAATCTCCTAAGAAGAGGAAGGATGGGGGTTAATCCTCTCTTACTTCCTCATGTCTTTTCCTGTACACCTGCTACTCTGTAATTTTTTCTGAGACATTTGTTCTTCTGCTTGATTCTGGAGGCGCCTTCTTGGGTTCTTTCATCCACCTTTTCTATGTGTGGTTTAATGCCAGTGATGGGGGACCTAGGTCTTGGTCTTCTGGTGATCGGCGTAGTTGGTTAAGTGTTGAAGCCTGGATTGTCTGAATGGCTGGTGATAGGATAAGTGTTGCCTTTGACAACGAAGCTCCTTTTGTTCTATCTGTTACTGTATAAGATTCCAAGGCCTGGATTAATGCTTGATGGTGTGAAGTTTGATTCTGCCTTTTCTATCTTCTACTTTCAGGGAATGGTTTAATGCCAAGGAGAAGGGAAGTCTGAATCCTATTTCTTGCTTTTGGCGTAGCTGTTCAGTTTGTTGAAGATTCTTTCACGGTTCAGTTTGGTACAGAAGGTTGTTGCTAAAGATTATTTCTTCTTGTGCATTAACAGTTTGGACGGATATCGGTTAGATGCTATCTTGGAAGTTAGAATTCTGACTTTTTCTGATGGTCTCCTCTCTAACAGTAGAGTCTTCACAATTTGTGGGTGTACTTAATGATAGTGAAGCTCCTTTGCTGTTTTGGTGGCGTATTATTGGGATTAGTCTGTATGAAGACTTCCTTGTTATCTCTCTCTATACCTTTCTTTCTGTCTTTGGGTCTTGTGTTCAAGACTTGTGTCTTCTTTTATTTGTTCTGGTAATCCTCTCTTGAGGATTAAGGGGTGCGCTCTTGTTTGTACCTAAAGTTTTGGAATCAATAGCAACAGAGTTTTCGCCGACAAAAAAAAAGACTCTATCGACGGGAAAAGTTGGTACCAATTAATATCTCAAGAATACTGCTAGTATCAATTTTATTCCCATAACCAACATGACTGGCCATTATTAATTAATGATAGATAATGATTTCTTTAATGCTGCTATTAATTTTATGCTTATGTTGTTACATGTAACAATAATAAGTGCAATTTAATTAACATGTTTAGGCCAGATCCAGATAAGAAGTAAAATAATAAACAACGTAGGAGAAAATAAAAATGAAGTTAGGAACACAGACAAGATCGTTCTTTGAAAAATAAATGTGTTATTGAAGAAATCAATGGCCCGCAATCAGAAAGGATATGCACTGTTCTTCTAGTCGACCTGATCACGAACCTGAAGAAAGTTGTTGTCTCGCTCACACTTGATGATGTTCGATTACATTACCAACACAGCCCAGCAATCACAGGAACCACTGCCTGACAGTTCATGTCTCTAAGGAGGAGAAGGAAGAACTCGCTACTCACAGGAGAGGAACTCCACATAACAACTCAGAATCGACGGCTGAAAGCTCTCCTTTAGGGTTTGCAAAACATGAACGAAATGGCTGATGACTGATATTCATTTTAGATGAGTTTAACCCTAATGAACGGAGGCTTATTTGTAGCCTTCCACACACCGAAATCCTATTCTTATTAAGACTCAATCACTCAATCGCTCTTGTACACATTGTGAAAAAATCCACAAGGAAAATACTTTCCAATTAGGACTAAAAATCCATTTTGGAAATAAATAATTAATTAAATTTATAATTAATATGTAGTTGTGTCCTAATGCAAAAAGAAAATGGAAGCGATTCTCCACAGTCTACAATCTATGAGTCTGTACCTGTTCCCAGCTCGACATGGCTCGCACGTGTGTGTGTTGTGGTCACCATACCTACCAAGTAGGTGAATATACCCTCTCCTAGGACCATTGGACACTAATGTCACAAGTGATCATACATATAAGGACCACCAAAGTTCTAGGAGTGAGCAATGTGGGATAAAACTCTTCCTCATTTGCACTAGACACAAAACTACACTTCCTCCATGTACTAGTTGCACTACATTGAGCTTAACCCATATTATATACATGGCTTCTACAACCATATATCTAACAACATTGAGGCCGACAAGTAGGATGTAGTGGTAGCAGGACTAACCAGTGTGAGGAAGTAGGATGATGGTGAGGCCCAAGGTCAGAAGACCTTGCTTTTGCAGGCGACACAATGGTTCAAGATTTGATAGAGGTTGTCAGAGGTCTGGTGGTGGTTGGGACACAAGTAACGACAGATGTAGTGGGGTTTACAAGTCTCAAGTAGAAGTTGAATCAGGGATGGGATGTTTCTCTTCTCATACTAGAACTCTAGAGGTTGGTTTGTAGGTCCAGCGCATGGTTGTAGGTCTATGGTACATGTAGTAGGTGCTAGAGGAGGGGGCAGTCGTAGTGATCTAAGAAACTAAACCAGCGGTGACAAGTTTTGGAAGGTTGCAGGTCACGTTGTTGGTTTGTGCTTTCTCGTATCCAAGGCTATAGTGATGATGCTTATATATGCTAAGGAACTAAGGAGCAAAAAGGCAAAGTTGAGGGCATTGCCTTCGACTACAGCAGGATGGAGGGGACTTGTAATAGAAATACTTCTATTTTCTAGCGAGGAGGAGAATTTTGGAGTAGTGCCAGGATAGGGTTCACTTTTTAACTGGTCATTCTGGTAGAGGAACCGATGGTGGATAGAACATGATTAGAATCACCAAAAACAATAGAGAAGAGAGAGCAAGCTTTCTGTCATTCTTCTGTAACCACATAATATAGGTTCCTAGGGTTAACTTGATTAGGGACGTCCATGTTGGGTTTGAACGTTGAATTAAGTTGGGGTTTAAAACATTCTTGCTCCTTAATTTCCTTCACTTCAAGTATTTATATCTCTTAAGTTATAACCCTTTACACCCAAACTTGTATCCACACCTTTAATTTGCATCAATATAATTTTAAAATACTTATTCCCTTTTTTATGATTATGAGTCCACTAACAAAATTACTCTCTTGATTAATATACACATCGTTATCTAATAATAAAAATTGCAAATTTTGTGTGATTCCAATGACAATAGTTCATAACTGGTTTCAACTATTCAATTGTGGGTCCCAAGTGGGGTTACTAGATCAAAATGAAGAAAAACTTACATTGTCATGCCAGAAATATCTGAAAATTCAATTTCAATGCAAATATGCTTTGAAATTTAGCAAAAGAGATTTTGAATTTTGGGAGAATTATATATAATAGATAAAAATTCAATTTAGTACCAAACTTTGATATGTTACAACTCTCCACCCCTTAAAAAGTATTTCTTCCTTGCAATTGGCATATCCATGACCTAGTTAGGTAATATTCTCCACCACTTAAAAGGATTCAATAATAAATCTAGGCGCGTCCACTACAATGTGGCATCCTTTACCAACTCTAAGTTTCTCCTCTATGGTTTTCTCATACCTCCTTGATTGTGACTTAGCTCAAAAAATCATCGATAAATTCCAAAAAATCAATTTTCTTGGTACATATAGTAATATAATTTTTTGATGGGAAATCAGTTTGGTGAAAACAAAAAAATGGCCAAAACAATGTGAGAACTAAGTCACGTTCACCTCTTATCAACATTCACCACACTAACTACGTGACTCAAATATGAAAAGTAAGATTTCCATGGAACCTTAAGGGTCATTAGAGTACCTTCACTTATGGCATAGGAGAGAGAGTTATTGTTCTCTACCAAAGAAGATTTACACATTCAAACTTGGTGCTTCTATTTTCATTGTTCACCTTCCAACTATTAGTTTGTTCAATAGTTGTAATCACACATTCTATTTTTTTTACATCTTAATTTGGTTTGACGACTATGTCTATGATTTTTTATTTTCCCAACTAGCAGAAATTATCTTGGCCATGTTGGTATGTAAAGTGAAGAAACTCCACCACCACCACCTAAGTGGATTGGGAGTAATTATGCTGAGACCTTCACTAATTTTTTTTCCATAGACACCTCATCTCATTCCACTTACATGAAGATGTCACTAGTCATTTATTAGTGTCTTAGAAAACTAAGTTTTATCTAAGTTTCTATTTCTATCTTAGGTAGATAAGGCTCACAAAATTAGGGTTGGTTGTAAACTGTATGTATAAGTTATGCATACTAGTTAATTAACCATAACATCCAGGAGACATGCATGAGTGCCGACTATTTATAGCTCTAATACCATACAATCAAACTCCATATTTACAATCAAATTCTTACAAAATTAATAAGCCTGACTGAGTGCCAGGATATGTCATGGAAGTGTACGAGGGGAAACCAGTAGTGGGCGATCACGGGGGTCATGGCGGCGCTTGCACCGATAAAGTAGAAGACACAATTGAAGACTGGAATAGAGGCAGCTGAGGAAATCACCACGGAGAGGATAATAGGAAAATATCAAGGAGTCCTGGATAGAGGGGGATCTCAAGAGACATAGAAACGACAGCCGCGGATACTCTGGCAGAGTCGAGCATGGAAAAATTCTGCATACCACAAGTATGGATTGAGTTTTAATATGCCAGAATGAAAGGTCAGTCCTATGAAATCAATCAGAAGTTGGATAGGCAGACAGGAGAGACTAATGACCTGCGCAAAGATGCCCACAATGAAAATGGCAGTTTCTACCTGCAAGAGACCTTTCCCCCACTGCATGGGCACAATCACATAACCCAGGGAAAGGAGCACCAATCAATTGGTAACGTGTGGGAAACATACAAATATCTACTAGTAAGGGCACAACAAATCTGTTCCTCAACAAGCTATTTGAGGAACACCTTGACTCGGAGGCGATTAGTTTGAGCACCATTGATGACAAGCCTGAGATAATCATTGACCCTATGGAGGAAGCTTTTCTTATCAGGCATTGGCAATGCACAGTCATTGTGAAGGCCATGGGAACTCAAATCAGTTACATGATCCTGAGGGATCGATTAGGTTACCAAGTTTACCTCCAAGGTGTAAATCAATGACACAATAAATACATGTAACATTTTATATATGTAATATATATAATATGGCAATTTTTTTTGGTGAATTTTGTGATTGTTCATGTGTTCTACACTTAGTCTTATGTTATGTGCACCTTTGATAACCTTAGATAGAAGTCTCAAGTTTCTATGTTGAAATCCATGGTCATTACACAATTGGAAGTGAATAATTTCTCCTGAGTATTCTTCTCCCATTCCTAAGCATCTAAGTTTGTCCCTAAGGTGTTCTATGATCGTTTGCACTTAAGGGAGGTCCCAAAATTAATTATTCATCTCTTAGGCAGTTGAAGGCAAGTATTTATGTGTCTCTTTCAACTTTAGGCTATCCAATTCATAAATGGTAAATTTCAATGTGTAGGGAAATCACATGATGTGTAGTTAACAAGCAATTAAATCTTACCCAAGATCAACATCTTACAATGTTATGTAGATGACCAGCATGTCGTGTGGTCCAAAAGTTTTAATTGTTTACTAAAGACCAAAAAGCAAACTTATAAGTTATGTTCAATAAGAAATTGTTTTTTACATCATGGTATACATCCATCTTTTGGATATTTGCAAATAAAGCATGACTATGAAATTTTAAACAAAAAGATCATCCATTCGACTTGTATGAAAAACCCAAACTTGTGCACTTTCCAACTTGTTCTCCTATTGCAAGAATAATTGTAACATACAAAAATCTACCTATGATGAATGTAGAAACCCAAATCCCATGGATAGGATGTTACTATACTTGGATCCTTAGAATGGACAAAGAAGGTTAAGAAGATACCCTATTACACATGCATGTAACCCTAATTAATATTTAAGGTGTGTAACATCAAAAAATCAAATGTAACCGTACCCATGGATACATAATATCTTGACCATGCTTTGATCAGTGGACACTAATCATATGATGAGTTGGATATATGGAACCTAACATTGGACTTCATGTAAGATGATGAGGTCAGTATGATGTATAGTTATCATGTCGACCTAAAACCTAAGTTGTAATCTTCAAACCCTAACCTATATATATATATATATATATATATATATATATATATATATATATATATATATATATCTGTGTGTGTGTGTTTGTGTGTGTGTCTGTGTGTGTGTGTATGTGTGTGTGTGTGTGTTTGGTATCACATCAGTGACATTAAATCTTAATCACCTAAAATATCTTAATACACATGAATGTACATAATGATTTAACATAGCTAAATATGTAGGTGAGCTCCTTAAAAATGTCGTACATGTCATAATATTCATTAATACACATGTAAGGACTTAAATATACTTAACTAGTAATAGGATGTAGATGAGTATAAATTAGACAATTCATTTGAACAATATTGCGAATAATATATATATATATGTGTGTGTGTGTGTGTGTAATGTGATGATAATTGGATATTAATATAAATGGAGATAACTTATGTGCCATCGTATAAAGTTAATTTTGAACTAATAAACTTAAGGGGTAAATAAGTAAAATATGGAAATTTTTGAAATACAATACATCATAACCCTTTTGATAATTATATAGGGATAATAGGACTACAAATATCAAATGGTGATGATAAATGGTAATATATAAAAATAAATACTAAGATGATGAGTTAAACCCTAATTGTATTAGAACACATATAATATAATCTTATAAACTAAATCTAAGCTCAATTTGATTCCTTGGGTCCCAATAATATTAGGTGCCATGTTTCAACCTAACTAGATAGCATTTGCTATCTCAATTTGAGTACAGAAGATACTTCTCAAATATTAATCCAAGTGAGAATCAAGTTTTGGTTTTAATTACCTTTTCTTGGATATTGATGTCATGTGCTTTATTTTCCAAATTTCCATTTCTAGATATAGTCTACTGGTCATGCTTTTTTATATAACTAGGGATTTATTAGATGCATCAAACAGATCGTGACATCTCATCAACCTCAAGTTTGTGTGTTTTTGGACTCTACAGTCTACATTTTCCCTTCCTCACATTTTCCCTTCCTCCATTGTTCTTTCTTTGTTCTCCTTCTCACCCCCAAATATCCTTCTCTCCACTTTGCTCATAAGTGGCCAATCTGATAGATCCCTAGTTCAACTGGGGATTCATCTCCCAAGCATCCCATTCAAAGAAGGGGTTCCTCTTATCCATTATTTCTCATGTCTATTGGGATTCCCAGAAACACCAGGAGTCTAGACCTATAAATTCACATCCATACACCATCATGGAACCATAAAGAGAAATCCCACATGTTCCCTTGATCCTAGTACGTACCTAGCCAACTACACTTTAATTTTCCGGTGAGTTCGAGTTACGTAGTGTGTCACTAACTGTTGCAAGGATGGGAAACCATCCACAGAACTCACCTTCAACCTCCTAAAGCTCAGCATGCCCTTTTTCTCTACTAAGGTATACAAGTGAATTCCCCCTTTTAGTTGTTGTTCAATTCTCCTATGGAATTATTCTTGGAATCCACAATTTAGCTTTTGTTTTACTCATTTGTTTAATGGTTGACCTTAGTTTGGGTTTCTGATCGCCTTCAATACTCCTTTTCCCATTTGGTGGTTTGAGATTTGCACCTCTAAAGCTCCTTCCTTAGTCCAGTAATGATAGGTGTGTTGGTCAAAGATCTGGATACCTCATGGCCCTTTTTCAAGGCTATGTGAGATCGTATGTGTCTCTCAGATCTAATGGAAAAGTTTCCTTCATGGTGCATCAATTGAATGTTAGGTTTAGATTCCATGCTCTTGAGATTTTCTGTGTATTGAAGTTTTTTGTATAGATGAGGTAAGGAGTAATATTATCATTGTTTAATTTATTTATTTTTGGATAAGGTAAAATATTACTAAACCATCAAAATAGCTTATAAAAGAGCATATAGGAGTATAACCCACTCCATATACTATACAAGGTCAAACTAGACCCCACAACAACCTGACCTCGGGTTTGACCCTAATCAAGGTACCTGCATTTGCTTTACAAAACCAAACCAAGTTATTTACAATTTCATCAAAAAGTTGGAACTTATCCCTGTCCCTTTTGCCGTGAATCATGTTGTTTCTCCCTTGCCAAATAAGATATATCAGGTTGGACCATACGAGGCCCACAAACCTTTTCATATGTCTATCCCCTTTAGTCCTTTGTAAAATCCATAGCATGGAAGCCTGTAGACTAGGGGTGGGGCACCGCCCCACATGAGCTTGAGGGAGCATCAAGTCCATAAGTATTTGGTATAAGCATACTCAAAGAAGATATGTGCCTGTGTTTCATTTTCCTGCCGGCAGAGAGAACAAACAGGCTCCATAACAGCACCCCATCTACTCAACCTATCCTTAGTAGGGAGTCTACCAAAAATATCTCTATAAGTGTAGAAACTCCACTTGGGGCAGTGGGACTTACACCATATCAGCTGGTCCCAAGGAACTTGAGGCTGGTTACGATTAATCCGCCATGGTTTACCCCCCGCAACCAACTTCCAGTTTCCCTCATTCTCATCATAGTTTTGTTTATAGCTATCCCAAAGCACGCACATGTTGCGCCAGATCCTAGAGCAGCCAGCCACACCATAAGCTCCACTGCATAGGAAAGAATCATACTGGGTTCTCATCCAAGTACTCCAAATGTTATCCGGTTCCATCAAAAAAATATAAATTCTTTTTGCAGTGGCTTCCCACATGATATCAGAAGGGTCCATCAAACCAAGCCCCCCCATGCCTCGATCGAGCGACATCAGCCCAAGCAACAACATGATGCCCACCACTCCACAGAAAACTTGCCATAGTAGATCTAAATCTCCCCAAAATAAATTCTGGGATATCATCCAGCCTACACCAAAAACCAAACATATTCTACATCACTATTTTAATTAGCACAGCTCTTCCCACCATGGAAATTTTAAGGCCAACCCACTTTTCCACCTTAAGCCGAAGAGATCCAATATCCAACTAAAAAGCAACCTTTACACACCCTCTCCTTGCATCACAAGATTTGGATAGAAAAACCTGCGACTTGATATCACTGATATATAAGCAAGACATGTCCGCAAACCTCCCCAACACAGCTCTGACCCCTCTAAAGATTTTTGCATGAGCAGCGACAAAAAACATCAAATCGTCACTGAAAATCATATGGTTCAGAACCTTGATTCCGTGCACCTTATATGGTTTAATAGCCCCTTCCTCTTCAGCTTTGTGGGCTAAACAAGAGAGGTTCTCCATAATGATCGTGAACAGCAAGGGTGAGAGTGGATCCCCCTGCCTGAGACCATTAGAAGCTCTAAACAAGCCTTTAGGTACACCATTAATAAGCACAAAGAAAGAAGTAGTCTGTATGCATTGTGTAAGGATATTAATGAATCTGTTAGAGAACCCCAAAGCCTCCATAGTACTCCACAGCCCCTTCAAGACATGTGGTCATACGCCTTACATCTATACCCTCGTACTTATTTTTCTATGTCATATTGGGATGGGTTTCATTGTATTTTGACCCTTTGTATTCTATTTAGTCACTTAGATTATGATTGTCACATTTACCATAATGTGATGTCATGTATTATGATCTTAAGATCATATGTGAGGGTAATTGGTTCTTTTGCTTTTAACTATTTTTCAAGAACTTTAATAAAAAAAATGAACTTATATAACTTATAACTAATTAGTTGTGCATATATAATATAGGTAATACTCTTCAGAATCAATAAAATATTATCTAACTAACTAGATATTATTCATCACCTAAAACTAGTGACAATCAGAGTTGATGATATAGAGTTTGAACACATTAATTACCGATATGCATATTCAATTTGTTAATAGGTTCCCTATTTGGAACTAAGGTTTGGCCTTCACCTGTTGAGACACAAGTTGACTTATGTTGCTTCTCTTTATGAGTCATATTGGACAATTGTTGTTAATTATCTATCTTGGTTGTATATTACTTCTCTTTATGAGTCATATTGGACAATGGTTGTTAATTCTCTCTTAGTTGTATGTCGCTTCTATGTATGGGTCATACTGGACAATGTCTTGTGTTTTGTGATATCATTCAATTTATTTCTCATTGAAAATATCCCTGATCTTTTGGATTCATTTTGGTTAAGAAGCTTCTATTCCAATTTTATATTATTCACCTCTAAATCATTGAAAAGTGCAAATTCAATCCTAAATTTGATGCATCAAACCTACCTTTATTTAATTTGCACCTAATATCTTTTTTTCATTTCATTATTCCATTTAATAATGGAAAACCCTAAATTGATGATTACCTTGGACTAAAATTATCTTGCCTCCCTATTAAATGCATGTTGTATTTGTTAGACTATTTTATCTATTTGTAGCAGTACATTATGGGGTTGGATCCCATTATACAACTTATCCCTTAACTATGCAATGTTGGTGCTCTCACCTAAGCCCTAGGTGCTCTCACTTGATATATATACCATTATGCAGAGGATTTGGGTGCTCTCACCCCCTTCCTAGCATGGGTTGTGGAAGTGTTCTGGTCCTAATTTTGGATAATTTTTGTTTATGAGAAACTATCATGAAACTAAATCAATCGATTTGACTGAACTAGTTTCCATTATTGTTCTCTATAATTAGTGAGGCAATTTAATTTTCTAAATTTTATTGATTCTTCATATATATTTTCATCTTACTAAATGAGATCTCTTTTGATATCCATTTGGTGTTTGGATCCCTCTTCATTGGTAACCATGCATACTTTACTTTTAATGTACTTTTATATAGCTTGTCTAATCCCTATTTTAAATGTATACAACTTTTGCTAATGCATTTACACCTTGTACTCTCTTGAAGGGGTGTTCCAAACCCCTTAGGTGGAGAATATCTTGCCATAATTGACCCCAAGCTACAGCCTAAATAGGAGTAGTCTTTTGCTCAGAGATGGATTGGAATTTCCAGTTGCCCTTTATAGCCTCTTAGCTATACTTTAGTTTCCTCTAGTTTCTATACTCTCTTTTGGGGGTCTTCCAAACTGCTTAGGTGGGGAATATCTTGACATAGCTGACCCCAAGCTACATCTTGCATAGGAGTAGTATTTTGCATAGAGATGGATTGGAATTTCAATCTGCCCTTTATAGCCTCTTAGATATACTTTAGTTTCCTCTAGTTATCCTTTTTACACACCCTATATGGTGATGAACTATGATAGTTAGACTTTTATCTTCCACTGGTATACATTTGGTATTTGATAAAATGCATACTTGAATTTTAGTCTGCCATCATTTGCAAAAATTCATTGTGATGTTTGACATTGGTTGTATTCATTTTCCTTCTAGCAAGTGATGAATGCATATTCATCTTAGTTTTAGTCACCATTTTGGCCCAGTTTTGCACTAAAAACTCTCATATACCCCCTAAATATACACATATACAATTTTCCTAAAATTTAGATGATTATTTAGAGTTTTGATCAAATCCATTCATCTCCATTGTAGGATTAAGCATTGCATCTATGTGCACCAGTGTAGGAGACAGTGGTCCTACTAACTGACTAGCGGGCCCAAGAAACTTTGATAATTTGGACCCTTTTTTCGATGGCCAATTCCTTTATCAGAGAGCATCCTCATTCACTAGAGGATTAATCAATGTAGGCCCATTGACCCATAGCATTACCCCCCCCCCCCCGTGGGGGTGGGTTTGTTACATGATGTCGCGACTGTAGCCAAGGAGGCAATGCCACGACTATGGCCAAGAAGAAATGACAAGGACCTCGACTGAGGCAAGACACCTCAACCGAGGAATGACAACTCGACTGAGGCAAGACACATCAACCAAGGAACAACACCTCGACTGAGGCACGACACCTCGACCAAAGCCCACACCACCACGACCGCGACCTCGACCTCAACCTCGATCACAGAGTTAAGTTGGTGCTCACCTCGACTGTGGCTTTAAGTCGGTGATCTGCACCTATAAATAGACGACCCCCTCATTCATTTGGGGCATCTCTTCTACTCCACGACACCAACATGTCGTTGCTCTGTACCCAGTCAAGGAAGACGGTCTCCGCCACCAAAGACTACCTCTATGGTGTCCTTGCTACTCCACCATCTCCTCTCCATCAAGATCTATATCCTAGCCATGAAAGTGGTGGGATTTCAGATCTGTAGCACGTTCATTTTTCAGCCATCTACTGCTCCATCTCCTATGAGCAAGAGTATGAGAAGAGAAGGAAGAAGGAGAGAGAAGATCATCTTCGTCTGTCTTGGTGTTCTTCCCCTCCTCGTCCATATCTGCCCTGCCATTGTGTAGAAGATCATTTCTCCACCGAACTGCAATCATCTTCTTCACCATGACCATGGAAGAATCTTCCCTCTCTCTTGTTATTTTTGTTTCTATCATGAGGAGAGAGTAGTCCTTTTCACTGGGGTGCGGGGACTAGCCCTTTTACTTGTGCTTACATGTTCATATTATAACATTTCATGGCTTGTATATAACTTTCCATTTTGTTGTTAATCATTTTATGCATGCTTTGTGAATTGATCACCTGCCTTGCATGATCTATTGTATTCCTTTGTTGCGAGAACTTCAATACTTAGGATTTGAATATCCATTAACATGGTTTATGCCCATACAAGAACTTTTGAAGGGATATCTCTGGAGTAGTAGGTGTGTGGCATGTGGGTAATGAGACATCGAGCCCATGGAGATACTTACGCAAACTTTATTTCATAACAGATGGTTTTGCATACTCCATTTGGATAGTTTTATCTTGCCTAGATGTGTTTTGGATGTGTTTGCATGTGTAGTGGTGGTGAAACCTGATTCCATCCTAGTGATTCCCATCATTAATCTAAACTTAGTTTTAATCCTGCTCTTTTACTTTCCTTGCAATTAGTTTAACTAAATCCAAATCAACCCTCTTGTTCTAAATATTCATCTTAGTTGAACTAGATCCGGCTAGCAAGATTCTTAAAAAAGTTGTCCCTTGGGATTTGATCCTTAACTATACTGCGATAAGACCCGTCCACTTGCGGGTGGTACTATTACATAAGGTTTTGGTAAAAACTTAGGGATTTCAGCCCTAAGTGAGTTTGTTAGTGCCCAAGGTAGACAGTTGTATGACTATTTCAATATTATCATCCTTAGATTGTTTATATCTCCTATAGGTTGCTTACACCTTATACCCTTACCTTGTGCAGACACATTGATATGACTAGAGACAAATAAGTTGTCAATAATATATCTAGTCTTGAGACACCGCGGGACCCAAAATATAGAATTTTGAGGATGGATCCTCCCTTTACCCCTCCAATGTCTCAAGCTCCCATGATAGCAAGAGTCAAACCCTAGTGGATCCATCTACCTTGACGTTAGCATCAACTATTCAATATTTGATTATTCCCTTGACCAAGAGTTGGCTTATCTCTAAGAAGTTCTTTCCTCATCCCTAATGATAACTTTTAGGATCTAATAAGCTTAAGGAGTTTTCACTTATATAATTATTAAAGATGCATCCTATGTACTTCCACGGTGAGAATGAAGTCAATATGGTGGAAAAAGAGGATGACTGGATTCTAGCCCTTGAACGAAATTTTTAAGACATGGCTTGCCTCAAGCATCAAAATGTTTGTTTTGATAGGTACATATTTAGTGGGCCAGCTTGTCATTGGTGGAATAGTATGGTCGAGACTTGTGATGTTGTTATTGTGATGTGGGAACAACTTCTAATTTCTATTTAGGGAGAAGTATATATAATATACAACACTAAGAATGAATGAGAATGAGTTCAAGAATATAAGTTAAAATATAGTGACAGTGGTGGAGTATGTGTAGACATTTCATTGGCTTAAGTGTTATGATAATGGTTTGATTGAAGAAAGACAAGATAATATGTTTCTGAATGGGTTGTGCTACAACATTGGAAAAAAGTTGGTCCCTCAGTTACCATTAACCTTCTTACGTATGATGGATAAGGATCTAGATATAGAATCTTACCTAGGTTATCAAGCTAAGAACAATAATAAGAAAAAGTTCTCTAGTGAAGATTCAAAGACGGGTGTCTGTTCTAGGTGACAGAAGAAGCATCCCCCTGTAACAGATGTCCTCTTAAACTTGAAGGTTTGATCATATCTCATCATTGTGGAGATCATGGTCACATCATGCATTGATGCCCTCAATGTCATGAAGAGATACCTAATGATATCCATGTGAACATCTCAATGCCATTGGTTTTGAAGAGATTAACAAAGATAATCATGAAGGTAACCATTATGCTTTTAGTTAACCTGACTTTTATAGTTCTATTTCCTTTACTCCATTTTTTCTCAGTATCTTGACTTGATGAATAGTGGTGATAATATAGATGATGTGACATTCATGTGCCTTTTTTTCTGACTTATTTGGTTAAACCTTTGAAGGTGTGGGATGTATTAGCTTAGTAGTATATGGATAATATGATTTTAGGGACAAAATTCTTTTTAAGGGATGGAGTCTTGTAAAATACAAAAATCTACCTATGCTAACTCTAGAAACCCCAATACCATGTATAGAAGGTCAGTATGCTTGGATCATTAGAATGGCCAAATAAGGTTAAGAAGATACCCTAATACACATGCATATAAACCTAATAAATAGTTAATGTGAGCAACATGAATAATTTAATGTAACCTTAATCGTGGATACATGTGACCCTGACCATGCTTTTTATAAGTGAACACAAATCATATGATGAGTTGGATATATGGAACCTAACCCTAAACTTCATACATGTTGATGAGGTGTATGTGATGTATAGTTATCATGTTGACCTAAACCCTAAGTTGTAATTGTCGAACCCTAATACACACACACACACACACACAAATATATATATATATATATATATATAGAGAGAGAGAGAGAGAGACATACACACACACACACACACATATATATATATATATATATGTGTGTGTGTGTGTGTGTGTGTGTGTGTGTGTTCCACCTATGCCACATTAGTGACATTAGGTGTTCAATCACAAAACATATCTTAATAAACATGGAATGGACATAATAATTTAACATGGATTAATATGTAGATGAACTAATTAAAATATATCATACATTTCATAGTCTTCACTAGTACACACATAATGACTTAAATGTGCTTATTTACAATAGGATGTGGGTGAATATAAATGAATTCTTCTTGTGGACAATAATGTGACTAATATATACATAATGTGACAATAATTGGATGTTTAATCCAAATGGAAATAATGTACAAGACATCATATAAGTTAATGTTGAATTAATGAAGTTAATGGGATAAAAAAATGAAATATGGGAATTTTTGCAATACAATTCACCATGACCCTTTTGATAACTATATAAGAGTAATAGGACTCTAAATAATAAATGGTGATGATAAGTATTGATACATAATAATAAATTTTGAGATAATGAGTTAAACTGTAATTGTATTAGAACTCATAAAATAATCCTAAAACTAAATCTAAGCTCAAATCTGATTCCTTGGGTCCTAATAAGATAATGTGTCAAGTTACAACCTAGTCAGATAACATTTTATTAATCGCAATGTGAACGGAGTTAAGTTGTAGTTATTTTTTCCTGTATATTTATGTCACCCAATTTATTTTCCAAATTTCCATTTCTTGCCTATGGTTTGTTTGTAAGGCTGGTTTTTTAACTTGATCTCTATCTGAGCCGCTGGATCTGCATCGCACAGACCGCAACTTTTCTTCAACGTTGATTCTGTGTCTTTCTTGACTCTATAGTATGTGTTTTCCATTCCTCCATCATTTCTTCTTTGCTTTCCCTCTCACCCTAAATCTTCTTCTCTCCACTTACATTTCAAGCAAACGATCTAATAGATCCCTAATTCAACTTGGATTCACCTCCCCAACATCTTCATCAAAGAAGGAGTTCCTTGTATCCCCTATTTCCCATGTCTGTTAGGATTCCTAGATACACCAAGGTTCCACGCATATGAATACTCATCCATCAACCTATCATCAAATATCATAGAGCAATCCCAGATGTTCCCTTGAACCTAATAACACTCGTTTGTACCTACCCAACTCCACTTTACTTTTTTAATGAGTTCAAGTTTGTTAGTGTCACTTACTTCTACAAAGACAGGAAATCATATAGAGAAGTCATCTTGGTTTTATGAAGCTCAGTGTGCCCATTTTTTTCTCAATTAAGGTATATAAGTGAATTCTCCATTTTTAGTTGTTATTTTTTTGTTCTGTGGAATTCTTCCTGGCATCCAAATTTTAGATTTTGGCTTTACTCAGTTGTTCCATGGTTTGAGATTTGCACCTCTGAAGCTCCTTCCTCATACCAATAATGGTGGGAGGGTTGTTTAGGGTCTTTACACCTTCTGGCCCTTTTTTTAGGCTCTCTAGAATCATTTGCATCTCTGGAATCTATTTTAAAAGTCCCCTTTCTTTCGGCAATTGAATGTCAAGTTGTGATTCCTCAGTTTCAAGCTTTTCTATATATTGATGTTTGTGTACATGAGGTAGCAAAGAGGATGACCGTTGTTTCATTTATGTCCATACTCTTGTATTTATTTTTCTATATGTCACACTGGCATGGGCTTAATTATATTTTGTTCCTTTGTATTTGATTTAATTATTCATATTTCGGTCATCACAATTTATCATTATGTCCTATCATGCTCTATAATTTTAAGATCACATTTGAGGCTAATCAAATTTTTGCTTTTGATTGTTTTTTAAAGAATTTAATTAAATAGGGTAGTCTTTTATAGTTCCTGAAAAAATATTTTCTTATCAAAAATTACAAATAAACAAATGTTGGAATCAGGTAAATGTTATCTACCTAATTAAATATAATTCATAACCTAACTTTAATGATGATAATAGTTGAAAATATAGGGTTTAAAGTATACATATAATTTAATGATATATATAGTAGTATGTTAATAGGTGAAGGATACCTTACTCAAACCTAGGGTTTGACCTTGATCAGTTGAGACATAAAATGAGATATGTTTCTTCTCTTTATGAGTCATATTGGACAATGGTCATTAATTCCCTATCTTAGTTGTATGTTGTTTCTCTTTACAAGTCATATTGGATGATGATTGTTAACTCTCTCTCTCTCTCTTGGTTGTATATCGCTTCCCTTAATGAGTCATATTGGACAAAATCTTATGTTTTCTCTCTTTTTGATGTCATTCAATGTATTTTTCATTTAAAATAACCTTGATCTTTGGTTTTATCTTGATTGATTTATGTTCAAAGTTATATTGATTCACCTCTGAATCATTGATAAGTGCACAGCTTTTCCCATGCACATGCTTTTTGTGCTCTCATCAAAACCCTAGGTTCTCTCACTTGATATATATATATATATATATATATATATATATATATATATATATATATATATATATATATATATATATATCATTACATAGAGGATTGTGAGTTCTCTGATCTCCTTCCTAGCCAGGATGTGGAATTGCTCCATCCCTACTTTTAGATGGTTGTAGTATATGAGATAATTTGATGCAACTAAATTCAATTGGTTTGATATTTGATTTCCATTATTGTTCTATTGTTAAGGAAAGAATTTTATATTGCAGACTTTATTGTTTCTTTGTATAATCTCTTCATATTATGATTTGAAGATTTATTTTACTATCTATATAAACCTTCTACCTCCCTCTGCATTGGGAACCATGTCTAGTTTACTTTTGATGTACTTTATTCATATATGTTGCCCAACCCCAACCCCTAATACCAGCCTTTGCTGACACATTTCGACCTTGTCTTCTCTTTTCCTGATGTTCCCAACCCCTTAGGTGGAGAATATCTTGCCAAAGGTGACCCCAAGCTATAGTCTGCACATGAGTAGTCTTTTGCTTGGAGATGGATTGGAGTTTCTAGGTGTAGTCTACAATATCTTTATTATAGTTTAGTTTTCCTTGGTAAACACCCTATGTGGTGATGAACTATGATAGAATGAGAATTATAATAGTTAGACTTTTCTCGTCCATTACTACAGTTTCAATATTTGATGCATTGCATACTTAAATGTTATTGTATCATCCTTTGCAAAAAAAATCATTGTGACATTTGGCATTAAATGTATTTATTTTCCCTGGAAGTAAGTGAGTGGCTCCCCTATCAATTACCACTTCTTAAAATAATGATAGTTCATATATTGTAATTATCAAAATTTTATATTCAATTTCACATACATATGGATAATAAGTATAAATATTTAGTTGCTAATAATCACCACAATAGTCAACTGACACATTTACCCGAGAACAAAAGAAATTTACAAACAAACACTACATTATCCCAGTCGGATACAATGTAATAAGAGAATTAAAAGATATGTAATATCACATATCATGGCATTCAATAAATCAAATCTCCTTGGTATTAATCCACATTCTCTTTGAATATAAAAGGAAAATTTCGTTCATTATAGTCATTATTATCCATAGAAATAATCATCAATTATTAGAAACTACAAATAAAAGTTACAAACTACAAAAATCACAAAATCTGCCTTACATATCACCAAAGAGCCTATTTGTAGTGCAAATACAACTTTGAGAATGTTTCGTCTGTGAGAAATTCTATATTGGTCTATAAACTAGGCATCAATTGACAAAGCATATTGTCAAGACATAATGCCTTCTCTCTATATGAAGCATCATAACTAATAACGCCTTCTTCCCAGATGTTCTATAAGTCATCAATCAGAGGTTTAATGTATACATCAATATCATTTCTAGGTTGTTTGGGCCCTGATATCAACATTCATAGCATAATGTACTTATCTTTTTATACACAAGCAACGAGGAAGATAGCATATAACAGACATAACTTACCACATTTTATGTTTGTTGCTTAATGTACCATATGGATTCCTCTCATTAGTACAAAGTCCAAGTCAACTTATTCATCAAATTGAGGGTATAATAAATGGATTTTATCCCATTGTGGGAATCAAACACATATTATAGGAGTCATTTGTTGTCTGTCTTTACCTTTGCATGCCAAGTTAAACTCTACACATCTATCAAATTAGTAAATTAGTGTTGAAATTGTGGTATTATAGGCAGATACTAGATCATCTCGGTAGGAGATCTACTCATGTCCATACCCAAAGTCATCATTTTGTACCTTGAGGCCCTACATTTCAAACAATATTTTAGATCGATATAGTCCTTTTGAAATAACGTGGAGTTATTTAGTCATTAATGTATATTCTTAGCCTACATTTTCATTGTGCACAATATTTTCTTTGTTTTATATGTCAATATTGGAAGCTCATTGCCTTTAGGAAGATTTTTTCAACAAAGATAATAGGGATGTGAAACTATTGTCTCTCCACCTATTGTTGGCCTTTAGTATATATACTCTCAACACAACATTTAGCCTCACAAACTCAGTACAACCTAAACATTATAGTTTCTCACAGTTATGTATAATGTTCCTGAATAAGAAAGGTAGACCACTCAGATTTACCCCACAACGATCTACCATTGCATCAACCATGTCAGTTAGAACTATTTTTTCACATCAAAATCATTGTTCATTTCTTATTCCACACAAGTACCATTATCAGCATCTATTGATGTCATAGTAAAGACCTCTCCATCCTATACCACTATGTATATCTGTGAATAATCCCATTGTACATGGCACAATTTTTTTTTCCTCAACAATGTTGACTTTCAAATTGTTATTGCAATTCCTAAAGGGGAAAAAGAACCTATCTTTAGTTTGTTTCCTATGTTCGTCCACAAATCTTATATACTCATCACGACCACTTGTGAACTCTTTAGCACATAACTTTTGAGTGGACATCTAAAGTCACTCCATCCTAGGCCTAAACTGACAATGCACCGAGTATTGAATCAATCTGGTTTTAGCTCTATCAATTTTTAAATAAGTATGGTTGAACGAAGACCAAATTACTCAATAGTTTTTACAAAAATATTTAACATTCATATCAATGAATATGTACCACATATCATGTTCATAAACATTTAATTTTACTAGTAAGTGAATAATGTGTGTTTGGTTTTTCTAAAACATTTTTTAGCATTTCCCCACATATTTTCAAGTACAACAATGTAGAAGGGAAAAATACCCACCTACATATGTACTCAGAGAACAAATAAAAATCACTGTCAAAAGGTTCTTGAAAACCAAACACGCATTATACACTCACATGCTAAGTGACATTACGTGTTCAAGAACAGTGTTGAACTGAGTATTATGCAAGAATTACTCCTAATGAGTAGATATTGGACGAGTTTCTAGGCCAACATTGTATATGTATGTAGCATACATAATGTGTACCACCTACCCTATTCTTGGACACTTAATCTCACAAGTAAATATATAATGCATATTTTGTTGGTATGTATGCCCATAGAGTCATCCCGAGTGATTGCATAGAGTCAGATATTAATTAATCAATTAATATGATTAATTAGTTAATTAAATAATTCTAGAATATTTTAATTAATCCACAAGTATTTTAATTAACATAGTCTTTCTATTTACCGAAGGGTTTATGAAACCCTACTTCCTTCCGTCTCCTATTTAAAGGGGCTTCACGGCCGATGTCTTTACGATATATTGAGAGAGGCTTTTCAGTTTACGCTCACGTATGTAAACCCAAGTCATCACTATCCTCAGGATAGAAAGGAGAGCACTGTGACACTAGCACATCATCGCACAGAGGCTACTCCTTCCTGTCGGCTTAGGAAGCACGACATGGAGTTCCAGTCCATCCACATGGACAAAGTAGAGATGCAGGCGCTGAGATGCCTATGTTCGGAGGACATCAACAACCGTCCATACGCACTATGAGCGGCGTATATCACCGCATGGGAGGAGTGCTGTCAGATCTTCCTGCGATGCATTAGGAGGATGGGAGAGAAGTATCATCCATTTAAGCCAGGAGTGTTGCACACCATCGTGCAGCGGGACATCGTCGGACTTGCTCCGCAACAAGGTATATCCCGCGAACACTCTTTCTGAATACGTTATTGTCGATGAGATCCTGTTGTGGGTTGCATGGAAATATATTTTATATTTTTGCTTCCACTGTGAATGTTTCCTCCACAAAACCCAATAGTGGTATCACAACAGCATCGATCTACGGCGTATTTGGATTCAGTTCGATATGGTTGAATCAATGTATACTATTTTCTATGGTTGTATACGATGCAAACTTAAAACTTCTAATGTGCATATCTAAACCTAATTCCACATATGCCACATGCTTCTGTTTTTTACGTTTCGGACGGGATCAACTATAGAAACTATTGATTTTCCTAATTGGACGAAAGTAAAATTTCATAGACCTTTCAGCGGGATCCCCACACAGGGGCATTGCCCCTGTGTACCCCGCATAGTCTGCATGGGAGTCAAAAAATTATTTAATGGGGAATGTCCCACATTAAAAGGATTGCATTTATATATATATATATATATATATATATATATATATATATATATATATGTGTGTGTGTGTGTGCGTGGTATATGTAGATATACCTATGATATCATGCACGACGCCTTTAAAATCTATTTTATGTAGTGAATGCATGCACAGTTATGGCCTAGAATCCCCTTTTGTGAATGTTGTGAATGAATGTGGTTGTGAATGTTGTGGATATGTTTGTTTGTGAATTCTATGGATGTATAATGGTTGTACGTGGACATTTTTTATAAAATATTCAGCTTACAAGCCGAGCCTCATCTCTTATTTCAAAGTGTAATTAATTCTTTCTCTTTATATTTGTACTCATATGATGTAATAGAGATATGATTAGTTTTAGTCTTTATAAACTTGATGTAAGGAGGCCACTTGAAGATCCAACTCCAAGGAGTGTCCATGGAGAAGCAACATGTAGATCCAATTCTAGGAAGTAACCTGAAGATCTGACTCCAAGGAGCATCCATGGAGAAAAACTTGAAGTTCCAACCTCACGGAGCATCCATGAAGTTGTTCATTGTAATGTTGATCCTTACAGGTTAATTCACAGGTGTTGTTGCATGAAATGTATAAGACCTTAGGTGGATTGTAATCCTTTGTGGCTCCAAAGGATTTTAATAGTATGGCTATAATTGATGTTTTTGTGTTTATGATTGCATGTCTATCGTTTGTGGTTGTAGATATAGTAGTATATGATATGTACTATAAGTATGTGGTGTTTGGATATATATATATATATATATATATATATATATGTATTAATAAAACCCCTCAATTAATAATATTAAGTTTTAGTTGCCTTCCATAAAGCAACACACATGAAAATATTGATCGACTATGTGTGGGAACGCCTCCACGTGGTACATTGTCTATCTCGTAGAAGTGTGATAGTGGATGTGTGGGTCTGCCTCCGCAGGGTGCACACTCATCGTGTTGGCTTATGGGTTGGACTTAACTAGGAAACCTTGATAGGATCAAGTACCTAGAGGCACACAAATGCATCATGGCAAGAAGTTGTGCATGATCATCTATACAAGAGTTGCATATGATGCAATTAGCAAAAGTTGCCTACCTTAGTATTTGGTCTTTGACGCCGACGTTGGTTGGGCATTGATCAAATTATTTTGGATCTTGGCTCACTAGAAGGTTATACACTACAATCTTCTGAGTTAATAGTGAGGGCTATCAATCTGAATAAAAATAGTAGGAGCGTAATTAATTAAAGGCCTAATTAATCTCGTTTATCAAATCTTTACAAGTCAAAATGTTTTGGACTAAATGCAAAGTTTTTCTTTTGTAGCAATCAAATGGCAAACAACACTCACACATTCTCATTGCGATCGGTCCTTGAGAAGGACAAACTTACTGGAATCAACTTTCAAAATTGGTTTACGATGCTGAGAATTGTTCTCACATAGGAGCGTAAGCTCTATGGCCTTGAAACACTAGAGCCAGCAGAACCTACCTCAAATGCGCCCAAGGCTGAAAAGGATGATTACAAGAAGCACCTTGATGACATTGTAGATGTCAAGTGCCTGATGTTGTTCTCAATGAACTATGAGTTGCAAGAGCAGCATGAGAACATGAATGTCATGGACATGGTAACACATCTTAAGAACATGTATCAACATCAAGAAAGATAGGAGAGATATGATATCTCCAAGGCTTTGTTCAGAAGCAAGCTGACAGAGGGAGACTCAGTTGGCACCCACATACTCACTTTAATTGGGTACGTGGAAAACCTATTCAAGCTGGGATTTCCCCTAGGTCAAGAGTTGGCCACTGATGTGATTATGCAATTATTGCCTGAATCATATAGTCATTTTATCGTGAACTATAACATGAACAATCATGACAAGTCATTGTTAGAATTGTTGGGCATGTTGAGGACAGCTGAAGCATAGATGAAGAAAGACAAGCCCAAGTCTGTGATGATGATCAGTAGGACAAATGGAAAGTAAAAAGGCAAAGTCTAGGATAAGAAAGGTTCTAAAGCTAGGCGTAAGCCAAAGTCATCCATGCTAAAAGCTAAAGATGGGATCTACAAAGAAGGTAGTTGTCACCATTGTTACCAGGATGGACATTGGAAAAGAAATTGTCCTCTCTACCTGGAGGAACTGAGGAAGAAGAAGTAGGGTATAGAGATCTCAACTTCATGTATATATGTTATTGAGATAAACTTAAATACTTCTTCATCATGGGTACTGGATACCAAATGTGGATCTCACATAGGTTTAAATATACAGGGTCTAATAAGAAGTAAGCCTTTACTAAAGGGCCAAGTCAAGTTGTGGGTCTCTAATGGAGCAAGAGTTTCTACCACCGTAGTTGGAGTTATTAGTTTATCATTGCCTACGGGCCGTGTAATAGAATTAGAGAATTGCTATTATGTACCAGCCATTAATAGAAATATTATTTGTGTATCTTGTATAGACAAGAGTGGATTTGAATTTCACATTAAGAATGGAATGATTTCTATTTCTAAAGATGAGATATTTTATGAAAATGCCCCTATGTCTTATTGTATCTACTTGTTATAACTTGAGACTAGCATATACAACATAAATACTAAAAGGCTTAAACTTGACAACTCAAACAAAACATACTTATGGCATTGTTGTCTTGGGCACATAAACAAGAAGCGCATATCTAGACTCCAAAAGGATGGTTATCTAGACTCTTTTGATTTTGAATCATTAGAGACTTGTGAGGCTTGTTTATTAGGCAAGATGACCAAGACTCCTTTCATTGGATACAAAGAGAGAACCAGTGATCTGCTAGGGCTCATACATACTGATGTATGTAGACCTTTTAGATCCAATGCTAGAGGAGGCTATCAATACTTCATTACCTTCATTGATGACCTCAGTAGGTATGGATATGTGTATCTTATAAAACACAAGTCAAAAACTCTTGAAATGTTCAAGACTTTCATGAATGAAATAGAGAAGCAACTTGGTAAGAGTATTAAAGCACTCCAATGCAATCGAGGTGGCAAATACTTAAACCAAGAGTTTGAGGACCTTCTGAGAGAATGTAGTATTATACCACAATGGACTCCACCTGGTACAACATAGCATAATGGTGTGTCAGAAAGAGGGAATCTTACATTATTAGATATGGTACGATCAATGATGAGTTCAGCCAAACTTCCAATAATGTTTTTGGGATATGCTCTTGAAACCACATCGTTTACACTTAATCATGTACCTTCCAAATCGGTTCAAAAGACACCATAGAGATATGAAATGGGAATCATCCCAATTTGTCTATGTTAAAGATTTGGGGATGTGAAGCTTATGATAGGAAATAATTTCCTGAAAAGCTTGGACACAAAACTGACAAATGCTATTTTGTTAGATACCCCAAGGAAACTCTGAGATATTACTTCTACACACCAACTGACAACAAAGTGTTTGTTGCTAAGACTACTGTATTTCTTGAAAAGGAATTTATTTCCAAAGGAATCAGTGGGAGGAATATAGAGCTCGAAGAAGTTTGAGATCAACAAGAAATCAGAGAACTCGAGGAGGCACATAAGGAACATGAAGACTCACAAACTATTGTGGAATTTCAAGTTCTAAATGTAACACATGAACCTCATAGGTCTAGTAAGACATGACTTGAGCCTGAGAGATTTGGATTTCTCATGACTCAAGATAGTGATAAATTGGGCATAGCAGATGAGCCAGCTTCCTATCTAGAAGCTACTAAGGGACCAGAATCTGAGAAATGGCTCGAAGCCATGAGATCTGAGATGGAATCCATGTACACCAACAAGGTATGGTCCTTGGTGGATCCACCCAAAGGGGTAAAACCTATAGGGTGCAAGTAGGTCTTCAAGAAGAAGACCAAAATAGATGGAAATGTTCAAACCTATAAAGGTAGATTGGTTGCGAAAGGATTCTGTCAAATTCAAGGTGTCGATTATGACGAGACCTTCTCACTAGTTGTCATAGTTAAATCCATCAGTATCATGCTTGTCATTGAAGCATATGGATGTTAAAACAACATTCCTTAACGGGAATTTACTCGAGGATGTGTACATGACACAACCTGAGGGTTTTATCAATCTGAAGGAAGCCAATAAAGTTTGTAAGCTATAAAGGTTAATCTATGAATTGAAGCAATCATCTCGGAGCTGGAATCTACATTTTGATGAAGTAGTCAAAAAGTTTGGCTTTAGTCAAAATGAAGACGATCCTTGTGTTTACAAAAGGGTTAGAGAGTGCACCGTCGTATTTCTCATATTGTATGTGGATGACATACTATTGATGGGAAATGACATCTCTACTCTTCTGACAGTAAAAGCTTGGCTGGGGAAGACCTTCTCTATGAAGAATTTAGTCAAAGCATCCTATATACTAGGAATCAAGATCTATAGAGATAGATCTAGAAGGCTTATAGGCCTAAGCCAAAGCACATATATTGAAAAGGTGCTAAAGAGGTTTAGCATGAAGGGTTCTAAGAGAGGTAACTTGCCCATGTCCCATGGAGTTATGATCTCTATAGCCCAATGTCCTAGTTCATGCGCGCATGAGTAAGATTCCATATGAATCAGTAATTGGATCTATCATGTACTTGATGTTATGTACTCATCCTGATGTGTCGTATCCTTTGAGCATGATGAGTCGGTATCAGTCAAATCTAGGTAAATGCCACTGGATAGCCATAAAGAACATCCTAAAGTACTTGAGTAGTACTAAGGATCAATTCTTGGTATACAGTAGTGAGGAAGAGCTCGTGGTAAAGGGTTGCATAGATGCTAGCTTCCAAACTGGAAAAGATGACTATAGATCGCAATCTAGATCTATGTTTTGCCTGAACAATGGATTTGTGAGCTGGAAGAGTTCCAAGCAAGAGACAGTTGTAGATTCTACAACAGAGGCTGAATATATTTCCGCATCTAATGCTGCAAAGGAAGTTGTGTGGATCAGGAAGTTTATTTTAGAACTTGGAGTGGTTCCAAGCACTAGTGATGTAGTTGAGTTGTTTTGTGAAAGCAACGAAGCAATTGCATAGGCTAAAGAACCAAGATTGCACCAACATTCCAAATATATTCTATGGCAGTTTCATCTCATACAAGAGATCGTACAATAAGGAGATGTGAATGTGGCAACACATCCCATTATCACACAGATAATGAGGTGTTGCGCAAAAACGTGCGGAAATCGCCATAACCAAAGATTATCAAAACACGGGTTAATTAAAACCGATTGCGGAAAACTGATAAACTGAGAAACTTATTACATTCCAGTCCACATCCTGCAAGAAAACATGTTACATTCATATCCATACAAGCCTGAATACATGTCCACAGCTTAGAGCAACAGTTGTCCTATCGTAACATAAGTTCATCACCTGTTATATACATAAGGGCCCGCATCCGGCCAACAGCAGGATATACAAACGTCATCAGTCGTACATCGTAAAACAACGTCAAAACACCGCCAAGGACCTGAGAGTACAGGGATTACTCTAGACTCTATCACCAAAACATCCAAAACAGCAGCACATCCAAAGCTTGCCTTCTACTGTTCTTCTAGTTGCTCGACCGCAACTCCGCGTCCACCACCATGTCTAGCTCGACCACCTAAAAAGGGTGTAAACCAGCGGAGTGAGACAATTGAACATTGTCCCAGCGGGAGGCATAACTCCTCGCAAAAACTACAAAACCTCAAGATCATATACATTAAGCAGCTATCTGATAGAGGATATAGCAAGAACAATTTATTGGAATAAAGCTAACTAAACTTACCAGATATATTCAAGTATTACATGTGAGACACAATTAATGAGATAGGATACCCAAATTCTACTGCATATGAAAGACATATGAATAACTACAATATAGAAAGAGAGTAACTACACAAACAAGGCCTCAACCAATGTTTCGTGTTTGTCTTAAGAAGTAATTACTAAACGGCTGGATTACGTTTTATTATGCCCTGAGGAAGTGAATCGTACCGTTCAAATCCAACCATCGGCTGCGAAGCCCATAACCGGTGCCATACAAGGTCAATGGAAGAGCCGGAATCCATGACCTCACCCCTCGTGGTCAGTACACGAGAACACAAAGCAGGACCGCAGTCTCATGCTCAAGTGGTCTAAAGCCACAGGGTCAGCTCCTCAGGCTACCCTTTCCTCTAGCCCGCCTTGGTACAGGTCACGGGGCTAGTAAAACCGAGCAACGAGTCTCGAAAACGTGCTCTGACCCATGAACGCATTCATGCTTATCACATATCACTTATCCGGAGCCATGGGCCATATTCACCATGCTCATCACATATCCGAGTCTGCAACCGCAGTTGCACTCGTTTCACCTCTCTATTTGAGGCTAGGAGAAACCTCGCATATTCAAAAACATGCGCTCCGGGTTAACCCGCAGGAAAACCCGTTTCACCATCACCCTATCCTGACTGATGATGGATCTATGGACAGGGCAAACTACATGGTATATTTCACTGTGATTAATTAGTATCATTTAGATGGATTGCAAGAATCAACCAAGTTGTATAACATGCAACCATAGAAGGAAAATAAACAACCTAAACTCAACATTATGTTATTATTGCAATCACATCAACCTGATCCATATCAAGGATCCAGCATCACATGTTATCACTTGGCCTCTTGCCAACCATCCAGATCCATCTCAAGGATCATGTCATAACATGGGATCTCAATCCCTCATCACATAGTGCCATAGCCCCTCAAGGCTTTTAACATCATTATGGAACATCATTTATAATACACCTGTCATCACAGTATTCACATATAACCATTTCTCATAGCCTTTCATTTGGCTAAGCATTACCTGCATGGTTAGCATCATTCAACAATCAATATGAATAATCGGGAGACTTATCATTCACAAGGTTGCATTTAGGGTTCAACACAAAATGAAAATAATCATGATATCCATGCCTCATCTTAAGTTTACATGTAACACATTATCAAGCAACCCTAATACTTACTCAACATTACTCCTAGCATCAAAGAGATAACCAGGGTAGTCACACTCGTACACATGTGCTTTACCTTGTTTCAACATCATACTAAACATACAAACTAGCATTATTACTATTACTAATCTTCATCATAAAGAGAGCAAGGAGTCACCAACGATATCAAGGCCTATCTAGTTCAAGCCGTTTTCATGATGCAAAGATTCCTCACAAAAAGGTACCCAAAACCCTCAGCAAAAGAGTGTGTCGGGCAAGGCTCACTAACACAGTGTCGGGCACGTCTACCCTCACCCAAGCCATGGCGTGCAGCCTAGTCAGGCGTGCAATGCGCATCACTGAGCGTGCAACTCTGTCGAGTGTGTAGCCCCAAGGTGTTCAAGGTGTGACGGGTGTGCAGGGAACTACCGGGCGTGCAACTCTGTTAAACGTGCAAGTGTGTTGGGCGTGCAGGGTGAAGATGAGTGAGCAGGGTAGGTATCGGGCGAGCAGAGTGTGTCGGGCGACACTGGCTGATGTCGGGCGACACTGGCTGATGTCGGGCGAGCAACATGGTGTCGAGCGAGCAGCCCACCGGGCGAGCAGCCTACCGGGCACATCTAGCTCAAGGCGTGCAAGGTCAGAATGCTCACCTGCCCAAGGAACAAAAGGGATACGTTGCTCACTCATGCCGTGCAAGGGCAGCTAAGCCATGAGGGATGTTGGGCAGCACCTCTACAAGCACCAAACGCTCAAGATGCATCTCATCAAGGTCATCTAACGAGCTCACCTTCTTGCCCAAGGTGAGAAGAGAGTCTTGCTCAAGCCACTAAGTCATAATATCACCTCAATCGGCTAGGAAAGAGGGGTATTGCTCATGGTATTAGGACCTAAACTCACTCTTCAAGACCAAGGGGAGAGAGGAGTGTTGCTCCCTAAACCCTAACTTATATGAATCGGCCAACATGAAAGATAACCAAAAACCAACTACTAATGTGCATATAGGCAAGATTAAAGCAACATATATGAAAAGAGAGTAGAGTAGCTAGGGTTAGAGTTATGCAACCCACCTTAAGCTCCAAGCTTCAAGGAAGAAGAAGAACTCCAAGCTCCACGCACCACCAAGCAAAGAGGATGGAGAGCTCCAAGGGATATCGACCACCAAAGCTCCTCCAAGGGTGGGTATCGGCCACCACTCTTCTTCTCCAAGGGTGTGTCGGCCACCAAGCAAGGGAAGGAGGGAGTGTGTCATGCACAAGAGGGAGAGGAACCAAAGGGACCTCAAGCTAAGGAAAGAACCATCTATATAGAAAGAAAGGGAGGAGAAAACAAGGTGGAACATGGCAAGGTGTCGCCCCTACAAAGGACACTTGTCCTAGCACTCAAGCCACCACTCTAGCAAGGTATAAGACACTTGTCCAAGACATGCACCAAGTGTCCACCAAACAAGACAAAACACCATGGGTGACACACCAAGCTTGCACTAGGGCGACACACCTCCTTGTTGGCCGACACACACACACCCTAGGCCGACACACACCTCACTTGGCCGATACAAGGCCCAACCAAGCCCAAACAAGGCACTACAAGGCCCAAACAAGCTCAATCAAGGCCCAAAGAACTCAAACAACAAGCCCAATCCTTCCTCTTAACCCTAGAGGAAGCAAGGAGAGAGGGGAACACCTCACAAGGTGGGAAACTTGCACACAAAACCCTGAACTTGGATTATTTGCAAGCAGCACCTCCGACTCTCAACAAAGCACAACCAAACCCTAATCACCACTAAAGGTGATTAACAAGCATCAAACCATCAAGGTTAAGCAAAGCAAATAGGGTAAGCCCTAAACGAAGGTCAGGGTCCTTACAATCTAACCCCTTTTAAGGGATTTTGTCCCCGAAATCCGAAGAGAAAAGTGAGGGATACTTCCTCCTCATCTCTTCCTCAAGCTCCCACGTGGCTTCCTCAACGCCACGACGATGCCAAAGAACTTTCATAAGAACCAGGTCTTTCTTTTTCAGCTTCTTGATCCTTCTATCAAGGATCGCCACGGGACCTTCCTCGTAGGTCACATCGGCATTGAGCTCAACCTCAACTGGCTGTATCACTGTTCCTAAATCCGGATGACTTTTCTTCAGCATACTGACATGAAACATGGATGCAACCTGTGCAACTCTAGAGGCAATTCTATCTCATAAGCTACCTTGCCAACACGTGCTATGACTGAGTAAGGCCTCATATACCTGGGTGCCAACTTACCCTTCCGTCCAAACCTTAGCACACCTTTCCAAGGCGAGACCTTAAGATATACTTTGTCTCCTACCTGGAATTCCAAAGGTCATCGGCGATTGTCTGCATAAGACTTCTGTCTGTCCTGTGCCACTTTCAACTGTTGCTGTATCACTTTGATCTTCTCTGTCGTTTGCTGAACTAACTCAGGACCCAACAACTGATACTCACCGGACTCATACCAACACAAGGGAGATCTGCACTTCCTTCCATACAAAGCTTCATAAGGAGCCATGTCGATGCTTCGTTGATAACTGTTATTGTAGGCAAATTCTATCAAACTCAGATGTACATCCCAGCTGCCTAGGAACTGTAAAACACAAGCTCGAAGGAGATCCTCCAAAATCTGAATAGTCCTCTCTGACTGTCCATCTGTCTGCGGGTGAAAGGCGGTGCTGAACCTCAACTGCGTACCCAACATTCGATGCAACTGTTCCCAGAAATGACTGGTAAACTGAGGACCTCTGTCAGAAACTATCGTCGCTGGAACACCATGCAAATGTACTATCTCATCCATGTACACTCTAGTGAGTTTCTTGACTGTATACGTCGTCTTCACAGGTAGGAAATGGGCAGACTTAGTCAATCTGTCCACTATTACCCAAATGGAATCATGATTCCTAGTTGTCCTGGGCAGACCAACTACAAAATCCATGGTTATATGATCCCATTTCCACTGCGGTATCGGCAAAGGTTGCAACGTACCTGCCGGCTTTTGATGTTCAGCCTTCACTTGCTGACACACCGCACATCTTGCCACAAACTCAACTACATCCCTCTTCAAACTGGGCCACCAATACAAGTCCTTCAGACTATGATACATCTTGGTGACACCTGGATGCATAGCATACATCAACGTATGTGCTTCCTCAAGCACCAACTTCCTCAGCTCATCAGCATCTGGAACCACCATCCTATCATGATAGCAAACTAGTCCATCCTCAGACTCATGAAACCCATCACGCTTGTCGCTGCCGAACTCTAATCTAATCAACTTTACCGCATCATCAGTCTGTTGGGCATCCTTGATCTGCTGTCTCAACGTAGGCTTAACTTGCATCTGTGCGAAAAGACCAGACAACAAAGAAACTTCCATCTGCACATTCATCTTCCACAAAGAGACAAACATATCCCACTTAGGGCATACCAGGGAACTCAACTGTGCCTTCTTTGAAGAAGGAGAAGAAGACTTTCTTCTAAGCGCATCAGCTACCACGTTCGCCTTACCGGGATGATACTCGATAGTGCATTCGTAATCATTGATTAATTCCATCCAACGCCATTGTCGCATGTTCAACTCTTGTTGTGTAAAGATGTACTTCAGATTCTTATGATCCGTAAAGATCTGACACACTTCCCCATACATATAGTGTCTCCAAATCTTTAACACATGAACCACTGCCGCCAACTCCAGGTCATGAGTTAGATAGTTCTCCTCATACTTCTTGAACTGTCGCGAGGCAAAAGAAACCACATGATCTTCCTGCATCAACACGCAACCTAAACCTCTCTTTGAAGCATCACAGAAAACAACATAGCCTTTCCCCGGTTCTGGCAAGATCAACACTGGAGCACTGGTCAGCTTCTCCTTCAAACTCTGGAAAGCTTGCTGACATCGATCATCCCAAACAAAAGGTACATCCTTCCTGGTCAACTTCGTCATCGGCAACGCGATCGCACTGAAGTCCTTGATAAATCTCCGGTAGTATCCTGCTAAACCAAGGAAACTACGAACTTCTGTCGGCGTCTTCGGTTGTTCCCATTCTGCAACGGATTCCACCTTCTTCGGATCTACTTTGACTCCTTCAACGGATATCACATGACCCAAGAAAGCCACCTCTTCCAACCAGAACTCACACTTACTAAACTTGGCATACAACTGATGTTGGCAAAGAAGAGTCAACGCTCGACGAAGATGTTGCTCATGCTCTAGCCTGTCCCAACTATAGATCAAGATGTCATCTATAAAGACTACGACAAACTGATCTAAGAACGGACGAAACACCCTGTTCATCAGATCCATGAAAGCAGCAGGTGCATTGGTTAACCCAAACGGCATAACCACGAACTCATAATGACCATACCTCGTCCTAAAAGCTAACTTTGGTATGTCATCCATCTTGATCCTCATCTGATGATATCCAGACCGTAGGTCGATCTTTGAAAACACGGTAGCACCACGCAACTGATCGAACAGATCATCTATCCTCGGCAACGGGTACTTATTCTTGATCGTGACCTTGTTCAACTGACGGTAGTCTATACACAACCGCATTGAAACATCCTTCTTCTTGACAAACAACACAGGAGCACCCCAAGGCGACGTACTCGGTCGGATAAAACCCTTGTCCAGCAACTCTTGTAACTGCTTCTTCAACTCTGCCATCTCTACTGGAGCCATTCTATACGGTGTCTGCGCAACTGGCTGTGTTTCTGGTACCAGATTGATCTCGAAATCAATCTCTCGGGGTGGGGGAACACCAGGAAACTCCTCAGGAAACACATCTGCAAACTCACAAACAACTGGCACCTCCTCAAGACTAGGACCTTTTGCCTTGGCAGCCACAACGGTATCCACCACATGAGCTAGGAACGCCTCACATCCCTGTCGTAACAACTTATCCGCCACCATCGCTGATACTAAACACGTCGAAAGAATCTTCCTATCTCCCTGGAAGATCCACTTCTCTTCAGTATCATCAAACACTGTCTGCTTGGAACCACAGTCCAAAACAACCTTATACCTTTCTAAGGTATCCATACCAAGGATAACATCAAAACCTTGCATATCAAGTGGTATAAGATCCACTTGAATGCAGCGTCCTGAGAAAGACAAGACACAAGAGGGACACTCTTCTCAAAGCAAAAAGGAACCATCAAGAGGGGTTTCTAACAACAAGCTATCCTTCTTACATCTAACAGGTAAATGGCAGTTCTCAAGCATATTATAGGCAATAAAAGAGTGCGTAGCACCCGGGTCAACCAGAATAGATATAAAGCAAGAAGAAGACATATCAGAATGAAATAACTCCATCTGACATGTCACTACTCGCGGGTTGACTATCGCCTCCGGCTGATTCATAGCATAGAATCGAGCAATTGCTTGCTGTCCACGACCTCTGCTTCTTTGAGCAGACGATCCAGCCTGAGATGCTTGATCGTGTCCTCGTCCTCTGCTACCACTAGGCTATGGTCTCTCTGACCCCTGGAGGTTCTGCCTCGGCTGCTGGGTTACTTCATCATCTCTGAAGGGACAACTCGACTTAACATGCCCTATCTGACCGCAGGCGTAGCAAGTCCTACCATCCACTCGTGGCCTGGATGGCCCTGTGACTGCCACAGAAGCCGAACTTTGTGCCTTAGATGGTGAAGAAACATAACCTCTTCCTCTACTCAGAGACCACTAAGACGGTCCTCCAGAACCTCTCATTGTTGACGGTGCTGAAAACCTATGCTTCTTGAAGCCACCAAACCTCTGACCCTGAAACTGAGCAGGTCTCTTCTTAGCCATAGACTCTCTTTTCTCCCTAACAGATTGCTCGATCCTCCGAACAGATTCCACAAACATCGCAAACCGTTCCCGGTTCTCTAAAGCAGAAACCGGTGTCATCAGCTCAGCACTTAGACCCTTCTTGAAACACCTGATCCGTTCCTCGTCTGTTGCTGCCATGTGAGGACAAAACCTCAACAGATCCATAAACTTGGCTTCGTACTCGGTGATGTTCATCGCTCCCTACCGTAGAATTTTGAACTGACAGATCTTCTCATCTAGATACGTCTTGGGAAAGTATCTGGTGACGAACTCGCGTCGAAACACTTCCCAACAGATCACCTCACCAGGCCGCTTCTCTTCCTCGATGGTCCACCAGTGACCAACACTACCTTTCAAAAGGTAGACAGCGTGCTTTACTTTGTCTGCTTCGGGGATGTCGAGGATCTGGAAAGCCTTCTCAAGACTTGTCAGCCACAGATATCAGCCGTTCCAGCATAATCTGAAGCTCCAACTCGGCAAAGCCGCTCGAAGGTCTTCCCAATACCCGATGCTTCTCCATGGGGAACATGTGCTCGTGGAGGAGGCACTGGTAATCGCTCAACCATGAGATTCATCGTAGCCATCATCTGCCCCATAAGCTGTTGGTAGGCAGGCTGTTCAAGTATGGCTGGGTCAGGTTGGGGGACCTCAGGCACCCGATCTTCATGTGCTTGTCCATCTGCTCCATCAATTGATGCAGCATCACTGTACTCAGCAGAGTGTTCTTCATGGTTTCCAGACATCTTGGCTTTTCTTTTGCTGAGAATAGAAGATTCTTATGAGAAAATCTGGAAGACACATAATAACAAACACAACCTAGTCCTAGATCCCTGTAGACTCAGCGAACCTAAAGCTCTGATACCAAAACTTGTGGCAACACATCCCATTATCACACAGATAATGAGGTGTTGCGCGAAAACGTGCGGAAATCACCATAACCACATATTATCAAAACACAGGTTAATTAAAACCGATTGCGGAAAACTGATAAACTGAGAAACTTATTACATTCCAGTCCACATCCTGCAAGAAAACATGTTACATTCATATCCATACAAGCCTGAATACATGTCCACAGCTTAGAGCAACAGTTGTCCTATCGTAACATAAGTTCATCACCTGTTATATACATAAGGGCCCGCATCCGGCCAGCAGCAGGATATACAAACGTCGTCAGTCGTACATCGTAAAACAACGTCAAAACACCGCCAAGGACCTGAGAGTACAGGGATTACTCTAGACTCTATCACCAAAACATCCAAAACAGCAGCACATCCAAAGCTTGCCTTCTACTGTTCTTCTAGTTGCTCGACCGCAACTCCGCGTCCACCACCATGTCTAGCTCGACCACCTAAAAAGGGTGTAAACCAGCGGAGTGAGACAATTGAACATTGTCCCAGCGGGAGGCATAACTCCTCGCAAAAACTACAAAACCTCAAGATCATATACATTAAGCAGCTATCTGATAGAGGATATAGCAAGAACAATTTATTGGAATAAAGCTAACTAAACTTACCAGATATATTCAAGTATTACATGTGAGACACAATTAATGAGATAGGATACCCAAATTCTACTGCATATGAAAGACATATGAATAACTACAATATATAAAGAGAGTAACTACACAAACAAGGCCTCAACCAATGTTTCGTGTTTGTCTTAAGCAGTAATTACTAAACAGCTGGATTATGTTTTATTATGCCCTGAGGAAGTGAACCGTACCGTTCAAATCCAACCATCGGCTGCAAAGCCCATAACCGGTGCCATACAAGGTCAATGGAAGAGCTGGAATCCACGACCTCACCCCTCATGGTCAGTACACGAGAACACAAAGCAGGACCACAGTCTCATGCTCAAGTGGTCTAAAGCCACAGGGTCAGCTCCTCAGGCTACCCTTTCCTCTAGCCCGCCTTGGTACAGGTCACGACGCTAGTAAAACCGAGCCACGGGTCTCGACAATCTGCTCTGAGCCATGAACGCATTCATGCTCATCACATATCACTTATTCAGAGCCATGGGCCATATTCAACATGCTCATCACATATCCGAGTCTACAACCGCAGTTGCACTCGTTTCACCTCTCTATTTGAGGCTAGGAGAAACCTCGCATATTCAAAAATATGCGCTCCGGGTTAACCCGCAGGAAAACCCATTTCACCATCACCCTATCCTGACTGATGATGGATCTATGGCCAGGGAAAACTACATGGTAGATTTCACTGTGATTAATTAGTATCATTTAGATGGATTACAAGATTCAACCAAGTTGTATAACATGCAACCATAGAAGGAAAATAAACAACCTAAACTCAACATTATGTTATTATTGCAATCACATCAACCTGATCCATATCAAGGATTCAGCATCACATGTTATCACTTGGCCTCTTACCAACCATCCAGATCCATCTCAAGGATCATCTCATAACATGGGATCTCAATCCCTCATCACATAGTGCCATAGCCCCTCAAGGCTTTTAACATCATTATGGAACATCATTTATAATACACCTGTCATCACAGTATTCACATATAACCATTTCTCATAGCCTTTCATTTGGCTAAGCATTACCTGCATGGTTAGCATCATTCAATAATCAATATGAATAATCGGGAGACTTATCATTCACAAGGTTGCATTTAGGGTTCAACACAAAATGACAATAATCATGATATCCATGCCTCATCTTAAGTTTACATGTAACACATTATCAAGCAACCCTAATACTTACTCAACATTACTCCTAGCATCAAAGAGATAACCAGGGTAGTCACACTCGTACACATGTGCTTTACCTTGTTTCAACATCATACTAAACATACAAACTAGCATTATTACTATTGCTGCCATTATCACTATCTTCATCATTAAGAGAGCAAGGAGTCACCAACGATATCAAGGCCTATCTAGTTCAAGCCGTTTTCATGATGCAAAGATTCCTCACAAACAGGTACCCAAAACCCTCAGCAAAAGAGTGTGTCGGGCAAGGCTCACTAACACAGTGTCGGGCACCTCTACCCTCACCCAAGCCATGGCGTGCAGCCTAGTCAGGTGTGCAACGCGCATCACTGAGTGTGCAGCTCTGTCGAGCGTGCAGCCCCAAGGCGTTCAAGGTGTAACGGACGTGCAGGGCACTACCGGGCGTGCAACTCTGTTAAACGCACAAGTGTGTTGGGCGTGCAGGGTGAAGTTGAGCGAGCAGGGTAGGTATCGGGCGAGCAGAGGGATTTCGTGCGAGCAGAGTGTGTCGGGCGACACTGGCTGATGTCGGGCGAGAAACATGGTGTCGGGCGAGCAGCCCACCGGGCGAGCAGCTGATGCAGCCCTATTTTAGGGCTCCATCCTGTGCCATTTTGTATTTAAGTTGCATCTAAACATGTTAGATTACAAGTATTTTCCCCCAATATGATTATCATTGCAAATACGCTTATGGATGTTCTTTGCACTGTATTTCAGGTACTTGGACCATGCTTAGATGGAAGAGAGAGAGAAAGGGAGTCCTAGGGTTCCCCCACTCAAGGAGGGACCCAAAGAAGGCCCCAAAGTCTCCCTCAACCTACCTCCAGTGGCCAAGAATCGTCTCCAAGCAAAGGCATCCAATAATTATGAAGTTTGAAGCCATGCTAGCATTCAAAGACCCCAGCACGGCCGTGGTGCCATGGAACGGCCGTGCTGGCAATTGAGCAAATTTACAGGTTGATCGACAAATCATTGAAGTCCAAGCAAGTCAGCCACCACGGCCGTGTTGCCCAGCACGGCCGTGCTGGATGAAGATGGAACGGGCGTGCTTCCCAGAACGACCTCCTCCCAACTCCGCCACCATGGTCGTGCTACCCAGCACGGCCGTTCTACCTAGCCCCCAACACGGTCGTTCTGCCCAGAACGGCCGTGCCACCAGCCTTCGTTTTCACCCACCAACCTGTTGAATTAACAGTTAGCCAACACAGCCGTTCTCCCCCACCACGGCCGTGCCCACTCCTACCCACCACGGCCGTGCTGCCCAGCACGGCCGTGCTACCACCCCAAAACCTAACAACTTTTCACTGCTTTTCCCATTCTACCCCCACTTAACCCTAGCCCCTATATAAGCACTAGTTGCTCCTAGGGCTCGGGAGAGAGCACCCCTAGCTGGCCCTAGCTGCTTCCCTTGCCTCCATTGCTCCAATCCACCCATTTCCTTGCAATCAACCCCATTTCCACCCACTTTCCACTCATTTCCACCATAGAAACCTAGTTTCTCTAGGTTTCTATCCATCCATTCCACCATTTTCATGCACCCCTACACCATTGGAGGAGGGAGGTCGTCTGCAGCTGCTTGGAGGTGAAGAAGAAGGCCACTTCATCAAGCTTCATGGAGTTTCTTCCTCTTCTACCCCTTTCTTTTCCTGTTTTCATGATCATGTATAGCTAAGCCCCCTTGTGGTGGGTTGTTTGGGATTAAAATGTTACTTTGATACCATGTTGGGGGATAAATTCTTGTAATGAACTCAATTCATATTTATGATGATTACTTCTTGCTTCCATCTCTTTTCCTATCTTATTGCATGTGGTTTGTGCTTCTTGTATGAATTTCTTGTTTTGAGGTTTTTGATGACACTTCATTTTTAGGAGGAATTGGAGTGTATGTGGCAATCTTAGGAATGGCTCCTAGGTCCAATTAGTGGATCCCTAGCTAGCCCCCTTTGTTCCTACATACACACCCCTCCCCCTACAAATGAGTGTGAGATTTAAGTGGCTAGTGTAAGTGAGAGTGATGCAATTGCCTAGGGCCTTCTAAAGGCTAGAGTGGCTAGTGGCATGAGGTTAAACCCCTTCATCTCCACTCCCATCTCTACCCTCAACCCTCAATTTTCCACTATCACTTACCCTAGAAACCTAGATTTGGCCAATCTCACTAGAACTACACCTAACCCTAGTCTTCTACTAGTAGTATAGGGTATGTTCTAATGGCATTGCCCTTGTTGTTTGGTTTGGTAATCGAGATATGAATTGAGCACCGTGCATGTTTAATGAACTCCCCCAACTAAAATCAAAGTGACATTCCCCAAACATCCCACCCACCTTAATCATCTTGCTTAAAACCCTAATCGCTTAGTTTGCTTGTTAATGCTAGTGTAGTTCAAATTGCTTTAGTTACCTTAGCTAATTGCCTAGTTCTACTAGCTAGTGTTAATTTAGGTCTTTGATCTTGATTAGTAGTTAATTCAATTCCTTAGTTGTTAATTGCTTGCTTAGTCTAGTCCATCTTGCCCTTGCCTTAGTTTAGCTAGTTTGTCACCTAGATTGCTAGTTTGGTCTTTTGATAACTTAGTTTTATATCGCTTTTCATACTTGCTCTCTTAGTGTAATCAACCAACAATCAACCTTAAAACCCTAAAAACTTTACTCTCCGCACTAGGAACGTAGCTCACGCCATCCAACTCTAGTGCCCCCTCTATCTCTGAGGTTCGACCCCGTACTTGCCGCCTCACCTATACTACGACACGACCCCATGCGTTTGCGGGTGTAGTGTCTTAGTAGACGTAGGTAGTTAGTGTGGGACCATACAAATATCAAAAGCTAAGATCCCATCTCATCCCGTGCCTCCCGACCTCGTGGATTGCACTTGTTACAAGCCTCTAGCGGGAGCGCACAAAGCTTTCTGGTGCCGTTGTCGGGGATAGAGGCGCTCGGCCTAGTTAGATAGCGTAGCTTAGCCTTTCCTTTTGCCCTCACCGTTGCTATTCTTTATTCTTTGTGTTACTCTTGCATATTGTTTTGCTAACTTGGCTCCTTGTTGTTTGTTTGTGATTTGCGTAGGTGACAGTTGTGCATGCGCAGCACGCGTTCGACTTGCACCGACTTGGTGGTTTATGACCCCGAGATTGGGAGAAGAAGACGTCAAGCGCACCTCAATCTACACCGAGGGGCCGAGATGGCCGATAACGACCCGCCACCAGAGGTTCCACCGCCACATCGCCCGCTTCATGAGTACTTCACGCCGGGGAACTACAACTCCCCCATCGCCACTCTAGTTGACCAGATGCCAGGTCAACAGTTCTGCATCCCGCCAGCACTCTTGGGGCTTCTTCCCACGTACTACGGAATGGAGAATGAAAATCCGTATCACCATATAGACGCATTCTTGGAAACGTGCTCCACATTCCGCACGCCTGCCGCCACAGACGACTCGATTAGAAGGATGCTCTTTCCCTTCTCTCTCAAAGAAAAGGCCAAGGAGTGGTACGTTTCGAGGCCAGATCTCGTCACATGGAATGAGGTGAAGAACGAGTTTCTCAAGAAGTTCTTCCCCATCACCAAGTTATCCTACATGAGAAGATGCATCACATCGTTTGCCCAGAAAGACAACGAGCCCTTCCACGAGGCGTGGGAGAGGTTCCAGAAGCTGCTTCGTGACTGCCCTCATCATGAGGTTCCTCTTTGGCAGCTAGTTCAGGCCTTCTACACCGGGCTTGAGGAGCAAAGCCAAAACAACGTCGATTCTTCTTGCGGGGGCACGTTCATGGCAAATCCGCCCGAGGAATCATGGCCGCTGTTTGAGCATCTCACCGAGAATTCACGCCACCGAGATTCCACTAAAGGTGGACATTGCGGCCAGAACTACACCCCTCCCCCTTCTTCCGTGGCTCCCGCACGCAATGCCACCGACCCTGATATGATGAAAATGATGGCTGATATGATGTGAATGATGAAGAATCAAGTGGGTGGCTCTTCTAGCCAACCCGCGATGGCTGTGGATACTGTAGACGAGGAAGTCAACGCTTTACATTCCTTTGGTGGCCGCAACAACCAGGGCCTAATGTCCCAATCCTACACCCCCGAGTGGAGGAACCACCCAAATTTCTCTTGGAAACAACAGAACGAGGAAGGGCAAGGGTCGGGGCAGTCAAAGACACGCTACAGCTCCAAGTTCGAGGACGAGGTACTAGGAAGGCTGAGGAGCCTCGATGAAGTAAAAAAAGATGTCAATGCACATGGGTAGTCTATAAACCGTCTTGAGCAGAGGTTGGACCAAATTTCTCTCTCTTTGGCTAGAAGGGAAGAAGGTAGACTTCCATCTCAACCACTACTGAACCCGAACAATGACGGGGTTTTTCTAGGGAACACTTCGAGTGCTTATATTCCACCATCTTACCAAGCCCCCATGCTCCTCCACCTCCTCAAGCACTGCTCAATTATCAATATGCTCCACCTCCACCTCACACTTACCAACAACCACCTCCACAAGCTCCCCCTTCTACCACCCATGAGCATGTGAAGGCTGTGACTACTTTGAGGAGTGGTAGGACTTTGGAGAGGTCCCATGGTACAGTTGTTGGCAGAGATGACACTGAGGCAGAGCAGGTTGATACTGAGATGCAGATTGATGATACTGTGATAAGAGGCAGTGTTGATACCATGACGCCGAGCAGTGATACCGTGATACCGAGCCGTGATATTGTGATTCCAGTGATACCAGTAGATGATACTATTGATTTGGACCGATTGGGGTCCCGACTCCCGCCATATCCTGATGCACTTGAGGAACCTTCTGCTGCGAAGAAAAAGAAGAAGCATGCGGATGATATTTTGGAAATCTTCAAGCAAGTGAAAATCAATGTACCTCTTCTAGATGCAGTCAAGCAAATTCTGTCCTATGCAAAGTTCCTTAAAGAATTGTGCACCTTCAAAAGAAAGAAAACAGGGAGGACGCCTAAGAAGATCAAGCTCACTGAGCAAGTGAGCTCCATTCTCCAACACACTATCCCCCGGAAAAGAAAAGACCTCGGTGCCCCCATCATCTCATGCTACATTGGGGCGCATCGCATAGACCAGGCTCTTCTTGACTTGGGGTCCAACGTAAACTTGATGCCTTATGAATAGTTTGCTGAGCTCCAAATGGGAGAGTTGAGGCCGGCCCATTGCACTCTACAGTTGGCCGACCGATCTGTGAAGACGCCTAGAGGGCGTGTGGATGATGTGCTGGTCTGTCTTGATGAGGATACTTCTGCCTTCTTCCCAGCCGACTTTATCATTCTTGATATGGAAAAGGAAGCTAGAAAGGTGCCAATCATCTTGGGGAGACCTTTCTTAGCCACAGCTGATGTCGTGATCCATATGAGGACTGGGACCATGTATGTTACTTTCATGCACATGAAGATCCGGTTGAACATTTTCAAGTCTGATACTACAGCTGAAGTGATAGGAGCCACCGAGGAAGATTGTTATTTGGTGGAATGCCTAGATGAGATTGTTGAAGAGTTCCTACCTGCATGGATTGAGACTGCCACTCAAGGTAGAGGTCTTAAACCAATTGTCGAGTTCCCTGACGACGATGATGAAGACGATGAAGAGTGTGAGCTAGCCTTAGTGGCTGCAAGTCAGGTGCTCCCTTCTATTTCTGCACCTTTGAAGAACTCCCTTGAAGCACCTCCCGTTCTTGAGTTGAAGAAACTTCCTGAAGGGTTGAAGTACGCTTTCCTTGGCTCAAATGACACCCTTCCGGTGATCATTTCCTCTATTCTCTCTCCTGAGCAAGAAGATGCCTTGATGGAAGTCTTGAGGAAGAACATCCAAGCCATTGGATGGTCTATTGCTGACTTGAGAGGGATTGACCCCTCTATTTGTGTGCATCGGATATACTTGGAAGAAGATGCGAGGCCGACCCGTCAAATGCAAAGAAGGCTAAATCCAAAGTTGAAGGATGTTGTAACTCAAGAGGTTGTTAAGTTGCTTGATGCGGGGATCATCTACCCCATTTCTGACAGTATGTGGGTGAGTCCCATCCAAGTTGTGCCCAAGAAGGGCGGGATTACTGTTGCAGAAAATGCCGATGGTGAGCTTATGCCGGTGAGAGAACAATCCAAGTGGAGAATGTGCGTAGATTACCGGAAACTCAATGAAAAGACAAAGAAGGATCACTACCCACTCCCGTTTCTTGATCAGATTTTAGAGAGATTGGCTGGCCAGAGCTTCTACTGTTTTCTTGATGGATACTCGGGATATTTTCAGATTGCTGTGCATCCGGCGGACCAGGAAAAGACGACATTCACTTGTCCAAGTGGTACATTTGCCTACCGGAGAATGTCATTTGGATTGTGCAATGCCCCTTCCACTTTCCAGAGATGTGTAACCTCGATCTTTGCTGACATGCTTGATTCGTCACTTGAGGTCTTCATGGATGATTTTTCAGTTTTTGGGAAGACCTTTGATGAGTGCTTTCTACATCTAGCTGCGGTTCTGGAAAGATGTGTGAAAGTTCGCTTAGTTCTATCTTAGGAAAAAAGTCATTTCATGGTACCTGAGGGTATAGTTCTGGGACACCGAGTTTCCAAAGATGGGATTGAAGTTGACAAGGCCAAGGTGGGCCTTATTTCTACACTCGACTTTCCTTCGACCGTAAGACATGTTCGATCTTTCTTGGGACATGCAGGCTTCTACCGGCGTTTTATCAAGGACTTTAGCAAAATCTCAAGACCACTTTGTCGATTACTTGAGAAAGATGTCGAATTTCAGTTTGATGACAAATGTGTTGAAGCCTTCAATCATTTGAAAGAGAGGCTCATTTCTTCTCCTATCATGCAGCCCCTGGATTTCTCTTTGCCGTTTGAGATCATGACGGATGCATCCGATATGGCGGTGGGGGCTGTGCTGGGTCAATGCGTTGGTCGAATTCCTCATGCTATCTATTATGCAAGCAAAACGTTAGACGATGCTCAAAGAAACTATACGACTACCGAGAAGGAGTTGCTTGCGGTGATCTTCGCTCTTGACAAGTTTTGGCCGTATCTCTTGCAAAACAAAGTGACAATCTACACGGACCATGCTGCGTTGAAGTGTCTCATGTCCACGAAAGACTCAAAGCCAAGGTTGATCCGATGGATTTTGTTGCTCTAAGAATTTGATATAGAAATTGTAGACAAGAAAGGAATAGAAAATGGTGCTGCAAATCATCTCTCCCGCCTTGATGGACCGTTTGATATGACAAGTCCAATCAAAGAGACAATGCCACATGAACAACTCCTCTTAGTCTCATCTGTCCAAAAGCCATGGTACAAGCACATAGCGAATTTCCTAGCCAGTGGGAGGATACCGAGCATGTGGACAAGAGAGGAAAGCAAGAGATTGTTTGCTATGGTAAAGAACTACATTTGGGATGACCCTCACCTCTTTAAGTATTGCCCGGACCAACTCATTAGAAGGTACATTCCGGAGATGGAGCAACAAGAAGTCTTATCTATGTGCCATTCCAGAGTGTGTGGAGGCCATTTTGGAGGAAAACGTACGGCCGCCAAAGTTCTTCAATGTGGATTCTACTGGCCGACATTGTTCAAAGACGCTCATGACTTTTGCAAGAGTTGCATCAAATGCCAAAAAGTAGGCACTATCTCAAAGAGGGACATGATGCCTTTGTCACCTATCTTGGTGGTAGAAGTGTTTGATGTTTGGGGGATTGACTTTATGGGTCTGTTCCCTCCCTCTTTCGGGTATGTTTACATCTTGGTCGCCGTAGACTATGTATCAAAATGGATTGAGGTTGTGGCAACAAGGACAAATGATCACAAGGTGGTGTGTGATTTCGTGAAATCCAACATCTTTAGTCGTTTTGGTGTTCCAAGGGCTATGATTAGTGATGGCGGGAGTCATTTCATCAACCGCACCTTCGAAGGGATGCTAAAGAGACATGGAGTGAATCATCGTGTAGCTACTCCTTACCACCCTCAAACGAGTGGTCAAGTTGAGTTGGCAAATCGGGAGATAAAGCTCATTTTGGAGAAGACGGTGCGACCGGACCGTAAGGATTGGTCACTTCGACTCAATGAAGCTTTATGGGCATATAGGACTGCATATAAAGCCCCGATTGGCACTACACCGTTCAAGCTTGTCTATGGTAAGAGTTGCCATTTGCCAGTTGAGCTGCAACACAAGGCACTTTGGGCCTTGAAGAAGATGGACTTTGATGAAGAAAGCGCCGGAATGAGAAGAAAGTTTCAATTGCATGAGTTAGAAGAAATGCGGCATGAAGCATATGAAATGTCAAAGAGTTACAAGGAAAGAACCAAGTTTCTACATGACAAGATCATAAGAAAGAAAGAGTTTGAGCCCGGCAAATGGGTATGGCTCTACGATTCTAGAATGAAGTTCTTCCCCGGGAAACTCCGATCGAGATGGGAAGGACCTTACCTAGTCAATAAGGTGTACCCATCCGGGGCAGTGATCATTTGTGCAAAAGAAGGAGCTAAGGAATTTGCCGTCAATGGGCAAATGTTGAAACCTGTCGTTGAGGTCGGCCCAGACAAGGCCAACCAAGATTTTGATATTGTCATGATGGTAGAAGAAGAATTTGATGAAGATGAATGCTTAGATGAGGATGAGAAAGGGATTTACTACAAGGATCTCTTAAAAGTCCCAAAGAAGTGAAAAGTCCAACAATCAATAAGCATGGCTGAAGGCGTTAAATTTAGCGCTAGTGGGAGGCAACCCACGTGGTTTGAGACTCTCAACCCTTCTTTTGATACTTTAGTTTTGTTTTACACAAATACACACACGCACACTTGTGCTTGATAGTTTTGTTTTTAGTTTTGATGTAATGACAGGATTGAACATGTGCAAGCTGAAGATTGAGGCACAGTCAGTCAGTGTGGTGGATATTCCACCAAGAAGAGATCATTCATGACGATTATATGATGAGTTTCGAAGAGTTTTGATGAAATTTTGAGTTTTGACTTGAAAAGAGAGTAGCACGGCCGTGCTGACCAAAACGGTCGTGCTGGCACCAGACCAGAACGACCGTGCTGAAGCGCAACGGCCGTGCTGACAAAGACGCATTTTACAGGTTGATTGGAGATTTTTGGCCCCTGGCAACACGACCGTTTTGTCCAAAACGGCCGTGTTGGCTTAAAACCAACACGGCCGTGTTGGCCCAAATTAACCTAACATCTACCCCGACCCAACACGACCCCTCGCTCATTCTTGCGAACCAGAACGGCCGTGCCGTGATTTCTGGCGATTAGGGCGAGTCCCCCACACCCCCAAATCACCTCCTCTTGCTCCCAAACTCCAGATTTGAGGTTCCTTTGGTCCCTAATCGTCTTCCCCAACCTCTAGCTTCGATTTCCACCGTTCATCACCACTGATTCCTCCAGTTACACGCATATTCTGCCCCATCAGCCCGGAGTTGCATTTTTCCAGTGCAAGCTTCGTTCCTCATCAAAGAACCTTGCAATCATGAAGGGCATGGGCAAGGAAATCAAGAAAGGAGTGGAGAAGACCACAAGCATCCTCACCGGTGGTAAAAGAAGATCCAAACGAGCGGCCGGTTCACAGCAGTCCGGCAATGCCTCCTCACCGTCCAACTCAGTTTCGTGTTCCTTTGGACGGTCGGCGTCGATGAGCTCATCTCAGCTACGCTCTCCCTCCAGCGAGCACCTCTCAGATCCAAGCTACAGCAACCCGGGGGAAGAAGAGGAGGAAGAAGAAGAAGAGCTGGAGAATCTGGTGGATTCTATTGAAATCACCGCACCAACTCATGAGCAAAGGGCTAAGAAAACTAATGAAGCTTCGTCCTCACGCCTACCGCCACGACCAGCTCCAGCAAGGCATTCGACGTCATCGGCCCGACCCAGTGGAAGCATTGAAAGAGTGCCCTTGAACTTGGACACAAGTTCGGGGTCACATACCTATCAAGAAGAGGAAGTCGATGATACTGAGAGCGAGGAATTGGAGGATGAACCAGTGGATTTCCTATCAAGACTAGAGGAAGACAGACTCACATGGGCAGGAAAGCAACCACAAGGAACCACTTATGGTAGAGGAGTCGCAAGAAGCGCAGTAGTAAAACCCCTTCACCCTGAATGTATGACAAGAAGGGTGATTGCTACTAGATATGCGTGTGTGCCCACAATGGAAGCTTTAGGTATCTATTTCAGTTTTGAATTTCATCTAAAACGTTGTGGATTGTAAACATTTTAACTAAGGCCGAAGATGCATACTTGGAGATCACTCACGAGTTCTTCGCAACCTTAGAGATGGTTCAGAGGATAGGATGCTCTCAGGTTCAAATTAAACGGCTCAACACATGTCCTCAACGCCTCTCAGATCAATGCAATCTTTGCCCCCAACCCAGAAATGGCAAGGAAATTCGACAGGGGGAGATCTGACAAGAATGGTAAGGCAGATTATGCCAAGATGTGGAAGACGATCATAGGCGAATCGACTTTCACTTTAGGGAAATCCAAAACAAGCAAGATCCACAACCCATTCATGAGATATTTGCTAAAAGTGATGGCAAATACCGTGTTTGGTCGCTATGATAATCAAGGATCAGGCAGCCAGAAAGACCTTTTTCTCATAGCTACAGTTGCAAGCGTGGGGTTCGTGAACGTGGGTGCCATGTTTATTGATCACGTGAAGACAATCCCATCCAAAAGTAAAAATCCATTCATCATGGGAGGGATTGTCACCACTTTGGCGAGGTCATTGGGATGCAATCTGGAAGGGCTCACCAAGGTAGATGGAAACAAACATGTGGACCTAAACTATCTTGCGAGGTCACAGATGATATCTGTCAAGGATGACAAAAAAATTTATGTGTTGAACCCCGGCTACCCTAGAATCACTTTGGAACTCCCTTACCATGCCCTCCCTTTGCTCAAGAATGCAGGGCCTGTGGATGATTTTCTCAATCGGTTATCACGATATGAGGCAGAAACCCCTAGAGAAGGATACAGAGCACCAAGTGTAGTCTTACCTGAGGAGGAGGGGGAAACAAACGTGCCAGAACAACAACGATCTTTGGAGCATCCATGCCGCACAAGGCCGAGAATGGAAGAGTTTGAGGCGCAGCCACCTCCGACAAATGCATATGATATGGCATCCATCCATGCACGGTTGGAGGAGATTCAGAAAATGCAACAAGACATGTGGTTGGATCAGCAGCAAATGCATCACCAAATCAACCACATGTATCAGTACCAGCATGCGCAGACACAAAGAAACCCCCAATGGGGGAGGATTTCTGGGGGTTAATTGCTAGCTACCAGGAGACATACCCGCCTCCACAGGCGGCGTACTGGGGCCACTACTACCAGCAGCCTCCTCCACAGTCTGGCCCGTCGCAGGACCCTACACCACCACAACCCTTATTTCTACCCTATCATCCCTAATCTTTAGTTTCATGCTGAGGACAGCATGGTTCAAAAGTTTGGGGTGGTAGGGCGGTAAGCCCTCTGTTTTCAGCTTATTTTGATAGTTCCCTGTTCTACCTGATCATTGGTTGTTTGATGTTTAACCCACCTAGTATAGATTGTCTTTTGCTTGCATCTTCGCATGACATGTAGTTGACTTCTGCATTTTTGAGTAATTTTTCAAAAATTTTGCTTCTTCATACCATGCATTGCATTCTCATGTAGTTTTGATAATTTCTTGTGCATGTTAAGTAGGATTTGCTGCTTTATGTCTTTAAAATTCCCTAAAGTAGGTTTAGATGTGACTTAGTGCAAATTGGCACCATTTTGGCCAATTTTGCCCAGATTTGAATATTCTTGCTCCGATAGGATGTTTTGACTTAATCTCCAATGTCTGAAATGAAATGGTTTACTCTTGTGACAAATGCATGCTACATTCTTAGATCTTATTGATAGATGGTCTTGTTTGTGACTTTTTACATGTGAACCACATCTCTTAAGTCTGTGAATGCTTTGGTTGAATCATGAATTGAGCAAGCGACAAACTCTTAAAGCCAATGGAATCACTTGGTAGAAATATGAATTTTGTGTTCATTCTATCATGTGGTGTGATATTACTTGGTGAAGTGTTGAATTAGCTTTCATGCAGGGAACCTTATGTTGAAAACTACAATGATGACCCCTCTTTGATCCGACTATTCTTCCACCATCTTCATACCCCTCCGCCTCATAAAAAGATGCCAAAGTGCACATATTAGCCGTGGCCACCTCCAAAAGTTTGGGGTGGCCACATCTTTATCTCCCCGCTTCACTCCATCCACCATGTGCCCTACCTACACCAAGGGCAAAGAAAAAGAAAAAGAAAATCAAAAATAAAATAAAAGGATGCTCATGTTTAAGAGCATTCAAATAAAGAAAAGAAGAGTGAGTAAAAGCACTCTGAATCTTACCGCAACCCTTTCTTCTCCTTTTATACCCATTGAGCTAGAAAACATCAAATCTAGCTCACTTTACCCTTTCTACAGCCAAGTGGATCATCCAGTGTGGTTTGAAGCATAAGACTGAATGCATGAAAGTGAAACAACGCTCCTAGTCACCTGTGATTAACACCAACATGAAACGGTCTACCCGGAATAGCATGAAGGACATATGGACAACTTGTGTTTCTATGCTTTATATTTGAAGTTTGTATGCTCAGTGCTCAGTTCATGATTGGATTGTGAAAGAAGGAGAGGAGAGATGTGAGACACATGCACTTAGTCATTTCCAAGACCATATATTCAATAATTTTCTGTTGCTTTGCATTTGTCACTTGCTTTTGTTGAAAAGAACAGAAAAGAGAGATTAAGTTGGAGCATACTTGAGGACAAGTATGTTCTAAGTTTGGGGTGGTGATGCAGCCCTATTTTAGGGCTCCATCCTGTGCCATTTTGTATTTAAGTTGCATCTAAACATGTTAGATTACAAGTATTTTCCCCCAATATGATTATCATTGCAAATACGCTTATGGATGTTCTTTGCACTGTATTTCAGGTACTTGGACCATGCTTAGATGGAAGAGAGAGAGAAAGGGAGTCCTAGGGTTCCCCCACTCAAGGAGGGACCCAAAGAAGGCCCCAAAGTCTCCCTCAACCTACCTCCAGTGGCCAAGAATCGTCTCCAAGCAAAGGCATCCAAGAATTATGAAGTTTGAAGCCATGCTAGCATTAAAAGACCCCAGCACGGCCGTGGTGCCATGGAACGGTCGTGCTGGCAATTGAGCAAATTTACAGGTTCATCGACAAATCATTGAAGTCCAAGCAAGTCAACCACCATGGCCGTGTTGCCCAGCACGGCCGTGCTGGATGAAGATGGAACGGGCGTGCTGCCCAGAACAACCTCCTCCCAACTCCGCCACCACGGCCGTGCTACCCAGCACGGCCGTTCTACCTAGCCCCCAACACGGCCGTTCTGCCCAGAACGGCCGTGCCACCAGCCTTCATTTTCACCCACCAACCTGTTGAATTAACACTTAGCCAACACAACCGTTCTCCCCCACCACGGCCGTGCCCACTCCTACCCACCACGGCCGTGCTGCCCAGCACGGCCGTGCTACCACCCCAAAACCTAACAACTTTTCACTACTTTTCCCATTATACCCGCACTTAACCCTAGCCCCTATATAAGAACTAGTTGCTCCTAGGGCTCGGGAGAGAGCACCCCTAGCTGACCCTAGCTACTTCCCTTGCCTCCATTGCTCCAATCCACCCATTTCCTTGCATTCCACCCCATTTCCACCCACTTTCCACTCATTTCCACCATAGAAACCTAGTTTCTCTAGGTTTCTATCCATCCATTCCACCATTTTCATGCACCCCTGCACCATTGGAGGAGGGAGGTCATCTGCAGCTGCTTGGAGGTGAAGAAGAAGGCCACTTCATCAAGCTTCATGGAGTTTCTTCCTCTTCTACCCCTTTCTTTTCCTGTTTTCATGATCATGTATAGCTAAGCCCCTTGTGGTGGGATGTTTGGGATTAAAATGTTACTTTGATACCATGTTGGGGGATAAATTCTTGTAATGAACTCAATTCATATTTATGATGATTACTTCTTTCTTCCATCTCTTTTCCTATCTTATTGCATGTGGCTTGTGCTTCTTGTATGAATTGCTTGTTTTGAGGTTTTTGATGACACTTCATTTTTAGGAGGATTTGGAGTGTATGTGGCAATCTCAGGAATGGCTCCTAGGTCCAATTAGTGGATCCCTAGCTAGCCCCCTTTGTTCCTACATACACACCCCTCCCCCTACAAATGAGTGTGAGATTTAAGTGGCTAGTGTAAGTGAGAGTGATGCAATTGCCTAGGGCCTTCTAAAGGCTAGAGTGGCTAGTGGCATGAGGTTAAACCCCTTCATCTCCACTCCCATCTCTACCCTCAACCCTCAATTGTCCACTATCACTTACCCTAGAAACCTAGATTTGGCCAATCTCACTAGAACTACACCTAACCCTAGTCTTCTACTAGTAGTATAGGGTATGTTCTAATGGCATTGCCCTTGTTGTTTGGTTTGGTAATCGAGATATGAATTGAGCACCATGCATGTTTAATGAACTCCCCCAACTAAAATCAAAGTGACATTCCCCAAACAGCCCACCCACCTTAATCATCTTGCTTAAAACCCTAATCGCTTAGTTTGCTTGTTAATGCTAGTGTAGTTCAAATTGCTTTAGTTACCTTAGCTAATTGCCTAGTTCTGCTAGCTAGTGTTAATTTAGGTCTTTGATCTTGATTAGTAGTTAATTCAATTCCTTAGTTGTTAATTGCTTGCTTAGTCTAGTCCATCTTGCCCTTGCCTTAGTTTAGCTAGTTTGTCACCTAGATTACTAGTTTGGTCTATTGATAACTTAGTTTTATATCGCTTTTCATACTTGCTCTCTTAGTGTAATCAACCAACAATCAACCTTAAAACCCTAAAAATGTTACTCTCCACACTAGGAACGTAGCTCACACCATCCAACTCTAGCGCCCCCTCTATCTCCGAGGTTCGACCCCGTACTTGCCGCCTCACCTATACAACGACACGACCCCATGCGCTTGCGGGCGTAGTGTCTTAGTATACGTAGGTAGTTAGTGTGGGACCATACAAATATCGAAAGCTAAGATCCCATCTCATCCCATGCCTCCCGACCTCGTGGATTGCACTTGTTGCAAGCCTCTAGCGGGAGCGCACCAGCAGCCTGTCGGGCAGATCTAGCTCAAGGCGTGCAAGGTCAGAATGCTCACCTGCCCAAGGAACAAAAGGGATACGTTGCTCACTCATGCCGTGCAAGGGCAGCTAAGCCATGAGGGCTGTCGGACAGCACCTCTACAAGCACCAAACGCTCAAGATGCATCTCATCAAGGTCATCTAACGAGCTCACCTTCTTGCCCAAGGTGAGAAGAGAGTCTTGCTCAAGCCACTAAGTCATAAGCTCACCTCAATCGGCTAGGAAAGAGGGGTATTGCTCATGGTATTAGGACCTAAACTCACTCTTCAAGACCAAGGGGAGAGAGGAGTGTTGCTCCCTAAACCCTAACTTACATGAATCGGCCAACATGCAAGATAACCAAAAACCAACTACTAACGTGCATATAGGCAAGATTAAAGCAACATATATGAAAAGAGAGTAGAGTAGCTAGGGTTAGAGTTATGCAACCCGCCTTAAGCTCCAAGCTTCAAGGAAGAAGAAGAACTCCAAGCTCCACGCACCACCAAGCAAAGAGGATGGAGAGCTCCAAGGGATATCGACCACCAAAGCTCCTCCAAGGGTGGGTATCGGCCACCACTCTTCTTCTCCAAGGGTGTGTCGGCCACCAAGCAAGGGAAGGAGGGAGTGTGTCGTGCACAAGAGGGAGAGGAACCAAAGGGACCTCAAGCTAAGGAAAGAACCATCTATATAGAAAGAAAGGGAGGAGAAAACAAGGTGTAACAGGCAAGGTGTCGCCCCTACAAAGGACACTTGTCCTAGCACTCAAGCCACCACTCTAGCAAGGTATAAGACACTTGTCCAAGACATGCACCAAGTGTCCACCAAACAAGACCAAGCACCATGGGCGACACACCAAGCTTGCACTAGGGTGACACACCTCCTTGTTGGCCGACACACACACACCCTAGGCCGACACACACCTCACTTGGCCGATACAAGGCCCAACCAAGCCCAAACAAGGCACTACAAGGCCCAAACAAGCTCAACCAAGGCCCAAAGAACTCAAACAACAATCCCAAGCCTTCCTCTCAACCCTAGAGGAAGCAAGGAGAGAGGGGAACACCTCACAAGGTGGGAAACTTGCACACAAAACCCTGAACTTGGATTATTTGCAAGCAGCACCTCCGACTCTCAACAAAGCACAACCAAACCCTAATCACCACTAAAGGTGATTAACAAGCATCAAACCATCAAGGTTAAGCAAAGCAAACAGGGTAAGCCCTAAACGAAGGTCAGGGTCCTTACAGTGAAGATTTGCAGAGTACCTACAGAAAGCAATGTGGCTGACCCCCTCATAAAAGCACTTTCACAACAAAAACATGACGGACATGTTCGATCACTTGGATTGAGATTCATGGGTGATTGGGTATAAGTGCAAGTGGGAGTCTGTTTGTATGTATGCCCATAGAGACTATCATTTGATCATTGTAATGGGATACTATGCAAATGATTTGTAATACTATATTTATCATATCAATAAAGGCAAGTTTGCAATCTATATGTTTGTGTTTTATATTGTGAGATGACCACAAAACTTATAGATATCTACTAAATAATATACTCAATGACATATGTCTTCGGGTTGATGACCTAAACAGTGAGATCATATGCATGCTAAGAGTATTTATTCTTATTTTGTCCCTAATTGGTTGTTATGGTGGAAATATCCATAGACATCAATAACACATAAGATTAGAATGTATGTTGGTTTATGGAAGAATATCATTAGCCATGATATGAAGATATCAAACCAAATACATAGATACTTGTTAGAGAACAGTGTATCGAATAGACCCACCTTGAGAGTGACACATGGATACCATGATTGGTAGTTAGAGTCACATCTCATAGTGATGGTGGTGATTGTGGTTCTTAGACCTGAAGTCACTACACTTATCACATGTCATTCGGTGTACTTTGGCATCATCTACCGTGGTTCTAAATAAGGATTGTCATAAAGATGGTGCTTGGGTGCACTATGACACATGGGGATGACTGTGAGTGATGTAGATGGAATTTGTCCTTCCTACGAGAGTTTGATATTCTAACCACTTGATAGGTGAGACTGAGAAATGCATGGCCAGGCTGATGTGAGTCAATATGTGATATTGAGCTTACATATATCTCAAATAGTCTTATCTAGTTCAAGGAACATAGATTGAACGTTGAAGGGGATGACGGCTCCATGACTCGAGTTCAATCCGGATATTAACAACAAAGGGACTATACAATCACTATAACACCAGTAATTAATGATAGGTTAAGTTGTTCTCCAACTTCTACAATTACTTGGGTGGTAATGGAGTCTTTCTAGATATCAATCATTACTTGTAAAATCATAATATGATTATGGATATCATTGCCAACATGATTTGGAGCCTACCGAGGTACACACATAGGATGTGTTGAAATAAAAGTATAATTGTGGATTTGATTGGAATTGTTCCAAATCACATTGATTACTAAAATGTTTATGTAATCCATTAGAATAATATTGGAATATGTTAAAATGTTTGAGACAGTTAATTGGAGTGACTAGCTCTAAGCGCAAGTGGGAGTCTGTTGGTATGTATCCCCATAGAGCCATCTCAAGCTATTGCACAGAGTTGGATATTAATTAATCAATTAATATGATTAATTGGTTAATTAATTAATTCCAAAATATTCTAATTAATCCATGAGCATTTTAATTAATGCAGTCTTTCTGTTTACTGAAGGGTTTAGGAAACCCTGCTTCCTTTCGTCTCTTATGTAAATGGGCTTCACGGCTGATGTCTTTACTAGATATTGAGAAAGGTTTTTCAGTTTACTCTCACGTATGTAAACCCTAGTTGTCACCATCCTCATGAGAGAAAGGGGAGTGCCACGATGCTAGCATGTCATCACACAAAGGCTACTCATTCCTGTCAGTTTAGGAAGCATGACGTGGAGTTCCAGTCCATCCGCATGGACAAAGTAGAGACGTGGACACTGAGACGCCTACATTTGGAGGACGTCAACAACCGTCTGTACATGCTAAGATCAGTGTAGATCACCGCACGAGAGGAGCATCGCGAGATCTTCCTGCGATGCATTTGGAGGACTGGAAAGAAGTACCATATGTGTAAGCCAGGAGCATTTCACACCATCGTGCAGTGGGACATCACCGGACTTGCTCTGCGACAAGGTATATCCTATGGACACTCTTTCTAAATATGTTGTTGTCGACAAGATCTTGTTGTGGGTTGCATAGAAATATACTTTATTTTGTTGCTTCCGTCGCACATGTTTCCTCCACAAAATCCAACATATTTAGTTTTTTAGAATATATTAGTAAAATTTCCTCACAATTCTTCAAGTACAGTGATGTAGATGGGAAAATACCCACCTCCATATGTACTCAAAGAATAAATGGGGAAATGACTATTGAAATATTCTTAAAAATCAAACATCTATTATACACTCACATCCTAGATGAGATTAACTATTCAACAATAGTCCCAAACCAAAAACTATTTAGATTTACTCCTAATGAATAAATCTTGGATGGGTTTGTAGGCCAGCATGATAGACATGTATAATTATCAAATACATATATAATTTAGGTTAAATACCTATGTTTTAGGTTAAATTCATAAATAACAATATACATTAAAGGACAATTTATCATTGAGCTAGATTTCACTTAAGCAATATATATGAAGCATTTTCTAATTGCATAGTTAGGGCATACATTGTTGAATAAAAACAAACAAATACAATTTCTCCACATTTACAAATTAAAATCCTAGATATATTTCATCATTCAAAATAGGTAGTCTTTTTATTGATATCATTTCATTTTTTCTTCAATTGATGACATTTAGATTAGCAATTTCCAACTAGGAGGTTTAAGTCATGCATATAGTTTTGAATACTTAAAACAAAAACATTTGATTATCAATATATCATCAAGCACTAATTAATTTATCATCAAGCATTTATTATCATCAATCATAAGCATAAAAGATTGTGAGCATTAAGCATCATTTGATAGTTACAGTAGGCAAGAGAGGAAAAAATCACTAGTGTGGTGGACAACTGAGACAGCGACATGCACAACAAGAAGAACATGGGCATTAGAGAAGGAGAGAGGAGGAGGAGGCGAGCTCCTTCTTCTGAGCAATAGGCGAACTAGTAGCACGCGATAGTGGCGGTGACCTTCTTATAAAATGGTGATGGTGATGGGTAGCCCATTCTCAAGAAGTAGGGGCAGAAGTTGTGAGCTCCTTCATAAGGAGAAGATACAATGGTGATGGGAAGATCCATCTCAAGGAGCAGGGGTGATAGTAATGGAGACATTATGAGCAGGGGAAGAAGTTGAACATTGACTGTAGAGAGGTGATGATGATTTTTATAGAGTTCCCGCATAGAGGGGTGGCGATCAAGGCAGTAGGTTGCAACGACGACAACATCTGGGATAGGGAGTGTCAAATGTATTGGGGACAAGGAGGGTCATCGGCATCACGGCAGACAATGAGAAGAGGGTCTTTGGCAGAGTGAGGGTTACTCCCAATCACAATAGAGATAGAGAGAACTGGGGGAAATATTTTTTGTGTGGGAGTTATTAATATGTCTGTGGTGTCAACTTTGTTCAAAATCCAAGATTGTAGTTAAAACAACACTCATGTTTTGACATCTTATGTTGATTTTCTTAGAAAATTGAGGTAGAATATAAGAACTGTGGCATCCCTCCAAAAGATTAGGGTGGCCAGTTCCTCCTCCCCTATGCTTTTTCCTACCACCCTACAACCTTAGATACACCAAGAGCTAAGAAAAAGAAAATATGCAAAAATAAATGAAGGTGCTCATATATAATAGCACGAGAGTAAGGAAAAGAAAATAAAGGTGCTCCTATATAATATCAACATATTGAAGAAAAGAAGAGAAAAGATGAGTGATCCTATGTAATATCACTTCAATTTCCTTCCTCAACCCCCTTCTTCTAATGGACTAGGAAACATCAGCCCTATCCCCTCATGCCCCCATACATATCATAGTGGTTCAACTATGGTGGATTGACTTATAAGAATGAATGTATGCAAGTGAAACAACTTTCCTAACCTATTTGGCTATTCTCAATATGAAATAGTTTTGCCCGAAACCATATGAATAGCATGTTGCTTACATGAGTGTTTGATTCCTCTATATGGGAAACTTCTAGTGGTTGTGCTTTAGTTCCTTTTAGTTTGTGAAAGAATAGAGGAGAGGAATGGAACTAGTCATGCTTGAACCTATTTAGTCAATAAACACTTAATTTAAATGCATTTTCATTTCTTGATGATTGAAAACTAAAAGGAGTTTTAGTTGCATCATACTTGATGACAAGTACGTTTTTTAATCTTGGATGTTGATGAATCCCTTTTTGGGTATCTATATTGTGTCTTATTTCCCATTATCACATCAATATATTTTATAATGCTTGTTATTTCATAATATATTTTTATTGTCAAATGCACTTATGGCTGCTTTTTGCATGTTTTTGTAGGTGCCTAACTACTACTTGATGGAAGGGAGATAAGGAGTTTGATCCAAGGACATCCCTAGGATCTAAGGAGTCTATATTGATGCCAAGATCACAACCTACCCCAAGTGATCAAGTAACAAGTAGAAGCAAAAGGCTCCATGTGTAAGTTGCATAATTGAAGTACATGAGAGAAGCCCTCAAAGTAGTTGTGGCATATTAGCATTTTCGTGCTACTACTATCCATGTCACTAAAAATTCAAGGAGAAGCAACCAACTTGTTGGTTAAATTGGATATTAGCACATCTTGTCTTTTGATGATGACAAATATTTCTGAATTTTGGATTTAACATGTTATCTAAGTGCTTCAGGTACCAAGTACATCTTGAGAAAGATTGATCAAGATTGGAGTATCAAATACTTAAATTGTTGTGCATATGTGCTTATTTTTAGTACAAATGTACAAGCATTTAGAACAAGCTATGGACCAACCCCACCTATCCCAAACCTATTCATATGTCTAAACTAAGTGTCTAGGGTAGGTAGTTCACATTAGAAAAATCATTGCATAGGTTTCTGAAAAATTCCAAACTTATTTATAGGGAATTTTTCAATAGAGAAACTTGTCAATAGAGACATATTTGGTCAACAAAATTATCGATTGAGACTCGCCTCAGTCAAGGACTCAGAGCACTGGAGGAACCCTTACAAAACTTTAGTTTTGAGTCAATCTTGGTCAAAAATTTTGTCGACCAATACACTCCCAGTCGAAGATCTTGTGGACTGAGGAAAGACCATTAAACATTGACCAAGTAGTTAGAATGACACTTAGTTGTCATAACCAAGTTGGACTCTTAGACCAAACCGGTTGAAGAATTTCTCAACCATTGAGATCTGGTCAAAAATATTGTTGACCAAGATGGGTTCTAGAATGTTAATTTTATTAACGACCAAATTAGCCATTGCACATATATTGACTAAACTATAACGGCTATTTCTCATCCTAGAACACTCTAGACACTCCCCTAAGTTGCCCTAGCCACTTCAAATCCATTCCTATATATAGTAGTATGGTCATAGGACACCCAAAACACAACTTGCATAGTTGAATACATGAGATCTTGAGCAAATTGAGCTATAGCACCAAACATGCAATCATTCACATTTACCATATTTGTGCCCTACTCACATCTTCCCAACACCATCATCCATCATTGCCTAATCTATCGTGGTATTGGTCCATAGGCTTGATCTAGGACATTGTTGAGCTACATTGGTGTTCTCTTTTCTCCAATCTTCATTCTCAATTCATAAACTATGGTGGGACTACTCCAAGGAGAGGAGGTTGTCTGGGATCTCAAAGGTGAAGAAGGAGTCTTCATAGAAGTGCTCATCCGTGTCTGTCAAAGAAGAGGAGATTGGTGCTCTTCCATCTTCCGTTAAATAAGAGGTTTTGTGTGGTGCTCTTTGTCATCCTTTAAAGAAGAGGTTTGTGTGGTACTCTGTTAAAGAAGATATTTGTGTGGCACTCTTCTGTGACCGGTAAATAAAAGGGTTTAGTTGCAACAAGTACTTTTGTAATTTGTCCTAATCAATAAGTTAATAAAATTATTTGTTGCAAAATCCTAGTTGGAAATAACTAGGTAGTGTACTAACGTCGGAGATGGAACCACTCTAAATCATGTATCCATTTTGGCTTCTTATCTTTTTCATTTCATTTTTATTTTAATTTTTGTAAGGATCCATTCACCCCCTCTAGATCCTTTTCACAACTTCCATCGCCAAGTTGACTTGAGAATGACCTAGGCATGTGGTGTCACAAACAACTGTTCCACTTCCCATGATCGTGCCAGCTGAGCTCCCAACTCCCCCCTTCCATGTGAAACCTCTACCACCACCATGACCAGACAGCCTTGGCATGGCCATGCTACACTCATCTATAACGACTATTCCACACACAATATCTAGCCACGACCATTTTACAAAAAAATGCCATCCTATCTTAGTTCCACCATGAACATTCTAACCAAAATGGCTAAAATGGCCCTGCTACCTACACCCATTTCCCTTCATTCAACTAGACATCCATTATATCATGACCACGACCATTACCATTTTCTATAGCCACTCCACCTTCCACATACCACAGCCATGGAAAATAGAATGATCATTCTGACCATGAAATCCTAGTGCTTCATGCACTAGTTTTACCCATTTTCCCTTCAGTTACCCTAGCTACTCTTGGTTACTATAAAATATGTAACGTACTCAAATTTGGATATATAGCTCAACCTTCTCTCTCCTTAGGTCCATTTTTTATTATATCAGTATAAAAAAAATTCCTTTAATTATATTAATTAGAAGTATTTGGAGACATGAAAATATAATGATTTTACTTATAAACTTTTATATAATGTGGGTGGCAAAATAATTAATTAAGTGTTTAATTGGGGTTTAATTGAACCTAAATTAATATTCTAGAATCATTCCTTTTCTATTTGATGAAAGGAAATAGAAAAGTAGGAAATTATACATCAAATTGATTTAGAATTGCATTAAGAGCATCGAGTAGTTAACTTAAAAGTAAGGAAATCATATATCGAATGTTAGTAAAAGGTGATAGATATACTAAGACTTGATTTTTCATGTCTTGTTTAACCAACCTGCCAAATTTTAGGTCAATCATACTTTACTTGACCATTCTTTTAATTGGTTGAATACACTAACTTCAACATACTTAATTATATGCTATAATTACATTCATATGCCATAATTTGCACCTTTTGTTAACACCCTGCTCCCCCTCCTTGACACATTCAACATGTATCTTGCACATGAAAATCCAAATCACTACTAACTGGTGTTTCTTCATCTTCTCATCCTCCTCTCTTCTTCTTCTTCTTCTCTTCTCCCTCTCATATTTTGTTCCCCTTATCCTTCCTTCTCTCTCTCCATAGAACTAAGAACCATGTCTGTCGTCATCTTCCCTCATCCTTAGAGGCTAGTGTATGATAGAGGAAAACCTAGCCCCACTTCTTCTCTAGTTTCCTCTTCCTCCTCTTCTTCTTCTACTTTTCTTCCTTCCTTCTTGACTCTACAAGTTGTATCAATTATAACCATAGCTACAATCCATGTTACTAGGTATTCCACCCATCAACAACCAAATAGAAGCATGTCACCAACGTTGTAGGGCCATCGAGAGCTCCAGGTCCAGCGAATCCCGCCATCAACTTGACCCCACCTACTTTCCTCTCCAACACATCTCTTCTATGTGATCTCATGAAGCTCCTTCCTCCATCATCTTAGAATCACCACACTCCTAAACTTCAACATGCCTACAAATCCAAACTGCATCAACCTACAATAGACTAATAGAGACCCCTTCCTTGCGGCCTTTCTTTTCTTCATCTTCTCTAACAAACCCTCTGTTCTAAGATCTTCAACCACTTGACCATGACACCTACTTCTCACCTTTACCGCCACACCTAATGTAGCAGTTTTTTATGTTTCCAGTGGCTTTCAAATGTCCACACAAACCCCACCACATAAAGCCTTAGAACAACAATTAACTATTTCCCCACTTTTCACCATTCTTTGATCTTCACCCCCATGCTAATACCACAATAGATATACAAATAAGACTCGACGACCGCCTACAATCCAACCTCTCTGATGGCCTTTAGATTGAACTCTAAAAATTAATGGCTTGTTGGACTGGGACAACAAACCTACAACACACGCCAAACTCCATAGCCTCCCTATACAACTTCTACCCTCACACCTTCCTTCTTCCATCATTATAATCCACCACCATCATAGTTTAAGTTATAAATGAACATATCACATATAGGAGGTCAAGTACCCAACATAGTTGCAACTCTGTCCTTGAGAACAACATTGTGATCTCCATCACCCAACCCTCTCTTGACCTGATCCCATTGATCATTATCATCTATGAAAAGAGCAACCACCTAGAACGTATTTGACCTAATCCATGAGTCTATGAGAGACTTCCACCTACTCCATGAACCTCGAAGATGGTTCATCCCTAATTCATGTTTGCAGACAAAGCATTTGGGTTGTATGACCTAGCTGGAACCATGGGTACTTGGGATGAGAAGCTTGTTAGAAGGACAAGAACTCTTCACACTTTAGAATCCTAATATGAAGACAAACCCCTACAAATATGTTCTAAACTAGCAAACATGAAGTGAAACCTATCATTTATTGTAGTTTCAGTTCCTTAAGGTTTCAATTAATGAGATAAGTATAATATTAATCTAGATATATACAATAGGCACGTGAACTTTCTAAACAAGTTACACATTGGTATATATATAAATATATTATACATTCAAATAATATGAAATTTATAAATAATGCAGACCCATGATTCTAATGTTGATGGTTGAACCATAGGTAAGAAAATAATCTTGATATGTAATATATATTAAGCATGGTTAAAGATCTTAACTTAAACTATTTCAACAATCAACTTGATATTGATTAGGATATACATGTTAGTAAATAGCAAGTCCTAATAATTAGTATAATTCTATAAAAAACATACTAGATACCAATGTAATTTTTGGTAACACCAAAACCCCAGATACATCTATAAGTATCAGATGATAATTACAAATGCATATCGGTCTAGGGGACACACCTATGTAGGTTGATCAATTTTATATAAAAGGGAACATGAACTATGTGCAATAATATATCTTTATAAATGTCAGTTTGGTTGACATGTTGGTTAAGTATACATCAAGTTATACTTCTAATTTTCTATATATTTGATACTAGTATTCTTGTCATGTTCATCAATCATATAATAAAATGTGTATACACAGTAATATGTAGTCTAAATATGATGTTAGGAATAATATGGAAACATGTGTATTAGAAAGAACATGACATTACAAAACCTAAATTGGAATAATACACATATGTAACTTAGACATACTTTGACTTATGTGGCTAATTATGGATACTGGAACTAAAATAGATATCTACTAAATATTATGTTCGCTTGATAAGATTAAATATCCTACTATGCCATTAAATGATTGGGACTAGGATAAGAATAATCTGAAAATATATAATAGGATCATATACACATGTTCAATTTGGTTGGATAACATACACAATGTGTTCCTTGGATGAATACCAGACTTTGGGGACCAAGTATACCTATTAAGATAAACATTAGTTGTGAAGACCAGGTATGCGCAACTCTCATTCTAACTAGACATTTATATGATAAGAATCCCATATTTTATAAAATGAGTCGATTATCAACTATTCAATTCTCCTTATTATTCCATTTGAAAATCTCTAAACTCTCAAATTGTTTATCTAATCATTGAACACAGGGTCTATGACCCCACTTGTCTTGGTACTTGAAAATCAGAATATGATTGAACTATATGTCTTGCTTCCAATTTATGCATGCTAGATGGTAGACTATAAATCTAGAGTATTGGTGTATAGGCATAACCATTTATATATGAGGGCATGCACATGCCACCTAAAGTGTGCATTTCCACCCTTATTTTTTGGGTCATGATCCAATAGTGTTATGGCCCTTTTTTATATATCCAGTCTATCTCATCTATGCATGCAACTATTTTTGTTTGTGATATCATGAAGTGATTGTAGGAAATACACTTTATGATGCTCTATTATTCTTTAACTCATTTGCTTGTAATGTTTTTTTTATTGAAATTAACTACTTTCTATTATCCCCCTATTAAACATGAACCCCTTTGTTCCACTCTTCTCATCTAAAATTCCTAAACATTTTATATGCACATACTCTAATGTGGTCTGACACATACATTTTCTTTTTGATGGGTGTCGTACCGCAAACCACCTAGGTGTATGAGCGTTAGATGATAATGACTGAAGAAAATCACCTCAAGATGTGGACATGAGGATAGCTTGTATGGTTGGGTTTTCCCTCTGCAGCTAGGGCTCGTGTACTAGTAATCACACCAGGTTGTTTGTAGTACTACATTTTATGGCGAGGAACAATTGTATATAAAATAAGATGTAAATTTTAACACTTATATTCTATTGCTTATAACTAACATACTACATGTTATACATACCGTCTATGGATATATATGAAATTCATCCTTTTTCATATTTGGAACATGATGGTTTTATTTCTCCATCTAGTGAAGAGTGGATCCCCTCTTGGGTCCCAATCGTTACAAATTCATTAGTGGTGGTTGGGGTGAGGAGGTTCAGCTCATTTACTCTACCTAGCTACCACCCACTCATTCCCCACCCACCTCTCACCTACACACTTCATCTTCCACCTCAAAATCCTAATTTTTAGGATTTTGACCATGTACCACCCCATATTCATGCCATCCACCCTTAGAGGAGTGAGGAGCTTGACTTTGCAGCAACTGGAGAAGAAGTTGGACAAGTTTTCATCATCATCCTTATCTTTCTACACTTTTTGTTCCCCTTATATTATACTTTCTTTGATTATGTGTATCCAGGGCATCTTGTGAGTTTTTTGGGGGTAAAGTGTGATACTTTGATACCATGTAATTGAGAATGTTTATATCAAACATGCTATATTACTTACCAATTAAATTTTAAGTTTATTTTCTCTTCCTATCTCTTGCTTTGATAGTTTGAGTTGAGAAACCAGCTAAGGGTAGAGAAAGTAGGATTTTTGGCTTTTTGAGGGGAAACTCTCAAGTCCATTAGTGAACCTTGGGTAATTATCCTTTGTTCATCAATACCCCTCTATTTTGGTAATCTTGTGTGTGAGATCTAACTATCTAAATGTGGATATCCCCTCTCTCTCACAATGAGCATAACTTGTGGTTGGATAGAAGATAATAGGGAGTGAAACACCTTCCTTAGTGGATTGATAGGAGATTGTGGTTTATAGTGAATTGCTCAAATTAGGGTTACTTAGCCTAGTCTTTAGTTGTTTAGTTGGTTGATTTCTTAGCTAGTGTAGAATTGATATGTGTAGCAATTTCTCTTATTAGTTGATAACTTAGGATTTCCATTATTGTTGGTATGTATGCCCAGAGAGCCAATCATATGATGATTACAATTTCATATCTTGTAAATGATTTGATTAATAATAAAGGCAATCTTCCAATGTATTATGTTTTGTTCAATTATGAGATAATGATTTAACATAATAAATGTCTAAAGAATGATATTACTCAAATGATGTATGTCTTTGGGTTGAGGACCTGAACAATGAGATCATATGAATGTCAAGAGTATATGCATAATTGTTATGTTCCTATTCAGATGTTATTATGGAAGGCTGATAGACAACAATAACACATAAGACTAGAATGTGTGTTGGTTGATGACAAAATTTCATTAAGCCATGACATGTGATATCAAACCAAGCACATAAATACTTGTTAGAGAGCAATGTATCAGACTGACTCACCTTAAGAGTGATACATGGAAACCATGATTGGTAGTCAAAATCATCTCTTATAGTGTTGGTGGTGATTGTGGTTCTTAGACCTAAAATCACTACACCTCATCACATGTTGTTCGATGTACTTTGACATCATCCACCGTGACCTTGAATAAGGGTTGCCATAAAGGTGGTGCCCGGGTGCATTGTGACACATGGGGATAACTGTGAGTGATGTAGATGGGATTTATCCCCCTGACTGGAGTATGATATCCCAACTACTTGATAAGCAAAACTAAGAAATGCATGTCCATGCTCATGTGAGTCATTATATGATATTGAGCTTATATATATCTCAAACAGTCTGCTCTAGTTCTAGGACCATGTATTGAACGTTAAATAGGATGATGATTTCATGCCTTGAGTTCAATCAGATATTAGTGACAAAGTAAGCATACAAACATTACAACACCAATCACAGATTACACGTTGAAGTTGTTCTCCAAATTTTTGAATTGCTTGGGTAGAAATGATGTGTTGCTAGATACCACTCATTGCTTGTGATGTCATAAATTAGTTATGGACATTCACAACCAATATAATTGGAACCAATAGTGTCACATACATAGAATACACTTGGAATAGGAGTTTATTCATGAATGCAATTTAACTTAATTACCAATGATTTAGGTATTCAATTTAAACAACAATGGTTGAAAGTTGACTGACTAGACTATGAACCAAATAGTTCAAGTGTTGAACCGATCAATTCATGTCAAGTCAATTGAACTGATATTGGAAATCTAGTCCATGAGACAACCGGCTTAGGAAGTGAACCGATCATTCAGGTCCATGAATCAACCAGTTGGTTGATCAATTCGAATGGATCAAGGACTAGTGCTGACGTCATGTTATGCACTAATCAGATATTAATTTTCAAAATAATTGTTATTGGGAAACATGTTGAAATGACCAGTTCAAGGGTTGAACCGATCGACTCATGTGCCAACAAATTGGTTCACCTCTAAACTTTGGATGGAAAAATAAGACTCAACCTAAACCTAAAATTCTTAAGCGGGTTAGGGTCTAAGGTTTTTTGACCTAGCCCAAAATTGACCCAAATCTGAAGAACTTGAAATTAAATTAGGATCGGGTTATGGGTTTCAACTTTTGATCAGAATTGACATGATTAAGCCAAAATTCACAATTATATATTTAAATAATATTACAAACACTAAAGCTTGAGACACCCAATGGCCTTTTAAATTACTAATCCAACACTCATTTGTTTTGGAAATTATATATAGTTTTGTATGATTTATTATGATGATGTTTGTATGAATCAGTGTCTACAACTCTCTAACAAACTAAATTTAGCTTTATATGTGTTTCTCAATCACATTGTAAGTCTGGTTACATTGAAATTTGTTGTTTACACTTGGTAATTGCCAATGATTAGACAAAACATAACATTTTTAATTGTTTTCTTGGTATTTGTATTTATGGGTCAGACCCGATGGACCCTAAAATATTTGTGTGTCGGTTTAGTGTCAAGGACTTTGACCTAAAAATCCATCATTTGTAAGTTTAGGGCTTAGACAAAAAGTGCTGACCTGAAATGACCCAAAATGAAACCCACTTGACTCGAACCTAATTGCCACCCCTACTCTAAATTGATCATTTCATTGCTCACATGATGCAAAAATTCATGAAATTCCATCCAATTCTACTCCCGATCAAATTGGGAACCCTGACCCTGACCCTCCTCTAAATAGAGGGGTATTGAGGGCTTCTCAGACACATCGATTAGATTTGACAATTGTTGTCTTCTCTGGTTGTGGTAACTGAAAGAACCCAAGCAAGTCCTATCTATCAAAGGGAGGGATAGCAAGGGAGAGAAAATTGAGAGAGAAAGTCGGTTCTAGTACACTGACTAGAAAGGACAACTCCTTGTTTGTTCTTCTAGAATGACAAGAGTTCCCAGTGGTCTGTGTGAACTATTGTAGAGACGAGGAGGTCATTGCCTACCACTTGTAGGACAAATTCAAATACCGTCCATGGTGAACAACCAGGAGGCCAAAGAAGACAGTTTCTAGGTGCAACTTGAAGAAAAGCACACACTACAATGAGGAAATTGTCGCTAGACTTGCTCCATGACCATGTATATCCTCGCAACCATCCTTAACACTACATAGTTGTTGATGTAATATATTTTTCAAAGGAAAATATGGTAGTTAAGTTTTTATTTCCACTGCATGCTCTGTCGCCATATTTCTCTATAGTGGTATCAGAGCCACGTCAATTTACTATACTTTGAGATTTAATCAATATGATCAGATTTTGGTTTTCTTTATTTAATTATTGCATACAATGTGAACACTTAAAATTGTTAATGTGGATATCTAATTAAATACCACATATGATTCCAACTAATATGTATACGATATGATATATATGCATTTACACGTGTCACCCTAAAAAGTTAGTTTTGATGGTGGATGTGAAGCATGGTTATGGCCAATAACCCAGATCTCTGTGTATATTGTGTGGTTGTTTAATCCTATTTATATCTCAGTTTGCATACCAAGTCTCTATTTCTCTTTCATATATAAAAGTATTATTCTCTCCTTTCCATGCTCCCCTCAAATGTAACTCGAGGTTTCCTTTTATTTTGTAGTATGTTTAAAAGTATTAGGATAGTTTTAATTCTTGTTACAACGAAGAAGACGTTCAACACCAGATGAACCACCATCTTCAAATGATGAGCCGGTCGGATGGAGGATGGAAGAGGATTGAAAATAGAAGGAGCTGGACTGATCGGTTGATGTCCCAACCGATCCATCAACCGATCGACTTGAGGGGTCCAAACGATGTTGGACTGAAGATCTGAAAACCATTCAGATAGACCAACTGACTGATCAGGAGGTGAGTCGGTCAGCTCAAGGGTTAGACTGATCAACCTAGATTGGTTCAAGCACAAATCTTCATGAACAACAAGTTGATGCATGACATGTGGATCTTAGGTGGAGGCAATTCCATGTGGATCCAAGGAATTACAATAATATGGCCATAACCATCACTTATGTTTTATTGTATGTTTATGTTTGTGGGATATATCATGTATATGATACATACTATAAGTGTGTGGTGATTGGGTATGTATATATATTGATAAATATAAAATCCCTCAATAACATATTATTTCTATTAACAACACACGTGAAAATCTTGATCGACTAAGCGTGGGCATGCCAAGCGTGGTGCGTTGTCCATCTCGTGGAAGTGTGATGTTAGTTATGTGTGCCTACCAAGAAGGGTGCATTACTATCATGTTGGCTTTTGGGTCAGGCTTAACTAAGTGATCTTAATGATATTAAGCACCTAGAAGCATGCAGATGACTATGGCAAAGAGTTGTGCATACCATCTATCTGAGAATTACATAACATGAAATTGGCTAAAGTTGCCTACCTTAATGATTGATTATAAACGTCAGCGTTGGCTGGGTAATAACGTAATTGTTTTGGATCTTGGCTCACTAGAAGTTTGTAGCTACAATCTTCCAAATTGATATGTGAGAATTATCAATTTGAACAAAATAGTGGGAGTGATAATTAATTATGCCTAATTAAATATTGTCAAATTTTATTTGAATAAAATTAAATCAAAAGTGTTTTGACAAATGTAAATTTTCTATTGTAGAAACAAATGGCAAACAAATTGTCGTTGTGATCTATACTTAGGAAGGACAAACTTAGCGGGACAAATTTACATGACTGGTTTGGGACTTTAAGAAGGGTTCTCAATGATGGGAATAGGCTCTATGTCCTAGATACACCAGTGCTAGAAATACCTACTCTGGATGCACCTAGGGCCGAGGTAGATGCTTACTGGAAGCATGCCAACGATGCCTGAGACATAAAGCACCTTATGCTAAGTTGCATGAACTATGAGTTGCATGAGCAGTGTGAAGACATGGAGATTCTTCATATGATAACACGTCTTAATAACGTGAACTATAATCATACAAAGCAAGAAAGGTACAATGTCTTAAAGGTGCTCTTTGAGTGTAAGATGACAGAGGGAGATCCAGTAGAGACCCATCTACTCAATATGATTGGACATGTTGAACATCTAGAAGAATTGGGATTCTCTTTCAACAAAGATTTGGACACATATATGATTATACAATCATTTCCTGAATCATATAGCTATTTTATCGAGTGTTACCACTTGAGTAACATGGCCAATCCATTGTCAGATTTTCTTGGCATGCTAATAAATGTTGAATCAAGAATGAAGAAGGACAAATCTGTGATGGTGATCAGTGGAATGGAGTCCAAGGATGAAATCAAGGCCATGAAGAGTTCTAAGGCCAAGCATAAATCTAGATCTTCAACACTAAAGATAATGGGAAAGAAAAGTACAAGAGGAATCTATCCTTCATATTTGAAGGGATTTAGGAAGATGAAGTTGGGGATAGAGATATCCATTTTAGGTATATACATTATTTAGGCAAATTTATCTACTTCTTCATCATGGGTACTAGATACCGGATGTGGATCTCGCATATGTTTGAATATGCAGGATCTGAAAAGAAGTAAGACTTTAAGAAAGGGTGAGTTCAAACTGCAAGTCACAAATGGAGCAAGAGTTGCCGCCACTATAGTTGGAACCTATAATTATCTCTTCCCACAGGGCTTGTATTAGAGTTAATCAACTATTATTATGTACCTGTTATAAATAGAAACATCATTTCTATATCTTATATGGACAAGGATGGATATATTAAGAATGGTCGATGTTTTATTCTAAAAGATGAGATCTTTTATGGCAGTGCCCCAATGTCTTTTGGTTTTTATTTACTAGATCTAAAGACATATGTTTATAATATAAATACCAAAAGATTAAAACTCAATAACTCAAACAAAACATATCTTTGGCTTTATAGTCTAGGGCACATAAACGAGAATCGCATATCTAAACTCTATAAGGATGGTTATCTAGACTCTTTTGATTTTGAATCAATAGGGATATGTGAATATTATTTGTTGGGCAAGATGATAAAGACCCTTTTCAATAGAAGAAATGAGAAGGATAGTGATCTATTAGGACTCATACATATTGATGTATCTGGCTCTTTTAGAACAAATGCTAGAGGTGACCATCATTACTTCATTACCTTTAGTGATGACCTTAATAGGTATGGTTATGTTTACCTGATGAAACATAAGTCAGAAACACTTGAAAAGTTCAAGGACTTCATGAATGAAGTATATAACCAACTTGGCAAAAGTATTAAGGTACTTCATTCTGATCAAGGTGGAGAATACTTAAGCCAAGAGATTGAGTACCTTCTGAGAGACCGTGGTATTGTATCACAATGAACTCCACCTAGAACACCTCAGCATAATGGTGTCTCAAAGAAGGAATCATACATTTCTAGATATTTTGTGATCAATGATGAGTTTAGCTAAACTTCCTACTACCTTCTGGGGTTATGCTCTTGAAACTGCCACATTTACACTAAATCACATACCATCTAAACTAGTTCAAAAGACACCATATGAAATTTGGTATGGGAAGTGTCCCAATGTGTCTTTTATGAAGATTTGGGGTTGTGAAGCTTATGTGAGAAAGTAGTTTCCTGAAAAGCTTGCACCCAAATTAGATAAATGTTATTTTGTTAGATATCCTAAGGAAACCAAAGGATATTACTTTTATTACCTGTCTGACAATAAAGTTTTGTTTCCAGAGATGTTGTATTCCTAGAAAAGGAATTAATTTCCAAAGGAATCAGTGGGAGGAAAGTAGAACTCGTTGGAGTCCAACAAGAAAACATTGAACCAATAGAGGTACAAGAAGAACAAAGAGAATCACAAATTGTAGTGGAATCTCAAATTCCTCAAGTAACACAAGAACCTCATAGATCTTGTATGACACACCTTGAGCCTGAAAGATTTGGTTATCTTGTGACTCAAGAAGGTGATGAGTTGGTCATAGATGATGATCCAACAAACTATCTAGATGCTACTTAGGGACCAGAGTCTGAGAAATGGCTTGAGGCCATGCAATCTGAGATGGAATCCATGTGCACCAATAAGGTATGAACCTTGGTGGATACACTTGAAGGGGTAAAACCCATAGGGTGAAAGTGGGTCTTCAAGAAGAAGACTGACATGGACGATAATGTACAAAACTATAAGGGCATATTGCTTGCAAAGGGTTTCAGACAAGTTCAAGGTGTTGACTATGACGACACTAGTAGCCATGATTAAGTCCATTAGGATCATGCTTGCCATTGCATCTCATCATGACTATGAGATTTGGTAGAAAGATGTTAAAACTGCATTCCTTAAAGGGAATCTTCTTGAGGATGTGTACATGACACAACATGAGGGTTTTATAAATCCAAAGGATGCAAATAAAGTCTCTAAGCTATAAAGGCCAATCTATGGATTGAAGCAAACATCTCAGAGCTGGAATCTTTGTTTTGACGAGTCAATCAAAGAGTTTGGCTTTAGTCAAAATGAAGATGAAATGTGTGTTTATAGTAAGGTTAGTGGGAGCATGATTGTATTCCTCATATTGTATGTGGATGACATACTACTGACGGGGAATGACATCCCTACTTTACAGATGGTAAAGACCTGGTTGGGAAATATATTTTCTATGAAGGACTTGGGCAAAGAATCATATATCTTAGGAATCAAGATCTATAGAGATAAATCTATAAGGCTTCTTGAACTAAGTCAAAGTACATACATTGACAAAGTGTTGAAGAGGTTCAACATGGAGGACTCAAAGAGAGGAAAACTACCCATGTCTCATGGAGTTACTATCTCTAGAGCTCAATGTCCTAATTCTTGTGAAGAAAGGGAACACATGAGTAGGATTACATATGCATCTGGAATTGGATCCATCATGTATGTAATGTTATGTAGTCATCGCGATGTCTTGTATGCATTGAGCATGATGAGCAAATATCAGTCAGATCTAGATGATGCTCACTAGACAGATGTGAAGAACATCCTTAAATATTTGAGAATAACTAAGGATCAGTTCCTTGTCTACGGCAGAGAGGAAGAGTTGGCGGTAAAAGGTTACACCGATTCAAGCTTCCAAACTAACAGAGATGACTACAGATCGCAGTCTAGAATTGTGTTTTGCCTCAATAACGAAGCTGTGAGCAGGAAGAGTTCTAAGTAAGAGACAGTTGTGGGTTCTACAATAGAGGTCGAGTATATTACTGCATCTAATGCAACAAAGGAGGTTGTTTGGATCAAGAAGTTTATTTCTGAACTTGGGGTAGTTCCAAGCATCAACAATGCAATTGAGCTACATTGTGACAACAATGGAGCTATTGCACAAGCTAAGGAACCTAGATCACATCAACATTCCAAGCATATACAAAGGTGATTCCATCTCATACGAGAAATCATACATCAAGGAGATGTGAATATTTGCATAGTACCAACCAAAAGCAATGTGGCTGACCCCTTGACAAAAGTACTTTTGCAATAGAAGCATGATGGCCATGTTAGATCACTAGGGATTAAGTTCATGGGTGATTGTCTCTAAGTGCAAGTGGGAGTCTGTTATGTATTCCCACAGAGCCAATCATATGATGATTGTAATGGCATATCTTGTAAATGATTTGATTAGCTATAAAGGCAATCTTCCAATTTATTCCATTTTATTTAGTTATGAGATAATGATGTAACATAATAAATATTTAAAGAATGATATTACTCAATGACGCATGTCTTCAGGTTGAGGACCTGAAAAATGAGATGATACATATGTCAAGAGTATATGCATTCTTGTTATGTCCCTAGTCAGATGTTATTGTGGAAGGTTGATAGACAACAATAACACATAAGAATGGAATGTGTGTAGGTTGATGACAAAATCTTATTCAGTCATGAAATGTGATATCGGACCAAACACATAGATACTTGTTAGAGAGTAGTGTATTGAAAATACCAACCTTAAGAGTGATACATGGAAACCATGATTGGTAGTCAAAATCATCTCTTATAATGTTGGTGGTGATTGTGATTCTTAGACCTAAAATCATTACACTCATCACATGTCGTTCAGTGTACTATGACATCATCCACTGTGACCTTGAATAAGGGTTGACATAAAGGTGTTGATAGGGTGCGCTGTGACACATGGGGATGATTGTGAGTGATGTAGATGGGATTTGTCCCCCCTATAGAGTATGATATCCTGACTAGTTGATAAGCGAGACTGAGAAATGTATGACCTTGCTCATGTGAGTAAATATGTTATTAAGCTTACATATATCTCAGACACTCTACTCTAGTTCAAGGAACATGGATTGAATGTCAAAGAGGATGACAATTCCACGCCTCAAGTTCAATTTGATTATCAGTGACAAAGGAACTACACAAAACTATAACACCAATCACAGATTGTAGGTTGAAGTTGTTTGCCAAATTTCCAAATTACTTGGGTAGCAATGATGCATTGCTAGATACTTCTCATGCTTGTGATGTCATAAATTAGTTATGGACATTCATTGCCAGTGTAACTTAGAGCCTATAGGGTCACACACATAGGATACACTTAGAATAGGAGTTTATTCATTAATGCAGTTTAACTTGATTACTAAAGAGTTAGGTATTCAATTTAAACAACAATGGTTGAAAGTTGACTGACTAGAATGTGAACCGACCGGTTCAAGTGTTGAACCAATCGATTCAAGTGTCAGGTCAATTGAAATGATATTGGCAATCTGGTCCATGAGATGACTGATTCAGGAAGTGAACTGATTGGCTCAGGTCTATGAACTGACTAGTTGGTTGATCAATTCGATTGGATTAAGGATTAGTGTTGATGTCATGTTATGCATTAATCAGATATTAATTAGCAATACAACTACAATTGGGAAACATGTTGAAACGATTGGTTCAAGGGTTGAACCAATCGACTCACGTGCCAGTCAATCATTTCACCTCTAAACTGATCATTTTGTTGCTCGTAGAATGCAAAAATTTTAATGAAATTTCTTCCCCTTCGAATCCTGCTCAGATAGGAAACCCTCACCCTCACCCTCACCCTCCTATAAATAGAGGGATACTGGGGGCTTTTCAGACACATCAATTAGATCTGACAATTATTGTCTTCTCTGGTTGTGGTGACTAAGAGAACTCGAGCAAGTCCTACCCATCAAAGGGAGGGATAGCAAGAGAGAGACAATTAGGAAAGAAAGCCGGTGCTAGTACACTAACTGGAAGGGACAACTCCATCTTGTTTGTTCTTCTAGAACAACAAGAGTTCCCTATGGTTTGTGTGGACTATTATAGAGGCAAGGAGGCCATGCCTACCATTCAGAGGATAAAGTCAACTATTTTTCATGGTGAACAACCAAGAGACCGAAGCAGACATTGTCCAACTGCAACTTGAAGAAAGGCGCACACTACAATGAAAGAATTGTCGCTGCACTTTCTCCAGGACCATGTATATCCTCGCTACCATCCTTCCCATTACATAGTTGTTGACATGGTCTACTATTCAAAGGAGAATATGACAGTTTAATTTTTATTTCCGCTACCTACTCTGTCGCCATATTTCCCTACAATTACTAGTTTAGTGTACTTGCTTAATCTTAGTAGTATAGTGTAGTTAGTTGTTCTATTTTGCTAGTGTAGTGATAATTGTTCTCCTAGTTAGATCATCAAATTTAATTATCGGGGTTAATCTAGAGTTTGATCTTGTTCTTTCCATGTACTCTTCTCTTATTGTTAATGAATCAAACCCTAAAAATCCTAGTAGTCCACACTAGAAACACAAAGAACTCCAACTACTTGTAGTTCCCTCTCATGATAGACCCCTAATTGCCACCTATTTGTACTACATCCTGAGCCCATCACTTGAGGATCATGCTATTAGAGTGTGTAAATGTAAAGAGGCAAGATCACCTCTTTACTAAAATTTATAGGAAATACAAAACATCCACACTTTTAACAAAAATAGAGACTTTGAGGATGATTGCATAATATTCCAAGTAAATAAGCATGATTCCAGATACATTGTAAAATGTCAATAGCAGCGGAAATAAAGAAATACTAAGCCTTCACATGGCTTTTATTGTTTACTACAAGATTGATTTCTAAAAGAAAAGATAAGAAAAACAGGATCTAGCTATAGCAACCTAGTCATCCTTTCCAAAAGCTTAAGATCAACTCTTGAGAAAAAACCTCCTTCGAGCTTGTCCTTCTCCTTGCACAGCACCAACACCTGGGTGGTTGGGAAAACACCCAACAAGAGGAAAAGGAAGAAAAAGTATGTGTTACAAAATTATTCTAAAGGTGTCAAGATAAATGTAATAAGTAAAACAAGATAGGGAATCACCAAAAGATGAGACATCAGGAGTATGAGGCTTTAGATAAGGAAACTTGCCAACAACAATTATAAATTAAGGATTTGCATGTAAATTAATATGTCTACCTAATTAAGTAGGGTTGATGCACCTACCGGACCTCTAACCTTAGGTGAGGAGAAAATAAGATATTCCCAGTCACCTATAATATTATGGGGAGAAATAAAAACATTACCCTAGGGTGATTATATACATGCCCTCTGTGGGTGGTTGTACATAAGTACCTCTACTTTAAAATTAAATAGAACATATAACTACATGCTAGAAAAAGTGTTATGGCAAGATTAATCAAATGATTTATATAACGTGGCAGTGGGGTATAAAACCCAAACAAGATAATACTACAACTGATTTTGAGGCATAAATAAATTAGGTTTCAAGAATAATGGATTAGGTCAGATTAAGCCTCATTAGGGAACATAGGTAATGGTATAATGTATTTCCCAACTGAAGATGTATATGCACATATCTCGTTCCTCCAAACCCTAGAACTCACTTTCAGATCCCTAGTCAAGATTAGAGTCTACTTTCCCCTGTTACATAATCATATACATGCATTAATGATAAGTTCATTCCTTAGAAGGTCAAAACCCTAAAGTCACTAACTTTTGGTGCAAACCTTCAAATTAGACTCTAAAAATATCACCATTGTCTTAGTTAGGGTTTTCTGATCAAAATGACATATAATATTAAGTATTTTGAAGATATGGATTTTTCGAGTTATTTTTGGTGATTTTTAGTTAATTAAATCATTCTAACTTTTTCACAAACATCAGAATAAAACCTCACAAAGATTTTTAATGGATATATCTCGTTCTCCTAATTTCAAAACACTATTTATTTTTCATTTTTGACCACGGAATTAATTTTCTATGATTTATTTCATATCAACTAATCAGAAAATCGAAAATTCGAATATCAAAATAGAGAAGAGAGATAATAGAGTGGGGTCAGGAGGTGGGGCCTGCAACTGTCTCTTGCTATTGGCCGAGGGAACCCCACACCACTCGTGGTCAAACACAGTCCAACAACATCAAAGGGCCAAAGTATCCTTCTCACGATCAGAGATGTACAAAGAGGAGATGGAGGGCAAAATAGTAAAAATGCATGGGGCTTTCTTCCCCAAAGCACCTGATGATGACCGGCGAGCAACTTCTGCTGCTTGCTTGTGATTTTGGGAAAAACAGAATACACAGCCAAAATTCATGTTTAAGCATGCAATTTAAAGCTTGGAGCAAAACGAAGCTAAAGATACCTTTAATTGGACCGATGGCGGAGGGAGCAAAGAGGAAAAGGTGCCACAACCTGGACATCTTTGGTGGCTGGTCGAGGGTCCAAACGACAATAAAACACGAAATCAAGGATAGGGTTTAGTTGCTAAGATGACGGAGGACCTAGGGGTATGGATATTTATAGACAAGGAGGCCTAGGCTAGGGTTTAGCTAGGTGGGGTGAGAGAGGAGTCTCGCTCAATTTGGGGTTTTCTCAAATTATTGTCAAAATACAAAAACTCTATAATAAAGCTGTGTGGAATATTGTGAGGAGTCCAACGAACCTAAAACTTCACGATTTCATTGAGTATATCTTGAGATAATTGGATTTGAGTTTTCGAAAGGAAAATGACATGTTTCCTAATTAGTTTGAGGAAGAAGACGACCATTAGCCGTCTGATCCGTGGACCCATGTCCACTGATGGATCTTGTCTGTCCGATCCCACAGGTGGAGGCCCAGAATAGAGATCTAATAAAATTTCGATCAAATTGACATATTAACTTTAAATGTTTTTCTCTCTCCTCATTTGGAGGCCCAAACGATATTCAAAATTATCAAAATTTATACTCTGACTGATTTTGATGCGTAGAATCCAAATAAGGAATTATTTTTGCCTTTTGGGAAATTTTAATAGGTTAAATAATTAAATTTCATTTTCTCTTTCCTCCTTCAAAAGAGGTGATAATATTCCTTAAAATTTGTGAAACTTCACCCATAAGTCTCCCCAAATGACTTGGATATGATTTTGTCATAAATTTCATAAGTTGGGAGTATTTATTTATTCATTTAATGAATAGAAGATTCTACACATTTTCTCTCTCCTATCTTTACTCATTATTCAAACATTATCCAAATTAGTTGCAAATTTTCCCAAAGGCTTATTTTTATGTTTAGATTATGAATTTAGAATCAGTTTTCTAATTTGAGGACATTAAATATTTTATTTCACTTTATTGGTCTATTTCCTATTTTCTTTTGATAAGGACATTAATATATACATTTATCTTCTAAACTAAATGATACTTGGCCCTTAAGTTTCTTTTAAGTCAAGAAAATAAAATAGAGCATCAAATAATCCTTATAGGTTTCCGTTTATGATTTTTGGAATAATATATTCCTCATTATCTTCTTTTATCCATTAAATCCCATATTACCTCCAATTATTACATTTATCATCTCCTTTATCTATAATTTGGATTTTCTCTTCTTTTTCCTATTCTAAAAAGTATGAGAAAGTTCTAGGATAAAATATCTTAGTATTTTTATTACTTAGTGTACAATTTGCACTTCAGGCCCATTAATTAAAACCCAACTGAGGTATTTGTGCATATAACCCTATATTAAGAATATATGGGAAATATTTATCCAATAACCATCATAGTTCCACTAAATCAATTCCAAAGACATATGGAATGAAAATGAAGGACAAATCTTATAGAAAAGAGTACAAAGAGATACATAGTGGATTTCGGTATGTTATAGTAAATAGTTGAGTCTTAGAAATATCAAAAGCCCTCGTGTACTTCAAGCACATCATTTACTGACACACTTGAGCCGTGCGTTAAACGCAAGTGCACGTATCGAAGTAATATAGGTCTTGTGAGGCCCGAATCGAACTCAGGGAAATATAAATTTCAGTAGACTACTACTAACTGATTGCGATCAACTAAACTGATTAAAAGAGTTGATTGGTTTTGAAAAAGAAAATAAAATAAAGAGAAAATAAAAGAGCGACAATTAAATGTTGATTTAATCAAATAAGAATGGGAATCCTTAGGATTTCAGTTTTACCACAAGGTCTCGCTGCATACAAATTCACACAATTAACATAACTCGTCCCTTATCCTGGATAGAGGACTGCAGTCAGAATTACTCACTTCCGCGATATAATCCACTACCTAGTTCTAGGTATGTTCCACGCCAGTAGTAACTTATACCCTAGATCTAAGTGCATTAATGAATCCTCTGGGTATCCACCATTAGCCGTACATTACCTCGTCTAAAGAATTTATAGGCTAACGTGTTAATCGTGCCTTTTCAACCACTAATCATCTGTCAAGAGCAATTAAAGATATTAGAAATTAAATATGGTGATCAAGCATAACAATTACGATAGAGAACACGATAATATATCCAGGAAAAATGAGAAGAAATATATTAATCCATGCAAAAATGCATTATCGTGATTCCCCGGGCTACTCTCGGGTCCTAAGGATCAAAGGGAATTAGCCCCGCATGTTCATCTTAACAAAGTACATGAGAAAAGAGGAAGAAAGCATGGGAAATATATAGAAATATCATGTAACCCCTGGAACGATGAAGAACCGGATGATCCTCAGTACAAGACGCCCGTTCTGCAGCCTTCCAATGGTAGAATCGTCCGTCTACGACTCTCGAATCCTCCGGAACGTTGCTTTCGGATCCGTTCTTTGCTCTCCTCTCCTTCGGGACTCGTGCGGTGGAATAGAACGTGATATCCTGGTCTGGGTCGTCTTTCTTTAGGTATAGGTACAACTTACGACCGCCAAAAGATTGCAGCCGTTCGAACGTAGAAAATTCTGATCCGACAACGTCTATACCATCGATGGGCTGTTGATAGTATCGACGCCTTAGGGCACGCGTACTTGCTTCAAAATGGGATCTATCTGCTGACTTCTCGATACTATCGGCAAAGGTGTCGATAGTATCGATGGAGTGCTATTTCCCCAGCTTGACTGCCTGATGCATTGTCGATAGTATTTATCGACAGGTTCTGGAACATAAGGTACCTGAAAAATAGAGAAAAACACAAGTCAATTCGGGAAATTTCACAAATCATAAAAAATATGATAGAATAAGATCAATTTGATGCACAAAGTGTTTATAGGCTAAAGAAAGTGAATCATGCTATTATAGTCACAAAATATGACAAATAACCACACAAAACAAGTATGAAATCAGCATATAAATACGACCCAAAATTCCTGCATCATTTACGAACAACATGTCTTCTATCTAGTTCATTGTTAACCTAATAACAGTTTACATATGAATATGGTGGGATCAAACACACTAACATCTTTAAACTAGCTCATTTTAACTAGGAAAAGTGTTATACATGGTTAAATAATGAAACTTTTAATGTTAGTAAAAAACAAACGCATGCCATGTAACATGAAATAATACATTATATTTCACATTCTGACATTAAAATAACATCTTAAATGTTGGTTGACGAACAAAAAGTTTAAAGACAAGTTATTCTCACTATTATCCTGTTTATCATTAGCTTTTAGTGTCATTTTTTTGTCTAGAAGGAAACTTTCTTCTTGCCAAAGAGTTGATTTCACTATCGTCCTTTTTACCCCTCGTGTGCTGTGTATTATTAGGAGTTGATTCATGAGACAACTTTGTGTGACGAGTAGAAATATAGGCTCTAACTTAATTTGTTTATGATGGAATAAGTAAAAAGGCCCACCTAAAACTGAGGACTATGTATCATAAATTTTAGTTCTCTCTTCTACTTGAGGCAAACATGTCATTAGAATATTTTTTTTATGTTGAACAATATCATGTAAGTGTATATCAATATTACGAAGAAAGGTAAGTCAAGCAATCGACATGCTCTGCAACATAATCGATTTCTCCTTGCTACTCAGTTTTAATGTTTAAGAAATCAACTTCTTACCATAATATCGACACTCTTATCCATATTTATGGAGGACACGATGGCTCCAATCAAGAATGTTACACAGTTTGTAGGATCGTTGTCAACATGCTTGTACAAATTCCTTACTTGATAGTTTATAATGAAAAAGAGTATATTGTAGGCCCAAATTATGTGTGAAACTGTGAACCAGTAGACGCTAAACATGATTACATGATGTTGTTGATTGGTTGTCTTTGCTGACCACGTCATGAGAATCCTAGATAGTAAAATCAGTGACGTCATAATTCAAACAATTGAGCGCAAATCTTTAGTTTATAGACACCACACGCTAAGGAAATTTATCTATCTGTCACTTTGCGAGCTAAATGGCACTGGAAAACCTTCAAAATTGAATTGTCAACATTTAGGGTTAGTGTGGGTACTGATTTTGTAAGTCCTTGTTAGTGATGTTAAAAGATCAGGTTCATGTCAGTAGGGGTGAGAAAATGATGGTCCGAACCACAAAACCGGACCGGACCGGTCAGTTCGGTCTGGTCCGGTCCATTATGAGTTCGGCCCGGTCCGCAGTCTGTAAATTTTGATGAGTTCAGTCTTCGGTCCGGTCCGGTTCAAAAGTGGTCGACCGTTGATCGGACCGTAGATCGATTTTTATAAAATACATATATATTTATCGATATATTATGTAACAAGTACAAATTAAGTATACATATAAATACTATTAGTATAAATGCTTGCTATTAATATCATATAATTGTTAGAAGTAACTAATATTATCTACTTTTTATAATTAAATAAGTTGGGAAAAATGTAAGAAAAGTTGATTACGGTCCAAACGGCTTGGTCCAGCCCCCAAGCCGTTGCTTTTGGAAATCGGCCGGCTTCCTGCACGTATGGAGCCATCTTCTTCGCCTGACTTGCGTTTCTTCTAGGACTCGTTGTCTCACGTAAGTCCTAGAGTTGGCCTCCGGTGCACCAACCCGCGCCCTGGAAATGCCTTGCTTGGCTTGGGGAGCTACCCCAATTTTCCTATTGGCAATATCCGCCTTCTTGTACTGACTGTCCGATCCGATCCTATCTCGAAACGGTTTGGTCTACGGTGCATAAATTCTTACAAAGTCAGTCCTCGGTCTCGTCTGATTTTGGACCGATGCTCACCCCTACATGTCAGTTCGTGGTCAAAAGATTTAGTCTGCATTGTTTGACTGTCAAATTTGAAACCAAATCCAGACTCAAATTTTATTCATACCACTCAACTCAGAATCGATCTGGATTGAAAAATCTAAAATCAAAATCAAACCCTGATCTAGATTTGAAGATGATTTTTTAGAAAAATCAATTTGCTAATACAATTACTGATACGATTGTAAATAATTATATATATAATCAACCATTTAAAGTGTCAATTATTATGTAATATTATATATTTATAATATTATTTTTCCTTTGCTTATGTTAGAGAAAATAATACCAATAGTAAAACATCAATATCACCTAAAGATAAGGAAATCTCAAGACAATCACAACATCACATATATCATACTAAAACAACACATAAATCACATTGAAATTGTTGCAACATCACCTATATCATACCAAAATAACACAAAATTTAAAAATAGTCTATCAAACAAATTGGAATGACTTACCATACTACAATAATATTTATACAACATCGCAAGAATATATACATAACAAAAGGTATCATTGGTGTTACCTAACATATAAGTAAAATTTAATACAATAGGAGTATAACGATACCATTCAAAAGCACACATGTGTCAGATCAAATAACTAAAATATGTTACAACATCACATATACTATACTAAAACAACACATATATCACCAAAAAATGTAGCAAAAATTCTATAAATACATGTGTATAATTAAGTATTTAGAATCTGATTTCATCCATTTTCTACACCCAGACCGACCCGATTTAAATTTAAACACATAATATTAAACTCAGGATGGACCCAAAACATCATAATTGAAATTCAAACTCAATTTTATTTTCAAGACCAGACACAATCAGATTCACAGATTGAGACAAATCTTGATAGTTCTAGTCTTGGTATTTAATAGAAAGTAGTATACATATTAATAAAGGTAAGGTAAAAATGAGAGTGAGCCACCTGTAGGTGGATGATAATTGGCAGAATGCTAGAAGCCACCATGAAGAGTAATTTGGCAATTTCAAAATATATCAATTTTGATGTGATTTAAAATCCATTTATATTCTATTGAACTTAGTACCTCACAACAAATTTTTTTTTTAAACTAAGGGGAAATTCTAATGATCCCCTTCCCCCAAAGGTAAAAAAGAAAAAGAGAAATACAAAGTTGCGGTTTCGTTATCTACAAAATGGAATACCAACAACCCTTCTCCTAAAGTTGTTGGATCATTGTTCTACAAAATCAGATCACCAAAACAACCCATTTAAGCCTGTATACATGCCGTGTTGCATCTCTCGAGTATGTATTAGTGGGTTAAAATCTTCTATGTCCGGGACAATGTGTCCAATACATTCGGACCGCACACTCTCCTATGGGCCTACAAGTCTATGGATGAGAAGTTGTGGGTAGAGAAAATTTGGACCCGTATTAGTGTACATGTCTAACTCTTCTAGGCGACTAGCCAAGCTCTCACTCAACCTAATCCTTATTTATGAATTTTGTGTTTGTATTTATGAATTTGATACAGCATTTCACATTCGGTAAAGAAAATCTTTACACGCAAGTACTTTCCCGTTTTGGGAAAAACAGAAGGAACTTTCGTTGCCGTTCAGAGGTGATGAGAGTTCAATGGTAAAGAAACGTTCACACTTGTCCTTTTGGTCTACCAAAAACTAACAGTTTCACGTTCACCCATCATCATTCGAACTCCTCCACCACTGCAACATCTGCACGGACGATAAGCCCACTGTTGGATCCATGTTCTTACAGCAGCCGAGAAATGCGGCTGTGGTCCATCGAAATCTCTTTCTGGATCAAAATGATCACCAAAAGCAAGCTTTCCCCTGACGGGGTCCCCACCCACTTAAAAACCGGTGCACTTGGGAGGAAGAAGATGGGCCCGGTCCACACGTTCGTGTCGTGCCGCCAACCACCGGTCCACCACCGCCACTGCGCCACATTCGCGCATCACGGTGGCTTGGGGTACCGTAATTCTTGACTGAAGCTAGGGGTGGATGTGTGCGTTGGGTTTTTGCTTCTTTTAAAAACCCCGGTACCACGCCCCCACAGGCTTCCTCACTCCCCGGCGGGTCTTCCGTAGAGCGGGAACGCCACACGAAGCGAAGTGAGGAAATACTGGGAAGAGAGAGAGAAAGAGAGCAGTGGGATACTACTGGCCAACCCCGGAAAACAAACCAAAAGGAAAGAAATAACACCATCACCACTATCACCATCAACATGGCCGATGTTGAATCTCCAGTGCCGCCGGATCCAACCACCACCCTAATGCCCGCCGACACCGGGGACCTCCACCTCCATAAACCCACGGCACGGTGTCGCCGCCGCCTCCTCCTCACAGTCCTCGGCCCGCGCTGAGGCAGCATGTACGGATCTCGGCCTGGCGGGCGCGGGTTCCTCTGGTTTATACGGTGTACATACGACGGCAGACAGGTAAAGCCAGGCATAATATATCGGCAACTTCTTCACCAACATCAAACATCAACAAAAACAGTAGTAACTTCACGTCATCGACAGCAGCAACGACAGCAGCGGTCGTTCATTCTCCTCCGCCACTCCTCCCTCACCCGTTTCGAAAGGCAACACAAAAGCAAATGCGGCGGTCGTCCACCGGCAACGGCAGACAGGCAGCTGGTTGGTTCACATTGAAGTTTTTTTTTTCCTTTCTCTCACTCATATACCGGAATTTTGGTCCCCGATTCTGATTCGATTGAGGTGATGTTAACACCAATCTTTTTCCTTCTTTCTTCTTTCTTGCCCCGCCTTTACCGTGACTTTTAGTTTTTTTTCTTTACCCTTTTGTCGACAAAATGTCTGGGGGACTGAGGTTAGGGTTTTGTGGTGAGTGATCCCCTCTTTAATTCCTCACAGATTCCCAGAATTCTGAGATAACAATTATTATATATATTTTTACCATCAATGTGAAAGGCTTACTGAGAGTGTCCATTATTGCTCATTTCGTTATGTTATACTCCTCTCCAGCATTATATATGGTTTGACAGAATCCAGCATTACATACGGTTGAAAAGATGGAATTTCTTCTACTTGCATATTTATCTGAGAAATGTATTCTGTTCTTACTTAACCCGCTTGAGCTTAATTTCTCTGATTGTGATGATTTCCTGAAGCGTGATTCAGTCAGAAATTATAAGTCCTCACGAGCATAGAACTTATGTACCTGATCACTTGCAATGTTTGGCTCCTGCCAGGAAAATGTGGTTCATCCACAAGCAACATCTCTTCTGCATCCATCAAAACTTAAATCACATAGCCGTACCTCCTAATACAAATTCATGGCAAGCAGAACTGTCAGGTCGTTATAATGATGCAATTAGGTTTCTGTCCTGAAATGGCTTAAACTCTGACAAGAGTCCCAAGTATGTAATTAAGCTTGTGATTGACGTTGACCCCAACCCTGCTGTGTTGTTAGTTCAAACTTCTTGCTATCTGTTTTCTTGTTGTTTCATAAATGCAGTCAAGTTAACAGAATACCTGCTGGTTTCCTTTGCTTACTTTGTCACCTTCTACAACTGCATCTTTAAAACAACAAGTGCTGAAGCAAACTTAGTCAATGATGCTGGATTTTAAGGTGTTTCGGAGCGCCTGGTTTGAACCAATCTTAGCTGGATGTCAATTTATCAAATTAGCATGACATATTCCAGATATCTTGCTATCTGGACGACCGGGTGCTGGCCTATTTTTTTTTTACATACATCACATATATAAGGTATTTATGTGTATACTTTCTGAACTACACCCTAAATAGTAATGTAAGAGTGCATCGGTAACTTAAAATTGCATACAAAACTCTAACCTATGTCAACTAGATTTCTGAAATGACATCATCCAGAAAAACTAGGAAAAAAAAATCTGTCTAGGCGTCCCTAGGCGGCCACCAAGACGGTCCTAGGCGCTCGCTCAGGTGCCCACTTTTCTTTTTAGATAGCCCGGGGTCTAGGCGGACCTCCCCTTGGGCGGCTCAACAACTATGGGTACTTGATGAGAGGAGGGTAGTGAATGATTGGATTGAGGAAAGTACTTGGTGTCTCAACAACTATGGTTACTTGGTGAGAGGAATGCCTCAACAACTATGGTTACTTGCTGAGAGGAAGGTAATGAATGATTGGATTGAGGATGCAGGTCCCAAGGTTGCTGGATACTAGCCATGTCATGGATCATATGTTTGGACAATAATCTGGAAGACTAAGAGGAGGAAAAAAGGTGACCTTTTGTTATTGTTTATTTTTGTGCTGCTACCATCTACATACACCTACTGATATGTTTTTTTTGAGCCAAGATGATTTAAAATTTGAGAAAACCACACCGAGCTTTTGAGAAAAAGCTAATATTTAACAGTATTAATATGAAAGATATTTAAAACACACTCTCCATATTGGAAAACAGTTAACACAAAAAACGGGACACATTTGATAATTTCCTAGTGACACTCACTTTAGATACTTGGATTCCCATAATATTTGATATTGGGAGAGAGTCGGTCATATAATTTACACGATGAAAGGTAGTATCACATGCAATAAAGAGAAGACTTTTCTGCAGGCATTTCATTTAACACTGTCTCATTACAGGATCTGATAATTGTTCATCTTTTGTCTATTCTTCTGTCACTCCCACTTAATTTTTGAAATCAATCGTTACTCTTTATATAGTGCAATATCATAGTAGAATGATCTTTAAACTGAACATGTTATTAATATTTTGTTGTTGGAGTCAACTGCTTACATTCAGGCCCTAGTCCTGTTTGTCTTGGGATCATCCTAAAGTTGTGATGCCTGTGCATGTGATGGTTCAATTGGTGATTGCGTTTTTGAAGATTAGACTGGATTGGGTAATCACACTGAGAGATAGTCTAGACTCTAGAGACTACTATGGTTAATTGTATGGACTTGTTTTTATTGCAAACAAATGGGTAAATAAACTAAGTGGTATAGTGTGGCAAAATCAGCTGCACAGGACTGATACCAAATCCTATCCTTGTAATTGTATTAGATAATGAACTGCACACTAAGAAGGGTCTAGCAGTTTACTAAGATGACAGTTGATAGACTTAGTTGGGAGGGTGGTGACAATTGATGGGTTTACTGGACATGTGATCATAGTTGTATTTACTTATCTTTCTGTCAGTATTTTTTCTCGATTTGATATTTTAAAAGAGTGCTTTATTCCAACTTCATGTTCACCTCCCAGGTACCAATTCAAAGATGAAATCATTCAGGGGTTGATTAATATAAGTGTTAACATCAATGTTAAAGGGTGCTATTGCTACTATGAGACAGATTCACTAAGAGGGCAATGAGTTTGCCCGTAGTTGCTAATGTTCTGTTGGGTAAAGTCTTGCTTGATGTCAGGCAATGACGGGCATCAATTGAATATTGCGTGCTACTATGAGATAGCAAAACAAAAATGTGAAGAGATTTGTCCACGTGCTATTGTGTTGCTTTATCAATAGTTACCAATGGGAGTCACAATTGACCATCAAATTTCCCATTGCATCAAATCCTTGTAGTGAGTAAAATACAAACATGTGCCCCAAACACCGGCATAAGGCACCAAGAAGATGTCTTGTTCTGACTGGGCGCCTAAGTGCATGGTTGACTTTTAGTTTCATATTATAAAATTAATTATATGATATATTTCGCACACATATATTGAGTGCATTAAATGTATTTATTTTATCTTCAATCCCCTGAAACATCCTGCGAGAGTGAAGAAAAAGCCTAAAATTGCATCGTCATCATTAAACATAACATATGATGGTGGCTGTGGTTTTGGGGAAAAGTTGTCTAGATGTCCATCTTGTTTCTCTTTAAAATTTTCTACTTAGTAGCCTAGACGACTCGAATGGATTGATGATTAGTAGGAGCAAAACTGAGTATATTGCAATTTTAGCCAATCTATAATTACAAATGGTGGGGCCAAGTTGGACGTTGTGGATGTACCGATATTTTTTAATTATTAATTTTTAAAACTCAATATATCAATTCATAAAAACGAAAATGAAAACAATCCAATGTCACACATAAACATACAGAAACATGATCAATGGTTTTTTAAAAATCAAACTGAGTTTATATGTATATCGTAACACTTTATTAGCACTCATATTGATCAAGGATTTTAGAATGTTTGTAATTATGTTTAGGAGCCATACTCTATTTGTACATTTAGAACTGAAAGTGAACATTAATATAAAAAACAAGACACTAGAAGTACTTCAAAATCTTTGTACAAATGTATGTAAACAACAAGAGAGTAGGACAAGTTGATAGAATTAGAAAAATAGATGGTGTAAACGACAAGGCTGAGGAGACAAATAGGTTGCAGACACAACACTTACCTCAAAAGAAAATGAAATGGATATTGTCTAGATATACATCTAGAATAAGCCACAATGGATGTAGTCATTAGAACAAGAGTTACCTTAGGCAACGATTCCAAACTGAAGCCTTTCAGAGAATGTGGAGGATGCTAATGTTCATAAAATGTGCGACTCAACAAAGGAAAACACCCACAAGTACTATGTAATGACAAATTGAATTGGTTTGCAATAAACAACCAGTAAAAATCCTTGATTAGGATGATGGGAAATGCGTTTGAAAAAGAGAAATCCCAAAAAACCAGAGGTAGAAACTATAAAGAGAAGGAAGATGGCATTTAGCAAGGGGAATGGTGGCTGTATTGACTTCAGGGAGCAGCTGCAACAACCTTTGCTGCTAGCTACTACTTAGTAGCGAGGGCTGAGAAAGGAGTTGGTGCCCTGGGTGCTAATTTTTCTTTTCATTTTTATTAGCTGGATACGGCATGAATATGACATGGATACAGTTTAGAAGTATCAAATACATATCTTGGAGTATCTATGAAGTATCTATATCCGAGTTGTATGCCATACATGTACAACACTTATATTGGAGTATTGGTGCTTCATAGACTATGATCTTGTCAAGGTTAAACTTTCAAGTTTGTCTATTAAAAGTGCTATCTTTAATTTATGTGAAATTGTATATAACTTATATTTGGATGATTAAAAAGTGACTAAAATACTTCCATAAACAAGAGTGTAGACTAGATAACACTACACACTCATAATGTAGGACTAAATACATAAGAGCTTTTACACACCCCTCAAACTGGGCATAAAATGGATCATGCCCAACTTGTCAACTGAGTACATTTTTTCTAAGGTTTGGTAAATCGATTGACAATTTGCTCTCTCAATTGTGTAAATAGATTGTCAATCCTCTTTACCTGAATGGTTTGTCGCTTGAAGTGACATCGGATATCGGTGTGTGGTTTGTCACATCCTGAAATACTGAATTGATGAAGCAACTGCAACATTGTTGTCGCTACACATAGGCATAAGAATAGGAAACACATGTTGCAAGAAGGGCAACAATAGTTGGTGCAACTAGTGGTTGATTACTAGGAGACATGTTGCAAGCATTTTAGGGCGTCGTGAACATCACAAATATGATAATATACAATTTTAGGTAGAAACATAAAAAGAAATTGTGTTGTACATATGATGTTAAGCCTTTATAGTAAGGTCATTGCAAATAGTGTATACATCAATCAATGACATTCTAATTGAAGAACCTGGCATTAAGTTGTCTTGAAGCCACTTGTTTATTGCGCTGTGTCTTCACATATAAATATAATGGGATGTTATGCCTTTAAATGACGAGGAAATCCTTCCCAAATAGGGCCACATAGGACCCACTCCAACAATGTAAACCCTCATCTCTATAGTGATCATCACAACGAGGACCATTCAAAGTCATCTAGTTAGTTGGCTTAAGCGACGGAAAATCATTTCAGAGGAGGCTTTTCTAGGGTTCGAATCCTGGACCCTTAGTTGGGATTTATTTAGCCACACTGAGTAGTGTCTTTCATTGTAATTAATTTAACATGTAATTTGTGTCACACAATAAATAATAGAGAGTGTATTGGAAAGTGCGAAGCGGGAGGCAAGTTAACATGACCTTGCTTGGTGTTTTTCTGGAAGATCGGGTGTTTGGTTTTCTATATGCTAATTGCATAAACACATGTAAATAGTCATATTATTGAACTTTTATTTATATGTTAACCCATTTAATATTCTACGATTAATCCAAGACATCAATGTAAATAATTTAAAACTTAATAATAGTTGTACACGATAAGTTGTACTATATTCACGCAATAGAGTAGTAGCTTTCATAGTTGTTGAGGCACCACCTAGGTTCCCAAGGGGGTCCGCTAGGATGTTGTCTACCTAAAATTGAATCTGGGCGCCTATGTGACTGCCTGGGCTACGACCTTGGGTGTGTGTGTATATATTTTATTTGTGGAATTTATTTATTTTATATGTAGTCATTCTAACAACTATTTGACATGTTTGTGAATTTCATCTGTTTTAGACCACCATCTCACTCTTACATGACCTTTACGATGTGGAACATCAAATACAACAAAATCCCTTATAACGGTATTTGCTATATATTATTCAATTGAAAATGCAGAAAATATTAGAAGACTGGATGCCTAGGTGGCCTAGGCTCCCAACTAGGTCCGACCAAGTCACGTATGCTTGCCTTGACAACTATTGTTATGCAATGTGGTACTATAATATTATTACATTCTATTATTCAATAATGTAATACATTAATAATGCATATATATAGTACCCGACTGGTTATTTACAATAATTGTATCAAAATTACATAGTTAATTCATGTCGATTTTGGATATGATATAAAAATGGAGAGGATATTTATGATGTATTAGAAAATAGTTTTCCTATTTTATGTATCTCTTTACTATTTCAAATTCCTGTTGGGTCGACTATGTAAAAAGTCTTTGTCTATGTAAATAGTCTTTGTTTATATAATAAAGGAGAGCACACCCTAACCGGGTATTGCTTTGACCCAAATCCTCTCACATGGTATCAGAGCGTATCTGACTGTTGTAACCCTAGCTTCCGCCTCTTCCCCCTCCCTCCGTCCGTCTCCTTCTTCTTCCTTCTCTGGTTGCATCCGTCGTCACCGGCAAAACAAGACAACCTGAGGAGGCTCTCCTCACCGGGCGACCAGTCCTCCGATCTGTTAAGACACGGTGGCTGCTTGAAGGAGAGGAGGAGAACCCCTCGTTCGATCCCAGAGAAGGAAGGAGGAGCACCTTTCTTCTCACCCTCTTTCCTCTCCACGTAAATACGTAATCCCCGTACGTGGATGAGTGCCCACATCTCTCGGGGCTGCTGATGCGTCAGTTTTGCATCATCAAGTGATTTGTGACGACGCTAATTCCCGTCACATCTTCCCGACACGTCTTCCCGGGGCCATCCTCTCTTCGACGCGTCTTCCCGGAGTTGTTCCTCACCATTTGACGGAGTTAATTCCCATCAATGTATACGCCAATGTTCAAAATTTTGACGAAATTGTCGAAATTTCGGTCGAAATTTTTGTTTTTGTGGCAATCAAACATCAAAATTGCCTGACGAAACTCTCAAAACAGGCAAATTATCGATTTTTTTCTACGTTTTCATATACTATGTACTACCTAGAGCATTTTTTTTTGCATAGTTTTGTGTTTTTAAGTCTATATATAGTGCTTGCAAACTATAATGACTTAATTCATTGATTTCACCATTGAAAATTAACATAAAAAATCCCCATCGAAATATCCATCGAAACAATTCAGGGCCATTCACTAAAAATGATGAGACCCCACCCTCCACATATCCAATATGAAATATTATTACATATTTGAGTAGATCTACAGATTCTACACTAGTAGATCATTTTGGTAAAATTTCATAAATTAATTCGTTTATTTTGCCGTCGAAACGCCAGGAACACATTCGTCAAAATTTGTCGAAATTTCTGTTTCTGTGGCCATCGAAACGGCATCAAAAGCGGACATTTTCTTCCTTGGTATACGTCTGCCGCCACCAAATACGGTGTGTGTCCCAGGCAACACGACGCATTGTCGTCGCAGATGTTTGTTCTGACGACGCTGATTACAGAAGACACGACGTGTCTCATCCCTGACATGGCGTGTCCTAGTTGGTGAAAGTTACGCCTCCGAATCTGGACACGACGTGTCCCCTAGCAACACGACGTGTGAAATTTTTATCAGAGGTCTTTAGAAACTCACACGGCGCGTGAAAAATCAGACACGATGTGTTGAGCACTTGGAGTTTTCTGCTGTCAACGCACACGTGTGGAAATACAGACACGTTGTGCACAACTCAGACACAACTTATTCCGTCCTCGACACGACGTGTCATTCACTCTGTCTGCTATTGTCTTCTTGATTCTTCAATATGGCAGATGCCAAGCCCGTTGCTTCCACTACAGTCGTCTATAACGACCAGTTTAAGATCACTTCTGTGAAGCTTAACTCACAAAACTATCTTCTTTGGATGAATGCTATCTATACACTGTGCTTGAATCTCGTGAGAAGGTGGACATTATTGAGTCGGAGCCTCCTGATGAAGGCAACAAAGACTACCCTACTTGGCGGAAAAACAACGGGCTGATGAAGTTATGGCTATGAAATAACGTGGAGCCTCAGATTGCATCTAGATTCATGTTCTATTCTACAGCCAAACAAATAGGGGAAGTTGCGAAGAAACATTTTTCTCATGAGAAGAATGCTCTTCGTCTGTATACAGTTTATGACCACCTCTTTGCAGAGAAACAAAATAGTCGCTCTCTTGAGGATTATTTTGGTAATATTCAATCTATTTCTCGAGAACTCAGCTTTTACCAACCACTAAAGACTGACGAACAGATGAAGGACCAAGATGATCTAGTGACAATAAGGTTTCTATCCGACTTAAATCTTGTGTATGCCCTAACTAGGAGTGTTATTCTAGCTACGGACAATTTACCAAGTCTTGAAGAAGCCTTTGTACGAATTCAACAATCATCTTTTGAATCCTTCTCCGCCGCTCCACTAGACCACCACATTGAGACTTAGGCGTCTCTTGCCGTTGCTGCCAAAGGAATGGGATGAGGTGCTGGCCGAGGACGAGGTGCTGGAGGCAATCATTCAAAATGTATTTTCTGTGGGAAACTTGGACATGTAGAAGAAAAATAGTATTCTAAGCATGGTCAGCCTCCAACTGGAGCGCGCATAATACTGCCAATTCATCTAGAGCATCTATAGCCGGGGGTTATAAACATGTGCAATTAGATGTCACAATCTCTAAGGAGGAGTATGACCGTCTTCTACAAGCTACTCAGCAGGCTTCCCTTGGCGCCTCCGTCAATTTAGCTTCAGATGTAGGTAACCCGAGACTTCACTTGTTGCCTCTCATCCATCCTCTATATGGGTAGTGGATTCCGGGGCCTCCCAGCATATGACGGGTATACGCTCTATGCTTCTTTCCTCTGACTCATATCTCACATTCCTCTATGACACTAGCTGATGGTTCTGTTAGAAGCATCCAAGCATGTGGCACCGTACAAGCATCATCTAATTTGACTTTACAAACTGTTCATTATGTTCCAGACTTTCCATTTAACTTAATGTCAGTTGCTAAGCTGGTTAATTCTTTGAAATGCTTGGTAATCTTTGGAGACTCTTTCTTTGTGTTACATGATCCCAACAGTTGGAAGAAGATTGGTGGGGGATCTAGGAAAGGTGATCTCTACTTCTTTGAAGGTGGTCGCCTAGCTTGCCAGATTCCTTCCACCTCATCCACCGTTTTTAGCTGCTATCCCTTGCAATGGCATTGTCGCTATGGACATCCATCCCTACAGAGTCTTCAGAAGCTTGTCCTAGGCTTAGCCTCTATTAAGTCGTTAGAGTGTCAGTCATGCCAGTTAGGCAAGCACCATCACCTTTCTTTTTCGAGTCGCATTGTGAAACGCTCTAAGCGCCCTTTTGATCTTATTCATAGTGACGTCTGAGGTCCTGTTAAAGAGCCAAGTTATAATGGCTTTCGATATTTTATGTCTTTCATTGATGATTTCTCCCATATGACTTGGGTTTATTTACTTAAAGTCTCGCGATGAAGTCCTGTCTATTATTCAAACTTTTCATCAGTTAATAAAAATTCAGTTTGATGCTCATATTAAGACTATTTGTACTGATAATGCTCTTGAATATGTTCAAAAGGTTGTTTCTACGTTCTGTAATTCTATTGGCATGATTCACCAGACGACTTGTCCTCGTACACCCCAACAAAATGGGTTGCTGAGCGCAAAAACCGTCACTTACTTGATGTCGCCCGTACTCTGTTGTTTCAAATGTCTGTGCCTAAGAGATATTGGTCTCATGCTCTTCTCACTGCTTGTTTCTTGATTAATCATCAACCATCTTCTGTATTACAAGGGGCTACTTCCCTCTTTGTTTTACGACTTGACGAGCAACCCTTTCCTGTTCCTCTTCGTGTGTTTGGATGCCCTGCGTTTGTTCACGTGTTTGATCCACGAGCCGACAAGTTGTCTCCTCTTGCAGTTCGCACCGTCTTTCTGGGATATTCTCCCACACAGAAGGGATACAAGTGTTATTGTCCTTGTCTTCGTCATCTTTTTGTGTCGGCTGATGTTAACTCGTCTTCGTCAGCCATCTTCTGTATTACAAGGGGCTACTTACTTCCCTCTCTGTTTTACGACTTGACGAGCAACCCTTTCCTGTTCCTCTTCGTGTGTTTGGATGCCTTGCGTTTGTTCACGTGTTTGATCCACGAGCTGACAAGTTGTCTCCTCTTGCAGTTCGCACCGTCTTTCTGGGATATTCTCCCACACAGAAGGGATACAAGTGTTATTGTCCTCGTCTTCGTCATCTTTTTGTGTCGGCTGATGTTACCTTTCATGAGTCTACTCCGTTCTTTAGTGACTCTGTTCAGAGTGGGGGGGGGGAGCTCAATCCTGAGATTGATTACATCTTTGAGCATGAGAGAGAGCCCCCTCTTCCTGTGTCGTGTGATGAAAAGTGTTATTGATATCACCCCACAATCACCACCGCCGCCGCCGCCACCACCACCTCCATTCTTTCCCCTAGTTTACACCAGGCGAGCAGGGCGTCAGGATGTAGCGTCATCAGTCCAGCAACATGCCTCCTCATCGTTTGCTACTCCTGAGGTACCTGTTTCTACTGAGAGTTCTCTTGATGCTTCAATTTCAAATTTACACCTTTCAGTTGCAACTCAAAAAGGTGTCCGGTCCTGCACTATCCGTCATCCTTTGGCAAATGTGTGTTGCTTGTCTCATTTGTCGACTGCAATTCACACGTTTGCTCTTCAACTGGACTCTACGACTGTTCCTCGTTCTTGTAAGGAAGCAACCCGCCGTGATGGCTGGGTCTGTGCTATGGACAGTGAGATGGCAACACTTCATGAGAACTCTAGCCAGGACTTAGTGGATCTTCCTCCTGGCAAGTCTGTTGTAGGCTGCCGCTGGGCTTATACGGTCAAACAGAAACCTGATAGGTCTATTGATCGCTTGAAGGCGCGTCTGGTGGCAAAGGGGTACACTCAGACACATGGTGTTGACTTGTTTGAGACTTTTTCTCCAGTGGCTCGACTAAATTCTGTGCGAATTCTTGTTTCTGTTGCTACTCATTTTTCCTGGCCTCTACTTCAGTTGGATGTCAAGAATGCCTTTCTTCATGGTGATCTTCTTGAGGAGGTGTACATGGAGCAACCTCCCGAGTATGTTGCTCAGGGGGAGTGTCGAAAGGTATGCAAGCTCAAGAAATCTTTGTATGGTCTGAAGCAATCACCTCGGACATGGTTTGATAAATTCAATGCTGCACTTATACAGTTTGGGTTCACCCGGTCTTCTACTAGTCACTCACTCTGTGCATAAGTCTTCGAGTGACACCATTATTCTAGCTGTTTATGCATATGATATTGTCATGGTCTGAAGCAATCACCTCAGGCATGGTTTGATAAATCCAGTGCTACACTTATACAGTTTGGGTTCATCCGGTCTTCTACTGATCACTCACTCTTTGTGCATAAGTCTTCGAGTGGCACCATTATTCTAGCTGTTTATGCAGATGATATTGTCATCACCGGTGATAACTCTACTGGCATTTTACAACCCAAGACATGGCTGCAAACACAATTTCAGACGAAAGATCTCTGGGTAATCTTCGATATTTCCTTGGCATAGAAGTCCTACGCTCTAAGAAAGGAACAAATCTCTCTCAGCGAAAATATGTCCTCGATCTGCTTGCAGAGACAAGCATGGCACAGTGTAAACCTGTCTCCACGCCTATTGACTATCATACCAAGACTTCTATTTCTGATGATAGTGAGTTTTCTGATCCAACAAAGTATAGAAGGATTGTAGGGAAACTGATCTACTTGATAGTTACTCGGCTTGATATTTCTTATGTTGTTGGAGCGGTTAGCCTGTTTATGAGTGCGCCTAAGATGTCACATTGGATGGCAGTCACCCAGATTCTTCGGTACATCAAAGGATCTCCAGGGAAGGGCCTTACTTTACGGGGTAGAACTTCACACATACATCCTTAAAACTCACCAGGTTCACTGATGCTGATTGGGCTGGTGATGTTGGAGAGAGACGATCTACTTCTGGATATTGTGTGTTTATTGGGTCACATTTGGTGACTTGGAAGAGCAAGAAATAGAATGTGGTAGTACGATCCAACACAGAAGCCGAATATCGAGCCATGGCACATGCTTGTTGTGAGCTATAGTGGGTTGTGTCTATTTTTTCAGAAATGGGCTTGTCTGTTGAGACCCCCATTTCTCTCATGTGTGATAACCAGGCAACCATTCATATTGCTAGCAATCCGGTGTTTCATGAGCGGATCAAGCACATAGAAGTGGACTGCCATTTTGTTCGTGATTTAGTGCTCTCTAAGATGATTCAGTCTCCTCATGTTAGGACTGATCAACAAGTGGCAGATATCTTCACCAAGCCACTTCCATCTTCAGCTTTCAAGCATATGACTTCCAAGTTGGGCATGCATGATGTGTATGCTCCAGCTTGAGGGGGAGTGTTAGAAAATAGTTTTCCTATTTTATGTATCTCTTTACTATTTTCTATTCCTGTTGGGTCTACTATGTAAATAATCTTTGTCTATATAATAAAGGAGAGCACACCCTAACTGGGTATCGCTTTGAATTCTTGAGAAATAAAAACCTTGTTGTCACTAGATCATCTCGATCCTTCATATGTTCATCAGTCTTTAGTGGTTGGTAAAAGCTGAGTTCTTGAGAAATAGACTGAATAGACACACGACGAGTTTCACGATCTAAGGTCAGGAATGCTTTGAAAAAGATGAAAAAGAGAAAGGCATGCATACCAGACAGTATTCCCGTTTGATGTATGGAAGAATAAGAGAGGAGCTATGTGGTTAACAAATTTCTTTAATAAGACTATGCAACCAAGAAGATGCCAGATAAGTAGAGAAATAGTAATATAGTCCCCATCTACGGGAACAAAGGAGATGTTCACAGCTGCATAAAATGTTCAGAGCTGCACAAACTATAGGGTATCAAGTTCATGAGTCACACTATGAAACTTTCAGATAAAATTATTGAGAAAATACTATGATCTATAACGTAGATATTAGACAACAAATTTGGTTTCATGCCCGGGAGACCAACATATGCTATTTTTTCCGATAATGAGGCTTATAAAGTATACAAAAGCAAAAGAGATCTTCACATGGTTTTTGTTGATTTGGAAAAGGCTTATGATCGAGTACCCATGGAAGTGTTGTGGATGGTTTTGGAGAAAAAAGGTGTGCCTATTGAATACATTGACTTGATTCAAGTTATATGATAAGTGAACTGCAAGTGTGAAGACTCCTGGAGGAGAGACACCGACATTTCTGGTCACAATTAGGTACATCAAGGATCAACACTAAGCCCATATCTATTCATTTTGGTTATAGATGAGTTGACAATCATGTTAATAATGATATTCCTTGGTGCATGTCATTTGCTGATGATATTGTGTCGACTGGAGAAACTAAAGTTGAATTGAATGATAATGTTGAGCTTTGAAGAAATGCGTTAGAATTAAATCGACTGTTGATTAGCATGAGCGGAATTGGGTATATGCATTGCAATTTCGGCCAATATAGAATTATAATGGTGGGACCAAGTTGGACGGAGTGGATGCACCAAAATGTGATAAATTTTGTTACTTGGGTTCTATAATTTCGATAGTTGTGGATGTTTGAGATGATGTTTGTCATAGGATCACTGTAGAATGGTTGAAATGGAGGAGTGCAATTGGAGTATTATGTGACCGGACAATCACTCTCAGATGAGAAAGTAAGTTTTATAGAACAAATATACAACTAACCATGTTATATGAGAGTAAATGTTGGACGGTGAAGAAATAAAATCTCAACAAGATGAATGTGGTCGAAATGCGCATGATGAGCTGAATGTGTTAGAAGACAAAATATGCTTGATAAATGACTATATTATGAACAAAGTGGGGGTGGTGAGCATTGAGGACAAGATGTGTGAGCATCGAGTGAGATGGTGAAGACATGTACAACACAAACCGATATGAAGCAATGCTATTGAGTCAAGCACAGTTAAAAGAAGAAGAGGCATGTCTAATTTAACCTGTGAAGAACTTTCAAAGAGAGATTATAAATCTTTACATCTTGATTAGAATATGACCCGTGATACAATTGATTGGAAAAGAAGGATTCATGTAGCCAATCCCAACATAGTTGGGACTGAGACTGAGATGATGCTGATAAGGACGGCTTAGACAATACAATAGTTAGTGTAGTTTTACATGATTAGATTGCACGGTAGTTACATATAGAAGTGTTATACTACTAGTGTAAACGTAAGAGTCTTAGAAGTTATCAACAGTACTTATAATTACATTACTTAGATAGTACAATAGTTACATACAACAATATTATGTTACTATTTCTTACATAGTATTATATGCCAGTGCTGTAACTAATATGTGTATATAAATAATTATACAGTACAATACTTTTATAACACTGCAATATACTTGCCATATTAGTATTGCATTATAAAACTATGGGTATATAGGCCTAGAAATTGGGTTGGATTCTCCAACCCATTGGGCGGCCTCTAGCTATGAGCAGGTGGCCAATCAAACAAATCAAGTGGGGGAAAGACGGCTGGTTACTGTAAAACTGCCTAATTGGAAGATTTCTGAGCGGTTCTGGGTTGGGCCGCTTAAGCAGTCACCTAGGCTGTGGTTAGAATCCATGCGTGCCATATCTGACATTCATACATTTCAGTATCTGACTAATCAATCTTGCTTGACATTTTTGATGTAGACATCCTTGCGGCTCTCTGATTAGCCACACATCAAAAGGAGTACTATAGAGAATATAATTGTAATTTGGAATTTTAAATCTCATTGTGGAAGGCATAATCACCGGGAGGCTTCTTCAATCTATTTAATAAGTTGTCTGCTCAGTAAGAGCTTCAAATTCAGGGTTCTATAACAACCTGTCGGCCTAGCAGCCCTCTTGATGGTTATTGTTTTGTCAGGCCCCTACCTTTTTTTCATTTTTGCACGCTTGGTCGCATTCATGGTAGATTGACTCAAGATTTAAAAGGGCTTTGATGTGGCTTCATTTGCCATCTTGGAATATATATATTTTGTTTTCTTTATGACATTTTATATACTTGTCTTTCCTTTGTGATTCACCATTTCAGTTTTCTTGTTCATTTTTCTATAATCTCGTAATCTTGTCAGAGATGAGGGTTATCTTCCGCATTTATAGTTTCTTTATCCCTTTTTAGGATTATAATTTATTGCATCTTCCCATAACAATTATGTTCAAAATCAGAAGGGTCCTCTAGTGTATATTCTCTGAATGTGATATCTTTGTAGTTCCTATTCACTTATGTATATGAACTTGTAAGTTATTTCTATGAGAAAAGACTGACATTCATTAAATGAACCTAACAAATATTCTAGAAGGCAGCAATTCGCCTTTCTTTTATGTTTTACTAAATATGACCGTTTTTAGTCAAAGTTTACACCAATATAATTTTTCAGTTTTGCATGAGTGTACAATCTCTTTCGACATAAGTGAGAAAAAGAATTGCTGTGAATATTTCACTCCAATTAGGAAAGATGTGCAATTCTGGTAACTATTTCTGTTTGCAGAATATGAGCTTAATAATTTAGCTCAGATAAAATCAATTCTATATGCCATTTTTCAATAAAATCAATCACATTTCGTGTCTGGGCTTCAGTTACAACAATAGTGAACTTTTCATGAGATGCGTTATCTAAAGATCTTTGTACTGGAGCTCTGACTCGAGGCTTGTGGTAAAAGGAAATATGAAGTATGTAATCTCTTATGAAATCTTAGTCATTTCTCACAGAGATACTGCTGGGTAGGCTGGAAGGTGTCTTGTTCTCTGTATGAAGTTTTTTTGGGCTTTGACATAAAGATTTAAATGGTATGAGCTGTAGTCTTCATATAGATCACAGTAGATATTGTGCTGAAATTTGATGATGAACCACTCAAACTATATTTTGATGTCATCATCATTACGAACCTGTCCTTGACAGCTAGCTTAACTAGTTAAGTCTGCGGCTTGTGAAGCACAGGTTGTGGGATCGAATCACACCGGATCCCGTTGGGACACTACAGGTAGGGACTAAAAGGTCATTGGTGTTCTACCATTGGCTGTTTCTCCCTCCTGATTACCTGAACCGGGGTGTAATTCCCCAAATCATTTTTTTAATCATTCCGAACCTGTTCAGTTTGTCATATTTTGTTGTTGCGGTAGCAAATTACTAGACTTGAGCTCTTCTGGCCATTCAGGCTGTTAAATTCGGTTTGTGTACCTTGTGAGCCTACGACCGTACATGCTAATAATGCTAAATCAATCCAGTCAGTGAAAATAGTTCGTCAATGCAGCATATTGTGAAAAAAATGCAGCTGAACTGAACTGTGACGTTATTAGCTGGTATCATTAACTAAGAAGTGCTACGCCTAGGCCTATCCATGATCTATGCATGTATTGCTTAGATTTGATATGCCTCGTATACAAATATGTAATTGACAATCGCTAGTGCTTCTACTTTTGTTGTATTACAAAGTGAAAATCAGCTTCAGTTGTTTGGCAATTTGGAGAAAAATCGAATTGACTTTATCAGAGAGGGGCCCCGGGGGGGGGGGGGGTGCTGAAAAAGGAATTAGGTAAATCCATTGCTGTTATATCCAACCAAATTGGGAACGGCAAAACAGACCTCACTAAGTTGTTCCTACTGCTTGTTGTGTCTTGTTTCAAGAATCTGGCATTTTGATGTGAATTTTTGTTCGTATGCCCTGAATTTGTCATACCCTTTTGCTGGCTTCAGGCTGCGCGCTGGTTCTCTACGCTCAAAAGTGAATAAGAATAAATTTTCCTTGTAATTGCATAATGCTGTGCTAGTTTAACCTGTATTTATCCCCTCACATTTGCTAGAACTCAGCATGTAGTCTGTGCTTACCTAGCCGACTACTATAAATAGTCCAAATCATCTTACCAAGTCTGTCTAATCGTGGCGTTGTCTACTTTATAGTGGGCTACCCAATTACTTAGTAGGCAACAGGACACGTTCTGATGTAACTTCCGCAGAGTTTGTAGTTAGATTTGAGTTCTTCCAGGGTTGCTATCTGCATATGTATGTCGCTATGGCATGTTGGAAAGTTTTACACTGCCATCTCGTTTCGAACTTGTGATTGATGCACAAAATTACTAATAAGCCTCTAATTGGTGAGCCATTGTATGCTTGGAATAAAGAGGGTTGTTTTGATTCGAAAGTTCCGTTCATGAGTATTAAAGTGCCTATATATTCTTGGGCCTTGTTTGGATACACGCCTTTTAACACTGCAAGATAATGCTAGTCATTTTAGAACGGCAGGGTAAGCTCTAAGCAAGCTGCAGTTCACCATGTCAGTCGATGTAAGCGGGCGTTGGTTTCCAAATTATTTTTGGCAGAAAACGCTAAAGTGTCTGGTTTTATATAGCCAGTTGTTAATTCTGAATCTGAAACGTTGTACTATTTCTTGACAGAATAATGAACTGGGATGTCAAATGCACTTAATCATATCTCTATTTTGAATGAGCAGATAACTAGATATCCATGCGTAACCTTATCGTTTATATTTGTGCAGTGTGCAAGTGTGGTAAATTAGCATCCTTAGCTCTACCGTCATTCATTAGTATCTCATCATGGCTTTCGAACGTTATACAATTTTGTTTAATAATTGTAACCTAGCATATTACGTTAGGAACTACTCTTGGAATCCTGTATATTATTCTCAGCTAACGGTTTACTCACGATTAAAATTATGGGACCGGACTAACCCAAACTGGCCAGTTCACTGGTAGCTGGATGGTTCAGTTAACTCACAAACCCAGAACTGGCTTCGAACCGGTCGAAACTGGTCAATTGGGTTGTCGAACCCCTTTTTCTCCCATCACCCAACTTTTAGCCGTGTGTACACATTGAACTAGGGGTGAGCATCGCTTCATAACCGGACCGGACCGAGGATCATATTTCAACAAATTTATGGATTGTGGACCAGACCGTCTTGAAGTTGGACTAGACGCGGACCAGACCGTTTCAATGTGGATCGGACTGAGACTGGACCATTTGGACCACAATCAGACTTTTTATGTATTTTATAACTTATTTAATAGTAGAAAATGACGATCTAAATTATTTTTAACAATTTTTTGATGTAAATATCAAATATTTACACTAATAGTGTTTATATGTATGATGTGTTTGTAATTATGACAATATATATATTCAAATATCAATATATTTTACATATAAATTGGTCTACGGTCTGATTGTGACCCCCAAAATTTTTGGACCGTGGACTGGACCGAACTTAGACCGGTCCAGGACTGGACCGGACCGAACCGAACCGAACTGAGCAGTCCGGTACGGTTTTGCGGTCTGGATCATCATTTGCTCACCCCTACATTGAACCTCCAACTCGGTTTTAAGTTGTTCCCCACTTGCTCTTTCTCCATCGCCCCCCCAATGACTTTTCCACCATCTCTTCCTCCCATTTCCACCACTTCATCCTAGTCATTCTCACGTACTTCCTCCTATTTTGCCTCCTCTCGTCCACCTAGTCCTTTTCCTCTTGTCCCACCTTCGTTCCCAATACTTTGTCTCCTCTTGTTCCATCACCTCCTTTTGTTTTTTTCCTCTCATTTTATGATGGACTTAATTTTCCTCATGTCCTATTTTCCCCGACGCGTTGTTGACGCGGGACAATACCACCTACCCACCATTCTCCCGGTCCTCACCTGCCACACGTGCTTGATTTTTTTTTTTAAAATTATAAAATTTTAATGAAATAAAATGCATTATAATTCTTGTAAAAACTACATTCCAACAAGATCAATATCGGCATATATTAAAAAAATTAGAGAAAAATAATGAGGGTTTAAACGGAGAGAGGAGGGAAGTAAAAAATAATAAAATGAGATAGGTAATGTGCCTAATATGATGTTAATGCGTCCAATTCTTAGATAAACACATAATCACAAACGAGTCAAATATTAACATAATATGGCCAATATGACGTTAATGCGCCCAATATGGAAATAAGTGCAAAAATCTTATTTTGTGTGCTCGTCGTCATCATCATCATAATCAACATCATCATCATGATTTACTGTTATGGCAAATGCTCCTGATTATGTGATATATGCTCCTAAATGAACAATATTGCACCTACTTGTATTGTGGATGCACCTATTTGTATTGCGGATGCACCTATTTGTACATCAGTGCGCCTACTTGTATGAAAAATACATCTACTTCTATGATACATGCTCCTAAATGAATGACCATGCACATAATTTCGGATGTAATGGCCTTTTTGTATATCAAATGTGCCTACTTGTATATAAATGTGCATACTTGTATGACAATGCACCTGTTTGTATATAAATGTGCCTACTTGTATGACAATGCGCCTACTTGTGTATAAATGTGTACTTGTATGATAACACGCCTACTTGGATATAAACGCGCCTACTTGTATGGCAATGCTCCTACTTGTATAGCAAATGTACCTACTTGTATGGCAAATGCGCCTACTTGTTTGGAAAATGTGCCTACTTATCTGGAAAATGCACATATTTGTCTGGCAAATGTGACTACTTGTATTGTCATGAATGCGCCAACTTTTGATTGTATAATGCACCTAATTGTATAGCAAATGCGCCTACTCATATTGTCATGAATGCGTCGATTTTTGATTGAATGCACCTACTAATGCCCTCAATGTGCTTACTTGTATATAAATGCACCTAATTGATGGCAATGCGCCTACTTGTATATAACTACGCCTACTTGTATGCCAAATGCGTCTACTTGTCTAGCAAATACACCTATTTGTATGGAAATGCGCCTACTTGTCTAGCAAATGCGCCTACTTGTCTGGCAAATACACCTACTTATATTGTCCTGAATGCACCAACTTTTGATTGAATACACTAACTTTTAATTAATTGTTCATACTTGTATGAAAATGTGCCTACTTGTTTGAAAATTGTGCCTACTTGTCTGAGAAATGCATCGACTTTTGATTGAATGCGCCTACTTCTTAGAGTATTTATATAAACAGCAAATTAACATAAATCTTAACATAATGCACCCAATATTTGTAGAAAACTACCCAATTATGGTGTAAATGTGTCCAATTATAGTGTGAATACACTTACTTCTTAGATGTAAATTTCTCTCTTATTTTTTCTTATTGTTATATGCTTATTTTTATGTTACATATCATTTTTTAAAAGCATATAGACATTAGTATTGTGGGTTTTTATTTTTCATAACCAATCCAATGGTCTTTATTTCGACAAAAAAATTCATCATGGATCGAAAGTTATTAGTAAAATAAATTTCTCTTTTTTTTCTCTTTGTTGTCCTTTATTTTACACATGCCACGTGACAAATAAAATCACCCCACATAGGCGGAGGGGGGGGGGAACCACCTGCACGTGGATGGGTAGAGCCAAAACCACCCAACCCCCGACGTCAAAAGAGCGTGAGGGGGCTGGGCGCATCATCTATCTATTTCCGTTTTACACTTGACTCTTTACCATCCTTATGTTTTTCTTCTTTTCTATTCTCCACATTCTTCCCTTGTGCCTCCTTTTCCTCTTTTTTATTATCCTCTTCTTCCTCTTCTCGTGTTCTCTTTGCTCCTATTCTTACTTATCATCCTTTTTGTTATTTTGCCTCTTTCTCTTCTTCCATCCTCCTCTTCATTGTTTGTCTCCTCTAAATCCCCCTCCTACCTGTTCTTTTGCATACCATTTGGTTGAACCACCCATTGAACTAGTTGAGTCACCAACCTACGACCTCATTGGTTCAAGCTTTGCTTCATTTCAATATGGTTTATTTATGGAACTTTGACCGTAGGAAATGCAAGAGTTAGGGAATTTATAGTGCCAAATATTGGCAACAAAATATAGCATATGATTAAGTTAGATATTGTGTTTGAGATCAAATTAGGAAGCTTGTATTACAAATGAGCTGAATATTGGTGATTTATTGTCTTTTTTATCAAAATGTCACAATACTAATTTGTGTGATTATTTAGTAGTCTTTATTCCACCCACTCACTTCTCCTAGTTGCACACTCACCCACACACTTCTCTTACTTGTGTTAGATCCATTTAGATGGTGAGCACATTCTCAAATAATCAAATTTTGATGACTTACACACTTGTGTAAAATTGCCGAATTATACAAAGCCTCCCCCCCAAATAAAAAAATAAAAATAAAAATAAAATTGTAATTTGGTGTTTTGTAATTGTATATTTTATAAAAGATGATCAAATATGCTTAATTGGTCTTTCTCTGGAGTACTTGTCTTGTATTGAATCTCATCCTTAAAACATGATCCTTCAAAGAGCCCCATGGATGATCTAGGACCTTGGTCTAGGTTGCCTTGGTGGATGGAGGTCTAAGTATACATGAACATGAAGTTAGAATGTCTAGTTGAGGTTGTGACATTTGAATATTATGTCATAATCATTATGACTGGGCTTTCTAGATGGGATTATAACCTTGTAATTTGTTGTATTGGTGATGACAATCCTCATCTGGTTGGGTGCTTGTATGACACTTTGGTTTGACTTTTTTAGGTGTAATTGACAAAAATAATATATGCATTGTTGTGTAGGCGATGTAGTGTCAAAATTGATGGTTATCTTAGAAACGATCCCCATTGTAGAGCATGAAGTCCCTTAGGTGTGGAGAAGCATGTCCGTGACAAGTGACACATCAACTTCCATTAAGCAAGAAAGTTGTCAATTTGGCCTCTCTTCTCTCACAACATATGCCAAAGATCAAGGTTGTTATTGTGCATTGTGACCGCGGTATTAGTTGTAGTTATTGGCTGCTGAGCAGTGAGCAAACAAACAACAATCTCCTTGGCAAAGGGTTTAGCAAAAAGGACTAGAGATATGACCAAGATAACATTGGAAAGGCAACTCAAGGTATGACTTGCAAATTTTGTTTGCCCAAGGAGAAACACGAGCAAACGAAGGCCATGGGTTTTTGGTTTTGACATGAATTAGGAAAGCCATTGTAAGAGTAGAGCATGGTGTGTGTGTGTGGGGTGGGGTTTCCACCATGGCGACCTAAGAACGTTGTTGAGATTTTTTGATTCACAATTTAGCTAATGGGTCCTTCAACTACATGGGTTAATGTTGTGGGTGGTGCTAGCATTGCAAGGTAGGACGCTACTAGTGGCCGTTAGATTTACAACTGATGTGATGGTAGCTGGTGGAGTAGGTGTGGTGGCTGGTTCATGGAGTGACGTGAACACTGTCGTGTACTATATGCTCTTGTGACACTAGAGAAGTGTGATAGTGTTGCTATAGAGGGGGTGTGGGAGAGCAATGACTGTTGTTGGTGCCAAATTTGTTTGACCAAATTGATGGTGTTTGCTACAAGGTGCATGATTCATGCTCTTAGTCCCTATTGTATAGTAGACGTCGAGTGTGCCACCCTTAACTAGGCCTACATTTAGTGACTCATTGCGTAGGGCTGTCGTACCTGTATACCCTATTGAAGCAAAAGTAGCTGAAGCATGCATGTCGGGGTTAGTGGTGATCTAGGTTTTGAAAAGTGTGAAGCAAGAAGTGAGCGGCCGACCCTCCTTGAGTACTTACGCGTGAAGCAGTCATTTAAGTACCCACTTTTTGAAAAAATGGACACGTACAATGAAATATATCTATAGACCAATTATAGGAAAAGGTATCATGGAATACACAATACATAGACATTAAAACTTAGTACTGTTGCAATTATTAGGCTTATATATAAGCCACCTAGTAAATAAGCACAAGCTGCAAGTAGAAATACTTAGATACTAGTAGTTAGTACGTAATATTTTTCAATGGCTATACTTTGATATTAACATGTCATAAAAACATTAATACGTAGTAGTATTTAGATACTAGTACTTTATACAAATATTTTTGACAAGGTACGATAGTGTTGCAACAGAATATAAACAAATACACAATTGAGCAAAAACAAAGAGTATAGAAACATACCAACAACAGAGAGAAATACATACAGTACAATAAAGTCAAGATAATTAGATATTATTTGGTAAATCATAAAGAGCAATAAACTACTATACTCAATACATTATAATCAATATAGAAATATATATTGACATTATTTTGTTACAGTCTACATATAGTTATGCAAAGTTTTTGTACAAATTTACAAATTGTCAGACTATTAGACTAATATATGACCAATATACTAGAAGTAATACACAAGAATAAATATATATGATAATATCATATTTACAAACATGATAGTGCATACTTCTGATTTTGCTGTATAGAGTGTACATCAAGCGATAACTAAGCAAAGAATAATAAATACTAATCACTGACCTTTTTTGCACCTATCACAACACAACGACTACAACATCACATCTCCCGAAAGTAATGTTTTCATTTTTCTTTATTTATTGTGTGTGATTACTCTTGCATTACTTACTGCAAAGTGCCCTCAGGCGGCCGCTTAAGCAGGTCTGTAAAAGCAACTTGAAGTGGCAAAAAGTGGGCGAAAGTGACTGGTTTACTAAAAAATGCTTCAAAGTACGCTTCGACTGAAACTACAACAACAAATGTTCTTGGGCGCTTATGCTGCTGCTTTGCCTACTTTTTTTCCACTAGTGGTGGTGTGTTATGTGATGGAAAGGGATGAGAAGGAGTTAGGTGTGTGAGGGAAGTAGGAACATGGAACATTGTAGAGGGGTGGACAGTGGCAACTAAGTTATAAGAATATATTTTCTATTATATAAGGTGGGGATGATTTCCTAAGGCAGGGCATGGGGTGTGAACATGTATATTCTTGTGTTTTTTGGGACATGAACCTAAGGCTTGTGTTTGTACTAATACCAAATGTCTTGACAATTAACTCCCACTTAATAAAGTTATTAATTAAGTCTTTTTTTGAACAATACCTTTGAGGTATTTATTTAGGGTTAGATCGATTGAAGCTTATTCTTCTGATACCTTTTTTTTGGGGAGGGGAACACATCCTTGATGTAGGAAACTATTGTTTCCTTTACCCTTTCCCTGGTACCCCAATGAGTCAGACCCGCACCTGTATTACAACCACCGCTTGACTTTACTAATTGAGTCAAATGTTTAGTACGGGAAAAGGTTAACAACTCCAACAATGGGAAAAACTACCAAATTTAATAACCTAGCCAAATAAAATTCAATTAGAGTACTAAAACTTAAATACTTGAACTAACTTTGATTAATTAAAATATAGAAAAATTAAAGACACTTAATTGGGTTCTCTAAGTAGCTTTGCTCCTATATTATGTTCACTTCTTAAACTCAAATCTCTTAGTTACTTTAACCTTCAATTTTTCGTGCTTCATTTCTTATCAAAGTAATGTAATGCCCCCTTTTTGTAACAATAAGCACACCATAGCTAGTTTAATAGATTTTTTTTCTTCCTCTCACATTATGTTATCTCGGCCCTTGGACTTATTATCTTTCTTCAATTCTTTATCAAGCTGATTTAGTTTTAAAGTAGGTACATAATAGGATTAGAAGGGAGGTTTGATTAGTGGATCTATTTGAAAAGGTGAGACAACAACTTATAGTTTTATCAAATGTGCAATATAGTAAATATTTCAAAAAATATAAACACCCATCTTTATTTTTCCACCCCCTATTTATGATCCACTAGAAATAAAGGTATACTACATAGAGACTCCTCTTGCCCAATTTGTAGCACTACCACCTCTCTTCTTTTTCTCCTTACCTTATCTTTAAAGTTCGTGTTACTAACCCAACATTGTTGGCAATGGCATGTGACACAACTAGAATCACCCCACATACAGATGATTACATGATCCCAATCCCCTCTTCTTTGTCAACCCCCTATTTTATTTGTTAGTGTCATCTTGGGTGAATCTCGACTCCATGATTTAATGAACCTTTTGATTTTTGTTCTCAATTTGATAGTACTTATTGTTCTCTTGTGTTAGTTCTAAACGTGTTTAGTTGATTTACGAAATAACAACTTAATATACAACTAAGATTATGTTAAAATTTATGAAATGAGAGTGGATAATATTTATTTAATGGGTTGGGTCAAGCTTTTATTAGTTCGCAATATGCATTCTATGTGTGTGACCCTATAGGCTTCACATTACTTTGGTAGTGATGTCCATAATCACTTTATGAATTCACAAGTAACATTTGGTATCTACTAGACTTCATTTCTACTCAAATAATTGGATAAGTTGTAGAACAACTTCAACCTAGTGTTGTGACCAATGTTTCAATGGCTGTATAATCTTTTTGTCTTCGATATTTAGAATGAATCTAAGACATGAAAACATCATCCTCTACATGTTTAGTCTATGTTTCTTGATCAAGGGTAGACTGTTGAGATATACATGAGCTTAATATCACATATTGAGTCACACGATCACGACCATGCATTCATACTCTCATTTATTAAATGACCAACATATCTCTCCAATTGGAGGTACAAATTCCGTCAAAGTCACTCACAATTACCCACATGTGTCATAGCACACCCAAGTACTACATGTATGGAAACCCTTATTCATGATCATCTTGCATAGTGTTAAAGTACACTCAACACATAAGAACACTGAGATATGATTATAATTGCCATTTTTTATTTTCATGTATCATACATAAGTTGGCCTTTTTCGGTATACTTTTTCATAACAAGTACGTATGTGATCAAATTGATATCTAATATCGTGATTAATTAGACATAGTCATTATTCAAAACACATACTAGTCTCAATATATTATTGTCATCTTAAATTACACAATAGTATTTGACTAGGAACTTACACAAAAATGAATACTCTTAGCATACACATGATATCATGTTTAGGCACTCAACTTGAAATTACATGTCATTCAATCATGCGTTCTAAGGATATTATTATATTCATTCATTATCTCATATTAAAACAAACATAACAAAGAAAATTTCCTTTGTTAATAATAAAATCAATTTTAGAATATACCATTGCAAACATCACATGACTAGTTTTTTGGCATAAAACCAAAAGTCTCCCACTTGCACTAGAGCCAATCACTTACAAATCTAATTTTGGTGATCTTACTTGACTATCATGCTTTTAATGTGAAAGTTCTTTTGTTAGAGGATCATCAACATTGCTTACAATTGGTACTATACAAGTCTTCACATCTCCTCGACGTGCGATCTCTTGTATGAGATGGTAATACCGTAGTATGTGGTTGGAACAATGGCGTGATCTTGGTTCTTCAGATTGTGCAATGGCTTTATTGTTGTCACAATATAGCTCTACTACATCGTCAATGGAAAGAGCCACTAATGCAACCCTAGATTGGGTCTCCATCTTGTGTCTTCTTGCCCATTATTTATATGTAGATGTCTCATAATGTATGATATTCCCCCAACAAAGTCTATTATTATCAAATGCACATATGGATGCTTTTCACATGTTTTATAGGTACTTTGGCCACTACTTGATGGAAGGGAGAGAGGAAGGTTGAATCTAGGATTTCCTCAGACTTAGAGGAGTCCGAATTGAGGCCAAGAACATCTCTAGCCTACTCAAAGTGATCAAAGAATGAATTGAAGAAAAAAGCTCCATAGTTGACCAAGTTTAAGACTCAATTGAAAGAGAAGGACAACAAATGGCCATGGTACTACACCACAACCAAAATACATAGTCCCCAAGAATAGGGGAATTTCATATTCCAAAGGAAGCAATGATTCAAGCCACCATGCCTGTACTCATCAAAACTCTCATGGTGTGTTGGGCCCATAACAACTGTATTAGGCACCACGATCGTAGTAACCCCCCTCCCATGCCCTAAGAATGACCATGCTCAAGCACATGTTATCTACCACTTCCCTCTACCACGATCGTGGTATATGACATGTTTATTCCCCCTTCATGCCACCATGATTGCGGTATTCAACATGTTCATGCTCCCTCATGCCACCACAACTGTGCTACCAACCCAAATTTCCACTTACCAGCCCAAAATCCACCATAAAACCACTGTGATCGTTCCAAAAAACATGATAGTGTAACCACTTTGGTACCACGGTCGTGGAGGCCTTCAACCCTACCTATTTTATCAATTGACATTCCAATTTTGCCCTCACTTAACCCTAGACACCCTTTACTACTATATAAGAACTAGTGGCAAATGAGGGTGAATGTTTTGATCCCTTGTGCCTTCACTTCAGCCACCTACCACCTACATACCTAACTCCATCTCCATTTCACCACTTTCCACGCCAAAATCCTAATTGTTAGGGTTTTGGCTAGTTTCTGTTCTATTTCCCTACCATTCCACCTTGGAGGATGGAAGTGCTCAAGCTTGTAGCTGTTGGAGAAGGATAAGTCTACCACTACTTCAAGCTCTATGGCTTATTCTACCTCTTTTTTGTATTTTTCATTGTCGTAAGTAGCTAAGCCCCCTTGGTGGACTATTTGGGGGAATAAATGTGTATTAGATGCCATGTTACAGAAACATTATTATAGACACTATATTTTTGTTTGGGAATGTTATCTTATTGTTTCTAACTAATTTCCCATATCTTTCTATGGTGATTGATGCTTGAAATCACCTAAGTCTAGGTGAATGGTGTATATGTAGCTTTTTGGAGGGAAGCTCTTAACTCCAACTAGTGGATCCTTCTTTAGGTACCCCCTTCCTACATATCCATATATTCTTCTACCCTTAGGTGTGAGATCTATCTGGATAGTAGCGCCTCACTTAATTTACTTAGCAAAGAGAATGTCTATAGGTTGGATGGAGTGCAAATAGAGGTGAAATACCATTTCCCTACACCCATGCCACCCTTTGTCACTAAGTACATTAGGGAAATAACTCCAAGTAACCTAGAATAGTGTGCTCTTGATTGAATTATACTTGTAACCTAGTCAATTGAACCTCATATGGTTGCATAGTAGGTGATAGAGACTAGTTCCTCTATGTACTCCCTACACTACCCATGGTTAATAGTAGTATATGATAATTATCATCATCGCACTTTGTTGTTTGGTTTGATAACATGCTTTTATTGAACATGTTGCATGATATGACCCTAACTAGGTTGATAGTCATGTTTACCCCCAAACGACCGACTTCCAAAATTGCTTGCATAACACCCTAATTACTATTTCCTTAGCTAGTGCGAAATCTAGTAAGCTTCCTTGCTTGTGTACTTAGTCAACTACCTTGTTCATGATAATGTATTCTAGAGTACTTAGTGTTTGTTCTTAGTCACTTGTGTTAGTTTTTGCTAGTTAATGTATAGTTTAGCCCTCTAGCTTATTGTAACTATTTACCTATTATTTCCCTATTTGGTTAGTTGTTCTCCTAGTTGCTAATTAAGATAGCCTTTGTTAGCATATTATTGATTTGTAGTCTTTAGTTGTGTAATATGGTGTAATATATCTTGTTGCTTATTTAGCTAGAATTAATTGTGTAGGGTTAACTTATGTTTGATTATTGTCCTTTTCCATTGTTTGTTCACTTAGTGTAATTTAAACTCACAAGGTCAACCCTAAAAACTCTACACTGCACAACATGAACCTAGGAAACAAAAATCTAGATCTAGTGCCTCATCTCTCCATGTGGATTGCTCTTAACTTGCTTGCTCTATACTACACTCTAAACCCACGTGCTTGCGGGGAAAATGTTTTGTGTATTTGAGTGTGTCTTATGGTCTACAAATTTTGACAGCCCAAGTGTGTGCCTCACACCAAGGCACATCAACCGCCCCCAGTTCACTAATGAACTCTGTGGGCTCTGATCTCCAAACCACGATATAAACACGATTTAAACTTAGCGGAAGCGAATCGATTAACAGCGGAAGACAAAAATCATGGGAAATTAAAACTTTTCGAGACAAGAGCTTGAATCCATAACGCTTCATTCATAAAAGGAGATAAACTGTTTACATCTCATGATAATTACTTCTTGAGTAATTATATACAACAAGATACAAAATCTCAAGGACTCATAACCAAAAGACTCCAAGACCTGAGAGTATAAAGGACACATAGGACTGACTCTAACTACACCACATGGCAGGCTAAATCTCCACCTGAGATTTACTGCTGCTCCTGGTGCTGCTGCTGCTGGGACTGGTCACCTGTAGACCTGTTCCTCCGTCTCCGACGTCCACCTAAAAAGTTGAAATCTACAGGGTGAGACAATTTTACATAATTGTCCCAGCGAGAGTTATAACTCTCCGCCAGAGGCTTTATTATAACATCAAAGAATAACTTAAGCAATAAAAACTTTCAAAGTATTCAATAGCAATTGCAGTTGTAAACAAGAGCTCAACATTTATAAAGCATAAAGAACATATGCACTATACAATGTAACATCAATCAATTAGCTCATAGTTACCTTTAACAGATATACTACGCTGTAGATTATGTTTTTCAAACATTCTTATTATTATGCCCTGTGGAGATGAGGTTTACCACTCATACCCCAACCAAACACTGTTAAGTGCCTTAGTATCATACTAGGTCATCGAAAGAGCCGGATTCTCATGACCTTCACCTTCCTCAGTCAGTAAGAGGATCACTTGTAGGACATCTTGTGTCTCTACTATTATAGCTCACAAGGGTAATCTGGTCCTTCACTATTTTAGAGTTACAATGGCGTTCTGTACTCTCTTCGTCATCAGGAGATTTCATGTTTACCTTCTACTGATGCGGTATCTGTGCTTTCTTCGTCATCAGGAGATTTCTTGTTTACCTTCTACTGATGCGGTATGGATTTGTAGTGAAGGATTGACGGATTACATATCTACATCAAGTTCCTACACTAGGATGTAAGGTTCTACACATCCATATACCCCACATACTCAACATTATGTGATCCAGGAGTTCCCTTAGGGAAACCTGTTTCACCATCATTTGATCTCTGACAATGATGGATCTATGATCAGGTCTCTACATTACACTTGATTAGTTAGGTGCATTCAGTATTCTTTTACATCATACATTGTTCTTCAAACAATAACAGTAGCATAACAACTATGAAAGTAGAATACTAAATGTAACAAACCTAACTCACGTCAATCATCATTTCTCAGTATACTCATCACAAGTCATCTCTGAAGCATGACCTTGATGGTATTCATGGCTCTTATAGCCCATTAAAACATAGGATGCCACTGACAAGGCATCAAGATATTTTACTATTCATAAAACTAACAACATGCTTTCAATGAATATAGTATCATCACTCATACCTGGATATGATCACCTTCATATCAGAACCTGCATGGTTAATTCAACTGATAAAGGTAATTCAAAACAAGAATATACTTTCCACTCTTGTCATAAGAGCTAAGTTCTCTGATTCTCATCAATTAGAGTTTACTACTCATATTGCATGTCATCACCCTTGAATTAGGATTTACTATTCTCATTACATGTCATCACCCTTGAATTAGGGTTTACTATTCACATTATGGTGAGTTGAACTCATAACATTGTCATGTATGAGGAACATCATCATTGATGCTCTCAGATTAGCTTAAGATTCATCATTTATCATAATTAGGGTTCCATGATCTCGCATAGGTGGATCATACCCTAATCATGCACATTCATGTGTATTGAAGGTACTTTACTTGAATTTCCATCATAAAAGGGTACTTTCTCTTTCTTAAGATACTTTCTCTCTCCTCATACTTGTAGATGGTGATAACACCAATCTAGATCAGGTTGGTTTAAGTCCACTTTGATTAACATAGACCAAATCACCACTATTGAGTGATTAGGGTTTGATTAGAACAAGGTTTCACTCAATTGAACCTTTCAAGGGCATTATGGTAAATTACAAATTGATCATCATCATAGTTTAATTTACTAACCACTTGACCCTTAATGTCTTTTGGTATCATTAGGGTTTAGGTTGAACAACTATTAAACCATTTAAGCCTTCAAGGCATTAGGCAGACTTAACTTCAAAAGTTTCCAATAAGTTTCACACCTTCAACCTTCAAACGATCCTGAGATCGTATAAGGTTGTAGACCGTTTAAGCTTTGTAGACCGTTTAAGGTTTGGTTGACTTCAAGACCGTATAACACTCAAGACCGTTTACCCTCATTCGGTCTTGAGGTCGAATGGTCTCATTCGGTCTTGAGGTCGAATGACCTTATACGGTCTTGAGGTCGAATGACCTTATACGGTCTTGAGGTCGAATGCCCTCAAAAGCTCAAGATCGTATGGACCTCCAAGGTGGTTCAAAGGGTAAACTCGATTAGGGTTTCCTATGTTGAAGCCTTCAATTGGTCTCAAGCTTGCTAACCACTTATCAATTGAGACAATTAGGGTTAGCCTTAACCAATTGGTCACTCAATTGACCCTCAATTGATATCCAATTAGGGTTGGAGTTGGTTCAATTAAGGTCTATAAACGTTCAACCATCAACACTCAACAATGTGAAACAAATCGAAGTTGAACCCATCAATTGACCTCCAATTGGGCTCAAACTTGGCCCAAACGGTCTTGGGATCGTTTGGATATACTCCAAACGGTCTTGAGACCGTTTGCCCAAGAATTCATCAAAATCTAGATTGATTTGATAGGGTTGAACCTTAATTAAGTCACAAATCAGCAATTTGATTATTTTAATAACCCATTGTAATTGGGCCCTCAATTGATCAAATTACCTTAACCCTAGACCTCCAAACGGTCTTGGGTTGTCACCAAACAGTCTTGAGACCATTTGGATGAGTTCCAAACGGTCTTGAGACCGTTTGCCCATCCATCCTTTGGACTCTAGTGAAAATTCATCAAGGTTTGATTTATTGAGTTGATCATTACATCAATACTTAATTGCAATGTAATTTGGTATCTTTGTACCTTCAATTGGTCAACTATACTTGACCCCAGACCTCCATACGGTCTTGGGTGATCCCCAAACGGTCTTGAGACCATTTGGATGATTCCCCAAATGGTCTTGAGACCGTTTGGGCTAATCAACCCAAAATCTCAAATTAGCTCATTGTGATTTCAGCACTGATTTCAATTAGGGTTTGCCCTAGTAATCAACCTTCAACTCTTAACTCGTTTGGAATTAATCCATTAAATTTGGTGAGTCATTAATTAACATCATTATGAACAGTAATCTCATACGGTCAACTCTTAGTCAATCATCTTATACGGTCTTGAGACCGTTTGCCCAAAAAGGGCAAATTAAGCAGATTGAAAATCAGAACTAAATTCAATTGAATTTGCTAATTGTTTTGCCTATATCTCACGATTCCTTTGGAGTTAACCTATCAAATTTTGTGGGTGATTAACCTACATAATTATGAACAGGATTCTCATACGGTCCATGCTTGGTCAACGCAGACATACGGTCTTGAGACCGTATGTCTTCATACGACCTTGAAACCGTTTGCCCATCAAACGGTTTTGCAAACCGTATGGGCACTTGGTTGAGGTCGTATGGCAAAGTATAAAACCGTGGATAAGCATAGGAAATAACGCCCTCATCTTCTTCCTCAAGAACAGCAACAGTTCCTCACGGATTTGCTTGCAAGGAAGCAAGGGAATATAGGGAAGAAGAAGAACTAGCAACTAAAAGCATAGAAAAGATGTATATAACAAAGCATAGGTTTCGAGTTATAAAACCCACCTAAAGCTTGCTCCTTGAGCTCCAAGCTTTCGAGCTCCAAGCCTTTAATGGCGTCCTAGAAGCTCCACAGGTCGGCCAAGGTGAATCCTCCAAGAAAAGTTGAGAAGAGATGGCTAGAAAGATAGAGCTAAGTGAGCTAGCCATGAATTTGACCTTGAATTCGAGTTTCATCCAAGAATTTAAGAAAAAGGAAGGATCCAAACCTACCTTGCACTCCCCTGGTCGTCCTCCTGAGCTCCAGAGCTCTCCTTAGTCAGTTTGAGCAAGGGGAACAGTGAAGGAAACGAAAGAAACATTCCTTTGCTAAGTGAGGAAAAGGGCTTATATACTTGGGTGGAATTTCAACATAAGTACATAGGTTTTCCTCATTTTCTCATCTAAGTCCTCCCTTTCTTCTTTGCTCACCCCTACCTATTATTTCTAAGAACAACCTTCTTCTAAGGTCAAGAAATGAAGGCAAGAAGATCAACTTATTACTAAAGCACACACATAAAAGGGCTATAGTACTTATACCTTGATTATTCAATCACAAAGGTGTTTTTCATTATATGATTATTCAATTGAAGTGACTTCTTCATCATTTCTTCTCTAAATGATGACAAGATTCTTACAAGATATTTTAGATGGTGTATTTTACAAGTTGCACCCCTCAAATTGGGTAAATTGCACTTTACTCCAATTTAGGATTTCAAGCACAGGGATTGCTTCCACAGCTGCACCTTGGTGCTCAAGCTTGGGAAATCCCTCAAACTTCACCATAATCATTCTTATGATGTCTCAACATCAGGGGAACATCTCAAAATGTGCAAATTGCAAGTTAACCCTTCTAAATGGGTAAATTGCACATAGGTCCCTGTATTACAAAACAATGCTACAACTTTATATATAAAGGAGCAAAATTGAAATATATGTTTCTGAGGAACTTAATTACATGCAAAAAGATAATCACCAGTATCTTAATTACATAATTAGGCAAAACACCTAGGGTTAACTCATAACCCAGGTCAGGGATGTTACAAATTATCCACCCCTTACAAGGATTTCGTCCCCGAAATCGATAAAACATATTAAGAGAAAAGGGCAGGATACTTCCTTCTCATCTCATCCTCTAGTTCCCAAGTGGCTTCTTCAACACCACGGTGGTTCCAGAGGACTTTCACAAGGCTTATATCTTTCTTCTTTAACTTTTTAATTCTGTTATCGAGGATTGACACCAGTCCTTCCTCATAAGATATATCATCATTCAATTCTACCTCCATAGATTGTAGAATTGACTCAGTATCAGGGTGACATTTCTTTAGCATAGAAATGTGAAACACAGGATGTAACCTCTGTAACTCTGGTGGCAGCTCTAGTTTATAGGCTACTTTTCCAATTCGTTCAATGATTGGATAAGGCCCCTTAAATCTAGGAGCTAACTTCCCTTTCCTTCCAAAACGAAGGACTCCTTTCCAAGGCGAGACCTTGAGATACACTCTGTATCCAACCTGGAACTCTAAGGGTCTACGACGCTTGTCAGCATAAGATTTCTGCCTATCCTGTGCAGTCTTAATCTGCTGTTGTATTACTTTAATCTTCTCTGTGGTCTGCTACACAAGATCAGGACCTAACAACTGATGCTCACCAGTCTCAAACCAACACAAAGGTGATCTACAACGTCTACCATACAAGGCTTCATAAGGTGCCATATCAATACTATGTTGATAGCTATTATTATAGGCAAACTCTATCAAGCTTAGGTGTAGATCCCAACTTCCGGTAAACTGGAGAACACATGCCCTCAACAAGTCTTCTAAGGTCTGTATGGTCCTTTCCGACTGTCCATCAGTCTGTGGATGAAAGGCCGTACTAAACCTTAGCTTGGTGCCTAAGGCTCTGTGTAACTGTTCCCAAAAATGACTTGTAAACTGAGGACCTCTGTCAGAAACTATTGTGACAGGGACTCCGTGCAAATGCACTATCTCTTGCACATACAACTGTGATATCCTTTCAGCAGAATAGGTTGTTTTGACAGGTAAGAAATGCGCTATCTTAGTCAACCTATCTACAACTACCCAAATGGAATCATGTCCTTTGTTTGTCCTGGGTAGGCCAACAACAAAGTCCATGGTAACATGATCCCACTTCCACTGTGGTATGGGTAAAGGTTGCATTGTTCCTGCAGGCTCCTGGTGTTCAGCTTTAACTTGCTGACACACAGGACACCTCAGAACAAATTCTGCAACATCCTTCTTCATTCCATGCCACCAATATAGATCTTTCAAATTACGATACACTTGGTGCTCCCTGGATGCATAGCATACATCGAAGAATGAGCTTCTTCCAGGACTAACTTCCTCAAGTTATCCACATCTAGCACTATCATCCTCCCATGATAACATGCTACATGATCATCCGAGTCATGGAAACCATCTCGCTTCTCATTTCCATACTCTGACCTAATATGTTGAACTTCAGCATCAACATGTTGTGCTTCCTTAATCTGCTCTCTTAGGGTAGGTTTAATATGCATCTCAGCCAACAACCCGGCTAACAATGACACCTTCAACTGTACATTGTCTTGCCTTAAAGAGATAAACATATCTCTCTTAGAGCACACTAAAGAGTTTAGTTGTGCTATATCCATGGTTGATGTTGCTGATTTCCTACTCAAGGCATCTGCAACAACATTGGCCTTGCCTGGATGGTAATCAATCGTACAGTCGTAATCCTTGATTAAATCCATCCAACGACGTTGTCTCATGTTAAGCTCATGCTGAGAGAAGATATACTTAAGGTTCTTGTGATCTGTGAAAATCTAGAATGTCTCTCCGTAGAGATAATGTCTCCAGATCTTCAAAGCATGAACCACAGCAGCTAACTCCAGATCGTGTGTCGGATAATTCTCCTCGTGTTTCTTAAGCTGTCGGGAAGCAAAAGAAATCACTTGTTTATCCTGCATCAACACACATCCAAGTCCATTCTTGGAGGCATCACAGAAGACTACATATCCTTTTCCTTGTTCAGGTAGCACAAGCACAGGTGCACTTGTCAACCTCTCCTTCAACAACTAAAAAGACTGTTGACACTTATCACTCCAAGAAAAAGGAACATCTTTCCGGGTCAACTTGGTTAAAGGTAAGGCTATAGAACTAAAGTTCTTAATGAACCTTCGATAGTAACCAGCTAACCCCAAGAAACTTCGAATCTCCGTCGGTGTCTTCGGTTGTTCCCACTGTAGAACAGATTCTACCTTTGTAGGGTCAACAGGAATTCCCGAGGCAGATATCACATGTCCTAGAAAAGATACCTCCAGCAGCCAGAACTCACACTTGCTAAACTTAGCATACAGCTTGTGTTTTCTTAGCAAGGTCAAAGCTTGGCGAAGATGCTGCTCATGCTGCTGAGCATTCTTACTATAGATCAGAATGTCATCTATGAAGACGACAACACACTGATCAAGGAAAGGTCGGAAAACTCTATTCATGAGTTCCATAAATGCAGCTGGTGCATTGGTTAGTCCAAACGACATAACCGTGAACTCATAGTGACCATACCTTGTCCTAAAGGCAGACTTGGATATGTCACTATCCTTAATACGAAGTTGATGATATCCATACCTCAAGTCTATCTTTGAAAAGACTGTTGCACCACGCAACTGGTCAAAGAGGTCATCAATCCTCGGCAGAGGGTACTTATTCTTTATAGTTACTTTATTAAGTTGTCTGTAGTCGATGCACAACCACATTGACCCATCTTTCTTTTTAACAAACAAGACCGGAGCACCCCAAGGTGAAGTACTCGGTCAGATAAAACCCTTCTCAAGTAACTCTTGAAGCTGTTTCTTGAGTTCTGCCAATTCGGCAGGCGCCATCCTATACGGAGTCTGGGCTATGGGTTTCGTATCTGGAATCAGATTGATTTCAAAATCAATCTCCCGAGTTGGTGGTATACCAGGAAGTTCTTCAGGAAACACATCCTCAAATTCCCTGACTATGGGAACTTTGGCAGGATTGGAACTTTCCTTGGTAACATCTACCACATGGGCCAAGAATGCATAACATCCTTGCCTCATCAGCTTATCAGCAACCATAGCTGATACAAGACAGGTGGGCAGAATCTTTCTTTCACCTTGAAAGATCAATGTGCTACTTTCATCAGCAAACACATCCAACTTGGACTCACAATCCAAGACAACTCTATACCTCTCTAAGGTATCCATCCCGAGGATTATATCAAATCCTTGCATATCAAGTGGTATAAGATCCACTTGAATGCGATGATTAGAAAAGAAGAGGATGCAGGGAGAGCATACCTCCTGCAAAACGGTAGACCCACCCAACGGAGTCTCCAAAAACAAACTATCTGCCCTATGACTAACAGTCACATTGCAGTTACGAATCACTCTATGAGTGATGAAAGAGTGCGTAGCACCCGGGTCAATCAGAACAGATACAACACAGGATGTAGACATATCAGGATATAAAAGTTCCATCTGACCTGCCACTACCCGTGGATTGACCACTTCATCTGGTGGGTTCATAGCATAGAACCTCGCTGTCGCCTGGTGTTGAGGTGGTGCTGATGATCCAGCTTGAGACGCTTGTCCACGTCCTCGAGCTGCTCCTTGAGATTGCATTCTCTAAGATCCTTGTTGATTCTGTCTCGGAGGCTGTGTCACACTGACAGGCTTAGATCGGCAGTCCTTCATCAAGTGTCCCACTTTACCACAGTTGTAGCAACTTCTCTCCAGTTGTTGTGGTCTGGGTGGTCCAGTGACTGATATTGATGCAGAACTGTGAGTCCCTTGTTGAGGTAGGCTTCGTCCCCTGCCTCTTCTTGGTGACCACTGAGTTTGAGAACTCGATCTGGGTGGTGGAGGGTTAGCTGCAGAGAATCTAGGTTTCTTGAAATCCCTAGATGAAGAACCCTGGAACTGTGGATATCTTTTCTGGGTTTGCCTCTTCTCAACCACAGATCTCTCTATCCTTCGGACTGACTCAACGAAGGTAGAGAATCTCTCTCGGTTTTCTAAGGCAGACACCGAGGTTGACATATCAGCATTCAAACCCTTCTCGAATCTCCTGATTCTTTCCTCTTCTGTGGCAGCCATGTGCGGACAGAACCACAACAATTCCATGAACTTAGCTTCATACTCACTAATGTTCATCATGCCCTACCTCAATCTCTCAAACTGAGAGATCTTCTCATCTAGGAAGGTCTTTGGAAAATATCTATTGATAAATTCCCGACGAAACTCTTCCCATGAGAACTCTATTCCAGGTCTCTTCTGCTCTTCCATGTTCCACCAGTGACCAGCACTGCCTTTGAGAAGATAGACAACATGTCTAACCTTCTTAGCCTCCGGGATAATAAGAATCCTGAAAGCCTTCTCCAACTCTGTTAACCATAGGTCAGCATCTGCGGGGTCGGCAGTCCCAAAGTACTCGGTAGCTCCGACACGACGAAGTCGCTCGAACGTCTTACCGATACCTTGTCCTTCAGGTTGGGCAGGTGCCCTAGGTGCAGGCATGGGCATCCTGTCGGTTATGTGTGTCATGGTAGTCATAAACTGCCCAAACATCGTCTGTACTGCTGGATTACCCATGTCAGTTGGGTCAAACTGGGGTGGCTCAGGTGCAGGCTGTTCTATTTCTGGAACCCTTGCACCGCCTCGAGGTGCACTAGCACTACTCTCTGCCACATACTCATCATGTGGCTCTGCCATCCTTATGTATCTTCTTCTCCTGAGGATCAGAAGATTCTATTAGATAAGGAAGGAGTACTAAAGATAGACTCGACATCCTAAGTCCTATGCCTCTGTAGACTCAACGGACCTAGAGCTCTGATACCACTAATTGTGGGCTCTGATCTCCAAACCACGATATAAACACGATTTAAACTTAGCGGAAGCGAATCGATTAATAGCGGAAGACAAAAATCACGGGAAATTAAAACTTTTCGAGACAAGAGCTTGAATCCATAACGCTTCATTCATAAAAGGAGATAAACTGTTTACATCTCATGATAATTACTTCTTGAGTAATTATATACAACAAGATACAAAATCTCAAGGACTCATAACCAAAAGACTCCAAGACCTGAGAGTATAGAGGACACATAGGACTGACTCTAACTACACCACATGGCAGGCTAAATCTCCACCTGAGATTTACTGCTGCTCCTGGTGCTGCTGCTGCTGGGACTGGTCACCTGTAGACCTGTTCCTCCGTCTCCGACGTCCACCTAAAAAGTTGAAATCTATGGGGTGAGACAATTTTACATAATTGTCCCAGCGAGAGTTATAACTCTCCGCCAGAGCCTTTATTATAACATCAAAGAATAACTTAAGTAGTAAAAACTTTCAAAGTATTCAATAGCAATTGCAGTTGTAAACAAGAGCTCAACATTTATAAAGCATAAAGAACATATGCACTATACAGTGTAACATCAATCAATTAGCTCATAGTTACCTTTAACAGGTATACTACGCTGTAGATTATGTTTTTCAAACATTCTTATTATTATGCCCTGTGGAGATGAGGTTTACCACTCATACCCCAACCAAACACTGTTAAGTGCCTTAGTATCATACTAGGTCATCGAAAGAGCCGGATTCTCATGACCTTCACCTTCCTCAGTCAGTAAGAGGATCACTTGTAGGACATCTTGTGTCTCTACTATTATAGCTCACCAGGGTAATCTGGTCCTTCTCTATTTTAGACTTACAGTGGTGTTCTGTACTCTCTTCGTCATCAGGAGATTTCATGTTTACCTTCTACTGATGCGGTATCTGTGCTTTCTTCGTCATCAGGAGATTTCGTGTTTACCTTCTACTGATGCGATATGGATTTGTAGTGAAGGATTGACGGATTACATATCTACATCAAGTTCCTACACTAGGATGTAAGGTTCTACACATCCATATACCCCACATACTCAACAGTATGTGATCCAGGAGTTCCCTTAGGGAAACCTGTTTCACCATCATTTGATCTCTGACAATGATGGATCTATGATCAGGGCTCTACATTACACTTGATTAGTTAGGTGCATTCAGTATTCTTTTACATCATACATTGTTCTTCAAACAATAACAGTAGCATAACAACTATGAAAGTAGAATACTAAATGTAACAAACCTAACTCACATCAATCATCATTTCTCAGTATACTCATCACAAGTCATCTCTGAAGCATGACCTTGATGGTATTCATGGCTCTTACAGCCCATTAAAACATAGGATGCCACTGACAAGGCATCAAGATATTTTACTATTCATAAAACTAACAACATGCTTTCAATGAATATAGTATCATCACTCATACCTGGATATGATCACCTTCATATCAGAACCTGCATGGTTAATTCAACTGATAAAGGTAATTCAAAACAAGAATATACTTTCCACTCTTGTCATAAGAGCTAAGTTCTCTGATTCTCATCAATTAGAGTTTACTACTCATATTGCATGTCATCACCCTTGAATTAGGATTTACTATTCTCATTACATGTCATCACCCTTGAATTAGGGTTTACTATTCACATTATGGTGAGTTGAACTCATAACATTGTCATGTATGAGGAACATCATCATTGATGCTCTCAGATTAGCTTAAGATTCATCATTTATCATAATTAGGGTTCCATGATCTCACATAGGTGGATCATACCCTAATCATGCACATTCATGTGTATTGAAGGTACTTTACTTGAATTTCCATCATAAAAGGGTACTTTCTCTTTCTTAAGATACTTTCTCTCTCCTCATACTTTTAGATGGTGATAACACCAATCTAGATCAGGTTGGTTTAAGTCCACTTTGATTAACATAGACCAAATCACCACTATTGAGTGATTAGGGTTTGATTAGAACAAGGTTTCACTCAATTGAACCTTTCAAGGGCATTATGGTAAATTACAAATTGATCATCATCATAGTTTAATTTACTAACCACTTGACCCTTAATGTCTTTTGGTATCATTAGGGTTTAGGTTGAACAACTATTAAACCATTTAAGCCTTCAAGGCATTAGGCAGACTTAACTTCAAAAGTCTCCAATAAGTTTCACACCTTCAACCTTCAAACGATCCTGATATCGTATAAGGTTGTAGACCATTTAAGCTTTGTAGACCGTTTAAGGTTTGGTTGACTTCAAGACCGTATAACACTCAAGACCGTTTACCCTCATTCGGTCTTGAGGTCGAATGGTCTCATTCGGTCTTGAGGTCGAATGACCTTATACGGTCTTGAGGTCGAATGACCTTATACGGTCTTGAGGTCGAATGACCTTATACGGTCTTGAGGTCGAATGCCCTCAAAAGCTCAAGATCGTATGGACCTCCAAGGTGGTTCAAAGGGTAAACTCGATTAGGGTTTCCTATGTTGAAGCCTTCAATTGGTCTCAAGCTTGCTAACCACTTATCAATTGAGACAATTAGGGTTAGCCTTAACCAATTGGTCACTCAATTGACCCTCAATTGATATCCAATTAGGGTTGGAGTTGGTTCAATTAAGGTCTATAAACGTTCAACCATCAACACTCAACAATGTGAAACAAATCGAAGTTGAACCCATCAATTGACCTCCAATTGGGCTCAAACTTGGCCCAAACGGTCTTGGGATCGTTTGGATATACTCCAAACGGTCTTGAGACCGTTTGCCCAAGAATTCATCAAAATCTAGATTGATTTGATAGGGTTGAACCTTAATTAAGTCACAAATCAGCAATTTGATTATTTCAATAACCCATTGTAATTGGGCCCTCAATTGATCAAATTACCTTAAACCTAGACCTCCAAACGGTCTTGGGTTGTCACCAAACGGTCTTGAGACCGTTTGCCTATCCATCCTTTGGACTCTAGTGAAAATTCATCAAGGTTTGATTTATTGAGTTGATCATTACATCAATACTTAATTGCAATGTAATTTGGTATCTTTGTACCTTCAATTGGTCAACTATACTTGACCCCAGACCTCCATACGGTCTTGGGTGATCCCCAAACGGTCTTGAGACCGTTTGGATGATTCCCCAAACGGTCTTGAGACCGTTTGGGCTAATCAACCCAAAATCTCAAATTAGCTCATTGTGATTTCAGCACTGATTTCAATTAGGGTTTGCCCTAGTAATCAACCTTCAACTCTTAACTCGTTTGGAATTAATCCATCAAATTTGGTGAGTCATTAATTAACATCATTATGAACAGTAATGTCATACGGTCAATGCTTAGTCAACCATCTTATACGGTCTTGAGACCGTTTGCCCAAAAAGGGCAAATTAAGCAGATTGAAAATCAGAACTAAATTCAATTGAATTTGCTAATTGTTTTGCCTATATCTCACGATTCCTTTGGAGTTAACCTCTCAAATTTTGTGGGTGATTAACCTACATAATTATGAACAGGATTCTCATACGGTCCAAGCTTGGTCAATGCTGCTGACCGTATGCCTTCATACGGTCTTGAGACCGTATGCCTTCATACGACCTTGAAACCGTTTGCCCATCAAACGGTTTTGCAAACCGTATGGGCACTTGGTTGAGGTCGTATGGCAAAGTAGAAAACCGTGGATAAGCATAGGAAATAACGCCCTTATCTTCTTCCTCAAGAACAGCAACATTTCCTCACGGATTTGCTTGCAAGGAAGCAAGGGAAGATAGGGAAGAAGAAGAACTAGCAACTAAAAGCATAGAAAAGATGTATATAACAAAGCATAGGTTTAGAGTTATAAAACCCGCATAAAGCTTGCTCCTTGAGCTCCAAGCTTTCGAGCTCCAAGACTTTAATGGCTTCCTAGAAGCTCCATAGGTCGGCCAAGGTGAATCCTCCAAGAAAAGTTGAGAAGAGATGGCTAGAAAGATAGAGCTAAGTGAGCTAGCCATGAATTTGACCTTGAATTCGAGTTTCATCCAAGAATTTAAGAAAAAGGAAGGATCCAAACCTACCTTGCACTCCCCTGGTCGTCCTCCAGAGCTCCAGAGCTCTCCTTAGTCGGTTTGAGCAAGGGGAACAGTGAAGGAAATGAAAGAAACATTCCTTTGCTAAGTGAGGAAAAGGGCTTATATACTTGGGTGGAATTTCAACATAAGTACATAGGTTTTCCTCATTTTCTAATCTAAGTCCCCCCTTTCTTATTTGATCGCCCCTACCTATTATTTCTAAGGACAACCTTCTTCTAAGGTCAAGAAATGAAGGCAAGAAGATCAACTTATTACTAAAGCACACACATAAAAGGGCTATAGTACTTACACCTTGATTATTCAATCACAAAGGTGTTTTTCATTATATGATTATTCAATTGAAGTGACTTCTTCATCATTTCTTCTCTAAATGATGACAAGAGTCTTAAAAGATATTTTAGATGGTGTATTTTACAAGTTGCACCCCTCAAATTGGGTAAATTGCACTTTACTCCAATTTAGGGTTTCAAGCACAGGGATTGCTTCCACAGCTGCACCTTGGTGCTCAAGCTTGGGAAATCCCTCAAACTTCACCATAATCATTCTTATGATGTATCAACATCAGGAGAACATCTCAACATGTGCAAATTGCAAGTTAACCCTTCTAACTGGGTAAATTGCACATAGGTCCCTGTATTACAAAACAATGCTACAACTTTATATATAAAGGAGCAAAATTGAAATATATGTTTTTGAGGAATTTAATTACATGCAAAAAGATAATCACCAGTATCTTAATTACATAATTAGGCAAAACACCTAGGGTTAACTCATAACCCAGGTCAGGGATGTTACAAACTCATTGATCCATAAAGCTTCCTTTTCTACACTGGAGGAAACAACATACTCGACCTTATTTGTAGAATCAACCATTTTCTCTTGCTTGATTTTTTTCAGCCTACAACTCCACTGTTGAGACAAAACTCAAAACAAAATTGTGATCAATAATTATCCTTGTTGGTTTGGAAGCTTGCGTTGGTATAACCCTTTACAAACCAGTTCTTCCTCGCCACCATTATGACATTCCAAGTACTGGTTTTATAGATTTATTTGGAGTGACAAAACCTTTGGGTTGTGTCATGTACTCATCCTCAAGGATATTCCTCAGTAAGGAAAGTGGTTTTAACATCCATTTTTAGATTTCATAGTCATAATCAACATTTTGAAAAAGCATCCCAGGCGGCCCAGACCCATGGTCATTTTAGTCAGCCTTTTGGAGGCTGTTGGGCGGCTTTGCATTAAGCGACTTCTTCAAGCCCGCTCAACCTTCTTAAGCAACAACTTAAGCACTACTTTTAAGCACCCACCCTATGCCACTCAAGTGAAAAGCGGGAGCAAGGTCCACTTCCTAGGACCAAATTGGAAATGTAACATAATGTTTAGTATGTAATATAGACTATTGATATTGCATAAAATTATTTTACATGTTGATATGTTACTATCATATTAAACAACTAAGTATGTAACTAAATACTATACACTAGTTAAATAGTGCATAATACTACATTGATCTAGTACTAGTATGCAGTAATGACTATGTACCATCAAGTCTATTATAGAAAATAATACCATGTATCTATAATGTAGAACTATGTGAATTTTCATAAGTCAGTAATGTTGTACTTCTATATAGTACTAATTACTAGTATTTAACATTAAGCTAATAAACAACAACCATTCTATAAATGTAATATAAGATAAGTCTAATATACTGTGAAGTATTGTACTACTATGCATTACTAACTACTAAGTGCATTAAATTATGGCGTGGTACAAGTATAAGAATGCATATGGTACTAACTATTGGGTGAGTAACATGATAGTATGATACATGTACATCGTTGAATGTAATAAATGTATCTTAATTCTTAGTCTATGGGTAAACAAATAATAAATAACAATATTGTTGGGTAGGGTGAATGTTACGTTGTCACAAGGATTTAGTTATGTATACAAGTTTCTAAAAGATTATTCTAAATTTACAAATGTGCATATTTTGCATAAAATCATATACAAAAAGTAAGCATCTGCCTTTTCAAAAAGCACCCATTTGGCATTCAAGCAATCACCATGTGGTGTCCCCACGCCTTCTGCTTCCTGTTTCTTTAAAACATTGGTCATGATTACCTACAAATAAAAGTATGATCACGATGGATTAAACCATGGGAACTTTTAATACCTTGAACTTGCTTGAAAACTTTTCTAATCAATAGTCATTTTTATGTTTGTACATTACCATCCATGCCGGTCATATTCTTAGAAACCCCTTTGCACCCTAAGGGTTTTATCCCTCTAGGTTGACTTAATAAGATCTGTACCTTGTTTGTGTACATGGAGTCCATCTTACATCTCATGGATTCTAGACATTTCTTAAAATATGGTCCCTCAATAGACTCATCGTAGGTTGTAGGTTCATCATCATATAAGACCAAGATATCACTTTCTTGAGTAATGAGAAATCCAAATCTCTCATGATCAAGGTGTGTCCTACTATTCCTTCAAAGCACTTATGTAGGAGGAACTTGATATTTCAAATTATTTTGTGATTCTGTTTGTAACTCATCAACCTTCATAGGTTCAATGTTCTCTTGTTGATTTTGAACTTTGTCAAGTGATATTTTCCTCTCATTGGTTCCTATGAAAATAAATTCCTTTTTGAGGAATGCAAAATTTTTGGTAACAACCACTTTGTTGTTAGATGGAATATAGAAGTAATATCCTTTGGTTTCCTGAGGATATTCAACAAAATCATACCTATCTGATATGGGCCCAAGATTTTTAGAAAACCATTTCCTACCACAATCTTCACATACCAAAATTTTGTAAAGACATATTGATATGTGTTTTACTCCATATCTCATATGTTGTCTTTTAAACCAATTTTGAAGGTACACAGTAAGATGCATATGATGCGATTTCTAAAGCATATCCCTAGAAGAAAGTTGTAAGAAAAAAAATCATTATTGGTCGTACCTTGTCCAACAAGGTGCAGTTCCTTCTTTCCAATATACCATTATGTTATGGTGTTTATGTGAGTTCCATTGTTATACACCACCACAATATCTCAGAAGGATCTCAAACTCTTGGCTTAAGTGTTCTTCACCTCGATCAAATTGAAGTATTTTAGTACTCTTGCCAAGTTGATTTTGTACTTCATTCATGAATTCTTGAACTTTTCAATGGATTTTGACTTGTGTTTCGTGTGATACACATGTCCATATCTATTGAGGTAATCAGTAAATGTGATGAATTATCTATGCCCACCTTTGGCATTTGTGCTAAAAGGTCTGCATACATTAGTATATATGAGTCCTAATAAATCACTTTCCCTTTCACTATTTCCTAGAGGTGCTTTTGTCATCTTGCCTAATAAACAAGATTCACATTTATCAATTGAGTTCAAAATCAACAGTTTAGATTTCCATATTAATGGAGTCTAGAAATGCCCTTTTCATTTATATGGACTAATCAAATATGACAAAGATAAGTTTTATTTAGTCATTGAGTTAGAGATTATTAGTATTTATGTTATAGACATTTTCTACAAGACTCAACAAATAAAACCACAAGACATAGGGACACTACCTTAAGAGATATCTTTTTTGAAAATAGAACATCAACCATTTTACATGAAATTCAAAACCATTCTTATCTAAATATAAAACATAAATTGTTTATTTATGACAAGTACATAAAACAATTCTGTAACTCTATTACAAGCACACTAGGCATGTATAAATAATAGGTGCCCACTATAATGGTATCAATTCTTGCTCCATTTGCAATATATAGGTATACCTTCCATTTTCTATTTATATCCTACATATTTGAACATATGTGAGATCCAAATCTAATATCCAATATCCACGATGAAGAAGTAAATACATTTATATCTATTACATATATACATGAAGTGGAGATCTCTATCCCTACTTCTCATTCTTTAGATCCTCTATGTAGAGAGGACAATTCTTTTCCAATGTCCAGTCTAGTGACAATGGTGAGAATTGCCATATTTACTCACTCCCCATTTTTCTTTGAGTGCCAAAACTTTTGACTTTTGTCCAACCTTAAAACCTTTCCAAGAAACTCTGACTATGGTTTTACAAAGTTGTTCATGTTATTATACCTATATGATTAGAAAATGATTGCAAGATCACATGTGTGGCCAAATCTTGACCTAAAGGAAATCCAAATCTCTCTAGGATGTCCACGTACCTGATTAACTTGAGCATGTGAGGCCTATTTGGATCATCCTTTGCTATCTTATAGTTAAATAGTGCCTTAGAGATATCATCCTCTCTTGCCTTCTTTGTTCTTGTACATGTTCCTAAGGTGTTTTACCATCTCAAGAACTCCAATGTTTTCATGTTGCTTCTGAAGCTCATGGTTCATGGAGCACACAACATGAGACATTTGAAGTCTATGGCGTCATACAAATTCTTACACGAGCCTCCTTTTACACACTAGGAGCATTTTGAGTTTTTTTGGTACTAGTGTGTCCAAAACATAAAGCTTAAACTCATGGGTGAGAGAAACTCCCATAATCTTGAATCACTCATGAAATCTATTTCCATTAAGTTTGATATTTGATACAAGAAATATTTGCACAATTCAATATTTGATTTGGAAAAGATTCTGTTGATATTAATTTGGCTTTAAAAAACATCGCTCCCACTATTTCATTTAAAATTGATAGCCTTCACAATTAATGTAGAATATTTTAGCTAACAATCTCCTCCTAGGTCAAGATCCATAACTCATCAAGTCATGATTCAACTTTAGCTAATCACTTGCAACCTGATTATATAGGTAGGAAACTTTTTCCAGTTGTATTTAATGCAACTATTAATGGATGGATGCACAAATTTTTTATATCATAACCACCTATATGCCTCTAGATTCTCAGTCCTATTAAGATCACCCAGTTAAGTCCGAACTAAAGGCCAACACAATAGAACATGCAACCCTCTTTGGCAGGCCCACATATATATTATCATACTTCTCTAAGAAATATAGTGCAACACCTTGTCATGCCCACACATAGTTGATCAAGGTTTTCATGCATGTTGCACATTAGAAATCATCTTAGACTTATTATTTTATTTATATACATATACATATCCAAACACCACATACTTATAATATGTATCATATATATAAGTTATATCCATAATCCAAAAACATACATGCATTGGTATGACCATAATACTGTAGCAATTTGGAGCCACAAAGGAGTACTGTCCACCTAAGGTTGGATCTTTAAGGGCGAGGTGAACTCCCACATGAACAATAATTGGTATTAGGATATAAATAGAAAGGAAAAACATCACATTTTCATCATATGCATCATCAACCCAAGAACTTGCATGTGAACATGCATTTGTCAGCACCACAATGAACGACTACATGGACCCCCCTTAGAGTTGGATTTCCAAGTCTTCCTCATATTGTCAAGTTCTAAAAATCTAGTTTTATCCCTATATAATATTACATTGTATGTTGAAACCTTGAGTTACACTCGAGGGTACTTGAGAGGGAATATAAATAATTAAATATGAAAGAAAATGTTGAGGCTCGACATGCAAACTAAATACTTTGTCAACCAAAATCCAAGCAACACTACTCACAAACACATGCACACACAAAATGGTCTTTGGCCATAACCATACAACCATCCACCAAATAAAATATATTTCAAAAGGCAACATGTATGATTTATAGATATATCAAATCTTAAACACACACGGTAAGACACACAAAAACACACACATATGCACACACACACACACACACACACACACATATATATATATATATATATATCAAATCTTAAACACACACGGTAAGACACACAAAAACACACACACACAGACACAGATATATATATATATATATATATATATATATATATATATATATATAAATTGCATCTTTTCATATGGAACATTCTCCATCAATTAAGTTTCACCATCCACACAAAATAGGTGGGGTATATAAGGAAATTGCATGTGCACAAGGATTTTGGAACATTACCCCTAAAAAGAAAAACACAATTTACACCATATAGCTAGGAAAAATAAAAAAATTCCATAATTGACCCCATCCACCATGTCAAAAATCAAGAATGTGAAGTAAGCACAATTTATAGGATATGCATATTAACAGTTTATCATTCACATTGTATGCAACTACACAAAATGGTAATAAACCAAATCCGATCACATATATTTATATCCTAATACATCGTAGATTTGCACTCTAATACCATATGGATGCAAGAGGCACAATAGAAGAAATAGAGTAGATCTAATCTATAACAATGTATCCGGAAGGAAGGGTGCGAGATATACTTTTTTATGGAGTAGATTCACGATGTTGCTCATAGGGGGATATGCGGTGCTCTTGGAAATACATATGTAGGTATCAATGATGTCGTCTCAATGCAATAACAAAAATGTGCGTGTCTCTATATATTTGTCATGGATGACATGGAACTCCATGTCGCACTGCAAGAGCTAGTAGGGAAGAAGCAACCTCTCATTAGCAACATGCTGACATACACTCTTTCGCCTTCCATATCTCTTTCCCTTGTGGGTAATGACATCTAGGGCTCACATGGAAGATCATATGTGTAAGAACCCTGACCGTCATGCCCCTTAAAATAGGAGAGACAGGAAGTAGGGTTTTAAAACCTAGAAAAAAGAGAAATGCAACAAAGGCTACAGTTAAGTTGTTGCTTGTGGATAGCCAATTGATTGATTGTCTAGTCCAGTCAATCAATTGATTAGGATCAAAATGTTTTGGAGTCGAGCAACCAATTTACCTACCCTATCCATTTGATTAATTAGACATTCCATTCAATGGACTAGAATATCTAGTTGACCTTTTTGGCCGATCTCAAGTTGGTCGACCTACAAAACTTTCAAGTTGATGGAACAATATGTTTAATCGATAGATTGATTTTTTCTTCAATCAATTGGCTTCTATATAGTCTATGACTATACCAATTGATTACATAAACCATTTAGTAACCAATTTAACTTATGTCCATGATTATACTTTTCTTACCTGTCACCCTATGTGTGACTTTTAGGCCCCACATTACATCGACAGTGATGTCTATGATCACATTATGACTTGATAAACAATAATTGATATATAGCAAGACTTAATTGCCACCCAAGTTATCAAATAGTTGGAAAACAACTTTAACCTAATATTGTGATCGGTGTTACAATGATCATATAATCCACTTGTCTTTGATATCTGGATTGAATATGAGGCATGGAAACTTCATCATCTAAATATTCAATCTATGTTTCTTGATCCAAAGTTGACGATCGTTATACATGTGGTCTCAATATCATATATTGACTTACATGAGCATGGCCATACATTTATAGTATCATTTATCAAACGTCCATGATACAAATCTAATAGGAGGGACAAATTTCATCTACATCTTTTACAATAACCCACATGTGTCAAAATGCACCCAAGCACTACTTTTACGAGAACTCTTATTCATAATTGTGAAATGCTCAAAGGACGATGCACATCTCACAGACTCACCCTAAGTACTCAAACTACGACACTAGAATCAGGGTGTAAAACCCAAACTACTAAATTACAACCTCATCTGCTCTCTATCACATATGCTGGACCACTAGTCACAATCGAGTCAAAACAAAATTTAAAGATGTCATGTTATACCAACCACAAACATCATGACATATTCAATAATATAGGAATCTGAGTATCTTCTCAAAGTTCTCAAATTGTTACAAGATTAAATTTTTTTCACTATTTTCCCCACCTATTCAGGGAAATAGATCTATGGAATCAGGGAACTACACGATCATGGTCACATTTGATTATTTAACTCAATTACTCATTTCTCGACTACATCAATCAAGATACATACATACAAAATAAAAGTATTTAAAATATTAACCAATTATTTACCACTTCATAAGATTGAAAATGTACTACCATACAATTCCAACTACCTACTAAAAGTGCATGTAACCACTCTTAGCCATACCAAGGTAACACATTCAAATTTGGGCACCACATGTCCTAATTCTCTACAAAAGTCAAAAGTGAGGTCAAAACCTCATAGGAACATCATAACCTCTTGATATTGTGGATCTTTTTCATTACCACACTGACATTGCTCCATGCAAAATGTCATCTTTAGATTTGAAGGTATGTGAAAGTTGCATCTACTTCTAGGATAGGTTAAAAATATCATCTTTATACATAAAATAGATACCTTGAGCTAATGAATTCATTTCAAATAAAAATCTAGCAATATAAAGGCAAAGGAAAAAACTTAAACCATTTGTAGAAGTGACACAAAACACCAAGGAACATATGTATCTTGAAAAGGTCTTCATATGGTTCAAAACACCATAAAGATACCATTTATAAGAGTATTTTACTAATGTATTTTAAATCAAAGTACATACATTTCTAACCAAGATGTGTGTAACATCAAGGAGTGTAGTTAGAAGATTAGGATGAACATGCAAAGTCATATTTCCTTCTTACTTGGCTAAAAAGGTCCTTAAGATACCAACTTTTAGCAATTACAAGAACATGAAGCAAGTCACGTTTTTATGTATAATGTAGGTATTGAATAGTCACATGTTACATCACTTGCCTCAAGAACAATGGAGACAAGGTCCACTCCATTATCATGAGGTAAATATACAAGCTTTACTTTCTCAGATTTAAAAAATCAACCACAAACAAGATGTAAAGATTTGAGCTTGTCTCCCACCAAGGTTCCAAACAACACCTCCCCCATGAACCTAAGGTAACTAGAGAAAGCGGGGAAATAAGAAGAATCTTTGGGCATTCATGTCAAGCTTTCCACCAAGAACAACCATGGAAATGGACCAAGGAAGAAGAAGATGGTTGAAAATCAAAAAATAAGATGAAGAAAAGCATGCCTATGTGGTTTTGGGTTTACAAAATTCTAAGAGAGTTTGCCATCACCAAAGGGAATAAGAAGGAGATGCATGCACACACATACATGCCTTTGAGAAGGTCCATCGACTACAACTTCATCAACTATAAAAATCCCATCAATTTTCAAACTAGGGCTGATAAAATAAGACCCGACCCGAATGATCTGTCTGGAACCTAAAGTTTTTAAGTGGGTTAGGATCTAAGGTTTTTTTTGACTTGAATCAAAATTCACCCGAACCTGAAGAACCCAAAACTAATTTAGAGTCGGGCCCGAGTTTGGACTTTAGACCCAAATTAACCCGAAATTTATGATTATATATTCAACTAAAATTATAAATACTAAAGTTTAAGACCCCCAATGACTGATTTAATTATCAATCCAACACTCATGAAGTTTAACAATTCTACATAGTTTCATATGAGTTTGTATGATTTATTATATTAATTGTTTTATGAATTTGTGATTAAAACTCTTGAACAAACTACAATAAGATTTGTATGTATTTTTCAATCACACTGTAGGTTTGTTTATATTGAAATTTATCGATTACACTCATTCTTCAATGATTAGACAAATCATAGTTTTTTCTAAATTGTTCTCTAAGTATTTGGATTCATGGGTCAAACCCAATAGACTGAAGAATAATTATTGGTCGGGTTAGGGGTCAAGAGTTTTGACCCGTAATTTATTTTTTACAAATTTAGAGTATAGAAAAAGTGTTGACTAGAAATAAAACCTGACCAACCTGAACCCGATTGCCATCAATGATGACCCAATGACTCTGATTCCTTCTCCACTAATAGCTCACATAATAGGGTTCAAGGAGAGGAGAAGCATGAGTATATATAGGTAGATGGTGAGAGAGGAAAGAGAGAGAATGGACAAAAGAGGAATGAAAGAGAAGACGAGAGTCAACAATGTGTTATTATTGGTTGTCATTTCCATGATCTCATCAGCTACACCGCCATTAGTTTCTGACCCTGAGACCTCGTCATCCACGGTAAGCATGTTCTCTGTTGATATATGCTACTTGGATCCTTTTTGTCTCTTGGTTCCACATTTAGTTTGTAGACAAGGGGTTCCTGTTAGGTACAAGGGGCCCAGTTGGCCATCGATCTGTGCTCCATAAAACCTTGTTAGGCGATGCAAACCCCATGACTGTCCATCCTTACTTTATGATTCTTGTATGGTACGAAGCTTGTAATCTTCTCGATATAGAGCCATCAACAATGGTCATTGGTTCATGGTCGTTTCTCTATGTGAGAGATCCATCGATCATGATGAAGCTGCATTCTCGTTAGACATCCGTGTGACCACCGGTTAAGCACGACCATGTTCACATAAGGAATGCATGCCCACAACTGATAGCTCATGCACGCATAACTCCACTCCATTGGTTTCTATGAGAGTTCTATAACCAAGGTGACCCCACCACAGCCAAGTAGGATAACAAACACATGCTCAACAAGGGCATGACCACACACACACACAAGCACAACACAAGGTTAGGTGTTGAAAGCAATGATTTTAAACCTTATCTAAGTGGGCTCAAAGCATACAAAGGAGAATTAATCAAGCATGATAAAACAATCCAATCTATGATGTGTATGCCTTGCAATTAAAATCCCAACATGGATGAAATTACACTTAAGTAAAAAAAAGCTATATTGCAAAAGAAGCGAACAAGTTGCAACCATAAGAAAATATCAAAATTTAGATCAACCAACTAAATACCAAGACAATCTTATCATGTAATCTGGAAAATTAAGAATCTAGCTAAGGATATATTATCACAAAATTTGTATAATTAAGCATCTAATTAAGGAAATCAACCAAGATTGAGGATAAAATGAGGTCAAGATCCTTACAAAGAGTCTCAAGTATTCAAGGTTAGGGTATTTTGTTCCTATATTGGCTCTAGGTATGATCATTCATCTTTATATAATATGCTAAAAAAGATTTCGGGACTATTCATTGATTTTATCATTAAGTATATTCAAATGGACAATAATCTACCTCTACCATCTTTTAGGAAATAAAACAACTCAAAGCATCATTATCAAGATTTGATTCATTAGCATCGTCATCAATATTATCATTATGATAAAGTTCAAGATCTAGGGATTTGAAAAGGTTTCCAAGCCTTGAACTAATTAGGGTTCAAGTGAGAGAGGTCAAGCATTGCATTAATAAGTATTTTCCTATTTTTCAATATTCAAAACAACATATTGGATATATTATTAGAAATGAAAATAGATCTATGTGATGTCCTCAAATTTCCTAAAACTTAATCTAATGTGTTACGTCCCGATTGAAACCTCACCTCAGTGAGAATCTCAATTTAAACACCCCACACTAGGCTAAGAAGAAGAAAATCAGAGAAGTCAAAAGGAAACAACGGTAGCACATGCACCTGAACAAGAACAAAACCATACAACACATATTCATCATTCAATATATAATTACAAGAGGACTATTACAAATTGATATTACATATTGAACAATAAACTTTTACATATGCATGCACTACATCTACAACATGATCTTAAGACAATATGTCCACATGTACATCAGATCACCACACAACTCTCAACTATCCTGGTCTTCAAGATCATATATCCAAATACCTAAACAAAAGATTACATGTGGTACACATCAACACAATATTCTAAAATATTGTACTGAGTATGCCTATGTGTCTTTTCATAGACCTCTTATTACTAAGACTTGGCAATAAGATAAAACTAATACTTGGCAGTAACAATAGACATATATAACAAAAAGAATAATGGAACAAAGGTGTTTATTAACAAAGAGAACACATATTTTAAGCACATTTTACATTATATATCCATGCATTGACCGCCAAAGATTTTGATGCATTCTCTTGACTCTCAAGGAGCTTAAGATCAAGGCCTCTATGATCGACTACCAAAGAGTTAGATCATATGCACTATATGACCGACTACCAAAGAGTTAAGTCACTTCCAAGCACTGTACTACCAAAGAGTTTAGTGCTTTCATATAATGGAACAAATATATTATGTTTCATGTGTTCATAGACATAAATATGGAAAATCAAGCAAGATATCATAGAGTTTAGTTCTTTCATATAATGGAACAAATATATTATATTTCATGTGTTCATAGCCATAAATATGAAAAATCAAGCAAGATATCATATAAGAACAATCATTTCATCCAATATAATATGCCAAGTATTTTTACACACATAATACAACCATATTACATAGTAGGCCAAGTAAGAGGTAAGGGCGTACCTTAAATTGAGATAATCTATGCCACATATTCCTGGATCATCTATATCTTTAGTCAAACCTACTAAAAACAAGATCATGTACTATCATTAGATTCTCATCATCTTAACCTTACTTGATTCATTAGGGTTTGCTTAGTTCATTAGGATATTCCCATCATTACTTGTCTTATAGTCTTGTAATTAGGTTACTGGTTTTATATTCCATATTAAGATACATAATTTGATTATTTGATTACATATGATTATGTGTAGATATTAACCCTAGGTTACATGTGTTAATCATGTTAGGCTTTTCTCACAATATATTATGAGCCATTATCATATAATCATGAATTATGTGTATCATTATGATCTCAGAATTACATATTATCTTCCAATTACTAATTTAAACTTACTCTGTAATTTCTAGGGTTTCTTGAGCATATTTGTAATTATTGTACATTAATTATGGTTATCAACACTAATTAGTGCCATTAAGAAAATTACATGATTACATACCATAACATGATCATATCTGACATCACATGGATTCTAAATCACATTTAAGAGCTACTGATGCATTTTCATAATTTTAAGTCATTATTTGATATTTATTACACATGATATAATAATTTCACAACTTACATGATATTCCTAACATTAGTGCATCAAAATCATGATTTTACAATTTCATTGTATTCTACATATTATTTTTTGAGAATTTTGGTATCTTATTTGTATTTTTCTGGTACCAATGCTATTTTCTATGATTTATCTAAGTACTGTGAGTTTCTGGGGTATTTACCTTGGTGGACCAATAAGATTTGTCCATGTGTCCAATGTGGGGGCACAACTCCTTCTTGGATATGCCTAGTTCAGCATCTAGCCAACAGTTTTACTTCTAATAGAAGCCCAATTTTCTACCATTGGACCCGGTCTGCCGTCTCCTCTCCATCACTAGTCCGATGCGAGCATGACCAGTTATCCTTTCCCCCGACTGCACAGACCCTGCAGTCTTTGTTCTAGTGTGGCCTAGCCGCCACATGACTTACAACTTTGGCAAGGAAGGCACAAATGGAGAAAGCCGCTGTTACACAAGGTGAATAGATCCCCAAATCCTCCACCGTTAAGGGAGCCATGATAGCTAACTGGCAGAGCCTAGGTCCTCTTACTGTGCTCGCCGCTGATGGCCTCCACTGCTCAAGGGAAAAAGGGGAAAGGAGGTTTAATACTCCTATACCCTATCCAAGATGTTGTAGAGCTCTGTCACATGCCTAGAAGTATTCGTGAGAGTTTGGATTGGATTGTTCGTGCCCCTAGACTTCTCACCAACTCCACCTCCATTAAGTAACAACTACTTCATAGGCAGCCAACTCCACGGGGTCTCCGGCCACCTAAATCCCATAGGTTAACAAAAAGGATGATGGGGATTATTTTTCTAGAACTCGAAACCTCAATTGTTCTCTCTTCACCTCACCTCTCGTCTTCCCTCTTAACTATAGTCTACGGTGGAGAAGAGGGATGGGCGAGAGCATGGTTCTCCCTCATGTGTGCTCCAACTGATCCAAATGAGGGGTCTTCACACTCCTCACCACAAGGAACACCTATTTAGTTACTCAAAACCGCTCCTCAGCCCACGTTGGTCATGGCATCATGGATGACCACTCCACCTGCATTTAACTACAAGGTAAGAGATAGAGGTTGTAGTCGTTGGATCTAATGAGAGGGCTGAGGCAACTCCAAGCATCACTACATCCATAGAAATTTACTCTTGAATGGCCATGACCACAAGATTATATATCCATGGTCAAAACTCAACCACACAACCCATCTAGAGAGAAAAAGGGTGCACGACACATAATTATTAGGACTTATGCTATAAAAATATTAACCTAGTCACATTGTGCATCATAGAGCATGTTGTTTCACAATATTCAAACTTAAATTGGTTTCTCTAGGAACCTCAAAACTTTATGACATTTTTAACTATAACTTTGTCACCATTCAAACTACATACCATCCAATTTTATTGTAATTTCATCATCATCATAACTACATTCTATTAGATTTTAGTGTCAAGAATCAACCATTTGACATATTAATTAAATACCTGAAGGAGGCCTAGGTTAGGGCTATTTACCATAGAATTAATGATAATCATTATCCAAACATCATCAAAACACTTAGAACTATTAATGTAACTCAATATATGGATCTATTTATCTCATTAGGTATCCAAAAATTCCAAAAGTTCACTCCATCACATCCTACACACCTTAAAAGAAAATTTGCCCTTGAAATTAAATTAAACTCCATTCTATCACATCATATACATCTTAAGATAAATTTTGTCCTCTAAATTAAGCCATTCTTTACTTCCTGGAAAAACCAAAAAGTGTTCATCTACATGTAGGAAACCAATCAAGGAGTAACATCTCCGCAAATAAGATTTCTAAAGCATATTTAAACCACTCCTAGGAGGTTTTAAAAGCATATAGGGTGAAACAACCCTTCTTAAAAGATTGAAACAAGTTTTTTTAGAAGTTCAGGTTATGTAACAACATATTTCATATTTTAGGATTTACATCCTTGTTTTACCCAAGAATTAAGGATCCCATCAACCCATTTTTTATGCTAAAAAGAGTGAATTATAATTAACCCAAATTTGTCCACATAGGCCATATTAGTGTGCTATCACCATTCCATTGTGCTAATTTTCAAACTACATCTAGCTTCTTTATCAAGCACTAACATTAACACCTCATGTAACATATGTCACTAATGTGATACCATTTCATTTTAGATTAGGTTACTACCTTTATTAGTGTATTCACCACTAGATTTACCAAGATTATAGTGTCAACATTATTCATATGTATGGTTAACCATCTATTGATAGGTACTTATCAAGCCATATCTAGATTTTCCATCGTGTCATATCCTCGTATCACAACTCAAGATTAGATTGCATTCTTACATATATTATATCATGGTTGTGCTAAATAGACTTATATAAGTGGCTTGTCAAACATACATGAAAACTTTTTCTAGTCAAATTGAGGTTCTCCTAACCCTTATCATGAGGGTATGGTCATGCCCAAACTCTCTAAGAATACTCATCTCTGTGAGTAATCATAAGAAAAAAATATATCTTCCCTCTTTGGTCTAGGGTTATCAGGCCTACCTCAATGGCACAAGTGATATCTTTACAAACCTAGCCATATAAGCACAAACCAGATTAAGATATGACATTATCTTTAAATATTCTCTACCCATGATACACGCTTACCCAAAATTCTGTTATATATGCAACCACTAGATTCCTATAAGGAACCACCAACCCGAGCTGAGGCTTTATAAAACAAACTAACACATTTACCTCCTCCAGGGTCTTGGGACTCTCTTTCCCTCACCCAGATGGTAGGTTCCCATATTCATATATAACTAGTATCTCTCTAATTCTAGGGTTTGGTCCTCCTCGTGACATCTAAGGTTCAAGACATCTATAGGAACCATGCATTAAGCAACTCAACTTTTTGCTTAGGAGTAGTCTAGTTTAGGACATATCAAATCACATATTTCTCATAATTCTCATATCTTAGAGTTTAGGTTCTCTAACCTTCTCCCTATGGGTCTTACTCTCTCTAAAGTTAACCCTAAAACTGGTCCTAACACTAGAGGCCCTCCTTCGCAGAAGAGTTTGAGGCTCATGCTAATTCATATCTTCTTTTAGCTTATCATCACTTAGAAATGCACACATACTTGCATCATCAAAACTTATCTCAAAACCTAAAATCTAAACTCATGTCCTCAACAACAAACATTGGCCATCATAAACCATATTATATAATCTATATAAGGCTTAGATCTTGTCATCCAAATATATTTCATTTTTTCCATCTATCACATATTCCAACAAGGCTCTAGACATCTAATCTAAAATTATTCTCTCTTCTAGACTGATGTAATTCACTTTCACTTAGGTTGCATGATAACCTTGTACTCATACATGTGTGGGGACATGAGGTTCGATTCGATTGGAATCAAAAACCAAATCCACAAATTGAATGTCCCACACATGGTAGAGAGTCTAGTTCCATGTCACCTAGTGAAAAGGGTGAGAAAGTGTAGTAATCCTAGACAACGAGCACCATATGTCTAGGATTTCTCTTCCCTTGATGCACATCATCCCCAAATAATGCAATGTTCCATACCATCACATTATAAGGAAAGAACGACATCTTAGGACTTGCTATACAACAAGCACTAGTCTAGAATTAGTTCTCAGACATCTAGGTTCTGACCCAAAGGCTAGGCCAGATCTAGTCTCTAATAGACAACTATTCTAATCCTAAAGATTTTTAGGTTTAAGGCTCTTTAATTTGAGTTTCATAGTGAGAAAATGTCATGATTTGCTATTGTTCATGCTATGATACCACCTGTGATGTCCCCGAATTTTCTAAAACTTAATCTAATGTGTGATGTCCAAATTGAAACCTCACCTAAGTGAGAATCTCAATCAAAACACCCCACACTAGTATAAGAAGAAGAAAATCATAGGAAGTCAAAAGGAAACAACGGTAGCAGATGGACATAACATGAACAAAACCATACAACACATGTTCACCATTCAACATATAATTACAATATGACTTATTACAAACTAATATTACATATTGAAAAATAAATTTTTACATATGCATGTACTACATATACAACACGATATTAAGATAATAGGTCCACATATACATCTCCTTGCCACAAAAATCTCAACTATCCTGGTCTTCAAGATCATATGTCCACATACCCAAACAAAAGATTACATGTGGTACACGTCAACATAATATTCCAAAATATTGTACTGAGTACGTCTACCATGGATTTTTACATACCTCTCATTACTAAGACTTGGCAATAAGATAAAACTAATACTTGGCAGTAAAACATAAATATATAACAAAAAGAATAATGAACAAAGGTGTTTATTAACAAAGAGAACACATATTTTAAGCACATTTTCCATTATATATCCATGCATTGACCACCGAAGGTTTTGATGCATTCTCTTAACTCTCAAGGAGCATAAGATTAAGGCCTTTATGTTCGACTACCAAAGAGTTAGATCATATGTACAATGTGATCAACTACCAAAGAGTTAAGTCACTTCCAAACACTATACTACCAAAGAGTTTAGTGCTTTCATATAATGGAACAAACATATTACGTTTCATGTGTTCACAACCATAAACATGGAAAATCAAGCAAGGTATCATACAAGAACAATCATTTCATCCAATATCATATGCCAAGTATTTGTACACACATAATATAACCATATTACATAGTAGTCCAAGTAAGAGGTAAGGGCATACCTAAAACTAAGATAATCTATACCACATATTCTTGGATCATATATATTTTTGGTCAACCCTAATAAAGACAAGATCATGTACTATCATCAGATTCTCATCATCTTAACCCTAGTCGATTCATTAGGGTATGCTTAGTTCATTAAGATATTCCCATCATTACTTGTCTTATATTCTTGTAATTAGGTTTCTGGTCTTATATTCTAGATTAAGATACATAATCTAATTATTTGATTACATATGATTATGTGCACATATTATGCCTAGGTTACATGTATTCATCAATTAAGGGTTTTCTTACAATATTTTAATAACCATTATCATATAATCATGAATTATGTGTATCATTATGATCTCAGAGTTACATATTAGCTTCCAATTACTAATATGAACTCACTCTGTAATTTCTAGGGTTTCTTGAGCATATTTGTAATTATTGCACATTAATTAGATTATTAGCCCTATTTAACCACATTAAGCAAATTACATGATTACATATCATGACATGATCATATCTGACATCACATGGATTCTAAATCACTTTTAAGAGTTACTGATCCATTCTCGTAATTTTAGGTCATTATTTGATATTTATTACAGATGATATAGTCATTTCACAACTTACACTATATTCCTAACGTTAGTGCATCAAAAGCATGATTTTACTATTTCATTGTATTTTACATATTTTTCTGAGAATTTTAGTATCTTATTTGTATTTTTCTGATAATGGTGCTATTTTGTATGATTTATATAGGAAATGTGGGTTTCTGGGGTATTTACCTTGGTGGACCAATCAGGTTCGTCCACGTCCAATGTAGGGGCACAACTCCTTATTGGATATTCTTGGTTCATCATATAACTGGCCATTTCACTTCTAATAGAAGGCCTATTTTCTGCCATTGGATGCAGTCTGCCGTCTCCTCTACATCACTGGTCCGACATGAGCTCGGCCTATTCTGCTTTCCCCCGATCCGCACAGACCCTGGGGTCTCTATTCTGGCATGGCCTATCCGCCACACGCCTTGCAAATCCAACAAGGCAGGCATGGATGGAGAAAGCTGCCGCTATGAAAGGTTAATAGATCCCCAAATCCTCCACCATTAAGGGAGCCACAATGGCTAGATGGCGGAGCCTAGGTCCTCTCAGTGAGCTCGTCACTGATGACCTCCATTTCTCAAGGGAAAAAGGGGAAAGGAGGTTTGGTACTCCTATACTCTATCCAAGATGTCGTAGAGCTCTGTCACATGCCCAAAAGTATTCAAGAGATCTTGGATTGGATCGGTTGTGCCCCTAGACTTCTCATCAAATCCACCTCCATTAAGTAGCAACTACTTCACAGGCAACCAACTCCATGTGTCTCCGACCACCTAAATCCCACAGGTTAACAAAAAGGGTGATGGAAATTGTTTTTCCAAAACTCAAAACCTCAGTTGTTCTCTCTTCACCTCACGTCTCATCTTCCTCCCTTAAATACAGTCTACAGTGGATAAGAGGGAAGGGTGAGTGGCTGGTTCTCCCTCATGGTTTCTCCAACTGATCCAAATTAGGGGTCTTCACACTCCTCACCACATGGAACTCCTATTTAGTTACTCAAAACCACTCCTCAGTCCACGCTGGTTGTGGCATCATGGATGACAACTCCACCTATGATTAACTTCAAGGTAAGGACAAAGGTTGTATCCATGGGAACTAATAAGAGGGATGAGGCAACTCCAAGCATCACTCAATCCATGGAAATTTACTCTTTAATGGCCATGAACACAAGATTAGATATCCATGGTCAAAACTCAACCACATAGCCCCTCCAGAAAACAAAAGAGTGCGTGACACATCATTATTAAGACTTATGCTATAAAAATATTAACCTAGTCACATTGTGCATCATAGAGCACGTTGTTTAACAATATTCAAACCTAAATTACTTTCTATAGGATCCTCAAAACTTTATGAGATTTTGAACCATAGATTTTTCACCATTCAAACTACATACAATTCAATTTTATCATAATTTCATCATCATCATTACCACATTCTATTATATTTTGGTGCCAAGAATCAACTATTTGACATATTAATTAAATACCTCAAGGAGTCCCAAGTTAGGGATATTTTACCATAGAATTAATGACAATCATTCTCCAAATATCATCAAAATACTTAGAACTGTTAATGTAACCCAATATATGGATCCATTTATCTCATTAGGTATCCAAAAATTCCAAAAGTTCATTCCTTCACGACCTATACTCCTTAAAAGAAATTTCATACTCGAAATTAAGTTAAAACCCATTATGTCACAATCTAGGCCTTGCAAATGTTTTAGTTGTGTTCCTCCCAAATTTGTGATCAATTTTGATTACTTGCATTTATTTTTTGTCATAAGCTCTATTCATTATAAATTTTGTGAGGTTTTCTCTTTTTTGCTTTTCTAGTAATAGAGGAGGTACCTTTTAATCGAGAAAAATTAGATTTGTCGGATTTGAATGTCATGGGTCATTGCATGATCTAATGGCTATTGTAGATCCCACCCACTTGCTTGGGTCAATGAAAGGCCGATGATGTGGCCAGATCTTGAGCCTTTGTTGTAGGGCTCTGATTGACTGGACTCTAGATTGGATGCCCGTAGTGATTCACATCCATTAAATGAGTAAGAAAGTTCAAGAGAGATACAAATATAGATAGAGAGAGATGTGGGTGTGAGAAACACACACACACACTGTTTGATCTTGGTATTTGCTTGACTAGGTAGAGATAGATGGTGGATGTAATTCATCTCAAAGAAATTTTTAGTAAGCGAGTGAAGGCAGGGGACATGACAACAAAGCATGCTAGAGAACGAAGAAAAGGGAGAGCGAGGTGAATTTAGGGCTCATTGATAGGTCAATGAAATGTGGGGGGATTTCAAATCCAAGGGAAGGGTTTTTATAGTATGAGAAGGGTTAGCTCTAGGTTTTGGTCATTTGTTGGATGTGGATTGAGAAACAATGGTGGTTTGATGCCTTTTCTTGGTGCCCGATTCTTTATGACAAATAAATCTACACCTACCTAGGGTCAGAATGTAGAGAGAGAGAGTGTGTGTGTGTAACAAAGGAGTACTAGGCAGAAACAAGCATCCATGAGGGTAGAAAGGAAGCAAGGAAATTAAGGGTTTGATGTTCCCCCTTTCACAATTTGAAGCAATCTAGAAGGCAACTTGCTGGACATCTGATCTAGGGGTGACCTGGCCCCTAAGATTCAAGGTTCATCAAGAAAAGGGGTTAAGAAAGGAAGAAAAAAGAGGGGAAAACATGAAATAAAAGGGTATTTTATGGAAAAGGTTTGGAAATTCATAAGTAATTGTAGGAGTGCGTGATTCAACCCAAATCTATATGACCTTTTAGTTAAGGGGTCAATACACACATAAAAAGTTTCAAATAATTTTTAGCAATCTCAATCTGGTATTTAACAAGATGGATCAAGAGTTAAGTCAGGACTGGGGTTTCATGTAAGAAGATGTATATAATGATTCAAATCAATATTTTTCAATTTAGATAGTCACATGCTATCTTTAATCATGGAAATGTTAGGAAGACTAAGAATTATTAAGATAATTGAGGCAAAGGGTAATTAACTCAGTTATGTGCAACCGTTCTCACCACCATAGTGTTCCTGTGATCCATTTGTGAAATGACAAATCTACCTATACAAAAGTAATGCAAAAGTTGGAGGGAAGAATAGGTAGATGGGCCTCTCACACTCTTTGTTAGTAGGAAGAATGTACTTGGCTAAGTCACATATATCCTCAATCCCAAAAATAAATGCAAAATACTCACTTACCAATATGTTTCTATAATATAACCAACAAGGTCACTCAATGCTTTATCTTCGGAAGAGGATGCTCTAAAAACCGACTTTTGTTGGTGTCTTAGGACAAGGTCACAACATACCCGCATGATGGAGGGTCGGTGGTCATGTCTATGAAGGAGGTGTTGATCATGCATATTTTTGGGAGTAGAAAACATGAAGAAGGGTCATGTAGTATCAAGCAGTGTTGAACAAATAGAAATTTAATAAACACAACATGGGATATCAACCCATTACTTTTAGGTGTATATTGTTGGAGCTTCACCGACATCTTGAAGACCATTAGAACATGGTAGTTTTGAATGGAAAAGACACAAATGTATGGAAGGAAGTTTGGGTTCCTAGTCATCTACAACTACAATGACAATTTATCTCTAATGTTGAATATATATTTGAATAGATACATGTGTCTAGTCTGGTAAACCTCAATGGTCAATGGGACATGGAGTTCTTGGGAAAATATATGCTACCTACTATAATGCAAGGTATAAAGCATATGCTTCTGCATGTAGATAACTGGGGGATATAAGGCATGAACACTAATTGAGAGCGGTGGTTGTCACACAAATTTGGCATACAAATGAATGAGGAAGGGAATGACTCATAAGAAAACATGCCCTTGGAAAGCAGAGTGGGGGAGTCAAGACACCAATAAAGCTCAAAGTGTTTATTTTCCTTGGCATGTAGGATGCAATCATGACAAGGAGACAAAAAAGACATCTAATAGAATATGATGTTTGTTGTAGATGTGGATATGAACAAGAAAATATAGCCCATGCGAGTAGGCATTGTAAGGAGGTAGTCAACATCTAGACAGAATTGGGAATTTACCAAATGATTCCCTATTCTTTTTATTTCCCTTTGGCTTCATGGTTTAGGGATAATATATAAAAATGGGATGTCCATATATGTATATTGATGGATACATACTGACATGTTTGTCTTAGTAGGAATTCATCATTTTCAAGAAAAAGAAATGCAATGATAAAATAATGCATCAAAATAAGAAGAACCATTCATAAATAACCAAGGCCTAGGCATCATTGGAAGAGACTAGTAAAATTTAAGAGGAGTCACCATCTCTTCTCAGTGGGTACTACCATACAATTATTGGGTGAAGATCAATATGGACACAACAATCCACACTAGTAATATTTCTAGGTAAAAAATTTCTACGGATGCTGATGGCATATGTTTGTTGATGAACCTAGTTGATACTACTGTTATTCCCTAATTTCATGAACTTAACTTAAATTGCATGCTTTGATTAGATAAATATCTTGTTGTTACTTAAAAAGGTTTATTAGTTTCTTTGTTTTCATTTGGACTAATCAAGGGTAATTGCATGTAGATATAATAAAGTCAAGTTCATTTTGAACCAATCAAACCGTCATAAAAAACATTGAAACCCCATAATTTTGAGTCAAGCCTTGACAAGCATAAGCATGACATGCACTCATCTATAAGGTACTTTGAGTTGTCCCAATTTTCTACATAACATGCACTCTCATTCGCACAACATGGATGATCCCAGAAGATGATGGAAAAGACAAATCCAATGTGCTCGCCTTGCACCATTCAAGCATGACATGCACCATATAAGTAGAAGCTCCTTTGGTGATCAACCCTATGCATGGCATGCCCAGTCAACAACCTAACGTGCAACCTTATCAATATTTGCTCCCTACGATCTTAAGCAAGACATGCTGAACAATTTTGAGCCTAGCCATTGGCAACTGTTGGGTTGCACACCGTGTAGCATCTTGTGCATGACATGCACTTCTGTGCAAGTGAAAACATTTAGAAAGTAGAAGGATGGTTATTGATGGATATCTTTCATTTGATCCATCTAAACTCTTAAGAAATGAGGGGAGGCAACTCTAAATGCAAATCAACTCAATAAGAGTCTAAAAGAAGAATAAGGAGGCTTTAGAGGAATAGCTATCTCTCTCTCCAAGCTTGGAAAGTTTCAAGTGCCTCTATATAGTAGATGATAGCCCCTCTAAAATTGTTGTATCTTGTAATTCAACTTATTTCATTGTGTTTTCTTCTATTTCACCCATGGATCTTGTCAAATTCGTGAGTAGGCTTTTTTCTTATTGATCCAATGCATGCATGTCTTTCCACGATTCGGGAAATGGGCATAAACATGCCTCCCAATTGAAATGAAAATGCACAATTGACCTCCTCAAACTAATTACCCTGGATGGGATCCCGATGAACAAAGGCACGTTGTTCTCATGCTTCTCTTCTCATGCACCTAGCCCCCATTCAAACTCAAATGAGAAGGAGTCCCTCCGAGGGGGCTCATCATTTAGGACGAAAGGCTGGCAAGCATGGAATTCAGTGCAGAAGAAGAGGTCTGCCCGAGGGTGCCCAATTATGCAAAAGATATGCTTGTTTTCCTTTCCTTTAATCTATCTTCTATTTCTGTCCAGGTTGATTTGGTCGGTATAGAGTCAATAGATGTCATCGAATGATATGTCATATACACAAATGCACTTTTTGTTGCAGGCATAAGCACTGCAAACATGACTACTTCATCTCTTTTCAGAAGGGAAGAGAGTTCCATCACTTCTGGGATTAAGGGAGTTCCCCTGTGAAAAAGACAATTAATAGGACTCGACTCTAGAACCCATAGGCCTAGGAGCAATAGACTGAAGAGGTACAACATCTGTAAACTAAGTAACAATGGGAGAAGGAAGAAAAGCAAGTGGGGATAGTAGGTGCTGGACCTCTTATCTCTATTTGTGCATCACCAACTATTATGAAGTAGTTTTTCTTATATTTGGTTCCTAATTGATTCCTACATGTCTTATAGTGAACATCAATTCTTAATATTACAAATTTATCCATTTTTATCTAATTGTTGTTATATGCTTAGGAGAATGAATGGATATTGTTCTATGTCTCCAAATTTGTACCTTGAGAGAGCTATATGTTTAGTGGATGATAATTAGAGCTCTAATCTCTGTTATGTGAAAGTGAGAAAAGATTTATGCATGCTATTGTTACAACCCCAATTTTGGGTTCATTTGCTTAGAAATGTAATTTCTCATATTAAAGATAAATGAACAAATAATGATGTATTTGATTGAATGCATGGATTTCATTTACAATAGCCTTGATGATTGTGTTGTGGGCTTTATTGGCTATTGGGCCCAATAATAAGGAAATTCAATTAGTAAATGAATAATTGAGTTTTTGAGAAAAGAAAGGTGTGGAAACCTCTAGAAGGGAAAAGAACTTAATCTAAAGGTGGATTTCGTGCCACATGGGTTCCTTGGGTCCCAAGGAGTCCAAAGTTGCAAAGATAATGTAATAAGAAAAGAAAAAATCAATTAAGTATTTCTTTATTAGGAAAGAAATTGAAAACAATAGTAAAATGTGGAAAATAAGTGGAAAGAAGTATAATTGAGTTATACTTGGTGGAATTTCGTATCCCAAGGATTCCTAACGATAAAAGGAATACCAACAAGGAAAATAAAGGAGAAATAAAAGAGAAATCCTCAAAGAGAGATATTTTAATGAAGAAAAAGTAAGATAATGAGAAAAAGGATGAAAGATAAGGAAAAAGGCTAAGGTATATTCCCAAGAAGGGATTTCGAGCCATTAAGGTTCCTTGAGGTACAAGGAACTCAGAATAATACTTTAATAGCAAAGGAAAGAGAAAATAAGTGATAAATATACTTAATTGAGTAATATCTTGCACCTAAAGCAAAGGCACGTTTTCTTTTAGATAATGAGCCCAATTTTACCAGAGAGTTAGATAAAGTCATTATTAAGTTTCTCTCAAAATTTGGGATTAATTGGACACTCAGTTTGAGAGTTATGGCTATTACAACTTTCCCTAAAGTATTGTGATTATAGTAAATGTCACACTTTTCCAATTGAAAACCCGGGGCCAGATGGGATGAATGGGAGGTTTTTCCAAAACATGTGGTACTTGGTCAGGCATGACATCTGTAAAGCTATTAGATGGGTCTTGAATGGGCACAGTATGGTCCGGGCTGTCAACCATTCCTTTATCAAATTAATTCCTAAAAGAAATGTAATCGATAACATTGCCGACTATAGGCCTATCGCGTGCTGTAATGTTCTGTACAAAATACTTTCTAAACTCCTTGCAGGACATCTTAGGAAAGTGCTTCCCACCATTATATCCAAAGAGCAAAGTGCCTTCATTCAAGGCAGAAGGATATCCGATAGCACACTACTGGCGGCAGAATTCCTCACTGGATTCAACAACGCGCATAGCAGTGCCAAAGCTTTCCTGAAGGTTGACTTAATGAAGGCTTACGACCATGTGAGATGGGATACTCTGTGGGCAATGATGAAAGCTATGGGGTTCAATAACAGTTTGATCGAAGTCATCAGGCAGTGCGTTACCACCACCTCCTTCTCCATACTGTTGAATGGGGGACCGGTTGGTCTCTTTACTTCCACGAATGGCCTTAGGCAGGGGGACCCCCTTTCACCCCTGCTGTTTACCATTGTAATGGAGGGTCTTACCATTATGATGAATGAAGCTGAAAGAAGAAAGAAAGTGAAGCCTTTCAAAGTCCAGAATACTAAAGTCATCTCCCATCTGATATTTGCGGATGATATCATGTTGTTCACCTCAGGTCATGCCAATCGACTGAAGGAAATCAAGAGAACTCTAAACAGATTTGGGTACCTCACCGGTCTCTACATTAGCACCATTAAATCCAGTATCTTCTTGTCCAAATCTTGCGATGCTAGGAGAGGAAGACTTAGGGATGCTGTGGGGATAAAGATTGGTCGGTTGCCTACCAGATACCTGGGCGCACCAGTGGCTGGAGGTAAAGGGTCCTCTATAGACTTTGTGCAGTGCCTTGATAGGTTGAGAGACAAGGTCGACGGCTGGACTACGCTTCGGATGTCAATAGCTGGGCGGCTTCTCCTCACGAGATCTGTGCTCCAATCAATGGTGAGGTTTTGGTGTGAGGTGTGCGACATTCCCCTGCCCACTGCCGATAATATGAGGAAGCTGATGGCGAATTTCATATGGCGCGGTGGTAGTCATGGTGTGGCTTGGGATGCCATTGCTATACCTTACGTAAAGGTGGTTTGAACATAACCTCCCCCATGACGTTAGTCAAAGAAAGCTATGGGAAAAGAACTGACAGATTTCTCAGAGAAAGGGATAACATATGGACTCATTGGATGACGAAAAGATATGGTGGTTTTCGGCAGGGGTTCGATAACAAGTCCTCTAGAATATGGAGGAATATGTGCATAAGCTGGGTGGAAATCCAAAACTCGTACTCTGTTTATGGTAATGGTATCACGTCTCTTGCCATTCCGATGGCGACACCATGGATCAACAACTACATTGACGATGATGTTGGCTGGTACAAGCTTCTGTGGAACCACTGCCATATACCGAAGTGGAGCACGACCACCTATAGAGCCATCTTTAATAGGCTGTCAACCTGGGATAGGATGGCGCACTGGGGGCTGCAGGTGGATATGAGGTGTGTGCTATGCAATAGAGAAGATGAAAGTCATAATCACATTTTTGGTACTTGTACCTTCTTTAGAAGGACCTGGGCTGTTGTCAGCCTCAGGTGTGGTTGGGGTCAACTGTTTGATGATAACATTAATGGGTTGATTACCAAGATTATTCCCTTGCTCAACGATAAGCACAAGATGGTAATTGGTGGGATCTGCCTCACAGGTGTTTGCTACTACATCTGGGAGGAGAGAAACAACAGAAACCACAGTAGAAGGAAATGCAGTGAGGATGAGATCATTGGGAAGATAGCTAACATCTTGTTATTTTCTATTAAATGTAAGAAGGGCTTGGCGTCAGGCTAGTTTGAGCAAGCCAATAGATACTGGGGCTTTTGTAGCTAACAACCCCTTGTATATGTTTTTGTAGGTTTGGTCCTGCTTTGTACAGGCTCCTTTGGCAATATATTTACCTATTTCCAAAAAAAAAATTAAATGAAAATAGAAGGAGATGGCACCAGCCGTCAGATCAAGATCCGACACTTCCTGTGCATCTCCTTCATCGAGTCAGAAAAGGAAAAGAAGCCGCATGACAGGGACCTATCCCTCAATTTTTCCTCATAGATTTGACCATATGCAAATATGGAAAGTTGTTGTTTGGGTTCGTGAGATGATTCCGCACCCAACCATCCTAGGTTTTGGGTAGTTTCATTCATTCTATAAGAAACACCCAATTTAGCCGAAAGCAAGGTCGGCGGCAAGTTGGGAAACCCTAAGTGATCCCTATATCCTATAAATATGACCCTCCTTCAACTCATGCAGACCCTCACAAACCCGGACGACGCCCAATCTCGCTCCCTCACGCTTTGAGTCAATGGAACTCACCCTCTCCGGCAAGCTCCCCATGCGGCGCCACCGCAAAGGCTGTTGCTGGGTCAAGCAAGGGGTGAGGTGCAGGTGCCCTTCGATCAAGATCCACTGTTGACTGAGGGCGAGGATCAACGGCCATGCTACTTCACGACTTCAATAAATTGTTAGTGGGCGCAAGTTTTATGAGCCGTGCGATGGTGTGCAGTCAATGGAGATCCGCGATCCGACGGATGTCGTTTTTCTAAAAAACTCAGGTAATTCGCCTCTCTAACTAGAAAATCCAGAAAATGCCTTTTTCTTGCAAAAACATAGTAATTAGTAGGAAGGTCGGATGAAGGAACTTAATACATGAAAGTTGATCAGAAAAACATGAAGAATCCAATAAAAATATAATTGGATCCTGATTCTGCTTGCAATTCAAAAAGTATATAAAGATGCTATCTTTAATAGTTTAATCAATGAAAAACCCTAACCTTTAATGATTAATGACTTAGAAAAGGGTTAGATGGGTGTTTAAAGCAGATATTAACCTGTTGTTAATAAAAAGGGCAAATTAGATCTAAAAGAGTGATCTTCATGCATAATTTTATTAATTTAGGGTTTCATATGCTTTAATGAACCTTGAACCCTAACTTTGGTAATTATGATCCTTAATGATTTTAATTGGTCAAATTCATGTACAAAGCTGAGATATGATGGTTCTATATATTTTGAGTATAAAGGTTTCTAATTGTGGATAAATACCTTAAATGTAGAAATTAGGGTTTTCTAATGAATAAAGGTAGAAATAATGACAATTAGAATTCATATGTGAATTAGACCATAATGAGCTATGAATTGATGATAAATGAGCATAATGATCTTGTCATGGAATAAAAGGGATACAAATGGTAGCTTTAATGTAAAAGAGGCTCAATGGACTTAATTGATTTCTAATTGTGCCCTTAACCCGAAATCAAGGTAATAAGTGGCTAAAAGGTAACCTTAATATCTTTTGTGAAGGATAGATGAGAAAATTTGGGGTTTAAAAAGAGTAAAGGGGAGTAAAACCCTAATTGCAAAGTAAACCCTAAAAAGAGGAAGAAACCCTAAGAAGGAATAGAAACCATAAGTAGCAAGATGGTTTGGATAATATTTGATAAAAAGGAATTGAATGTAATTTCAGGATTAGACTGTGTACTTGCTTGATTATGGATTACTTGCTTGTTTGGAATATTCCTGTAGCTGAGTCTGCCTGATAGGTATGTGGTTACGCCTATGAATATCCCAAATTAGTTTCCCGGGGATTTTTGAGGTTTTATCGATGACTTGAATTAAACTGTTGGTTGCATTTAATTCTTGCAAATTATAATGTGAATATGACTACCACCTAAGATATGTGCCTACTAGCTCAGATCCCAGTCCCCTCTGTAGCTTAATAGATTGACCTAGTACATGGCTACCAATGGGGTAGGTCCATCAGGTCATTGAATGACTTAGTACATGGCTACCAATGGGGTAGGACCATCAAGTCACCACGAGTCAGGGATTGGGATACCTTTGGGTAGGTCCATGCGACTCCATAACCCTAGGTATTGGCTACCTGTGTGGTAGGGCCATGGGGGTAAGGATCTACCATATGAGAGAGGTAGTATCCAGGTCCACTGTAGGGACATCACAAAGATAGGGGATAGGTAAGGATTGAGTATTATTGCTTAAAACGTAATCTTGGATGTTAAATGATATTTGGATGACTACATTGTTATTATAGTTGCACGATTATTGTTTCCCCCACATACCATCTTCTTGCTGATTGACGTTTTGTTTTTCGGCGTTTTAGGTACAAATGAAAATAACAAACATTAAAGTGGAATATGTGGAATTAAATGAGGATTAACATGCACAGGAGGATTAGTTGGATTAGTATCTTCATGGATAGAAGTTTAGAAATCCTAGTTTTTAAAAGGTATGCCAAGTTTTTATTTTTACCATATTTCAGTATAGTTGGTAGAATTTAATAATTGTTATTGATTATTTGTCGAACCTTTGATCCAGGTTATTGGATAACAACTCTGACCTTTCGATCTCCCTTAATTGGGGGTTACCAGGAGGCAAGGTCGTTACAATTGGTATCAGAGCATAGGTTCCTCATTTAATCTTCAATAGTTATTAAAATTTTAAACTCTATAAAACCCAAGGGAGTTATTAGAGGATTTTCCAAAAGATAGAGGTGTCTAGAAAAGGATCACATTTGAGGGCTGGCAAGATTTTCCTCTGCACCGCTAGTCGAAATACGAGGACTCCCAGATTAGTGTGATTGTCTGGCCGAAGTCTTAGGATTTGACTCGAAATAAGATACCTTTAGGACTCTCTCATCTTGTTCATCCCTTCTCAACTCAAATTCAGCTAAGGACCTTAAGGATTAGGGTTTTGTCTCTTTTCCTCACCCTCTTGAGGTATGGGTAAGGTTGATAAGGTTTAAGGAATCCTCCATCAAATTAATGAAAAGAATGTAAATAAGATGTCATGGACATAAGCTTAATAGATTAAGCATAAACTAAAGAATAGATACATGCTTAGGTCATATGACATGAATTGTCATGCCCTCAGGAGAGACCTGAGGCTAGACCTTCTTGTCAGAAGGATGAGTAAAGAGAGAGTTAGTCTTGGAGGTAGAAATCTCCATTAAAAGTGGAGACCTAGCACATCCTCTGAGGATGATGTTAACCCTAACCCTAAGTGAAGGCTAGAGAGAAAGATGACATGATGAGTTAGATGGACATGCCTTGGATGCCATATGAGCCATGAAAGGTTGGATGACTGAGTACGTTTGGTGACCCAACCCTGGGAAGGGTCGTGCATGTTAGAGTGAAGGATAGCTCCTTCATTGATGAGGTTAGAGAAGAACCTATGGAACCCCATGGGCTTATATGAGCATGGCATGCACCCAGAATACGTCAGTAGTGTGAGCAGCAAGTTAAAACTGAGACCAGAAGTACATGATGGATGGATAATGAGATAAGCATAAGGGGCTATGGATAATCATGAGAAAACATAAGTTTGAGCATAGGCTTCACCCGTGTAGAGGTATGCCTGTGAGCTTGATCCTTCATGGAGAGATGACCTCTAGTAATATGGCTGGATGTGGAGTTAGCTTTAAAGAGAGAAAGAAGGAACCAAGCAAGAAGGTTGGAAACCTAAAACCCTGAGATGTGGGGAACAATGGGGAGTCGAGAATGATGCGACCTAAGTGGATGATAGTGGTTGCCTCATGCATGATCCCTGGAGGTTGATGATATCTTGATTGCCTTTAGAGGAACCAAATCCTAGAGAGAGGATGATTCTTCTAGTACCTATGTGCCTGTGGTATAGGTGTTTACCTTCTGAGATAGGATGAAGAGTTCCTTAGACCTAGAGAGGTTTGGTAACGGGTTGTGAGGCCTTGTACCTTGTTGGTTGTCCTTGAGGAGGACTCGACCCTGATGTGTTTCTCGAGTAGAAGGATGACAGGGAGTGCATGTCATGCCTTATACATGCTTGATTCATGGTCAAGAGTTTGAACATGCAGTTGGATACCCAAAGGTGAACCTAGGGTTCCTAGGCCTAAGAGGGGAAGCCGTGTACCCAATGCTCATGATGAGATTTGAGTCTCTATAGTTTCGAGCATGGTACTCCTCATGTGTAGAGGTAAAGAAACCCCTTAAGTTAAGGGTATGTTTGATGAACCCCTCACAACTAAGTTGGTCTAATGTTGAGGATGAGAACAAGTGTGACCTAGCATGGTTTGGTAAGTGTCTTCTTGTACTTTAGTAGCTTGCTAGGGCTAAGAATGCTCACGTGGATGCATAACCTAAACATAAGGACGTTTGTGACCATTGTTATCAAGGTGTAGTTTCCTCCCATCTTGGGAGAGGGACCCTTTCTAGGGTGTATACCAATTTTGTGGGTTTTGAGGAAACCAGAAGAGGTTTCAGAGAATCTTGAGAAACTAAGTGAAAAGTAATGTCATGAGAATGAACCTATAGACTCATAGATAACCATCTCTACGTTCATGTGAACGTATTACCATGAAGGTAACTGATATGGGGCCTGACCAAGGTAGGTAGGTCACCATGACCCCTGTGAAAGGATGAAAGTCAACCATGAATGCATAGATAGAGATGATGGAGGCTTGGGTAAGGTTCTAAGTTGTACATGTAATATAATAGAATCCTAAGCCTGTCCTAGGGACAGGTAGGGATAAGACCAATGGAAGAAGGAGTTGCCTAATTCCCTAGTTGCACATGACCATAGGGTCAGGAGGTAACAACTATCATTGTTTGAGGGCCATGGGTTAGGAGATTGATCACCTTCATGAATTCATCAGACCCAAAGGGCAGATGAGTAGGGCACTCTCTGGATGCATAAGGGAAAAGGGATGTCCCCAAAAGTTCCGACACCCTATAGACCTAGAGGAGATGACCAAGGATTGTGTAGTGACCCAAGTAGGTTCCAGATCAGTTTTCCATGGAAGTAATTTTGATATCATGATGTTTGTGATGTAGAGACATATGTTGCATGTTGTAACTTAGATTTAAAGGTGTACTGACAAGGTGGGATGTACCATCTCTATTCTTGGAACAGGAAGAACTCTGTATTTGGACTGCAGCCAAATGCTTATTTCCTCTTGTTATGGGAGTGAGAGATGGGATAGTACACATGCCATACACCAAGGATAAAGATGACGTGAGTTGGAATGTTGCTACAAGGTATGAGGACAAAGATGATAACATACCCTGGTGGAGTGCATGATGCATGGATGGTTTACAAACACTAAGAGGAATAGTGTAGTCATCTTATGAGGATGTTTTATCATGAGCTATGTGGAATTTGCAAGTGATGCAAGGTTGATTTTGATCACCATTAGGAAGAGCTCAGAGCTTCTTGATGAAGACCGACTTAGAGTTTGAGATGAGATGGTAAGTATAATACATGGAGGTGTATGTCTTCGACATTACCTAACACCTAAGGATAAGAAGTGGTAATGAATGCTCTGGTTGAGATATAGCTGCCTAGTTTAGATGGAAGCTAGAAGAAGTTGAGGTTGTTAGGCTAACCTTAAGTTGAGAAAAAGAGATAAGTTTGGCTAACACTCAGATATAATGAGATCTGTTGAACAAGATTAGTGGTTGTTTGGTTAGCCAACCTAGTCCTTGATGTCGTAGAAGGATGGTTGTAGAACCTTGGATACACTTCTTTGGATAGGAAGGTAATAAAACCCTGATGAGAGTGGTTTAGGGCTTCTGAAGAATCGATCTTGAGGAATCATGACATACATGAAATCATGATTTTAAGATCACCATACACCATGAAACAACAAAGATAGTAAGTGATGGTAGTACTTTGGATGCCTGATACATGTAGCATGTAGCCATGCAAGCCAGGAGGTGAAGGACGAACACCAGTAACTCAGTGTATCGATATAGAGGATAAAAAAGTCCATGAGAGGGAATGGGAGTTCATCACTATGGATGATGTGGAAAGTCTCCCCTTGATCAAGGAAAGTCATGGTGCAATATGGGTTATGGTAGATCACCTTACCTAGATGACATGAGAAAGAAAGAGTACTGTCAAGAGACAGATCGAGTTGAACTACACGTGAGAGAGACTGTTCCACTACACCATGATATGAGTTCAAAAGTTCTTGAGTATGACCTAAAGGTTCACTTCCATAAGGTGGAAGTAGGTACATGAAGAACTCAGTGTCAATACCGCCCATCACCCCTAACTAATGGTTAGTATGATCTAGACTAGAGGGTCTGATGAGAGCAAGTGTGCTTGTTCAGGGTGATACAAAGAGACAATTCTTAAGATGTGATGTTAACCACCATAGCTTTTATAAGGATGCAAGAAGTTCTATAAGGAGGTTGTGTCAGTCACCACTTCATTATGATGATGTTGGTGAAGGAGGCCTCACGAAGGTCAGAAAAGAACCACAGTGTGTGAAGATGAAGTCACTTGATCATGCAATGGCTGAGAGAGAGCCCAAGGGTGACATGAGTTACGAGATGATGCAAAGCAGACTGACATGCAGTTCATTGTGGGAGAATATAATGTGAAAATCCGACCCCTCTGAGCTACAACTGAGAAAGCTGAGTCCCCGATATATGGGTCCATTTGAGATGGATTGGTGGAGAAGGTTGTGCTTAGCCTTACCCCTCAGGATAACATGATATATAAGGTCTACATGAGTCCTATATAGATAACTATGTGAGGTACCCAAGCCATGTGTTGAGCCCTGAATCTATTCAACTATTTGAGAGGCCAAAAAGTCCTGAGTCACCTATGAGGGTACGAAACACCAAGGTAAGAAAGAACTCAGATGGAAGAATATGAGATGATGAAGGTTCTTGGGAAGCACCATGGAAAGGGGTAAAGCTACATGGGAGCCCTGATGGACAAAAGAAAGAATTATCCTGTTTGTTTGCTTGCTTAATGGAATTTTGAGGACAAAATTCTTATAAGAGGGGAAGGATGTTACAACCCCAGTTTTGGGTTCATTTGCTGAGAAATGTAATTTCTCATATTAAAGATAAATGAACAAGTAATGATGTCTTTGATTGAATGCATGGATTTCGTTTACAATAGCCTTGATGATTGTGTCGTGGGCTTTATTGGCTATTGGGACCAATAACAAGGAAATTCAATTAGTAAATGAATAATTGAGTTTTTGAGAAAAGAAAGGTGTGGAAACCTCTAGAAGGCAAAAGAACTTAATCCAAAGGTGGATTTCGTGCTACATGGGTTCCTTGGGTCCCAAGGAGTCCAAAGTTGCAAAGATAATGCAATAAGAAAAGAAAAGATCAATTAAGTATTTCTTTATTAAGAAAGAAATTGAAAACAATAGTAAAGTGTAGAAAATAAGTGGAAAGAAGTATAATTGAGTTAGCCTTGGTGGAATTTCATATCCCAAGGATTCCTAACGATAAAAGGAATACCAACGAGGAAAATAATGGAGAAATAAAAGAGAAATCCTCAAAGAGAGATATGTTAATGAAGAAAAAGTAAGATCATGATAAAAAGGATGAAAGATAAGGAAAAAGGCTAAGGTATATTCCCAAGAAGGGATTTCGATCCATTAAGGTTCCTTGAGGTACAAGGAACTCAAAATAATAATTTAATAGCAAAGGAAAGAGAAAATAAGTGAGAAATATACTTAATTAAGTAATATATTTCACCTAAAGAAAAGGCACGTTTTCTTTTATATAATGAACCCAATTTTGGTAGAGAGGTATATAAAGCCATTATTAAGTTTCCCTCAAAATTTGGGATTAATTGGACACTCAGTTTGAGAGTTATGGCTTTTACAAGTTTCCCTAAAGTATTGTGATTATAGTAAATGTCACACTTTTCTGATTTCAATGAAAATAATAGGAGATGGCACCAGGCGTCGGATCAAGATCTAACACTTCCTGTGCATCTCCTTCCTCAAGTCAGAAAAGGAAAAGGAGCCGCGTGACATGGACCTATCCCTCAATTTTTCCTCATAGATCTGACCATATGCACACATGGAAAGTTGTTGTTTGGGTTCGTGAGATGATTCCGCACCCAACCATCCTAGGTTTTGGGTGGTTTCATTCGTTCTATAAGAAACACCCAATTTAGCCGAAAGCAAGGTCGGCGGCAAGTTGGGAAACCCTAAGAGAGCCCTATATCCTATAAATATGACCCTCCTTCAACTCAGGCAGATCCTCACGAACTCGGACGACGCCCAATCTCGCTCCCTCACACTCTGAGTCAATGGAACTCACCCTCTCCAGCAAGTTCCCCATGCGGCGCCGCCGCAAACGCTTTTGCTGCGTCAAGCAAGGGGAGAGGTGCAGGTGCCCTTCGATCAAGATCCACCGTGGACCGAGGGCAAGGATCAACGACCATGCTACTTCGCGACTTCAATAAGTTGTTAGTGGGCACGAGTTTTGTGAGCCGTGCAATGGTGTTCAGTCAATGGAGATCCGCGATCTGACGGATGTAATTTTTCTGAAAAACTCAGGTAATTTGCCTCTCCAACTAGAAAATCCAGAAAATTCCCTTTTCTTGCAAAAAATGTAGTAATTAGTAGGAAGGTTGGATGAAGGAATTTAATACATGAAAGTTGATCAGAAAAACATGAAGAATCTAATAAAAATATAATTAGAGCCTGATTCTACTTGAAATTCAAAAAGTATATAAAGATGCTATCTTTAATAGTTTAATCAATGAAAAACCCTAACCTTTGATGATTAATGACTTAGAAAGGGGTTAGATGGGTGTTTAAAGCAGATATTAACCCGTTGTTAATAAAAAAGGCAAATTAGATCTAAAAGGGCGATCTTCATGCGTAATTTGATTAATTTAGGGTTTCATATGCTTTAATGAACCTTGAACCCTAACTTTGGTAATTATGATCCTTAATGATTTTAATTAGTCAAATTCATGTACAAAGCTGAGATATGATGGTTCTAATATATTTTGAGTATAAAGGTTTCTAATTATGGATAAATACCTTAAATGTAGAAATTAGGGTTTTCTAATGAATAAAGGTAGAATTAATGACAATTAGAATTCATATGTGAATTAGACCATAATGAGCTATGAATTGATGATAAATGAGCATAATGATCTTTTCATGGAATAAAAGGGATAAAAATGGTAACTTTAATGTAAAAGAGGCTTAATGGACTTAATTGATGTCTAATTGTGCCCTTGACCCGAAATCAAGGTAATAAGTGGCTAAAAGGTAACCTTAATATCTTTTGTGAAGGATAGATGAGAAAATTTGGGGTTTAAAAAGAGTAAAGGGGAGTAAAACCCTAATTGCAAAGTAAACCCTAAAAAGTGGAAGAAACCCTAAGAAGGAATAGAAACCATAAGTAGCAAGATGGTTTGGATAGTTTTTGATAAAATGGAATTGAATGTAATTTCAGGATTGAACTGTGTACTTGCTTGATTCTAGATTACTTGCTTGTTTGGACTATTCCTGCATCTGAGTCTTCCTGACAGGTATGTGGTTACGCCTATGAATATCCCGAATTAGTTTCCCAAGGATTTTCGAGGTTTTATCGATGACTTGAATTAAACTGTTGGTTGCATTTAATTCTTGCAAATTATAATGTGGATATGACTACCACCTAAGATATGTTCCTACTAGCTTAGATCCTAATCCCCTCTGTAGCTTAATAGATTGACCTAGTACATGGCTACCAATGGGGTAGGTCCATCAGGTCATTGAATGACTTAGTACATGGCTACCAATGGGGTAGGACGATCAAGTCACCACGAGTCAGGAATTGGGATACCTTTGGGTAGGGCCATGCAACTCCATAACCCTAGGTATTGGATACCTGTGTGGTAGGGCCATGGGGGTAAGGATCTACCATATGAGAGAGGTAGTATCCATCTCCACTATAGGGATATCATATAGATAGGGGATAGGTAAGGATTGAGTAGTATTTCTTAAAACGTAATCTTAGATGTTAAATGATATTTGGATGACTACATTATTATTATAGTTGCACGATTATTGTTTCCCCCACATACCAACTTCTTGCTGACCGATGTTTTGTTTGTCGGTGTTTTAGGTACAAATGAAAAGAACAAACAGTAAAGTGGCATATGTTGAATTAAATGAGGATTAACGTGCACAGAAGGATTAGTTAGATTAGTATCTTCATGGATAGAAGTTTAGAAATCCCAGTTTTTAAAAGGTATGCCAAGTTTTTATTTTTACCATATTTCAGTATAGTTGGTAGAATTTAATAATTGTTATTGATTATTTGTCGAACCTTTGATCCATGTTATTGGATAACGGCTCTGACCTTTCGGTCTCCCTTAATTGGGGGTTACCGGCATGCGGTGTCGTTATAGTTATAGTCTCTTTGTTTGTTCAACAAAGATGGAGTTATTAATATCTTTAGAGTGATATAAGAGAGCTTCATCTCTAGTGCGCTTATTATGAGTAGCCATTTGTAACGCCCATGCCCATTGTCCATGGTTCTAGTAGAGTTTTACAAATGATGTTTTCACCAATAGACTATCACTCGTTTTGATTGCATGCTTTTTCATCACTCACACACAAGCAATGATGGACTTTATAACTAGCCACCCATACCAATACTATTCTAGGATGAGCACGCTTAACCACATCAGTCTTAGGGATGAGCTCTCTACAAGGAGGTGCACCTTGGTGGTATGGGTAGTTCAACCATTCCTTTTAAACCATTTTATCTAAGGCCTCAAATCTGGGATGTTACAATCTCCCTCACTTAGACTGTAATGTACTTGTCAAGGATCAACTATATGGCCTTTTAGTCTTTACCCATTTCAATGCAGACCCAAATGGCCCATTTACACCCAACTGTATATCATGGCTAATAGCTCAAGGGTGGCTCCATCACCATGTATAGCCCTTTTTAAAATGCCTAGACCATACAACTCAAATACTGGCATGCCAGAGGCTCATGTGGTCCCCACCTAATGGAGGGGAATTTTCTCTAATATAATTTGTAAAATTTAGGCCCAATGTCCAAGGTTCTAGTAGAATTTAAAAAATGATGAATGCCCCCACAAATCACCACTGGTCTTGACTACATGCTTTGTCCTCACTCACGCACAAGGTGGGATCGATTTCTCGACTGGTCACCCATCCTAGTACTACTTTGGGCTTAGCATGCTTAACCACATAGTTTTTAGTGATGAGCTCCCTAAATGGAAGGTGCATCTTAGTGATATGGGTAGTCCATTCATTTATTTTAAGATCATCTTATCTGAGGCTGCAAATCATGGGATGTGAAAATATCCCCAACTTAGACTCTTGACGTCTTCATCAAGGCTCAACTATATGGCCTCATAATCTTCCCCATATTAGTGGATACCCACATGGCCTATGTAGACCTAGCTCTCAATCACAACTACCATCACAAGGGGGCTCCATCACCACAAATATCCCTTTGCAACATGCCTGGACTGCATGACTCAAAGACTAGTATACCACATGCCCAAGTGGGCCCCACCTGGTATAGGGAAATTGGCTCTGATAACGTTTGTAAAGATTGATCCCAACACTTAAGGGTCTAGTAGAGGTAAAAAATGATAACAGTCCCCACAGACCATTGTCCTTGACTGCATGCTTTATCCTCACTCACACACAAATTGGGATTTACTTCCTAACTGGTCACACGTACTAGCACTACTTTGGGTTAAAACACTTAACTACAAAGTTCTTACTGATGAGCTCCCTAGAAAAGAGGCTCACCTTGGTGATACAAGTAGTCTAAGCATTCCTTTAAGATCATTTTATCTGAGGCCCCAAATCTTGGGATGTTACACAATGAATAGGTGAAAATCATTATCCTAATATTGTGTAAAGAGAATGGAATGTATTTTGTGTAATTGTTCATCATATGATTTTTAGGTACTTAGGTACCAAATGAATTCCAATAATGATCATTTGAAGGATAACTAGTGACATCCATAGTTTAATTTAGGAGTTAATCAACCAATCATCAATTCTTCAACAAATTGCATGCCTAATTAGGACTATTTTGTGTTGAATTAATTTGGCTCTTTATGGATTCAAACCAATGCTAAACTACTTATGACCCATAGTAGTATGGGTGGAAAAAGTTTATTTGGTTTTCTTATTGATAGCATACTATATTTGTCCATATCAATTTTCGATGACATTGCTGAGGAGCTAAATTTCTTTGCTAATTAACATAATTCCATTCTAGATTATTGTGTAATTCCATATGCTTAACTTCCTTGTTGTTTTGTGTTTGTGTTTCATATCAATACTTGTTGTACTGCACTCCTTTATTTTTTAAGAAAGAATCATGCATGGTTCGAACCTAGTATGGTCAAGACTATTTCATTGACATGTTTAATATGTCGAGGTAGCATTAACCAATAGGTGACTACTAGAAAAAAATAAAAAAGTGAAAAAGGCTGAAACAAATGCTATTTCTACAACAACCATGGAAGATGAGAAGGCATTTCTTGACTACACCATCCCTCATCTTAATGAGGTGTCAAGCTTACAAATCATAGGACCAACTATAGTTACTAAATGAATCAAGTTAGACCTAACTCTACTAGGCATTATGAAGCATAACCAAGTTTTTGGGTAGGAGAATGAATATCTGAATCTTCATGTGAAGAAATTATTCTATCTATGCAACACTTGAAGAACAAAGAGATTATAGATGACGGTCTACACCTCCACCTCTTCTCATTTACACTATGAGTTTGGACCAAACAATGGATGCAAGGCATGGAGAAAGGGTCTATCCAAACCTAGAATGCATTAATTACATCTTTTCTGTAGAACTTATTTTTGACTGAACAATACGAGTGAGATCCTAAAGAAGATGGCTAGTTTTAAGAAACATTCTAGAAAGACATTGTACAGTTCATGGAAGAGGGACAAGGAGCTACTTGGAAATTATACACACTACAACTTGCTAAAGTGGACACAACTGGTCACTTTCTATGGCGGTCCATCCCATTATACAACCTCATCGATTGATGCCGCTGTTGGTGGGGGTTTCTTAACTAAAAATGCAAGTGAAGGCAATAAGATAATTGAGATCATATCTATGAACCAATCTTCGAGGGACATGGACAATGGAAGCAATATCAATGACACAGAGGCAAACACAACTCTGAATGCAAATATAGACAAGCTCACCAAGCACCTTAACTCCATAAGTGTTAACCATGTACAACAAGTGATGATATGTGACTTATGAAATGGTCCACACCGCCATGTAGTCTACAATGCTTCTGCAACATGACCTAGTGAGGAAAAGGTACCCTAGAACTAATTATTTCTCAAACTCTTACTATTTGGGGTGGATAAAACCTTTAACAACCTAAGATGAATGACTGGCTTGGAGGCATTCTTTCCAAGTTCATGAATGAGGCATTTGCACTTGTCAATCCCAAGAATCCTCAGTGAAAGGGATTGAGCAGCAAATGGAGCATCTAGATTCAAACATCAATGGACCCAACGGAAAATTAAGGTTCTATTCTTGAAAATATCGAGGTGAAACATATGAAGCATGTCAATTCGATCCACATCAACCACTTGAATCAAGGTTGCAAGGAAGGTGAACCAACAAAGTAGTTCACACAAGTGATACTATTGGAGATGTTCAACAAACTATTCCCAATACACACTAAACCATCACTTGGCACTACAATAGAAAGGCCATTAAAGATGAGATAGAAGAGAAGACTATAACCCCATATGTGCCACCTCATTCAGGGAACAAGATAGTGCATCCCACCACACAAGCTATTCCAATCAACACTTGTGAGGATAAGATGAGAGATCATCATATTTTACAATTTTGTATCCAAGATAGTCCAGCCGATGAAGGAGGCGAGAATGAACTTCAAGATATAGCTCTTGAATCCAATGCAAATACCAAAACATTAGCTAGTATTCCCCCCAAACAAGATGATGTAGGATATTTCTACATCCTAGGAGATATAGGTAAGATGCCATTTTCTATTGTGTTATGCAATCAAGACACTATCTTGAATATTATTCTACTAATTATATCTTTTGAGCTAAGTTTAAATGCACCCAAGAAATGACAATCAACTCTTAGATGACATACCATTATAAAGCAAGTTCTATGTCCATTGTAGAATAATGTGCTAATGAAGATTGAAGGTCTCTATCAACCAATGGACTTTCTAATTATGGTAGACAATGGTGGAACCCTATGAGACACTATTAAAAGATGTCCATTTCTAGAAAGTTTCAATGCATTAATTTATGTGGACCGAGGTGAGATAAGCATGAATATATGTGAGAGGGATATTTCCTTTTGTTTGAAGCCTCCAGATATATGTGGTTCAAGACTTGGGATGGAAGTGGGAAGAGAAGAGGGAAACATCTATGAAGGCCTCATTGATTAAAGAATCCAATTTGTGCCTAGTTGAAGAAATAAGACTTTGTCCTATAGAGGGACACTAAACGCAAGTTCTAATGGGAGTCATCCCATATTTTGAATTTCACGTAATTTTTTTTCCAATTAAATAATTCCATTTTTTGCATGTATATATATATATATATATATATATATATATATATATGCAAAAACTCTCCTTGTGTTCATCCATGATAACTATTATTTGAGATTTGGTGTTAACAATTTTATAAAAGAGATACGGAAAATTACATGTTAGAAATCTTTAGTGTTCTACAAGCAAGCCATCTGTCACATCATGGACATGTTCACAAATGAGGACACAAAATTTTAGTCACCATGTATGCTATGCTATTAAGATGGCACAACATTCACCATCACACTAAACGAAAAATCTCCTACTAAGGCGACACACCCCATGATTGGTCGACAACATGATGTGCCACATGGCATATCAACATGCTAGTAAGATGGGAAAACTTCCACCATCATCCTCATCACAATATCTCCTACTAACTTTGTGCAACGAGTTAACACTTTATGCATGGTGTGTCATAAATTTTACCAAAATGGGGATAGTCTGGATTTGTGCACGACATACACTTGATTTTGTATGACATGCACATTGGAAAAGGTTGAAAATACACAAATGTCAATCCAAGTGCAAATCACGACCTAGGTCAATCCTCCCCCTTCAAGATGAAGAATCATAAACTAATGCCTGACACAACCCCACACGACCACCAAAGACCCCTTGATAATCTTCAGGCCTCTCTATGGGCGCATGTGTAAAGAAATGAGTGCTTTCTCCTCTATTAGACACCATCACTACTGGCTCGAGGAGAAATACTCTCCTTCACCGATGACCCACTCCAACACCTCCACACCACCACCTCATCCATGCAAGGGACTCCATTGATCATCCTTGAAGACATTCTAGTCAATTTCCACACTCCCTTCCTCACCACTTTCCTTACATGCAACACCCATCATCGGGACCAAGATAGAGTATACCTAGTCCACCATAATGGATGTATAAGTAAAACTTCATGTCATCATCTTTAAAATATTATTAAGTGAGGATGAAACACCAAGACACGTAGATCCAGATCCTCCATGGGTAGTATGAAGACATGTCTATCATTTTCAAAGACATGGATGCTTGACACAATAGTTAACATCACTACTCTGAACCTTGTGCTCCCCGCCCAACCACAACTTCAAAAAAACCTATTTTTGGCCCCACTGGATAGGACAAAAAATAGGGTTTTTGACCCTAAAACCCATAGTGATCATCTAGTTGTTCCTTACATAAGCTCATTCTTGTAAAGTGGAAATTGTTATGAAAAAGCTTGGAGTGGGGAGGGAAACTAGGATTTCTTTTAGTTATTTGCTATCTTTTTGTGAATCTCTATTATCAACATGTCATCCTACCTACCCTATTTATTTAGCATCTTTTATCATTATTCTAGTTTGCATCCTTTTGGAATTTCCATCATGTAGTTTATTTGTTGTTAATTGTTTCACTTAGTGTAACCATTTTTAATTATGTTGTGTGAATAAAAATGGGCATATGAATGCATTTTAACTAGTTCATTATATTATTCCATTTACTATGCCATAGATTTGTCTCATCTCTTGCTAAGGTAATGATATGACAAGCATGTTGCACTCCTAAAATTGCAATTAAATTGAACTTGTCAAGCTGAATTTTTGTAGTGTTGTAGTTGATCCAAAGACATGAATGATGAAATGATTATTATTAAATAAACATGGTTTGTCAAACTTTTATCTTTAGACAAGGAGTCGTTCCTTCCTATTATCATCCTAAATCAACTAATCTAGAGTACTTCATTATAGATCCGGAGGACTATACCACTTAAAGAAACTCATCTTTGGCATAAATCCTTAATTGTTTTCAGTTAACTTGTGAAGACGCTATAGTTTTCCCACTTAGTGTGAAAAACTTCTTAAAATTACCACTCCAGTAACAACAATTAGGTGCATTCTCAAAAGTTTTGACTAAAATGTAAATTTTTTTAATAATCTAGAAAATTATGAAATAACATCCCACTTGGTATACCAACCAGGTTTAATTTGGTCTTGATAGTTGGGTACCATGAGACAAATTGGAAAAAGGGTGCCAATGCTCCTCAAATATGAAATGATATAATTCTTTCATATGAAAGCATAAAGGCACAATTGGGCTGAGAGGAAGAGTTCCTAGGTAGGCACCTTTTGCTGCCGTTTGGGGGTGAACCTTACATAACATGGATTCCCAAGGATAAAGGGAGACCTTGGATGTTTATGTCATTTGAAAAGAACCAAAATTAAATAGTAGGATTTTTCATTCATGTCAGAAATCCATTGTACAAAATAAAATTTTTGATTGACACTAGTTTAGTTTTCATATTTTAAATGCATCCTTTATTCATTGTTTATTTATTTGGATCTTACAGTTGGAGGATAAGAAGTGGTTTAAGATTTGGGTGGTATAAAGAACGAACTTCATACTACCTTTTCATGACCTAATTTCATGCATTTAATGACTTAAACTTCATGCTTTGACTTCATAATTAGCTTGTAATTGCTTAAATAGGTTATTTGGTCACTTTACTGTCATTTAAACTAATTAAGGGTAATTCTATGCAAATATTATGAAGTTTGGTGAATTTGGAACCAATACAATTGTAACTAACAAAGGAAGTCTAGAGTTTTATATCATGACTCGATATGAAAAAGTACGACATGCACCCTCAAGTGCATGACATACACTCATATAGAAGCTACTCCATGTTCTCCTAGTTTTTTACATGATGTGCACTCTCATTTGCACAATGCACACATTTCCAGAAGATGCATCCAAACACAAATCTAACATGCACATTGTGCACTATTCAAGAAAGATGTATGGCACATCAGTAGCAACTCCTTTGGAAATCACCCCATGAATCAATAACCAATCCCCACTATTAGGGACTCAAGATTGGTCCGCACCTACTCAGGCATGACATGTTAGAGGGTTTTGAGCTCGACTTTTAGCAACTGCCAGGATGCATGATGTACATGATCTTGTGCATGACATGTACCACCGTGTAAGTGAAAAATATAAAGGCCAGGAGGATTGTTATTTATAATATCTTTCATTTCATCTATCCAAACTCGTGACAAATAAGGGTAGGTGACTTCATAGGCAAATCCACTCAAGAGAAGGTTGAAAATGAGAAGGAGGCTTTGGATAAAGTTTTCTCTCTATCCAAGATTGGAAATCTTTAAATGCAACTCCATTGTAGAGGATAACCCCTTTGAAATTATTCTACTCATTTGTCACCTTATTTCACTTTGGTTTCTTTTGTTTACTCCTTGTGATGCCTAAATATCTTTGTGCATCACCAATTATTATGGAGAAAATTCTCTTATATTTGGAGCCTAATCGAAACCTATTAGTCATATGATGGAGATCAATTCTTATTAGTTTGAATTTTATCTTTTATTTCTCTCACTATTGTTAAACACTTACGAGAATCAACTGGCACAATATTCTATGCCAAAAAATTCATACCTTATGAGAGGTACACGTTTGGTGGAGGGTAATTAGAGCTTGAATCTCTATTACATAAAAATGAGTAGAGATTCCTACATACTATATTATGATAGACTAGATCTTTCTCCCTTTTCCATTATGAGATTCTAAACCCTACGTGGCTCAAGATTCTTGTCGTACTTTCAATTGTATAATTGAACATGCTTTGATGCATAATTGATAGCTACTAAGTGCAATTGATACCTTGGAGACACTCAATTTGACCCTAATATAGTTTTCAATTATATCATACATCATCACCTTTTCCTTGAATTTTAGTCAAATCCTTGTATAAATTTTAATCCTACTTTTGTTCTAGTGTTGTAGTGCTCTCTCAACTTTCCAACGCCCCATGTTTCATCCAATTTTGAATTAGTAAGAGAGAGTTACACCCATTTGAAGTTTCCCTACTTTAACCTTGATTTCATTCTTTTAATCGGTTTTTGCACCTTCTTGGGCTGAATTTTAGGGCACGATGCCCAATTCGCTCTTTTTTTGGCAATCCAATGCTAGCCTTGATAACCAATCATATGAAGTAATTACAAACATGTCAAACTAGAACCCTTGGATCATGTAGCCATGGATCTAGATCATCATTAGACGTTCCTCCTTTCTCCTTCTACCTTTTGGCTGTGCAACCGTGTACGATGTTGCTTGGTTGACTTGTGCCCCACCTACCCCATCATTGACTCCACCCAATATCACCTTGTTACCTCCAACGGATGCATATTTTCACCTCATTTCACCTCCCCCTTTCTTTTCCCCATTTCCTCTCTCCTGAGCCCTAATTCGCCCCCAACCTTCACCTTCTTCCCCATTCCTCTAGGCAGCTACCTCTAGGCCTCGTTTGGGCATTCCACTTCCTTACCACTCTAATAAGAATTGAGGATAATGACTTGTCCATAGCTTTGAGGAGGTGGCAGACTATCACTTCGAACAAGCTCTAGCTGCCTCCTAGTGCTGCCTTGCCTAGCACCGACGAGCTCCAAACAAATCCGCTGCGGCTACTTGTAAAACTCGCACATGATGGACAAGGGGAAAGAAAGACCATGAGCCCTTGGATTGAGGGAATCCCAGGCATGGGCGGCCAAGATTCCCCAATCTTGAGGCACCTGGGCTTGAGGAGTCCAACATCTGGTGTGCCGGTAGATGACCGTGGGATGAGCTCCAAACAAAGCCGCTGAGTCTACTTGTGTAGCTCATACATGATGGATAAGGGGAAAGGAAGGGTGGAGAGCCCTTGGATTGAGGGAATCCCTAGAATGGGCGACCAAGATTCCCCCAACCTAAGGCACCTGGACCTGAGGAGTCCAACAGCTGGTGCACCGGTAGCTGACCGCCGCAAGCAATAGTCAACACCACTTGATGACTAGTAGCACTGATGAACCACCGACCGATGGAACTGGGTAACACACAGTGTTGAATGCTGAGCAGACACTTGTGATGCTTGTGAGACACTACCGATGATTGTAGGAGCGTCGAGCTGTGGTTCGAAGGCATTGGCAACTCCAGACCAGAGGTCAGTAGCCTGAGGCAACCACCCACAGACCATAATCAATGTCTTCTAGGCCAACTAGATGGTCCCATGTAGCCACAAGCCCAACATCTGGGGGCACCACCTCTAGCCTTTGTGGACTCTCCATAGCCCCTGGATTGGGATCAAATGATCAAGAGTCACTGACTTTGAGGTAATCTTGCATAATTAGTAGTAAATTGATCCTTAAGCCAAATGAGACATGTAATATATGATTTTCGATCTAGAGAATATGATCTACCACACAAAGTTGGTTTCAAGATCTTTTTTTTCTTTCTTATAGTTCAACTGGTGTCCTAAATATGGTGACTTTTGATATGCCTTTGCATGATCTAACCTATTTAATGCCCAGTCTTGACCATTTATGCCTCAAAACTCTAAATTAGCCATATATAAATAACCCTACTCTACCTTTGACTTGATTATTGAATTGGATCATCTTGGTGTAATCCTAATGGCTATCTTTTCCCTAAAATGGTCCTTTTATGTGCATACATGATATCATTTAAACAACTTTGGGACTTATCTTACCTTGTCTTGATGTAACCATTTAATGTAAAAATCAGTAATCTTTATGTTGTTTTGTTACATGTGAAACTAATACCTCATGCTAAGCAGATCACCTTTGACTCTTGATACCCAAAGTACCTATTAGGTGCACTAAATGACTAAGTTAACCTTGTTGGGTTCACATGATGAAATATGATTTTGATGCCAATACCATGTTCTATATTTTTCAAAATAGTAAACTCATCGTGCTTGTAACACTAAATACCAACTTGATCTATCATATGCTCTCAATGCTTCTATGACTTGAAAATATGACCTTGATTGCATGGAATGAATCTAATATGGCCAAGCATTATCTTACAAGAATAGACCATGATAGTACTCCAGCTCTCATTCTCCCTCAATCAACAAATTAGAGCATGTATTTATCTAGTATTACTCATGATGTGGATGTATCACCTAGACCTCAGGTGTTGATGTGACCTTTGAACCATGGTTGATTGATTACATTCACATATGGAACTTTGGACCTAAATCGATATTTTTGAAACCTAGTTCCAGGGGAACATCCACATTACATATCATGTTTATCCTAATCAAACCTAGTGATCTAGGGCACTATGTTGTTTATCTTTACATCCTAGGTTCATGTTGGCTTGGTACTTCTCTAGGGATCTCACTCAATAATCATAACTTGTACTCTACTCGTAAGGTACACTTGATCTCTTGACCCTACTATGATATTGATTTGTTTGTATGTATGCGTGTATGAATGCTTGGCTAGATAATTACCTATTTGAGCTAGTGTTCCCTATGAATACTACTTTCATGTTGACTATAGTATGTTGATAAAACTTGACCACAAAATATAGAAATCCATTATATAACCTTGTGTACCTACCTAAATTCTTAGGGTAAGGGCACAAGTCATGAATGAAATAGGGTTAGCTCATTTGACTTTGGTGTTGAGGTCCCTCATGTAGAAATAGGGAGCATAAGTGCCCCTCACAGACCCTTCCTTGAGAAGTGGTCAAAGGCCTATGATGATATAAGGGATAAGGAAACCTAAAACATGTTTCGTATAAAAGAATGTCGTTAATTGTTCTTGTCTTATTGATACTTATTATTCTTTGTGATGTTTCTAGCCAAGAAACTTTATTACTCATAATCTATGGTTACATGTTTTTCATAATGCACTCAATGCACTCAAATTGATATATTTTGTTTATCGAATTTGTAGTTTCCAAATGAGGATCCACTGCACTCAAGACTCTAAGATCAGAAATGAAATACCAATGGGCTAGTTGAATATATAAATGGTTACATATCTCTTATCTCCATGTTTAGTATCTTATTATCTCTTTAGTTCTATTATATATACATATATATATATATATCTATATCTATATCTATATCTCTTTCTATATCTATATCTATATCTATATCTATATCTATATCTATATCTATATCTATATCTATATCTATCTATATATATTGCCTGTGTGATATGTTTGTGCCATTCGACGTACGAGCATCCAAGTCCACTATCCTTTGGCTATGTATCCATTAGGAGCATTGACTTAGGGTAACAAAAAGTTCTGTGACAAATGGTATTAGATCCATACACATAGGCCTCTATACATGTTTAAGGCATAACACATCTAATAACCCAGGGAGGAATAAAATCCTTTCCTTAAAGCCCAGAGAGTCTTCTAGCATATCATATCTTCTTTAAGGACCACCTAAGCCACCCAAGTAGATGATGATTAGTTATGTTTCTTGTCTCCTCATGCGATCCTTTTTTCGTGACCATTAATCACACAAATTCTCAATTTGGGTAGCTTTGCATGAGAAAAGCTAAAATGCACTTGAAATCATGAAAGTTGATCAAGATGATAATGCCATGATGTGACATTAAATTGAAAACCCTATTTGATGTAATAAAGTACCCTAGAAGGTGTTTCACTCATGTGCAAAGTCTATGAAACCTCAATGTTACTAAATTGGATATTCGTTCTTTCTATGTTTGAGGTAAATTGTTGATATGGTGAGATAAGGTGGAGCTCACGATTTACACCTCATGTTTGATAAGGTCCCTATTGATTAAACCTACATTATCCATACTTTGACCAAAACTCAAACAAATCTAAGCAATAATCACCCTATTGATATGTATCATGCCACATACTCTGATATGACTATGTCTTTGGACCCCGAAATCACCATGTGATGACTTGAATACAAGAGGAATGAAATGAAATTGTGACCTTGATCTCAAAAAAGTCTTGAAGTATGATTTCCCTATTAAAATCTTGATGCTTGACTCGTGATCGTGTGTAGTACGATTCTATAGTTAATACTCGCCCTATTTGGATATGCTTGGTGACTCATAATTAATATGGACTAATGTGCTAGATTAGGGTGAGAGTTGACTTACGACTCCCCTAACCTAGGTCAGAACTCTATTATGACTACCTCTAAATTTTCATATAGTGGATTACTTAGAGTTCATGAAGGTAACTCCTTCCATATGATTTTGATTTCTTGACCTAAGTCTCTAATAGGTCAAATCCATGATGATATCGATACTCAGTCTTGAATTTTAATTAGATGATGATCTTGAAATATGATGGCATTGACTATAGTTAATGGTTAAGTTTCTAGAAAGACCTAGGTCTAGATAATTCATCAACTATGAATACCATGAAAATGAACTTGATATTGATGTCCTGAAATGTTGAATAATACTCAAAATGTTGCCCAAGTGTTCCTCGATTGTTGTATACGGATGAATGATCACCCCTAAGGTCTAATTTGGCATCCAAACCCTAGATGCAAATGTTTAGACCTATGAATTTGATGTCCAAACTTGACCCTTGACATTGACTTATGAAAGCTTGAGTCATGATTATTGATCTTGATTTTGACTTGTCTCCTATAATCACTTTGTTTGGATCAGAGATCACTCTCAATATATGACTAATGACTTTCATGTTCCCAAAACTAGAAATTTTGAAATGAAAATTATGTTGACTCACTCAAAATATGACTAAGGGATAAGCTCTCCGAGCTAGGATGGGACCTTCCGTTGATCTTAAACATGAAATCATGATATTTAAAAATGATGTATGTCTTGAAATTGTTGAAATACAAAAATTATATCATGAATGTATAACCCTACAAAGGCTAGTGTAGAAGCTGGAACCCTAAATGTTGGGATTGAAAGTAATATTGTACTCTTTATGCAAGATCTCTATTTGTTTGACTTAAAAACATGATCTATCCAACTTGGTGATCTCTAGGATGATCTCTCCAAATTTGTGACTCATTTCATGACCTTTCCAAACTTGATGACCAATGTGACGTGCTATGATCTTGATGCTAAATAGCTCACTTTGGAAAATCTTGACGTTGAAAGAATATCAAGTTGATTGTGATATGAAATAGGAAGACTAAAGCTCATTTGATGGCTCAATTTGAATTTGGGGACAAATTTTCTTTTAAGGTGGGGAGGATGTTATAAACTGGATCTTTCTCCTTTTCCATTATGGGATTTTAAACCCTACCCAGGTCAAGATTCTTGTCGTACCTTGAATTATATAATTGAACATGATTCGATGCATAATTGATAGCTACTAAATTCAATTGATACCTTGGTGACACTCAATTTGACCCTAATGTAGTTTTCAATTGTAGCATACATCATCACCTTTCCCTTGAATTTTGGTCATATCCTTGTAGAAATTTGTACCCTAATCTTGTTCTAGTGTTGCAATGCTCTCTCCCACCTTTCCAATGCACCAAGTTTCATCCAATTTTGAGTTAGCCATTTGAGGTTTCCCTGCTTTGACCTTGTTTTTACTCTTTTAATTAGTTTTGCACCTTTGTGGGCCAAAATCTCAGGTGCACAGACCATTTCCCTCTTTCTTTGGCAATCCAATGATATCCTTGATAACCAATCACATGAATTAATTGTAGAGATGTCAAACTAGCACCCTTGGATCATGTAGCTGTGAATCCGGATCATCAGCAGACTGTCCTCCTTTCTCCTTATACCTTTTGTCTATGCATCAGTGTACGATGTTGCCTGGTTGGATCGCACCCACCTACCCCATCCTTGGCTCCACCCAATCTCACCTCATTACCTCCAATCGACACATCTTTTCACCTATTGTCACCCCCTTCTTTTACCTTTATTTTCTCTCTCTCCCGAGCCTTAATTTGCCCCCCCCCCAACCTTCACATTTTCCCCATCCCTCTTGGCATTGCCTAGTTTGGTCATTCTACTTCCTTCCCACTCCAGTAAGAATTAAGGACAATGCCTTGTCCACAACTTTAAGGCGGTGGCAGATGGCCACTTCGAATGAGCTCTAGCTTTCTCCTAGTGCTTCCTTTCCTTGTGGCAATGAGCTCCCAACAAAGACAACACGTTGCTCGTGTAGCTAAAAATGATGGAAAAGGGGAAAGGAAGGGTGATGGGCCCTTGGATTGAGGGCATCCCATGCATGGGCGACCAAGGTTCCCCCGACCTGAGGTACATGGGCTCGAGGAGCTCGACAACTAGTGTGTCGATAGCTGACCACTGCAAGCCATAGTTAACACCACCCAACAACTAGTAGCAGTGAAGAATCACCAATCGACACAATCGGGTGACACATAGTGTTGAACATTGAGTAGAGACTTGGGATACTCATGAGATGATATCAACAATTGTAGGAGTGTCAAGTTGTGGTTCAGAGGCGTTGGCAACCACAGACCATAGGTCGGCATCCTGAGGTAACCACCCACAGACTGGGATCGGTATCTATTCGGATAGCTTGCTGGGCCATGTAGCTGCAACCCCAAGTTTTGGGGGCACCATCTCTAGCATGCGTGGCCTCTCCATAGCCCCTGGATCGAGATCAAACGATCTAGAGTCACTGACTTTGAGGTAATCTTTCATAATTAGTAGTAAATTAGTCCTTAAGCCAAATGAGACATGTAATATATGATTTTTGATCTAGAAAATGTGATGTACCACATAAAATTGGTTTCCAGATCTATTTTTGCTTTTAGTTCCACTGATGTGCTAAAGATGATGACTTTTGATATGCTTTTGCATGATCTAACTATTTAATAACCAATATTACTCATTTATGCCTTAGAACTCTCAATTAGCCATATATCAGTAACCCTACTATACCTTAGACTTGATTAATGGATTGGATCATCTTGGTGTAATCCTAATGGACATCTTTGCCCTAAAAATGGTCCTTTTATGTCGATACATGATATGGTTTGAATAACTTTTTGACTTTAGCTTACCTTGTAACCATTTAATTTTGAAATAAGTAATCTTCATGCTATTTTGTTGCATGTAAACTAAGACCTCATGCTAAGTGGCCCACCTTTGACTCTTGATACCCCAAGTACCTATTACGTCCACTAGATGACTAAGTTGACCTAGTTCAGTTCACATGATGAAATATGATTGTGATGCCAATCCCATGTTCGATGCTGTCTAAAACAATAAAATCATCATGCTTGTAACACTAAATACCAACTTGATCTATCATATGCTCTCAATGCTTCTTTGACTTAAAAATATGACCTTGATTGCATGAAATGAATCTAATATGGCCAAGTATGATCTTACATGAATATACCATGATAATACTCCAACTCTCATGCTCCCTCAGTTAACAAATCAGAGCTTATCTTTATCTAGTATTACTCATGATGTGGGTGTATCACCTAGATGTAAGGTGTTGATGTGACCTTTGAACTATGGTTGATTGATTGCATGCACGTATGGAACTTTGGGCCTAATTTGATATTTTTGAAACCTAGTTCTAGGGGAACACCCACATGACTTATACCATGTTTATCCTAATCAAACCTAGTGATCTAAGACACTATGTTTTTTTATGTTTACATCCTAGGTCCATGCTGGCTTGGGCCTTCTGTAGGGATCTTACTCAAGAATCATAATGTGTACTCTACTTCTAAGGTACACTTAATCTCTTGACCCTACTATGATATTGGCTTGTTTGTATGTATGCTCATATGAATGCTTGGCTAGATATTACTTTTTTAAGCTACTATTCCCTATGAATACTACTTTTACGTTGACTATAGTATGTTGATAAACCTTGAACATAACATATATAAATCCATTATATAACCTTATGTACCTATTTGAATTCTTGGGGTAAGGGAACAAGGCATTAATGAAATAGGGTTAGCTCATTTGACTTTGGTATTTATGTCCCTCATGTAGAAATATGGAGCATAAGTGCCCCTCGCAGAACCTCCCTTGAGAAGTGGTCAAACGTCTATGATGATATAATGCATAAAAAACCTAAAACATATTTTGTATAAAAGAATGTCTTTAAGTGTTCTCATCTTGTTTCTACTTCTTGTTCTTTATGATGTTTCTAGCCAAGAAACTTTTATATTAATCATAAACTGTGGTTACATGTTTTTCATAGCGTACTCAATGCACTCACATTGATATATTTTGTTTATCAATTTTGTAGTTTCCAATCGCTACACTCAAGACTCTAAGATAAAAAATGGAATACCAATGGGTTACTTGAATATAGAAATGGGTACATATCTCTTATATCCATGTATAGTATGTTAATATCTTGTTTTTTATTATTTCCTTTATATATATATATATATATATATAAGTATATATATGTTACCTATGGGATATATTTGTGCCATTATGTGGACGGGCACCCAAGTCCACTCGACTTTGGCTATGTAGCCATTAGGAGTGTAGACTTATGGTAACAAACGATTTTGTGACAAATGTTTGTGGGAGTAATCTAGACACCTGGGAGATTAGTAGGTAAAAGTTGTTAATCGTAATATAATGTGAGATGTAGACAAGACAAAGAATGAAATCTATTTATTGAATTTTTTCATCATGTAACTATTAGGTTCTTAGGTACCAGATCACTTTTGGAATTGATCTTTTAATATATAATTAGCTATAGTTGTAGTTTAATTTAGGACTTAATCAACCATTCATCTTTTCTTAAACAAATTGCATGATTAATTCATATCATTTGACATTGAATTCATTTGTCTCTCTATGAATTCAAACCAAATATATATTATATGAGATCTAAACTATTGTGAGTGGCAAGGATTTGATTTGCTTTCATTACTAATAGCACATTTTGTGTGTCCACATCGACTGTGCATAATGATGAGTAAATAAAGGTGACTTCAGTGATAGAAGTAGAGATAGATCAATCTAGATATGTTTAATATAACATGGGACATGGGATACAGGTGGATAGCTTTCAAGACAAATTGCATCAAGATAGTGAATATTATAAGGGAAGTGGTCATTTTCCAACTTTTCCAATGTGGAGAGCACACATAAAGATGCATTGATCATGGATTGGAATGTGAACTTTGTCCTCATCAACACGAGTCAAAACTTGACTATAGATATAACTACTATGCTTCTCCAATGAAAATGAATATGGGTAAATTTTACTTGGACCTCCCTTAGGGTTTGGTGACCTAGGTAATCCATGTAATTATAGTAGTATTACCAATTTTATTTATAATTTCCATGTTGATTTTATTTTAGTTGTGTACATTGAACCAACATGAGAAGAGTGGGTAAATTTTTAGTCTCATAGAATTCTAAAAAAAGGGTCTAGAATGATAATATTAATATATAATATGATTCATTTTTTTTCATTAGGTATTTAAATGTAAGAACATCAAATAAAATTTAGTGAATATGTTTATGGTCAATAAATGATGAAATACTCAGAATATTTTTATTTTAGCATATGAAACACAATATGAATTGCAAGATTAGACTAACACATATGATGCATGATATAATGAGAATGAATAATCATATGTGGTATTTTACCCTAATTTTACTAATGCATTTAATATTTGGTCAAACACATATGTAGTGGAATGGATTTCTATGTTTAGAGAAGTGATCCAAATATGAAACATGACACCATAACATAACTCCATGAAAAACAAGTAAAGATAATAAAAACCTAATGATAGAAATTAAACCTAATATGGAGATAATTAGGATAAATGATGAGAATATAATGGTGTGCATGTGAACTTGTCTTAATCAACATTTGACCGAGGTATGTATGACATCATGAATGCCAACTACATTATCTCCATTCAAAGTATGCTTTACATGTTAGTTGACCTACTATATGGTATAGTTGTATTATATGATTATAAAATATTTATAATATGATATTGGATGAAATTAGGTCTAGTACGTTACCTTTATTGATTTTCTCTATATATACATGAAACATAATATATCTAATATGTTACATAAAACCACCAAGCTCTTTGGTAGTACAATGCTTGAAAGTATCAAACCTTTTTAGTAGGAGATCACATTGTACATATGATCTAACTCTTTGATAAGAGATAATAAATCCTATGATCTCAAAATATATAACAGTCTAGATAATGCATTTAATTATCTCTATGTTGAAAAATGCATGTATATACTATGCTAATACACTTCAAATATGTGTTCATTTTTGATTGTGTACATATAAGTTACATAATGTACATGTTAGTTGTTGAGAATATTTATTGTAATATGATTCTAGATGATCATTCATGTCTATCTCTTCCGCATTACTCTCTGATATGATTGATATATTTTTTCAAACCCTCTTGGGCCCTTGACATTTTGGGGAAAATATTGGGGATGTTTTAGGTATTGTAAAAGTATGAACAATAGAAAAGAATAAAAATTGCTCATCACACAATCCAAACACTATTATAGTGTTGAAGTTCAACACTATAGTTAGATTAATTTTATTTTAGAGACTAGATCTAACCTACATCTGGGTCATAACCTGGATATCTGATATCTAGGTTTAGTAGTGCATGTTTAATAACACATCCTAAAGTGCCAATTATCTCATATACTATACGGTATGAGGCATTGCATTAAATGCTGAATGAAATGCATAAAAGAAAGAACAACCCTATAAATGTGATGTGGATGTGTTTAGGACATCAACAATAGAATATAACACGTTCTTACCCTTTCATCTAGTTGGCATGTCACTATACTCTCTACTATGTTTGGGGAACTCAATTTTCTGGTTTGGCTTTTTTTCCACTCGGCTTGAGACACAATAGTTTTTCCTAAGGCATGTTTTATTAGTGAAAAGTTCATATCATTTTACTAAGTAAAAATGAAAATGTGTTCCCTCACATAGGAAAGTGGGAATTAATAAAACCCATGAGAAAGAGGGTGACCTATGTATACAAAAGTGAGTACTTCTAGATTAGATATCTAATGCCTTATTTTTATAGATGATAGAAAATACTTATGAAGATAGAGTGTGTTACTCATGTTTGAATTTTAATGGTAGGAGTCAAGTTATGATGATGTAATCTTGAATTTAGATGATTTACGATTAATTTGAGGATTCTAGATAAGTTTTGTTGATGAAAGTACATAGAGTAATTTAAATAGAGATAACCTACCTAAGATCAAGAAAAAAATGAACATGAACCTCCATTTCTTTAAGAAAGGATGACATTCAGTGCTATGATTATCTATAGGGTTAACTTTAGAGAGAGTGAGACCCATATGGTAAAGGTCAGATAACCTAACCTTTAAGATATTAGAAGTATGTGATATGATATGTACCAAACTAGAATAGTCCTAAGTAGTCAAGATGATTTTCTTTATGTTTTTTATAATAGTTTAAAGAACCCTAGACGTTAGGAGAATACAAAATACTAGATTATATAAAGGTTTCCTATATAAATAGGTGAATCTATATGTGGCAACTTGCGATATAGGTGAGGGAAAGATAGTTCCAAGATAAAAAGAGGCAATAATGTTAATAAGACGTGAAGCCTCATGCTTGGGTTGGTGGTTACCTATAGGAATCTAGTTGTTGTATATAACAGACATACAAAGTTAGGTAAGCATTTATCTTATGAAAGACTTATGAAGATAAGTCATATAATATTTTGGCTTAATTAAAAGTGGAAAGATGTTTTGAAGCTGACCAACAATGGCATGAAATAGTCATGATAACCATAGACTAGAGAAGGATGATAGAGTTTTTACATAGAGGACACTCATAGGGTTGTGTAGATGATAGAGGCTGAGCATGACACTACCTTCAGGGTAAGTTCTAGGAGAATTGATAAATGCATATTCATCCTAGTTTAGTTGATTTTTTTAGCTTAGTTTTACATTCATATTCCTCATTTTACTTTAGAATTAGCTTCAATTTAGTTTTCTTAAGTATTATGCTAATATGTGAGACTTTGACATAAACCAATGATTCGTGGAAGGTTTGAGTTTCTTTCTCTACACATTAGTTTAGGAACGATGGTCCCTTTGATCGAAGTACACAAAAGATTATACTACCTATAAATTCTTTAAGCTGCATTCTATATACATCTATATAGGAATGATTGTCTTGATTATTTATTTATGGTTCATCATCACACACCCTTATCCTCAAACCAATGACCTACTAGGGGATTTACTTCATCAATATTTTCGATTGGTTTACATCCTTGTCAACCAATAAAGTCACCTACCGATGAACCCATTGTAGTCACCTATCGATGGAATCCTAGGCCAAAAATTGATGAGACAAAGATCGAGGAACACCATGTGATTTCCCATCAATGAAAATTCTATGAAATCATCTACTGATAAAACCATATAGTCAACTACATGTGAGAATGATGAACTCATCTACCAATGTGAATGATGCGCACATCAGTCGTCTGGATTCTTACATTCATTAACTAATGATACATATGTGATTCCAACTAATGATGGTTCTACATGTGAGGCACCGATGAGAATTTAGGACATTGCGAACTGTTCATCTTCCTCATGCATCCGTCTCCACATTTATGCATGTAACATCATTACTCTAGCTGCTGGTAGGGTCACCCTAAACTAAATGCCTAAAAACATAAGATCTTGTCTACATGTAAAGGATCATTACCATGACATTGTCGGGCTACCAAACTCCATACTCAACAACTATATCTCTTTTCCATCGGTTGATCACCCACATCAATTGGAAATGCCTCCAGCTCCTTAAAGGCTTTAAGGTCCTGACCCCAAAAGAGGACGTCTGAAGACACCCCAAACTCCATCAATTGATGACCTATGCCATCGCCGATCAACCTAATTTTCCCTTATTGGCAAAAGACCAAACCATGAAGAAGGGAATATGACAACCATCCAAACCACCCCAAATAATTTATAGGGTGTACCTTGATACTCTGTTGACTGCCCTCATCCCCAAACTTGAATACAAGCATCCACACGCCATAATCGTGCTTCCATCTTCTACTATGACCATGCCTTTCTTCCTCCTTTTCCTTGTTAATATTTTAAAAGTTATCATGAGTAAGTAGTCATCTCTATAGGGTGCAGATAGTAGCTTCATTTCTCATTTGTACACCTTTCTAATGCATCCTTGTCTCTATGAATACTATTACATTTTGAATATTTTGTTTATTATCTTTCTTATGTGTTTGGTTGACATATGTGCATGTTTATCGGGATTTGGGTGCATAGAACTTCAACCCTAACCCAAGGATATCAATTACATTATTTATAAACCCTTATGGAGAAGTATAAATAAGGTCTTCTAGGTTGATGGTGCATGATCTCTAGGTAATGTGAAATTTAGCTTAGAGTAATATCTGTCTAGTTATAATCCTAACTTTGAGAGGATGGATTTATTTGACCTCAATGCTATATATTCATGATTGTTTGTGATTTCGTTAGATTTGTGAATGTTAGATAGCGGTGGTGAAATCCACTTACCTAGTATATCTATACATTGGTAAAACTAGAACTTTAAGCCACTTTTTTCTATTTACAATCTTAGCTTAAGAACCAAATCCAACTTTTGTATTAAATACTAGTTCTTTCTTGTCTACTTCTACTAGTTAGAAAGGTCTTCCTTTGAGTTTGATCCTAACTATACTGGGATAAAACCCGTCCACATACGGGTGGTATATATATATATATATATATATATATATATATATATATATATATATATGGTAATGATCCAGTGAGAATCATATATATATATATATATATATATATATATATATATATATATATATATATATATATATATGGTAATGATCCAGTGAGAATCATCCTATGGTTAGAGCATGAGAGGCATTTGAACAAATAAAAATGTATAGCTGTTTGTTAAAATCCAACTGTATAGATGGGAAAAGCATCAATTCATTTATCTTCCCACAAAAAATCATTACAACTAGAAATTGTTTACATGTCCATATGTACAATATATGCTTTTTACATCCAACGGTCAGCCTAAAATTCAATGCAGAGCATTGAAAAGTTATCTTTTATTGTGAATGCTATACAAATCGGGTGATGATGAAATTTTGTATAACAACACATATTAAGCTATACTTTTAATCTATACGTGGATTATGAAAAGTTGGTCTCTTTGGATAGTTATTCAAATGTCTCTCATGCTGTCACAAAGATATGCTTCTCACTGGATCGTTATCCTCTATATATAAATATAAATAAAAATATATATAAATATAAATATAAATAAATAAACATATATATATATATATGAATTTGTTTGCTCTAAAATAAAATATATGTATGTATGCATATAGGATTTGAACTCATGACCTCAAGTACACCAACAAACATGTTAGCTACTGCACCGAGTCTAGCTATATATATATATATATATATATATATATATATATATATATATATATATATATATATATATATGTGGAAACTATGAATTTCAGCCCGGGTGAACTTGAGAGTACAAAATCTCTACATGAGGAACTTTAGTTGGGATGGGTAAATTTGATTTATATTTGACGACTCACTTTTATAAGTTTGTCTAAGAACAAGCGTAGTATATGTTTGTAATCTAAGTCAAGATGTGATTTGTAGATATGACATGATGGATACTCTAGTGATTATTTTTTATAACTATGTTTTCATTGATGATGGTTAACCATATACAAGATCAATGATTATAATGATAATATAGTTGGTTGATTGTGATGAAATTACATTAAAATGTCACAACAATGTGGACGCAAATCATGTCATATTAAATAGATATAAAATATGAGGTTTCAACCTTTGTGCTCAATAAAGATGGTGAATGTTGCTGAATAAGTAGCACAATAAAATGATGAAGATATCTTAATATGATATAGATAGATAAAGTGTGTTAAACATAAATAACTCTCTCCAAAAATAATAAAGTATATGTAGAAAACCTCTATTCTTTTGTAAAATGTGGATATAAATCCTAAAATATTAATATGGCATGACATAAACCTAACCTTATAAATCCTTGGTTCATCCTCCTAGGAGAGAGAGAGAGATATAATTTGTGAATATATTGCATCTAAAGTGGTACCCTGCATGGTGTTGAAGATAGTTTAGTATTCCTTGGAGTAAAAAGAAGGATAAAATTTGAGGAAGAAATTTTCTTTAAGGTGTATAGGATGTGATGGAGTGGGTGTATTCCTAATTGGATTTTTGATTTCATGTTATTTAGATTTGAAATACCAAATTCTGTTCCATTATATATATGCATGGTGATATTGTCATCTTGTTTACTTTTATGTGCTTTTTAAATCAAATATGTATTTTAGTAATTCACAGGTTATAATGACTTATTATTACGTCCATCAAGTAAAATTTGATTATATATATGCATCCCATTTAGTTTGACAAAGTTTGGAATTCGTTTGATAACAATATCATGGTAATATACAATAGATAAGTACCATATTGGAATTGTTTATTGACTGGTCAAGAAAATTAGTCTTGGCTCCAAAATTTAACAAAATATGGATCAAGTTATGAATAGTTATCATCAAATTTTCATAATGTTTGGATGTTCCTAGTACAGATTATTGGGATATGAAGTTTATGAAATTATATGCTTTGATTTAACTGGTGTAGTAACGTTTTTATCTTTGACCTAGTTTTTAATCAATCAGTTTCATGCACCATTGAGGGGGGGGGTGAAGTGATGCATCCAGGCTTCATCTCAGCCGCAAATGAGGATTTAGAACAATCAAACTTTCTTCTTCTACCCAGTCATGGGTAGGACTACCACTTTATTCCCATTTGGACTAGCACAGATATCATGGTTTCATACCAGTTTCCATCTGAATAGTTGATCTCCACTCGACAACTTGAGTAGACTGACCACTCAGTTGATATTGGTGAGTGAGAATGAGGGAGATTGGACTAACACATCTTTTCCCTTCTCCACCATTGTTTACATGTAGTAAGAGGGAGAACGACAAGGGGAAAGGGCGGTTGATGGATGGATCTGGAAAAGCAAATATCAAGTAAGTAGCCAAACAAATGAAACGCGAGAGTCATCATGCTTTCTAGTGGTGTTTGGTTAGCCGCCAATTTATTCTTTATCGAAGAATAAGATGATGTCTAGGGGTTGGATAGAGTGTATCCAACGTGTTTTGAAGATGCACACAAGTTCAAGGAGGCGTTGCTAAGATTTTAGAAGCTTCAGACCCGAGCTGGGTTGAGAGGAGGCATTTTGCCCCCTTTTCCTCTGCGATGGCAACAACCTACTGTGACGACCTCTAGGGGCACTGAGCAGAGGAGCCAAAGGCGCACACGTGAGAAGTCAAAGTGAGCTAGAAAGAGTGTTTACGCGATTGTTTATGGAAGAACTTAGCGAGGAGGAACTCGATGCTGCCAGTCACATGCCGCTGAAGAAACCTCACGAAGGCTGCCACACAACGGAGAACAAAGAAGAATGCATCGAGCGGGAGATTGGATATGAGAGACTGAGATGGGGAGCCCAGCCAAACCCAGCTTACTTGGCGATCTATTGATTGGACAGGTCATTTCACCCAGTTCACCTTGGGCCACGAACGACTGGGGATGCACCCATCTGCAAGCGATGTGCCAGAAGTTTCTTGAACCTAATGGTTGCAGGTATCCACAAAATGTTATATACTTATATTTTTCTATAATTCAAATTTATCAGCCACATTATCAGAAAATTATAGACAAACTATAAGTATTCTCGTATAAAATCTATAACAGAGAAGAACCTGCTATTATGAGTTCAAATTATGTTTTCACAGATATGTAAAATGCACATTTTAGGCGTATAGTAATTTTTTTTCAAATATCCTAGAAACATGTAGTAACATATTAATCGTCCACATAAATCATGAATTCGGGAATAATACTGTTGATACATAAAACTATGTGTTTTTAATATAGCTAATCGGATCTAATAATAACGAAGAAAATATAGTAATTATATATGGTCAATAGATGACGATTCTTAGTAATATCTTCATAATGACATATGGAACATAATTGGGTCTTATGTCATCCTTTTGAGACATCATTCTTATTAATAAATCTTTTTGTTAAAAATTCTCTTGTAATATAGTGCCAAATCATATATCATATAGAAAGGTTTGTGTAATTACTTGATGTGTAGTCATCATTATTGTGCGAACCTTAACCACTTCAAATCATTGTAGATGATCTTGCAATATAAACATGTTGATGCTTGATATATGCGGGTTGTGTGGCGAGCCGATGTATAGGTTGAACTATTATCTAGAAGATCAAATATAGTTGTAGCATGCGCATATGTAAAAGTTTATTGTTAAATTATCTATATAAAAGTCGTAAAAATTTATTTTGTAATGATATATCGAATGGTATGCTTTTCTATGTTTGGATTGTGTTATATTCACATATATATACTACATCTGCTTTGGCATATGTATGTTCACTTTTAACTTCCTCCGATTGTGTTCTCTTGTCTTAGTGTCAGATGTATGCCATTGCTATTCTCACTCAACTGCAATTTCAATTTAGATATCACACGCTTGGTCAAGGTTTTGAAAAACTGGGGGATTACACTACTACATATAAAGTTCAATATATATCAATAAAATAACTAACAACTAAGAAATTCATTGAACTTGATTCATAGCTTTATCTAGTTATAATCAATTATCTGAGATAGTTATTTGACATATTTACATTATTTTTTTATTTCCTCTGTGGAATTAATACCTTGTACATACTAGAGCATAAGATAGGAAAACACCACATGAGAAAGAATTAGTACAATGATGGTTCTTGAATGATCACTCCCAACTCACCTGACTAGAGGTTGAGTTTCCCTACGTCATAAAATGGCATTGATTTTGCTAATTGGAAATATGAAGCCCTAGACTATGTATTTGTATTGTACTCGAGTTTGATAACTATCATTTTATGATGTGATTTTTTTTAATCAAGGAATGAGCCTCATTTTCCACCTAGTCCTATTTATAATAAATATAATACATGCGATAACTTGCTTGCTAGAATCTTGTCTTGAAGACTATATCTCTGGTATAAGAAAAAGTCTAGAGTGAAATATACTTATTATGAGATAACGCCAAACTTATAAAACCTTATTAACACATGAAAACACTATAGATACATATCTCATTTCTTATTATGATTCTAAGTCACTATGTTTTTACTCCTTAACTCTTGTAGACTTGCTTGAAATCCTAAGAAATCATCCTCGTAGTCCTTGCTCATTAAATCAAGATATACTTAATACACCTTTAAGAGAAATCCATAGAAATATACGATTATTCTTCCTCATTATTCAAGGAGTGTGATAATCTATTTTCTTAATATGAATATGTTATCTTTATATCATGCATTATTCGAATTAAAATTTTGGGTCTAAAATTGTTTGTTTCTTTTATCCTTCCTCTTTGACATATCCAATTGACAATTTTCATGCATTATAATGTTGCATATTGGTTATTTAAGGAAAGTATGGAGGACTTCAACTTTCAATTGCATTCTAGTTAGAAAAATTATTCTTTCACGACTCTGCACTTTGAACAATAACATTGACCCACTATCGACATGTCATCCACATAGAGTAGAAGAATAATGAACTTGTCATTGAGAAACCTCCCAATGTCAACACATGAATTTGCACTTGTATTGTGACACTCATAACTCTACATGAAAGAATGAAACTTATTGTACCACTTCATGGGAGATTGTTTCAAACCATACAAACTCTTCTTTGACCTGTAGAGTAAGTGCTCTTTCTCCTTGACCTGAAATGTTTCGATCTGATCCATGTAGATCTCCTCAACTTGGTCACCATGAAGAAACACTGTCTTCACATCCATATGCTAACACTCCAAATCTAGGCTAGGAACCATGCATAGAACTAATATGATACATATTCACAATAGTAGAAAACATCTCATCAAAATCCACCCGTCTTAGACTAAAGCCCTTCACTAGTTTGGCTTTATATATGATACCCTTGCTGGTGTCGTCACTCTTCACCCAGAAGACCCATTTGTTCTTTAGTACTTTCCAATCCTCGGGAAGTGACAGAAGATCATATATATCATTCTTATGCAAAACAAGACATCTCCTTGTACATCACCTGATGCCACTGTGCTATATACCTATGAGTCTGTGCTTCCTGAAAAGTCGTTGGTTCCCCCTGATAAGTAAGTAGAATATACAAGATGTCGGATATCTGGATTAAGGATGACAAACTCTAACAGAATCCTCAACTACTACTCTTAGGACTCTACCTAGAGATAATGTTTCTCCCCCTTCCCTAAAGTCTCTAACTATGAATTTTAATTACTCAACTAGACATCTAGAACATGACCACTTGATGTGCAATCACTCTGATGATCAACATGATCATGCTTCTCTTCTTCATCTTATGTAAATAAGCATGTGAAGAAGATCAAGCATCCTCATACTCATCATTAGAAGATTTTTCACCTTATCCTATAACATCTACACCATCACTCTCAGTATCTATCATTGTGTGACTCTCATAGAATATCATATATGTTGGTAAGGTATGTCATGAGAGCCAATCAAATGATGATTGACATGGCATAAACCATAAAGGATTTGACTAATTCATATAAAGGAAAGCTTCCAATTCATTATGTTTCACCCAGTTATGATATAATGAGGAAATATTATGAATGTCTAAAGAATGACAATGATCAATGGCATATGTATTCAAGTACATGACTGGATGAGATGATACTGATGTTAAGAGTGTGTACATTCTTATGATGTCCCTAGTTGGTTGTTATTGTGGAAGGTAGATAGACACCAATAACACATAAAACTAGAGTGTGGGTTGTTTGATGACATAATCTCATAAGTTATGATATGGCAATATCAAACCAAGCACACATATACATGTTAGAGAAAAATGTATCGAACATACCCATGTTGAGAGTGATACATAGATACCATCATTGTTGGTCATAGTCATCTCACATAGTGAAGGTGGTGATTGTGATTCTTAGATCTAAAATCAATGCACTAGTCACATGTCATTGAGTACACTTTGACATCATATTACAATGGTTTCATCTCAGAGCAAAGAGATAAGAAACATGTAATATACCGACTAATAGAAAAGTGTTGCTAACCCACTGGATTAAGCACTTGCACAGTAGAAACATGTTGGACATGTTTGGATCACTAAGAATATGATTTGTGGGTGATTGTCCCTAAGTGAAAGTAGGGGTCTATTAGTAAGGTATGCCCAGAGTGCCAATCATATGATGATGACATAAACCATAATGGATTTCATTAATACATATAAAGGAAAGCTTCCAATTCATTCTATTTCACTCAACTATGAGATAATGATGAAATATTATGAATCTCTAAAGAATGACAACACTCAATGACGTAAGTCTTCAAGTACGCAGCTTGGAAGATGAGATCATACAGATGTTAAGAGTGTGTACATTTATTATTATGTCCCTATTCAGTTGTTACTATGGAAGGTAGATAGACACCAATAACACATAAGACTAGAGTGTGGGTTGGTTGATGACAAAATCTCATTAGTCATGATATGGAAATATCAAACCAAGCACACAAATACATGCTAAGGAACAATGTATCAAACAGACCCACCTTTAGAGGGATACATGGAAACCATCATTGGTTGGTCATAGTCATCTCTCATAGTGAAGGTGGTGATTGTGTTTCTTAGACCTAAAATCACCACACTTGTCAAATGTCATTGGGTATGCTTTGGCATCATCAAACACAGTTCTAAAACATGGGGGATAGACTGTGAGTGATAGATATGGGATTTGCTCATCCTAATGGAGTTTGATATCCTGGCCACTTGATAAATGAGACTGAGATATGCATGCACATGCACATGTGAATCAATATATGATATTGAGGTCGTAGTATCTCAGAAAATTATTTATTGGTTCAAGAAACACGAGATGAACATTGAGAGGATGATGTGTCCATGCTTCGAGTTCACTTTGGATATCAGAGACAAAGGAATTATGCAATCACTGCAACACCTTACATAAATTGTAGGTTGAAGTTATTCTCCAACTTTCCATTCACTTGGGTAGCACTGATGTGAGACTAGGAACCACTCTTTACTTGTAATGCCATAAGCTAGTTATGAACATTCACTACCAAAATCATATGGGACCTCTAGGATCACACACAAAAGAACTCATCTAGAAGAGGAGTTTATCTTGAATGATGATTGGATGGATTACTAAAGTGTTTAGGTATTCAATTCGCGCAACATATCAACTGATTAGCTGACTAGTCTGCCAAACGACCATCTCATTGAGTGAGATGGCCGTTTGGGCAGCCAGACGGGCATCTCAAGTGTTGAGACAACTACTTGGTTTGTCAGGTTAATCAACATTCAAACTGGCTAAGTTCTACCCTTGAATCGACTGGTTTAATGTGGTTGAACCTACCTACTCATCTCAGACTAACCAGACGACCGTCTGGGTGAGAGATATGTGTGTATCGCCTAGGTGAGATGGCTTGGTTGGGCCGAACGAACATTCTGGATGTTTCCTGAATAGTTTTGATTGCACATTACTTGTGATGTAAGGAATTAGTATTTGATATTAATTTGAATTGAAATTTCCAAATTTGTGTGGGATTGGGAAACTTCCAAATGGTCATTTGGTAGTCTGAGACGACCGTATCATGTGACTAGATGGTCATCTCTTGGTTCGTAAGTTGTGAAAATTCAAGATCTTTCGATCCCTTCCACTCCCACGCAATCTGTACTAACTGGGAACCTTGGCCCAAACCCTTCCTACAAATAGAGGGGTACTGGGGGCTTCTAGAACACAAAATAAACAATTGAGAATTAGTTCCTATGATAATTGTTGTCCTCTCTAGTTGTGGTAATCGAGAGAGCCCAAGAAAGTCCTACTAGACAAGGGAGGGATAGCAAGGGAGATAACAACTGAGATCGTTGTTGGTGGGAGAGCAACTTGGTGACTAGTACACCAATAGAGGGACAACTCCTTCTTGTCTGTTCTAGTTGAACGACATGAGTTCTAGTTGGTCAGTGTGGATTACTCTAGAGGCAGAAGACCTTTGGCTACTGCTCAGAGAGCAAAGTCAGCTTACAGTCTGTGGGAGACTACATGAGCACTGTAGAAGTTGTTCATGTTCATTGTTCGTGGTGAAGACCAGGAGATGCACAACCAACGTCCAAGGGCAACTTGTTCATAGTTGCATTGAAATGAGTTTTTGTCACTGGACTTGCTCTAGGACCAGGTATAACTTGCTAAACCATCCTTCCTATTTCATAGTAGTTGATGTGATCTTGTTATTATGAGAATATAGATAGATAATTTTTTTATTTCCACTACTATACTCTGTGCCCATATTTCTCAACAATGGTATCAGAGCCACATCAAGTTATTATGATTTAGGATAATCGATATGATTGAACTTTTGGCTTTATCATTTATTTATTGCATAGGATGCAAATGTTTAAAATGTTCTCATATGCGTATCTGATAATAGACCACATAATTCCAAACTAATATATATACATACATACATATATATATATATATATATATATATATATATATCTGTATACATACATACATACACACACACACACACACACACATATATATATATATATATATATATATATATATATATATATGCAATTTACACACGTCACCCTAAAAGCGGTCTTGATGGTGGATGTGTATCGTGGTTATGTCCTAAACCTTATATCTGTGTGTGGATAGATGGTTTGGTTTATCATGTTTATCTCAGTCTACGTACCAAGCTTGTACCTCTCTCTTTCCAATATAAAGTTAATTCTTTCCTACCTTTGCTCCCATCAAATATAACTCGAGATTTCTCTTTACAATGTAATAAAGTAGAAATAGGATAGTTTTTCTTTATCTTGCATCGACGAAGAAGATGATCATCACCGGATGATACGAAAACTTCGTGAGCTGAGCCGACCGTCTAGAGGATTATGGAGGACAAAATGACTGATTTAGATGATTTCTAGGTGTGCACAACTGACCATTTGGAAGGAGTCCAAATATTGGTTGGTCAGGACATAAGACGATCGTTTGAGAAGACCAACCGACCGACCAAGAGGTGAGACGATCAGTTTAAGGGTTGAATCGATCTACCCGGATTGTCAAACACAAATCTACACCAACAATAGGTTCATATATATGATGTGATGATTGACCTAGGTGGTAGTAATTCCTTATGGCTCCAAGGAATTACAAGTAGAAATGTCCCTAACCATCACTTTTTTTTGTTTTATAATGCATGTTTACGTTGTGGGATATATCATGTATATGATATGTACTATATATGTGGTGATTGGGTAGTATATGTATATATATGACATATATAAAAACCCTAAATTAAACATATTCAATCTAAGATGCTTTCCAATAGCAATACACATGAAAAACTTGTTCGACTAAGCGTAGGTTATGCCTTTGCATGGTGTTCCATCTACCTTGTAGAAGTGTGATGGTAATAATGTAGGTTCCACCTTGGTGGGGTGCATTATTATCACATTGACTATTGTGTTAGGCTTAACTGGTGATTCTCAGAGTGTCTGGGCCCAGAAGCTTGTAGATGATCATGACAAGGAGTTATGCATATCATCTGTCAAGAATTGCATATGATGCAATTGGAAAAAGTTGCCTACCTTAGTAATTAACTATGTTTTGTGGTGTTGATCATGCCATAGTTGAATTATGTTGGATCTCACTCATTAGAAAATTGATTCACTACAATTTCCCGAATTGATACTTGAGTGTTGTCAATTTGAATAAAATAATGAGAACAATAATTAATTAAAGACCTAATTATTATTGTCCAAACTTAATCAAATCAATTCAAAATGAGTTTTTTGGATAAAATTGCAAATTCTTTTGTCGAACCAAATGGAAACAAACAACAATCACTTTTCTCTATGATTGGTCCTTGAGAAGAACAAACTCATGAGGAGCAGCTTCCATGATTGGTTCAGGACATTGAGAATTGCTCTCACGCAAGAGCGCAAGATCTATCTTCTGGAAACTAGAGGAACCACCTCAAAATGCACCAAGGGCTGACAAGGATGCTTAAATGAAGTATACTGAAGACACTGTGGATGTCAAGTGTGTGATGCTATGCTCCATGAACTATGAGTTGTGGAAGCAACATGAGAACATGAATGTGACTGAGATGGATAGACATCTCATGGACGTGTTCCAATATTAGGCAAGGCAGGAGAGATACGATGTCTCCAAGGCGCTGCTCAATTGCAGCATGGCAGAAGGAGATCCAGTAGTCCTCATGTACTCAAACTCATTGGGTATGTGGAGAACCTAGTTATACTGAGATTCCCCTTAGGTTAAGAGTTGGCCACTGATGTGATTCTACAGTCCCTCCTATAGTCATATAGTCAGTTTGTCTTGAACTACAACATGAACGACTTTGACAAGCCATTGATAGAGTTGTTGGGCATGTTGACAATAACTGAGATACAAATGAAGAAAGACAAGACCAAGTTTGTGATTATGATCAACAATACAAAGAGGAAGTCTAAAGGTAAAGGCAAACCTAAGAAGGGTTCTAAACCTATCCAGAAGCCCAAGTCTTCAGATCTCAAAGAAAAAGGTGGAGTAAAGAAAGTAAGAGACATTTGTCAGCATTTTCACCAACCCAGACATTGGAAAAAAAATCGCCCACTCTGGTTAGAGGAACTAAAGAAGAAAAAGGAAGGCACTGGGGCCTCCACTTTAGGTATAAAAATTATAAGATAAATTTGATTACTTCTTCATATTGGTATACAATACCAAATGGAGAACAAACATAATTTGATGTACATGATCTAACAAGAAGTAAAGGCCTTCATGGAAGGATAAAGATGGACAAGGTGGAGCAAGAGTTGTGGAACCCATAATCTACATTTAAATTTATCTTAGCCCAAAGGGCATGTAATAGAGTTGGTGGAAATACTATTTCACCATGCAAGTAGAATAGAAACATTTACTTTAAAGCATCTTGTATGACAAGGATGATAAATCAATAAATTATAATTTTGATGTTTCTAGTTAAAAAATATGATCTTGCATGTTAATATCCCTAGACATCTTGCAATATTTACGTGAAATGATCCAAAGATAAATGTTTATAATGTTTATACCAAAGGATTATAATTGATAACTCAAAACTATCATTAACGTTAATCATCTTATACGGATACAAGAAATGCATGTCTAGAATACATATTGATGTTGATCTGGATTCCTTGGGCTACCGAACCTAAGGAAATATGCAAGTCTTATTTACGCACAATATGACATAACATCCTTCACTAGATTCAGTGGGAGGATAAGCTTTCATTAGACCTCATACATATGACACATGGAGATCTTATCAATAAATTCTATAGATAATTTCTCATACCTCATTTGATTTACTGGTGATATGATGATATCTACTCCGTAAAGTAGAAACATAAATCTCTTGAAGTGTTAAAGGAGATTATAAATGAAGTATAACTTTGATTGAAGTATTAAGAAACTATGATGAGATTAAATGTTGAAATACTTTACATTGATGCCTTGACTACCTTCAAGAATAACTGTGATAATATATCACAAGTCAAATCCATATGAACATGAGGATCTATCAGAATTAAGGAATTATACCATGATGAGTCATTATATAATTACCAATTAATCAAGTCTTCTTATATCCTCATAAATATATACCGATCACTAAATAACGTACCTTCTAGTGAGTGATAGGTATATATTTATAAGGATATAAGAAGACTTGATTATAAATATCAGACACACTAAATATTGTACCTTCTGAAGAGGGAAATGTGTTTTGGTGACAAAAAAATGTACCTTCTGAATGGTTTACTTTACATCATATATGATATGATCTGGGAATGTCCCAATATGTCTAAAGGATTGAAACCTACATTGAGAAAGTAGTTTCTTGAAAGGGTTTATCCGCAAACCACAATTTTTGAACACTACTTATCTCAATCTAGTAACAAAGTGTTTGTTGGTAGGATAACGAGATTCTTAAATAATCAATGAGAGTAAGAGTAAAACTCAAAATGTTTGAGGTCAACAATTAGGTACAATGAGAACTAAGAGAATCACAAGTTGTTGTGGAATATCAAGTTCATCATATGACATAGAACGAAATAGTTCTAGTAGAACATGTCTGAGATTGGAGGATTGTGAATCCAATAACTAAGACAGGTTGTTCATAAAAGAATGAGCCAATTAATCAACTAGAAGCTATAAGTACCATGATCTGAGTAATGGCTCAAAACCATTATGGGATCCATGTAAGCTAACAAGGTAGGACCTTGATAGTTCCACATAAAGGGGTAATACCTAAAGGGTGCATTAGGGTCTTGTGGTAAAGACCTACATGGATAACATAAAGGGACAAATTGGTTGATTTTTTTTAAAAAATCAATTCAAAATGTTGAACGTGGTAATAATTTCATTACCAATAGTCATGCTTGTTGTTGTACTTAAGATGAACTATGAGATTTAGCATTTGAAGATAGAAATCAGATTCCTTACAAGGAAGATTTGAGAGGATGTGTACGTGATGCAACCTAAAAAGTTTTTATAACTTAAAGAATGCAAATTAAGTCTATAAACTACAGAGTTCAATCTAGGATTGAAACAAGCATCTCAGAGATGAGATATGTTGACTGGATAAGATAGTCAAAGAATTTGACTTGAATCAAGACAAACGATGAAATATGTGTTTATAAAAGATTTAGTGGGGGCATAAGTGAATATTACACATGTGATGAGGAATAATAACTCAATATTGTGAATATTGAGAGATGGCATGAAAAACACTTCAAAATAATAAAGGATTAAGTGAAACATCTTATGAGATAAGGATCAAGATCTATAGAGATAGTTCTTGAAAGTTTCATAATGAAAGTTCAAGGCACAAACTGTAGTGATATCTTGAAAGAGTTTAACATGGAAGGATTCAATGAGAGAGAATCCAGATTATTCTCTCATAAACCAAATGTTCCAATTCTTATGAAGAATGGAAATAACATGATTTAGATTCCATAGGCTGGTACAATAGTGGATCTATCATGAATGCTATAAACATGCTTATCCCATTTAATCTTGCATGTATTCGACATGAAAATATGATATTAAAATCCAATAAGGGCTATTGGAACTTCATTAAAGATATCCATTAGTGCTTGTGAAGTACTTAAGGATAAATTTCTAGTCAATAAGTATAGAAATAAAAGGAAGACTTCGATGTAAGGGTTACATCGATGCAAGATTTCATAATGACAAAGTGATTGCAATTAAAATATATAAAGAAAAGGAAAAGTGATATTAGTTGGAAGGGTTCTGAACTAATAGCCATTAATTTGATTTTACAATAGAATCCAAATATACTTGTGTTGCAAACACAAAGTAATACTATATGGATCTAAAGGTTCATATGATGAACTTATAGATGTTCAACCATTGATGATTAAGTAGAGATACTTTGAAAATAATGGAGATACTTGTTAGGCAAGGAATATCAGATATCGTATTATGGTGGTTTCATCTTAGAGGGAAGAGATAAGAAACATGCAATATATCGACTAATAGCAAAGTGTTGCTAACCCACTGGATTAAGAACTTACACAGCAGAAACGTGTTGGACATGTTTGGATCACTATGGATATGATTCGTGGGTGATTGGCTCTAAGTGAAAGTGGGGGTCTATCGGTAAGGTATGCCCTGAGATCCAATCATATGATGATTGACATGGCATAAACCATAAAGGATTTGATTAATACATATAAAAGACAAGCTTCCAATTCATTATGTTTCACTCAATTATGAGATAATGAGGAAATATTATGAATGTCTAAAGAATGAAAATACTTAATGACGTAAGTCTTCAAGTACATGACTTGGGGGATGATATCTTACAATTTTTAAGAGTGTGTACATTCTTATTGTGTCTGTAATCAGTTGTTACTGTGGAAGGTAGATAGACACCAAAAACACATAAGACTAGAGTGTGGGTTGGTTGATTACAAAATCTCATTAGTCATGATATGGAAATATCAACCAAGCACATAGATACATGTTAGGAAACAATGTATCAGATAGACCCACCTTTAGAGTGATACATTGAAAACATCATTGGTGGTCATAGTCATCTCTCATAGTGAAGGTGGTGATTGTGATTCTTAGACCTAAAATCACCACACTTGTCACATGCCATTGGGTATGCTTTGACATCATCAAACACATTCCTAAAACATGGGTTGTTATAAAGGTGATGATTGGGTGACTTTGATACATGGGGATAGACTATGACTGATAGGTATGGGATTTTCCCCTCCAAATGAAGTATGATATCTTGACCACTTGATAAGAGAAATTGAGAAATGCATGCACATGCACATTGAATCGATATATGATATTGAAGTCACATTATCTCAGACAAACTACTCTTGGTTCAAGAACTATGAGATGAATGTCGAGAGGATGACGTGTCCATGCCTCAAGTTCACTCTGGATATCAGAGACAAAGGAATTATAGAATCATTGCAACAATGTACACAAATTGTAAGTTGAAGTTGTTCTCCAACTATCCATACACTTGGATAGCACTGATGTGCGAATAGGCACCATTATTTTCTTGTGATGTCATAATCTAGTTATGGACATTGACAACCAACGTGATATGGGACCTATAAGGTCACACATAAAAGAACTCATCTAGAAGAGGATTATATCTTGAATGATGATTGGATTTATTACTAAAGTGTTTAGGTATTCAATTCACACAACATATCAACTGGTTGGCTGACTGGTATGCCAAATGACCATCTCACTGATGAGATGTCTATTTAGGAAGCCAGACAGACATCTCAAGTATTGATACAACCATTCGGGTTGTCAGGGTAATCAGAGTTTGAATTGGCTACGTTCTACCCTTGAATGGACCAGTTCATTGTGGTTGAACTGTCTGACTCATCTCATACTCACCTGATGACTGTATGAGTGAGTGAGACAGGTGTCTCACCTAGGTGAGACAGCTCGGTTGGGCTGAATGATCATTCTAGATGTTTCCTGAATAGTTTTGATTACACATTACTTGTGGTGCAAGGAATTAATATGTGATATTAATTGCAATCGAAATTGAGAAATTCATATACTATTGGGAAACTTATAAATGACGTTTGGTAGTATGAGGCGAATGTCTAATATGACCAGACGACCATTTGGGTGACCAAATGATCTTCTTGTGGTTTGGAGGTTGTGAAAATTCAATATCTTCCATTACCTTCCACTCCCACGCAATCCTGTTCTGACTGGGAACCCTGAACCATACCCCAACTATAAATAGAGGGGTACAAGGGGCTTCTAGAACACAACATAGACAACTAATAATTAGTTCCTTTGACAATTATTGTCATTTGTGGTAACTGAGAGAGCCCAAGCAAGTCCTACCCAACAAGGGAGGGATAGTAAGGGAGAGAACAACTGAGATTGTTGTTGGTGAGAGAGGAAGTTGGCGAGTAGTACACGAACAAGTGGGACTACTCCTTTCTATCTGTTGTAGTTGAAACAAAAGAGTTCTAGTTGGTCCGTGTGGACTACTTTAGAGGCAGGAGTCCTTTGGCTGCTTCTCAAAGAGAAAAATTAGCCTACAGTCTGTGGAAAGACTACAAGAGCACTACAGAAGTTGTTTGTGTTCGTTGTTCGTGGTGAAGACCAGGAGATGCACATCCACCGTCCAAGGGAACTTGTTCATAGTTGCATTGAAATGAGTTTTTGTCACTAGACTTGATCCAGGACCAGGTATAACTCGCTAAACCGTCCTTCTATTTCGTAGTAGTTGATGCGATCTTACTGCTATGGGAATATAGATATATAAAATTTTTGTTTTCATTGCCATACTCTGTGCCCATATTTCCCAAAAATATCTCTATGTATGATCATGGTCTTTTTTTTAGTCTCCCATTACCTATAGACAAACTAGTGATCTTCATAGACAAGAAAGATACATGGCACTACTTTATCATCCAAGTATTTTCACTTTTCCTTTGGAACATGTGCATATGCCTTGCACCCAAATACTCACATATAAGTATATGATGCATCCTTGTATGTCCATACATTCTTAGGTATCACCAACCCCAAAGGAACTGATGCAGATTGACTAATCAAATACCATGCAATGCTCACTACCTCATCCTAGAATATCTTTGAAAACTATGAAATATTCAACATGTATTTAACTTTCTTCACAATGCCATGGTTCTTCCTATCATCTTTACCATTGTTCAATATTGTGATGGGCTCTGTCCTCTCATGCAATGTGCCATGGTACATGATATAATCTTGAAACTCCATGGAGGTTTACTCTCTCCATTGTCTGTTTTGAAACACTTAAGCTTTTTCTCTATCTCCCACTCTACCATGGCATCAAATCTTTGAAAGCATCAAAAGATCTGATCCTTTTTTTCATGTTAAACTAAGTTTAATTATGATAACTCATAGCTTATACGAATTCTAAACAAGTGGAGAATTCTTAATCCATAAATCCTCCCTTACAAAACCTAACCCTTTTTTTGCAATAGAGTGAGCTAAACAATTTTCCCCTATGAAAATATGATCAAAGGACACTCAATCAGACCTCTATCTAGGCGAGTCATGTTTTTAAAAACTTGGTCAAGAGGACCTCCGAGCATAAAATCCTCTTCTAATGTTCATATAACACTCAGGGCATCAACATCCACACAAAGAGAGTGGACACCCATGAATATTTCCATTTCTATATTGAACATGATAAGTTGTGCTTCGACTATATGATAAGACCAGATACCCCTTATAGTACTAGCTTCCACAACCATAATCTTACTCTTTTTTTTGAAATCAACACCATATCTAACCTTATTAGTTCCCAAAACACTCACTTTTGAGTTGATCTTAATAAACACATCTTTTGGAGGTTTCTAGCAGGAATTTTCTCTAGTCCTTTGTGGTATGCCACTGTCAATGTCCCATACTTCTTAGTCATATGCATTTCATCCCAATTGATGAGGCTTGTATTAAGAATAATCTCATTTGGTTATCCCTCCCCTATAGCATGTTCATTTCTTGCAATCTAGGACATCATGAAGTGGATATAAAAGAGTCTCAAATCACCATCCAAAACAATTGTTTTCATCCAAGATGAATTTCATACAAGACATAGCATTCAAAATAGAATTTCTAGTCATGGAATGTATGCAAGAGTTGAGATGGTTGTTAATCCATATATCCTTGGCATAGGTTCACTAAAAAAAGTAGTGGAAGGTGTCATTAGGTTCACAATTACATATTTGACAAGTGCCATTATCAAATGTGCATCTTCTCTTGAGTTTCTTCATGGTCGAAAAATGGTTGCTACACACTCACTAGATAAAGTGAGTCACTTTTGGAGGGATTTTAAAATTCCATAAAAAACCCATTCACTTCAGGTTTTGACCTTTTGCCCCCAACCAAATACGAGTTGTATGGTTGAAATCAAGACACTATCCTGACTTCACTAAGAAGATCCCATCCTTTGATGGAAACTAGTACTGATCATCCTTTATATCATTTCATAAGGGAATAATAAGAAAAGTATTTTTCTTCATCATTAAATATGGCTTCCATGTATTGGTTAATTGTTCAATAATCTCCTTGACTCTACTATCCATAATCTCATGCAAGTACCTAGATCCTATAGATTTTGAGCAAAAACCTATAATGGTAGGGAGCCATGGATTGACCCATATATTAATATTCTTCCCATTTACAACTTTCCTCCTAATCCCCTCTTAAGAAGATATTTTCCATCACATATTCCTCTCCATGAATAGTTGGGATCATATCATGTGAACACGTTGAAAATATCCCCATTATTATAGTATTTAGACCCCAAGACTAGGATGATCATTGATGTTGAGTTTGTATGCAACCTCCACACATGTTTTGCAAGGAGGGATTTGTTGAACACCCCTAGATCTCTAAATTCCAATCCACCCTCAATTTTTGATTATCCACAACACCTAGTGAATCTTTCTCCTATTAGCTGAGCTACCCAACCAAATGTTTGCAGTCAACCCATTGATATCATCAATGATGTTTCTAGATAGATGGAAGATGCTCATCATGAAGATGGGATATCTTAGATGAAAAATTTCACCAAAATATCCTTCCCCACTCCACTGATATACTTCTCTTTTCAACCCTTGAACTTGTTCCACACTCTATCCTTCAATTCTTTGATAACTCATTTTTTGACTTGTTGGGAGACCAAGGTATTTGTCATGTTTCTCAACTTATTTCATCTCGAATACCAAGGATTGATCCGATGGAAGAAGACCAAATGTGTTTTTGAACACCACCTCCAACTTAGAGTTGTTGATTTTCTATTAGGAAGCACTCTCATAGCATCTGGTGAACCTAGCCATTGTGGTATCCTCCCGTCATGTGGGATAAGAAAAGAGCACATTGTCACCGACAAAGAACATATGTGAAATACTAGGCCCATCTCTACTGGATTTGATGCCATGAAACCCCCCTCCTTCACTGCCATTTTTACACAAAATAAAATAATATAGGGAGAGAGGATCCCCTAGATTAGTCCTCTCTAAGGTAGGAGTCTACCATGTCCTTTACCATTGACCATGAAAGAAAAAGAAACTATTTGTTTTATAGAATCCCCCAATTTTTTGGCACCATATTTCTTCAATCCCCAACTTATTGAAAACAAGATCAATAAGATTTGATTCCACCCTATCATACACTTTACTCATGTCAAGTGTGATGCCCATGTATTCTTTCTTGCCTTTTGTTTTATGCATAATATAATGAAATAACTTAAAAGCGATCAAGACATTGTTGGCAGTCAAACGACTCAATACAAATGTACATTGGTTAGGCATAATAATGTTGTCCATATACCTCTTGAGTATGTAAGCTAGGAGTTTGGAGATGATTTGTACATTGTGTTGTACAAATTGATCGGCCTGAAATCATTCATAGTATCACACTCCTTCTTTGGAATCAACACATCATTAGTGTTGTTTATGGCTTCCAGTGTGTTATCCCCCTTCCACCAAGTGATATTAAGTTTGATATATCCTCCCCTATAATACTCCAGAAAGATTGGAAAATGTCTGCATGAAATCACTCATGTCCAGGTGATTCTGTAGGATGATTATGCTTAAGCGCGGTTTCCACCTCCATCTGGTATGATTCTTTTTGGAGATAATAATTTATCACATTATTGATGCTTCTTTGAATATTAGAAGTTACATATTCCAAGAAAGGTGAACCATGTGAAGTGAAAATAGAAGTATGGTGGTCACTGATGATTTTTATTATGTCCCCTTTCATCATTTTTTGTGTCCCCATTTTCATCCTTGAGGCTGTTGATTTTCTTTTGATGGGATGCCTTTATGCAAAAAATACACCATGTTTCTATCCCAATCTTGCATCTCATTCACCTTCTCTATCATATACTAACACGTGTTTATCATGCATTATATGCAAGTGAACGTATCAAAGTAATACATGCCTTTTTGAGGCCTGAGTCGAACACATGGAAATGTACTCCAGCAGACCACTACTAATGATGATCTAATAAACTAGGCCGATGAAATAGTTAAATTTGGTTGTGATTGAACAGAAACAAATGTAGAAAAAAAACAAGCTTAAAGATTGAATTACTCAGATTACCCCAGGACAATGGTTTCACCACAGATAACATTGCAATTAACTCCACACACTAATATCTATTACCCCTATCCCTAGATAAAGAGCCTGTAGTGAGAACTACCCACTCCTGTAGTGTTGTTCACTACCTATTCTAATGACAATCCCATTTCCATAGTAATTGGTTGATTAGTTAGATGCTTTACAATTAATCTCTAGGTTTCTACTCTTGTTTATTCTCCACCTTTCCCAAGGGTGCAATAAGCGGGTAAATCTATGCTTTTCCAACCCTTAACCTCTCTCCTGAAATGATTAAGGGTATGATAATCTATCTATGGTAATCAAGCATAAACAAAACAAGACAATTTCATAAATTTATATCCAAAACATAGGAATAAAGATGATATTAATGCATGGAAATCAATTACAATGCATATCCGGGCTACTCCTGGATCCTAAGGAATCAAGGGGTTTAGCCCCGCATGATTTTCATTGACGAATACATGGTAGAAAAGATAAAAATGGGGAAAACATTAGAAAAACTAAAGTCACCTCTTGGGAATGGCTGATCCGGATGATCCCCTACATTGTACGTGCAATCTGTTGTCTTTCGGCTACAGATTCACCCTCTAGAAGTGATCAGATCATCCCGAGTGAAGCCTTTGGTTCCTTGCTCTTCTCTAGTCTCTCTCCGATGTCATTCAATAGAAAATGATTGCCTCCCTAGGTCTGGCTGAACTCCCCTCAAGTCATAGAAATCACTTAAGGTATGAAATAACGACAACCAATGGATTATAGTGCTATCTTCAGATTACCTTATCAGGAAGACTCAATAGTACCGACTAGAAAGTCGGTAGTACTGAGTTTCTAGGGTAGCTGCGATTCATCACAGTGTCAGTACTATCGACTTGTTTCGATAGCATTGAGTCTTTAGATCACTCAAGCACTGCCTCCCTGATGCCATCTGGGCAATACCGAGTTGGTAGACTTAGTAGTATAGAGTTTCCTCAATTCATTCTTGCACTTTACTGATATGCTTTTGATACTACCGACTTTGGGTGTCATTAGTATCGAGTCTGGGTGAATCTTCTCGTCTAGTACTGACATGAAGTTGGTACCACCGACTTTTGGTGTCAGTAGTGCCGAGTTTGTGAAGCTTCGTTATACCTGAAATTTCACAAGAACGTGGATAAGTACTTGGCATGAATATTAAATCATTTTAAATAGTAAAATCATATAATTTGATGCATTTAGATAGATTAAGCCATTGATAACATTTCATGCATAATTAATCAAATAAATGAAAAATCAACACATAAAATCAAGGAAAATATGCCCGTGAAAATGACTAAAAACCCAAGCATCAAACTCCCCTAAAGTTAAATGTTGCTCATCCTCGAGCAACACTCTCTTGGATCTGTTTGATATTAGTCAGCAAACAGACATAATACATGGACTCTTTTCTTAATCATGTCCACCAAACAATCCCTAAACCGGCTTCAATCACCACTGAACCAATAACTGCTATACATTGACCAAAAATTTCTATAAAAGTTGTCCACCTTTTGATCAATGAACACTATCAATAAAGAATTTAATATCATAATAATTTAGGCATTCGCTTGGTGCATTATGTAATTCCCTATTCTAAATTACTCTCTCCTAACTACCAACTAATTGGAAGCAAATCTCCTTATAAGAATGGATGAGGAGATAAATCATTTGAGTGGACTACCAATTAGAGTAATTAATGATATTAAATGGGTGGCAAATGAAGAATCATAAGTACATCCAACTTATTTATGCAAAAGTATGATGATGTACATGAGTGAAAAGAATGTCATGCATGAATCCTAATGCCTAATGTCTTTTTTTTCAAATGATGCATGTGTCAAGCAATCTCATTAACACATGAGACTGTAAAAAACAAAATAATGCGTCATGTGGATTAATTCATTTCTTCAAGAAGACTTAAAGACATACTTTCTCCTTAAGAAATTTTGATATTGTTTTTTACTAGCCCACAAATTTTGTTTTCATCAACATGATTATATTTATGCTCGAGCTTTCATTCATACTATTTGATGTGGTGGTATGTCCTTGCATTTCAATCTTCATAATGTAAGACTAAAATCCACATGAAAAAAAATAATTGAATTCTATGAGATGTATGTAATCTACATGAAATTGTTATGCAACTAAGATGGTATGCACTAAAATTGTTCATGCATAAAATGTGATTTTTTTTTAAAATGCAAGCTAGAATAAACTACTCTATCATTCCGCCTACTATGGCATGCAATGCAATCAAAAGGGAATAAATTGGAGTACTCATTCATCTAGAGGTTGTGGAGTCAAAAATGGATGGAAGAAATGGATAGAATCACATAACTAGGAGACAATGCCTTTCATAAGATTATGATATGTCCCTCTTTAATGACGTTCATAGGGTAATATTAAGGTTTCTTTCTTAGATTTCCATTTAAGATCTTGTTAAAGGTTTGATTAGCTTAGGCTCACCAACATCGTCATTCACATTCCAAGTTGATTTAGATCTTCATTCATATCCTATTTCCTAAAGCTGACTTAACCAAACACTTCCTCAAATGGTGTTGCAGAAAGATTTTTGCAATTAAGCTATAAAAAGATGACCATAGCCATGCAAGGAAACCTATGAGTATAATCTATTTGATATACGAAACCATGCATTTACTGCTCCACAATTACACTAGATAGGTGTGGATCCTAAAATTGCATAAAACAAAATAAAAATAAAAATAAAACAACTAAAATAATAATGCAATAGATAAGATAGATGGCTATTCCAGCACCCCCAAGCTTGAATAAAACTATGTCCACATAGTCAATACTCACATGTAAGAGGTGAAACAATGATACCATTACTAAAATGGTGGAGGTGGTGGATGTAGCATGTTGGGGTCATGGGGAGGAAACATCCCCTGAAAAGAAAGATCTGATAGTGGCATTTTGCGGCGGCTGCAAGTACCCTCCAAAGTACCCCTGGTTCCAGTAATGGTCAAAGAATGGTTGCTGATATTACTCCATCCACTGTAGGCACATATGGACATTCCCTTGATTGGCCAAAAGAAGACGTTCATTCTCATATATCGCCTACTGATTTTGGTACAACCATCCCTGTATTTCCTGTACACCAGCCAATGTTGCCTGATGTTGCTGCTGTCCTATGTAGGTCACCTACAAAATCCCATACATACCCACCATGTTATACAGGTCATGCTCCTCTAGAGAAGGGGGTGGGGCAGATGAAGTTGAGGCAGCTTAGGTGCATGTCCTTTTGTGTGGGACCACAATCTGGGTAATGGGGATCATGGGCTCCACCTCCTCAACATCAGCGTCGGAGTTGCCATCATCACCTTGCTTCACATTGTCGTCATGGGTTGCTTCCATGGGTTTGTCTTCTTCCTCTCCCCCGTTCAGCGGTCATCAAAGATGCGCTACTCCACGTAGGTTGAAGATGGTGTTGGGGAGGCAATACTCCCAGAACCATCCTTGACGTGTGCAACTTTCATACACCATGTTATGGTGTAAGCTGAGTAGGTTCACCTTGCGGAAGCACTGGAGATCCAATTTCTTCGTAGATTCCATTGATGCGATGGTGGATAAGTTGAGGCAGAGATGCAACACAATTGGGGTAATCAAACCCCTAAATACAATTGGCACTTTCCTCTACCCATTACACCGAATTGAGATCATATGGACGATAAGGAAGGACCCAAAGTTGATAGTTTCTCCCTCCAATAGATTGTAGAGGAAGTAGAGGTCCATCCTTTAGACCTTCCCTTAGGCTTGGGCAGAGCATGTGAATATAGTGTTGGTGTAGAGGTAGTGAAGAATTCGAGCAAAGGGATGCTCGATGTAAGTGATAGAGTTAACGTGCCAACTGATGTGAAATCCTTCTGGCACCTCAGTCAGCTGCTCCCAAGCCAGGTCGTAGTCAAAATATAAAGGATCAGAGTGTTTTGGGACATTAGCCCGTTGAAGATGTGATTGAACGCCCACAGATGATGGAGTAGTTGGTGTTGAAGAGGCAGCAACTGACTTTGCCTTCCCGCCATTCACCTCCTATTTATTGCTCGGGGGCGATAAGAACCTCCAGTGATACCAAGAACTCAAGAATGAGTTCTGGGTAGGTCTTCCAGTTGCTAAAGAAAGGCTTATCCCCCTCCATTAGCTGTCATTGACATACCCACCGTAGGTTGTCGGTGAAGCCCGCTCACTCAATCAAGGTGCGATCTCCATATCACACAGGCACCATCATCCTCGTCTGAAACTCTTCGTACACTTTCTTGACCTCCGGTGATGGATGTTGAATTTGTGTTGGTCGAGGGACCAACTCTCCTTTCTACATTGATGTAGAAGGACCTCTGCTTGGTGCCATGATGATGATGAAAGAAGTAGGATGGAGAAAGAGAGGCTCAGTGAAGCGTATCGGTGCCCGGTGCAGCTTTGCTCTGAGTTGCAAGAGGAGTGGAGGAGGCAGTGTGATGAGAATGGATTCACCAACCATACCTATATATCTGAGTCTGGAAGAGTCAGTACTACTGACTTCTGAGTCAGTAGTACCGAGTTGCAAACATAGATCTATGGCTTAGATGTATTGACGGCTGACGTTTGATGATGTCTCGAGTGAGGATCACTCGGAGTCGGTAGTACTGAGTCCATGTCAATAATACTAACTTGAGTTGCGGATCGATACTACTGATGGCTCGATGATGATCACATCCGCCTTTGAATCAAGCTTCCATGGATTACTGACATCATATATCAGTACTATCGACTGTACTGTCAGTAGTTTTGAGTTGGAAATTCTTTCTCAGTATTTTTGAACTTTCATCTGGGTATTTCGAACATGGGAGTGTCAAAAAGTTATTAGTACCAACTCATATGTCGATAATAATGAGTGCTTAACTGTTAGGCACTCAAAAATCTTTAGAGACTCAGTAGTACCGACTGGTCAAGTCGGTAGTACTCGATCTGTCTTTCTTTAATGGATGACTCACTGATGTGAATTCGGTACTACTGACTTATGGACTCAATAGTACCAACCCTGCATGATCTGCCCACTCCAACAAATGAGTCAAGGTAGCTTTTTTCATGAAATAAGAATGAAAAGACAACTACAATGCTAAAATGAACATGAATAAAGATAATTGAAGGTTGGGTTGCCTTCCAACAAGAACCATTGTTTAACGTCCTAGACTAGATGTTCCTAAGAGCAAGAATATAATGGTTTGCCATGAGTTGCACTTCTTCTATTCTTGGATCTACTTCCCCACCAAATTAGTGCTTCAAAATCTAGCCATCAACAAGGAATGACCTAGTCCCATCTATAATCTTCACAACACCATGGGGAAAAACCTACTCAATCACAAATGGTCCACTCCATTTGGACCTTAGCTTCCCCAGATGCAACTTAAGTCTAGAATTAAATAGGAGAACCTTCTTACCCAGGAGAAACACTCTATTCAAGATATTCCTATCATGAATCTTCTTAGTACTCTCCTTATAGATTATATAACTTTCATAAGCATCCATCCTGAGCTCATCTAGTTCATTCAACTCTAATAACCTCTTTCTACCCGCTACATGTAGTCCAACATTTAGCTTTTTCAATGCCCATTTTTCCATATGCTCAAGTTCCAGGGGTAGATGGCAAGCACGTCCATAAACCAACCTAAAAGGCATAGTTCTTATAGGTGATTTATAGGCCATCCTATATGCCCAAAGAGTGTCATTAAACACAAACTCCAATTTGTCCTATTAGTTGAGACTGTCCTTTCTAAGATCTTCTTCACTTCTCTGTTGGACACCTCAACTTGACCTTGCGTCTGTGGGTGGTATGGAGTACCCACTCGGTGTTTCACCCCATATTTACTCAATAAGGCTCCAAATTGCCTATTGGTAAAATGTGATCCACCATCACTAATAATCAGTCGGGGGACCCCAAATCTACAAAAAATGTTGTCTTTCACAAACATGCACACAACTTGTGCATCATTGGTGCGAGTTGGAATTGCTTCCACCTACTTAGATACATATTCAACTGCAAGTAAAATGTAGAGACTAGAATTAGACAACACAGATGGGCCCATGAAATCAATGCCCCATAGATCAAACACATCAACCTCTCAAAACACATTTAGTGGCATTTCATGTCACTTAGAAATATTACCTACATGTTGACATGAATCACAATGACAAACAAAATTATGGGCATCGTTAAACAACATTAGACAATAAAACCCACTCTCTAAGACTTTAGCCCTAGTCCTAGAGTTTACATGATGCCCCCCCTGTAGGTAGAGAATGACAATGTGATAAAATACTCTCAACCTCACATTCAAGTACACATTTCCTCAAAAATCCATCCCTATACTATTTAAGAAGAATCAGGTCATCCCAGATGTAAAACCTCAATGAATGGAACAATATCTTCTTTTCTTGGTATCCCCAATATGTAGGTATCTCGTTGCAGGATAAATAATTAACAATATTAACAAACCAAGAATCCGTGGTCTTAATAGCAAAAAGTTTTCATCCAGGAAATCATCAACAATAGGGATATATACATCTTTTCCATTCACCCTTTCCAAAACATTTTCCACCCCTGCCTTATCCTTAATTTCTATGTCAAATTTCTATAAAAGTAAAATCCACCTAATTAATCTTGGTTTTGCATCTTTCTTTTGTAATAGGTATTTGATGGCAGCATGTTCGCCCAAACTAGGTATTGGCAAAACTTTTCAAACACAAAAACAACTGCTAAGAGTTCCTTTTTTGTGGTTGTATAATTGAGTGGCACATCATTCAAGGTTTTGGACGCATAATATATGACTGTAGGAGCCTTATCTTTGTGTTGACCCAACACAACTCCCACTGCATAATCTAATGTGTCACACATCGGCTCAAAAGGTAGTCTCCAATCAGGAGCCTACATAATAGGCGCAGAGCTAAGCTTCTCCATTAGCACTTCAAAGCGTTCAAGCATCATTCGTCCAAAGAAAATTTGGCATCCTTTTCCACCAATTCCGATAAAGGTTTAGAAATTTTTGAAAAATATTTGATAAAATGATAGTAAAACCCAACATGTCACAAAAAGCTCCTTACTCCCTTCACTGATGTCGGTGGAGGTAGCTTGGAGATAGCCTCTATCTTAACTAGGTCTACTTCCATACCCTTTTTGGGTACCTTGTGTCGAAGTATTATGCCCTCACTCACCATCATATGACATTTCTCCCAATTCAAGACTAAGTGAGTGTCCTCACACCTTTATAAAACCATGTCTAGATTATACAACAATCACTTAATGACTCCCCATATACAAAAAAATTGTCCATGAACACCTCCAAGCACCGCTTTACCATATCGGAAAAGATGGCAAGCATACAATGTTGGAAAGTGGCGGGGCATTACAAAGGCCAAATAGCATCCGTGTATATGCAAATGTTCCATAAGGGTAGGTGAAAGTAGATTTCCCCTGATCCTTTGGCTCAATTGAAATTAGATTATAATTAGAACACCAATTGAGGAAGCAAAAGTGTGAACGACCTATGAGTTGTTCCAAGATCTGATCAATGAACGGAAAATGAAAGTGATCTTTTAAGGTGGCAACATTCAAATGTCAGTAGTCTATGCATACATGCCACCTGTCACTAACCTAGTTGAGATTAATTCATTAGCATCATTAGTTGTGACAGTGATCCCCCTTTCTTAGGAACTACTTGAGGTGGGCCAACCCACACAGAGTCTGAAATTGCATAAATGATACCTACCGATAGGAGCTTTCCCACTTCCTTCTTCACTACCTTAGTCATGATAGGGTTGAGTCATAGATGAGGTTGAACTATAGCCTTGGATCCTTCTTCCAGCCAGATTTTGTGCTGGAACAAACTTGGAGAGATTCCTTTGATGTCTGCCAATGACCACCCAAAAGCGGCTCGGTGGTTCTTTGACATAGTTAGTAACTGCTTCTCCTCTTCACTGCTTAAGGATGATGATATAATCACTAGGAGTGTCTCTTTTGCATCCAGGAAGACATACTTCAAATGCGGTGGTAGGGGCTTCAATTCTAACTTCAGTGGGCTCAACATAGATGGGATCAATGGTGAGGGAGGTGGTCTTAAATCTTCAAAATATCTTGCATAGTAGCAAGGTAGCACCTTCAGCATCAATTCAAACTCTTCTAGAGAGCAACTAGGTGTACTGTCCTTCACCATATTCATCAAGCATGATTCTAATGGTAACTTTGGATATGTATGCAAAAAGGAATCGGCCGTGGCCTCCTCTATGGTAGCCGAGTCATAGTCTTCTCCTTCATCATCTGGGTAACTCACTTCTTTGGCTAGCGAGATCACCTTAGTGTTTTCCATGATATCAACAGCTAAAGTGCCCCTTTCTACTTTAGTCATCACATGAGTCTTATTCAGGAATGGCTTCCCCAGAAATAGAGAAATCTTTCCCTCCACGTGCTGAAATATGTTGCACTGTTCTGTATCCCCTCTTTCTTTTGAGTGCTCCAACGTCTTAATCTCAAACCGGTAATCATTGGTTCCCATGGTAAGACATCCTCTTCCCATTTCCAGAATCATATTAGTCATGGATTGAAATGTCCTACCTAGTAAGAGTTTATTGCCATGATCCTCCTGCATTTCCATTACCATAAAGTCAGTAGGAAAAAAAACCTATCTACTTTCACTAGAACATCTTAAAAAATGTCATATGGCCTGGCCACAAAGTTGTCTGCCAATTCAATAGTCATACTACTTTTCCTAGTCTCCTTAAGACCTAGTTTCTTAAAAGTTTACAAAGGCATGAGGTTGATGCTTGCCCCTGAATCACATAGAGCTTCACCGAACTAGGTCTTTCTTATGAAGCAAGTGATGTTGAAACAACCTGGATCATGTCTTTAGGAGGTAGCATTCCCAGAATAAAAGCACTCACCTACTCTTTTAGCACCACCACATCATCCTTAGGTATACTTCTCTTCTTATTGATTATGTCTTTCAAGAACTTTCCGTATTATGGCATCTGCTCAATTGCATCAATGAGTGGAATATTGACATGTAATTTCTTGAAGCCATCTATTTTTTTTGGGACTGCTGGTCTGCTTTGGTTGCCTTCAAGCTATTTGGAAAGGGCAGTGGGGTCACTGGTGTCTTCTGGTGAGGCTGGACATATGCTTTTGATCTTGTATCCTCCACCTCATCAATTTGCTCCTCAGTTGTCTTCTCCTTTTCTAACACATTCGGTTTATCTGCATCTGCTGTCACAATCTGAGTTGTTGTTCCTGTAACTTCACCTACATATGAACTTGCTAGTGCATCATTCAACAACGTCCTCCCACTATGGAGTAGGACTGCCTTGACATGTTGATTTCTAGAAGGCACATTGGTATTTCTTGGAAACCCCTACTAGTTTGGCTGTTTCAATGTACCCACATCTACTGCTATTTGAGAAATCCGAGATTCCATGTTGTGGATCCATGCCCCTTGGTTCTGGTGTTCTCTCTGAATTTGACCAATAAGCACTTCACTCTGGATGACCAACTTTCCAAGCATTTCTTCAATACTATCAATCTTCTTTTATTCTTGTTGATATTGTGCTTGGCCACCAAACCGTTGTGGCTTGGGTTATTGCACCTCGGAAGGGTCTTGTTGAAAATTTTTGGGATCCTTCCATTAGAACTTAGGATCCTTCCTCCATGAGTAGTCATTGCCCTAGTATTGCTATTGTTGGCACACAAACTTTCATTCCTCTTCTGAAGGTGGTCCATCATTGGCACATAACTTTTTGGAAATTAGGTCCAACTTCTCATTTAACACAGAGATGAACTTGGACTCCCTGACACTTTTGATAGTTTCCAAAAGCTCTCTCTCATCACCCCATGACTACTTCTTGGACATGTTATTTAATATCTCATGACAGTGGGTGGGTTTGTTGTTGAGGAAGAAACCTACTCCTGCACTCTCAAGAGTGGTTCTCTCTACTTTGTGCAGACCACAATAGAAGATCTTTGACTGCACCAACAAATCAATACCGTGATGAGGTACCTTCCACAACATATTTTGGAATCTCTCCCATGCTTCAGAATATTATTCGTCATCCTACTATATGAAATTATGGATCTTCTTCACCAGGTTGTTTGTCTTCTGTGGAGGAAAGTAATGCTCGAAGAATGTGTCAATCATCTGATCCCATGTCTCAATAGAGTCATCATAGAGATTGTGAAAACACAACTTTGCGCTGTCTTCCAGAGATGATGGGAACAATTTTGAATATATGAAAATCACCAATATTCTATCTATCTAGACCATATCATAGTTATTAATGAAGTTACTGATGTATGTCATCAGGTCTTCAGAACTGTGGCTGTAGAAAGCTTGGGATTTAACTAAAGAGATCAATCCTGGATCGATCTTATAGCTACCCACATTGATGGCTTGTTCTTTGATTGATCCTTTTTGAGCTATTGAGGAAGAGGCTTTGATCCTCTTCCGTATTGTCTGCTCTTCTTCTCCATCACCCATATCTACTGATTCAGGTTCCTCTGGTGCCTCAGGTCCTTCAGGCGGAGGTATTTGTGGTGGGGTTCGGTTGAATCTGTCTACAGATCTTCCAAATTGCCTTTATCTTTGAAGGAGTTCTATTTGATCGAAACCTAGTGAAGACGACTCTCTGTACTCGTGGACTCAAGTATACACCATGCACTAGTACCTTAAAACAACAAAAATAATTGTCAACACACGATATTGGATCTAGTAACAATAATGATATTATAATTCAGCTTTGAGTGAAATAGAACTAAAAATAAAAGGGGTTGGCCTAGAGTGGCCGACCACAACACTCATAGTGCTGGATGTTTCCATTTCCCAAGAAATGACACCAAAAACTTGACACATGTTTATCATGCGTTATGCGCAAGTGAACGCATCGAAGTAATACATGCCTATTTGAGGCCTGAGTCAAACACAGGGAAACGTACTCCATAAGACTACTACTAACTATGATCTAATCAGCTAGGCTGGTAAAATGGTTAAATTGGGTTGATTGAACATAAAAAAATGCAGAAATGAAACAAACTTAAAGATTCAGGACAATGGTTTCACCATAGATAACATTGCAATTAACTCCATACACTAATATCTATTACCTCTATCACTAGATAAAGAGCCTGTAGTGAGAACTACCTACTCTCATAGTGTAGTTCATTACCTATTCTAATGCCAATCTCATTTCCATAGTAATTGGTTGATTAGTTAGGTGCTTTATGATTAATCTCTGGGTTTCTCCTCCCGTTTATTCTCCACCTTTCCCAAGGGGTGCAATAAGTGGGTAAATCTATGCTATTCCAACCCTTAACCTCTCTCCTAAAATGATTAAGGGTCTGATAATCTATCTATGATGATCAAGCATAAACAGAATAAGACAATTTCATAGATTTGTATCTAGAACATAGGGATAAAGATGATATTAACGCATGGAAATCAATTACAATGCATATCTAGGCTACTCTCAAATCCTAAGGAATCAAGGGGTTTATCCATGCATGGTTTTCATTGACGAATACATGGTAGAAAAAGATAAAAATGTGGGGAACATTTAAAAAAATAAAGTAACCCCTAGAGAATGGCTGATCTAGATGATCCCCTACTTTCAACTATGGATTCACCCTCCAGAGGTGCTCAGATCGTTTAGGGTGAAGTCTTTGGTTCCTTGATCTTCTCTAGTCTCTCTCCAGTGTCGTGCAATGAAAAACAACTTCCTCCTTAGGTCTAGCCGAACTCCCCTCAAGTCATAGGCCAATCGTTGGATTAGAGTGCTATCTTCATATTACCTGATTGGGCATACTCGGTAGTACCGACTAGAATGTCAGTAGTACTGAGTTTCTAGGGTAGTTGCAATTCATCACAATGTTGGTACTATCGACTTGTCTCGATAGCACTGAGTCTTTAGGTCCCTCGAGCACTACCTCCCTGATGCCATCTCGATAGTACCAAGTCAGTGGACTCAGTAGTACCTAGTTTTATTGATTCATTCTTGTGCTTTATTGATGCGGTTTTTGGATACTACTGACTTCAAGTGTCTGTAGTATTGAGTCTGGGTGAATCTTCTGGTTCGGTACTGAAGTGAAGTCAGTACCACTGACTTTTGGTGTCGGTAGGACCAAGTCTGTGAAGCTCATTTGTACCTAAAATTGCACAAGAATGTGGATAAAGTAATCAAGATGAATATTAAACCATTTTAAACAGTAAAATCATATAATTTAATGCATTTAGATAGAACAAGCAATTGATAGCATTTCATGCATAATTAATCAAATAAATGACAAATCAACACATAAAATCAAGGAAAGTATGCCTGTGAAAATGACTAAAAACTCATGCATCATATACCAATAATATTCATTGAGATTTGGAAGATTCTCCTCTTATTTTCTTAGAATTATAAACTTCTCTAGATTATTGTTGGACATCGACTCGATTTGCAACTTGATTAACTTATTCTCCATTTTCCTAAGCCTTCTATGGAGATTTCCATATTGCCTGCTTGCCCTTGCACTTAGCATTGAAGAACAATTATTGCATTCTTATCAATGATAACATCATCTCTAGACCCCTTTCTTTGGTCACCACATGTCTACACTCAGGATCTCCCAACCAAAAGGATTCAAATATGAGCTCTTTTGCATTGTTGCAAGTGGTTCTCTTCTTTCAAGTGTCGAGCATAATTGGAGTGTGGTCAGATTTCAAAATAGGGAAATGTTGATCCAAGCATTTGGATACATGTCCATCTAGTCCTGTAATCCAATACCTCTATGGAGTCTCTCCATATATCCATAGCTTCACTTGTGTGCTTCCTCCAAGTTCTAGAGTAGCCAAGATAAGATAAATGAAACCTATCCATCACCTCCTTGAAATCGTAAGTTTGTGTCACACTTCTCATGGACCGCTTCCTTCTTTGTTTTGTCTAAGATTTCACTAAAATATCTAATGAAGGTCATTAGTAGTAGAGTCCCATATTTGATATAATGAATTAGTTCCCATATCCTATATTTACTTTGACTATCAGCCCAACTAGAGATCCCTATGAGAATCCATTAATTTCCATCTTGTTCGGATATCTTGTCCTGAAACTGATGTTTAGAGAAAGAGGAAATTGAGACAGCCATATCTCTCCACCAAAGGCCCACTCCTCTTGATATCCCCTTGCTACTATAGCATATGACTTTGTTATAACTACAATTTCTTTTGGTTTTTTCTAGACTAGCTCCTTTTATCATGGTTCCCATAAGGAACATGACCTCTAGGCACTCCCTCTAGCAATACATGTGGAGGGTTTCAGCTGTGCTAAGGCTGCACACTCCCTAGAAGTTCCAATAGAGCATTTTTATTACTTTTCATGAATTGGTTATTTCCAAGTACCTCTACTTGAGAATAGGCTTCCCACACCATGTTGACGCCTTCCTCCCTGGGCATTTTTCCTAATTTTTTTGTTTAGCCGAGTCTCTTCCTCCCTTGTGCATGACTCCACTACTTTTTTTTTCTTTTGGTTTTTTCTCTTCATACATGTAATTCTCTTTGTATTGGTTTCTTTCACTTTTCCTTCTCAGATCCGATCTTCTAAATCCAATCTGTTTGTTTAGTTTTCTATTTTCAATTGTTTTCTCATTCTCTGTCCTGCCTTTCCATTTCCCTTTTTCTATTCTTTTTTTGTTTCAAACACAAGTGCCATCTCCAACTCTTATGATGGAAAGTTATGCTTTATCTCTCTAGATTGATGGTTTCTATAACTCCTTTGTTTAAAGACATGGCACTTCCTTATCTGCATTGATTCCCTGGTTCACTATTATCTGAGTAAATTCACTATTTCAACACCCCACCTTCTTTTGTTGATCTTGATTAGTCTCTTGTTTCCTACTTCTATATTTTCTTCTTGGCTATGTACCCTTTCTTCTATCTCCTTGTCACCCTTCTCAATGTTTTATTCTGCACTAGGGTCCCCCTTTCCATCTGAACCCTATTTGGTTATGCTTGGATGTGATCATGACTCTCTTTCTCCTGTGCATTCTACTTGTCATGATTGGATCTTGATGCTTATTCCCTCTTTTTCACTCGCAAAAATACTCTTTTTTTCATCTTTTTAAGCCTTTCCTGTAAAAATATTCCATCTAATCCCCTCATAGTTAGATGTATAATAAATTTGTGGCCTTTGTGGGGATTATCTGAGCCAAGCACCCTAGTTCTCAAGTCCTTCTTTTCCCTCTTCCCATGGGTATTCGTGCTTCATATGCCCTATCCTACTGCACTTGAAGAAGTGGGGAGTTCTTTCATATATAATCTGCACCTCAACTAAGTTTCCCTTCACACATATCATCGTTTGTATTTTATTTGAAGGTTTCTCAGTATCAATATTGATACACACTATGCATTCCCTTGGCCATCCACCCTCGTCATGTTTGTCTTCTAACACTTGTCCTATAGAGCTGGTGATCTTCTGGACAACTTTCTCTATTTGGTATCTTATGAGTATGCTGCACATCCTCACCCATAATTGGCACTGATGTATGATGATCTTTGACAACTGTACCCCTGATCACATCTCTTTTAGAAGTAACACATTGTTACCAAATTTCTAAGGGGATCCTTCTCTCACTCTTTCTGTATCCCTCCTCACAAAAAAATGAATGGCTATGAGATTATATTTGATATGCCTAAAGTTTGACTTGTAGTAGTCCCCATTTTTTTCCATGATTCTTTGCAAAGATTGTGATTGTATTACCTATTTGTCACCAATCTTTCCATTACAATGAGGTCAATTTCTCCATTACCAACACTCCCATTAATAAAGTCTACCACTTCACCTTCTTTCAAATGAATTTGTAGGGCTTTGCATATACTAGTTAACTCGTCCACCATTTTTGATAAATCTCCTTCATAGGAGGGAGCCCACCACTGTTGCATTAACATCTTCGGGAGGTAAGCCCTAATCTCATCTCAGCTTCCAGACCACCATCTAGAGAAGATATGGGAGTATGTTCTCAAGTTACTTCCTTTGTAAAAGTTCATATATGTGGTCTTATATAAATAGACCCATAGACACCTAGATGCATCATCAATGAATGTGACAAAATACATATTTTTGACCACTAAAGCCACGTCAAATGTACCATAAACATCCAAATGAACCAAATGTAGAACCTTTAACTTCACCTTTGATCATGTATGAAAGAAATTTGCTAATGCTTTCCTATTTGACATGAATCACATGAACTCAATTTGGTTCCCTTGCCACAGGGAACCAATCTTTTATTTTATAGAAATTGTAATACTTTCTCACTAATGTATACTAGTTGTATGTACCATAGATCTTCCCGATGAACCTTAACTGCATGTATACTGCCTTTGAAAACTTTAAGCTGGGTTTTGTACAATGTGCGATGTGATTTTACTTGTACAATAAAAAAGACCCCTTTGTAACCTTACATTTTCCACCACCAAATTTTAGATGATAAACTTCTCTATCAAAGAAAGAACCAGATATCGAACTCAACAACAAATCTGGAATGTAAAGAACATCCTTTAATGTGAGTGTCCAATCCACACTTTTTTGAACTAAAATGTTTCAAATCCCAATGATTCTAGAGAAATTGGAATTTACTATATTCACCCTCCCAAGGTGAGAAAGACATTAGAATCAAATGGATTGATGATAAGAAGGAGAAAAACTGAGAATATGCATTGCAATTTCAACCAATCTCTCCATGTGAATGATGGAGCCAAGTTGGACAGAGTAGTGATAACACCAATTTTTGTGATGTTTGTGGCCTTTATTCTGTTATCAAAACTACCCTTTTCTGTTGTTTTCCTCACTTTTATATGCATTTCCGTAATAATTGGCAAAGCAATGCTCTCATTCCAATATTTCAATCTTTTGCAGAGTTTCCTCCTATTTTGGCCCATTTAACACCAATAAGGCCGTTCCGACCCGCAAATAAGTCCAAGACTGTCTCGCCCCCCCCCCCCCCCCCCCGACGCCCGATACACACGCTGACCGGCAGGGTTGCGCGATGGATGACACGCCTCTTTACCCGACAGGGAGCCAAGCGCGCCACAACTACTCCATGTGCCGTACGATATTAGCCACCCACCGGCAGGCGCCTCTCGCCACGACGCCCGACAGCCTACCACCAACTGAATGGCAGAAAGGAGGACACGTGGCGCTTCGAGAACCATATCTTCTCACAACCAGCTGCCTATAAATAGCAGCTACAACGAGCCGAAAAGACAGCTTAGACAGTTCAGACAAGCTTGGTCACTTCAGGTTTCAGATAGTCGAGGGATCTTCGGAGGAAGCTGCGAGAGCAGGCGTATCGTGCTCCAGTGTTCGTACCGGGCGACACTAGGTGAGCTCTTCCTCATCCCGAGAGGGAGGGGATTGGTTCACCTAGGACTGTACCGGGCGACACTGGGAGCCGATATCGGCCGATGTAGATACGCGACACGAGTGCCCGACACCAGTGCCTGGCAGTAGGATACACAGCTCCATGCCCGACAGATACCAAACCCGATACGCTCCGCCTGTCAGGCGTGTCGCCCGAGAGGGTGTGCCACCCGACTTGAGCGTATCGGCCAGGTCCTTGAGCGATGCAGTCGCCCATCGCGGTGTGCCGCTTGAGAGGGCGTGCTGCCCGACGCGGCTGTATCGAGCTAGGCCCTTGTCCGATATCGGGCGGGATGGTTACTGTAGCTTGTCATCCTTCTACATCAAGAAGGCGACATATATATTTAATTCTGTTATTTAATTCTTTACTCATGCATTGTAATTAAGACCTTTAATGCTTATAGAAATAGAAAAGCTTACTTACTTGCTGCTCTATGCTTGGTGCAATATGTTGGATGACTGCTATTTTTGGTATCTGAACTCTAGCTTGCATGTTTTGGATCGCGTTTCGCTTAGCTATCGAATTGTGTTTTCCCGTCGCAACAACTTCGAGAGTTGTGTTGTGGCTCTAGTGTTTGGTCCGATTCTGGAGTACGAGAGTGCCCGGAACGGAGTTGCTTTAGTAACCTTTCCACTCTAATTTGAGTCCGGTGACCCCTAGAGTGGAACCCAAAAAGGGCGGGATGACGGTGGTTAAGGGTGAGAAGGGTGACGTGGTGGCGGTTAGGACCGTCACCGGCTGGCGGATGTGCATAGATTACCAAAAGCTAAATCAAGCTACAAAGAAGGATCACTTTCCGCTACCTTTTACTGACCAAGTACTCGAAAGGTTAGCGCATCACGATTTCTTTTGCTTTCTTGATGGCTTTTCAGGTTTCTACCAGGTACCCATCTTGCCCTACGATCAAGAGAAAACAACGTTCACCTGCCTTTACGACACTTATGCCTTCCGAAGGATGCCCTTCAGACTCTGCAACGCCCCTGCCACCTTTCAACGATGCATGATATCGATGTTTTCGGATTTTCTAGAAGACATCGTAGAAGTTTTCATGGACAATTTTTCCATCTATGGGAAGGACTTCGATAGCTGTCTGAAGAATCTGAAGTTGGTTCTTCAAAGGTGCGAGGAGAACAGCCTAGTTCTAAACTGGGAAAAATGCCATTTCATGGTGCGGGAGGGCATCGTCCTCGGGCATAAGATCTCGAAGCGTGGGATCGAAGTGGACGCAAGCAAGGTTGAAGAAATATCCAAGCTTCCTCCACCAAGATCCGTGACGGGGGTGCGAAGATTCCTCGGGCACGCAGGATATTACCGAAGATTCATCAAGGACTTCTCAAAGATTTCCAAACCGTTGTCCAATTTTCTGGTAAAAGATGCTGAATTTGTTTTCTCTAACGATTGTCTAAGTGCTTTTCAGGTCCTTAAAAAGGCTTTAATATCACCACCTATCCTTCAAGCGCCCGAACGGGGATTACCTTTTGAGCTGATGTGCGACGCAAGCGACTACGCGGTTGGAGCAGTCCTGGGGCAAAAGAAATACAAGAAGCACCAGGTGATCTGCTACGCGAGTCGCACGTTGGACGAAGCCCAGGTAAACTACACAACAACTGAAAAGGAGATGCTCACGATCGTCTTCGCGTTTGATAAGTTCAGGTCGTATCTCATTGGAGCAAAGGTCAAACTATACACAGATCATGGGGCGATAAAATACTTAATGCAAAAGAAAGACGCAAATCCCAGACTGTTGAGGTGGGCCTTACTGCTCCAAGAATTCGACCACAAAATTATCGACAAGAAGGGTGCAGAGAATGTGGTTGCTGACCATCTCTCAAGGATCGTGACTGAGAAAGAGAGAGAGCCTCCTATCAACGACGACTACGCCGACGAAGCCCTTATGTTGGCCGAAGCCCAAGAGGAAAGCCTACCCTGGTTCGCAGACATCTGCAATTATCTTGCTTGCGGAGAACTGCCCCCTGACATAACGTACAATCAGAAGAAGAAGCTTTTCGTGGAAGTTAAAAACTACTACTGGGACGATCCTCTCTTGTTCAGAAGATGCGCCGACAACTTATACAGGAGGTGCATACCAGAAGAAGAAACCGCGGACATCCTGAAGCAATGCCACGCCTCCCCCTATGGTGGTCACCTAGGCAGCGAAAGAACAGCTGCAAAGGTGCTACAATCAGGTTTCTACTGGCCCTCCTTATTTAAAGACGCTGCACAGTTTGTGAAGGCTTGCAAAGAGTGCCAGTTTATGGGGAACATAGGGCGGAGGGACGAAATGCCAATGGCAAGCTGGATTGAAGTCGAAATATTTGACGTATGGGGGATCGACTACATGGGACCATTTCCCCCATCTCGGGGGTATCAGTACATACTCGTGGCTGTGGATTATGTATCGAAGTGGGTGGAAGCGGTAGCCACCCAAACCTGCGATGCCAAGTCGGTTATCAAGCTCTTCGAGAAAACCATCTTCCCTGGCTTTGGCGTCCCGCGCACAGTTATTAGCGACGGAGGATCACACTTTGGATAAAGATAGTTTGAAGCACTCCTGCGCAAGTATGGAGTGAAGCACAAGATCGCTACACCCTACCATCCCCAGACGTCAGGGCAGGTAGAGGTTTCCAACAGACAAATCAAGCAAATCTTGCAGAAAACTGTCAACCGAACAAGGAAAGATTGGTCCATGAAGCTTGACGATGCACTTTGGACCTACCGCACCGCTTACAAAACACCCATTGGAACCACCCCCTACCGTCTCATCTACGGAAAATCCTGCCACCTACCGTTAGAATTGGAACACAAGGCCCTTTGGGCAATCAAGTTCCTAAATATGGACCTCGACAAAGCCGGAGAAAAGAGATTTTTGCAGCTTCAAGAGCTCGAAGAGCTGAGATTGAACGCCTATGAAAATGCAAAAATCTACAAACAGAGGACAAAGTTGTGGCATGATGCCCACCTCAGGAGAAAAGATATAAGCGAGGGGGATAAGGTCTTATTATTCAAGTCTTCCATCCGTCTTTTCCCTGGGAAGTTACAAACGAGATGGTCAGGACCGTTTACCGTGTCAAAAATATACCCATCCGGAATGATGGAGCTTTACGACAAAGACGATCCAACCAAAGTATTTCAAGTGAATGGGCACAGGGTGAAAAGGTTCTACGAGGATGAGGCCTTTGTCAGGAGAGCAGAGATTGACCTGCAAGATATGGGCACAACCAAGGGTTGAACAAGATGATCCCACACCGGTCGAGCTGGCGATGCGAACTTCAGCACTCCTCGGGAGGCAGCCCGAGTTTTTCTTTCTTTCATAGAGTAGGATGCATTTTTCTATTATTTACAAAAACAAACATTATGGCATGCAATAAGGCCCGAGTCTGTGCATGCGCCACATGCGCTGACTCTGTTTTATGGGCCACCGCTGTAATAATTTTCTGAGGTGGAGGGCTTAACCCTTGGCCGATGATGTTTTACCCTTTGATCGCTGTTTCCGCTCTTAGGCTTCTCGGCCGCGTATTTTAACCATGCCGGGCAGTCGCTAGCCGGCGCACAGGACCGCCCGTACCGGGCTTTGGTCTTTAGGGCATCACAACGGCCGTGACGTTTGGCGTTCCTGGGCGGCGTGCACCCTATCGTGCATAAGAATAAATGCCCTTAATGAGACTGATGTGACCATCGTCTCGAGAACCGCCTGACCCGTTGGCCGACACGCGCCCCAGAGATGTCCGTTTCGCCCCCGGCCGAGCTGCCTATAAATAAGAACGGAGATTTCACCGTGTCGGGCAGTCACGCTTTACTCATTTTAGCCACCTGTAACACATGCAATAGTCCGCCCTTTTTCTCCCGTGTCGGCCAGTTGCCTTCACCGTGGTATCGGGCGATGGCTCCTATGAGCAAAGGTATCGCCCGACACGCTTATCGCCCGGCACCCTTATCGCTCGGCAAGCTATTCCCCGACAGGCTTATCGCCCGACACGAGTCCTGTCGCGCGCTGCCTATCGGGATTACGAGCCTTGTCGGATTTTGTATCGCCCGACGCGGTTTTGCACGACATAACGACCGATGGTGTTTGCCCGATACGCTATATCGGGTGGCACACTTTTCTTTTGTGACATTCTGTCGGGCAGTTGCTCTTTGGCGACCTTATCGCCCGATATACCCGTATCGGGAGGTATTGATAACCTCCCATTTTGTGACGTTATCTTATTTAGTTATCTTTAATTTTCCATACTCTTTCTTAGATAAATTAGATAGAATCATTAAACTTTTTTACTTTATTGCGGATACACCAATAAACTAACTTTTCTTCTTTTTCATTACAGAAAACACAAAAAAATTACAAAGACTCCTCACGGTCCCAAGACCGTGAGGACCGCGAGGAGGCCTCGCGGTCCCAAGACCACGAGAAGGCCTCACGGTCCCAAGACCGCGAGAAGGCCTCACGGTCCCAAGACCGCGAGAAGGCCTCACGATCCCAAGACCGCGAAAGGCCTCACGGTCCCAAGACCGCGAGAAGGCCTCACGGTCCCAAGACCGCGAGAAGGCAAACGGTCTCAAAGACCGTTTGGGCTCAACTTGAGCCTATAAATAGGACCTCAAGGGTCACTTCAAAGGGATCAAATCTGAGACGCCCAAAGGCTGCCTCTCCAGTTCCAGAGCAATTCCATCCTTCATCCATCGCCCTAAGGCTGCCGGTTTGAGGTCCACATCTCATCATCAAGCTACCTTCTCTCTCATCAACAAAGAAGGTGGGAGGAGAAGATCCATCATCAAGCAACCACGAAGTGTGAAGATCGTTGCTCTCTCCACCAAGGGTTCAACCTTCCCTCCTCCGTGGAGATGTCGTTCTTTCTCTCTCTTCTCACCTCCACCTTTGCTCTTGAGATGAGCGAGTAGTCCTTTTCACTAGGGTGTGGGGAGTAGCCCCGCTACCCATGTTTTCATTTCATGCAATGTAATTCAATCGTTTGCAATAGAGATACTCTCCTTTTCTGCTCAACATCAATCGTTTAATGAATGCTTGTTGCTTGATCACCAACTTGTGTTACTTATTGTCTCTTGGTATGAATTGTCTACATTTATACCCTTAGATCTGAATATCGATTGAATGTTGGTTCTAGATATATGTAGTCACCATATGTCTGTTTCGGTATCTAGGAGTGCTTTCACGAGTGGAGTAAACTCACTCCCATCGTTGCACTTCCATACTATAAAATGGAATCAGTTGACGTATGGAAGTGCAACTTTGGTAAGGTCAAGGAACACACTTCATGAAGGAGTAATGCAAAGTAAGTGACCATTCGTTAGGGGATGGCTGGCATTGCAATACTCCACACTCCTCGTAGTTGGTTATCCGAAAGGAAGCTAAGTCTACAAAGATACTAGCTGATTAGTTTCTCTTTGCAGGTCTTTTTATTATGTTGCATGTTTATGATCCATGTGTAGTGGTGTGAAACCCGACAACATCCTAGTGGTTTTTAATCATTGTTTACAACCTTAATCTCTACTTTCTTGCTTTACTTTCCTCGCACTTAGTTTAAAACCAAATCAAACTTTCGATCTAAATATCAACTGTTAAGTAGTTAAGTACAACTAAAAACATTTTCCATCTTGATTTCATCAAGACCGTTGTCCCGAGGATTCGACCCTTAACTATACTACGATAAGACTTCCGCGTGTCTTAGCACACGTGGGTGGAGTTCTTACCATAGTACTAGCAAGGCTAAACTTAGGGATTCATCATCTCTAGGATTTTTAGTGGTGTTGCAAAACTCCATCAAAAATTGGCGCCGTTGCCGGGGACAACGAAACGTTTTAGCTTTTACTTAACAACTTCTTGGTTGATTAGGATTTTACACTTTTTCTTGATAACTACTCCAAATCTTCTTGATTTCTTCATTTCCTTCCATTATCTTAACGTGTGATTTTCTTTCTACTCAGGTAGAAAACATGTATGCAACCCCCGCATAGCATCAGATTCTCCCCTGAACCAGAGTACGACTCTGAGGTAGAAAGAAGTTTCCACCGAAGGATTAGACTTAACTGCCAAAGAGCCAGACAGATGGATGAAGAGAAACGCCTTGTTGCAGAAAGAGTTAATGCCGCCATAGCAGCACAACGAGCACAACTTATTGCAGACACTCGTGCTCAAGTGCAAGCTGAGATTCGAGCTGTGGAACAAGCCCGCATCCAAGAAGAGAATGCTGCTGCTCAACTTGCGCTAAGAAACAAGAAACTTCGGGACTACACAGTCCCGAAGAATTATGAAGATGATCACCAAGTCCGACCACCGATTATTAACATACCAAACTTTGAAATCCGGACGCAATGGATCCAGATCATGCAAGGCATCTCTTTCTCTGGAGCACCCGGAGACGATTGCATGGATCACCTTAAGAGATTCAAGTCACTCTGCCGACTTGTACCTCAAGCAGGAATTGCCCTGGAAGCAATAATGTTACACCTTTTCCATTTCACCTTATCTGGAAGAGCGCTAAGATGGTACAATGCTTTAGATAGACACCCCATCATCACTACTTGGACTCCTTTAGAAGAAAAGTTTCTTGAGAAATTCTTTCCACCTTCACTAACCTATGAGATTAGGGGACAGATTAATCACTTCGCCCAACTACCTGGAGAAACATTTGCGGAAGCTTGGGACAGATTCAAGGAACTCCTGAGAAAGTGTCCTCACCATGGCATATCTCAAAATCAACTAATAGAAACATTTTACAGAGGAGTAAGTGATGATATCAAGCAATTTCTAGATTCCTCATCTGGAGGAAATTTTATGAGAAAGAACTATGAAGATGCTTGGAATATAGTTACGCTAGGGGCCGAGAACCAATCCAATTGGGGAAGGTCATCTAACCAACCCAATGGAGTTCTTAAAGTCTACAAAGATGAAGAATCTATGGAACTCAAGGCCATTGCAGAGGCCCTGAAGACTATTGCTAGCAAGCAACAAGCCCTCGAAACTTCTTTCGGGGAATATGACAAGAAGAAAAGCTCTCAAGTTCAACAAGTAAAAGCAGCTACTGGAACTTGTGAAGCCTGTCATGCATCTGATCATCCCACATTATCATGTGGTCTGTTGTACAATGTCATGATGGATTTACAACCACCTGTGCCGCAATATGAGCCCATTATTGATCATCCCGAGGACCAAATGCTAGAGCAAGTCAACTCCATCCATTCAATACCTGGCCAGGTGTATTACAATCCAGATAAACCAAGAAATCACCCAAATTTCCAATATGGAAATCCTGCAGGAACTGCCAATCCTCAACAACAGATACAAGGTGGATCTTTCAGCAAACAACCACCAGGATTTCAGAATAACTGCGCCCAAGGGAATTATAGAAATGGGTTCCAACGATCTAATTATCCTAGGAATCCTTCCTATCAATACCCAAGACTGCACCCACAGCTGCAACAACCTCAGTTGCAGCAGCCACAACAACTCCAGTTGACAACACCTCCACAGCAACCCCAGGGGCAACAAGTCACTCAATATCAACAGAGGAGTGCTCCTTTCGAACCATCTGATGAAATATCTTTGATTAGGCAGATGCTGCAATCTCAGCAGACCATGCTTGCGAATCAACAAGCTCAACAAAAGGTTGTAGAGGCCCAATTAGCACAGATTGCTGCTCAGTTGAAACCACCAGCAGGTACCTTCGCTGGGCAACCAGAGGCAAACCCAAGGCATGACCAAAATAGACCTGAGCAACTGAATGCTGTCACCATGAGGTCTGGTCGTGTCCTTCCTGATACCATTAGAATCATCCATGATGATGATGATGTAGCTATTCTTTCACCAATAGAAAGCTCAACTCATGAAAAGGAAAAATCCACTAAAACTACTGAAAGGGAAAACGAAAAGGGACCTACGCCAGAAGCTACGCTCAGAATTCCTTACCCGGACAGGCTGAAAGGAACCAAAATGGATACTAGGTTCCAGAAATTCAAAGAAGCTATGAAGAAACTGTATATCGATATCCCATTTCTAGATGCCCTTTCTGAAGTGCCCGCTTGGGCCAAATACCTGAAAACCCTGCTGTCGAGAAAATATATGACAGAAAAGCATGAAACAGTGAAACTAGCTCAGACCACTTCAGATATTCTGCTTAACAAAATGCCAAAGAAAAAGAAGGACCCAGGTTCCTTCGGTATTCAGTGTTCGATTGGAAATGGCTCTAGCAAAAAGGGATTAGCAGATCTAGGAGCAAGTATATCCATCATGCCCTATTCTATGTGTAAAAGATTAGGCTTTACTGATTTGTTACCTACGTCAATGACAATTCAGTTAGCCGACTCTACCATAACTGCTCCCCTTGGAATTATCGAGGATATTCCTGTCAGAATAGGAAAAAATTCTTACGTCCCGTGTGATTTCGTTATTATGGACATACAAGAAGATCTACGATACCCGATAATCTTCGGAAGACCCTTCCTAGCTACCGCCTGAGCACTCATCGATGTAGAAGCAGGAACGATTATACTAAGACTTGGGAAGGAAGCTTTCCAATTCATAGTCCTTAACAACATGAAAGGACCAAGCATTCAAGAAGAAGTTTTTCTCCTAGATGCTATATATCAAATGTCCCAGTTAGAAATGTCCGAACCCTCCGATGAGTTGGAAAGTGCCTTGACAAACCCGGAAGTAGAATTTTCGGCAAACGAACTAGTGCAAAAATGCCTTCAATATTTAGAAAAAGCTGAAGAAGCCCCAACAGCCACCTTTGAAGAACTCAAGGCTGTCACCATTATAGAAACTACCAAACCACCTAAGGCCCCTGAATTGAAGGCCTTACCCGAGGGACTCAAACATGTCTTCCTTGACAACGATAAACTTTGTCTAGTGATTATCAGCTCTACTCTGGAAGAAGACCAAGAAAACAGACTTCTTGATGAGCTAAAGAGACACAAGAAAGCTATCGGATATAAAATGACTGACTTAACTGGTGTAAACCCAGCTTTATGCATGCACAGATTGCCTATGGTGGAAGAATTAAAACCATCGAGGGAACATCAAAGGAAGTTGAACCCTAATCTCAAGGAGGTAGTTCGCATCGAGGTTCTCAAACTCCTGAAGGCAGGTATCATCTACCCAATCTCGGATTCTCAATGGGTAAGCCCCGTGCAGGTGGTCCCTAAAAAAGGGGGGACTACTGTTGTTCTTAATGATAAGAATGAACTGGTACCTACTAGAACAGTAACTGGGTGGAGAATGTGCATAGATTACAGAAAACTTAATAAAGCAACAAGGAAAGATCATTTCCCCTTGCCCTTCCTAGATGAGGTCCTCGAGCGCTTAGCTCATCAGAAATTCTTCTGTTACCTCGATGGTTATTCCGGGTTTTACCAAATCCCTATACACCCGGAAGATCAAGAGAAAACTACTTTCACCTGTCCTTTTGGGACATATGCTTTCAGAAGAATGCCATTCAGGCTTTGTAACGCGCCAGCCACTTTTCAGAGATGCATGTCTGCTATCTTTGCAAGATTAACAGAATCTATAATGGAGATATTCATGGATGATTTCTCAGTTTATGGAAACTCTTTCGAAAACTGTCTGCTCAACCTGGTTCAAGTTTTACAAAGATGCGAGGACACAAACCTCATCTTAAATTGGGAAAAATGCCATTTTATGGTAACGGAAGGTGTTGTCCTCGGACACAGAGTGAGCGACAGAGGGATCGAGGTGGATCAAGCAAAAATTGACGTCATCTCGAAATTGATGCCACCAAAAGATGTAAAAGGGGTACGTGCTTTCTTAGGTCATGCTGGGTTTTACAGAAGATTTATCAAAGACTTCTCAAAAATAGCAAAACCCATGACACAACTGCTGACCAAGGACACGGAATTTAACTTTAACCAAGAATGTTTGCAAAGTTTCACAACTATGAAAAATGCCTTGATTTCCGCACCCATTCTAAGAGCTCCAGATTGGTCACAACCATTCGAAATCATGTGTGACGCGAGCGATTATGCCATAGGGGCCGTATTAGGGCAAAGAATCGACAAGAAACCCTATGTTATATACTACGCATCTAAAACACTGGATGAAGCACAGAAAAATTACACCACTACAGAAAAGGAATTCTTAGCTGTCATCTACGCGTTCGAGAAATTCCGCTCATACCTGATTGGAGCTAAAGTCATTGTCTACACTGACCACTCCGCTATACGGTATCTAATTCAGAAGCAAGATGCAAAACCTAGACTTATCCGCTGGGTATTAATGCTTCAAGATTTCGATTTGGAAATCAAAGACAAAAGTGGGGTGGAAAACGTCGTCGCTGACCATCTCAGCCGTATTAGAGTCGAGGATGAAGACAAAGTACCTATCCGAGACTCCCTCCCGGACGACCAACTAATGAAAGTCGCTAATGGATTCCCCTGGTATGCCGACATTGTTAATTATTTGGCAACAAGAATCATTCACCCGTCCGCATCCTATCACGACAAAAAGAAGTTCATTCACGAAGCTAAGCAATATTTCTGGGACGAGCCCTATCTTTTTCGCTTATGCGCAGATGGACTCTTTCGTAGATGCATTCCAGAGATGGAAATCACTTCGGTTCTTGAGCACTGTCACTCAGGCCCCACTGGGGGCCACATGAGTTCTAAAAAGACAGCTCTTAAAGTCCTGCAATCTGGCTTTTATTGGCCTACCATCGCAAAAGACGCACATGAATACGTGCGATCATGCGACAAGTGCCAACTATCTGGGGGAATTACCAGAAGAAATGAAATGCCATTGAACATATGGCAAGAAATCGAACTCTTCGATGTATGGGGAATAGATTACATGGGCCCTTTTCCCTCATCCTACGGATTCATGTACATCTTAGTTGCTGTGGATTACATGTCAAAATGGGTAGAAGCTCTACCGACCATCTCTTGTGATTCAAAATCGGTAATCAAGATGTTTAAAGAGATAATATTCCCCAGATTCGGCGTCCCAAGAACGATAATATCTGACGGCGGATCACATTTCTTGGAACGGAGCTTTGAATCCTTATTAAGAAAATACGGAGTCAACCACAAAGTTTCTATACCGTATCATCCACAGACATGTGGACATGTAGAAGTCTCCAATAGGCAAATTAAAGCTATCCTGGAAAAGACTGTCAATCGACACCGCACCGATTGGTCCACCAAACTATCTGACGCTCTATGGGCTTACCGTACAACTTTCAAAACACCAATCGGAACAACACCGTTTCGATTAGTGTATGGGAAGTCTTGCCATTTGCCAGTTGAATTAGAGCATAAGGCTTGGTGGGCCATTAAGCAACTAAACTTCGATCTCAAAGGCGCTGGTGAATTCAGACAACTGCAACTCCAAGAACTAGAAGAATTACGAATGACAGCCTACCACAACGCAAGAATTTACAAAGAGCAAACTAAGATGTGGCACGATGGCCACATAAAAAGAAAGGATATAACCGTCGGAGACAAAGTCCTCCTATTCAACTCCAGATTAAAAATGTTTCCTGGAAAATTGCGTACTAAATGGTCGGGGCCATTCACAATCAAACACATATACCCGACAGGAGCTGTCATTATTCTCGATGATAATGGAGGAGAAAGGACCGTAAATGGTCACATATTGAAGAAATACCACACTCTGGCAAACAAATTATCAAGGCAAACCATAGAGATCCATGATCCTATAAAGTCAGCATAGCCGGAGCAAAATCTTGTCGAGCCAGCGACGTTAAACCAAAGCGCTTCTTGGGAGGCAGCCCAAGACCTGAGTATCACCTTCCCTAATTTTCTAGCCTTTTATTTTGTTTTTTTTTACTTTCTTCGTTTTTTGTTTTTTTTTTCTTCTTTAAATCTAAAAATACATAAAAATCCACATAATCTTGGGGCCAAACGGTCTCAAGACCGTTTGGGCCCTCGCAGTCTCAAGACCGTTTGGGCCCTCGCGGTCTCAAAACCGTTCGCTGAAGGTTCCTGGGACAGCGCTTTTTACGTCATAAGGCACATCCTAGCGCTAAACCAGCAGGTCCCTTTCACTGAACTCGTTAATGATGATTTCCACTCCCTGCGAGGACGTTACACCATGGAGCTTATCTGCGACAGAAGGTTCTTCAATGACCCTACCATGGCGGCAGACGACGTCCCTCGTTATCTCTTTTCATCTTTTCAACGTCCGCAAAGGAGACCTTTCAGACAAACCCTAGCGGCGTTGACAAAAAAAAACACCCATCCAATGTCACCAAGCAAAGACAATGGAATCCTTCCATCTTCGATCTGGCTCCAGATAAAGGTGACATTGATCTGATATCAGGGGTAGACATCAAGACATCTTCATCACATATGGTACCCCAATCTGCCATTGAACCTTCATTTCCCGATTTCGATCCGGAAGCTTGCAAAACTCTTTCAGATAACGAGCTCCGACTAATAATGTCACCGCTATATGCCGAAAAAGACGAGATGGTATATATTGATGGGGATATATTGGTTATGGCAGATGCCCTCCGTGAGACCTTACAGTTCAATGGTTCCATGTCTGTAAGTGTAATGACTGCTTATCAATACTTGCTAGCATGGAATCACAACACGGTCTATATGGTGTCAGCTTACATGAAGGATGATCTTCTCGGGCTGAAGAACTTCGGAACAAAGGAGTCAACCATTTCTTATCTCCAACATACAACTCCGAAGTTCATCATGTTACCTTTCCTTCATCAAGAGCACTGGATGTTACTAGCAACCAATCTTCACGAAGGAACAACAATAATCTACAACAGTTCCGACAGCTAGTATGATCCAAAACGGAAAGCATACACTACAACTCCAAAGACACCAACGGAGGAGGTGGCGAAGGAGTGTGCTGACAAATTACACGATCTTTTGGGTCAGCACACGCGGGCATATGACAGAGATCACTTCAAATCACTAGCCTTCTGCCACAGGTGCCCCCAGCAAATCAGAGAATCAAATGACTGCGGCTTCCACGTCCTCTACTGGATGTATACAATTCTGGCCCTTCACAAGCCGGTAGAGGACATGACAGAGGTGGATTACCACGCACAACGGGGAAAGTTCGCAGCCAACTTACTCAGAACACATGGGGCAAATAAAGGATTAACCGAAGCCTGAATGTCCTTGTCCATGCATTTCTCAACCTATCACTTTGACACTCTGTGGACAGAGTGCGTGATAAGTTAGGGGGGGAGTGCATTGGACAAGGGTGAGGTATCATTCTGCTTCAACCCTTCTATTTTTTTCGCATATCAATTTTCAAACTTTCTGTCCATATTTAGACTTTTTCCAGTAATTTTTTCAATAAAATAACTTTTAAGTATAACTTTCATCCTGGAAAGAATCACCCTTAGCTAAGTTAGAGATAAAGTAGTCCTCAAAAAAATAATAATAATAAGATTAGCATACAGGCATGAAATGGTGAATTCATAAATTTCATTCACTATTGGTTTCTATACTTTTACTTCAATTCTATCTCAGACTCTTCACAGGTCAACTTCAGGGCCAAAGCGAACCGAAAACTCTCAAAGTCAAAAGGGAAATCAGGGAAATCTAAAATCAAGAAATCTCGCGAGCGGACCACCAATTAAAAATAAGTGCATGTCAGGAACCCTAAGAACAGTTTTCTTCTTTCAATAAAAGAGGCTTGGCCGCCCAATCAAAAACCCAACAAAACCCACTTCCTAAGCCTGTGAGATTCGAATAAAAGCCAGAGTGTTGAATAAAAACATGAGAGTTGTGCCACGCATAAGGACCTATATGAAGAGCCAACAAAGATCTCACCGGGTCGGTACATACAGCTGCCCTCATGAAGGCAGATGTGTCGTGCCCGGTAATGAGATCCTAAGGTTTCGTAATATATGAAAAGGCTGATAAAAGAGCTCACCCGGCCGGTACATTCAGCTGCCCTCATGAAGGCAGATGTGTCGTGCCCGGTAGTGAGTCTCTAAAAAGCATAGACAAACCCTTCCCCACTTGAAGGGGGAGTTACACAATAAGCCTTTTAAGCCAGCCCTCATACCCACTCTAGCTACCGGTAGGTTTCTCTAAAGAAGTATAAAACTGATTAGAGTCGATGACATGCACATAATAAGAAAGGTGGTCCCAATGCGAGATTCACGATATGAAAGGAACCTGAGATCCATGCAACTTTTGATACTCGAAAGAGTTAGTGTAAGCAGAAGCCCTAATAAGACCTCGCTAGATCTCTGACCTAGAATTGAAGCAAGAGTATGGAAACCCTAATCAAATAAAATCGCCTCTCCATTACATGCCTTAGCTCTATCTAACTTGAGGACAAGCTAGACTCTAAGTTAGGGGGGGTGATAACCTCCCATTTTGTGACGTTATCTTATTTAGTTATCTTTAATTTTCCATACTCTTTCTTAGATAAATTAGATAGAATCATTAAACTTTTTTACTTTATTGTGGATACACCAATAAACAAACTTTTCTTCTTTTTCATTACAGAAAACACAAAAAAATTACAAAGACTCCTCACGGTCCCAAGACCGCGAGGAGGCCTCGCGGTCCCAAGACCGCGAGAAGGCCTCACGGTCCCAAGACCGCGAGAAGGCCTCGCGGTCCCAAGACCGCGAGAAGGCCTCGCCATCCCAAGACCGCGAGAAGGCCTCACGGTCCCAAGACTGCAAGAAGGCCTCACGGTCCCAAGACCGCGAGAAGTCCTCGCGGTCCCAAGACCGCGAGAAGGCCTCACGATCCCAAGACCGCGAGAAGGCCTCACGGTCCCAAGACCGAGAGAAGGCCTCGCGGTCCCAAGACCGCGAGAAGGCCTCACGGTCCCAAGACCGCGAGAAGGCCTCACGGTCCCAAGACCGCGAGAAGGCAAACGGTCTCAAAGACTGTTTGGGCTCAACTTGAGCCTATAAATAGGACCTCAAGGGTCACTTCAAAGGGATCGAATCTGAGACGCCCAAAGGCTGCCTCTCCAGTTCCAGAGCAATTCCATCCTTCATCCATCGCCCTAAGGCTGCCGGTTTGAGGTCCACATCTCATAATCAAGCTACCTTATCTCTCATCAACAAAGAAGGTGGGAGGAGAAGATCCATCATCAAGCAACCACAAAGTGTAAAGATCGTTGCTCTCTCCACCAAGGGTTCAACCTTCCCTCCTCCGTGGAGATGTCGTTCTTTCTCTCTCTTCTCACCTCCACCATTGCTCTTGAGATGAGCGAGTAGTCCTTTTCACTATGGTGCGGGGAGTAGCCCCGCTACCCATGTTTTCATTTCATGCAATGTAATTCAATCGTTTGCAATAGAGATACTCTCCTTTTCTGCTCAACATCAATCGTTTAATGAATGCTTGTTGCTTGATCACCAACTTGTGTTACTTATTGTCTCTTGGTATGAATTGTCTATGTTTATACCCTTAGATCTGAATATCTATTGAATGTTGGTTCTAGATATATGTAGTCACCATATGTCTGTTTCGGTATCTAGGAGTGCTTTCACGAGTGGAGTAAACTCACTCCCATCGTTGCACTTCCATACTATGAAATGGAATCAGTTGACGTATGGAAGTGCAACTTTGGTAAGGTCGAGGAACACACTTCATGAAGGAGTAATGCAAAGTAAGTGACCATTCGTTAGGGGATGGCTGGCATTGCAATACTCCACACTCCTCGTAGTTGGTTATCCAAAAGGAAGCTAAGTCTACAAAGATACTAGCTGATTAGTTTCTCTTTGCAGGTCTTTTTATTATGTTGCATGTTTATGATCAATGTGTAGTGGAGTGAAACCCGGCAACATCCTAGTGGTTTTTAATCATTGTTTACAACCTTAATCTCTACTTTCTTTCTTTACTTTCCTCGCACTTAGTTTAAAACCAAATCAAAATTTTGATCTAAATATCAACTGTTAAGTAGTTAAGTACAACTAAAAACATTTTCCATCTTGATTTCATCAAGACCGTTGTCCTGAGGATTCGACCCTTAACTATACTACGATAAGACTTCCACGTGTCTTAGCACACGTGGGTGGAGTTCTTACCATAGTACTAGCAAGGCTAAACCTAGGGATTCATCATCTCTATGATTTTTAGTGGTGTTGCAAAACTCCATCAGGTATGCTGTGCCGTGCAATCCCTCCTCGTATCGCCCAATCTTGTATCGAATTATGCTTTCTTTTGACGGACGATACCCGGATTTCGAAATAAGTCTAGCATTATCGAGCTTCTTTAACTTTTTCTATCTAACGATTTATAATGGTTGATGAACTTGATAACAGGCAGAATAGATGCCGCAGCTGAAGCAACAACTGTCGGTCAGAAACGTCAGCACCCGAAAGAGGGGCAATTCCTTATCATAGTCTGTCTTCTATAGTACGCTGGGGCCAACTACAGAGACAGCACGAGTACAGCCCCAGTGACTGCCGGGACAGCACAAGAGCTCTCTGTCTACCGAGAGCTATTGCGCATGTTCTGGCTGAGCTGGGAAATAAAATGGAGGGTGAGATGGGGAAATGTTTTGACAGCGACCTCCAGATGGAACCTGGGCATCCCGGTTCCAGCTACTTAATAAAGAGGAAGCATCCATAAGTGTCCACACTTGTAGAAGTTGTTTCCAAATGAGAAAGAAGGAGGCGGCAACAAAGAAGCATATTGCAGCTTCTACAAGGCACAAGCGAACCCGCTAAATAACCTTCACTGGACTAACATGAACTCACCCTCTTCTTCACTACTCTGGGACAGAGTATTGGATAAGTTTGGGGGGGGGGTACCCATGTACCAGTGAAGGAGGTATAAAAATTCTCTTGTGCCATCTTGCCTTTCCACTATATCATGTGCTTCCACCCTTGCTCATATAAAAATTTCGATAAGTTTGCTTATTTTGTTCCCATGCATATGTACAAAGTCGCTATTTTAGTAAAAACCCTGATGCAACTGCTTGCAAAGTTTGTATTCTGTATGCTTAATGTGATGCAAGTTTTGTTATATCTTTTTGACAATGCTTCTTCAAATGAACAAAAGAATATGTTTTGCTATGTCAAAAATTTTCAAAAATATAATAATCTTGCAAACAGCTAAGAGACGAGTATGGAGAAGGAAAAAGCTGCCCAAACATCAATAATCTCTTTGTTTCCCTTACCCGACAAACATCCTAAAAAGAGAGAGAAGCCTTATGAGCGTGAATAAAAGCATGAGAGTTGTGCCCAATAAAAGAAAAAAAAGAAAAAAAAATATATACACCACTTGTTTTTCCAAAAGTACCCATCTTTAGGCATGGAAGATCCGGGGCAGTGGTACGTAGGATGTGAAATCACTGCTCTAAAGCCAACTGGCTTGGACTGCAGGGACCACTTGCCCGTTAACGGACCCTTACCTGGATGGACTGATGGGAGACAAGAATGAAAAACCCAAAAAGCCTTAGCCTACCCTATACACAGCTTTCTGCCCCAAAAATAAAGCTATTTGGTGTGTAAGCTAACTTCGGAATCATACAACAACGTCTCACCGAAGATGTAGAGAATAATCTTACTTAAACAATAAGGCAGGGAAAACTAAGTCTTTTGTTCGTATTGAGACAGCATTATCCTTAAGGCATTACGATCTTTGTTTCATTTTTGAACAAGAAGCTTTCCCAAACAAGATGAATCATCACAAAATATAGTTTAAATATTGATTGAGGACAATCAAAATGCTAAGTTTGGGGGAGTTGATAACACCAATTTTTGTGATGTTTTTGGCCTTTATTCTGTTATCAAAACTTCCCTTTTCTGCTGTTTTCCTCACTTTTATATGTATTTCCGTAATAATTGGCAAAGCAATGCTCTCAGTCCAATATTTCCATCTTTTGCAGAGTTTCCTCCTATTTTGGCCCATTTAACACCAATAAGGCCGTTCTGACTCGCAAATAAGTCCAAGACTGTCTCGGCCCCCCTGACGCCCGATACACATGCTGACCGGCAGGGTTGCACGATGGATGACACGCCTCTTTACCCGACAGGGAGCCAAGCGCGCCGCAACTACTCCATGTGCCGCACAATATCAGCCACCCACCGGCAGGCGCCTCTCGCCACGACGCCCGATAGCCGACCACCAACTGAACGGTGGAAAGGAGGACACGTGGCGCTTCGAGCACCATATATTCTCACAACCAGCTGCCTATGAATAGCTGCTATAGCGAGCCGAAAAGACAGCTTATACAGTTCGGACAAGCTTGGTCACTTCAGGTTTCGGATAGTTGAGGGATCTTCGGAGGAAGCTGCGAGAGCAGGTGTATCGTGCTCCAGTGTTTGTACCGGGAGACACTAGGTGAGCTCTTCCTCATCCCGAGAGGGAGGGGATTGGTTCAGCTAGGACGGTACTGGGTGACACTAGGAGATGATATCGGCTGATGTAGATACACGACACGAGTGCCCGACACCAGTGCCTGGCAGTAGGATACGCAGCTCCATGCCCGACACGATACTGAACCCGATACGCTCCGCCCGTCAGGCGTGTCGCCCGACTTGAGCGTATCGGCCAGGTCCTTGAGCGATGCAGTCGCCCATCGTGGTGTGCCGCTTGAGAGGGCGTGCCGCCCGACGCGGATGTATCGGGCTAGGCCCCTGTCCGATATCGGGCGGGATGGTTACTGTAGCTTGTCGTCCTTCTACATCAAGAAGGCGACACATATCTTTAATTCTGTTATTTAATTCTTTACTCATGCATTGTAATTAAGACCTTTAATGCTTATAGAAATAGAAAAGCTTACTTACTTGATGCTCTATGGTTGGTGCAATATGTTGGATGACTGCTATGTTTGGTATCTGAACTCTAGCTTGCATGTTTTGGATCGCGTTTCGCTTAGCTATCGAATCGTGTTTTCCCGTCGCAACAACTTCGAGAGTTGTGTTGTGGCTCTAGTGTTTGGTCCGATTCTAGAGTACGAGAGTGCCCGAAACGGAGTTGCTTTAGTAACCTTTCCACTCTAATTTGAGTCCGGTGACCCCTAGAGTGGAACCGATGCCTTGTTAGAGGTGCCCACTTCGAGAGGAGGGGTACAGGATTGGTCCTACAACCGCTTGCTTTATCGCAGTTTTATCCTTTGTACCTCGCTTTAGCTCCGAGTGTATCCTTCTGTTTCTGTTGCATGAAAACCCCTAAAAATTGCTAAATGCTTAAAACCTTAAATCTTTCTAGTAACTCCACTTGGAGATAGTTTTCTTGTTTTGTTCGTGACATCTTTATGCTTCCCTCTTAGGGAATTTATCATCTCTTTATACCTGCCGGAGTGTAGCGTATCAATTCTGGGTTCTCAACACTACCCCCCTTGTCCCTGTGTTTGACCCTGTATATCTACTTCGACTCCGTAAACAAAGTTGCGGGGGCCTAGAAGGATTCGGGTTTATAAATGTAAAAGCTCGACTACCTCAAATCCGCCTCCAATTTTAGGACGCGCGATTTAGGCCGGTCAAGTAGATATACCAAAATGTGATAAATTTTGTTACTTAGGTTCTATTATTCAAATAGATGGGGATGTCCAAAATGACATTTGTCATAGGATCACTGTAGGATGGTTAAAATGGAGGAGTGCAACTGGATTTTTATGTGATCGGAAAATCCCTCTTAGGTTAAAAAGTAAGTTTTATAGAACATCTATACGGACAACCATGCTCTATGGGAGTAAATGTTGGGCAGTGAAGAAACAAGGTCTCAACAAGATGAATGTGGCTGAAATGCGTATTCTGAGATGGATGTGTGGGAAGATAAGAAAAGATCACTTGATAAATGACTATATTAGGAATAAAGTGGGTTGGCGAGCATTGAGGATAAGTTGCGTGAGGGCTAACTCAAATGGTATGGAGATGCACAACATAGATCGACAAATGCACATATACAAATCAATGCTATTGAGTCAAGCACAATAAATAGAAAAAGAGGAACATGCAAATTAACATGGAATGAGATTATAAAGAGTGATTTTAAATCTCTACATCTCAACCAGAATATGGCCCATGATAGAGATGAATGGAAATGGAGGATCCATGTAGCCGACCCCAACATATATGGGATGGAGGCTTAGATGATGATGATGACCCTCCCAAGGTATCCTTTCCATTATGAAGTGAAAAACTTTTTACATGATGACACATGATAAGAAGCTGTAATATCCACCACCCACTTAGAATCATCATCATCAACATGTATAAACTACTCTTGGATTGTTAATGCCACATTGCCAACATTATTCATGTCATCTGAAATTATCACTGTAGTATTCTTGTCATCATCCTTCTTATATTTGGCTTTAGACCCATGTTTCTTTTTCTAGGCCTCAGAATCCTTTTTGAAATGACCCAACTTTCCACAATGGAAGAACCCTTGAATATTTGACTTGGATCAACCATGGGCCTTCTTGCGGTGCTGGGACTCACCATGGATCTAAGATCTGCCATAGTCTTTTACTCTGTTAGTGCTATTGCTCTCACTAAAGTGCACCTCTGACCCACTATTTCCTAATTCTCGCCATCAAATCTCTTCATTCAATAGACTACTCTTCACCTAATCACATGTTACCTTTCCTTCATGAACAAAATTGTTTGACTATCACTATGAGTGTCTCCTAACTGTTAGGTAACAATCCTAGAAGAATTATCTCATGGGGTTCATGATCAAGAATCATCTCCATAGAACCTAGTTAATTGATAAGGGGATGGAATTCGAGCATGTGATTGATGATGCCATTCCACCCCATACTTCAACTTCACTGACTTCCTAATCAAGAGAGGTTTATTTATCACAGTCTTCCACTCATACAATTTCTTTAAATTTTCCCACAGATCTTTGGCATTTGTCATCTCTAAGACATGGTAGAACACATATATATCAAGACACTTTCACACTATTCCCATAGTCTCCCTATTTCATTTCTTCCAATTCGCATGCAATGTATTCTTTGGATTTTATCCCTCCATCAAATCATACAAATTCTTGCAATATAAATATCCTCCATCATGGGTTTGTAAACTTGCCAATTTGTACTTGTCAACTTAATCATCATCACATCAACATCCTTGCTCATCTTGATCTATATGCACAAATTGTGCTCTGATAGCACTTGTTGTTTCTAGAAAATATGTGAACATATATTATGAAATACACAAGAAACCATGACACAATGAAAAAATAATTATTTGCAGAAGCATTACCAATAAGTGTGTAGACACAAGATAAGAACCACAAGAAGATAGAGGGAGAATACCAAAATTGTATGTGAAAAAACCCCACTAAGTGTGGGGGGAAAAACGACAGGGCCAACCGATATGCAAATATACTATACACAAAGAAAGTACAATTTCCTTCTCAAGTTTTGACCCAAATCCAAGATAACACAAGCAAAAGGAGATATAAGAAAATACCACCATCGGAGAGATCCCTGCATCCACTAACCCAAAATTTCCTAGGAAGATACCTATTCTAGAAAGTGCATAACAGTAGATCTCTCAAAGTAGAACACACAAAAGTCTTGGCATACTGTCCATGATTCTTTTCTTTTTCTCTCCTCTTTCTTTGCTTTCTTCCCCATCGCCACAAACAATGACCCTCAACAAATACTATATCTTGTTTCCTGGTCGGCGTGCCTTGAAAATGGTGTTCTCCAATCCAATTCCTAGGATACGATCTTGGAAGCATGAACTTTTTTTATAACCATTGATCTAAAAAGGCCATTAATCCCTAATGGGCCATGGCTACTTGGGCAGATATAACATCAGGTCCATCAATGAGAATAGTGAAGGAATAATCTGGGGATGACCTAGCATAAAGATTGTAGAAAATGCTCGCTATTCAAGTTAAATATTTGATACTCAAAACCTCTTTTGAATTTTAGGTACAATTTCACTTTTAACCTTCCATGTACTCTGATGCATTGTATGATTGTGCAAGTATTGTTACATGACTTGAAATGCATCTTAACAATTTTCTCTCCAAAAATTGCACTTTACACCACAAACTTGTAAACTTATTATGGCAACATGCCACACTAAATTAGCTTTGATCAAAACCAAAATACCAATCAAACACTTATTTATCACAATATCAAAAATATGCATAATTAAAACTAAATAAAATTCCAACATTTGATAAGAAACATCTGCACAAGGGTCCAACTGCATGGTATATCCATACCAGCTGTCTTAGATACATTCCATGGCCTCAACCCAAACATATATACAAAGATGTTGTCCACATAATTACAACATTTACATACTTGGAGCCTACAACCAAAAACTTGACTCGGTATACACGATATACAAAACTCTCTGCCCGCACCTGAGAGTACATGGATGACTCTAGGACTCTATAAGGACCCCATGAACCTTCTAACACTACACGTCTTTGAACTGCACCTCCTCATCACCCTGCGTCTGCTAGCATTGCCGATCACCTAAAAATATGTGGTGACCCACGAGGTGAGACCATGTCCCAATAAGAGATATAACTCAAAAAATATATATTACTTACCAGAGATATGATTACAAGCAATTAAAACCATATAATATTACAAAGTTGTAAAATTGAATAACTTATGTCATAAGCAGATGTAGCTAGAGATCATCGTATAGTTAATTTGTCTTACCACATTATAATCCATTTATAATTTTAAGAAATCATATCAAGGGTTATCATCGATTGTGATAAAGAAAGAGACCTTAAAAATTATGCTACATGATTGAGTTACATTTTATTACTTCCTGTGTAGTTTGAGGAGTACCACTCAAACTACTAGCTGACCACTACTAAGTCAAAATCTACTCCTTATAATATCTAGGATATCTGGAATCCTATGATCTTTTCCCCTCGGTCACTATGAGTAACAACCAGAGCGGCTCATAGACTCAACTACTAAGCCAACCTAGTCCACCATGGGTACATAGGACACGACATTAGAAACTAGGGTATATGATAATTAAATCCGAGTTACGATCATAGTCACTCTCAATTACTTTTCACATCCAATACGACCTCGAACGCTCACCAAACCTTGGGATCAAGATGACAACGATATACCCTCCTTGCACCCGCATATACTTTTATAGTATATGATTCAGAGTTCCTTTCGAGTTACTTATTTCACTATCTAGTAATCCTGACATTGGAATAGTTTTACAGACTCAGGGAACTACATGATTAAGTTTCACTTGGTTAATTAAGCTAGTTAATTGCTTTTGTACTGCATCAATCAAGTTACATAAAACACCTAAGAAGATCTTATGAAATCACTAGATATCTCCACAACCTTAGAAGGTATAAAATGCATGGAATTTTTTTGTAACGCTCAATCTAGAGATCAAACAACATTTTAGAGTATCTTAAACATTCAATGTGATATCCTGGATTGGCTATAACCAAGATTAGGGTTTCAACCCAACCATCATTACTGCAACATTTGGAAATGTGATTGGTGTGCCACCGCTTTGGTGCGGTGAGATGGACCACCGCAAGATTTTTGTCTGGTGGGAAAAAGTTAACGGTGAATGCTAATCAATGCTAAAAACAATACAAATTCAAAGCGGTAGGTGATCATGTGTTTGGTAACAGCGGTAACGAGCGATTGCAACCTACCCGACCTTGCCCCATTGCTTCCTGGGTAATCACACCGCTTTACCAAATAGAGCATACATCTTCATAATAATAGATAAAAACATGATAACCATTCAAGCTAACCTATATACAAGGATGTCTAAAATGTGGATAAAATAACAACTTGTATGCACATCTTTAAGGGCTTTTTTCATCTAGATTACAAACGTTTAGGCCATTCTTACTTAGTGGTTAGTCTGAAATTTAGAATAATAATGTTTATAAGGTCTAAACTATAGTTAATGTTCATGGATCATCATTGTGTTGTACAAAACAACACTACAAATGCTCATTTTTAGTTTGATTGTGGGATTCTAGAGCAATAGTGAAGGACATGCAAGTACATAGTAGGCAAGAAATGGTTAAATTTATATAACTCGCCTGGTTAGAGAAAGAAACTAAAGATAAAAAACTCTAAAATCAGAAAAAAACTCCATCTCAACCCACCAAAACGCCCAAAAACGTCCTCTCCCTCTACAAGAAGGGGGAAACTAGAGTAAGGAAGAAGAAAACGGGAGTGCTCAACCCGCATGCATAAGGTTCTAGTAAAGAAACATCCAAAGACTCACTAGATTCCAAAAAACTCAGCCATAGGAGGAAGATGAGTGAAGAGCAAGAAAAAAAGAGAGTAAAAGATCAAGAAACTTAATCAAAGGAAGCAAGAAATATGATCAACAACCTGAGATCAACCCAAAGATATTTGATACAAGAACATGCATCCACAAAAGCTTGAGAGACGTCTTCAAAAAACCTTCATTGATCACAACTCTCGAGAAAAATTGTCAGGCTACACAGAAGCTCCTCCAATGAAAGTCATAGAGGTGGGATGAGCAAGGCTATATATAGGGCTGACCCAGAAAACCCATTGGTCAAAATGCTTGTCAACCTAGGTTCCATCAAGCATCATGACCTCAATGGTTAGGAAAACCATCAACCACCAAAACCTCTTTGGCACTAGAAATCCGTTGACCACTGAAACCTCTTCATAACTTGAAACCCGTCAAACACTGAATATCATGGACCAAAACTCATCCCTCACAAAAAATGCATCAATCTAAACTTTGCCAGTCAGTGCCTTCGATTTTGTCGATCAAAAACCCTAAGCCCCCTAGCCTAGAATTCCACTGAACATAAAAATCTCATTGGTCACCAAAGAGTCCATTGACCATCAAGAAACCCATCAAGAATAAGGGAAAAAAAAACCGTCGACCGATAAAAGCATGCACTACCAACTTACCAATATTTTGTAACTTTATGAAAGCAAGGTTCAAAAATTTCCATGGAGAAGTAAGATTATAATATCCTTATGCACATCATGAAGTAAATTAAGCAAGTGTCACATCCTTGTTCATACTACTAGAAAAGGGTAATTTACATAAAATTCCATAAGTTGCATAAATCAGTAACTTGAATAAACAAGATCTGATTTGATTACATTTTAAACAAATTTCTATCATTTGGTGTCACATCATAAATCTTGGTTAATTTTAAATATTTAAGCATCTTATCAATCCAATTATGTCAAACAAATTATGTTTAAAGATTAAGCAGGGTTAGGTGTCTTACAACCATAAATCCCTAACAAGGATTTTGCCCCCAAAATAATAAGCAAATAAGGATAGATACTTCCTACGCATCTCATCCTCTAACTCCCATATTGCTTCCTCTATACCATGATTATGCCAAAACACATTAACTAAGGCTATGTCCTTCTTCCTAAGCTTCTACACATGCCTATCTAGGATCAACATGGGACCCTCAATAAAGGTAACGTCATCATCCAACTCCACGTCTACAGGATGAAGCATCTACTCTGTGCTAGTATGACACTTCCTTAACATCAAAATATATGAAACATTGTGTAACCAGTGCAACTCTATGGAAAATCCAACTTATATGCCACCCTCCCAACTCGTGCTATGATAGGGTATGGTCCCATAAACCTAGCAACCAACTTACTCTTCTTACCAAACCTCAGCACACCCTTCCAAGGGCAAACCTTAAGGTACATGTGGTATCCAAATTGAAACTCCAATGGTATATGATGGTTATCAACATACAAATTCTTCCTATCCTAAGCTGCCTTCAACTATTGCTGGATCACCTTGATTTTCTCACTAGTTTGCTGACCTAGCTCGGGACCCAAAAATTGATACTCATATGCTTCATACCAACAAAGAAGTGACCTACACTGTCTCCCATACAAAGCCTCATATGGTTCCATGTCTATACTCCTATAGAAACTGTTGTTGTAGGCAAACTCAATCAGGCTCACATGAATATCCCAACTTCCAAAAAATTGAAACACACATGCCCTCAACATATCTTCCAATGTTTGTATCATCCTCTCTGACTGGCCATCTGTCTGTGGGTAGAAAACTATAATAAAACTCAATTGTGTTCCCAACACTATATGTAGATGCTCCCAAAACCTACTTGTAAATTGGGGACCTCTGTCAGATACTATGGTAAGTGATATTCCACGTAGAAAAAGTATCTCATCAATGTAGATCTATGCCAACTTCTCTCCTGTGTAGGTTGTCTTGACCGACAAGAAGTGAGATGACTTCATTAACTGATCAACGATCACCCAAATGGAATCATGACCTTTGGATATACTCGAAAGGCCAACCACAAAGTCCATAGTTATGTGATCCCATTTGCACTGAGGAATTACCAAGGCTTGTAATGTCTTGCATGATTTTAATGTTTTGCTTTAACCTACTAACACATCGGGCACACAAGAACAAACTATACCACATCAAGCTTCAGATCTGGCCACCAGTACAAGTCCTTGATGTTATGATACATCTTGGTACTCCCATGATTCATCACATACATTGAGTAATGTGATTCCTCAAGAACCAATTTCCTCAGATTGCCAACGTTAGGAACCACTACTCTATTATAAAAACATACTATCACATCATCTATCTCATGAAACCCATCATGCTTTCCACTACGAATCTCTGATATGATGTTCTATATCACAATATCATCCCTCTGTGGATCTTTGATCTGCTTCATCAATGTTGGCTTCACTTGTAACCATGCCAACAAACATGTCAACAAGAAAACCTCCAACAGTATATTCATCTAATGAAGCGGCACTAGCATGTCCGGCTTGTGACACGCCATGGAATGTAACTGTGATTTATGCGTAAGTGATGATGAAAATGACTTTTTGCTCAAAGCATCAACCACTAGATTTTCCTTTCTAGGATGATAGTCTATCGCACAGTCATAGTCCGTGACTAGCACCATCCATCTCCTCTTCCTCGTGTTCAACTCTTTCTTTAAAAAGATGTATTGTAAGTTGTTGTGATCTGTAAAAATATGGCATTTTTCACCATAAAGGAAATGCCTCCAAATCTTCAAGGAAAGAACCACAATCTCAAAGTCCAGGTCATGAGTTGGGTATCTCTCCTTGTGTCTATTAAGCTATCATAAAGCAAAAGAAATCACATTCTTCTCCAACATCAACACACATCCTGACACATTCTTTGAGGCATCACATAAAAAGATGCAGCCTTACCAAGTTCTGGCAACACCAACACTGGATCACTTGTCTACTTTTCCTTCAACAACTAAAAAGAACACTGAGTCTTCTCATTCAAAACAAAAAGAACACCTTTCCTAGTCAGTCTAGTTAAAGGCAAGCGACTGCACTCAAGTTCCTGATGAACCTCCTATGGTAACCAACTAAACCTAGTAAGCTTCAAACCTCAGTCAGTGTCTTGGGCTGCTTGAACTGTATCACTAACAACACCTTCTTAGGGTCTACACAAACTCCCTTCATAGAGATGACATGTCCAAGAAAGGACACCTCAGTCAACCAAAACTCACACTTATTGAACTTGGCATACAACCTAAGCTACCTCAACAACTTCAACACATGATGAAGATGTTGCTCATGTTGTTGATTGTCCCTGGAGTATATCATGATGTCATCTATGAACACCACCATGAACTATTCAAGATACATTATGAACACTCTGTTCATCAGGTCCATGAACACTATCGGTGGATCGGTTAGCCCAAACAACATAACCACAAACTCATAATCGCCATACCTAGTCCTTAAAGGAATCTTAGGTATGTGATCTACTTTGATCCTCAATTGGTTATATCCTGACCTTTAATCTATCTTGGAAAACACTTTAACCCCTCTCTACTAGTCAAAGAGATCATCTATCCTCTATAGTGTGTACTTATTCTTCACTATAGCCTTGTTCAACTATCAGTAGTCTATGCAAAGCCTTATAGAACCATCCTTCTTCTTCACAAACAACACTGAAGCACCCCAAGGGTGTATAAAACCCTACTCCAAAAACTCTTTTAACTGCCTCTTCAACTCCATCATCTCAGCTAGATCTATCTTGTAGGGTGCTTATGCTATGGGTTGCATGCTAGGAACTGGATTGATTTTAAAATTAATCTCACCTGGGAACTAATCTAGGAAAACATCCTCAAATTCCCTCACTACTGGTGCCTCCTGGATACCAAGGAAGGGGTTTCTAGAGAAAGGATATCATCTCTACAACTAACATGAAAGTTACATCTATTTATCACCTCTCTAGTGGTAAATGAGTATGTCACACCTAGGTCAGCTAAAATAGATACATATGTAATGCAAATAAGTCAAAATGAAAAAGTTCCATCTGACCTGTTATGACCCATGGGTTCACCACTCCTTATGGATGGATCATAGCATAGAACCTAGCTGCCACATGTTGTCATCGTTGACCTCTACTAGCTGGTGCTGATGACCCTATCTGTGATGTCTATCCACATACTCTTCTACCACCGCCATTGAACTGTTGCTACTGTGAGCCTTGTTGGCTCTACGCCAGCTGCTACATGACCTCCTGATCCTTCCATAGAGCAAGACCATCTCACATGACCTACCTAAGCACACTTGGTCCAATATTTATAGATTGGTATCACCAAAGGATATTAAGTTGATAGGTCTTAAATCTCACGATTGTCAACCCTAATGCAACAAATATTGTATATGTATATTTGATCTCACATTCTTATATCATACAAAATCCTAGATAACCATATCATAGACTCATTACTATTTTCCCCAGCTGGAGGGAAACTAAATCCTCTCTCTTATCTAGGAGACCATTGTGACTATACATGTGTCCTTGGCTCTGAAAACATCATCCCAAGCTGTGACTGATGGTACTATGATGAAGAAAACCTTGGCTTCTTGAAACTACCATATCTTGATCCTTGGGATTGTGCAAACTTATTTTTGGCACTAGCCTTTCGTTATTCCATGACCATCCTCTCTATCCTCCTCACAGATTCTATAAAGGTGAAAAATTCTCATGAGACTCCAAAGGTGACGATGTCCATGCCAACTAAGTGTTCATATCTTTCTAAAACCTCTTGATCATCTCCTTCTCTGTGGCTACCATATGAGGATAGAACCTTAACAACACCAAGAACTTCACCTAGTAGTCAGTAACAGACCACAATAACTGGAACAACCACTCGAACTGATCCATCTTCTCCTCTAGATACATATTGGGGAAGTAACAACTGACAAAATCCCTCCAAAACTCCTAACCGATTACCTCTCCAGATCTCTTATCCTCCTCAAAGGACCACAAATGGACAACACTACCCTTTAGAAGGTATACTGTGTGCTTCACCTTGTCCTCCTCAAAGATGTTCATAATCCTGAATGCATTTTCCAACTCTATCAACCACATACAAACATCTACCAGATCCGCTGTACCTACATGTTCTGTGGCTCCTACACACCTCAACCTCTTAAATGTCTTTCTAGGACCTTGAGTTTCAACATTGACGGTAGGTGCCCTTCATTGAGGTGTAGGCGCCCTATCTACCTGATGTGTGATCATCTCCATAAGATATCTGAGTACTGACTAAAAGGCCAGATCAACTATGGTCAAAGGGTCAAATAGAGTTGGGACAAGCTACTCTGGCCCCGTCTCGGGTTCTCATCCATCTAGTTTCTATCTCCTACCATCACTTTCATGTGCCACAAAGCTACTCTCAGCATGTTCTTTACATTCTCTAGACATATCTGCATAACCATACACCATGGTTAGGTATCTTGGATTATGTAAGAAAAGTGACAACAACCTAAGTCCTATCTCCCTGTAGACTCAACAAACACTTCATGGTAAATGAGATTTACTCAAAACCAAAACACCAATCAAACATTTATTAATCACGTTACCAAACATGTGCAAAATTAAAACCGAATATGATTCCAACATTCTATAAGAAACATTTGCCCAAGGGTCCAATTGCATTATATATCCATACCAGGTGTCTTTGCATATTCTCCATGGACTTAGTCAAAACCTGTATACAAAGATGTTGTTTGCATACTTACAAAATTTACATACTTAGAGCATACAATAAAAAACTTGAGTTGCTATACATGATTACAAAACTCCCCTCCCAAACTTGAGAGTACATGGACAACTCTAGGATAGTATAAGGAGCCCACCAACCTTCTAGCACCACATGTCTCTGAATTGTGCCTCATTGTCACCCTGGTCTATCAGTGCTGCTGATCACCTAACAAGATATGGTGACCCACAAGATGATATCCATGTCCTATCAAAAGATACATCTCCAAAAACATCTATTGCGTACCATAGATATGACTAAAAGAAGTTAAAAGAAAATAGTATTACAAAGTTGTAAAATTGAATAACTTGCATCATAAGTAGATGTATCTAGAGACAATTGTATAGTTGATTTCTCTTACCACATTATAATCCATCTATAATTTAAAGAAAACATGGCAATGTTATCATCTATTGTGATACGTCAAGAGACCTGAACAATTATGCTACACGACTAAGTTACATTTTATTAAGCCCTAGATAGTTTTAGGCGTACCACTCAAACATACTAGACGACCGACTACTAAGTCAAAATAAGCTCCGTATATAATCTAGGAGAATCAGAATCCTAAGATATCTTCCCCTCAGTCAATACGAGTAACAATCATAGTGGATCATCACCTCAACTACTAAGAAAACCTAGTCTACCATCGGTACACATGCCAGAACACTAAAAACTAGGGTATATGACTCTCAAATATGAGTTATGACCGTAGTCACTCTCAATTATTTTTCACATCCACAACACGACCTCAATTTCTATTCAAACCTTGGGATCAAGATGACAAAGATATACCCTCCCTACACCTGCCTATACTGAAAAATATATGAATCTGAGTTACTTGTAGATTACTCGTTTCACTATCCAGTAATCCTGGCACCATAATAGTTGTACAAACTCATGGAACTACATGATTAAAGTTTCACTTGGTTAATTAAGCCAATTAGGCGATTTTGTACTGAATCAATCAAGTTACATACAACATCAAAGAAGATCTTATGAAATCACTAGATATCTCCACAACCTTAGAACATATAAAATGCATGGAACTTATTTATAATGCTCCATCGAGAGATCACACAATTTTTTAGAGTATTGTCAACACTCAATGTTACAAACCTGATTGGCTATACAAAAGATTAGGGTTTCATCCCAACTAGCATTACATCATCATTACAACAAATAAATGCATGATAAACATCACAAGCTAACCTATATACAATGATATTTAAAATGTGGGTATAAAAACAAAACTTATATACATATTAAGAGCCTCTTTCATCTAAATTACATATTTTAGACCATTCTTACTTAGTGTCTAGTTCGAAGTCCAAAAGAGTAATGTTCATAAGGTCTGAACTGTAGTTAACATTCATGGATCATCATTTTTTTGTACAAAACAACACTGAAAATGCCCATTTTCAGCTTGATTACAAGTTTCTAGAGCAATATTCAATGATATGCAAGCACATAGTAGGCAAGAGATGCTTTAGTTACATAACTCACTTGGTTAGAGAAAGAAACTGAAGATAGAAGAAGAACTCCAAAATCAGAAACAAAGCTCCAACTTGGCCCACCAAAATGCCCAAAAATGTCCTATCCCTCCACGAGCAGGGTGAAACTAGAGCAAGGAAGAAGAAACGAGAGTGGTCAACCTACATGCACAAGGTTCTAGTAAAGAAACATCCAAGAACTCATGATATTTCAAAGAACTCAGCCCTAGGATGGAAGGGGACTGAAGAACAATAAGAAAAAATGAGTAAAACAACAAGAAACTTACTCAAAGGAAGCAATAAATATGAACAACAACTTGAGATTAGCCCAAAGACCCTTGTTCAAACCACATGCATCCATGAAAATCTTGTTATTGTTGTCTTCAAAGAACATTCATCGAGCACCACTCTAAAGAAAAACTCATCGTGCTACACTAAAGCTCCACCAATGAAAGTGAGAGAGGTGAGGAAGAGAGGGGCTATATATAGGGCTGACCTAGAAAACTTGTCGGTCAGAACATCCATCAATCTAGGTATAGGGATGACCTAGAAAACTTGTTGGTCAGAACATCCATCAATCTAGGTCCCATCGAGCACCAAGACCTAATTGGCCAGGAAAACCATCGAACACTGAAACCTCTTTGAAGGCCATTTCCTATAGATCATATTATGTGTCAATATAAGATATCTTATTGTAATTGAAGGTTGAGATGGCATCATACAGAATGCCATGCATTGAACATTGAGTGAATATGTTTAAGCACATCTTTATCCCTTATACCCAATTCAGCTTGTGGAATGTCGTAGGGATGTGATGATATTTTCACATATTGAAGCTTGTGACGTGTAAGTGAAATTGTGTACTCTCCTTCTAATATTGGTATTGTATTCTGTCTCACACTAGAAGACACATGGTGTATCTTCCCTCAAGGTAAAGGTGTCCAAGCAAGTTATCCTACTCAAATAGGTATTGTTTTAAGGAAGCCATACTCTTGATAAAACTTGTTGGATCTTAGGCTCAAGAGGGGATGAATTGATCCTTAAATTCTTTTGGAAAAAAGTAGAGTCAACCACAGAATTAGAGCAAGAAAGAGAGAGACACATGACAACACAAGCATGCATAACATTAAAAGCATGACATGTCACAACACCACCACCTAGTTGGTTACTTCTACACAAGTTTCTTAACATGAGAGGTACGTTGTATTTACCTTATTGGTTTCCAACATGAGGTCACTTTCAACACAACATAAACTATCAATTTTTCTAAGAAAGAAGCCAACATCCTACACACGGGCCAACTTATTTACATCTCAAGGTAACCTACACTACCTCTCTTATCCAGTAGAGAAAACAAATCAATAATAGAAAGATATTGACAGAGAGTGATAGATTTAAAAAGGACAAGAAGTTCTATCTATCTTACGGCATATTCAATAATGTAAGTGAATTAGCTTAACGTTGTTTAGGGCCTTTGATGGAAAATATACATTTTCAAGTTATAGAGTTTCGTTGGGAACTTCCCAAAGAATTCATATCAATAAAATACTTGCCAAATATCCCATATAAACTATAGGAACAAACTCTAGTTAATTTACAAAGTGTTATTGGGGTTCTCATGGAAAATATTCCATTAAACACTTTAAAAATGGTGAGGTTATATAGAAATTGATGGCCCAGACGTACTACAGTCGAGTAAAGATTCTCACAAAAACATATCCAATGTTGGCTGTTATCACTTACTATTTTACTTAGTGAATTAAATATATTTTGAATAAATTTAGTCAAGGAAGCTAATTATCTCATGAGTTTTGGTTAGCTAAATGTATCTATGAATTCTGGATCAAAAGTTGTGTCCTTCCTTAGACCAGTGCATTTTTGATTGAACAGTCTCATGGAAAATTCAACTTACACATTACCCTATCCAAGAAAAGAGTTGTGATCGTCTCAAGTTTCCATGGAGATCTTATTTGACAGATGATCTTGCTCAAGGTAGGTTCTAATGGCGGGAATATGTTAGGAAGATTCTCATGGCTTTTACAATACAAACCCAAGTTGGGTTAGTTGTTTTAAGATTCTCATAAGAACTTCAAGCAAAAAAAATTCACTTTTATGGCTTCATCTTGTTCAAATCATTAGATTAGCATTTATGAGATAAATTGTAAGAAATATATTACTATAGGTGATTGAGATTAATATTTTGAAGAATTATGTCCGAGCGTGATGCTACATTGATCTTGTTGTTTGTCTTTGACTTGTCTATGATTTATGGTTTTGCAATTTTTGTGTTGGATCAATGAGATACAAATAAAGTTACTTAGTTATAATCAATAAATAGGATTTGCCAATGTAGACCAATGGTCAACAAAATTTCACAGGAGAGATGTTTGATAAAGAGTTAGTGGCGTGAACGAAGAAATGCACTACACGAAAATATTGTTAACCATGTAACGAGATTGAAAATGAATAACAAATAAAATCTTAAACAATACATTCTAAAAAGTGTATTTCACGTAAATGCTACCCACTTCTACGTGAGGGCATTCCGCGTGCTCTATGAATGAGAAAAAAAAAGGGTTAGGGCAGAAAATATCGTGGATTTACATCTCCGAAATAGAAAAAAAAAAGAACAGGAAAACACTTGTTTCCAATACCACTTCTAAATGTAAAACTCACATATGTATTGGTTAATTTTTGATAAGTACTATTTTTTTTCTCTCCACATCATGTGCTTTAGAAATGGGACACATTGTTTTTCTCTCTTTCTTCATAAAATTTGGAAAAGAACAATAAATTCATATTTTGCGTATGGCAAGGTTCCATGTTATATATGTACTATTATGTTCACATATATGAACTAAATGATTTACAAATTAAACTATAATGTTCATATCTAATATACATGCGTTTGTGGGGGTGGGTGGGTTAATGTTGTATAAGTAGGAGAAAGAGAGAGCGGAAAGAAAAATGGTACTTGTCTTTGTCTTGAACAATACATGTAACACAAATATTATACATATACTCATATAAATGACACCCAAAATTAAGATATTGTGTTGTTTTGTTTATCTAATTGGATTGTTGTCATGTGTAAACATGCACTTATCTCATGCGCCATATGTATCACATTTATACTGAAATAACACAAGAACTTAAGAACTTAGTGACCAAATTTATTTTTACATGTGGACACATAGCTGTTGATATTAAATATAGACTATTGTTTTGGAAACTCGTAAATATATTTCACAACCCAAAAGAGGAAAATTTACAAACTACATACGAGCATGTAGTTATAAACAAGGTGCGTAAGTTCACCATAGAAGCACAAGGGTCAATTGTTAACAACCCTTAAGATTACTACAGTTCCCAATTCCCACATGCAATAACAAAAATACTATCAACCTGTGCTTATAGGCATCATCAAATCTTCATGTTTCTTTTGAACATGTTGAAGATGGAGAACATATCACTAGTACCACCACCGTGTAGTCTCTTGTTCCTTTCCAACCAGATGAGATGGACACATCCGATTATGGCCCAGATTTCCAAGATGATTTTGCTTTAACTCTATCGCCAATAGCAACAAGGCATGCGTGAAGTGAATAGGAGCTTTTGGCGTTAAGTTTCAACTGAGCATGTCGCCAAAGATATATTCAAACTTTGCACACACCAACGAGATGATCAACAGACTCATCAACTTGTTGGCATTAGCAGCAAATCAGGTTCACCATAATGCTCCATATACCTATCCTCTCCATGGTAGGAATGTAGTTCTTGATCACTCCGTATGTGGTAAAGCTCCATCTTAGTTGATGCATAAGTAACCACATATTTCCACAGGCCTTGTCAACTGGTTGAACTTGGTGACACGTTTTCCAAAGGACCTTGTCCTCAACATTACCGAACCTGGCCAGATATCATACATCCTCCTATAGCAAGTTGCGAAGCCTCACATATGATTCGGATATATATATATATATATATGGTCTCCTGCCATATCTTAAGCACATACAAGTGCTCCATCTTGAGCATTCATATATAAGATTCCTTATCCTCTTCATGGTGTAGTAATCAGCCATGTCTGTCAAGCTTCTTACATTAAGTTCCCCTTCAGCTTCATCCAGCTCGCTAGATGTATTGAACTACCACAAATCAGACATAAGGATTTCCATGTGAGATAAGGCTGATTTAGGAATCTCCCCTACCTAATCCTATAGTTTATCAGTCCCATAGTACAATGTTTCACAAGTATGATTCTACCCACCATTAAAATCTTAGAGATAAGCTACCTTCTAATTATGTCCTTCAATTGATCAAGACATTCATGAACGTGTTTCCTCTTGAGGTTGCCACCAAACATTGGAAAACCCGAAATATTTGGTTGACCACTCATGTTTCTGTATTCCCAAGATGCCAATCAATGCCTCCTTATTTTTGGATGAGGATGATAGGAATATGTGGGTCTTCGATGCATTGTACTTCATTCTGGATACCTTCCCAAAATCTTGGAGAAGTAACCACAGAGGATTGAGGCTACCTGATATGCCTTCCACAAAGATCAGAATATCATCAACGAATAACAGGGGACTAAAAACCTTGCATCTTCTTATCGCGAGGATCTAATCATATTCTTATAATAGGCGTCTTAGATCTGTCTACTAAGTTCTTCCATGCCAATATTAAATGAACATGGGTGACAAAGGGTCAACCTATAGTTTTGAAATAGAACTAGCAATAAACTTATCTTCCTGCTTTAAAAAATAATGGAAAAAGTCAACATTTGATTATTTTTGTAAAGTGCATTGTTTGATTTAAAGAGCGTGCTATCATTGCATATGTTTGTAACATTTTATTTGAAATAAGTTGTTCTCTTATTATTATATTTATCTTAAAATATAACAAGTACTATATTATTCTCTAACTGTTTCAAAGTAATAACATTAATATTTTGTATAATTATGTGTATGTACGGCTTGTTTATATACACACTCAGTCTGCGTCACTCAGTATTCCTACTTACTCTCTACAAAATTATCAAAATCAATATATCCAATAAGGGCTTATAAGGGGTTACGATTTTTTTTAAAATCAACATCATCTTTCTCCCACGTGTCTTTCTCACTCCTATAAGTGGAGAATATTGTGTGCTATCTGAAGGGATTGTAGGTCAAGATGTACATATTTAATACACATAAAATATAGTAGAATAACCTATACATAGGGACCAGGTACACATGATCCAATATGCGAATCACAACATAACTACGTAATAAGAAAGATCTACGCAAGCACATAAAAATCTAAATGTAGACGAGCAACCACAAAAAACAAAATTTACGTAGAAAACCCCCGCAATATGTGAGAAAAAAATCACGGGATAAAAACCTTACAGAGAAATCTACTAATCAAGAGATTAAAAAGTTCAACTCAAGTTTTGACTCAAAAGTTTGAGGAATACAGAGTAAAAGAAAGAGATACATGTTTACCAACTCTGTACGTCACCACACTAAAACACTTCTTGAAAAATTACCTCCTTATAGAAAATACCCTAGTAGATAAACAAATTACCATTGAGAAGTCAATAATAAAGATCACGAAGAAGAAACCAGAATAGCACGACCTTCTTTTCTTTTCTTCTTCCTTCTTTATTTTCTTTTTCTTTGTGTTGCGTATACGTGGACATCAAATAAAGAAGGTGGCTGCACCCTTGTGGCTATCCACTCATGCGTGTGTGGTTGGGTGACGTGCCTGAACTATGCGTGTAAAACACCAGTGTGGGCGTCACATAATATAAGTCTATGAGTCCCGAATGTTGAACTTAAGGAAACATTTTCCAAAAACTACTACTCACTATAATTTAATTAATTAGGCTTAGAAGAAGTGATTCAATAGTTGTTTAATGACAAAGAATAAGAAATACAATCTAAACTAAATGGTTGTAGTCAGGAATTGATGGATTCTTTAGGATTACAGTTTCACTATGGTATGCATTGTATTCAACTTCATTTCATCACAAATTATTTATGCTTAACCCTAGATTAAAAACCTGAAATAAGTATTTTCCACTCCTGCAGCGTAATACACTACCTAAACTAAGACAAATCCTACCTTCACAACAGTTTGAGAATTAGCTAGGTGTATTATAACTCTAGGTTATTCTTTCACAGCCATAGTCTCTCCCCTAAGGCAAAATATGAGTTACGTAAATGTATAACTTTTCCAAACCCTAATCACTCTCCTAAAGAAATTAGTAGTCTAATGTATTGGTTGTGATAATCAAGCACAAAAAATTCAATAAGAAATTATAGATTCATGTCTAGAAATAAATAAAATAGATTATTACCTCATAAAAATTATATACAAAGCAATATCGAGTTACTTGCGGGTCCTAAGGAATATGGGGTTTGGCGTCACATAATTTTTATCATCATACCAAGAAATGCAGAGGGAGGAAATGAGTAAGATATTAGAAACTCTCCGAAGAAGTGATCCTGATGATGCCCTCTGGTAGACACCTCTATATACAATATTTTGGCTATAAATCTGCCCTCTAGAAGTGCCCGAAGCATCCGTTCCATGGATATCTCCTTTGTTTCCTCCCCTCCTAGCTTCAGGCTCCATTGAATTGAGATAGAATATGATTCCTCTTTAGCAAAACTCACGTTTGGTCATAAGTGAGTCTTTTTCCATCTACACTAATCATGTAAAGTCAGTACCACTGACTGGGTGTAGATGGCACCAAGTTGTTGCCTGACTTGAAATCTTTGAAATGTGTCGATACTACAAATGAGTGTGTCAATAGCACCGAGATGTAGAATGTTTAATTTATATGAAATAAGGGAAAACCAACTTAAGTCTAAATAAAAGTAATAATTTAGCATAATTAGGTAGAAATACTCAATATTAGATGCAATAGTGATTCATAGGCTAATGATGATAAACAATACATAACATGTCTAAGAATGAACATTTAAGCACTAAATGCATGGATAAATAGCATGTAAAAAGTGGATAAAACTCAATTCATCAAAATCACCTAGGATTAGACATTATCTCCCTCAATCAACACTACCTTTGGATCTATTTTAAATAAGTGAGCACGGGGACGAATCTTATGAACTACATTTCTCAATTACCCCCACCTAACGGTCCCAAACTGACCCTTTCTAACCACTAAACAAATAATTATACTGAGGTGACATAAAATATTCATTAAAGATGTTGATCAATGGAACACTACTAATAGTACAAATAACATCATAGTTGATAGGGCATACAGTTGATGCACCATGCGATTCACTATCTATATTGCTCTAATCTATCTACATAACTATGTTGGAAGTAGTTCATTCTATAGAATTAAATGAGGGGATCAATCATTTATGTGGCCTATCATACTGAGCAATGGGTAGAATTGAAGTAGGTGACTATGAAGAAGAATCACAAGTAACATCCAACTGTTTATACAAAAACAAAATATGATGAACCTACAGAATGAATGGAATGAAAATGCATGACTCCTAATGCCTACTATCATGGTGGAAAGTGATGAATGAACTGAATATCTAGTTCTAGTTCTGGGTGTGGGTGAAATAATAGATACATGTAAACTATTTTCACCTTCTCCATGAAAAAAAGCAAATTCATTTCAAGGAATCATTTTCTCCATTTAATTGATACTTTTTTTCTTCCCTCTTATTTTAGCATGATTTATGATTTATGGTCGAACTTTATTTAAGACATACCATTGCCCCTTTTTTCATTGGGAGGGATATAGATTTAGATACTTTCACTTGTATTTGTGGATAAAGCTACATAAATATGTGTTGCAAAATATGCAATGAATGGTGCAAAGGGAATAACCTACATGAAATTTTATTATGCAACTAATTTATATTCACATTACTATGTATATTTTTGCTTTTTTTTCTTCAATGCACTATAAAGAAACTAGCTATCATGCTATCAATTATGACATGCAATGCAGTCAAAAGGAAACAATTTGGGTTACTTGATCATCTTAAGATGGTTCATGAAATGTCATGAAAGGTGGGTGGAATCACATGATTAAGAGACAATACCTTTCTCAACTATGATATATCCTTCTCCTATCACCTTGTGTATAGGGAAACCTTAGAGTTCCTTTCTAAACATCCCATTCAAAGTCTCATTACTTGTTTGGTTGGTTGGGGTTCAAACCTCATCATCTTACACAAATCTTGGATAAATTAAGATTATCATTAATATTAAGTGTCCTTAAGATGACTAACCAAACACTTCCTCCTATTGGTGTTGCCTTAGAATTTGCACATAAGCTTAGAAATATGTGATCATTTTAAATTTTAAAATGCATTGCAAGATAACGAAACACATTCTTTTTAATGATATATGCAATCATGATAATGAATCTCTAAGATTACACTGATAGATTATTCATCCTATTACTTAAAAGCAAGAAAAACTAAAATAAAATAGAAAATAAAGCAAGATAAAGCTGTTCCATTACCACACTGACCTTGAACTTGACTATGTCCTCATTGTCAAAATTCAAACCAAGAGGTGGAATGTGGGTAGTAGGTGCTTAGTGTGGTGGTGGTGGATGGAAAGTTCCCATCAATTTCTATTGATCTTTTGCTACCATCCTTTGACTTGAAATGTCAATGCCACTGACATGTGTGTCAGTGGTACCGAGATGTATAGTCCTTTGTCTTCATTGATCTTGATGGATTGATACCATTGATATGCCTATAACTGGTATCAACAATCTTTTCCATAGCTATGTGATTTCTTCTTGAAAAATATCAGTGCTACTGACTTGACCATCAATGCTACCAATTCTCTAAAAATATCTTCATGCTCAACCTGCAAAGAGTCGATGCCGCTGACATGCCCATCAATGATACCAAAATCTTTATAAATCCCTATTGATTTCTACTTTGTTTATTAATGAAACGAACTATGGATTCAGTGGTATCAACACTGGAAATTTCTACACACTACATAAAAGCATCAAGGAAACTTTATTGTGTCAACTAAACATTTAATAAGATAGATACACAATGTAAGTAATAAAAGGTTCTAATAAAAATAAATAATATAAATGAAAATGGGTTTCCCAGATGAGTGTCCTTGTTTAATGTCCTAGGCTCGAGACGATGATTTTCTTCAGCCTAGTTTGTCATGAGAAGGTTGTGAAGACTCATCTAGTAGTATGAAGTCCACTCTATCATCATCTATACCCATTGTCAAATAGCCTCTGCCCATGGTAATGATACCATCCTTCATAGCTTGGAACAATCTTCCTAACACAATTTCAGACCCTCACATCTCATGCATATCCATGATCACAAAATTGACAAGGTAGATCAATTTGTCAACTTTGACTAATATATGCTTGCTTATTCCATAAGGCCTCACAATTGATATGTCAGCCAACTATATTGTGATGAACGTCTTTGTTGGTTTCTTCAATCCCATCTTCTAAAAGATAGAGAGATGCATGAGATTTATGCTCGCCCCAGAGTCACATTGTGCTATGCTTGTTGAAAATCTTTGCTACCAAGGAAATAAGGGATGTAGAAACATGTTGGATCCTTTTTCTTTATTGACATCCTTCCCTGAATCATGGCACTAACCACTATATCAACACGCAAGACATCTATATCTTTTTTATGTCTTTTCTTGTTGATGATATGTTTCAAAAATCTTCCATATGCAAGGATCTATTCTATCACCTTCATGAGTGGGATGTTTATGCGGAGCTTCCATAAGATGTCTAGGAATTAATTAAATTGCTTGTCCTCCTTTATCAGCTTTAGACTATATAGGAATGGAACATGTGGCTTTTCTGCACGCTTGTGAGGAGTGACATATGGGACATTAGGGTTCTCTTTCCCTAATCATGCATCAAATCCATCACCTAGGACATAATATGACATGTCTCCTATGGATGGGATGGCATGTGGCTGCTCCTTCTCAATTGTGTGTGCTTGCTTATTAACTGTGACTGCTCCACTGAAAAGTAAAACCTTCACATGTTCTCATTTCACATGCACTTTGTTTGGAACTGGGAAAGTGGTCATTGCAACAGTTGAGAAGTTCCTTGTCTTGCAATGTCAGTGAAGATGGGGTGTCCATGTTGCTTTTTCCTAACCCTATATTGACTAAGGTGCATACATGAGCACAATGCACTGGCACTCTGCATCCCCATGGTCTTTCATATGGGTTATAGGGAAATGGAACTTCTGACACATACACCCAATACAACTCTAAAGTGTAATGATATAGTGACTCCTCAGTAGCATGGTATTGAAAACAAAGACGAAATTTACTTGATGATGCTAATGAGATGTCTTTATATTCCCAAGAAATCCCTACTGAATGGACTTCTTTATGGATGTCACATTTGATGCTAGTTGAGAGATCACCGTTTCAATATTGCGGATTTGAGCCCCTTGATTCTTCATCACTCATTTTTTCTGGTCCAGTAAGGCCTCTATCTGGCTCACAAGTCTACCCAACATGTCTTAAATTCATTCTATTTTACTAGGACCACTATCTACTTGATATTGTTGTCACAAGTACATGCAATCCTCTTCTTCACCTCTAGATGGGGTGCCAAATTTGTGATCAAGCCTCTTTGTAATTTTGTCCATCTAATTTTTGAGTTAAGTGAACTCCCTTGATTCCATGTCACTTTTAATTGTTCTTTCACTTCTCTCTCTTCTCCCTAAGATTGATTCTTTTCCATGTTCTTCAAAATATCTTGACATCTTGTAGACTTGTTGTTTATAAAGAAACATGCCCGTACACTATCAAGCATAGTCCTCTCCCCTTTGTATAGGCCATAGTAGAAATGTTCGCCCGACCATAAAGGTCAATCTCATGATGAGAGACCTTTATGAGCATGTTCTAAAATCTCTCACAAGCTTCAGAATATAACTCCTCAACATGTTGATTGAAGTTGTGGAACTTCCTCACTAGTTCATTTGTCTTCCCAGGTGGAAATTATTCATCAAATAGGGTGTCAATCATGTTGTCCCAGGTCTTTATAGATTCTAGCGAGAGGCTAAGGGACCATACTTTTGCTTTATCTGATAGGGAGTATAAGAACAACTTTAGGTATATGACTGTGGCTAAAATCCTATCTAGCTTTAGTATGTCACATCTTTCCACAAAGATATTTAGGTGCACCTTTGGGTCCTCCATGTTATGGTCATGAAATGACTTTGATTTGATTAATGCCACCAGTTCGATGTCTACTTGTATCTTCCGAGATTCATTGATTGCTATTTGATTGGACCTAGTTGCACTATGGTTGAGGATGCTTTATTTTCTCACTGACCATCTATTCCTCAGGCATGTCCTCCAGATTGTCATCACTATTCTAGAACATGACTTTTGCCTCTTCTTTCTCTACCTGTGGTGGTGGGTTTGAATGAGCTTCCTACATGAAGCCCCAAACCCACTCGCCTTATGAAGGATCTCCTCCTTCTCTACTCTAATTGGAGTACATTCTCCATAATCTGTGGTTTGAGTATGAACCATGCACTAGTACCTGAAAATGAGATGAAAATGTAAGATACTGAATACTAATGAATTTTTACGAGAAAAAGATTTATGACAGTTCCGTATTTCAAAGAAAAGATTGAAAAATAAACAAAATAAAGAAAAATAGTCTAGAGTGGTTGTTCACAACACTCGTAGTGATGGTTGTCATTTCCCTAGCAACAAAGGAAAAAACTTGACATGCTTAAACTATGTATGTAAAACTCAAGTGTATACATCACATAATATAGGTCTATGAGGCCTGAGTGTCAAACTGAGGCAAACATTTTCCCAAAAAATACTACTAACTGTAACTTGATCTGCTAGGCCTAGAAAAAGTAATCGAATAGTTGTTTGATAACTAAGAATAAGGAATAAAATCTAAACTAAATTGTTGTGGTTAGGACGTAATGGATTACTTAGGATTATAGTTTCACCATGGAATGATCATTCTAGGTCAGTCTACCATGGCCATTATGAGTGGCACGACCATGGTGATTTCTTCTTTGCTTCAATGTGACTTTGTTGACTTTGGATGAGCCAGCATAGTCATTCTGAAGTACCACAACCATGGTGGTCTTTGTTGCAACACTTTGACTTGATTCTTTGTTCATTTTTGGACATCTTTGTTTCAATGGACCTTTGGCCACTAGGGGTAGGTTGAGGGAGCACCAGACTTCACTTTAGGCCTCTCTAAGGGTAGAGAAACCCTAGGATCATTCATTCTCTCTCTTCCATGAAGCATGGTCCAAATGCCTAAAAAACATGCAAATGATATCCATAAGTGCATTTTACACAAATATGCATATTAGGGGAAATAACATGTAATCTAACATGTATAGATGTGATTGAAATGCAATATGACTCAAGATGAAGCCCTTAAATAGGACTGCATCGCCACCCGAAACGTAAAACATACTCATCCTCAAGTATGCTCCAACTCAATCTCTCTACATTTTTTCGACATCAAGAAATGAAAAATGCAATGCAATAGGTGAATATTGAATAAATGGGCTCAAAGATGACTAAGTGCATGCATTCCACCTCTCTCCTCTCCTCTTTCACAAGACAATCATGATTAGAGCTCTGAGCCTACAAAATTCAAATATAGGGCATAGAAACACAATCAATCCATATGGCTATCATATCAATCTGGGTAAACCATTTCATGGTAACAAAGGTAAAAAATGATTAATTTTAATGTTTTACATTCATGCATCCAATCTCATATGTCCATCCATGCTAAGTAACCTGTGTGGCTGCAAAAGGGGCAAAATGAGCTAGGTTTAACATTTTCTAACTCCATGGGCATGCAAAGGGAAGAAAGGGTTGCAGTAAGAATTTGGATTGCTTTTACACATTCATCTTTTCTTTATTTAGATGCTCTTAAATAGGAGCATCTTTTATTTTCTTTTTGAATTTTTTTCTTTTCTTTTCTCTTAGTGTACATAGGGCACGTGATGATGAGAGTGAAGTGGGGGATATAGATGTGGTCACCCCAAACTTTTGGAGGTGGCCATGATTGATTGCGTGTACTTTAGCATCCTTTCATGGGGTAGAGAGGTAAGAAGATGGTAGAAGAAATGTGAGTCAAAGAGGGGTTAGTAGTGTGGATATCAACATGAGACCTCCTACATGAAAGTTACTCTAACAATGTCATCAAGTAATGACATACCACATGAATGAGCAATATTAAAACCACATTTCTATCATGAGATTCTATAAAACTCTAAGCATTTGTGGCTTGCTTCAATCACAATTCAACCAAATAGTTCACAAGCATAAGATAGGTGATGCACATGTAAAAATTCAAAATGAATCCATTTAGAAATAAAACATGATAATCCTCTTGCATTTGTTAAAGGTCATCATTTTCAATCCAAAAAGTAGAGATTGGCTCAAAACACACTTTTTAGGCAAGACGTTCTAAATTTGAGAAAAATAAGCCAAAACCCTGCCAAGCTACCTTCAATCACATCTAATCCTATATTATAGAACATAAAGGAGGAAACAAGAAAAATCTAGCTAAAACATGCAAAAATTACCAAAAATCTACATGATGCACAATGCATGGCAAAAAGAGAAAAATTTTGAAAATAATGCAAAAATTGCAAGAAAGTAAACTACATGACATGCAAGCATGCAAAGTAGGTAAAATCTAATCTAAATAGCACGAGCAAAAAAAAACTAAATGGGAGGTGATACAAAATGAGTGAAATGAGAAAAAGGGAATACCACCCTACCATCACCCCAAACTTAAAACATACTTGTCCTCAAGTGTGCTCCAACTCAATCTCTCTACAGTTCTTCCACATCAAGAAACGACAAATGCATTGCAATAGGTGAATAGTAACTAAATGGGCTCAAAGAAGACTATTTGCATGCATTCCACCTCTCTCGTCTCCTCTTTCACAAACCAATCATGTTGAGAGCACTGAGCCTACAAATTTCAAATATAGAGCATAGAAAAAAACAAAACTAAATGGTAGGTGAAATGCAAAAATAGCAAAATGGGAAAAAGGGCGTACCGCCCTACCACCCCAAACTTTTGAATCGTGTTGTCCTCAGCATAACACTGAGGTATAGGAGTGATAGTAGATGATCACTGTGGTGGCTCCGGTGGTGGTCCTCCCTATGGCGGAGGATGCTAGTAGTAGAAACCCCAGTAGTTCAACTTTGGAGGCAGGTAGTTATCCTGATATGTTGTTAGTGTGTTCCACCAATCTTCTCCTCACTGGGGGTTCCTATGGGTTTGGGTGTGTTAAAACTAATATATGTGGTTGACGTGATAGTGCATCTGCTGATGGTCTAACCACATTGCATCCTAGGTACACTGGAAACCCTCATGTGCCCTCAAAATGCCCTCCTGGGTTCTCAGTATGTTGTCCTGTTTATCATGGATGCCCTCCAGCTGCGCATGTATAATGGCCATGTCATATGTGTTCGTCGTGGGATGCTATGGATGTGGTGATGCCTCTTCCTCCCATCTCCTGACTCGATGTGCATCTGCTGCCTCTATTGCTCTCCTCTTCTCTGCCACCCATGAGGACTCTCCCAGTCCCTCAGCCAATAACACCTGTAGTATTCCTTCCCCTCTAGGGTGCTCCTCCTCATATCTCTCAGGGTATCCAAGAATTTTGGAGTGTGCCCATGCTCCTATAAGAGAGGTAGAGTTTGGTATGGTAGCTCCAATGAGACACCTGGATATAGGGGGTTGACCTGGTATATGATTTTTTGATCCACTACTACAATCATAGAAGAAGGAACCAAGTAGTGTAGGTCCACTAACTCCCTGCCCCTCAGCCCTAGTACATCCTGTAACATCATGGCCTAGGGCAACATCAATAGACATTACAACCCCTCCCATAAAAATGGATTCTTGCTCATGGAGGGGATTGTCCTCAGATGATCTATTAGTAAAGAACCCAAACCAACCCATGACAAAAAGAACTTTCTTCATGCAACTACCTTGGTTTTTTTACCTGCCAAAGATTGTGTTCACAAGCACTTTCTGTACATATATGAGGAATGGATTATGTATTAGGCTTGTTTTAGATTTCCCCACTACAAATTTCTATGTCCAGTGAAGTACTTCCACATGGTGATGCAAGTAGTACTTGAGTTGTTCTTTGTCCTTCCCCCATCCAAGAGGGCTGCCATCTCATCACTGGAAGCAAACATCTTGTTTAGTATCTTTGAAGTAATAACCCAGAGCTTGTCTCCAATCACCACTCTAATGGTGTCCTCACTATCATCAAAAATTATCTCTAAAGTGTCAAAGAACCGATGTGTCAGCTCCACATAAGTCTCTCGTGGTGTCATCAAGATGTCAAGAAGGCCCATTAATTCCATTACGCCCTTGAAATAGGCGTAGAAACCCATGATCTCCATTGTCGCTCGACATGCATAGTGGGTGGCAATCACCTTGCGTGTTAAGCACTTCGGGGGGTTCAACTTCTTTTCTCGACTACTAGTAACCTCGGGCTCTCTATCAGGATGCTGCTGGGGTGCATCTCGCATCACCTCATCCTCATCATTCAGAAGGAACTGATCCATGCTCGAGGTTGAAGTTGAAGTTGAGGATGTGGTCCCAAAGATGCTGAAGGACGGGCCGTTGAAACTGACAGTCGAACTACCGTAACTAAGGGTCATGATGGCGATGATTGTGGAGGAGCACGGCGTTGCTGCAGAGACGCTTCCTCCACAATGGGATCTATCAAAGCATACAATTTGACTTCCGTCAAACGAGCAGTTTCGACAGAGCTAGAGGCAAACGGCGGGGCAGTAGACGACGGGGTTGAAGATGATGCATTCTTGGGCCGACGCCCATAGGAAATGACCTCCTTTGTCTTAGCCACAACCTTCTTTGCCATTTTCTTCATATTTGACTGATTTTGGTGGAAGATTTTGGGATGTTTGAATTTCTCCAAAGAATGGGGATGTTGGGGAAGATTGAAGAGAAATGGGAGAATTTGTGGATGAAAATGGGTGGAATTTGTAGGTTAAGGTAGTGTAAATAATGGGAGATCGATTGGATATGGATTGGGGGTGATTTGGTGGTGATTCGTGGGTTGGAGAGGAGGTGTGAAGTGTTGCACAGACGCTAGGGCGCGGAGATGGCCATTGTGTTTGGGAAGAAATGAATGAGCAAGTGAAATGCAATTTGCAAAATAGTAGTTTTAAGTGCTGGATCAGGTTGCAGCATGGTCGTGCTATACAACACAGCCGTGGTGGCTTCATGTGGCACAATTGTACTGTGTGGCACGACCGTGTTGGGTCTATTTTTCAATTCTCAAAATTTCTACGATTCACTTTGAATTCTATATTGATTTTGAGAGCACCACCACGGTCGTTCCACGCCACCATGGCCATGGTGAGTACTACGATAGTTCATTTTAACTTGTATCTCATCAAAACATCAAATCTTTGATCCAAAGTTATTTTTCTCTGAAACATTTTCTCAATTTTATCTAATTTTCCTCATTTCAACCTATTTCCACCTGCACATCTTAAAACTAAACAAAAACTATTAAAAACAAGTGTGTGTGTTTTCTTGGAAAGTTTAAAAACAAAACAAAAGTATCAAAATGGAAGGTGGGTGAAAAATTCCCAAACCTAGGTGGGTTGCCTCCCACAAGCGTTGAGTTTCATGCCTTCAACTGGGCTTCTTGGAGATTCTTCAATCATTCATCCATTTGGCATCCTCATGTGCCCATTCTTGCAATAAATGCATCTCTAATTTGCACTCAACCTATGTTCCTCATCCCTATGATCACAAAAATCATCATCAATTTCTTCCATTCTGACCTTCTTCTCTCAAATGACCAATCAGACTCTTAAAGTATCCATGTCCAATATCCTCATCTCGGGCTCGTCGGGTTGGGGTCTTGTACATGTTGGTCTTGATCATCATGTCCATGAATGAGACTTTCATTGTTCGACTACACACATGTATCTATGCATCGATCATAGATAAGAATGGTCTTCCCAAGATAATGGGAATCTTCCTATCCTTCGGCTCCATATCAAAAGCAATGAAATCTGTTAGGAACACTGCACCCTTTTCTTTATCTATCATTACCAAAACATCATCCACTCTTCCTCTAGGCACTTTTATGGAACGGTCCACCAATTGGAGAATGCAATGTGCCGACTTTCACTTGACCAATCCTAGATCCACATGGACATTATATGGCATCAAATTCACACTAGAACCCAAATCAAGTAAGGATCTGTCTATGCGATGTCTCCCTATGTAACTAGGTATGAGTGGGGCTCTTGGGTCTTTCTGCTTCACGGGAAGTGAGTGTTATATGATAGAGCTCGCTTGTTCGATCAAATTCACTTTTTTGGGTATTCTCCCTGTTGACTTTCTCTTCACAATGCATAAGTTCTTCAAAAACTTGGCATATGATGGGATTTGCTTGATAACATTCAATAATGGAATATTGACCTTCACTTGGTGAAACACCTCAAGAATGTCAGCATTGTGCTTTTGTCTCCTCCTTACTTTTAGTGGATTATATAATGCTTCAATGAATGGTGGTTCACTTGCTTTGGCTCTGCGTTCATCAACATGAGATGGAACACTAGGAATGGTGGGATCTGCAAATGGAGTGTGAAGTGGAGCACATGGTTTCCCAAAATCAACATGCGGTGTCACATAATCATCTTCACCAATCTCAATCATTGTATCACCACTTGGCTGCCTTTTCTTTGCTTTATCAGTCTTTCTTTGTTTTGCGGGCTGCTCAAAAGTTTTCCCACTCCTTAGAACTGTCACAACACTACTTTTATCATGGTGGATAGGGACAACATGTTGTGGTTGTGGAGGTGGTGGAGGCGGTACTTGGTATTGAAATTGAGCTAGAGGGGAGAATTGATGTTGGAATGTGAATTGTTGAGAAAGTTATGGAGATTGAGGGAGAGGAGGAGTGTAAGGCTTAGGATTGCCTTTAAAGTGGTATATGGGCTACACTTTCATGGTAGGTGGACTATAGAAAACTTGTGATGAAGGCATTAGTCCACTTGCTTCATTGAAACTCAAGATGGGTTTTGGAGACAATTTTTCTTCTTGGAGAGCAATTATGGAAGATAGCTTCTCTATCCTCTCCTCAAGCCTTGTGAGATTATTTTGCACATCAACAAAACTTTCAACCTAGAGATAACCTCTTCCTCAAACCTTGAGCTATATCTTGGACTTTGTGGTTCTTGGTAGCTATAGGAGTGAGGTTTCTTCTTTTCTTCACCATAGAACTCAATAGAATTGACCGAGTGGCAAGGAACATGTATCACTTGGTTCTTCATGAAGCTCACCATGTCACCAAGAATATTCATCACTTGTGGGATTGAGTCATTATGAGTTGGAGATGTCACACCAAAGGGATGGCCACCATCATTCATCATGCTAGAAGCTCGAATTCTTAAACCTTCTACCAGCTGCTCATACAATGGCCATATCTCCTTAGGTGGCCTAGCCATGAAAACTCCTCCACAAGAAGAATCTGTTGTATCTTGATCCTTTAGAGATAGACCAGAGTATAATGATTGAACCATATTCTACAAAGGGATCTCATGGTGCGAGCACTCTCTCAACATCTTTCTAAATCTCTCCCAAGCATCGTGAAGCTGCTCATTGCCCATCTGACTGAACCTCGATATGGCACACTGCATTTGTGTCAAACTCGCAATGGAGTAGAATTTCTTTAGGAAGACATTCTTCATCTCTTCCTTTCTCATGATGTCCCTCCTTGAATCATACCAATCTTTGACTTTGTCTTAGAGGGAGAAAGAGAACAAGGTCAACCAGATTGTTTTAGCACTGGCCGTTAGTGTCCTGAAGGTGGAGCATACTTTAAGAAATGAGTCCAAGTGCTTGAAGGGGTTCTCACTCTCTAAGTCGTAGAAGGTGGATAGGAGCCCAAGAAGACCTACAGGGATGGAGAATTGCTCCCCTGGCATTTGATCAACCTTGCTAGCAATTGGCGATTTATAGTTGCTAGGCATGAAGTAGTCTTGAAGTGGCTTGTGAGATGCATTTTGACCTTCCATCTTGTCTTACCTGAGTGGTTTGTCACATGCACAAGGTACAACCCAACAAAAGAAAGCAAGTTAGCAAACCAATATGCACAAAGAATACAAAGAATAAAGAATAAATAATAGCAATGATGAGGGCAGTAGGAAAAGTTCAAAGCAAAACTAACTAGCTAAGTTGAGCGCCTTTCTCCCCGGCAACTGAGCCAGAAATCTTGGTGTGATTCTACCAATGGTATTACACACTATCAATTGGAGTTTGAATAAGTACAACCCCACAAACAAACACACATGATGGATTAATTTTCAATATTAATAAGTATCTACACAAACATACTCACATACACCAAAACACTACACCCGCAAGCACACAGGGTCATGTCGTAGTATAGGAGGGCGGCAAGAATAGGGTCGATCCACAGGGAGAAAAGGGGGCACTTGAGCTAGGTTAGTTTTTAGGTTAGGTTCCTACTGCGGAGTCTAGGGTTGAAGGGTTTAAAAGTGATTGTTGATTTTGCTATGGGTTCAACAAGAAAGTAATTATAGGAATGCAAACAAGAACAAAATTTAAATTACCCTAGGCAGTTGATGAGAAAGAAAAGACAAGGCAAGCAGGAAGGGTAAGAGCAATCTATACTAAGGTAGGCAAGAAGGGAACTATACTACACTAAACTAGCAGACAGGGCAAAAGAGAAAGTAAAGACCTAAACTAGCATGAGCAAAGCAAGAACAAGGCAAGAAGCTAACTAAGGAAGTAAATAGCTAACTAAGCTAACACTAACTAAGCAAGAAGGCAATTAGGGTTTTAAAGAAATAAAGAGAAGTGTGGGTTGTTTGGGGGATGCACTTATCAATTAGGTTGGGGGTGACATGTGAACATAATGATTTCATTTAGAAAACAATAAGCTATAGTCTAATGAATTATCCTAAACTACTATCTGGCCATGAATATGCAAGGTTGTGTATAGGGGAACTAGTCCCTATAACCCCCTACTACCCTTGCGAGGCTCAATTGGGTTAGGGTTTAGGTGCAATTCAATTTGAGTGTAGACAAGTCTAGGTTTCTAGGTTAGATGATCTTAGGATGATTAGGGGTTGAGGTTAGTAATGGGAGTGGAAGTGAGGTTTTAGGCCTCCCATCACCCACATTCTAGCCTTGAGAAAGCTCCATGCTAAGCACACTAAATTCATCTCATCTAGCTACTTAGATCTCTCAACTAGGGTTAGGAGAATTGATTAGAATGTAAGAGGATGGGTAGCTAGCTAAGGATCCATGAATTGGAACTAGGAGCAAATCCCAAAATTCACACATATAAGAAATTTCCCTAAATTTGTAGGTGATTTCAAGCACAAACCAACAAGAAGTTCATGGAGAATGAGATAGAAATAGAACGTAATCATTAGAAAACGAAATTACAATGTTTACATATCATTTTCCCCCAACATGGTATCAAAGTAACATTTTTGACCCCAAACAGCCCACATAAGGGGTCTAGCTACTCATGGAAATACAAAATACAAAAACAAGGGAGAAAAAGGTAGAAGAAGCCATGGAGCTCGGTGTAGATGGAGAAACCCTCCACTTCATCTACTACAAGACGTCCTCCTCCTTCTTCTAAGGTGCAAGAGTATGGGATGATGGTGGCATAGGGTCAAAACATTAGGAAACTAGGGTTTTGGTGGTGGAAATGGTGAAATGTAGTGGAATGGAGGTGGAAATGGAGTGGAATGGGTGCAATGTGAAAATGGAGAGATAGGAGGTGGTAGAAGGTATCTAACCTCATGCTCCAATCACCACCTAGGTATATATAGGTGTGGGAAAAGCAATAGGTCAAGTAGGGGTAAAGTGGGAAATGTAGTGCAAAAGTAGCTAGGTTTTTGTGAGTAGCACGACTGTGGTGGTCACCACGGCAGTGGTAGAAAGGGGTGAGAATGGTCATGGTGGAGTGGAATGGACAAGGTGATAAATGGGGAAAACTCACATTAACTTGGTCAAATATGTACATTAAGTAGTACGACCGTGGTGGTCACGACAGCCGTGGTGGGGCTAGGGTAGCACGGCCGTGGTCGCTTGGAAAACACTGTCCATTCTTGGCTCCATGGCTATTTTGCTTCAACTGTCCCAGGAACGTTCTTGGTGGCATGAGCGTTCTAGGTCAGTCCACCATGACCATTCTGAGTGGCACGACCATGGTGATTCCTACTTTGCTTCAATGTGACTCTATTGACTTTGGATGAGCCAGCACGGCCGTTCTGAGGTACGAATGTGGTGGTATCTATTGCAACACTTTTCCTTGATTCTTTGTTCATTCTTGGACATCTTTGCTTCAATGGAGCTTTGGCCACTAGGGTTAGGTTGAGGGAGCCTCAGATTTCACTTTAGGCCTCTTTAAGGGTAGAGAAACCCTAGAATTACTCCTTCTCTCTCTATTCCATCAAGCATGACCCCAATGCCTAAAAACATGCAAATAATGTCCATAAGTGCATTTTAGACAAATATGCATATTAGGGTAAATGACATGTAATCTAACAGGTGTAGATGTGATTGAAATGTAATATGACACAAGATGAAGCCCTAAAATAGGGCTGCATCAGTATGCAGTGCATTCAACTTCATTTCATCAATTAATATTTACCCTTAACCCTATACTAAAGACCTATTGGAAGTATTACTCACTCTTGCAGTGTAATATACTACCTAAACTAAGACAAACCCCACTTCTGTAGTGGTTTAGGAATTAGCTAGGTGCATTATCAATAACTCTAGGTTATTCTTTTATAGCCTAGGCCCTCTCTCGATGTGTAGTATGAGATTTGTAAATCTATAACTTCCCCAACCCCTAATCCTTCTCCTGAAATAATTGGTGGTCTGATATATAAGTTGTGGTGATAAAGCACAAAAAATTCAATAAGAAATTATAGATTCATGTCTGAAAATAAAGGAAGTAGATGATTGACTCATAAAAGTCATATATAAAGCAATATCAGGCTACTCCCAGGTCCTAAGAAATATGGGATTTAGCCTCGCATGATTTCTATCATCATAGAAAGAGAGGAAGAGAGATAAAACATGCTAGATATCAGAATACTAATGATCCCCCCCAGAGAAGTGGTCTTGATGATCCCCTCGGTAGGCACCTTGATCTATAGTGTTTTACCTATAAATCTACCCTCCAAAAGTGTCAAGAGCGTCCAGTCTGTGGCTATCTCCCCAGATTTGTGCTTTGTTATGACAATATAGAACATGATATTTTCTTTGAACAAACTATCCTTCGGTCATAAGTGAGGGTTTTACAATAATCAAGTCATAGCCATTAATTGGATCTGTTGTGATTTTCAATCTGCACTGATCACATGAAGTCGGTACCACCAATTAGGTGTCGATGGTACCAAGTTGTTGGATGACTTGAAACTCTCAAAATGTGTCTGTACTACTGATGAGTGTTTTGATAGCACGATATTTCTATCTGTGAGTTATGACTTGATTTGGGTGTAGAAGTTGACACCACCAATTGGCATGTCTATGGCACCAAAGTAATAAAATCTGGTTAATGATGTTTTTTGGATGGCGAGTCGGTATCACCAACTCCTTTCTTCGGTATCTTCAACTCCATACTTGGTAGCACTGAGGGTGATCTCAGTAGCACCACAAATTTTAGCATTCCCTTTTGTCTTTTACGTCATGTTGGTAGCACCAAGTTGTAATGAAAATGCTCAATTTACCTGAAACAAGGGAAAACCTACACAAGTCTAAATAAAAAGTGATAATTTGGAACAATTCGGTAGAAATATTCAATCATTTATATAATAGTGATTCACAAGATAATGATGATGACCAATGCATAACATATCTAAGAATGAACAATTATGCACTAAATGCATGAAAAGAAAAGTTGTTAAAAGTGAGTAAAACTGAGTGCATAACTGGGTTATATATAACCCTATCATGGTAGTGTGAAGCCCTAATGGGATGCCCACAATTGGGTGGTAAATAGAAAAGGGTTGTAGGCCCAACAATCTCCCCCTCTAGCCTAAAGAAGAGACTATCCTCATGACCCCTCAATTAAAGTCCAATCTGGCAAGCTCCTTACAAGTATCTAGATTCTTTGTAGGAACTGCCTCGTTAGTATGTTAGAAGGATTGCCGCTGGTGTGGAATTTCTTCAACTTCAACTGATCTATACTGATATCTTCACAAGACTAATGGTATCTTAGATCATTTTTCTTTGTCCTGGAGTGATAATAATTTTTTTTGCTAAAGTCCATGGTGCTCTGATTATCATGGTAAATAACATACTCATTCAGTGTCAAACCCATCTTTCAAGAAATTTATGAGACAAAAAAACTATTTTATTGCTTACCAAGTTGTGATATACTCTGCCTCAGTCATAGATAAAGAAACACAATTTTCAACTTAGACTGCCAACTAATAGCCTCCCTTGTAAAAATAAATGAAAACTTGATGTAGATCTCCTATGATCAAGATCATCAACCAAATCTGCATCTATGAAACCTATAAGAACTTGTGGTGCACCTCCAAAATATAAATAAGCAATGTATTTAACATTCAAATATTTGAGTATCCATTCAATAACATTCCTATGCTCCTTACTAGGGTCAGATAAAAATCTACTAGTCACACCAATTGCATATGCAATATTAGGCCTAGTGCTCGCCATATCATACATCAGACTTCCTGCTACATAAGAGTAGGAGCTCACCATATCATACATCATACTTCCTACTACAGAAGAGTAGGGTATGTGAGCCATATCTTATTTTTCCTACTCAATAGAAGGAGATTGTTTTATACTCAGTTTAAAGTGACTGGCTAAAGGAGTATCAACTTGCTTTTATTCCTTCAAGTTGAACATATCGATGATACACTCAACATATTTCTCTTGTGACAACTAAAACTTATTTTCTTTCCTATCAACCCGATGTCCATGCCAATAATATGTTTGGCTGGTCCCAAGTTTTTCATATCAAAAGACTTAAACAATTCCTTCTTTAGATTGACAATCATCTGAGCATCTTTTCCAACAACTAAAATATCATCAACATAAATAAAAAAAATGTTGCCTAAAAATCTCCTAAAGTAAACACACCGATTCACCTCTATCATGAGTTGTAATTTTACATTCTTCATCATGAACTTGACTCTCTCCATAATAGTTCTATTCATCCTGTTAGCTAACCCATTATGTTGTGGGGTACCTAGAACAACATTCTCATCCCAAATGCCTAATCCTTTACAATAAGATCTAAAATCTCTAGAAGTGTACTCACCTCCATTATCAGAATGAAAACATTTCAACTTCTAACCTATCTCCCTTTCACCCATGGCATGTAATTTCTTGAAGGTACCAAAGACATGATCCTTCCTCTGTAAACACTAGATAAACACATCATCAATAAAAACCATGAAGAACTTGATTTCACCTAAAGAGTTGGCTTTTCCATAGGACCACAAACATCAGAGTAAATCTTTCCAAAGACATTATATTTCTTCTAACATTGAGCACTAAACTGGAGCCTTCGTTGCTTTCCAAGTAATTTTTTTTTCACAAGGACTAAGAATTGCATTTTTCACATAGTGAATTCTTTGTTACCTAGTACTTGTAGTCCTTTCTCACTCATGCGCCCAAGCTGTCTGTGCCATAAATCTATAGACTTAGAGTTTTCTACAATGTTGCCACTATCAATGCAGACACTTATGCACATCCTATACAAGGTGCATCAAATATTACCTCTAGAGATGACCAATTATGATTTGGTGATTGTAGTTTCAAGTCACCAAAATGACAAAAAAATTCTTGAATGTCTATTCAATAGCCGGATATGATGTTATAATCAATGGAAATAATATGTCTAACATTCTAAAACAAGATGATATAACACAACCATGTGTCTATACACACATCACCAATTTCATGAATCTTTTCATAGGTTTTACTAGCCATATTTGTCATTTCAAAGTTATCAGACTTGTAGGAACAAAAGAAATGTCTATTAAGAGTGTCGTAATAAGAAGCATCAGTATCTAATACACATTCACTATTATTACTGATATATAGACAATGTCCCATCTCAACTCCACATGTAAGTACCTCCACAACATCTATAATAACTATGAATATCTTGCTATCATCATATCTCACTTTTAGCTTTCCTTCTGTGATTTATCTTTTGCAATGACTATATAATTTTTGTAAGTGACCCTATTTTGTCGCAATGAAGACAAACGATCTTAATTTTGGACTTTGACATGTGTTTTGACTTTCCTCCATCACCACCCTGGCTGTGACTCTAACTCCTCCCCCTCTCCTCAACAACAAGAGCATGTGTAGTAGATGTCTTTGCTGAACTATGTTGTCTAGTGTCTTCATTCAGCAGGTTATTTGACACCATGTCCAACGCCAACTTCCCATTTGGAGTAGAGTTATTAATAGAAATAACCAGAGTCTCCCAACTTTCAAGTAAAAAAGCAAGAAGTAGAAATGCTTGCAACTCATCATGAAGTGACAAATCCATTGTGGCTAACTAATTTGTCATGCTTTGAAAGTCATTTAAGTACAAAGAAATATTGCTGCCTTCCTTGAACTTTAGATTTACAAGTTTTGTATTTAGAAATGGTTTGTTCCCTACTATATTCCTCTAGTACAAGGACTCAAGCTTCTTTCACAGAGAGTGGACACTAATCTCATTGGTGATGTGATGGAAGACTGACACGTCAACCCAATAATGGGTGAGTTCAATGTGTTTCCTATCCATCCCTTTCCAGTCCTCAATTTTTGTTTCCATAGACTTACTTGTATCTCCCTTGAACGGTTCATATAGAAAATAATATAAAAGGTCCTCCATCTTAATCTTCCATATCAAATAATTGGACTCCATTGATCTCACCATGTTATTTGTGCCATCCATCTAGTCTATAAAACCAACATTGTTATGGTACCACTTAAAAGGGTTGCACACGAAGATGTGTGTATCTAACAAGTACAAAATATACTAGAATAACTTAAACTTTTGGACTAGGTACACAAGATCCAATATGTGAAGCACGACACAACAACATAATAAGAAATTTTTAAACAAGTACAAAAAAATATAAACACACACAAGCAACCACAAAGAATACTAAAATTTCATGAAAAACCCCATAATGTGTGAGGGAAAAACTAAGATCAACTTTGAAATTAAATAATCAAGAAACTACAGAGTTCATCCCAAGTTTTAACCTAAAAAATTAAGGAATACAAAATAGAAGAAAGATATACAAATTTACCAACGCAGTACGTCACCAATCCAAATGGCCTCCCAGAAAAACACCTCCTTGAAAAAAATACTTAGTTAGATAAACACAATGACAATGAAAAAGTTAATAATAAAGATCACAGAGAAAAAACCACAATGGAACGAGCTTCTTTCCATTTTTCTTCAGTCATTCTTTTCTTCTTCCTTCACTTCTTTTTCTTTTATGTCATGTGTGCATGAACAAAAAATAAGGAAGGCTGCTACTACTATCCATTCAAGCGGTTGTGGATGGGTTATATATGGACTAACATTTGGTGATTCTCACACACTTCACACGTGGGCGATGTGCACCAAAACCACCCACTCAAACCAGTGTCCCCCACCTGCCACTAGTCTCATCCTCTGCCATCTCTACTATCCCACCTCCGACCTACCCCACCGCCCACCATGTTGTTGTGTTTTTTTAGAGAGAAAAAGTAAATAGGATGGAAGTGATGAGAGAGAGGAGGGAAGTGAGGGATAAAGTAGATAACAAATATTGTATGCCAAAATGGCAAAAGTGGGCATCACAAAAAGATAAATAAATGTCAAAAGACCAACAATGGGTGCAAAGGCACCATTAACTTATTTTGGGTGTCAATTACCCATGGATGGGCACACTTACCCATTCACTAGGAGTCACTTCATCTGCCACTAGGATTTGATTAAGTTCATTAAGTTTTGGGAATTTTATCTTATTTTGGATGTCAATTACTCACTTTTGGGCACACTTACCCATTCATTGGGCATCATTTTATGTGTTAATGGGAAGTTGATTAAGTTCATCATTTTTGGACACTGTTAACTTGTTTTGAGTTTAATGGTGCCTAAAACATTATAAACTTAATTAACTACCAATTAACACATAAAAATGATGCCCAACGAATGGTTAAGTAAACTCAAATGGGTAATTGACACCCAAAACAAGATAGTGACACTAGAACTTAATGAACTTAATCAATGCCTAGTGGCATATGAAGTGATGCCTAGTGATGGGTAAGTGCACCCAAACGTGCATAATTGACACCCAAAACTTAATCAATGCCCAATAGCAAATGAAATGACGCCCAATCAATGGGAAACTGTGCTCAAAAATGGCAATTGACACCCAAAACAAGATAACGATGCCCAAAACACAATAAACTTAATCAATGCCCAATTTCACATGAAATGACACTAATGTATGAGTACATGCACCCAAACATGAGTAACTGACACCCACAACATGTTATTAGTGACCAAAACATAATCAACTTGTTGACTCAAAGTCTAATTGACTAAACCTTTATTTTGATGATGACTAATTATTCCACTTTTTTTTGGTAGTAAAAAGTGGTATTAATGAAAAGGATTTTAGAACATGATAGGGGGTGGCAGAGAGGGCCTATCTGTACATTGTTTCTAGGCTATCAAAATCAAGCTTTATGTAACACCAAGTGGCCAACACATCAAGGTTACAATTTTAAAAAATGATGCTATTTCTATGCTTCCATATATGGTATAGAGCTATGATGCTGAATAGGCAAGGTCTGTTGTCCTTCATCTTAATAATGTCCTCATAGTTGCCAGTTTTAAGAGGGATGTACCCATACTTGTAACCATTGTTCCAGATTTTTTTTGTGCTTGAGTAGGTGAAAAGAATGTGCTCATTTATCTTAGGTTTGCTTCTGTAGAGAGTGCACCGTGAGGCCATATTGATGCCCCTCTTTTGGATATTTTCGTCAGTCAAACACTTTTTATTCATAACTTTCTAGGCATTGATTTGTAGTCTTCTTGGGGAAGGATTTGCCCAAAGCCATCTGCACCACTCAGGTTCAGGGATGTTGGACCAGATGTTGTCCTAAGCATCCTTCAAGGACTTGATCATAGTGCCTTTAATAAGAAAGAAATTCATTCTTGTTGTGGGTGGAGGGATCTTCTCAAAGAATTCAACAACATGGCTGATTCTAGCTTGCATTGGGAGGCACCATTTTCCTTCTATGTTGAGTTGTACCATCTTGTAATTTTTTTGAATGTTAGATCTCAATCTAACACTGCTTCCAACCATATCCTCTAGGGATGTGCCTTTCTCAAAGATCCGGTCAAGCCTGATTGAGGCAGAAGCCCCATTCTTGATATTGCAAGTGACGTGATGTTTGATCCTATTCTTTAGATTGAGAAGTTGTTTCCACTGCCATGGGAGTTGTGATCAGATAGGGCAAGACCATATTGAGTCTTTTTGTAGAGATTTATCGTGGATCCATCAAACCCAGGGTGATTCCTTTCTGTGCGCTAAATCCCATAGGTTTTTGAAAAGACCAAACTTAGAGCAGTCCATTAGTTTTCTAATCCCATGTCCACCTTCTTCTTGGTTTTGTAGATAACCTCCCATGAGACAATGTGTACATGTCTTTGGTGTTCATTGTCTCCCCATAGAAAATCTCTGAAGATTTTCTCGATTTCATCAATAACCCCTGTTGGGAGAGGGAAATGTTGTTGACCAGTATAAATGGTATGAAGAGAGGGTAGATATGATTATCTTAGTTCTTCTTGCTATTGAGAGCATACATATTTTCCAAGAGTCAAGCTTAGTTTTGAATTTATCTATAAGAAGGATGCAATGTTTCCTAGTAATCCTGCCAGAGAATAGAGGTAGCTCGAGGTCTAGAGAAGGGAGGGATTCAACTTGAATACCCATAGAAGATATGGAGTCAGGATCAGCCCCTTTGATAATGAAGACCTGGCTCTTCATTGGATTTGGATTGAGCGATGAACATTCCCCAAACTTCTGGAGAATACCATTGATAGCAACATCATTTTCTTTGTTAGCCTTGGAAAAGATGAGTAGATCACTGCATGTATATGATATGGGAAACTTTAAAGTTGTTTGTAGTAGGAGGAGAAATAATTCCACAATCTTCTGCTTCTTTGAACATTGATGACAGAGCTTGCACACCAATGACGAAGAGGTAGGGAGAAATTGGGTTGCCCTGTCGAATTCCATTAGTAGCTAGAAAGATAGGAGTGGGCTCACCCTTAAAGAGGATCTAGAATGATGATGTGCTCATACATACCTTTACCCAAGATAACCATTGTGGTGGGAAGTTCATTTGGGACATCACACTAAGAATGTTTCCTCTACTGATTGCGTCATATGCTTTTGAGAGGTCTGGTTTTAAGCACATGCATGGATGGCCTTTTTTCTTGTTGTATTCATTTATGATATCATTGGCAAGGAGAATGACTTCCCCAATTCTTTGACCATTAATGAAGGCAAACTGATTTGATAAGATGATCTCTGGTAGGATGGCTGCCAACCTCTTTGTCATTAATTGGGTAATGATTTTATAGCTAAGGTTGCAGAGAGAGATTGGGTGCCAGTCTATGACCTTGCTGGGCTCCAGATTCTTGGGAATGAGAGTGAATAAGGTCTTGACTAACCATTCCACTTATTTGTGTCTAATGCTTTTACTTGAGTGATTTTAAATTTTTTATAGACACACTCTAAATTCCCTAACTTTTTGCATCCTAACTTGGAGAAAGATAAGTAAAAATAAATGCAAGTGAACTTTTGTGTAATATGCCTTAAATGGTTTAGAATCATGATGTAAATCACTTGTAATGATTGTATAAATTGTAATTAAGCTTAGAAAAATTTAGGACCACTTAAATCAAATATTTAAACACTTCTTTAACATTTTCCATAATTCATCACATGGACTGTTTTCGGTCGAGTTTCATCTAGGATAAACTCGATTGACACCCTTAATGGATCTTAGGAACCACTAGGGTTGGCTGAGTTTCCCGAGGACAAACTTGACTGGTACCTCTGCACATGAAAATTTAAGCTGTCGACCGATTTTTATCCAGGATAAACTCAACCGATAACTCAAATTTGATTTGTCGCATAGTGCTATCGGTTGAGTTTCCCCAATAGTAAACTCGACCAACTAAACTATACAGAATGTGCAGAAAAAGTGATTCTAACCGTTGGAGTATTGCAAAACTAAAAAATAGATTTGTTGCAACACCCCAAATGACTAGAATTCATCCTTAAGTGCTTCTACTGGCTAGGAGGCATCCCCAACTATAAATTAGACCCCTTGGACTTCATCCCATGGTTCTCCAAGCACTATGAAGGTCCCCATATTATATTTGAGTGCCTCCAAGAGCCTCCTTACACTCTTAAGCTTAACTTGCTATATCCATTAGACTGAGTAGGGGATTTGCAAGAGAGATAGTCCTACATGTTTATCTTGAGAATATCTCACTTCCTCCACCTTTAATTCATTCTTTATACCATAAAGATGAAGGTTCTCTCTTGTGTCTAAGAGAGGTGAAGAAGAAGAATGGAAGGAGTCCCTTGGTGAAAGCTTCTCCTTGGCAAAGGTCAAGTCAAAAGTAGAAAATCCAAGAAGAGTGGGTAATTCCTTAAAGGTGGAAGACTTGATTTCAGAGTGGGTAAGTCCTTGGTTAAGGAGATGACTCTTAGCAAAAGTGGGTAAGTCCTTTTTGAGGTTGATGAATCTTGATCTTGGATGGGTAAGTCCTTTGTGAGGTTGTTGGCTCCCTTGTCCTCAAAGGGAAGGCTGGGTATCCTTGTCCCAGAAAAGGAAGGTCTTATTGTATCTCTTATAATTAAGTATAGGGAAGGTGCAATGGTTGCAAAATTCTTAAGGTTGATCTCTCTGGGTGGGGGATGTACACTCTCCTAGTTTGGAGTTTGGAACATGTAAGGAGTGGGACCCGATAGGGGATCCACTTCCCTAATAGAAAAGAAAAGGCCACATCCCTTGAAACAAATACCACATAAATTTTTTCACCAAAGGGATGTGTACTAATGCATTCTACATGTATGTATCATAGTACCAAAAATATAGTAGCAGAATAAGAAAGTTCTAACTATTACAAAGCCTGTTATCATTATACATCACTCCACCACACATGTGTGTTAAAAAGGAAATTCTAATCATATAAGCCAAAGATCAATCTAAGGGTCATCTAACCACCTCTTCAAAGTCTCCCAAAAGCTAAGCAACAATGTTGAAGTCCAAGTCCTCCTTGCTTAACCTGGGGTTGGAAGCATAACCCACAAAAGAAGAGAAGAAAGAGAAACATCAGCAAAAGCTGGTATGTGCATACTAAAATAGGAAATTGAGCAATATATGAAAATAAGGATATCAATTATAAATGCTTCCCATAGAAGAGGAAAGTACTACCTAAAGGAGCATAAAAGAAAAGAATATTCATATCATGATGAAAGAAAAATATATGTTCAAAGAATCCATGTGTTTCACCTGTGACAAAACTAGAATAATATATCATGTAGGTAGGAAATACACATCTACCAAAAATGTAGAGCGAGCAGGGTCTTGTATACATCTTCTCTATAATAGGGTAGTGGCAGGGTCTGCCAACATCTGCCTAGCATGAATTTTCACATCTGCCAATATATATAAAAATATGCATGGATTTTCACATCTGCATTCATATGTGGGAATTTTCACATCCACATAAATTCACATTCAACGTTATACTAGTAGTCACCACATGATGCATAACAAGGATAAAAAAGAGATATGAAATCAAAAATATCCAACAAAGTGTGCTACATATACACCCACTACCATGGTGGGAAAACAAGCACAAAACATCCACTACAAGATGGGCATAAACATCCACATAAAGGCAGGCACAAAGCACAAGATAAGAGTCCAAGATAATATACAAGGTCATAATAATAATCTAGTTCATAAGAACCATGATATCAAAATAATAGAGCATTGTGCAGGATAATGTCCATAGGACCAAGAGTAAGACAAAAATAGGTTAATTGCCCAACATAGAGGAATAGGGGATACATCATACATTTAATGAGAAGAATTAGAAATGGCTCAATATAGAAATAATGTTGGATGAAATCATACTACAAGATAAAGAAATTTCTCAATATGAGCAATCGAATCTGCAAACATACAATAAGAGAGAGAAAAAGATCAATTGCTCAATATGAATAATCAAGGATGCATCATACCTCAACTTCAGAGTCTATACAGTCCAAAGTCCAACCTAAGTCCAATCCTAGGCCTAGAAAGAACCTCTAGGGAAGGTGAATAGGTCCAATAAGTAATCTTCTCAAGCTTAGAGAGGTTGGTTTCTCCAACAAAGCTCCTATCACGAGCAAGAGCACCTTCTCCACTTTAGAGGTGAAAAACTCTAACAATAGAACATGGAGATGAGGTGTTTATGGGTTCTAGGTGGGGTTTCACCATGGAAGACCATGGATTAGACCTGGAGGAAGGTTGAAGGAAGAGGAATAATAGGAAAAACAAAGAAGAAAGAGAGAAAATCACTTGCCTTGGTCAAAAACCCTAGAAGAGGACCTTGGAAACCCTAGGTAGGGCTAGATGGAACTCTAGGAGACCTTTTTTTCAATAAGGGGAACATCTACTCCCATGGACCACCTAGTTCTACAGCAAAATAGAGAAAGATAGGTACTCTAAGCTAGAGGAAATAGGGAGTGAGCAATGATTTCGAATTGGAGCTAGGAAGGGGTATATATAGCTTCATGGATAAGGAAGGGGTCAAGCATGAGGTGTAGATGGAGTTTTCCATGTGTCAATATCCTAGAGATCCTATGTCCATGCAGCACCTCCCTCAGTTACTACCCATACTTTCTCTCTTTTATCCATATCCTTATCCTTATCTTTATCCTTATCCTTATCTTTACCTTTATCCTTATCCTTATCATTATCTTCATCCTTATCCTTATCCATAAAGGGGGAAAATCCTAAAATGTCCTTGAAGAGAAATACTTCCAAACCAAGTATAACTAGGATCCCCAAATTTGTCAAATGATATGGACAATTTGTCAAATGATATGGAACTTCAGGAACGGTGAGGTATTCGGAGGAGAAGCAAAACCGCTAAGCCACCAATGTTATAGGATCAGGAAAGCTTTAGAATCAAATAAGGAAGTCTGGCCAAATATGACCAGCGGCACTAGTAACACCATAGGCTCGGTCATTTGGAGAAGACCGACATCTGGTTATGTGAAGTTGAATGTTGATGTTGCACTGAAGGGGTAGGAGGCAGCGGTGGCGGCCATGGCCAGAGACGCCGGGGGCAACTGGTTAGGTGGTTGGGCAAGGAAAACACAGACGGGCTCCGTGATTGCTGTAGAGCTGGATAGGATTCACTTAGCCTGTGAACAAGTCCAACAGAGTGGCTGGACCCAGAAGATCATCGAGTCAGACAGTCTACTAGTGATCAAGCTACTCAAGGAGGGAGAAGGAGAATGGCCGAGTTGCACCTTTTGGCTAACAAAGATAAAGGCGGGTATGCCAAACATTACCAGTGTAGACTTCTGTAGAAGGGAAGGAAAACGAGTAGCTAACAAGCTAGCTAAATTGCATTTAAAAAACCCTCTACACCAAGTTTACCATGCCAACCCACCGAGTTATATCATGAGTGAGTATGTCTGTGATAAAAGAAACTATAATTTGGACTAGGCTACACATTGAATAAAGTTGAAGGAGTTTTCTAAAAAAAAAGTATAACTAGGATCCCCAAAGCCCAAAAAATTAGAGAATGATAAGGAAACCTATTAGGATCATAATGCTTGTGACAATTTACAAATAAAACCTCCCAATTGGGTAAATTGTAGAAAAGTTTAGAATGTACCTAAAATTGCATAACTTGCACAAACAACATCCAAATTGGACCAAACTTTATCCACAAGTTATCTTTAATGTGTTGAATATGAATTTTCCATTATTTCATATTTTGAAGTTATATAATCATATTATTCATTACTTATGTCTTTTACTCATTCTCTCTCCTAAACTTATCCTAATATTTCAAGGTTGTCCAAATTAAATGAAATTTGACATGTAGGCTAATTTTGATATGTAGAATTCGAATTTGAAGTTTATTTATAATTTTGAGACTTCTTTTTATGAGATATATCATATGGCCCATTATCTAAATTATTCATCCAATTAAGTTTCTTATCTTCATATTACCACCAAGATGAGTTATGCTACATATTTTATGTATCCATTATAAACCTAAGATTAATATTAGAACATTAGGTTACATTAAGGTGATCTATACATGCATTAGCTCATTGGGATTATACTAAACATCTATTTAGGTCTAACCTTCAACCTTGTTTGGCTAAGTCTAAAGCGTCAACTTCCAGGGTAGGGTCCGAGATCTAGTATGCTACAACACACCACCCCTTAAAGGGATTTTGTCCTCAAAATAAAAACAACCATAAGAAAACTTATCCACCACCCCTTAAAGGGTTCATCTTATTATATCAAACTAAACTTTAGGTACAAAAGGTTCAACTACACTTCCTTACATACTACTATAAAAGCATCATGCAAAAGGAAAACATAACTAGGAAAGATTAACTATGGAACTATGGGTCAAATTGTTCTTGTTCTTGGTCCTCATAATGAACTTCTTCAACATCCATAGCAAAACCCTTCAAGCTTTTCTTTCCATAGGCCTTCTACCATTATATCCATTATTGTTGCCATTATTTCGAGGAGGTACTTGTTGTTGAGCTGGTGCTTGTCCATTCTTGAGCTTAGGACACTCAAGACGAACATGTCCAGGTTCGTTACAGTAGTGACATATTGGCACCCTATCCCTTCTTCGGGCAACATTGTCCTCAGAACGAAAATCGCCTTCAGGGTGCTACCTTTTATGATTGTTTTCCTTGTAGGACTGGAAACTAGGATATGATTCCACAACTAAGGCCTTATCCACCATTTGTTGAAAGGTTAAGGGTAGTTTTGGAATAAGAACACAACCTATGTTGTAGTTGATTCCATTAAGGAAAAGGTTAGCTTTCCTTTCATCAAGCAAACCTTCAGCATACCTCTCAAGCAGGAGGAACCTTTGCACATATGGAGAAACTGACATGGAACCTTTCTTCAAACTATAGAACTCAACTTCCTTCTTCTTCAAAGTAGTAGTATAGATGTACTTTCCTCAGAAGAGAGATAAGAACTCCACCCAAGACATGGTTGAGATGTCTCTAGTCCTTGAAATTGCATTCCACCACACTCTTGTGAGTCCTTCCAAGACATAGGCAGCAAATGTAACCTTCTGGTGTGGAGGACATGCCATACCATCAAATGTCCTCGATATGGCCAACACCCAATCATCAGATTTTTCCACCATCTCTAGATCACCCTCAACCTTGAAGTAGGGTGGTTGCATCTTCTTGAAGTCAATGATTGAGTAATCCTTAGGTTTCTCAGGAATAAAAGAACTATTTAGCTTCCCCATCATAGCTGAAAAGAGAAGTTGTCTCAACATGGTCAACTCTTGATCAGGAGTAAGATTAGTAACAACAGGAGTATCCCGATCAGAAGTCTGACTCTCAGAGGTAACAAGAGGGTCGTGTCTTGGCATCCCGTAATTAGGGTTCTGAGGTGTCTCAAAGCCTCCTAGGTTGTCAACAAAGGAGTTCTGTCCAGCCATAAGGTTTTCCTACACAAGGAAAGGATACTAGGTGTAAGCAACCTAAGATAAAGGTAAATATCCTAAAGGGAGAAAAGGTTGAAATAGTTAGACAACCGACTGCTAATGGCTCTATTACCATGCTGTATGGAGTGGGACCCAATTGGGGATCCACTTCCCTACTAGAAAAGAAAAGGCCACATCCCTTGAAACAAATACCACCAAATTTTTTTCACCAAAGGGATGTGTACCAATACTTTCTACATGTATGTATCATAGTACCAAAAATATAGCAGCATAATAAGAAAGTTCTAACTATTACAAAGCTTGTTATTATTATACATCACTTCACCACACATGGGTGTCAAAAAGGAAATCTATCATATAAGCCAAAGATCAAGCTGAGGGTCATCTAACCACCTCTTTAAAGTCTCCCAAAAGCTCAACTACAATGTTGAAGTCCAAGTCCTCCTTTCTTTACCTGGGGTTGGAAGCATACCCCACAAAAGAAGAGAAGAAAGAGAAACATCAGCAAAAGCTGGTGTGTGCATACTAAAAAAAGTAAATTGAGCAATATATGAAAATAAGGATATCAATTATAAATGCTTCCCATAGAAGAGGAAAGTACTACCCAAAGGAGAATAAAAGAAAAGAACATTCATATCATTATGAAAAAAAATATAAGTTCAAAGCATCCATGTGTTTCACCTGTGACAAAACTAGAATAATATATCATGTAGGTAGGAAATACACATCTACCAAAAATGTAGAGCGAGCAGGGTCTTGTATACATCTACTCTATAATAGGGAGGTGGCAGGGTCTGTTAACATCTGCCTAGCAGGAATTTTCACATCTGCCAATATATATAAAAATATGCAGGGATTTTCACATCTGCATTCATATGTGAGAATTTTCACATCCACATAAATTCACATTCAACATTATACTAGTAGTCACCACATGATGCATAACAAGGATAAATAAGAGATATGAAATCAAAAATATCCAACAAAGTGTACTACATATAGATCCACTACCATGTTGGGAAAAGAAGCACAAAATATCCACTACAAGATGGGCATAAACATACACATCAATTTGGGCACAAAGCATAAGATAAGTGTCCAAGAGAATATACAAGGTCATAATAATAATAATCGTGTTCATAAGAACCATGATATCAAAAGAATAGAGCATTGTGCAAGATAATGTCCATAGGACCAAGAGTAACACAAAAATAGGTTGATTGCCCAACGTAGAGGAATAGGGGATACATCATACATTTAGAGAGAAGAATTAGAAACTGCTCAATATAGAAATAATATGGGATGCAATCATACTACAAGAGAAAGAAATTGCTCAATATGAGTAATTGAGTCTGCAAACATACAATAAGAGAGAGAAAAAGATCAATTACTCAATATGAATAATTAGGGATGCATCATACCTCAACTTCAGAGTCTATACAGTCCAAAGTTCAACCTAAGTCCAAGCCTAGGCCTCCAAAGAATCTCTAGGGAAGGTTTACATGTCCAATAAGTAAGGTTCCAAAGCTTAGAGAGGCTAGTTTCTCCAACAAAGTGCCTATCTCGAGCAAGAAGCACCTTCTCCACTTTAGAGGTGAAAAACCTTAACAAAAGAACATGGAGATGAGGCGTTTATGGGTTCTAGGTGGGGTTTCACCATGGAAGACCATGGTTTCAACCTGAAGGAAGGTTGAAGGAAGTGGAAGAACAGAAAAAATGAAGAAGAAAGAGAGAAAATCATTTTCCTTGGTCAAAAACCCTAGAAGAGGACCATGGAAACCCTAGGTAGGGCTAGATTGAACTCTAGGAGACCTTTTTCTCAATAAGGGGAACATCTTATCCCTTGGACCACCTAGTTCTTCAGCAAAATAGAGAAATATAGGTACTCTAAGCTAGAGGAAATAGGGAGTAAGCAATGATTTTGAATTGGAGCTAGGAAGGGGTATATATAGCTTCATGGATAAGGAAGGGGTCAAGCATGAGGTGTACATGGAGTTTTCCATGTGTCAATAGCCTAGAGATTATATGTCCATGCAACACTTACCTCAGTTACTACCCACACTTTCTCTCTTTTATCCATATCCTTATCCTTATCTTTATCCTTATCTTGACCTTTATCCTTATCCTTATCTTCATCCTTATCCATAAAGGGGAAAAACCCTAAAATGTCCTTGAAGAGAAATACTTCCAAACCAAGTATAAATAGGAGACCCAAAGCCCAAAAATTCGAGAATGATAAGGAAAACTATAAGGATCATAATTCTTGTGAAAATTTACAAATAAAACCTCCCAATTGGGTAAATTGTAGAAAAGTCTAGAATGTACCTAAAATTATATAACTTGCACAAACAACATCCAAATTGGACCAAACTTTATCCACAAGTTATCTTCAATGTGTTGAATATGAATTTGCCATTATTTACATATTTTGAAGTTATATAATTACATTATTCATTACTTATCCCTTTTACTCATTCTCTCTCCTAAACTTATCCTAATATTTCAAGGTGGTCCAAATTAGATGAAATTTGACATGTAGTCTAATTTTGATATGTAGATTTCAAATTTGAATTTTGTTTCTACTTTTGAGACTTCTTTTAATGAGATATGTAATATGGCCCATTAACGGCCCATTATCTAAATTATTCATCCAATTAAGTTTCTTATCTTCATATTACCACCAAAATGAGTTATGTGGCATATTTTATGTATCCATTATAAACCTAAGATTAATGTTAGAACATTAGGTTACATTAAGGTGATATATACATGCATTAGCTCATTGGGATTATACCAAACATCTATTTAGGTCTAACCTTCAACCTTATTTGGCTAAGTCCAAAGCGTCAACTTCTAGGGTAGGGTCTGAGATCTAGTATGTTACAGAATTACTATACATATTTTATGTTCTTGTTCTTATTCAATCTCTCTCATCCTTGATATGTATGAGTTTTACTCAAATTCCATATTTGCAACCTTATCTCTTGAAGTAATTTTAAGGTGTAATGAATTTTGTTTAAGTGTTTTTTACTCTATTTAACCCCACTTATAGATCCCATCATCCTTGATCCAAAATATGGTATCAAAGTGGGTCTTCTCCAGGAATACTTCCATAAGTAGGAGAAGATAGGTGAGTATTAAAGTGGAAGATACCTCATCAACATTCCAAACTTTGATGGAAGCAATTTCCACTATTGGAAGAGAAGGTTACCATACTACATCCAAGGATCAAGTCGAGCTATGGAGAATGGTGGAACTTCCGTACAAGCTAACAGAGACTAAGATAGAACAATGGGATGAAGCTACTTTAAAGAAAGCAACCTTGAATGCAAGAGGCATAAACAATGTATGCCCCTCTTTCCCTGGATGAGTTCAACTAGATTTCTTCTTGTGAGACGGCCTATGAGGTACGAAGAAAGATATGTGTCACTTATGAGGGGACAAAGAAAGTGAAGGAAAGCAAAGTCTACATGCTCAAAGGGTTTCTTGAAAACTTCAATATGGGAAAGGAGGAAAGGGTGTTGGATATGTACTCAAGGCTCAACACCATGGTAAATGGTCTTACCATCATAGGTTATCCTATGTCTATAGGAGAGATAAATTCAAAGATCCTCATAACTATCCCCACGAGGTGGAAACCCAAGGTGACTTCCATTGAAGAAGTGAAGCCTCTTGGTGATATTCCTATTGAAGCTCTCATAGGAAATCTACAAGCCCATGAAGTTAAACTTGACAAGCAAGAGGAAGAAGAAAGAGGAGAAGAGAATGAGCTCAAGAGAATTGAAGAAGGCTAATCAAAGCCTAAATTGAATCTATTGTTGGTCAAGACTCTCCATCCTCTCAATTTGAAGAAGAGGCTATGTACTCCCAAGGTTGACTTCACAAAGGAAATCCTTCCTCCTCCACCTGGTGCTTCAAATGTGGAAAGAGGGGTCACTTCAAAGAGGATTGACCACAAGGTATAAAGACCCATCATCACAAGAGAAGGGAAGAGAATCACAAGAAGAAGGAGAAATGGCAAAAAAGCTCTAGTGACTCATCCAACTCAATCTCAAGTGATGAATCTAGTGGAGGATCTAGATCAAGATCTAATGAAGATGGATAATGCATTTTTCTATCATGTTAAGTGAAAATGAAGATTCAAATGAGGTAAATATAAACTCTTTAGATAAATAATCTTTAATTGCAATCGTTCATGCTACTAGTGCCTCTCTTAAGTCTACTAAAAAGAAAAAGAAAAAGTTTTCTAGAATTGTTGACAACTTGCATGTAGAAAAGGATGATCTTCAACATGCTAACATTTGCTTGCAAGATGATGTTAATGATAACAAAAAGTATTTTGTAGAACTTGAACTGAAATTCAATGGTGTTGAGATTTTAAACAATGCCTATCTTATTCAAGTAGATGTTCTTAAACTTGAAAATGCTAGCTTGCTTGATAAGATTAGATTTCTAGAAGCTCAACATCTTATGCCTAGTTCTAATGAAGAGAATACTAAAATTGTGAATTTTCTCATGCTTGATATTGATGATCTTAAAACTGAAATTGAGGACAAAGATTTTGGTATGTAAGGAATTGAATCTAAAAATAATATATATCTTTCTAATATTGTTTTGCTTGAAAGGAAAATGCTTCCATGCTTGGTAAAATCAATGTTCCCGAATCTTGGTCTAGTTATACTAGTAAAGAGAATAATGTTTCTTCTCTTCATGTTGAAAAAGATTCTTATATGACTAAAACTCTTTTCCTAGAAACTGATTCTTTGCATGGTAAAGATTATATCAATCAATTGTATTCTACTATTACTTGTCTTATGTATGATAATCATAGTTTGAGATCCTCTATGCAAAGAATCTTAACCAAATCCTAGACCATACCACTGAACAAATGGGTAGAGATAGTATTGGAATGGATAGTAGAAAAAAGAACAACAAATAAAAAGGACCTTCAATTTTAAATGAAGACTTCTATAGTTCCAAGGATATGGGTACTTGAAATCAATGTAATTATATTGGCCATTATTCTACATATTGTCACTTTAGGAAATCACCCAAGATCAATAGAACTTGGGCTACTAAGCTAACCCCTCTGGACCCAAAAATATGATTGGGACATTTCATCTTTCTTCTTGTAGGTCTCTTGTTAATGGATTGACTTGGATATTGATTTGCAAATTGGTCTCTCAATCCACATAAAAGAAGAAATGTGAGACATGTATGGTGTAACATACTAAATTCTAAATGTAATCTCCATGTAACCCTTTTTCCTAAGTTTTCTTCTCACTTATGTCCTTTATGTATTTGTTGATGAATTTGTGGAATTTATAGTGGTTTGGTGAACATTTGTTCAATAATTATACCAATGAAAGGGTTTATGCATAAATACCTCAGTGAAAGCTTATTTAAGGATCTAAAGTGCAAAATCACCATTTAAGTGGAACAATGGTAAACAAATGTTTGCTAGAAGTGTAAGGCACCAAACCTTTCTTAATGTGTTGAACACGATTATTTACTATAAATAAGTGTTATAAACCTTAACCTAACCTTGGCAGGTGTTTTGTAATTATGGGATAAGCTTAAGTTTCAAGTTTGATCCAATTTGGATGGTGTTTGTGCAAGGTATGCAATTTTTATGCACACTTTGGATTTTTTGCAATTTACCCAATTGGGAGGATTTCTTTGCAAATTGTCACGTGACTTATGATCCTTAGATGTTTCCTTATTATTGTAGACCTTTTTGGGCCATTGGGCACCTAGTTGCACCTTGGTTTGGAGGTGTTTCACTTCAAGGGCATTTTAGGATTTCCCCCTTATGGATGAGCTTATCTTTAGGAGTTATCAACCAATGGGGTGGTTTCTTTGTTTGGAGGTCAGTGGTGGGCCTGGAGAACAAACAATTGATGGCTAAGAAGTCTTGAGGATATTTGGAATAGCTGTTTTCTTAGCCATAAAAGCTCTAGGATATGGTCACACAAGAAGCTCCATGGACACCTCATGCTTGACTCCTTCCTTATCCATAAAGGCTTGCATGTCCATGGGCACCCTTAGTAATGGACACATGGAAAGTAACTTGAAACCTCATACTTTTCTTATTCCTTATCCATAAAGTCTTGTAGGACAATGGGAACCCTTAGACATGGACACATGGAAAGTAGCTTGGACACCTCATGCCTTGCTTCTTCCTTAACCATAAAGCTTTATATACTCCTTCCTTACCTCTCAACTGAAATATTTGATCAATATGATCTCTATCCTACTAAGAACTTCGTCCTCTCTCAATTTATCCACAAGGATATATCCCAAGGTAGAATAAGATACCATATTGGTGAATAAGGTCTTCTAGGGTTTCATCTAAGCTCATCTGGGGTTTCTAAAGTCACATGTTGGCGTTTCTAACCAAGGCAAGTAGGTTTCATCCCCTTCTCCTCTATTTTCCCTAATTTTCTTCTTCCTTCCACCTTCCTCAAGGTCTTAACCTTATTCTACCATGGAATAACTCCATCTAAATCTTAAAAACTCTTCTTTCCATGCTCCTCTTGCTTAGGGTTTGTATCCTTGAGAAGAAGTTAATTCTTGCTCGAGTTTGGAGCTTGTGCTTGGAGCTACCAACCCATCTTGCTCAAGTTTCTTTCTGATTGGGATCTAATCTTCTTCCTAGGGACAATTTATATAACTCAATCTATGTTTATTGTGTATTATAAGATTGGTAGTTCATATTCCTATGCTTAAATGATGATCTGCACCTTTAGATGATGTTATTTTTTAGGGTTTCGTTTCTTTGTTGTTCTATACTTTATTGCTAGATCTAGATGAACCTGAAATGATTGATACATCCTCCTACAGTAAAGGATGAACTATGATAGGTTTTGGGGGGCCAAGTCATGGGATGGCCCCTCTCCCTCTCTCTCTTTCTTGCTTGTAACTAAATAGCTGACATGTCAGTTTCTGGTTGGTTTGAATTGAAAAATTCATATCTTTTAAACCAATTGTCCAAAATTAATAAAAAAATGTTTTGGAATAGGAAAATTAATATCTATCTAATGAAAATGATTTTGAGGTCTGATTTCAAGATTTATCAAAAGGTGATTTTTTGGAATATGATTTTAATACATAAAATTTATAAAAATTACAACTTAATCACCATAACTCCAAAATTGACATAAGGATATGTTCTCTTGATCAGGAGAACCTAATTAGTCCAATGATGAGATTTTCAAATTCTAAATCCAAGTTTTGTGAGAAAGGTCCAATCTTAGGGTTTCTATGCAATAATGTGCAATATATACACTAATGAATGTTAATAAATTCAAATAGGTCAAAGTTGAATTTGGAACATCTAGAAGTGATGGATCTTGGTATTTGAACACTGGTAAAGAGGTATGCACATTCTTACACCCTAATTTGGAATATTTGCAAACCAAACCATATATTCCCTAATGAGGAACTATATGAACCCTATTTTCTCTATTCATGACTCTTTTGCTAATTTCCCTCAAAAACTAGTATTGATATTCTATTTCTTGGGTATTGTACTCCACTACCATATTTCAAATATATGATGTTATACTTGCCATAGTTTCTCTTAGCATTTTGATTTTATTAGATTATTAGCTAATGTAGTGGTACTTATGTACAACCACACATAGATAGGGCACTTGTCATTATGCCATGGGGAAGTTGTTATTCTCCCCCAATTATAAATTGTGTAGGTGACTATGAATGTGTTATTTATCCCCTCACCTATAGGTTGGGTTCCGATAGGTTCCTCAACCCTACTTAGCTAATATAGTCAATATTAATCATGCATGCAATTCCTTTACTATTTTAATGTTATGGCAAACATATATTTTGATTATGCCTCATACACTTGATATCTTCATCTATTAATGAACTTACAACCTTTCTTTCAATGTTGTTTTCTTTCTTTTGTTCTTGATCATATTGTTGACACATACCTTGTTTTCTTTCCCTCTTGTTGGGTGATTTCCAAACCACTCATATTTTCGACACGGTGTTGAACAAGATCATGGAAAACAAGACCAAGAGTAGATTCAAGACTTGCTTGAAGGATGTCTAGGTTGCTAAAGCTAGATCCTTTGTTTTCTCATCTTTTCTTCAGAAAAACTTATGTAGTGAAGAATGATGAAAGCCATGTAATCGCTTTAGTTTCTTTTCCTTTCTGCTAGTATTGACATTTTATATGTATCTGGTTCATGATTATTTACTTGAAATATTATACATGCTTCCCTCATTATCTATTATCTTTATGAAATGATGGATGTTTTGTATTTCCTTCATATTTTAGTAAGGAGGTGAACTCACCTCTTTACAACATGGTATTAGAGCCTTTGGGCAGCTAGTAGGACATGAAGTTGAAAGCAAGGGTGTCTAGAAAGGATCAGGGTTCAGGGGCTGACAAGATTTTCCTCTACACCTCTAGCTTGGTTTATGAGGACTCTGAGATCCATATGATACTTACCTGGCCTGAACTAATACAAATTTTCTGAAATAGCATGCTTTTAAGAAATAGTAGCCTTAGACATTCTTTTCTCATCTATGTTGCTATACTCTTGGAAACCCAATATGATAACCTTGCCTTTCACGAGAGTTGGCTTGTTTGATAACATGAACAACAACAATAACTCCAAGGGTTCTGCCCAGAATGACTCCAACAATTTGCACACTCCCATGACACCACAAGGACATAGTGTGGTGAACCCTAACACCCTAGCCTTACCCTAAAATAGGATTTGGCCATGTTGCGCCAGCTACTCTCTTCTATCCTAGTGGGGCAACTCATCATTGTTGCTTCCAATGCTAACACACCAAAGGAGTTTAGTGTGATGGACTTCATTAAGATGCATCCATCTTACTTCAAAGGAGAGAGTGAACCAAACATGCTTGACAAGGCTGATGATTGGGTTTTGGCCATGGACCAGACTTTCAAGGGCAGTCATGTCCTCCTCACCCAAAAAATGTCTACTTTGCAACCTACGTGCTGGATGGACTGGTCCAGGTGTGGTGGAACAATATAGCCTGCACTAGTGGCACAATCACCAAGACTTGGGAACAATTTCTCAAGCTCTATAGGGAGATGTACATCTTCCCATTTTTCTTGAGGAAGAAGGAGGCTGAGTTCTACAACTTTAAGCAAGGGGGCTTGAGCGTTGTAGACTACGTTCAATAGCTCCTGCTGTTGGAATGTTATGCCACAGACCTTGGTGTCGAGAGAAGATCAACTGTATACTTGGAGGGTCTGAGCTATTAGGTTGGCTAAAATGTTACTCCACAACTTCCACTCACCTTCCCACAAATGGTAAGAAAAACTTTGATGATTGAATCTTACCATGGATTCCAACCTTCAGACACAACAACAACAATAAGAGGAAGAATCATGGCGACAACCGTGGTTAGGAAAGGTGCATCTGGTGCTTCCTCTACCATCCTCCTGGGAGGTGCCCTAACAACAATGCCCCTACTCGAAGATATGACTGACCTACACCTACCTACCATGAGTGCGGTCAGGTTGGACATATTCAACCTTTCTATTCCCAAATTCAGTAAAAACAAGCACCAACCCAACAACTGGCACAATAACCATGATAGAATTTGCCTCCGCAACACAACAATCATAACTAATAGTGACCACCTATGGATAGGCGAAATGGAAGGATGTTTGCTCTGAATACTGAAGAAGATGGAGAGGAGAATGAAGTCATTGAAGGTACCTTACATATCAATATGCATCCTATCAAGGAACTTTTCAATTCTAGCTCTTCAAACACCTTCATGTATTTTCACCTTGCTTCTATGTTAGAGTTAGAATCTGAATACATGGACTATGTGTTAGATGTAAAAACACATAGTGGTAGGATCTACTCTTCTTATCTCAAATTCCCTACCCTGGACCGTTGTATATCGGGAAAGATGTTTTCTTCAGACTTTATCCTACTCGACATGCCTGCCTTTGATGTTGTCTTGGGCATGGATTGGTTGAAGAAGCATGATCAACCTTATTCTTTCAATAAAAGAAAGTTACCTTGTTGCATCCTAATGGAGAGAGGCTATGTATTAAGAGTAGGAAGTGAGAGGATCGACAATTCATCATCTCTGCCATCAAATCTAAAAAACTTGTCTCGCAAGGGTGTAAATCATACTTAGAATCTATCATTCTTGATGCCACACCTCCTAATCTAGATCATATAGATGTGGTGAAGGACTTTCCTGATGTGTTTCCTAAGGAGTTTCTCACACCGCAACCAACTCGCTAGATGGAATTTTCCATCGAGCTTATGCTCAGGACTTCATCGATCTTGAAACTTCCTTACCGCTTGGCCCCTACTGAACTTGCCGAGCTTAAGAAGAAACTTTAGGAGCTTCTTGACATGTGTTTTATCCTCCCCAACATCTCACATTGGGGAGCCCTTGTCTTGTTCATAAATATGAAGGACAATTTGTTGTGGATGTGCATGGACTATCACATGCTTAACCAAGTGATGGGGAAGAACCATTATCCCTTGCCTCACATTGTTGACCTATTCCATCAGTTAAAGTCAGCCATCATGTTTTCAAAGATGGACCTATGAAGTGGCTACTACCATATGCATGTCAAGGATGAGGATGTTCTAAAGACAAGGTTCAGAACTCACTATGGGCATTATGAGTTCATGGTCATGCCTTTGGGCTTGACTGATGCCCCTACTGCTTTCATGGACATGATGAACCAAGTATTCTACCCTTACCTCGGTTAGTTTCTGGTGGTGTTCATTCATGACGTTTTGGTTTACTCTGAGATGGAAGAACAACATCATGAACACTTGCAGATTGTGCTCAACACATTGATAGAAAACCAACTTTATGATAATTTCTCAAAATGTGAGTTCTGGATAAAGTAAGTGATGTTTCTAGGTCATGTGATTTCTACCAGACATATAGTTGTTGATCCTACAAAGGTATAATCAGTGACCAAGTGGAAAGCTTAAAAGAATCCCTCTGAGATTTGTAGTTTCCTCATATTAGTAGGTTACTATGGGAGATTCATTAATAGATTCTTAGAGTTGGCCTTGCCTTTGACCAAGTTGACATGGAAGGAGCTCAAGTTCTCATGGACACCTGAATATGAGGAAAATTTCCAAATGATGAAGGAGTTCTTGACATCTGCACATGTTCTTGCCTTTCCTATTGAAGGCATACCCTATGTCACTTACATTGATGCTTCCAAACAAGGCTTAGGTTGTGTATTGATGCAAGAAGGTAGAGTGATTTCCTATGCTTCCCACCAATTAAAATCGAATGAAGCAAATTGGCCTACACATGATTTAGAACTAGATGCCATTTTTCATGATCTAAAAATTTGGAGACGCGATCTCTATGGAGTGAAGTTTAAAGTCTTCTACAACTTAAAAAGCTTGAGGTACTTGTTGACACAGAAAGATCTGAACCCACAATAGTGATGGTGGATGGATTACCTTGAGGACTACGACTTTACCATCACCTATCATCCCGGTAAAGCAAATTTAGTTGTTGATGCTCTAAGTAAGAGGAAGGATCTTGTATGTGCTTTTATGAGTTGTTCTATGTGGAAGAATCTGGAACGTGTTTCTAGCTGGAAAACTCAACCTATTGATTCAATGGATGAAGATAAGATATGTGTGCACATGGCTAGTTTGTCCACTACACTGACCTAGATCTCGAAGATTTTAGTTGCATAGTTGGAGAGATCTAAGCTTGAGGAGATATAGGCCTTAGTAGAGAAACCACAGTATGACTTCTCAGTTGGAGTGGATGGTGTTGTCCACTTCTGACATAGGTTGTGGATTCCTAATGTTGGTAATGTAAGGTAGAAGGTTCTGAGTGAATCTCATGGGTCTAAGTACACAATTCATCCTAGCACAACTAAAATGTACAAGGACCTACAATGAAGATTCTAGTGGAAGAATATGAAGAATGACATAGCTTTGTTTGTTGCGAAATGTTTGACCTGTCAACAAGTCAAGATAGGGCATCAACAACCTGGTGGTTTTTGCATCTGCTTGAGATTTCAGAGTGGAAATGAGAGAAGATTACCATGGAATTTTTTACTGGATTCCCTAAGTCCAAGAAAGGTTATGATGGTGTTTGGGTGGTGATTGATTGATTGACAAAGTGTAGCCATTTCTTTCCTTTCAAATCCACTTACAAAGTTGTTGATATGGCTCAGTTGTATGTTGAGTGGATAGTGTGTCTGCATGGAGTGCCTGAAGTGATAGTTTTTGACCGTGATCCAAACTTTACCTCCCAGTTATGGAGTCAGATTCACAAAGAGATGGGGATTGACCTATGATTCAGTACTACATATCAACCGCAAACTGGTTGGTTAGTCAGAATGGATCGTGCAAATTCTAGAGGATTTGCTTTGTGCTTGTGTGATAGATTGGGGAGGTGATTGGGATAACTATGTGCCAGTATCTGAGTTTTTTTACAACAATTGATACCAAGCAAGTATGGTATGTCACTTTTAAAGCTCTCCATGGTAGACCTTGTCATTCACCTTTGCATTGGGATGATGTTGGTTAATGTTCTTTGGTAAGGACAGATGCTATGCAGATGATGATAAATAGAGTTCAATCAATTAAGAAGCGCATGAAAGCTGCTCAAGACCAACATAAGATGTATGTTGACAAGAAGAGATATGATTCTACCTTCTTAGTGGTTGACTATGTGATCTTGAAGATCAAGCCTATACACTCTATTTCTAGATCTAAAGTTAAATGAAAACTGAGTCCCTACTATGTGGGACCATTTGAGGTCTTAGATAAGTTTGGAGATTGTGCATACCTCTTAGCTCTTCCTCCTGGCTATGATAAGATTCATAATGTGTTCCATGTCTCTTTGTTGAAAAAGTATGTGAAGGACCCTCCTCATGTGCTTACTATAGAGCCTTTGGAGATTCAACAGAATCTGACATATGAGGAGCTCCTTGTGAAGATCTTGGACTACCGAGTAAAGTAGTTGAAGAACAAGGAGATTGAGTTGGTGAAAGTTGTGTGGAGATATCATGGTTTGGAAGAAACCACTTGGGAGTTGAGAGATGAGATGTTGCATACTCACCCTTCTCTTTTTATTTGAGATTTTAGGGATGAAATCCTTTTTAAGGGGTGGGGTGCTATACCATATTGAATTCTGAATGTAATCTCTATGTAACCCTTTTCCCTAAGTTTTCTTCTCATTTATGTCATTATTAATGAATTAGTGGAATTTACAGTGGTTTGGTGAACATTTGTTCAATAATTATACTGATTGAAGTGTTTATGCACAAATACCTCAGTGAAATCTTATTCAAGGATCTAAAATGCAAATTCACCACTTAAGTGGAATAACAGTAAATAAATTCGTGCTAGAAGTGTAAGGCTCCAAACCTTTATTAATGTGTTGAACAATCTTAATTACCATAATTAAGTGTTATAAACCTCGACCTAACCTGGGAAGGTGTTTTGAAATCATGAGAAAAGATTAAGTTTCAAGTTTGGTCCAATTTGGATGTAGTTTGTGCAAGTTATGCAATTTTTATGCCCACTTGGGAGGGTTTCTTTGGAAATTGTCATATGCACTATGATCCTTAGATGTTTCCTTATCATTGTCGAGCTTTTTGGGCCATGGGCCTCCTAGTTGTACCTTGGTTTGAATGTGTTTCTCTGCAAGGGCATTTTAGGGATTTCCCCCTTTATGGATGAGCTTATCTTTAGGGAGTTATCAACCAATGGGGTGGTTTCTTTGTTTCGAGGTTGGTGGTGGGCCTAGAGAACCGACAATTGATGTCTATGAAGTCTCTAGGAGATGTGGAACAACTTTTTGCATGACCATAGAAGCTCTAGGCCATGGACACATGGAAAGTTCCATGGACACCTCATGCTTGAATCCTTCCTTATCCATAAAGTCTTGCATGTACATGGGCACCCTTAGACATGGACACATGGCAAGTAACTTGAAACCTCATGCTTTACTTCTTCCTTATTCATAAATTCTTGCATGACCATGGGCACCCTTAGACATGGACACATGGAACGTAGCTTGGACACCTCATGCCTAGCTTCTACCTTAACCATAAAGCTTTATATACTCCATCCTTACCTCCCAATCGAAATATTTGATCTATATCATCTCCTTCCTACTTAGAACTTTGTGCTCTCTCTGTTTGTCCATGGAGGAGCTGTCCCAAGGTAGAAGAAGATGCCATATTGGTGAAGGTCTTCTAGTGTTTCATCTAAGCTCATCTAGGGTTTCTAAAGTCACCTTTTTGCATTTCTGACCAAGGCAAGAAGGTTTCTTTCTCTCCTCCTCAATTTTCCCTACTTTTCTTCTTACTTCCACCTTCCTCCAGGTTGGAACCTTGGTATTCCATGGTGAAACTCCATCTAAATATAAAAAACTCTTCTTTCCATGCTCCTCTTGCTTAGGGTTTCTATCCTTGAGAAGAAGGTGATTATTGATTGAGTTTGGAGCTTGTGCTTGGAGCTAACAACCCATCTTTCTCGAGTTTCCTGCTGATTGGGATCTTATCTTCTTCTTAGAGGCAAGTTATATAACTTGCTCCATGTTTATTCCTTATTATAAGCTTGTTAGTTGATATTCTTATGCTAAAATGATATTCTCCACCTTTAGATGATGTTCTTTTTTAGGGTTTCGTTTCTTTACTATTCTATACTTTGTTATTATCTCTAGATGAACTTGAAATGATTGATACATCCCTCCTAGGGTAAAGGATGACCTAGGATAGGTTGTGGGGGGGGGGTAAGTCATGGGCCGACCCCTCTCCCTCTATATTCCTCGTTTGCAACTAAATTGCTGACATGCCATTTTCTGGTTGGTCAGAATTGGAAAAGTCATATATTTTTAACTGCTTGACCAAAATAAATAAAAAATATGTTTTGGAATCAGAAAATTAAGCTCTATATAATTGAAATGCTTTTGAGGTCTGATTTCAAGGTTTTTCAAAGGTGATTTTTGGAATATGATTTGAATACATAAAATCCATAAAAATGATATCTTAATCATCATAACTCAAAAATTGACATAAAGATATGTTTTCTTGATCTAGAGAACCTAATTAGTCCATTGGTGATATTTTTAGAGTCTAAATCTGATTTTTGTGAGAAAGGTCCAATCTTAGGGTTTCTATGCAATGTTGTGCAATATATACACTAATGAATGTTAATAAATTGAAAATTAGGCCAAAGTTGAACTTGAAGCATCTAGAAGTGATGGAACTTGGTATGTGAACATAGTAAAGAGGTATGTGCATTATTAAATCCTAAGTTGGGATATTTGCAAACCAAAACCTATATTTCCTAATGAGGCACTATTCATGACTCTTTTGTTAATTTACCTCAAAAATTAGTATTGATATTCTATTTCTTGGGTCTTGTACCCCACTACCATGTTTCAAATAGATGATGGTTCTACTTGCCATAGTTTCTCTTAGCATGTTGATTTTATTAGTCTATTTATATAATGTAGTGGTACTTATGTACAACCACCCATAGATAGGGCATGTGTTATTTATCCATGGGGAATGTGTTATTCTCCCCCATATATTATTTGTGTAGGTGAGTGGGAATGTGTTATTTCTCCCATCACCTATAGTTTTTGGTCGAGTAGGTGCCTCAAAGTTACTTAGTTAATGTAGTTAATATTAATCACACATGCAATTCCTTTACTATTTTAATGTTATGGCAAACATCTATTTTGACTATGCTTCATACTCATGATTTGTTCATCTATTGATGAACTTGTAACCTATACTTCCGTGTTATTTTCTTTATTTGGTTCTTGATCATATTGTTGACACATACCTTATTTTGTTTCCCTCTTGGTGGGTGATTTCCCAACCACCCATATTTTTGACAAGGTGCTGAACAAGATCAAGGAAAATCAGACCAGGACTAGATTCATGACTTTCTTGAAGTATGGTTGCTAAATCTAGATATTTTGTTTTCTCATTTTTTTCTTCAAAAAAAACACATGTAGTGAACAATGATGAAAGCCATGCAATAACTTTAGTTTCTTTTCCTTTCTGCTTCTATTGACATTTTATATGTATCTGGTGCATGCTTATTTACTTGGGATATTATACATGCATCCTTCAATATCTATTATCTTTGTGAAAAGATGGATGTTTTGTATTTCCTTCAAATTATAGTAAGGAGTTTATCTCACCTCTTTACATATGGGTGACAACATGTTGAAAAGAAATGGTAAGATTAGAGGTAATGGTACTCTTTCTCATATCCAATCATTTCTTATTTAGTCAAGTTTTTAGTATGCTCCTTACATATGATTTTTGAGTGAAAATTGGTATATTGAAACTCTCATCACTTTGTTACTTAAAAACTGCCCCTGATGCTTTCATAGTGTAATACTAACTTGCTTACACATGCTTGGATATGACTTATATTTTTATCACACCTCTAGATATGTTTTTTTTGAAATATATATGCTTTTTGATAGTATATGTTGTCATTCGAGTTAGTCCTGAAAGAAAATTGACTGAAAAGCACGAATGGGTGTTTCCAACAACTTTTGTTAGTCAAGAAGTTTAACCCAGAAACTCGACCGACAACGTTGTGCACATAATATGCATATGGTTTTTTGCATAAGAATTTCCCTCTCAACTAGACTTTCTTAACCATGAGCCTTATTGTATGACACTCCCCTTTGGTACTTTTATGATATGCATATTGTCATGCTTTAAATTTCCTATCCTGGATACAACTCTATCTCTCTAATTGCTCTTATTTGGTATCTCTATATCTTGCAATTACTTGTCCTGAGTTATTATGCTTTTTTTGATGATAATCTCTTTGAATCTCTTGGTTGTGATCTAAATTGATTTCTTTGTTCTCTAACTGGCCAGATCTATCTTGTTGTATATTTGTTTTGATAAAACCTTGAGTTTCTTAGCGGTAATCATCTTTTGATAATGATGCATATTTGCTAGTGAGTAATACCCTTTCATGCTTTTGAAATTGCATATCTCTTTCTTTGGATATTTCTCTAGATATAATCATAGATTGTTCTTTAACGTATGCATCTTTTGCTATGATTAAGATCCTACTAGTAGTCTTAAATTGTGATAACATGTAGTAGTAATCCATCTACATGTAGTTCTAGTTCTGTTCATTCATTGGTATTCAATTATATGTTGTGCTTGTCTCTTGTTTCATTCATACTCAAGCTTGTTCCTTGACTTGGATATCTAGTATCTTGAGTTGCTTGCATAGCCTTGTCAGAAATTCTTGGTGCATATATTCCCAACCTCCAAAGGGGACAAAATTACAAGCTACATCCATACGTGTAGATAACAAAGAAATTAAGGCCCTTGCCTTACATGGTGTTTACAACTCCACTAGTACTAATGTTTAGTACTTAAAAAATTCCCAGTTCCTAATAATACTCTTTGATAGGTTGGGAATCTATTGGTAGTAGGTATGTAGTGTATCTGCATCTCCTTCTCCATTTTTATGAACACTACCCGTTCATCATTTTCTCTCCCTCCATGTTTCCTAGAGTTCCTCTCTATTTACATGACATAGATGCATAGAGTAATAGACCACAGAGCCATGATTATATCATCTTTCCTACATTTGTCAAGTTTCTTCAAGATATTTCTCATATTTTTACTGGGATACAAACCAAGATTTAGGGCCAATCTACCCCGTATATACTTACACCATTTACACTCCAAGGTCAGATGCGCAAAATTTTCCTCAATCTTTTGGCATAGAACACATGTCCTATTTCCATTAGGAGACCACCATAATATCTTCTCCAGGGTTGGAAGGAGGTTCTTGTGTGCTCTATAAGTTGTGAAGCTCCACCTTAGGTTGTTTTTACTTTCATATAGTCTCTTAACAACTTCATCTTTGTCTTATTTCTACCTACACCTTTCCCAAATCTCTTCATCAGAACTGGCTTGATATTTCGACCACTTCTCAATAATTCTTCTCAAGTGTGTAGAGTAACCCCATCTGTGTGAGCATTTTTGGAAGTCATTCAGTCCATATCTCAAGGCCATCCACCGTTCCCACATAGATTCACCTAGTAGTAGTCTCTTTATTCTTTTCATTGTATGGTCATCGACTAGATTTTTCAAGGTTTGCAGACCTAGGCACCCTTTTCGTCAAGGAAGGCAATCCTTTCCCAACTTGTTAGATGGATAGAATATCCCCATAGGAAGTATCCCATTAAAAATTTGATTCTACAAAGAGTATATTTGGTTAGTTCACCCTATGCTAACCAATATTGTATCTGACCCAAGGCACAACTCTTGATGAGAATTAAGCGACCAGGATATGATAGTTTGTTTCCAGGCCATTTTGTGATCATATCTTTGAGCTTGTCCAAACATGTATTGAAGTCAATTCTTTTCAGGTTGCCACCCGCAAGTGTATATCCCAAGTAAGTTGTAGGTAGTTTTCCTAGTTGAATGCTAAGCTAATCAACCATGTCCTTCTTGTTTTTTTTGTAGATTTTGAATGATAAATACATGACTCTAAAGAATTAAGTTTCATTCTTGATTCATCTCCAAACTCCTTTAGTAATTGCTTTAGATTCTCCAGGCTTCTAGTTCTTGCTTCACAGAAGATGAGGATATCATCATCAAACATCAAGTAAGAGATCACATGAGTGTTCTTGGTGGTATATGTTCTTATCTTCTTATTTGTTATTGCTTGATTAGGTTTCTTTCTAAGACCTTCCATATCTATAGTGAATAAGAGAGGAAATAATAGGTCTCCTTGGCACAATCCATTTGAGTTCCTAAATAAACCCTTCGATGACCCATTGAGCATAACTGAGAAGGAGAGTGTGGACACACATTCTACACAATATGTATCCAATCTTCCTTGGATCCCAATTTCCTCAAGAAGTTCCATAGGTATTTCCATTGTGCTAAATTGTATGTCTTTGTTATGTCCAGAGTTTGACACACGCCGATGGCGAGCTTCTTACTGCATTGAAGTTCAATGTGAACTCCTCAGAAAGGAGGGAAAAATCATGAATACTTCTTCCTTTGATGAATACACCTTGATTGGGAGAGACAATCCTTGGCATGATATCTACCAGTCTTATTGTAATTATCTTTGTGATGATCTTATATAACATTGAGCAACATGCTATTGATCTAAAGTCTATAAGAGAAGACATGATATCTCTCTTGGGAATTAAGACCAGAAAGACATGGTTAATTTTCTTGACCATATGTCCTCCCTTGAAGAACCATTGAATTACATGATTTCGATCCTTACTTGTCATCTACCAGTTCGCACAATAGAGGAATCCATTAAAACTGTCTGGACTTGGGCTCTTGGATGCATCAATGGACCATACTACCTTGTGTATCTCCTCCATATCTAACATTTTACTTAGAATATCATTATTTTCTTTAGTGATCAGTTCCTCCCATCCTGTATCATCCTGTGTATAGTTAGTAACCTCCTAGTTGTATAGTTTATCAAAGAAAAGTGTGGTTTCCTTTGCGATGGCTTCTTCATCATTCAGGAACCTCCCATTACTATCATATATTTTTGTGATGTAGTTGAGAGCATCTCTTCTACTCACTATGGATTGGTACATCCTCATGTTCCTCTCACCATTTTGTATCCAATCTATTTTACTCCTTTGCCAAAAATATTTTTCTTCAGCTTTGTCTAGGAGATTGATGCGATCCCATGTGAATTTCTCAGCTTGGATCAGTTGATTATCTAGTGGATTCCTTCTTAGAGCTCTTGTTATATCATCCATCTCAGCATGTTCGTTCTATAACATATTGTTAAGATTAACATACTACTTAACCCACTATTTAATCTTCCTTCATCATTTTAAGTTTTTGATTAAATATATAAAGCAAATTGTGTACTAGTTCTTCTTAACAAGTTTCTTGAATAAGAATTTCAAATCCACTCCATTCCCGCCAATAATTCAAGAAATGGATGGACTAGTTTCCTTCTGGAGTTTCTAAGGTTAATGTTTATAGCCGAGCAATCTGAAATATTAGAGGTAAGAAGATTAGCTTTTGTACCCAGAAATTTCACTAACCATTCATCATTGACTAGAGCTCTATCGAGATTGCAAGCAATTATCTTAGGCGTTGCTAGTTTATTGCTCTAGGTGAAATTTTCCCCTCCAACTATTGGCAATTTTACTATTCCATCATTGTCAATAACAGAATTGAAGGAAATGAGGATCTAATTTTGTACTTCTCTACCCTGACCTTCTCCTCTCTCTTTCTTATGTTATTGAAATCACCTAAAGAGATCCAATGATCCTATATTCTTGATGAGATGTCAACTAATTGTTGGAGTTTTAGAAACAAAAGATATCAACTCTCTTATCACATATAAGTGTAAGGGGTTCAATGTAGTCGAGTGTCAAACTCAAGGAGCTAGGTTAGTCAGGCACAATATCATTAACTTTCATTAATCTAGGTCGGTTTACAACAGTTGAATTTGATTACAAGTAGACTAAAGGAAAGAAGCAAACAAGAGCACGACTTAGATCAAATCAGGAAATAGAAAATCCTAGGCATGGAATTTCACTACCACACCATCACATGATGCATAACAACGAAATCAAAACATGAAGTCAACTTTGCAAGGAGATTGTCATCATTGTTCACCTCCTGGTGGCATGAGATGGTTCTCTTCATAGCATAACATTCCCATGTTTGTGCTAGATTCGAACACAATCTGAAACCCTCAACATACTCCAACCATTCTCATGGTCAAGAATATATTTCCATGAATCCTACTCCCTACTTCCTCATATATTCTCCCGAATAACATAAGAAAGCATAAAACATGTATAAAAGGTGGGCAACCAAGCATACAAGCAAGAAAATCATGGAGAAGCAAAATGATTAACATAAGATACAAAATTTTGTGTTCACACAAGCAATGACATGGGAGCTACTCTCCCATGCCCAAGAAAAGAGTTCTACTCATCCATAATGGAGATGTACAAACACATTGTAGAAATTTCAGAGTTTTACATGATTAAGAGAAGAAAAAGCTAGAGGAATCGAAAGTGTAGTCAAGGGGGAGTAGAACTCCAGATAGAGGATGAAATTCCACACCTGGAGTTGCTCCAACTCAGACAATCCTCCCTCCCGAGAAGCTTGCACGAGAAGAGAAGCTCTGCTACACCTTTGGAGAAGAAATGAACTAGAATGGAGGTTCTTTCCCAAGAAAACCTCTTCTTCCACCCCAAAATTGCCTTCCTCTGCTCTGGAACTTCTCTAGAAAAAAAGGTGCTTGCAAATGACGAGTGATAACTGCCCAAAAGGTTGCATTCCTCCTTTAAAACAAGGGGCAGTTGCTGTCAAATTTTTGCAAAAATTGATAATGACACGGCGTGTCATTGAGGAGACACGCCATGTCTTATTGTGTTACTTGTCAACTAACTGTTGTTGGTGAGAAGTACACGATGTGTCCTATGAGAGACACTATGTGTAGTTGCCTCTGGAGTCAATCAAAGCATAAGGTACACTGCATGTTCAATTAAATACATGCCCATGTACATTGGCAGAGAGTCGGGGTTGGCCCCTAGATAGTTAGGACACACCGTGTCTTAAATAAGACACGCCATGTAGCTGCTATACACTTTAGTCACTGAGGCTACTGAAATCTTACATGCCGTGTCTTAAATAAGACACATCATGTTCTTTGTTCTGTGAGCTCTTCTGGAAAGTCACATGTTGTGCCGTGTACAATTGCTATTTCTTCAAGAATGAGCTTCGAGTCAGCTGCAAATCAAGGGGAGATCCCATTAGGGATGGATTTGATTTGGGCTATCTCCAATTTGACATTTTGAGCGTGTGTCTGCAATCAACATCATGCAACAAGTAAAATAACTAAAAGATGGAAAGTTAGGTATAATTAGAGGCTAAATGGAAGGAAAAATGAATTGAATTTGTGTGTGGATGTGTGCAAAAAGTAGATACGAAATGTGCACATCTAATCCCCCTAAGATTGAACTATTGGTTGTCCTCAAGAAAAAAGAGCATAGAAGACAAATGAAGGAAATGTAAGCTCATGTGCAGATCAAATGAAATGGAAGATATAAAAGAGGTCAAGCCAACCATAATTATCAGATTTGTACTCATAGACCTGTTTTCATTTTAAACATCTAAGAAAGAAGATTAAGTTCATCCAAGGTGGTAACACATTAAACGAAGCGGTCAATGAAGCAACACTAGAAGGAACTTGGATGACTAGGCCAAATTATCAGTGAGTGTGCAACAAAACTTTCAGCTATTATTGGTGCAAAAGATGGAATCGTAGTTAATGTTTGAAAACTTTAGCTCTCTCTTCTTGCTTTCACAAGGATGTGATTTATGATTAGTGTTGCTGGCAGTCGGCTGCTAATGTAGGCTTATGCATACAAGGACTGCCGGTTGGGGCATTTTACCCTCTTTTAGGACATGTCACCTAACTGTCTTGGCCAGATCGGACTTACACTAGGTTAGTATGACATGTGAGCGGTTATCACGTGTTCTAAATAGTGTTGCAAAGTTGACATATTCATAATTTTTTTACCAATTACATGTATTAGGCAATCTAGGATGAAAAGGTGAAATTTTAGGCCATAAACATAGATCTGACACTTAAACACATGTTGGTGACCATAAGATTTCATTTGATTCATCCATGCTCTTACAAATTTCTTCAATTGAAAATTCTAATGAGGAAGGAACAAGATAATTCAAAATTATGAAGCAAGTCAGATTATTACACAGAAAGAGCCTCACATCATACTAAGCTTTCCGAGAGGGAAATAAAAACTGAAAATAGAATTAAAAACTAGAGATGAAATTAAGGAACTAGAAAGTGAAAAACAACAAAATGACTAAACAATTACATTAGCGACAGGTTGCACCCCCTAGGCTTGAAATTTGCAGTGTCTTCACTATGTCAATCAAACTCAAAGAAAATGCAACTGGGTACCTGTCATGGAATGACATTAGTAGGAGGGACCAACTCCCCCATGACCAGAATGGAAGAACTGGCTGACAAGATCATCAACTTTCTGAATGTTGACTTGCATGGGCTATGGAGCAGGCTCATACTGTGGCAGTGGAGGTGTAGGTTGGTGTGGTTGAGGCATTGGATAGTGGCTCTGAGAGATGTGCCACATATCCATGCGCTGGACCATGTCGTGCATCACAGAATACTTGTTGGCCCATGAGATTGAGGCGACTATCTAGTTGGTCAAACCATTGCCGAACATAGCCATGCAGATACTGGACATCAGTCATCGCCTACGAGTAATTAGTCTGAGTGCTAGTGGAGGGCGGAGGTGATGTGTGTGGCTCAATGACTGGAGTAGCTTGATCGGTAGATTCAACGGCTTCATCATCGTGGTGACTAAGATCAACCTTCCAATTGTCTTTGTTTCTCAAGGTGGTGTTTTCCCAATCAGGCAAGTCTATGTAGTCGCCATCTTCAAAGTATTGTCTGAACTTGGCATTGCTGTTGGGGATCCTACTAATCAGACCTGTAGAGATCATGTACTGGATGCCCACCAAGCTCTTGCCTAGAGAAATTTCTAGGCCCGTGAGGTCCACTTCAAGCTTGGTGGCTAGAAGTGTAATTAGCCCTGCACACATGATGTCCCTGGATTCTCTCTTCTTGATTTTCTTCATGTCTAAGAACCGGGAGAGGATGAAGAAACCTGCATTGATTTTTAAAATCATAGACCATACCCCATAAGAAGAATAAATCCTATCTCCTGCATATGCCTTGTGTCTCTTTTTTGGTGAAGACGCATGTGCTGAGCAGATGATGGAGGTAATGAAAAATGGTATTGTGGATGGAAGAAGCTCTAGCCTTAGCGGCATCATGATGCTTGTCATCTGTTAATTCATTCCAGAAAACATCACTTTCAAAGGTGGGATGCATAGATATAGAATCTCCATAATGGCATTCTAAAATCTATAGGAAGTCCTTGAAAGTGATTCTATAACTCTGTCCTAGAAGACAAAAACTAATAAAAGCATAGGGCTCGAGTCTGTGCTTAGGATCTTCCTTGACCTTAAGAGTGGTAAGGAGTTTGTAGACAAGGTGAGGGTAAGTTTCCATTATCGAAAAGCATACAAACTCGAGGCCGATGTCTTTTAGCTTGTCCTTGATGTCATTCTTGAATCCCAGAGCTTTGATGGTATCTTCATAGGTGAAACGGGTAGGGAGGACCCTACGTGAGATGAGGAACTGATAGGTGGGGTTCTTCCTCTACTGTCACCCTGAAATGAGTGGAAGAGATGTAGCTGGAGGTGGAGGAGGAGGCCACGTCATGCTTGCAGTTGGATGTTTGCTTTACGGGAACCAATTTTACTTGGAGCACTACTGAAACGACCTAGAACACGGCGTGTCTGAAAGAGGACACGATGTGTTTCTTGATAGAGGGCTTGTGAGCAGGGGAATTACACAACGTGTCTTTGGTGGAACATGGCGTGTACCTGGGGCTTTTTCATGACCAGAGGTTGAAGATGGTCGCTTCTCTACACGGTGGTGGTGTTGCTTCTGGCGTCTTTGGGAGTAGATGGAGAAGGAAGGATGGCAGAGGCATTGCTTTTCTCATCGCTTGCAAGGAGAGTGCATGAGAAAGGTGGTGGCGGTGTGGATGGCAGTGCTGCTGCAAGGTGCTAGTTCTTGATTTGGACGACTACATAGTGGAGGCCTTGCTTCTTGGTGTCGGCTGTACGGTGGCACAAAATGAGAGGAAAAGAGGGAAAAACATCAAGTCGTGGTGTTGCAAATGTTATGGATGGGTTTTGATGGAGCTACACGGCAGCAAGGCTTCTTCGTGCTGGCTGGGAAAAACAACGACAAAGATGCTTTCTTTGGAGGGAGGTGGTGCACAAGATCGTTGGTTTGCACACGACTGGATCACACGGCTGCTCGAGGGTAAAGTGAGAGTAATGGCTTGGAATTAGGGTTTAAAACCCCTTTCTTCGTCACTTTACATGACATGTCTTTCTAAGGACACGACGTGCATTTTTATAGAGAACACCTGCTTTCTTTTAAACAAGCCTTTACTATAGACCACACTGCATGTAAAAATTACAACACGCCATGTGATTTTTTAGAGGTCAGGGTTGATGTCACCTTTGCTGATACTGACACGCCATGTTCAAATAAAGATGTGACATATTAGTTTCCAGAATGATAGATTTATTTGAATTAATAGAAGACACACCGTGTGCATTTATAAACACACCTTGTAATTGTTCCAGATAAATACTCACAGCCTTCAACCTGATGACAACTCGCCCTGTGCAAATAAAGACATGATGTGTGACCTTCCAGTTGGAATATGCGTTCTTTTACCTGATACCCACACATAGTGTGTATTAAGAACACGACGTGTATTTTTACAAAAAAACCTGAAGGTTTTGAGAGGTCTATCAAATATGCCATGTTTGATTAAAAACATGTCGTGTTGGATTTCCAGCGAGCATATCTGTGATAACACCCCCCATGTGGGAAACAATACACGTCGTATAACTTTTAAAATCTTCATAATCGGTCCCTCTATGGTTGAAGAAACATCATGTAAAGAATTAGACATATCGTGTCTTTGCGGATTTCTACAAAAATATATCGTCTTTTCTTGTACCTGCAAAGATGATGATACATATCTATAAAGGTCCATATTGCTACATTCATCCATGACACATTTATTTGGGGAAATTGAAAAATGTTTTTGATTGGAACTAGTATATGAAATATATCCTTGTGTTGGGTCAACTTTTAGAAGTTCCTCTGCTTAAAGTCTAGGGTAAGACTCATCAGCTGGTTGATCAAGCATCTTGGAGGGAGCAAGATGCTCCCTTGTCAATTTCCTCTCCTACGGTGTACATATTGCACCTTTTTCCATTAACCTTTAATGTTGATTGCTTCCCTTATAGCTCCATTGTCTCATATGGAAAAACTTTCAAGACCAAGAATGGACCAGACCACTTAGATCTCAATTTTCCCAAAAAGAGCTTGAGTTTGGAGTTGAATAGTAGAACTTGGTCTCCTTCTTTGAAATCTTTGACCTTGATTCTTTTGTCATGCCATCTCTTCATCTTTTCTTTGTAGATCTTAGCGTTCTCATACACGCCCATTTTGAGTTCTTCGAGCTCCTAGAGTTGCAACAATCTTTTCTCTCATGCTTTCTTTAGGTTATAGTTAAGGAATTTGATTGCCCACAATGATTTGTGCTCCAATTCTACTGGTAAGTGACATGACTTGCCGTAGACAAGCTTGAAGGGAGTAGTTACAATTGGATTTTTAAAACCTATCATGTACACCCATAGTGCATTGTCTAGATTTAGTGCCCAATCATTCCTTGAGCTGGAGACAGTCTTTTCTAAGATAGCTTTGAATTGTCTATTTGAGATCTCCACCTGGCATGATGTTCGAGGATGATAAGGGGTGGACAGCTTATGCTTCACTCCATACTTGCTAAGAAGGTTGTTGAAGTTTCTTTTAGTGAAATGGCTGCCACCGTCAGATATTATAGCTCTTAGAACTCCAAACTTGGGAAAAATAATCTTTTGGAATAGTTTAATCACTGATTTTTCATCAGGTGCTTGAGTAGAGATTTCTTCCACCCATTTGGATATGTTATCACAAGCTACTAGGATGAACTTTTAGCTACAAGAGGATGGAAAAGGGCCCATATAATCAATGTCCCACACGTCGAAGACTTCTATTTCCAGGATTGAGTTCAATGACATTTCATCCCTCTTAGAGATTCCCCCAACCCTTTGGCAATTGTCACAAGCCTTCACAAATGAATGCATGTCACAGAATAGACTTGGCCAATAGAAACCTAATTCCTGATTGAAGTATTATGGTTGTAGTCTTGTTCGCTCCAAAGTGTCTGCCATAGAGAGAGGAATGACAATCTAAAATCACACTAACAATAGAGGATCATCCCAATAATAGAATGTAACATCATGAAGGACTTTTTCTTTTTTTGGTATGTGAAGTCAGGTGGAAGATATCTGGTAGCAAGATAATTTGCAAAATCAGCGAACCAAGGCACAACAAGAGAATTTACCGCATAGAGCTTCTCAATAGGCAATTTGTCATTGATTGGAACCTTATCTTCATCACTAGTGGAAAGACATGAGAGATGGTCAACAACATTGTTCTCAGACCCTTTCTTATCCTTGATTTCCATGTTAAACTCTTATAATAGCAATATCTAGTGGATGAGGCAAGGTTTGATGTCTTTCTTGCTCATAAGGTACATTATTGTAGCATGATCTGTATATACTATGACCTTGGAACCCACTAGATACTGTCTAAAGTTATCAAAGGCATAGACTATGGCAAGAATCTCCTTCTCAATAGTAGCATAGTTGATTTGTGCATCATCAAGGGTCTTACTCGCATAGTGTATGGCATGGAGTTTGTTATCTCTTCTTTGTCCCAGGACTGCTCCTATAGTGTAGTCACTCACATCGCACATGATTTCAAAAAGAGCACTCCAATCCAGTGGTTGGATGATGGGAGCTGAAACTAGGACATCTTTCAACTTTGAGAAAGCAATTTGACAGTCATCATCGAACACGAACTGAACATCTTTTGCTAGCAGGAAGCATAAAGTCTTTGCAATCTTTGAGAATTCCTTTATAAATCTTCTATAGAAACCTACATGGCCCAAAAAGCTACAAATTTCTTTCACATTGGTTGGCATTGACATCTTTTCAATGGATTCTACTTTAGATTTGTCCACATCAATTCCTCAGCTCAAAATAATGTGGCCTATAAAAAACCCCCATTTGCATAATAAAATGGCACTTTTCCCAATTAAGCATGAGGTTGACCTATTGGCATCTCTGTAAAACTTTAGTTAGATTCAACGAACAATCATCAAAGGAATTATTGTACATACTAAATTCATCCATGAATATTTCCATTATCTTTTCAATGTCATCTGAGAAAATAGCCATCATACACCTTTGAAAAGTGGTGGGGGCATTAAAAAGCCCAAATGGTATCTTCCTATAAGCATAAATTCCATAGGTGCACATGAAAGTGGTCTTTTCTTGATCAGGTGGGTAGATGGGAATTTGAAAGAATCCTCTATACCCATCAAGATAGAAAAAGTAGGAGTGATGAGCAAGCCTTTCTAGCATCAAGTCAATGAAGGGTAAGGGGAAATGATATTTCCTGGTGGCTTTGTTTAGTTTTCTATAATCAATGCACATTTTCCATCTGGTGACGATTCTTGTTTGTATGAATTCATGATTTTCCCCTTTTATTACTATTTTTCCTCCTTTCTGAGGAACAACATGTATAAGACTTACCCAGGGGCTATCACTTATTGGATAAATTATTCCAACATCTTTAAGTTTAAGTATTTCCTTTTTTACAACTTCCATCATATTTTGGTTTAGTCTCCTCGGGGGATCAGTGCATGGCTTAACATTTCTTCCAAAGCTATTCTATGCACACAGATAGATGGGTTAATTCCCTTGAGGTCATCAATGGAGTAACCTATCACATCTTGATAGCTTCTAAGTTTGTTTAAGAGTTTTTCTTCTTGATCATTGTTCAATTTAGCATTTATAATAACCAGAAAAGTGGAGTTTGGGCCTAAGAAAGCATACCTTAAACCTGGTGGGAGGGGTTTTAATTCTACCTATTTACTTTGATCTGGGGTGTTTCTTTCCTCTCTCTTCTTGGAATCTTCTTCACTTGGTGGGGTCTTCAAGGCTTCATGAATTTCTTCATTGGAGATGACATTTTCATCTTCTTCTTCAAGATCATCAAGGGTGGTTTCAGCAGAATTGTTCTCTTCTTCGAGCAGTGTGTTAATAGTATCAACAACACATAGACACTCCTTGGAGCTGGGCACCTTCATGGCATCATAAACGAAGAATACAAGTTCTTCATATCCAACTCTGACGACGAGTTTTCCCTCTCTTACATTAACTAAACAGCCTACAGTGCGTAGGAAGGGTCTTCCAGATAGGACTGGATTGGTTGGGTCCTCATGCATGTCTAGAATTACAAAGTCACATGGAATAAAGAACTTCCCTATTTGTATGGGGACATCTTCAATCGCCCCTTGACCGGCCCTTTTCACGCGTCCGGAAATGAACGCGGGACAAAGGAAGGAATCAAGCTTTAAATTTATAACCCGAAACCTCCTAGGCCCCCGCAACTTTTATTACGGGGTCAAAGTAGATATACGGGGTAGAACACAGGGACGTGGTGACGTTTAGGACGCCACAGATCTCGTTCTTTAGTCAGATAATCCAAGGCGATAGTCGATAAAAGTAAATTCTAGAACTAGTCTAGCAGGTTGTCACGATATAAAACAAAACAAAGAAAACAAAACAAAACAAAACAAAACAAAGCTCGTAAGTCTACTAACCAGAGAAAGAGAGTTCCTGGCTATGTAACCACAAACGGGGCAGTCTATGCACTCGTTCTCGGGCATAGACAACCCTCGAACACCCAGGCAAGCATCTAGTATGCACAGTGGCATATGTCCTGTGGGGTCGTCCCACTCGCTCTCGCGATGCGTGATTAAAACCATCAACAATATGTCAATGACCCTCTCTCGAGGAATGACATATCAACACCTTAGAATACACTAAGTTCCCTCTCGGGTCTTAGGATATTCCGGGGTGTTAGGAACAGAATACCTCGGATCTTCCCCCTCTCAGGTTCAGATCCAAACCATCGTCTCTTAGCTATTCCTACAACGGATCTCTCAATACAGGCAGAAACAGCAGTTCAAGCGAGTAAGAGATCAACCAAACTAGCAAACATAACTTGGAAAGAGAAAATAGAACATGCAACATACTAGATCTGATATGAATCTACTTGCTTAAGGCAAAAGTATATAAACATGCCCAGATCGGGTTGCATAGCCAAGAAGGAGCTAACTAGCCATAGAAAGGCATAGCTGGCACCGAACAAAGATGGATAAACATCGTTTGTACAAGAAACAAAGGAATGCAGTAGAACGAAAGAGAAGAGGAAAGAGATATAGCCCGTAGAGGAGAGGTGGCTCTCGCTCCTCGGCCTCTTTGCAGGTCGGATCTCGGCCCTTGGGTCTTCTCTTCGTCCCTCTGGACTCCTCGGCTCACTCTCTCTCTAGACCGTATCGGGCAGTGGCTGTATCGGTCGACGCAGGTGTATCGGTCGGCACAGCCGTATCGGTCGACGCAGGATATCAGTCAACGCAGGCGTATCGGTCGACACGGCCGTATCGGTCGACGCAGGCATATCGGTCGACGCGACTGTATCGGTCGACGCGGCCGTATCAGTCGACGCGGCCATATCGGTCGACATGGCCGTATTGGTCGGCAGACTTTTGGGGAACTTGACACACTATCTCCTTGGTCTAGGCACTAGCTCTTGCGGGGTCCTCCCTCCGGCTCCCCTTCCAGCCCTGTAGGTTGGCAGCTGCTATTTATAGGAAGTGAGTTGATGGGAGTTGTAGCTTTTATTGGTCCACGTGTCCTTCATCCGTGGCTTCGATCTTGAGGCATCAGGTGGCCGTATCGGGCGGCGGCCATATCGGGCGGCGGGGCCGTATCGGTCGGCGCCCGTATCGGGCAGCGGCTGTATCGGGCGGCGGGGGAATCTTTGTCTTTTCAGGTTCTGTACTTGAGAGTCCCAAAATTGGCTAGTTTCGGTGCCTGCAAGTCTAAAACAAGCTAATTAGCTACCTTATTGGCTATTTTAACTACATTATCTAATGGAGAGACATAAAACATAAAACATGAACAAAAGAGTGCATATTAAGACTAAAGTGGCACAAAACTATAGATAAAATGCATAGAAAATATGAGCTAATTTGGGTGTTATCAACTACCCCAAGCTTAAAACTTGCTTGTCCTCAAGCAAGACTGTGCTCAAAGAACAAAAGATAACATCCAAATTAAGCTTGGCTATAAATGCTAAGGTTAAGAAAAATAGTTTAAAGCATCAATACTCTTGATCCATGTCATTTCAGAACAAACCCCCACCAAACAAGCACAATCCTGCCAAAGTAAGATCAAAGAATTTCCAGGCAAGATTAAGCGAATTAACTACAGCCTGCCGATACTCATGAGGGTTTGAATCATAATTATTTAAACATGAAAGAGTTGTCATTTAGGTGATCAAGCAGGTGATGAGAAATGAGCCATCACCATGAATCCATGCATACCAACCAAGAATACCACGCCTCTCACTTATTCATGTCCTTGGAAATAAAGCAAAAAGACTCTAATGACTTCTGAGGATCCCGATCTGCGTCAGGTTGGTCCATGTAGCGAGCAACAGTCCCTGCAGTCTGAACCAGTTGGTCCAAAGCAGTGAGATGAACTCCTCGTACTGCGCCCGAACCAACCCTGCTACTGAGATGATCTCATAGGTCACCTAGGGGGTTCCTAGTGACTCTCTAATGAGATTTTAGAGTGGTACTACCAGGCACGACATATCCGCGTTCATGAGCGTAGTCATACACCAGCTGGGAACCATCCTCAACTCTCCTAAAAGGGAAAACAACACTCATTTATTGTTCACACTCAGGCTTTTAACATTTGCATTCTATTTGTAGGCTTGGGTGAGAACTATGTAGATATTTTTGGGATTTTGTGGGTGGCCAAGCCTCTTTTGCGCATTTTTATATTTTTCATCTTTTTTTGACTCAATCTAATGTGAGAAGGCACATAGTCCATCAAGGAGAAACATTTCATCTTGATCATAGCTCAAAGCCCATCATAATCTGCTTGATACCTATGTGAGAAGTAGTAATTATGATTCAAGAATCCTTAGAATAGAGGCAAGCTTGTGAAACCACAGCTAGGATTCTTTAATCATGTTTTAGCTCATTCCAACGGTCCTTTACCATGGATTTGTAATTCAAAACATAGATCAAGGGAATTTAGCTTTAAGCTATGAAAAAATGGACATAACCTTAGATTTATTACCAAGCTCAAGGAAAGAGTCAAAGAGCAAGTCAAGCGAGAGGCCAAGCAATTTTTAAGATGAAAACTGTGCAATTAGGCATAAAGTCAAGCATTTATCTATTAGAGTTGCACCACATAGCCATAATTGCGAAGCTACAAGCTTATGCTATATACAAGAAATAAACATGCATGCAAGAAGGGTGAAGAGAAAGAAGGGTGAAGCCTACCACCCCAAGCTTAAGAGTTTGCTCGTCCTCAAGCAAGACTTAAACTTGAAATAGTGAGGCGGGAATGCATGATTGTTAATGGCAGTTATTGAAGTTCTAAAGATGATGTATGGATGCAAGGATATAAAAACAGTTAGAGGAAAGAAACTAACCAACAATAACATGAAAAGCAAAATTTATTGTAATAAAAGGGCGGGAGGGTGGGTGATAGAAAAGGGGGTGGATGCCCCACGATACCGACATTGGGATCCCAAATTCTGAGTTTTGGGACCAGTGTCACCTGTGTCTTGCCGACGGGTTCCGCCACATAATATGAGTAGAATAGGCGGATGTGTTGGCCCTGCCGAGTCTGAAGAAGAAAAGTAAAATCTGGCGACTCAGTGAAGTCATCTTTGTGCTGGAAGTGGCTTGAACTGCACTGGGATGAATTCTTCAGCATTTCATCCTCAGGGTACCTTTCATTATATGATTCTAAAAATGAAGGTCCTAGGATTTCGACACAGGATGAGATAGATGAGAGAGGTTGGATGTTATCTTGAGGACTCATATCTTCTCTCTCCATCTCTGCACTTGAGGTTGGATGCTCAGATAAGTCTTCATGTACTGTCTGAGTCATCCAATCATCTTCTGAGCAAAAAGTACCCCCTGAAGAATCTGTTTGTAGTTCTACAACCCCAAGCCTATCACCTGGCGTGGATTCAGGGGTGTCTTCATGCTCAGCAGCCATGTTGTAGTGAACCGTCCATCCTGCCCCCTTGACATCCACCAAGCCTTGTAAAGGGATGGTGGCAAATGATGGCTCATGCTTCTCCAACTCGTCTTCGTTACTGTACTCACTGCTCCATGTCGAGCAGCTGTCATCGTCATCGTCGTCATCGAACAAATTGTTCCAAACCACGGTTGGCGTACTGCTCAAAGCGAAATGACAAGTCTCAATATGAGATATGTCACTCTGGTCTGGTTCAATATCTGACTCTGGTTCCTCTAGCCAACCTTATGGCTGTGAGGAAACTTGGCTTTTTGAGTCTTCATCATTATCATCATAGACCCACTCATGTCTATGACTCATTTCTTCCATTGGTTCATCAACTGGGTCATCTGGATAAAATGAAGGGCTTCCCCAAGTGGGTTGGTCTTCACAGAAAAATCCTGGTGAATTCAGTTGATGGTCTGAATAGGATGATGATGTATACTCCACTTCATACCCAATGGAATGGTCCTGATGACCAACGTCTTCATTATCTTGTGATGGCATTTGTAATTGGATTGTAACTAAATCAATGAGATCTTGGAGCCTCCTGCCTTGTTCAACATCTTTATCATGAAGTTGTTGTACTTGAGCAGCAATGCTTTCGAGACCTGTCGATTCTTCCATGCACATCGGTTGCTGACTTGCTGTACCAAACCGATGTGCTTGGATGAATCCTCGTTCAATAGTTTGAACTAGACTTCTACTGCAGTCTGCAGCCTCGGTGGCTACTTTGAGATGACGATCCCGCTCTTCTAGCAGTTGTTGCATTGGATCGACATCTTCTTGGAGATGAGGCGCTAAGGAGGTGAGTGCTTGAATACTTTCCCTAGCCAACTCCACTGCCTTAATCAGTTCTTAATCCCATGATATAATGGGGGTCGATGGTTGACTGGCAGTCTCCTTTGTTGGAATTTCAACATATGACGACGGTGGAGGTGAGTATAACTCGACTAGTTGCAGAGCACGACCTTCAATTATTTGCCAGCAGTCGGAACTGCGGAAAAACTCAGGAGGACAGGTGGACAAGATGACTTGTCTTGCGGAAGCAAGGTCCATGGCTGAAAAAAAAAGGTATGAGAAAAAGAAAAGTGATTTAGTATATATGAACAAGTATGTGTAAAGCAAGAGGAAAACTATGCATGTATATACAGACTTATAGTGACAGAACAAAAATCTACTAGGCGTGTAAACGTGGAAAACCACGTCCCCGACAACGGCGCCAAAAGTTGACCGGCCGTTTTCACGCATCCGGAAATGAACGCGGGACAAAGGAAGGAATCAAGCTTTAAATTTATAACCTGAAACCTCCTAGGCCCCCACAACTTTTATTACGGGGTCGAAGTAGATATACGGGGTCGAACACAGGGACGTGGTGACGTTTAGGACGCCACATATCTCGTTCTTTAGTCAGATAAGCCAAGGTGATAGTTGATAAAAGTAAATGCTAGAACTAGTCTAGCAGGTTGTCACGATATAAAACAAAACAAAAAAAACAAAACAAAACAAAACAAAGCTCGTAAGTCTACTAACCAGAGAAAGAGAGTTCCTGGCTACGTAACCACAAATGGGGCAGTCTATGCACTCGTTCTCGGGCATAGACAACCCTCGAACACCCAGGCAAGCATCTAGTATGCACAGTGGCATCTGTCCTGTGGGGTCGTCCCACTCGCTCTCGCGATGCGTGACTAAAACCATCAACAATATGTCACTGACCCTCTCTCGAGGAATGACATATCAACACCTCAGAATACACTAAGTTCCCTCTCGGGTCTTAGGATATTCCGGGGTGTTAGGAACAGAATACCTCGGATCTTCCCCCTCTCAGGTTCGGATCCAAACAATCGTCTCTTAGCTATTCCTACAACAGATCTCTCAATACAGGCAGAAACAACAGTTCAAGCGAGTAAGAGATCAACCAAACTAGAAATCATAACTTGGAAAGAGAAAATAGAACATGCAACATACTAGATCTGATATGAATCTACTTGCTTAAGGAAAAAGTATATAAACATGCCCAGATCGGGCTGCATAGCCAAGAAGGAGCTAACTAGCCATAGACAAGCATAGCTGGCACCGAACAAAGATGGATAAACATCGTTTGTACAAGAAACAAAGGAATGCAGTATAACGAAAGAGAAGAGGGAAGAGATATAACCCGTAGAGGAGAGGTGGCTCTCGCTCCTCGGCCTCTGTGCAGGTCGGATCTCGGCCCTTGGGTCTTCTCTTCGTCCCTCTAGACTCCTCGGCTCACTCTCTCTCTAGACCGTATCAGGCGGCGGCCGTATCGGTCGACGTAGCTGTATCGGTCGGCACAGCCGTATCGGTTGACGCAGGCGTATCGGTCGACGTAGGCGTATCGGTCGACGCGGAAGTATCGGTCGACGCGGCCGTATCGGTCGGCGCGGCCGTATCGGTCGACGCAGGCGTATCGGTCGACGTGGTCGTATCGGTCGACGCGGCCGTATCGGTCGGCAGACTTTTGGGGAACTCGACACACTAGCTCCTTGGTCTAGGCACTAGCTCTTGCGGGGTCCTCCCTCCGGCTCCCCTTCCAGCCCTGTAGGTTGGTAGCTGCTATTTATAGGCAGCGAGTTGATGGGAGTTGTAGCTTTTATTGGTCCACGTGTCCTTCATCCGTGGCTTCGATCTTGAGGCATTAGGTGGCCGTATCGGGCGGCGGCTGTATCGGGCAGCGGCCATATCAGGCGGCCGGGCCGTGTCGGTGTCCGTATCGGGGAGCGGCCGTATCGGGCGGCGGGAGAATCTTTGTCTTTTCCGGTTCGGTACTTGAGAGTCCCAAAATTGGCTAGTTTCGGTGCCTGCAAGTCTAAAATAGGCTAATTATCTACCTTATTGGCTATTTTCACTACATTATCTAATGGGGAGACAGAAAACATAAAACATGAACAAAGAGTGCATATTAAGACTAAAGTGGCACAAAACTATAGATAAAATGCATAGAAAATATGCGCTAATTTGGGTGTTATCACCCCTCTAGAATGCTTGATAGAGAGATCAACTAGCTGGATTGTCATAGAGGTTGGTTTCAAATCTCCCAAGTCTAGCTTTTCCCACAAAGAGACCAGGATCAAGCTGATGCTAGTTCCAAGATCAACAAGGCCTTTATCAAAAGTGGAGTCTCCTATCTTGCAAGAGAGAGTAAAGGTACCTTGGTCTTCTAGCTTTTCAGGCATACAATTCTGGATGATGGAGCTTAGCCTTTCAGACAACATGACAATCTCAACTTGACAAGATCTTCTTTTCTTTGTTAAGATGTCCTTCAAAAACTTGGCATAGGAGGGAATTTCTGCTATGACTTCAACTAGGGGCAAGTCCACATACAATTTGTTCAGAATGTCCATGAACTTATTGAATTTCACATCGTCCTTTGTGCTAGCAAACCTATGAGGGAAAGGGGCATCAAGCTTGCTAGAAGAAAGTTGGTGCAGATTTTCAACAGATTTCTTTCTTTGATTTTCAATAGATTCCTCAACAGTAGTGTCCACAACCTCTTCAAATTTCCTATGGAAGGAGGTGAAGACCCTCCTATGACTTCTCCATGATGTAGCCCTATTTTAGGGCTCCATCTTGTGCCATTTTGTACTTTTATCACATCTAAACAAGTTAGATTTCAAGTTAACTCCTTCAATATGTGTTTTATTGTCAAATGCACTTATGGACATTCTTTGCATTATTTTTAGGTACTTAGACCATGCTTTGGATGGATGAGAGAGAAGGAAGGAGTTCTAAGGTTTCTCCACCCATGGAGGGGTCCAAAGAAGGCTCCAAAGCTCCCTCAACCTACCCCTATTGGCCAAGGTTCGACATCAAGCAAAGAAGTCCTTTGATAATGAAGTTTGAGGCCATTTCTACCTTTGAAAACCCCAACACGTCCTTGGTGCCTAGGAACGACCGTGTTGGCAATTACACAAAGTTACAGGTTGATGGCCTAATTTTGCAAGTTTCAGAAACTTAGTCACCACGACCGTGATACCCAGCACGGCCGTGCTATGAAGCCCCCAAAATGGTTGTTCTACCCAGCACGACCATGCTAGCTGAAGAATAAGATGGATGTGCTCAAGGGAATGGCCTCCTCTCAAACTCCAACAATCGTGATACCTAGCACGATCGTTCTACCTAGCCCCCACCACGGCCGTGATGCCTAGCACAACCATGCTACCAGCCTCCATTCCACCACATCAACCTGTGTTTTTTCCATTTTCTTAGAACGGGCGTTCTCCACCACCATGACCATTTCCACTACCACCCACCATGGACATGCTTCCCAGCATGGACGTGCTACCACCTAAACCCTACCAACTTCTGCACTGATTTTCCAACAATACCCCTACTTACTCTAGTGCTTCTACCACCATCTATATATACACCCGTGGTGGACACAACACTAGGTTAGACCTCCTAGCTACTGCTACTCCACCCTACTCACCCCTTGAGCATTCGTTGCACTCCACCTTGCATTTATGCTCTCCATCCACCATTTCCACCTTGGAAACCTAGGTTTCTAGGTTTACTCCATAATCCCCCATATTCTCATGCCTATCTACACCATTAGAGGAGGAAGGATGTCCCCAAGCTGCTAGGAGGTGAAGAAGGAGGCTTCTACTTCAAGCTTCATGGAGTTCTACCCCCTTCATCCCCTTTCTTTTGCTATTTCCTTGATCATGTATAGCTAAGCCCCTAGCGGTGGGCTGTTTGGGGTTAAAATGTGACTTTGATACCATGTTGGGGTAAAATCACTTGTAATGAACATAATGTGACTTTGATACCATGTTGGGGGATCTCATCATAGCAAGCAATTAACACAGTTCTATCCATGTAATGACTCTAACGATCACTTATAAAAGAAGAAAGTTTGAATTCTTTATATTCATTGAGGAGGAGAGGTACAAGTTGGGCAATGAAGACTTCGGCGATAGTCTATGCTACTATGATCCCTTAGAGCTGTGGAAATCAAGTCCATACTTTCATTCAATATACAGTCTTTGGGATGAAACCCATGTCGTCAGAACTCTAGAGAGGATCACTGTGGAAGAGAAAGAGGACACCGTGGGTGTCAAAACTTAGTGAAGAGAGAAACAAGCCCGGTTGAAGGCTATAAATTTAGCACTAGTGGGAGGCAAACCATGTGGTTTGAGATTCTCAAACCTTGTTTTATTGTACTTTCTTTTGGTTTTCAAGAAACACACACACACACACTATACTTGATAGTTTTACTATTTGTGAATCATGATAGCACAGGCACAAGGAAGAAAAGGTGATGCGTAAAGGGTTTAGCCAAGGAAGAGATCAAAGTGGGAGAGAAGATTGCAAATCAATAGAGGAGCTATAGGAAGAAGTCCAGAACGTCTGTGTTGCTCAGCATGGCTATGGTGGTCCTGTCCTGCTCACCTATTATTACATTGACCACTCCAGCTCTTGGCAGTTGTTTTTCGTGACCCCACACCCCATACCCTACTATTCTAAACTTCTATTTCATGTTGAGGACAAAATGATTTAAAAGTTTTGGTTGGTAGGGAGGTAAGCCCTTCTTTAGCCACATTTTTATCTATGTGCCTTGTGATAAATTTTTGCAAGATGATCAAACAGTTTGGCTAACATTCATACTCGCCTATCCTGACCTTGTGTGTCTTCTAGCATTCATGCATACATGTAGTCTAATTTCATGTATTTTTGTGTAATTTTTCAAAAAAATTTCTCTATTTGCTCTTCCATGTCATGCATTTCTTTTCCATGTAGATTTTTGTAATTTTTGTGTGTTTTAACTAGGATTTTCTATTTTATGCTTTAATTTTCCAAAAAGTTAGGTTTAGATGTGATTGAAGGCAAATTGGCACCATTTTAGCCAATTTTTCCCAAACTTGAATGTTCTTGCCCAAAAAGAATGTTTTGACTTAATCTCCACTATTTGAATTGAAATTTTTAATCCTTTGACAAATGCATGCCATTCTCTTAGATTTTATTGCTATATGGTCTTGATTGTTGACTTTTTACATGTGCACCACCTCTCTTAAGTTTGAATGTTTTGGTTGAATCATGAAGTGAGCAAGCTACAAATGCTTAGAGCCTATGGGATCACTTGATATAAATATGAATATCACTGTTTTTCTATCATGTGGTGTGATATCATAAGATGAAGTGTTGGATTAGCTTACATGCAGGAAATCTTATGTGGAAAACTACACTAATGACCCCTCTTTGATCTGACCCTTCTTTCACCATCTTCATACTCCTCCACCTCATGAATGGATGCCCTAGTGCACATAATCAGCCTTGGCCACCTCCAAAAGTTTGGGGTGGCCATATCTATATCTCCCCACTTCACTCTATCCACCATATGCCCTATTTACACCAAGGGCAAAGAAAAGAAATAAAATAAAAAGAAAGCAAAAATAAAATAAAAGGATGCTCCTATATAAGAGCATTCAAATAAAGAAAAGATGAGTTCTCTATGTAATATCACTCCAAAGAAAAATCTTTCTGCAATCCTTTCTTCTATTTTCATACCCATTGAGCTAGAAAACATCAAATCTAGCTCACTTTACCCTTTTCCACGGCCATGTGGGTCATTTGGTGTGGTTTGAGGCATAAGATTGAATGCATGAAAGTGAAACAACACTCCTAGTCATCTTTTATTAACACCAACATGAAACGGTCTACCCAGAATGATATGAAGGACATATGGACAACTTGTGTATTCTATGCTCTATATTTGAAGTTTGTATGCTCAATTCTCATTTCATGATTGGTTTGTGAAAGAGGAGAGGAGAGAGGTGAAGCACATGCACTTAGTCACTTCCAAGACCATGTAGTCAATAATTTTCTATTGCTATGCATTTGTCATTCTTATTTGTTGAAAGAAAATTGAAAAGAGAGACTGAGTTGGAGCATACTTGAGGACAAGTATGTTTTAAGTTTGGGGTGGTGATGTAGCCCTATTTTAGGGCTCCATCTTGTGCCATTTCGTACCTTTATCATATCTAACCAAGTTAGATTGCAAGTTAATTCCCTCAATATGTGTTTTACTATCAAATGCACTTACGGATGTTCGTTGCATTATTTTCAAGTACTTAGACCATGCTTTGGATGGATGAGAGAGAAGGAAGGAGTTCTAGGGTTCCTCCACCCATGGAGGGGTCCAAAGAAGGCCCCAAATCTCCCTCAACCTATCCCTGATGGACAAGACTTGACATCAAGAAAAGAAGTCCTTTGATAATGAAGTTTGAGGACATTTCTACCTTTGAAGACCCCAACACGACTGTGGTGCCAAGGAACAACTGTGTTGGAAATTACACAAAGTTATAGGTTGATGGCCAAATTTTGCAAGCTTCAACAACTCAGCCACCACGACTGTGCTACCCAGCACGACCGTCCTATGAAGCCCCTAAAATGGTCGTGCTACCCAACACGACCATTCTAGCCGAAAAACAAGAAGGGCATGCTCAAGGGAACAACCTCCTCTCAAACTCCACCACCACGGTCATGCTACCCAGCATGACCATTCTACCTAGCCCCCACCACAGCCATGCTGCCCAACACGACCGTGCTACCAGCCTCCATTCCACCACATCAACCTGTGTTTTTGCCATTTTCTTAGAACGACCATTCTCCACCACCACAACCATTCCCACTTTCCCGCACCATGGCCGTGTTGCCCAGCACAGTCGTGCTACCACCTAAACCCTACCACCTTCTCCACTAATTTTCAAACAATACCCCTACTTACCCTAGTGCTTCCACCACCACCTATGTATACATGGGTGGTGGCCACAACACTAGGTTAGACCTCCTAGTTGTTGCTACTCCACCCTACTCACCCCTTGAGCATTCATTGCACTCCACCTAGCATTTATGCTCTCCATCCACCAATTTCCACCTCATTTCCACCTTGGAAACCTAGTTTTCTAGGTTTTCCTCCATAATCCCCCATATTATCATGCCCATCTTACCATTGGAGAAGGAAGGACGTCCCCAAGCTTCTAGGAGGTGAAGAAAGAGGCTTCTACTTCAAGCTTCATGGAGTTCTACCCCCTTCTTCCCCTTTCTTTTGCTATTTCCTTGATCATGTCTAGCTAAGCCCCTTGTGGTGGGTTGTTTGGGGTTAAAATGTGACTTTGATAGCATGTTGGGGGAAAATAGCTTATGAACATAATTTCTATCTATGATGATTGCTTCTTGCTTCTATCTCATTTCCTATTTACTGCATATGGTGTGTGTCTATAGCATGGATTGCTTGCTTTAAAATGTTTGATGACACTTAACATCTAGGAGGAATTGGAGTGTATGTGGTCAATCTTAGGAATGGCTCCTAGGTCCAATTAGTGGATCCCTAGATAGCCCCTTTTGTTCCTACATACACATCCCTCCTTCTACAAGTGAGTGTAAGATCTAAGTAGCTAGTGTAAGTGTGATTCATGCAATTGCCTAGAGCTTTCTAAAGGCTGGATAGCTAGCGGCATGAGGTGAAAAACCCTCATCTCTACTCCCATTTCTACCCTTGTCTCTCAATTGACCTAATACCACTTACCCTAGAGACCTAGACTTGACAAGTCCTATTATAATTACACCTAACCCTAGGTCTCCAACTAGTAGTATAGGGTACATTCTACTAGCACTTGCCTTGTTGTTTGGTTTGGTAATCTAGATAGAATTGTGTTAATTGCTTGCTATGATGAGATCCCCCAACTAATATCAAATCAAACCCCCAAATGAATCTCATTGCTTAAAACCCATTTTGCTTTCTTAACTTGTTCATGCTAATCTAGTTTAGTTGTTTTTACTCAATCTAGTTAATTACTTAATCTTGTTCTTTAGGGTTAACTTAGGTTTTTGCTCTCTCTCTTGTAGTTAATCTACTTCTTAGTGCTAATTGCTCTGCTATTTTAGTGTGGATAATCTTTTCTCCTGCTCTGTTAGTTGCTTAATTTAGCTCATTATACTTTCTTATTTAGGGTATTCTAGGGTTTGATAATCTAGATTTCATAATTGCTTTTATTTCCTTATTCATCTAGTTTAACAAAAAAGCACCCCTTTTAAAACCCTTAAACCCTAATATCTACAATAGGAATGTAGCGAACACTAGCCTAGATCTAGTGCCCCCTCTATTCCTGAGGATCAACCCCTACACTTGCCCTTCACCTATGCTACAATAGTACCTTGTGTGCTTGCGGGTGACCTAGTTGGTACTATGATCAACTTGATTAGGGTTAATATAAATTTCGAGAGATCATGTGTGTTCGAGTCCCGTAGAGTGCCTCCACTCCTCAAGGTTACAAATTTACAAGTCTCCTTGGGATTTATAACTGGTTGACTAGGCAAAGAACCTGAGGATGTTCCTTGGTTGGCCATAGCTTGTTGAGCTATCTGATTTTCCAACATCTTGTTGTGGGTAACAATCCCATCAACCTTAGAAGATAACTGTGTGATAGCATCCTTCAGAAGACTACCATGTGCCCAGAACTCGTCATTCTACTAGATTTGTATGGTGACAAAAGTCTGAAGGAGGATTTCTAGGCTGAAATTTTGTGGTGGAGGAATCACTTGTTGAAGTTGATTGAAGTTCTTGTTGCTATTGTTCTTGTAACATGGTGGTTGTTGATAGTTTGCATTCATTGGATGACGGTTGCTCATGGGTTGTTGGACATGAGCTTGACCTTGTTGTTGGTTCTTTGGATTTCTATTCTTGTAAGACAAATTTGGATGGTCTCTCCATCCGGGATTGTAGGTCTCAGAAAAAGGATTGTAGGCCTATCTGTTATTAAAATTGCCTACGACGTTGACTTATTCTGGTGATTCAGTGACATTCAATTTTGGTGCAAAACAAGAGGTAGAGTTTTGGATAAATATCCAACATGCCTCACATACTTGCACGACTGCTTGAACTGAGTGCGTAGCTAGCTTTTAAAATTTCCGGGTTAAGGCGTCAAGCTTAGCTGCAATCAAGGCCATGACATCTACAATATGCTTCCCACTAGACTTCTCACTTGAGCTAGAGGAAGATAATGTCTAACTGATCCATTCTGAACTCCATTGGTTGTGATTAAGTGCCATATCTTCAATAATGGCATAGGCTTCACTATATAATTTGTTCATTAGGGCTCCATCTACAACAATGTCAATGGACATACGAGTGTTGTAGATAACCTGTTATAGAAAGTCTACAGCGGCAACTAGTTGGTTAAACCATGGTGAGGACATAGGCGTTGCAGATCCTTAAACCTCTCCCAGTTTTCATAGAACGTCTCTCCTTCTTGTTGCTTGAAGTTTGTGATCTGGTTCCTTAGCTGGGCCGTCTTGCTAGGAGGGAAATACTTGGTTAGAAAAGCATTTAACAATTCATCCCAACTTTTGTGGAACGTTTAGGCAATAAAGAGATCCACACCTTGGCCCGTTCACGTGGAGTGAATGGAAACATGAGTAGATGTACTCCTTCAGCTGGAACACTGTTGATCTTAAAGGTGTTCATATATTATAGAAGCTCTGCTATGTGAAGATTGAGGTCTTCCATAGGAGTTCCCCCAAAGAGATTCTGATGGATCATCTGCATGATTGTAGGGCTGATGGAGAACTTGTTGGCCTCTATTGTAGGATGATCTATGGCCCCACAAATATTGATGGTGTCTGGCATGGAGAAATCCTTGATTGGATGGTTGTCCTCCATCTATGATTCTTGAAGAGGATCGGGTGAAGGCGGTGGTGAAGGTGAAGATTGCATTGTTGAAGGACGTGATTCCCCCAAATTTGAAGAGTTCTTACTCCTCCTTTCTCTCCTATGGATACTAAAGGTTCTCTCTATTTCTGGGTCTAGAAAGATTGATGTCTATAGAGCCCTTTTAGAACGACGCACACACCCTGAAAAGAAAAATTGAGAAAGATTCATAAAAGCTAAGAGGTACCATAGTATGAAATACAAAAATGATGACTTAGTCTCAATTACTAGTTAACTCTTCTACTCTCACTAATGTTACCATAGCTCCCTGGAAACGACGTCAAAAACTTGTTGGAGTTTTAGAAAGAAAAGATCTCAACTCTCTTATCACCTACAAGTGTACGGGATCAAATGTAGTCGAGTGTCAAACTCAAGGGGCTAGGTTAGTCAGGTGTAAAATCATTAAATTTCATTAATCTAAGTCGGTTTATAAAAGTTGAATTTGGTTACAAGTAGACTAAAGGCAAGAAGCAAACAAGAGCTTGGTTTAGATCAAATTAGGAAATGGAAAATCCTAGGCATGGAATTTCACTACCATGCCATCACATCATGCATAACAATGAAATCAAAACATGCAGTTAACTTTGCAAGGAGATTGTCATCATTGTGCACCTCCCAGTGGCATGAGATGGTTCTCTTCGTAGCATAACATTCCCATGGTTATGCTAGATTTTAACACAATCTGAAACCCTCAACATACTCCACCCATTCCCATGGTCACAAATATGTTGCCATGAATCTTACTCCCTACTTCCTCATATATTCTCTTGAATAACACAAGAAAACATAAAACATGTATAAAAGATGGCCAGCCAAACATACACACAAGAAAATTACTGTAGGCATTCATGGAGAAGAAAAATGACTAACATAAGATATAAATTTTGTGTTCACATGAGAAACGACATGGGATCTGCTCTTCCATGCCCAAAAAAAAGAGTTCTACTCATCCATAATGGAGATGTACAAACACATTGCAGAAATTTCAGAGTTTTGCATGATTAAGAGAAGAAAAAGCTAGAGGAACCGAAAGTGTAGCTAAGGGGGAGTAGAACTCCAGTTAGAGGATGAAATTCCACCCTTAGAGTTGCTCCAACTCAGACAATCCTCCTTCCCAAAAAGCTTGCATGAGAAGAGAAGCTCTGTTGCACCTTTGGAGAAGAAATGAAGTAGAATGGTGGTTCTTTCCCAAGAAAACCTCTTCTTCCACCCCAAAATTGCTTTCCTATGCTATGGAACTTCTCTTGGACTAAAGGTGCTTGCAATTTACGAGTGATAACCGCCCAAAAGGTTGCATTCCTCCTTTAAAATGAGGGGCAGTTGCTATCATATTTCTGTAGAAATTGATAACGACATGGCGTGTCGTTGAGGAAACATGTCGTGTCTTCTTGTATAACTTGTAGACTAACTACTATTGGCAATAAGTACATGACATGTCCTATGTGAGACACAGTGTGTAGTTTTCACTGGAGTCAATCAGAGCATAAGGTACACGACGTGTTTGATTAAATGCACGCCCGTGTACATTGCCAGAGAGTCGGGGTTGGCCCCTGGATAGCGAGGACACACCATGTATTAAATAAGACACGTCATGTAGCTGCTATGCAATTCACTCGCTGAGGCTGATGAAATATTATATGTTGTGTCTTAAATAAGACACGTCATGTTCTTTATTCTGTGAGCTCTTCTGGAAAGTCACACATCGTGTCTTAAATAAGACACACCGTGTGCAACGCTGTTTCTTCAAGAATGAGCTCTGAGTCAGCTAGAAATCGAGGGGAGATCCCATTAAGGACAGATTTGAGTTGGGCTATCTCCAATTTGATATTTTGAGCATGTGTCTGCAATCAACATCATGCAACAAGTAAAATAACTAAAAGATGGTAAGTTAGGTATAATTAGAGGCTAAATGGTAGGCAAAATGAACTAAATTTGTGTGCAAATGTGTGCAAAAAGTAGATATGAAATGCGCACATCACCAATTTGCTCCAAATATATGTTCTCTGATGCATTAAGTTTCTGACATGTACTATACTGATGACGATCTATAATCCACCTTTGTTGATAGCTTGTGATGTAATTTGTTTATCATCTGAGTCTGTATTCACCAGGTCCCTAGAATGTGAATTCCAACCAATACATACTTTGCCATTATCATCGTGTTGATTGCTAGACTAATATTTTTACCCATTAGGAAACAATAACTTCATAGACTCCTTATTGTGTTTTTGGATTTTGGTCTCTACTAGGATTGCAATTGATGCCTTTATGTTCTTGATAGCCTTCCTCACCTCCCTCTTCTTTCATGGTTTCCCAGAACCATAGATATTCTCCATATAAAGAGTCACTGATTACCTCTACCAGAAGATTGGGTCTTGTATGACCCATTCCCTCCAGTATCGCCATGTCTTGCCTTTTTGTTCTTTTGTTTTCTATTTTCTATGTTCTTCACTTTGCTAATCTCTCCTTCTTCTTTTATTGGGTTCTCTGTCTTTTGCACTTCTTGACTGTTGTTCAAGTTTTGTACTCCAGTCTCTTTACCATTCTCTTTACTCTTGTATGGATTTATGGCCTTGGTCGTCTCCCTTATGTCTTTCTCTGGGATCACTATCACTTCTGGTACTTGTTCAACTATTGGCTCATTATTTGTAGTCTCTACCTCAACCTCTCCATTTTGGTGTTGAGATTTGTTTTTCTTTCCTACAACCTTCTTCTAGATCTATTGTTTGGTTTTTTTTTCTTTGCTTGTTTACATTCCTCTTCACTTTGTTTGAGAAGACAATCCATGTCGCCATGAATAAAGATCTTGCACTCATTACATCAGTCTGGAATATGTTTTTTGTTTGTCTCTACTAGCATGGCTCCATGGTTTGGCATGTTGACCCAAATATTCATTGGAGGTTCCTCTTCTGCTTGTATTTCAATGAGGGCTCGTGCCTCTCCAAGTGATTCTTGGGAAAGGGATCTGAGATCCACACATAGCAGTTTACCCACTCCACTCACAATCCCTACAATTTTCTCTAACCAATTTCTCCCCGGTCTTAGCATATTGATCTAGACTGGGAAAGAATTGAATAGATCCTTCTTTAGATCATCCCCTACCTTGAAATCCTTCACCACTACTAATTGTCTGTTGAACTACTGTGGTCCCATGATGAAAACCTTTTTGTCTTCTTTGTTATTAAATAATAGAAGATTGAACTTGTTAGATTTGAAGTAAAGATCAAAATCTCCGTGGGTTTCCAAAACCCTCTTGATCCACATGAATGGAAGTAGTAAGGTCTCCTGCACATGACATAGACAACAATTGTATGTTCCCTATTCTTCTCCATCTTCACGTATGTATCTTAATCAATTGTCACAAATCTCTTGCCATCTATGATCTCCATAGATGCATAATCATGTTCTTTGTATGTTTCAGCACGTCTGAAAACTTATGACCAAGTTTCTTCACCAATGGATCCATGATCAGCCTAGGAGTGGGAGACCCCCTCCTTCAACTTTAGAATCGCCTTCTTTGCACTTCCAGTCACTAGATCTCAGAACTCTAGGCATGTCTTTTGTATGTGTGTTGTATGTTATGCATGCTCACATAGCCTTGTGATGTGAAACATGTTAGTATGTATGCCCATCGAGCCAATCATATGATGATTGTAATGACATAACTTGTAAATGATTTGATTAATCATAAAAGCATGCTTCCTATTTATTCTGTTTTATTTAGTTATGACATAATGAAGTAACATAATAAATGTCTAGAGAATGATATTACTCAATGACATGTTTTCAAGTACACAACTTGAATAATGAGATCATGTGGATGTTAAAAGTATATACATTATCATTATGCCCCTAGATGAATGTTATTGTGGAAGGTTGATAGAAAACAATAATACATAAGACTAAAGTGTGTTTTGGTTGGATAGAATCTCATTAGTCATGATATGTGATATCAAACCAAACATATAGATACTTGTTAGAGAACAGTGTATCAGACAAACTAACTATGAGAGTGACACATGAAAACCATGGCAATGGTAGTCACAGTTAGTTCTCATAGTGTTGGTGGTGATTGTGTTTCTTAGACCTAAAGTCACTATACTCATCACATGTCGTTTGGTATACTTTGACATCATCCACCCTGATTCCTAACAAGGGTTTCCATAAAGGTGATTATTGGGTGTACTGCGACACAGGGGGATGACTGTGAGTGATGTAGATGGGATTTTTCTCTCCTATTGGAGTATGATATCATGGCCACTTGATTAGTGACCCTAAGAAATGCATGACCATGCACATAGGAGTTAATATGTGATATTGAGCTTACATATATCTCAAATAGTCTACTATAGCAAGGAACATAAATTGAATGTTGAAGAGGATGACTACTCCATGCTTTGAGTTTAATCTAAATATTAGTGACAAAGGAACTATACAAGCACTATAACATCAATCACAAATTGTAGGTTTAAGTTGTTCTCAAACTTTCCATTTACTTGGGTAGCAATGATGTGTGACTAGGCACTGCTCTTTTCTTGTGATGTCATAATTGGTTATGGACATTCAGTGCCAACGTAACATCAGACCTATAGGGTCACACACATAGGAGACACCTAGAAGAGGAGTTTAATCATGAATGATAATTGAATTGATTGCTAAAGTATTTAAGTATTCAATTCAAGCAAACAAATAAACTGACAGAACTCACAACAGATTGTGGCATATGATGAAATGACCGATTGGAGTGTCAGGTTGATTGATTATTGTGTTGGATGAATTCTGGATGACCAGTTACAAACTGATCGGTTCACTAGGTGTCGGCTGATGTTCATGATATGAACCGCCCCATTCAGATGTGCAATTCGATTACATCAAGGATTAGTGTTGATGTAATGTCGTACATTAATTGGATTAGAATTAAAAATATGAATCTGATTGTGGGAAACATGTTTAAACAACCAATTCACTTGGTGTACCAATTCACACACACTCCAATTGATTAGTTCACTAGTGAATTGACTATTTTTCTTGTCATAGGTTGCAAAAATTTATGGTTCCTTCCACTCCCACACAGAGTTGGAACCTTGACCCTATCCCCTCTTATAAATAGAGGGGTATTAGGGGCTTCCTAGAGATACTTCTCAATTGCCTCTGATAATTATTGTCCTCTCTGGTTGTGGTAACCAATAGAGAGCCTGATAAAGTCTTGACTGCTAAAGAGAGGTATAGCAAGGGAGAACAATTGTTGAAGAGCAAGTTGGTGACTAGTACACTCATGGAGGGACAACTCCTTCCTGCCCATTCTAAGAGGACGACATGAGTCTAGGAAGTCCATGTGGACTTCCATAGAGGCATGGAGGATGTTGCCTACTTCTAGGAGGACAACGTCAACCTGTTGTTCGCGATGATGACCAAGAGCCGTAGTAAACACTGTGCCAATGCAACTAGAGGACAACTGCAATGACTTCTATGACGAGGATATTGTCACTGGACTTGCTCCAGGACTATGTATATCCTCAAAACCATCCTTTCTATTATATAGTTGTTGATGCGATCCACTGGTTTAATTGGGAATACGGTAGTAGTTTTTTTGTTTCTGCTACATACCTAATGCCATATTTCCCTACAAAACAAATAGAACTACATTATATGTAGAATTTGGAGCATAGGTAGAATTTATGTAGTTTTTGAATTCTTTTCTCGTGTTAGATTTTGGTGAAAGATTGGTGTTTTTTTTGTAGAAATGACCTTCTAAGAAAGACTCATGGTGCATGAGCCTTGACATATTTTGGGCAAATTCTGTCATCTTGAGGGTCAAATCATAGTTTATTATTTTTATCCAACACATTATGTTATAATGTCAAGGACCATTTGTTACTTTTCCTTAATTATATGCTAGAACTGTATCTAGGGTTGTTTTTATGCATGTCTTGATTTGTTTCATATATGCATTGCTTGGAGAATACCATATGTTTTTCTCCTCTACTCACTTTTTTTCTAACAAGTTGTGCTTTATATTTTTAAACCCCTCACTTTTTGAAATGACAAAAGGGGAGAAGATATGTCTTATGTAAAGGGGAGAACACATATATGTAGAAGACATAGTTTCTATACATGTTATGAAAGCTAACCATATAGGAGAAATAACATTAATTGAGGGGGAGCATGTGAACTCCATAAGCATCAATAGAGGGGAAGCATATGAACTCAATTCTATGGAAATCCTAGTTTCTTCAAAGGTATATTTTTACTTCAATTCTTCAATATTTTTGGAATGGTTTGTCATCTTCAAAAAGGGGGTGGATTTTGACTCAAAGTCTAATTGACTAAACCCTTATTTTGATGATGACTAATCATTCCACTTATTTGTGTAAAATGTTTCTACTTAACTGATTTCAAATTAGGTATAAACACACTTCAAATGCCCTAACTTGTGCATCTTGACCTGGAGAAAGACAAGCCAAAATCAATGCAAGTGCACTTTGGTGGAATATGCCTCAAATATTTTAGAATCGTGTTGTAAATCACTTGTAAGGATTGTATGACTTGTAATTAAGCTTAGAAAAAAATAGGACCACTTAAATCGAATATTTAAACACTTTATGGCATTTTCCAAACTTCCTGATATAGACTTTTGTCGACCGAGTTTCATCTAGGATAGACTCGACTGACACACTTGATGGATCTTGGGAACTTCCAGGGTCAGATGAGTTTCTCCAGGACAAAGTCAAACGACATCTATGCATAGGAAAATCAAAGTTAAGTTGTCGGTCGAGTTTCATCCAGGATAAACTCGATCGACAACTCAAATTTGATATGTCGCATAATGCTATCAGTCGAGGTTCCCAAAAGTAAACTCTACCGACTACATTTTCTTGAATGTGTAAAGACTCAATCTTTACGATCAAATAATTAAAATAATATTATAATTATAAACAATCTTTATTACAATTATGCTTTTACGTCAGAGTCGCAAAAGCTTTACACAAGATTGCAAATTTTAGAATAACAAATGATTGATATCTAGTCTACAACAGAGGAAATCTCCTACGTGTCTCTTCTTGTCCTCCTTTGTATCACCTATCCATGAGTTCCTGAAGGACCAAAACCACACATGAACCCCATTGAAGGGAAAAATAAAGTTCAGCTGGGCTGGTACTAAATTCAATTATTAAGTTATTTAAAAAATAAAGAGTTACGAGATTGAATCTAGGTAAGATTGCTTGGTGGACTATGGGAACAACAAACATAATCTAGTTACCATGTTAGTTTTGAAAAGGTACAATAATTCAAAGTGGTAACTAGAAAACAATAAAGAGACTCTCAAATTAATATCAAGATTTCAAAATAGAACAATATTTGTCAAAACTAATATCAAGATATCAAATTTATTCAAAATGCAAGGATTGATCAATTGGCACAATCAATCTAATATTTTGTCTTCACCAGTGGCTAGGTAGATAGTGTTATCCTCTCTTTGAGAGAACAACACTTCTCATGTGGGGGTAACCATTATTGGGGGACCTCTAATTGTCCATTATCCACTGTGCAGGATTGGGGGTCATGACCCACCGAATCTAGTGAACCAAATCTCTTAGCCAATATTTCAAAATTTTGTGCCAATATCAAAATCTAACAATATTTCAAATTCTCAATCAAATTCAATAGTCAAATTAGTCACGGTAAACTTCAATACAAGGGAAAGGCCAACAACAATATTTGCTCACCACTTTGTAAAATTGTATATATATGAAACCCAAGAGGGAGGCAAGTAGTCCAATAAAAGAATAGAGAATTTAGTACCTGTCCAAATCAAGCATTTCCAAATCAAGGTGTGCATAAGGATCAAGATGCCAATTTATCATGATTCTAGAAAAAGACAATTTACTAGGGTTATTTGATATTTCCTGGCTTGAAAGTCACTTCTTAAGTCTTTATTAGGTTAAATTACTATCTTGTCCCTTGTGAGTTCTATATTGAATAATCAATTTTGGTTCTTGTCATATCTCATTTGAGTCATTAGTTCACTAGTCATCTTTATGCATATGGTCACATATGATATCCTAACCATTATCCACATTCATTATGTATATGTTGTGTACCCATTAGGTAATGCATCTAGTATGGTACTGTGAAACTATTTTCTAGAAAATGATTTCCATACCTTTATTGGTTGCAAAATTAGTATCATATCTAGATCTAGAATTTTAATCCCCTGAATCCAATTTCTCCAAATATGTCCCTTAATATTCTATGTAAGCATATAATAAAGTCATAAAGTATATGTCATTCACTTTCCCACATTTATCTTAGCACACTCATTCCTTCATGTTGATCCTAGATTGGTTTATTAATCCTATTAAATAAATTAATAAGAAAGTGAGGGCTAACTCTATAAGAATTTAGTCAACAATAGGGGGTTATACTTATTGAAGATATTCCTTGATTTTCTCTTTATTTTCTAGGATTCATTATAGCTTCTAAACTTCTTAATAGACATATAAATATGTGACATTGAGGACTTAGGCAATGATTTTAGGTGGTTAGGGGTGTGTCATAGTGGATTTGAATGCATTATTGTAAATGTCGCATTGTGTATCAGATTAATAATTAGGTATTATTAGTTGTTGATTTAAAATGTGTTATAGTTTTGTCGAAGGGATATGAGAAGGAGAAAGGTACCTCACGACAGTAGGGGATGTGATCCTTGATCATTCAAGATTCAGTCTCTAGAGCATATGTAATTAGGCAGTGTTAAGGTATATACCAGGTGCTCGATTGTTTTGAGAGAAGCAACTATCCTGGCTGCGAGGAGGCATAGTTAATTGTAGGAGGCTGGCCATGGTATATCTATGGCCTTCGTATATTGATTGTAAAGACTCGATCTTTATGGTTGAATAACTACAAAATAATATCAAAATTATAAACAATCTTTACTATATTATGCTTTTACATCAGGGTCGCAGAAGTTTTACACATGATTACAAATTTTAGTATAACAAATGATTCCTATCTAGTCTATAATAGAGGACAACTCCTTCACATCTCTTCTTGTCCTTCTTTGTATCACCTATCCATGAGTTCCCAAAGGAACAAAACCACAAATGGACCCAATTGAAGGAAAAAATAAAGGCCAACTAGGATGGTACTAAATTCAATTATTGAGACACTTAAATAAATAAAGAGTTATGAGATCAAATCTAGGCAAGATTGCTTGGTGGACTGTGGGAACAACAAAGATAATCTAGTTCAATGTTAGTTTCAAAAAGGTATAATAATTCAAAGTGGTAATTAGAAAACAATGAAGAGATTCTCAAAGTAATATCAAGATTTCAAAATGGAATAATATTTCTCAAAACTAATATAAAGATATCAAATTTATTCAAAATGCAAGGATTTATACATTGACATAATCAATCTAATATTTTGTCTTTCCTAGTGACTAGGTGCCTAGCATTCTCACCTCTATGAGAGAACAACACTTTGCTCGTGGGGGTAACCAGTACTAAGGGACCTCTAATTGTCAATTATCCACTGCACAGGGTTGAGGGTCGTGACCCACTGAATTTAGTGAGCCAAAGCTCTTAGCCAATATTTTGAATTTTTGTGCCAATATTGAAATCTAACAATATTTCAATTTCTCAATCAAATTCAACACTCAAATTAGTCGTGGTGAACTTCAATAAAGGGAAAGGCCAACAACAATATTTGTTCACCACTTTGTAAAATTGTATATATATGAAACCCAAGAGGGAGGCAAATAGCTCAACAAAAGAATAGAGAATTTAGTACCTATTCCAAATCAAGCATTTCCAAATCAAGGTGTACGCAAGGATCAAGACGCCAATTTATCACGAATCTAGAAAAAGACAATGTACTAGGGTTATTTGATATTTCTTGACTTGAAAACCACTTCTTAAGTCTTTATTAGGTTAAATTACTATTTTGTCCCTTAGGGAGTTCTATATTAAATAATCTCTTTTGGTTGTTGTAATATCTCATTTGAGTCATTAGTTCAGTAGTCATCTTTATGGATATGGTCACATATGATGTTCTAACCATTATCCACATTCATTATGTATAACACTTAGTATGATACTATGAAACTATTATCTAGAAAATGATTTCCATACCTTTATAGGTTGCAAAATTAGTATCATAGCTAGATCTAGAATTTTAATCAACTGAATCCGATTTCTCCACATTTGTCCCTTAATATTCTATGTAAGGTTCTTTAAAAGTAGTATCCACATATAACAAAGTCATAAAGTATATGACATTCACTTTCCCACATTTTTTTCTTAACACACCCATTACTTCATATTGATCCTAATTGGTTGATTAATCCTATTAAATAAATTAATAAGAAAGTGAGGGTTAACGCTATAAGAATTTAGTCAAAATAGGGGGTTATACTTATTGAAGATATTCAATGATTTTCTCTTTATTTTCTAGGATTCATTATAGCTTCTAGATTTCTTAATAGACATATACACATGTGACATTGGGGACTTAGGCAATGATTTTAGGTGGTTAGGGGTGTGTCACGGTGGATCTGAATGTACTATTGTGAATGCCGCATTGAGTATCTGTTTAATAATTAGCTATTATTAGTTGTTGATTTAAACCATGTTACAACTTTTTCGAAGGGACATGAGACGGAGAAAGGTACCTCACGATAGTAGGGGATGCGATCTTCAATCATCCAAGATTGAGGCTCTGAAGAGGAGGTAATTAGGCAGTGTTAGGGTATATACCAGTTCCTCGATTGTTCTGAGTGCAACATCATCCTGGCTGCGAGGAGGCACAACTAATTGCAGGAGGCTGGCTGTGGTCTATCTATGGCTGACTGCCAGACCACCCCCCAAATCGAGGAGTGTGGGACAACGTTCTACTGATCCCAATGGAGAGGAAGGAAGACTTGGGATGTTTGGGGATCGCCTGATGTCGATGGTTCTGCCGACGAAGGAGGTCGAATGGGCTACTTTGTTTTAGGGAAACCCATCAATGAAAAGCTATGGGGACACGCCCCCTGAGGGTTAGCGAAGCTACCAAGGTAGTTTTCAGGTTGCAAGAAGGTCTAGTTGCAGGAAGATTCTGGAGCCGAGGCTATGGAGATGGCAGCTTGTCGACGGGGTAGCTAGGGGGTTATATATGATTGTCTGAGCTAGGGTTTCGGTTCTTTGGGTGGTTGCGGTGGCGAAATGATAGCCAATTGGATTGCAGGCGTCATGATGCTCCTGTAGTAACTCATCGACTGTTACAGAGGTTAGGTCGCCAGTTTCAATGGCTGTTAGTAATCCAGCCTGTCTGGCATGTGCGTCGTCGGGTTGGAGAGGAGGAGGTCGAAGCCGAAAAGATAGGAACGAACAGGTTCAGTGTGGAGGAGAGCGAGGATTTGCTTGCCGGGGCTGGGTCTGAGAAACGGCCGTGCGGGGAAGAAGACCGCGCTCTGGCTGGCGGGTCTGGGTCGCCCGTCAATGCTCATTTGACCAAGAGATTTATTGTGTATTTCTCATATTTATGGCCCTGTTACCTCAAGTTTCGAGAATTTTTATCTCCTAATTTACGCATCCGCCTACTCTGAATTTTTCACCATACGTTTAGTTTGTATCAACGTATATTGTAGAAATATTAACTCTTCTATTGGTGATGGGAGGAGACTAATATATTAATTCAAATATAAGTATTTATTATCCAAATAGTATTTTTATTTTGTGATTCCAATGCCAATAGTCCATAATTGGGTTCAAATATTCAATTATGAATCCCAAGTGGGATGACTACATTAAGATGAGGGAAAATTGTAGCTAGGTTCTCAAATTTCAAGAGAATGTAATGAATTGCGAATATGAATGGAAAATTAGCACAAAAAGTTTTTAGTTTGAGAGGATCATGTTTAATAGTCCAAAATGAAATTTATTATCAAAATTCATTATGTTACATAATGTGTAGTGAAAGTGATTCTAGCTGTTGGATTGTTGTAAAACTAAAAAATAGATCTGTTGTAACACCCCAAATGACTAGAATTCATCCTTTAGTGGTTCTACTGGCTAGGAGACATCCCCTACTATAAATAGGACCCCTTGGGCTTCATTCTATAGTTATCCAAGCACTATGAATGTCCCTATATTATAGTTGAATGCCTCCAAGAGCCTCTTTCCACTCTTAAGCTTAATCACTTACTACATACATTGGAATGAGTAGGAGATTTGTAAGAGAGATAGTCATACTTGTATATCTTGTGAGGCTCTCACTTCCTCCACCTCCAAGTCTCTCTGTCTACCATGAAGATGAATGTTCTCTCTCTTGGATAAGAGAGGTGAAGAAGAAGAATGGAAGAAGTTCCTTGGTGAAAGCTTCTCCTTGGCAAATGTGAAGTCAAATGTAGAAGATCCAAGAAGAGTGAGAATTCCTTCTAAGGCAAAATACTTGATGCAATAGTGGATAAGTCTGCGGTGAATATGGAAGACTCGTTGTAAAAGGGGGTAAGTCCTTGGGAGGTTGAAGAATCTTGATCTCGAATAAGTATGTCCTTTGTGAGGTTATTGGCTCCCTTGTACTCAAAGGGAAGGTTGGGTATCATTGTCTCAAAAAAAGAAGGTCATATTATATCTCTTATAATGGAATATAAGGAAGGTACAATTGTTGCAAAATCTTATAGGTTGACCTCTCTGGGTAGTGGATATACACTCCCCTTGTTTAGAGTTTAGAACCACTATACATAGTTTGCGTTCTTGTTCTTATTCAATCTCTCCCAACATTGCTATGTATGTTTAGTTTCACTCAAATTCCATCTTTTTAACCTTATCTCTTGAAGTAATTTGAATGTCTAATGAATTTTATTTAAGTGTTTTATTTCCTAGTCACCCCTCTTCTGGAGTATATCATCCTTGATCCAACAAAACTTAATCAATGCCCAATGGCACATGAAATATCATCTCGTGATGGGTAAGTACGACCACACATGGATAATTGACACTCAAAATAAATTAATGACGCCCAAAACCTAATCAATGCCCAACAACGCATGAAAATGACGCCCAATGAATAGGTAATGTACCCAAAAATGGGTAATTGACATTAAAATAAGACACTGACACCCAAAACTTAATGAACTTAATCAACATCCTATAGCACATGAAATGACCCCAATGAATGAGTAAGTGCGCCCAAACATGAGTAATTGACGCCGGAAACAATTTATTGACGCCCAAAATATAATGAACTTAATCAACGCCCAATGGCACATGAAATGAAGCCTCGTGATGGGTAACTATGCCCAAACATGAGTAATTGACAACCAGAATAAGTTTATGGCATCCAAAACTTAATGAAGGCCCTATAGTGTATGAAATGATGCCCATGAATAGGTAAATGCACCAAAAACTAGGTAATTGACATCCAAAACAAGATAATAACACCTAAAACTTAATGAACTTAACCAACACCCAAGAGTACAGTTTTAGGCACCGATAGTGAGTTTTGGACACTTTAACCAATTTTGGGCACTTTAATTCATTTGTGGGCATATATATTCACCATTTTTGGCGTTTTAGTCATTTTGGGGTCCTATTTAGTCATCTTTAGGCATTTGTAGCTATTTTTGGTCGCATATTCACTATTTTCAAGCACTTTGTTTTTGGGCAGGTGTTTATCAATTTTGGGGCATTTATACCGGTGAATACACATCTAATTATCATGAATATGTGCCTACATCCCTCGTCTCCTCTATTTACTTCTCTCACTTCCCATCTCACATTACTTCACTCACTTCTCTCCTCTCCCCTATCACTTTTCTCCTCAATTCTCTAATCTTCCATCATTACTTCCCTCCTCTTTTCTGCTCAAAAGTAAATCAACACTAGTCTTGTTTGAATGTATTTTTCTTACAAATCTAATGATTTTATTTTGTTCAAAAATTCATTACGGTTTAAAAATATAAACACAACAATTGTCTCTCTCATCACATCACCTCTACGTACTATTTTTGTATTTTTTTCTCAAAAATATATCAACACTAGCCTTGTTGAAATATATTTATTATAAAGAATCTAATGATTTTTATTTCGTCATAAAACTCATCACAGTTTAAAAGTCATAAGCAAACTAAATTTATTTCTCCATAACATAACTTTCACTAACCAACCCAATTAATGTCTACCACCTCAGCCTTCTTCTTTTCTCCAACTTTTTTTTAACTTTTTTTCCGAAACCGTCCAACCCCGCACGGAGACGCGCATTACGGATTGTTGCACATGACGGGATCATTTTCTCTTATATATATATAACCTTTTCATGGCAGCGTGAAGCCCCAATGGATGCCCATAATTAAGCTAAAATCAGAAAAGGGCCGTAGGCCCAACACTATAAAGAGCAGAGGAGGCTACCTTTTCCGATGGCACCAGTGCCGAAGGATTCTAACATTTTATATCAAATACGTCAACCGATGCTGATCTGCCGTCACGTTCATCGTGTGAAGCCCTCTCCATGATAAGTAGGATATGGTCCAAGCATACAACTGTGCAGTACTGCAATTATAGCAATTGCTCCACTTTGCAACTACTAATAGGCGTAGGAGTGGCAATCGGGTTCGGGTTGAGTGAGTTTTATTTCAAGTCATTTGGGGTCAACATTTTGGTTAGATCCTAAACTTGCAAAGATAGATTTTCGGGTCAAAAATCTAAACTCGAACGATCCGTAAATAATTTTTGGTCTATCAAGTCTGAGCTGTAAATCCAATACTAAGACAATAGTTTTAAAAAAATGATATATTTTGTCTACTCTTTGATAATTTCCAAGTATAATTAACAAATTTCATTGTGATAAACTTACAATGTGATTGAGAAATACATATAAAGTCTATTGTAGTTTGTTCGAGAGTTTTAAACACAAATTCATAGTATAATTAGTATAATAAATCATACAAATCAATACAAAACTATGTAGAATTACCAAAATAAACTTTATGATTGATGGATTAGTAATTTAATGGGCCATTGGATGTCTTAAATTTAATATTTGTAATTATATTTGAAAATATAATTCAGAATTTTAGGTCAATTAGGTCAATTCGAGTCTAAAGTCCAAATCCAGACTCCACCCTAAATTAATTTTGGATTCTTCGAGTTTGAGTCAATTTCGAATCGGGTCAAAAAATCTTAATTCCTAAAACCACTTAAAATTTATGGATCGGGTCAGATTTTATTTTGCCAACACTAGATAGGCGGACTCACAGTCTGACTGTCTGAGCCGTATGAAGGTAAGATCCACGTACATTCTGCGCGAGAGGAAGAACACTACCGACGAAAATGGAGATCAAGGGAAAAAAATGCTTTTCGAACGATATTTGTGGTGGAAGGCAATACAATTGCGTGAGAATTATAAGATCTACATATGGTCGGCCTTCTCCAGAGTCATGGAGTTTGACCTTTGGCCAAATTTTCCTGGAACAGCGACTGAAAATCACAGAAATGAAGAGGAAGCAGAAACGTTGGCCCGCAAAATGACAATAGTTACTCTGATGTATATCTAATTATTCGGTAGGTTTAAATTTAATGTCGTATTCAGTACTACCAATAACTTCAATGGACATGTCTTCAGATCACGTCCTTAATAGCGCCTGTTTTTTAGTGAAATCCATGAACGGATTACCAAGGGAGGTGAGTAGACATTGGCAATTTGAACGGTTCTTGGCAAGTGAAAAACGTGAATGAAGTTGAACTTTGCCTTGTTGGCCCGCCTATAAGGACATATGTATATAAATGTATATTCATTGCATTTGTTCCCACTATTTTTGTAGTGCTACTAGAACTAATAGACCCATTTGACTGTGTCAACACATATCTGAGGGAAATATGGCTTCATTGAGCAATGGTAATGGACCAAGCCATCATCCCACTGACAATTTGCCACCCCTTCTAGAGACCTTACATAATCATATCTTTGTTGCCAACGAAATTCAACATGTAGTACCACGTGTTGCCCACCTATGTAATTACTTGATCTTGTCCCCATTCCATTGAATTACTGATGCACATATTCCTATATATATTTGATGTCCTAAACTGGTAGATCAAAAGCCAGAGATATTTAATGGGGATGATTATTCCAATCATGAACAATTTATCTTTATTAGAACTTCAATTGTAATGAAAAATGACAATAGTAGCCATTATTACGGTTACGTATCTTAGCCTTTATAAAACTGGGTTTTAAGTTTCGAAGAGGTCATACTATAGATTTAATTATTTATTTTTTCTGGTTGATTCATTTCCTCAGGTCGACAACGTGCGTTAACGAAGTCACACATAATGTATCCAGAATGCACCAACACCTTAGTGCGACAGTGGCAAAGGGATATGCAACAAAGGCTTCATACGGTTTGTCTTTTAGTTGTGCACTAAATGTTGTGTTCCCCTAACTTCTCCTTCCTAAAATTTTTTGTTCTTACATTCAATAGTAATCAACTACTCGCTAGATACGCTATCATTTTTTAGATATGTACAACCCAAAATATCAATGAACTGTCCTTACACAAACGGTGTATTTATATAAATTATTCTTGTATTGTTGAAGTGGTTTGATGGTTCTAGCTATCTCGATATTCATTTAAAGAAATTAAATAAGGTATCCGATTTCCTCTTTTTATCCCAATAATGTGATGAGGGGTTCCCCATGCATAACCTAATTTTAGTCCTAGTACTTGCCAATATTTTCAGAACTAGATCAACAGTTAGGCCGTGTTGACCAAAATTAGTTCAAGTCAATTTTCACACGATTGAATTAGAAATTATGCCATCATGACATAGTCAAGACTAAGAACGTCGAAAAGCGATTCGTCCCTTGGTTACAATGGCATTATTGATCATGTGTGAGCATGCATACAAATGTGTGTGTGTGCGCGCGCGCACGCACAAACACACACAAATATATATATATATATATATATATATATATATATATATATATATATATATATATATATATATATATATATATATATATCTGTGTGTGTGTGTGTCCCAGCTGCTGCATTGATTTACCACCCCCTCGAACTGTCGGCCTTCGTCACGGATATGGGAGAGGTGAGAGAATGTCACTCTTAATCATATATATATATATATATATATATATATATATAACATAGTTATTTATAAAAAATATAATAAACACAATGATATGTTGCACTCTAAACATATTTAATTATTTACATCCAAATAAAAGTTCATAATCATATTTGATAACTTCTTGTATAACTACTTATATTGATATAACTTTATTGTAACTAACAATTGGTGTAATAGTTGGTTCAAGTCACTTTGGTCACAACTTATAAGTGTTTTTTAGAGGAATGAGAGTGTTGTGAAAGTTGGTTTGGTTTGATTTGATTTGGTGGATTTGGCTAGTCCATCAAAATTTTCCACAATATCCATTAGCCCACTAATAGAAAAAAATTGTAAATATTTGTAGACCTTCTGCAAAGGTTAGGTAACCAATCAAACTACCCAGTCACGATGATCCATTTTGGTTCAAAATTAGTTTTTAGACTTTGTGAATCAGCTAGTAGTGGTTCACGAGTCCAACTAGTTACATAGCCTGATCTATTCTATTGAAAATACTAATGTAACCCTTGTCTGTTTAGAATATAAACATAAAAATCGATTTAAGCACTTTAAGGTCTTTTTAGCATAGAAAATCTACACTCAAGTGTTTTTTAGTCTGACCAACTCTTCATCGCCATCACTGCCAATCTCATGCCTTTGCCTTCACCACCACGACACCCACAAAAGCCATATAGAAACACGAGCTTAATTTAAGTCTCATCCACAGTCAAAATTATCTACATCATTATCATCTTTGTCTCCAAAACAAAAATCATGTCCTTCATGACCACATATATACAAACAACATCAGTGTCCCTCCTTTCAAAAGAAAAAAAAATATATTCATTATGAACCTACATATATATCAAAGAGTTGGAGATAAAAAGGAAGTAAAAAAATGTGGATACATGACGATTATGGTGGGATCAAGTGGAAAGGGTGAAGATAATGACAAGAAAAACAATTACATAACTGTTGGTGGTAGTAATTACGGTTTGTATGTTTACGTGATAGTAATATTCATGGTTAGAATATAATATCACAATTTTATAAGTAGATTCAATCCAAAAGAGATAAGAATAATTGTATGAAATAAGGAAGGGTCAATAGCAGTGCTAAAAAGAATAGTTACATGACAATATGGTGGATTTAGTGGGTGCGTATGGTGTGAGTGATAATAATACTCATGATTTTTTTATTGAATAGTATATAACCATTTGATTACAACAATAAATCTAATTTACAATGATAGATAACTATGATTGTACTTTCGTATGTTATGCTATTCCTTAAACTATACACCATAGATGCCTACTATTGTTAAGAAAATTTACAACCAAGACTATTTCATATAGAGATATTCTTCTTTACACTAATGTACATAAAATCAAAGGATTTTGAACCTTTTAAATACCGATGCATGAAGGTATATACTAAAATTACTTATTGGTGTACATAATAATACTCAGGCTTTGTAAATAGTTTAATATGTCAAATAGGTGTGAGGTATTTTAATTTAGAATAAGGAATTATCATTACCATAAAATTAGTCATTTCATTAACATCATTTTATGACTACAGTCTAAGATATATCCTGGATATATTTACACCTATAGTGAACTCGAAAATTAAGAATCATCCACTTAAACCATCATTTGTTATGCTAACTAATCAGACATGTAACTCAACCACTATGGTTAAGGTGAGATGATTGATGTTACGCTGAATAAAATGGCATTATTGATTGAAGACTATATGGATGTGAAGGTGAAGCTCAATGTGAAATTATAGATTATGATCTTGAAAGACATGGCTAGGTTATGGTGGAGCAACAATGGTCGTTGTCCAACTTCCAAGGTTGAATAGAAATTACTATTCAAAAAATCATATTTCCACATTTTTTAAACTTTTGCTTCACTTTTAACTCACCATTTAATCTTATAATAAGTAGTAGAAAGTCACTCAGTAATACATGTATGGAAATATTCAAAGTTTATTCCCAAAATTGATTGTACCTCCTAAAAGTGTCAAGGACAATCATATTCATAATTAAACGACTTCCATTATAAAAAAAGTTGTACAATCAATGTGACAACCCATTTCCACATATTCCTAAATACAATTTCAAATGAAAAATAAATATCTATCTTTCAAACTATTATTTATAAACCTAAAATTGGTTCAATTAATAAATTACTAGAATGAAATAAAACCTAACATGATGGTAAACATAATGGATGGACACATATATCCAACTAAACAAGGGGTAAATTTCCTTATGCTCAAAACTATTCTATGATAAGAAGAAGATTTTAATTTATTATATCATTTTATTTTGATTTAAAATACAATATATATATCTATATATATATGTGTGTGTGTATGTGTGCATTTATGCATTTGTTACAGTTCAATTACTTTTCTACTTTATACATTTGTATCTAAAGATTGATAAGAATGAAAAAAATTAGATATATACAAAAAATTTGGAATTCTAATTATGCTTGAGTTATACCATGGATCTTTAGAGAAGACCCAACAACGTTTAATGAACAATTGCATATATATATTTATATATACATACTATAAATGTCAATATTAACATGGTATATGACAGGAGGATGAGGCAACCTCTTCTGCAAGAATATCAGAAAATGATGGAATTGAAGTCGAGAGCTGCTTTGCATATTATGATTCTATTAGGTAGGATCAATACTCGTGTCGTATGATTAATATACTCCTTCATATAAATTATCCAACAATGCTTGTATACTTGACAAATTATTTCTGACATCAGATCTGAAAATGAACGGACACATAAAATAGCAGAGGTTCTTCAAGATGTGTGTCTTCAATTTGCTAGAAACTAGAAACATGAGTAAGTTGCACCTAATGTTATAAATACTAATTCATCTTTAATTCATATATTTAAACATTGATTTTTTATATTGTATGCATAATTTTTAATTTATTTTATTACTCAAACAACATAAGAGAAGAGGGATGACTACCATAGAAGAAAAGTAATACTCTTAATGATTTATTCTTGTATACTATCAAGGTTTTATGTTTGATATAGGTAGTCAAATTCTTAGTTGTGAAGTACAAATGATGGGATTGACTTGACTCTTGGTTAAGTTGGTCAGTTATTTATGTCCTAGATGTATGGTTCCATGGCTTGGGGTATCAACATGCATGGGTGTTTTTACTTATGAGATTATTGATAGATAGATTTTTTCCACCTATTAGTGATGCATAAATGGGCTTGTCAATGACATATGTTGTTTCTTAATAGGCTATTCCAAGGGTATGTCCTTAACTAATAATAAGGATTGAATACAATTATTTTCCTATACTAAAAGTGCATCCCACTATAGAAAAAATGTTACCAATGAGAGTGTAATATCTATTAGACAATCATTGAATAATTGTACAACAAAATGCATAACGATCTGACTAGTGACAATAAATTATGTTTTATTTGGTGTAAAAATGTTAATAACCATCATTTGAATATAGTCCATGTAATAGGCATTCAAGTAGGTGATTTGAAAATAAAGTACTATGGAAGTTTGAATTAAATTTTTACATATTGCTATTAAATTTTTATTGTAGACTAAATAGAAAACTGACACCGTTAGACTAGTTTTGTAGTAAATGATGTTCAAATAACAAGAATCATTAAAAAGTTCACAAGTAAATACAAAAGCACTTGTTGATAACAAGTGTACTAGATAGATCCTCCATGAGAGTGATGTGTGACTATAAATGGATTCAATAATCACCTCTAATAGTAACTATGGTGTATGTTTCTAGCAAACTTGATATCACTATAAACATTATATAATGTTAAATGCACTTTTCTTGACATTCTTCATGATCTTACAGGTCTATTGAAATTTATACATCACATATTTTTTGAATCATGGGGATATCACAAATGATGTGGATGGGTTATATTCATCATATATAATGAGAGTTATATATGCACCCTATTCATGTTTTAAACTGTATAATGCATGAACACGGTAATATCCATCAATAATGTTGACATTGAACTAGTATATGTTTGGTAACATACAATCAAAAATGGAATATATATGAAACCCAAGTTAAAATTGGATAACTGAATAGAAGTGGTTATATTGTGTGGTAACATTGATCATTGAAATTTAATTTGACATGGCAATGATACAATTACTTGGGTGGCAATTTTTTTTATTGTTATATGCCTATCATTACTTGCCAAAATGTAAATTGATTGTATTTCTAATTTCCAACTTAATAAGTAGCTATTCATCAAAAGATAAATGAATTTTTGAACAAAGAGTATATATTTTTCTATTCCATTCATTAATGACGCAAGTATATGGTTTCTATTTTAAAGCCTCAATCAGATCTTTCCCAATATAGGATAATTCAACAAATATTATCCTACTAGGTTTATCGAAATGTATATTCCATAGGTACTTGATATAACATATAAGTGACACATGAACACTTGGCAAAATTCATTTTCCAAAATTGTATTTTATATGTATTGATGGTTTCCTCCAATAAATATGTAAGGACATGATTATGGGAAGACTATATCCCTTTTTATGGACACTGTATATATATATACATACACACACACACACACACACACACACACACACACACACACATATATATATATATATATATATATATATATATATATAAGTGAATACATGGTAGAAGGAATTTAAATTCATGTATCACATATTTATCTTTTTTCCCCTCTATACTGGGATTTAATATACTCTCCAAAATGGTTGATTATGAACCAACAACTTTAGAAGATGGATTAGCTAGTTGAAGGTAAATAATAGTTGTGTAGAACCATGTACACCCTTATTCTAATGATGAACTTATTGAACCCTCAATGCATCATGAAATTCATATTTGGATGGATCATCCTAGGTTTGGATTGGTGTGATTATTCCCTTGAAGACTTGTATGATTTTCCATTTTGACCCATAAAAGATGTCAAAATAATATATGCTTATATGATTGAAATATACTCTATATTCCTAGATTAGAGCTTCTTCATTGAATTTAGTGAGTTTTGAATTTTTTTTATTGGTTTGCATCCTGATTTCAAAACATTATTTACGAGTCACTTACAAAATGGTAATAACATTTGGGTTTAGTCCCTATCATAGGAAGATATTTTTTCATGATCTTCATTTCATGGTGCATATATAATGTATGATTTCTATCTTCCTTTTACATTATAACTTAAAATATTTATTTTTTAATGGATTGTAAATGTACAATTTTAACATCTACCCATTTTGTCTGTAAAATTTTTGTTTTTCATTTATATGTTGTTTTGATTTCTTGGAGTATAGTATGGTTTGAATACTAATGTTTATTATTCCATTTCCTACTTGTATTATTCTATCCCATCTAAAATCATTGAATTATAACTTAGGTATATTTTTTCAGACAGTGTCATCATTTATTCATCAAGATATATTATATGATAAGATGAAAAGTTGTTATTGTAGTTCAAGTAAGAAGGATCATAGCTACAACCTAGTCCCCAACGAGGAATCATGCAACAATATTGTTCACATGAAAACACACCAAATATATCAATCTAGATGGGCCAAAATATGAGTTCGATTCTCTAGGAGATGATTTGAACCTAGGATGGATGCATTTTTTTTACCCTAGGAAGTAGTGGATGGTAATGATAATCACATGGGTTTTATAACCTTTTTGCATATATTTATGGTTATGTGATAAGATATATATATGTACTATAATAATAATAGTAGTAGTAATGATGATGATGATGATAATAATAATAATTTTATAATAATACATCCCTCCATAATATCATGCACTAGATGCATTCCAATGCATGCTATGCATAAAGGCTTAAGACAACATGTATCGGCATGTTAATGCAAGATGCAATATTCATTCAATGAGGCATGCAAGACATATTACTTTCATTATGAATACTCTCATTATTGTGTACAAAATTTTGAAGTTATGGTTCTTTTAGTAGATTCCTTTTCTCTAACTCTAAAGGACTTGATTAACATGAAGGCTCACACAAGATACCCCATGGGAGGAAAAATGCATTGTGTAGATCCAATTAGCCTCGAGGACTAGCATAAAGAACCCAAGATGGCATCCACTATCAAATTCATGCTGGTGTCCTAATGCCAATGATGGTCCATATGATGTTTTTGTGCCCTCACTAATAAGTTGTCACATAAAGTATGCCATTATTTGGACTCCCCCATAATGTATCTATTATCTTACTTGAGTATGCAAATGAGTCTAGATAAAAAACATATATTTGTTGCAACACACGACGTTAATAGACACTCATAACCATTGCCTTCTCCACACCATCTCCAAAAGGAATTTATCTTGATGCATTCTCTTCCATTTTCAAATTATTTATGGATGTGATCCTATATTAGGATTTGTCTTTTAAGAGATAATAATCAGTTTTTAAGAGAAAATCTGATAAGTAGGATTTTTCTTTTAAGAAATAATAATCAATTTTTAAGAGAAAATCTGATAAGTAGGGAATGTTCTTTGATGTCGATCTAATGAATGTAAATAAGCATCCAAATTCTCTTGCCCACTGTGTTATAAATTGGAAGAACATTTTAAATAGAAAATTTGATAAGTAAGGATGTTCTCTGATGCCTATTTAATTAATGTAAATAAGCACTCAAATACTCCCTCCCAAGGTTTTATTGGAAAAGAGTTGTGATTCTAGTCATCTCTATTCCATTTGGTTTTCTTCAGTTTGTAGTTGATCTTCTTATCTTTACTTTACATGATTTACGTTCCAGTACCATTAGTTCACACACTTGAAGGTGAATGATGCACTACAAGGTGATTATGACTTACTGCTAGAGAAAATAGCCTCATTTGGAACCATAAACACTTTTATCTTGGAATAGTGAATGTCCATGTAGAGATCGGGTATAGATATACAACAGATTAACATCTTGTGATGATAGTCAAAGAATTGAAGCTCTCTTTAATGAGAATTGTGGAAGCACATTTATTAGACCATGCACAAAAGGAGGAAAACATCATTTGAGAAATGACGTTACAATTCTCTCATCTTGATGTTCTTCTCAAAATTTAACCACCTTCCTCATTTCACCATTTTTCAATAGCTCTTCATGACATCTTTTGTCTATTCTAGGAAACATCACTAGGAAATTACCTTGAACAAGTAATACTAGTGTTATTTCACCAAATCCTTTTGGGGACACAAGTCGTACAAAATTTACCACACCTATGTGGCTTACACGATTTTTATTCAAGATTTTATTCAACTCAAAATGAAAAGAACTTATGTCTTCGCTGCACATGATCTCTCATTTAATATGTACCTATAGAATGCATGGATCAAAGGTGACATGCCATGTCGTGTTGTAATGCTATTAAGGATGGTGGTGAAACTACATTAGAGATAACTATTTTGGGTTAGTGTATGCTATATTTTTTCATTATTCTATTATTCTTTCATCCCAGGTTGTGTATACCTACTTTTTTACTTTAGTAGTAGAGAGTATTGAGTCTCAATCGTTTCATCCTTTCATGTGTTTCCGAATTCCTTCATACTAATTTTATTACTGTGATATTAATAATTGTCATAAATATTCTCCACTTTTGTTATGATAAATCTCCCAACTACAATCATATTTTATAACAACATTAATGAAGGATGACTTCACATGCTTAGGACAATTTTTTAGTCAATTTTAATCAGTAAATAGAGGAAAGTACATGAATCCTATTAGGAATAGTGTAGAGTGTTTTTTCATCTAGTGGCAATCCAAGTAAACTTATAAAATTGTCTTTCTATCTGTATATGTGTCTATGAACTACCACATGATAGAGGTAAAGGAGAGTCGAAAAATCAATGACCAATACCTATAGATTGATTTTAAGTAAGCTCCAATCATTTAACCATAAAGTAAAAAAGTTATTTAGTGGGAGAACTAGAGAACATATGAGCAAAACCTAAAATAGAAGAAGTGAAGGTACAGTGCACCAAGAAGAAAAATTTTGGGTTTTGAATTTTAGTCCCCCTTCAGGTCAAAGAGTGTGTTGCAAGTGAACAGGAGGGGATGATGAATCAAGGTTGACCTCAATCGATAGTTAGATTTACATGAGAGAGATCAATAGAGAGGAGTATCACTAAAGTTGGCCTTCCATGATGGCACTGTGGACACATGCTAGTTGATTGTGTGAAGAAGAGATATATTACATCTTGAATTATCTTCTAACGAACATGATCATACAAATTAATAAATCATATGCTTTTTTAATCTTCTAAATGACATGACTAATTTGAATTTCAATATATCACTCAAAGAAACCTTCATGCATGATTCACAAAATACTAGTTATCCATGGCATCTTCATCTATTATACAAGAACTTATGGAGAAGGAAACTAGTTACAATTGGTAATACAATGATTAAATTTAGTATATCATTAGAAAAATCATCAAATAACAACATTATATGTATCTCAATGTGTAAAATTTGTTCCTCGATATAGTTGCTTCTCATGAACTAGTAACATTTTCCCTTACAACTGTCTAGGGTATTGGAAGAGTAAATCTTTTTGAATGGTGAGACAAAATCCTATAAAATCCACTGAAATCCTCTTTTTATGTAAGAAATCTAATAGATTATAGCTTTTATCATTTATGTTATAAGCATATTATGAAGACTTCATAAAAAATTGGGTTAATGTAATAAGTGAATAAATAAATGGAAACATAGTCATCGACATGGGTTAAATTTGTCTTTGTGATTATAAAATCCCCAATTAGGTATTGAAACATTTTGGTTAAAAAATTCACTTAAATGTAATCTCACATAACCCTTACATCACCCAATCATGTGATTTAATTTCTAACATGAATATATATATTTATATAAAGGTACATATACACATCATTATTTTTAAGAAGAATGATTTTCATGACATAAGTAATGAGTACTATCTATATTGGAATCTTATTAGTTAACCATTTAGTGTGAGTATAATATATTGTATATGACTACATTTAAATATGATGATTTGACAAGTGAAAGTGATTAAAAAACCAAAATATGATTATGGATAAAATAAATAACAATAAAATTGTATATGAATCAAATAAGAAATATGAATCATATATATCCTACTAGGGTCATAAAGACTTAGAATATAAATGAATCATATATTAGGCCTGACACCCTATCTAGGTCTAGATATTTGTAATTAACCTAAGTGTGGCCTAAGGTGGGGTCATGTACTGATCATGTGTATCTATTCGTTTTGGTTATTGTATTTAAATGAAATAGGACTTCCATACAAATCAAGATGATATTATGATTTTATCCAATCAAGGTAAGTGGATCATGCATTTCAGAAGATATATAAAAATAACATCTAAAGTTATAATGTATAAGGACTTTGAGATTTTTTTATTATATTAGTCATGATTGATTTTCTTTTCAATATATAAAAGATTGTTAGAGTAATATTGTCAACATTATGTTTTTATTTTAGATAGTTTGATGTCATAGAGTTTCCATGCTTAAAATAAAATGTAAAAAGATATTAAAATTAAGATCATGTTAGTTAACAAATCTTATCAAAGACTGTAATTATGGTATTCGTAGACATCATGGGATGTGTTGCAATTAGTGGAAATTTGATATTCATACACTTTAGTGAAATTCAAGAGGTCATAATGTACATTATGCTAAGAACATGCTTATTATCAAGATCAAAATGACGACAAGAATTAAATTTTATTTTTATGACATTTAATGAATTCTCAATATTGTAGGGCTATTTTATGATAGACTCGGTTCCACTTACCAAGGTTTTTCATTGTTTTCAAACATGCTTGAGTATCAGATGGCATCAGGTGAGGAGAAAAAGAAATCTTAAATAAAGAGACTACATTGAGGATTTATCAAGACTCATTCTGCTGGGGTACCTCCATATAAGGAATGAATTATTATTAATATTTTCCTTTCATGTAATAATTTATGTAGAGATATGTAACTAGAACCATATCTTGAAAGTTTTTTCCTGTAAGAAAACTGATGAGAATGCTTCTATATTTCTAAACCTATGCATATTATATTGTTTTCATGATGTTCATTTTGGGTTGACTATTCCATAAAGAAATTAAGTTGTTGTTAGCACGCCGATATTGTTTCTCATCTATTCTTATCATTCTTAGGGTTCTACATAAATGGTATCGAATAAATAATATGAGCCTTCACCTATACACAAATTAACCAATCTCTCTCTCTCTCTATATATATATATATATATATATGTGTGTGTGTGTGTGTGTGTGTGTGTTTGTGTATCCTTGTCCTTTTCACATATTATCTAATAGTAGGTTTAGTAGGTTTGGTGATAAGGGGAAGACCACCATGACTACTAAGGTCTGTCCCTTCCATTAGTGGCATATCATAACAAGGGTTGTGCATTGGGGGGGCATGGACCCCTATCCTTGAAAAAAAATTAGAAAAATATTTTATACTATGATAACATGTTGGCCTTTTCAAAAAATGCTATACAAAAACGTTGATGTTCCTCCCAAAAATGTTAAATATTTTAAGTGTTTATTTAGATATCATCCAGATCCTACTATGCATTTAATTTTTTCTCAATCAAATAAGTTGCTAAAACAAATATAATTTTTGGATGAGATTATGAATGAGGAAAAAAGGTCATTTGTCATTTTTAGTATCTATCCTTGCAACAGAGATGATATAACTATGAAACACATTAATAATTTAACCATATAATACTGGTGTACAAATACACATTCACAAAATATTATGATGGATAAATATAGATAGACGAAATTCATATGGTAGACTAAAAATTAATAAATAAATTGGTGTGGAGTTAGTAGGAAAATTCAATGTCCATACATGGAAGCAAATAACTAATGTTTATACATTAAACTTCACTATCATCAACTATAATAATAATCACACCATTATTATAATTGTGTTTCCATTAAACTACCTTGTCAGGTACTAACCTATGTGATTTTTATTAATTACTGAATGATCAGATATGGAAAGGAGGAGGGATATGAAGAGATACTCATTTTTGTGTCTTTGATTTATATGACGAGCGAAAAAGATAGATATCATATATGAATATAAAGATATGCATAAGAGTAAATTACATGTAATCTCTTATATCAATTGTAGGATATACATATAGTTTCCTCAATGTATTAATATATTTCTCACTAAGTGTTCTCTCTATATTCCAATTTCTCCCTCCACATAATCTACTAATTTTCATCGAATTATCTATATTTTACTCCATATTTTTAATCAATATTGTGTCCAGGTTTATCCTAAATATTATAATAAATAGATTTTCTATCAAAATTATACCTAACAATATTTTTAAACTCTTTTGTTTACTTTTTAAAATTTTACATCCCATGTTTCTTCCATATTTCTCATCATATATTATCTCTATATTTTGTTATATGTCTCCCACTATTAATTTCTCTTTGTACTTTTATTTTCTATAATCTAGGATTAAAGAGAAAAATTTCCACCCTTCCCACTATTAGAGGAGGCCATACACCCAGGAGGGATGATAAATTGAGAAATGCTTGTCTATTTGGTTTCAATTTAGATCTTTTCATTTGGGACCATCAAAATTCGCCAACTATGTTATTCCTTGCCATCCTCTTTACTTTCATTTGATGAGTGAATATGCTATAGACAATATACAAAAATATTTGTCCATAATTTCCTTATATTCCCCTCCGACCCATATCATTTTTTTCTAACAAAACAGGAAAACATTTTATTTAATAAATTTATACATCACTACCCTCATACCATACCAAGTTTGGAAAATTTCAAGAAGTTGTATCTATTAATAATGATGATTGGTTGGATCTTACTACAAACATAGTTTGATTATTTAGTTTTTTTTAGTGTAATTTTTTGTATAAGCCTTCAATTAGTTATTAATGACATATATCCATACCTTCTCATACCAAATCTTTTACATACAAGTTTTAGAGGTACATCTTTTGTGGATTTATATGTATGCCATCATGTTTCTTCTTTTTAAAATTCGACAACATGTACTTATTTATAATTCAAACTTATTACTATCATTTTGACTCTTTTAGTGTTTGCAAATACTCCTATGTGTGAATGTCTACAAAGTTTAAGGACAAAACTTCACAACAAAATATATATTGAGTTTCTTGGCACACTATGCATACTCATTTTATAAAAATACAATAAATAACGTGATCACCAGTATTCAAAGATCTAAAGAAATAATTATTTATTATTTTAGAAGTGTACAAATATATGCTAGTTTCAAAACCATATGCCAATCTTAAAACTATATGTTGGTTTTATTTATAATATTTCTTCTAGTTTTCAATTTTGTGTGCCCAAGATATGAGAGAAATTACACTAATTTAATCTTAATTAGGCTTTAATATACTTCAACTATATTGGGTTATACCCCCCACAATTCTTTGTCAACGTATGCAAACTGCATTCTGTCACCAACATCCATACCCTGAAGAGATGTCAAATATCTCTTCTGAAATACTCTCAAGTTCCACTACAAAAACAATGAGATATAATTGTCTATTGAACCATAAGGTCAGCCCAGTCTGGTTGAATATTTGAAGATCCCTATGACCTATTTTGGAGAAAAATAGTTTGTATCTGGTGGGAAAGTTCAGAGTAGTTATGGGATATGGAAATATCATCCTTTACCTATCATGATTCAAACACTACAAGGTTAGTTTAGGGACCCAAAATGGTCAAGGTTGTAACCCATGATTGGTAGGGCAATCGTGTCCACTACCAAGAAGACAATAATTCCCTACTCATGTAGTTGGAATTTCATAAGATTTCCCAAACCATTATATAAACAAAGACCTAATCAGAAAGAAAGTTAGAGGAGTTCATGAGAATCAAATAGTATGATAAAACATTTGTTATCCAATATGTCATGAAGTTTGAAACTTTTTACTATATGGTATTGATATATTGAAAACAATTGAGATATAACTTATCTATGATTCTCAAGCCTAATAGTATTTCTAGGCATCACAATCATGCAATCTGATTTAGGCGATTCTTTATATTTTGAATATCATCCATGAAAGACCTTGCAAAAGGTGGTAATCTAGTAGATGACATCCCCCAAAAAAACTAAGCCCATACAAATATCAAATAATGAAAATTATAAGAAGTGGAATGCTCTATAAGAGGTTGTCCTTAATATCTTAGGAAGACTGAATATATTAATCCTTTGGTATCATGTATCTAAGTGAACATTCATAATGGGAATATGTTATTATTGAAGGCTAACCCACTTCATAGCCCAGTTGTCCCAAAATCTTGCAAAATAAAGAATGAAATGCAAATTGAAAACATGACATAACTGTTGGTGTGTATGCCCTCCAAGAGAATCATATGATGATTGTAATGACATATCTTGTAAATGATTTGATTAATAATAAAGGAAATATTCCAATTCATTCTATTTTATTCAATTATAAGATAATGATGTAACACAATAAATGTCTAAGAGAATGATATTATTCAATGACGTATGTCTTCGAGTTGATGACCTAAATAATTAGATCATACATATGTCAAGAGTATGCATTTCTATAATATCCCTAGTCAGTTGTTATTGTGGAAGGTTAATTGATAGAAATAACATATAAGACAAGAGTGTGTGTTGGTTGATGACAGAATCTCACTAGTCATGATATGTTATATCAAAATGTACACATAGATACTTGCTATAAAATAGTGTATCAGTCAGACCCACCATGAGAGTGACACATGGAAACCATTACATGGCAGTCAAAATCATATCTCAGAGTGTTGGTAGTGATTGTGGTTATTAGTCCTAAAATTATTACACTCATCACATGTCGTTCAGTGTACTTTGACATCATTCACCATGACCTTGAATAATGGTTGTCATAAAGGTGATGGCCGAATGCACTATGACACATGGGAATGACTGTGAGTGATGTAGATGGGATTTGTCCATCCTATAGGAGTAAGACATCCTATCCACTTGATAAGTGAGGCTGAGAAATGCATGTCCATGCTCATGTGAGTCAATATGCTATATTGGGCTTACATATATCTTAGACATTCTGCTCTAGTTCAAGGAATATGGATTGAACATTGAAGAGGATGATGATTCCATATCTCGAGTTCAATATGAATATGAGTGAAAAAGGAACTATACAATCACTATAACACCAATCACATATTGTAGGTTGAAGTTGTTCTCCAACTTCCCAAATTACTTGGGTATCAATAATGTGTTTCTAGATACTGCTCATTACTTGTGATGTCATAAATTAGTTATGGACATTCACTGCCAACATCACTTGGAACTTATAGGGTCACACACATACAATACACTTGGAATAGGATATTATTCATGAATGATGTTTAACTTGATTACTAAAGTGTTTAGGTATTTTATTTAAACAACAATTAACTGATTGGACTGTGAATTGAACAGTTCAAGAGTTGAACCAGTCGGTTGGAGTGTCAAGTTGATTGAAATTGCATTGACTGAATATTCATTGAACTGTGGCATGAACCAATCGAGTTCACTGAGTGAACCGGTCGGCTCAAGGTCAGCCAAATGACCAATTCATATGATGAGGCTCTCGATTCATTGATAAATTTGATTGCATCAAGGATTAGTATTGACGTCATGTTGTGCATTAATCAAATATTAATTGTCAATACAATTGTGATTCGGAACATGATGAAATGACCGGTTCATGGGTTGAACCAACTGGCTCAAATGCCAACAATCAATTTACCAATGAATCAATCATTTTTCCGCTTGTAGGATGTAAAAATTCATAAAATTTTGGCCCCTTCCACACCTACTTAGACTGGGAACCCTGACCCTAGAGGGGTAATGGGGGCTTCTCAGACCCATGAATTAGCTCTAACAATTTTTGTCTTATCTGGTTGTGGTAACCAACAGAACCCAAGCAAGTCCTACCCCATAAAGGGAGGGATAGCAAGGGAAAACAATTGCGGGAGAGAAAGTTGGTGATGAAATACCAACGAGATGGGACAACTCCTGGTGTGTTATTCTAGAGCAACATGATTTCTCCATGGCTTGTGTGGACTACTCTAGAGGTGAGAAGTTTTTCTCAATAGGTAGACAAGGTCAACTACTATCAGTGGTGATCAACCAGGAGCTACTTCTTACATTATCCCAGTGCAACCTGAAGAAAGAAGCATACTACCGTAAGGGAATTGTCACTGGACTTTCTCCAGGAACATGTATGACCTCATAAAAAATCCTTTCCATTGCATACTTGTTGACATATTTGTCTATTAAAGGGGATATGGTAGATAAAAAAAATTCTTTCCCAACACTAACACCTACCTATAAGATGCTAAATATGATTTTTATCATGATGTCAAAAGAGTACGCCAAGGACTAGGTATGCTTTATAATCTAAATATGTTTTGGGTTTCTGTTATATATAATAATAATTTCATACATTACTAGTTGTTACTTTAAACTATTGACACGATTTTACCGTGCGTATAACGCAAGTGCACGCGTCAGAGTAATATAGGCCTTGTGAGGCCCGAGTTGAACACAGAGACACTGAACTGTCGGTAGACTACTTACTAACTACTTGCGATTAGATAGACCTACTAAAAGGTTTTGAGAGTTGATTGAAGAATTAAATGATAAATAAAAGAAAACAAAGCAATTGATTAAATGTTTAGTTTAATCAAATTATATGTAAATCTTTAGGATTGTGGTTTCATCGCGGGTTCTTGTTGTATTTATTTCTATATAGTTAATCACATTTGTCTCTCATTCCGGGTAGTGGCCTATAGTCAGAATTGTTCACTGTCGTGATACAATTCACTACCTAAATCTAGGTCAGTTCCACTATCGTAGTAACCTATACCCTAAACTAGGTGCATGAAGACCAAACTCTGGGTTTCCACCATTAACCGTACATCACCTTGTTCAAGGGATTTATTAACTAATTTGAATTTCATCTCTTTTCAATCGTTCATTCTTCTTTCAAAGCAATTAAAGGCATTAGATTATCATTAAGGTGATCAAGCATAATGATATAATGGAGAAAACGAAATCATACCACGGATTTAAGAGACAAAATATGAATTACTATGATAAAAACGTCATACAACGATTACCTGGGCTACTCCCAGTCCTAAAGACAAAGGGGATTAGCCCCACATGTTCATCTCAATGAAAGACATGATGGAAGAAGGGGAAAACATGGAGAAACATGAATGAAAGTGATGTAAACCCCTGAATGGAGGAGATCCAAGCGTTCCTTGACGTAGAGTACGTGATCTACAGCCTTCCGGTAGTGGAAAACGTCTTCTGCAGCTCTTGGAATGATCAGGGCATGATTCTGGGCTCTGTTCTCCTCTCCACACCTCCTCAGGACTTTTGCAACGACTAATGATGTGATAATCTTCTTAGGGCTGTCGTCATTAGGTATATGGACCACTTTGGGTCGCCAAAAGATCACCACCGTCCGATCAAGATCGATCTGAAACAAAACATATCCTGACAGTTTCGATACCATCGAAGCGGGTCGATGGTATCGACCTGTCATAATATCAGCAAGCTTTCCTTCTTCTCTGACGTTCGCCTGATGCAGACTCGATACCATCGACACAGGTCGATGGTATCGACACCTTTAGGCGTCGATTTTGTCACCATTCTAACGCTGAAGATGTGCAATGTCGATAGTATCGACGGATGTCGATGGTATCGACCAGTTGATTGCTGGCTCGCTGTAGGTATCTCGCTACCATCAACCTCCCAGTCGATGGTATCGACTCCGCTTGGCTCCTTGCGGCTGTCTCCCTGTGACTGTGTCGATACTATCGACGGATGTCGATGGTAGTGACAGCTGTGTATATGCATTTTTCCTAAAATTTCAAGACAAATCCAAATCAGCTATGCTAAAACCCATTATTATGATCATTTATAATCAGAAAGATAAAATATGAGAGATTTGATACAAAATGAGATTATAGGCTAAAGCAAATGAATCATGCGATACTAACCACAAAAGTGACTAATAAACACATAAAACACATGTAAAACAAGTCTATAAAAGTGACTCAAAATCATCACATCAAACTCCCCTAAGCTTAAACATTGCTCGTCCTTGAGCAGCAAAACTATATACTAAAATTACGAGGGTTAACTAAAGAACATATTATCACAACAGACATTGCCATATGATCCCCGCCAGACATTCACATACCGGCCCTTACTGACCACAAAATGATAATTACCATCTTAGGCGACAATGATCATCCATAAGAGATATCTACCCCAAGATTGATGAACACTATCAAATAAGGCAATTAATATAATAAAATCCTCCAGTTCAGGCTTGGTGCATCTTTGTGATCTTCTATCTACGTTGCTTGTCTTAACTACCATCTAAATGGAAGCAAATCTCCTGATATTAATGAATGAGGAGATAATCACGGGTGGCCTACCAATTAGAGCAACGGGTGGATGGAATAGGTAGCTGTGGAAGAAATGGAAGCACATAACAGTCAATCATGCAATACAAGAATTAATGCCCTATTATGATGCAAAATGCAAGTGAAGATGCCCTAATGCTACATTTTAGGTGGAATGATGCATGCACTATCATTCTATCCCAATGAGAGACAAAATATCTATAGAACTACACATGTGCTTACTCTTCTTATTCTACATGTGAACAAATTCCTTTCTCCCTCTGTTCTTCATATTTTTTCCAAGCCCTTATCTTGCTTAATAGAACAAGATGAAATTTTCAATAACTTTTTCTTCGGCTTATTCACATATCTATTATTTTTTTTTACTTTTTAGAGAGTATGAAATAAATCCTTTATTTGCAGAAGAAGCAAAAGACATAATGTACAAGGTGATTAAAGTCATGCAAAATGCAACTAAAATGACATTGACATGCACTAATTTTTTTTTTGAATGCAGGATAATAATGCAACATTTTTTTTATTTTTTTTAGTGCAACAAAAGTAAACACTAACTACAATGCAATCCTAACTACATGTCATGCACTTAAGAGATGACAAACTGTATAGTGCTCCCAATTCTTATGGTGGAGTGTAGATGAGATGAAGTGGATAGATCACAAGATTAATTGACAGAACCATTGGAAGAAATTATATGTCCCTCCTTACTGACATGTGTAAAATCAAGAAGTTTCTCTCTCTCATTTTAGATTAAAGTCTCATTACCATTTGATCAGTTCAGGTTCAACATCCAATTCCGTCCACTTTTTGTGAATCATAGACATGTACAATTGTGGTTTTATGTTTTAAAGTTGACAAACCCAATTATTTTCATAAGTCATGTGCTCAAGTTCAACAAATCAAGCTTGCAAATTTATTAAAATTTTCCAAATTGACCCATGACTCCCATGTGACAAACAAAGAGATGACACATTAACTTAGACATCCACAGATACACTAGATAGAATGTGGATCCTAAAAACAAGGAAAATTGTTAAAAGAAAAGAAAATGCAATAAATGATAAAAACTAAAATAAAAGAAAGAAAAAGATATAAGTTGTTCCATCTCCCCCCCAAGCTTGAATTCGACTATGGCCTCACAGTCAAAAACAATCTTAAAAGGTGGAACAGTGATACCAGTCATTGTTCAGGTGGTGCGTACTACGGGGCTGTGGGATCCCATGATGAATACTACCCCTGGAAACTTGGATCATATGGGGGCATGGGCGGAGGTTGTGGATATCCCCCAAAGTAATTCTTGCGCCAGTAATGATCGTAGAACGGTTGTTGTTGCATCTCCATCCTATGCAACCTGTCATGAATATTTTCTTGGTTGACAAGGAGGAGGCGCTCGTTCTCGTAGATGGCCTGCTGATTTAAGAATAGCCGGTTGGTAGTCTCCTGAATATCGGCGAAAGAAGCAGTGTGTTGCTGCTGGGTCTACTGGATCTCCTGTAGCATAGAATACATTCCCTTCATAGAATAGGCATCCTCTCCTTGTTGAGAGGGCTGAGGTGGCGGAGGCTGCGAAGATGATGATGCACCCGGGAGGAAGCGAGGATGCTTCCGCGGTGCCACTCGTGCACGAAGAGGAGTGAAAGCCTGCTCTACCTCTTCTTGCTAGTCGTCGTCGTCATTGTTGTTGTCATTACCGTCGTCTTCTTCATCGGAGTCTTCGATGGCAATGATGGGCCACCGAAAGTGTTGAGCTCCCTGGATGTTGAAGATGGGATCTGGAAACGCACACTCCTGGTACTCCTGGTTGACATGGCACTGTGCATAGGCCATGCCATCACGGAGCGTAAGAAGGTTGGAGCGGTGTAGATGATGCAGGTTGACTTTATTTCTGTTGGATAGCGGAGTGAGTTGGGAAAAATCCAACCCAAGATACAGAGCAAGCGGTGTGATAAGCCCCCCAAAATGGATAGGAGCCTTTCTTGTACTCCTTCGCACGACCAACACACTCGTCAAGAAAAACGCGCCCCAATTGAGCTCTTCCTGTTTCAACAGCTTATACAGAAAGAACAAGTCTGTCTCTTGAAACTTACTGAGAGACAGATCGCCTCAAGCAAACAGAGTAGTGCACAACATGCGATGTAGAATCCGCACAAAGGGATGCTCGAAATCAGCTACAGCTGCATTATGATAGCTGACAGACTTGCATGGAGGCGCGGTCACCAGCTGGGTGAAGATCTCATCATAATCCGTCTGGTTGTCTGACCTCCTGTGCTGATTTGAAGAATGGTACCAGTTGTAAATTGCATTGAACTGCTGGAGGGTGGGATTGTAATTGTTGTTGTAGAGACGGAAAGAAACACGACCCTTTATCCATTCCCGATCAGTGGTGATGAGGTCGTTAGGCACTACACAAATGTCCAGAGATGCCATGAGCTCCGCCACTAACTCCTTGTAGGTCGGGCACTCGCCGAAAAAAGGGTGGCCCTCAGCGTGGTACGGGACCTCGTCAGACCTCCTGTGCTTGCCCCTGCAGGACGTAGGCGAGGTTGGCTTTGAACCCGAGGTCACGGATCATGGTCCGATCGACATATCGGGTTGGCTCGATTTTCCGCTTGAGCAACTCCTCATATATCTTCCATACTTTTGCCGAAGGATGAACAATCCTCGGACGAGGAATGGAGCCGGGTGGTGGAGGAACAAATGTCACGTTCTCCATCGGGGCCGCCCTTGAAGAAGAAGCTCCTTCCGTCTGCACCATCGTCACAGAGAGAAAGGGGAATAAGAAATAGAGCTCGGTGAAGGTCGGAGAAGATGATCTGCGCTCGGTGCAGATCTCGGTGAAGATATCCCGATCCTTGGACGCTCGATGAAGGTCTCCGGTCACTCAACAATGCTCAAAGAACAAGTAGAAGGAAGAAGCTCTGAAGGTGTGAAAAGAATTGAGAAACAACCCTTCCTTTTATAACGGATTCCGTCACTGCTACCAATTCGTCGATACCATCGACGGGGGTGTCGATGGTATCGACACCTGGAGGCACGATCCACTCTTTGCGACTATCAACGGTTGTCGATTGCTAGATTTGGGGGCCCAGATCGGTGACACGTTGATACTATTGACGTGGGTCGATGGTATCGACCCATCCCACAGATCGTCTTCCTTGATTTGGCGGCCGCCGTTGATTTCTTCTCACGGATCTGTGATGTGTCACGTCGATACTATCGACAGATGTTGATAGTATCGACTCTATGTGGTTCAAGTACCCTCGTGAGGCCTGTATGCCGCTTCCTTACTGTTTCCATGTCGATTCCATCGACTCAGCTGTCGATGGTATCGACATCACTGAGACAAATTCTTCTGTAAATTTCAGGGATCTCGTGAGTATCGACTCCCCTATCGATACTATCGACCTGAAACCATTGTTTTCTTTGATGTCGCTGATGGTATGTTGATACCATCGATGAGGCCTTCGATGGTATCGACTCAGAAAATTTTCTACATCCGTCGATGGTATCGACATCACTGAGACAAATTCTTCTATAAATCTTCAGGGATCTCGTGAGTATCGACTCCCCTGTCGATACTATCGACCTGAAACCATTGTTTTCTTTGACGTCGCTGATGGTATGTCGATACCATCGACGAGGCCGTTGATGGTATCGACTCAGAAATTTTTTTGCAGCAGATTCCCTGTACCCATGTTGCTACCATCGACCATGTGGTCGATGGTATCGACTCTATCTCAGTACTGCACACTGAACAAACGATTAAGGTATCATTTTTATACTAAAAATGAAATTAAGCAAAACTAACTTGCAAATGTAGAAGAAAATGAAAGAACTACCAATGGTTGGGTTGCCTCCCAACAAGCGCCCTTCTTTAATGTCTTAGGATAGATAAAGTCGAGCTCATCATTCATCCTTAAGTGCTATGAGTTTAACCTCATGCACTTTTCTCATGTAGTCCTCACCAAAGTAAAGTTTCAACTGTTGACGATTAACTAGAAATGTCATCTCTCCATCACGTACCAATATGGCACCATGTGGGCGTACCTCCTCCACAATAAAAGGTCCACTCCAACGGGATTTCAATTTCCCAGGATGCAGCTTCAACCTCGAGTTAAACAATAACACACGATCTCCCTTTTTGAAAACATTGTAGTTGAATATGCCGATTGTGAATTAGTTTTGTTCTCTCCTTGTAAATCCTTGAATTCTCATAAGCATTCATCCGCAGCTCATCTAGCTCATTGAGCTCTAGCATCCGCCTCTTCCCTGCCTCATCATAAGTCAAATTAAGCTTCCTTAGCACCCAGTGCGCCTTGTGTTCCAGCTCTACCGGTAAATGGCAGGCCCACCCATAAACCAACCTAAAAGACGTACCGCCTATAGGTGTCTTATATGCGGTCCTATACGCCCATAATGCATCCGGTAGCAAAGTACTCCAATTATTTCTTGTCGAAGCCACTGTGCGCTCCAAAATTTTCTTGATTTCTCTATTAGACACCTCGACCTGCCCTTGCGTTTGCGGGTGATACGGGGTACCAACATTGTGTTTCACCCCATACTTTCTCAATAACGCAACAAACTTTTGATTCTTGAAATGGGTGCCTCAATCGCTAATAATCATCCTTGGCACATCGAATCTGCAGAAAATGTGATCTTTTACAAACTTGCACACTACAACAACGTCGTTAGTCCTTGTGGGTATTGCTTCTACCCACTTTGAGACATAATCAACAACAAGTAAAATGTATAAATTAGAATTCAAGGACACAAAGGGTCCCATAAAATCGATGCCCCACAGATCAAATACCTCAACTTCTTGAAACACGTTGAGGGGCATCTCTTGCCGCTTGGAAATATTACCTGTCCTTTGACAGGAGTCACATCTTCGCACATAGTCGTAGGCATCCCGGAAGAGTGTAGGCCAATAAAGACCACTCTCTAGCACCTTGGCCACCGTTCTTGAACTCGCATGATGACCACCGATTAGTAGTGTGTGACAATGACTAAGTACACTGTCATATTCTATCTCCGATACACACCTGCACAAAACATCATCCCTGCACTACTTCAACAAGATGGGATCATCCCAGAAATAATATCTCAAAGAATGGAAAATTTTCTTTTTCTCTTGATAAGTCCAATCATCTGGGATTATTTTACAAGCAAGATAATTAACAATGTATGAAAACCATGGATCCTTGGATTTTATAGAATGGATTTTCTCATCAGGGAATGTCTCGGTAATGGGTATATTAATATCATTCTCATCTACCCGCTCTAACCTAGACAAGTGGTCCACAACCACATTCTCTATTCCCGCCTTATCCTTGATTTCAATGTTGAATTCTTGTAACAATAAGATCCACCTAATCAATCTAGGTTTGGCATCTTTCTTTTCCATCAAGTATTTTATAGGGGCATGGTCCATCCATACCGCAACTTTGGACCCTACCAGATATTGCCAAAATTTTTCGAATGCAAAAACGACGGCGAGAAGTTCTTTTTCAATTTTGGTGTAATTAAGTTGTGCCTCGTTTAAAGTCTTGGATGCATAAAAAATCACCGTGGGTTTGTTCTCAAACCGCTACCCAAGAACAACCCCTACTACAAAATCCGAAGCATCACACATGAGATCGAAAGGATTTGTCCAATTCGGCATTTGAGCAACCGGTGTAGAAATTAACTTTTCCTTAACTACATTAAAACATGCAAACATTTTTCATTGAAATCAAACAATACATCTTTCTCAAGCAGTTCAGACAATGGTTTAGCAATTTTCAAGAAATCTTTGATAAAGTGGCGATAAAATCCTGCATGATCGAGAAAACTTCTTACCCCTTTAACTGAATTAGGTGGGGGTAATTTTGAAATAACCTCAATCTTGACTGGATCCACCTCCAGCCCCTTGCTAGACACCTTGTGTCCAAGCACAATTCCTTCACTTACCATCATGTGACACTTTTCCCAATTGAGAACTAAATGCGTGTCCTCACATCTTTGTAAAACTTTGTCCAAATTGTACAGACACTCATCAAACGATGCACCATAGATGAAAAAATCGTCCATGAAAACCTCTAGGTAGCGCTCAACCATATTAGAAAAAATAGTGAGCATGCAACGCTGAAAGGTGGATGGTGTGTTACACAGGCCAAAAGGCATACGGAGATATGCGAATGTTCCGTAAGGACAAGTGAAGGTAGACTTTTCTTGGTCCTTAGGATCAATAGAGATATGATTGTAGCCAGAGTAGCCATCTAAAAAACAAAAATGAGATCGGCTCGCTAGTTGATCTAAGATTTGATCGATGAACGGAAGAGGAAAATGATCTTTTAATATAGAGGAGTTCAATCGACGGTAGTCAATGCACACACGCCACCCGGTTACCAATCGGGTTGTGACAAGCTCATTTAACAAGTTGTGAGAGATAGTAATTCCCCCCTTTTTAGGGACTACCTGTGTGGGGCTTACCCACATCGAATCGGAGATAGCGTAAATGATGCCTACAGAAAGGAGCTTGATCACCTCCTTCTTGACAACCTCCATCATGCTTGAATTGAGTCTACACTGTGGATGGATTACAGGTTTGGCTCCTTCCTTGAGCTGGATCTTGTGCTGGAAAAGTGTAGGGGAAATCCCCTTAATATCAGCAACTGACCACCCAAATGCGCCACGGTGGTTCTTCAGTACGATCATCAATTGCTCTTCTTCATCGGCACTCAGATATGCCGAAATAATCATCGGTAGTCTTCCACCATCGGCTAAGAATGCATACTTCAAATGTGGAGGCAGTGGCTTCAGTTCTAACTCTGGTGGACTGATCAATGATGATTGAAGCGGTGGTGGGAGTGGCCCAAGATCTTCATAATACTTGGCATAATAGCACGAAAGCATTTGAAGCATCTTGACACATTCTTGTAACGACTTGCTTCTCATCCAGTCATGCATTATGTTGACAAGGCAAGCTTCAAGGGGCAGTTCTGGATATGCGTCAAGGACAGAACTTGCTATTGCATCATCTTCAGTAGAAAGAGGAATTTCCTCCTCTTCATCATTTGGAAAGCCCACAGCTCTGCAAAGAGAAACAACTTTGGTCTGTTCCATAATGTCTACAGCCATTGTCCCCTTATCTACCTTGGTCATTACATGAGCCATATCTATAAATGGCTTCCCTAGGCAAAGAGAAATGTTTAGATCAAAATGTTTCACCATGCGACACTGCTCCTTTGCCTTTGATTGTGTTGTACTCATGGGAATAACCATTTCAAAACGGTCATCTGCGATTCCCAATGTCAGACGACCTCTTCCTATTTTGAGTATCATATCTACCATAGCTTGGAAGGGTCTTCCAAGGAGTAGCTTGTTCCCTTGGTCATCTTGCATTTCTATTACCACAAAATCTGCTGGAAATACAAACCTGTCAACTTTAACAAGTACATCTGCACAAATTACATGCGGCTTTACCACAGAATTATCTGCTAGCTGAATTGTCATGTTGCTATGTCTCAATTCTTTCAGTCCCAACTTCTTGAAAGTAGAAAGAGGCATCAAATTAATACTTGCCCCGGAGTCACACAATGCTTCACCGAATTTCACCTTACCGATGTAACATGAAATATTGAAGCAGCCCGGATCTTGCCTTTTTGGTGGCAATGTGCCCATAATGAAGGTGCTCACTTTCTCCTTAAGAACCACTACTTCAGTATCAGGAATCTTCCTTTTTTTTGTAATTATATCTTTTAGAAACTTGCCATAGGAGGGTATCTGCTCTATTGCTTCTAACAACGGAATGTTGACATAAAGTTTCCTAAAGCTATCTTGGAACTTCTTGAACTAAGCTTCCACTTTCTTAGCCTTCAAACTGTTTGGATACGGCACTGGGACAGTCTGTGCCCTCTAATGTGGCGACACATATGGTGTCCTCTTTTGAGTTTCTTCCTCAACAATAGGTTCTAGTGTGGCTTCCTCTACCTCATCCTTGATTGGATCTGTGATTGTAACCTCCTCTATGGCCTTACCTGTGGTTTCTAGCTGGGGTGTGTTCGGTTCATTGGCCCTGGGGTTTAAAATCTTCTTTCCACTCCGTAACAGAATTGCCTTGGCTTGTTGATTTCCTCCTGAAACATTTGTATTTCCAGGAAAACCTTGTTGTGTTGGCTTTTTCAGATTTGCTATCTCATCTGCCATCTGTGCTAATGATGTCTCCATAGTTCTCATCTGAGCCCCATGACTTTGTAAAGTTTGCCCAAATTGATTCATAAATTCTCCTTGTTGCTTGATCTGCTGGCCAAACGTGCTCATGAGTTCTTGATTCTGCTTGATTACTTAATTGAGCAACTCATTGCTCTTGTCCTCTACCGACGGTTGTGGTTTGGCATCGGGGTCCTGCAGGAAATTGTTTGGGTCCTTCCATGAATTTTTTTATCTTTCCTCCAAGAGTAATCATTATTTATGTACCCCTGTTGTTGGCGCATAAATTTCACTTGTGCCTCATCATCAGATTCTCCGTCTTCCTTTGCTAGCAATTTCTTGGCTAATAAGTCCATCTCCTCATTCAACTCCTTGATGGCCTTTGACTCACCTATGACTCGGACCTGCTCTTATGTCTCTCTGTCACCCCATGATTGCTTTCTAGCCATGTTCTTCAGTATTTCCCAACACCTAGTGCCAGTTTTGTTCAAGAAGAAACCAGAACCTGCTGAATCTAAATTGCTCCTGTCATGCTCATTCAAAGCAAAGTAGAAGATCTTCACTTGTTTTTCTTTATCTAGCCCGTGATGTGGACACTTATCCAACATTATTTGGAAGTGCTCCCATGTCTCAGAATATGTCTCGCCAGCCCTTTGATAGAAATTGTGGATTTTCCGTACTAAGTCATTGGTTTTTTCCGGTGGAAAGAATCTCTCGAAGAAAACCTCGATCATTTGATCCCACGTCTCAATGGTCTCATCATCTAGGTTATGCAGCCATTCACGTGCATTACCTACAAGAGAGCTGGGAAACGACTTCAGATACAGTGTCTCCTGTGGAAACCTACCTATCTTGATCATATCACAATTTTCCATAAAAGTGCTGATGTGTGCAACAGGGTCTTCATTCTTCAACTTGTGGAATGCTTGAAACTTGACCAAGTTTATTAGTGTCGGATCAATCTTATAGGTTGGAATGTTAACTGTCTGCCTTTTTATCGGCCCCTTTGATGCTGACGAGGAAGAAGATTTTATCTTCTCACATATTGTCTATTCCTCAACCATGGCATCTGGTTCAGAGTCTGAATCTATATCCTTAGGTTGATCATGAATATTGTTCTCTTCGTCGTCTGGTCCCAACGGTGGAACCTTTGGTGATGGCAGTGTGTAGTCTGTGCTACAGATCCTCACCATGCACTAGTACCTGCAAGGTAATAAATTTGATTCAGTACATCGATAGACGATTGCTAAATATGAAAGTTAAATGTTGAATTTCAAAAATAATAATAAAATAAAAAGTGGCCTAGAGTGGCCGCTTGCAGCACTTGTAGTGCCGACAGTTGTCATGTCCCCGACAACGGTGCCAAAAACTTGACACAAATTTACTGTGTGTATAACGCAAGTGCACGCGTCAGAGTAATATAGGCCTTGTGAGGCCCGAGTCGAACACAGAGACACTGAACTGTCGGTAGACTACTTACTAACTACTCGCGATCAGCTAGACCTACTAAAAGGTTTTGAGAGTTGATTGAAGAATTAAAAGAGAAATAAAAGAAAACAAAGCAATCAATTAAATGTTTAGTTTAATCAAATTAGATGGAAATCTTTAGGATTGCAGTTTCACCGCCGGTTCTCGTTGTATTTATTTCTATATATTTAATCACATTCGTCTCTCATTCCGGGTAGTGGCCTGTAGTCAGAGTTGTTCACTGTCGTGATACAATTCACTACCTAAATCTAGGTCGATTCCACTATCGTAGTAACCTATACCCTAAACTAGGTGCATGAAGACCAAACTCTGGGTTTCCACCATTAACCGTACATCACCTTGTTCAAGGGATTTATTAACTAATGTGAATCTCATCTCTTTTCAACCGTTAATTCTTCTTTCAAAGCAATTAAAGGCATTAGATTATCATTAAGGTGATCAAGCATAATGATATAATGGAGAAAACGAAATCATACCACGGATTTAAGAGACAAAATATGAATTACTATGATAAAAACATCATACAACGATTACCCGGGCTGCTCCCGGTCCTAAAGACAAAGGGGATTAGCCCCGCATGTTCATCTCAATGAAAGACATGATGGAAGAAGGGGAAAACATGGAGAAATGTGAATGAAAGTGATGTATACCCCTGAACAGAGGAAATCCAAGCGTTCCTTGACGTAGAGTACGCGATCTACAGCCTTCCGACGGTGGAAAATGTCTTCTGCGGCTCTCGGAACGATCAGGACGTGATTCTGGGCTCCATTCTCCTCTCCACACCTCCTCGGGACTTGTGCAGTGGCTAATGACGTGATAATGTGCTTAGGGCCACCTTCATTAGGTATATGGACCACATTGGGTTGCTAAAAGATCACCACTGTCTGATCAAGATCGATATGAAACAAAACATATCCTGATGGTGTCGATACCATCGACGCACTTCGATGGTATCGACCCGTCATAATATCAGCAAGCTTTCCTTCTTCTCTGACGTTCTGCATGATGCAGACTCGATACCATCGACGCGGGTCAATGGTATCGACACCTTTAGGTGTTGGTTTTGTCACCATTCTGACGCTGAAGCTGTAAAATGTCGATAGTATCAAAGGATGTCGATGGTATCGACCAGTTGATTGCTGGCTCGTTGTAGGTATCTCGCTACCATCGACCTCCTAGTCAATGGTATCGACTCTACTTGGCTCCTTGTGGCTGTCTCCCTATGACTGTGTCGATACTATCGACGGATGTCGATGGTAGTGACAGCTGTGTATATGCGTTTTTCCTGAAATTTCAAGACAAAGCCAAATCAGCTATGCTAAAACCCATTACTATGATCGTTTATAATCAGAAAGATAAAATATGAGAGATTTGATACAAAATGAGATTATAGACTAAAGTGAATGAATCATGCGATACTAACCACAAAAGTGACTAATAAACACATAAAACACATGTAAAACAAGTCTATAAAAGCGACTCAAAATCATTGCATCAACTATACACTTAGGTTTGCATATTATTATCCCATGAAAACCCTAATCATGATAGTGCATAACCATGAGCCTATATATCCTCATTTAATAAGGGTTAATAGGATCACAAAGTGGTTCATGAGTTAAAAATGTGTATATATCCATAAGTCATCAGCGTTAAGATCAACAGACTGAAAATTTCAAGTTAGTTTTTCATATGGAGGGGGGGATATTACTATAGAATAAATCTAGATTAAATTCCTTTCATAGTAATGTAACCTTTTCATATAAGTAGAGAACCTAGTGACAAAATGGAAATTAGTCACCATAATTAATGAATTGATCTTTAATAAGACTTGTGATGATACTATAAGTTTATTAGTAACAAGAAATTTGGTAAGTACACATAGAATATATGAAGTACTATTAATGAAGTATGTATATTAATTTTTTTAATTCCAATTAAGTGTTATATTATGATTAATGGATGATGATGACTCAATTTCTTGAGTTCTGGAGAGATTTGAAGTTAGCATGTAATATGAACACAAATAATGAAATTGTGTATTTGTAGATTATTTGCATTTCTGTAAGGATAAATAAAATGAAGACTTTTGATCCTATGTTGATATTTAATATAAATATACAATTGAGAATCGGTGAAAATGATTATTATGATACTTTCTATTCAAGCGATAATATTTTAAAAAATGGATTACCGCTTAGTTGCAAAATTGAACAACTTCTCTAGTTAATGAAAAAATGTCATACATTTGGACTTGGCTGGTCAAATTTTATTGGAAAGGGAAATTGGTAAGTATAATGCTCATGAGAATAGTTTAGATGGATTTTGTTTCCAAATGTTTGGTAAAGAGATCTGAAAACATCTTTTGAAGGTGATCCTCAATCCAATACTATATTTGTGCTACAAAAGTGTGATAGAGGTAGTGGGGGTGCAAGGGATCAATTGTGATATTTTTGTATTGATATTGGAAAAATATATATACCATTTCCATAAAGTTTAAAAAGAATTATTATTAGAGAGGAAAAATGAAAAAATAGAGTACAATAAGCAGAGAAGGTAAATAAGTGGTCAAAAGGAAGAATCTTGATTTTTTGCATCTTTGATTCTCTTAGGAAAGGGTGTCGAAAGTGAAGAGGAGGGGATCATCAAGTTAGGGGTAGGATTGGTATGTAAAAAGACTTATGAGAGGGAGTGTTTAGGCTCATTGGAGTTTCCCTCATATAGGGTGACACTACTAACCCATGAACTAGTCGATTGCATGAGAAAGAGAGATTGTGTCCCATTGGGTTGTCTTTCACTGACCATGATCATTTCAAAAATCAATAAAATGGATTTTGAATCTTCGAAACACAAGGATGTTTTACTACATGCATGATATAAATTCCAATCATGTTTTGTATTTTATAAAATATTACATGTCTATTCTATAAACTTATAGTATATGAAAATTTAGATAAATAAACCTAGACAACACTTGATAGTATAATATATATTTTTAAAATTTCAATATATAATAAATTGAAAATATTTTGTAGTATTACATCCATCATCTTGTTTTTAATCGATTAAAATGTTTACACCCAAATAATTTTAGGGGCCTTTGTGATCAAACTCTTGGGCATTCTGGTAACTAATATTAAGGACTAATGATAACATTCTTGTAATATACACATACTATTATTTATATGCTATAAACCCCAAACTATTAATGTGTATTTTATTTATACTGTTGGTGGTATTTTATGTTATTTATTATCTCTATATTGCTAATTGGGCTCCCTCTACTTAGTCCCATTTGGATTTGTTTAGTTTATATTATGTTGTGTCTATAATGCATCATAACTTGAGATAAGGTATATATATATATATATATATATATATATATATATATATATATATATAGTCATGGTTCCCTTTTAATATGAAGTTCTCTCCATATGGTATCAAAAATAGCCATTTAAACCTATACATTTCTACATATCAAACCCCAAATTCAGTCTCTCTCGATGCCTTCTCTTTTTCTTCTTCTTCCCCCCACCCACCCCCATTGCATTCCCCTTGCATCCTCTGCAGCCGCCCATGCCTGTTGGTACATGCAACTAGTTCTTGAAATCACCCTCCGGTATCATGATTGGAAGTAGTGCGCAAGAGTGATATGGGCCACCATAGCTCTGACATGGGTTCCAAGGCTGGAAATCACTTTCGTACTTCTATCCAGGCAGTGATTCATAGTGGTTTTCCCTCTCTATCACTTTCTTTACTATGGTTCGCATGATCTTTTTAGTAGGGGAGTCATAGGTCACTGCCCCTTTAGAATTGCACCCATGGCCCCTTAATTGATTTCTTTCTCATGTAGCTACCTCCCTGGTAATCTGGCAAGTTCTCCTATCCTTCTTCATCATCCATCAGATCTAACTAGTAGCAGTTGATCTCGACATTGTAGAGATTCATTTCTAAAAATAAGGTTGCAACAACCTCCGACCCCCCCTCTTGTTACATTTCCCTTCCCCTGTATTATCCTTAGGTACATAGTGAGTACCATTAATTGTTAGGGATCCATTATTTCTCTCCTATCATAATGCCTTATTCCAGTGACAGTTCTTCATCCAAGAGAAGTGATATTAGAAGAAATGGCATCCCTATGGGTACAACAGTGGCACTACGGGCTTTCCATGTTACCCAAGGATCAGAAAATATGTCTTTCCCCATTTATTCATCCAATTATGAGTAACTTCTATAGGAATCTCAATAGCCTCCTCCACAATATGTATGATCTAGAGATTCTATGATCATGTAATATTCTATGACATCTTTGGCACATCTAGCCTCCAACTAAGGTAATGTTGAGGCCTCATGCTTGCATCCAACTCTTCCATCATTCTTGATTATGGGTCCACCCAACATATGAATGGTATGAGACACCTCCTTTCCTCAAGTGAACCTCATAGTACTACCTCATTTTTTATTGAAGCAGATGGGACCATTAAAGTTGTTCAGCAATATGGGAGTGTTAACATCTCATCTAGTATTCAACTGAAAAGTATATGTGGTACCCCTCATATTTTCCTTATATTAATGTCCATTTTTTAGTTAGTTGATTCCTTCACCTTCAAAGTCACCTTTAATATCCATGGTTATGTGATGTACGATTCTTAGATTTTCAATATGCTTGGATATATTTCAAGGACCAATGACCTTTATTACTTTGGTGACGTCGTTCCTTCTTATTCCCTTCTTGTGAGAATACCTGTTCAACTTCACCAATGTTACTTTCATCCCTCTCTTGACAAGTTGAAGCACCTAGAGCCTTCTTTATCTAGTTTAAAATGTCTCCCATGTGACTTGGGTGAGTTTGGGAAGCATCATGGGAGTTGTTTTCCTAGAAAAAAGTCAATGTTTTAAAACAGTCTTTGATGTTATCTACAATGGCATTTTTGGTCCTTTTCAAACCATTATTTTTAATCAATAACATTATTTCATTACTCTTGTTCATGATTTCTCTCACATGACTTGGATATATTTGGTGAACTCTTGTGATGAAGTTATTGGTGTTCTCTAGAATTTTCATTAAATGATGTCAACAAAATTTAATAAATCCACTAAAATGTTTCAGATGATAGTGATTTAGAGTTTTTTTGTCTTAGGTATTGATCGGCCCTAAAGGGTGATCAGAACTTTAAATTTATAACCTGAGACCTTCAAGGACCCCCACAATTTTATTACGGGGTCAAAGTAGATATACGGGGTCAAACAAAGGGATGTGGGGATGTTTAGGATGCTTAAGATCTCACTCTTAAGTCAGATAAGCCAATCTGATAGTTGATAAAAATATGGAACTAGAATGAGTCGAGCAAAATTTCATAAAATAAATCAAAACAAAGTAAAGAGAATAAAATAGAGTCTGTAGGATTCTACTCATTAGAGAGAAGGAGTTCATGGCTATGTAACTGCGAGTTGGGCAGTCTATGCACCAATTCTCAGGCGTAGACAACCCTCGAATACCTCAGCAAGCAACCTACATTCAAACATAGTACGTAATGTGGTATTTGTTCCCGTAGAGTCATCCCACTCACTTTCACATAGCGTGACTAAAATCCATCAATGACATGAAACCTCTCTCGAGGATGACAAATCATCTCAGAATATTCTAAATACCCTCTCAGGCCTAGAATATTCTTAGATGCTAGGAACATGTGTGATCTAGGTAGAACCAGGTAGTGGGCCCGACCGTGCTGGGCTTGGCCCGGCCGTACCCAGGTCTACGGTTCTGCATAGATCACCTTGAACCGTCCTCCTTTCAGATTCTGATCCAAACTACCCTCTCTTATCTATTTCTACAATGAATCTCTCGACATAGGCAGAAATAGGAGTTCAAGCAAGAAATAGATCAACCAAACTAGCAATCATAACCAAAAAGAGATGATAGAACTCAAAACATACTAGATCTAAATTAAAGCTACTTGCTTAAGGTAAAAGTACATAAACATGCCCAAAATGGGCTACATATCCAAGAAGGAGCTCAACTAGCCATGTACAAGCATAGTTGGCACTGAACAAAGATGAAAGAACATCATTTGTACAGAAACAAAGGGGATCAGAAGAAGAAATGAGAATAAGAAGGGATTTATCCCATAGACGAGAGGTGGCACTCGCTCCTTAGCCTCTGTATAGGTCGTATCTCATCTTTTGGTCATCCTCGTTGGTCTTCTGGACTCCTTGGCCTCCTTTCTTTTTTATTTCATCCCTAAACAACAGTTTGGTGGGTGTATGGAGGTGGAAAATGGATAGGAATGGTAGGATATGGGTGAATGGTGGTGGAAAATGACGATGGATGGAAGCAAGCTGGAGGAACGGACTTAGGATGAGCACTTTAGCCCTTTCAGACCTTCAAACTCTCCCACGGGGCTCTGGGAACCAATAATGTGTGGAACCACAATGTGAAACCAGAATAATCTCCAAACCCCTCTCCAGGTCATGAGGGGTGGGTATTTATAGGTGAAGGTAGATGACGGTCACGACACCTGCCTCAGTCACGGCCCTGGTCTCAGCCTAACTGTGCCAGGCTAGGCACGATCGTGCTGAGGGTCGTGATTGACGCAGACACAGAGGTCGAGGTGAATCCCACAGTCAAGACATATGCCTCGATCTAGTCGGGTGCTGTAGTTGAGGTTTATGTACCACAGTCGCAGTTGTGCCACAGTAGAGCTTGATGTGCCGTGGTCTTGGTCGTGGTCGTGCCGCGGTCAAGGTCGATGTGTCGTGGTTGCAGCCATGCCGTGGTTGAGGTCAATGTGCCACGATCATAGTCGTGTTGGTGTACCGTGGTCGTGGCCTTGGCCTTGGCCCGACCGTGCCGAGCTGGGCCTGATCGTGCTGAGTATCGGTGACACAATGTCTTATCCACAGTCGTGGCATTATCTTCTTGGCCACAGTCACAGCATCCTTTTTGGTCGTGGTCACGACATCATGGACCAAAGGACCAAATCCAACCCCATGGGGGGGTATTACTGGTGGTTTATGGGCCCACGTCGATGAACCTTTTGATTGATGATGATGCATTTTGATAAAGGACTGGCCATCGGAAATAGTGTCCAAGATATCAAAAGTTTCTTGGGCTCACTATCTCTTAAGTTGGTGCACATAGTGCGATGGTTAGTCCATTGCGGTCGCAACTGATGGAAGTCTAGCTGTTGCAAAAACCATGTGCTGGGGAGAAATCTTGGAGAATAGATGTCTTCTTAGGTTTGGAGCCTACAAGTCCCAAAATTGGCTAGTTGAGCAACTTTATCTATGAAAAGACATAAATTAATAAACGATAAGGATCTAGGGTTATTTTGGGCATAATAAGGCTTATAATGACACAAAACAATTAATAAATGCTTAGCATAGATGCCTAAATTTGGGTGTTATTAGGAATCTTCATTTTTTTGTAGAAATGAAACCTTCCATCAACCTTCCTGTAACCACACCCCATAAAAATGGGGGTTTAAAATGTAAAAGTCATCATTTTCTTGGCATATCTCCTGCTCTTTGGTTTCAAGGTAAATTGTTTAAGCCCTACTGGTCTGAGACCTTTCTCACTATATGCTACCTTATCAAGAGACAACCAATATATGATTTTTAATACAAGACACCTTTTTTGCTTATTTTTCCAGTGCAAACAACTCATCCTCTTTTTTGTGTTCACATATTTATTTCTTTTGTGGATAAGGTTGATTCAAATAAAGATGAACTTTATCCTTGTTCTATAAAGATAATTTTCCTTGGCTATTCTACCTTCCATAAAGGTTATCATTGATATAGTCCAAGTAACTATCACATATATGTCTTTGCCAAAGTTACATGTCATGAATCAAAAAAATATTTGATTCCACATCCATCCTCTCAACATCAACCTCAGCCTCAAACTGAGTTTGTTAAGCTTGATTTTTCTGATCTAGAGGATCATGAACTCAGCACCCACATTCCTATTGTAAGCACCCGTTACACTAAACAAGATTACTCAAAACATAAAACACAATCACTCACCAATTAACCACATACCCAAAATATGGGTAAATTAAAACCAATTTCAACATTAGCACCCTCTCAAAAAAATTTGCATAAGAGCCCAACATCTTTCTTATATCCATACTATGCCAGTAATTTGATAAAAATTGTTCTATCACCTTAGACACAACATATATACATAGGAGAACAATATTTGTATATGCCACACAACAAAAATCAACATGCTAACAAAATTTCAATTCGTTTGAAATACCATATACAAACTTTTCCTGCCTAGACCTGAGAGTATAGGGATGACTCTAGGACACACTAGACATATAATCAACTTCTCAAAGATTGATTACTATAGCTCCTCTTTTTCTGCCACATGATTTGGTTTTGTCACTTCCGATTACCTAAAAAATGTGGTGAACCACAAGGGTGAGTCCCATGTCCCAGCAAGAGATATAACCTCCAACAACGTTTATTGGTTCCAACATTTTTAGGTAATGAGATAGTTTAAGAAGTTTAATCATATATAAAATATAAGATCAACAACACTGATGATTAACAAAATACATAAAGGAGCAGATAATAACTATCTTCATTAGCCAGACTATACTCATATCCTTATTAACAGTATATAGAGTCGGGCAGCATGAACGTCTCTAACATCATGAATAAGTCTAGTATCATATGCATAGCTAACAACATCAACATGTCTAACAGGTTGAACATATCAACATCATAAGAAGAACTACAACATAAACAAAACTATCTGGTTAAGCATGATTAGCAATATATGCATCTCTAGTTACAAAGGCATGGCTAGCATGCTAAACAAACCTAACAACATGAGATAGCTAGCATTATGATTATAATCAGTAGTAGCAGTATAGTTATCAACATAAGCATAGAGACTGTATCTACACATCTACAATCTAAAGCGTATCCTCAACCTAAGTATATCTACTATCTCTTAATTGCATTAAGCATCATCTTTATGTAAATATAACAAACAAGGGTTGTCATCCGATGTGAAATGTCGTGTATAACCCTAAAAAAATATGCTGCACAACTATATTACATTTTTTATTAAACCCTGAGGAATTTGAGGATACCTCTCAAGTTCTAACTGACCACCACTTGGTCTCAATCAGTGCCATACAAGATCTTGGAAGAGCCAGACTCCTAAGATCTTATCCGTCCCCAGTCAATACGGGTCTGCCACAACGACACATCAGGTCAAGTTGCTAATAGCCTAGTCCATCCTTGGTATAGGTCACGACACTAGTGAAAGGAGGTGGGTACGCATACCCTACCATCTAAGGTACAACCACAGTTGTCCTCCAATCTCATCACATATATAATCACCGAGACATGACCACAGCCGTTCTCAAACTGAGGGCTAGGTATGACTGCAGTTATCCTCCCTAAACACATTAGTATGACAAGCACCCCGCATACTCATTAGTATGCACTCCGATTTTCCCTTAGAAATACTCATTTCACCATCTGGCAAGTTCTGACACTTAGATGGATCTATGGCACAGGGCACTACATGATTAGAGTTACACTTGATTGGTTATGCCAATTCGGTGAATTAAGGCTGCATCAAACAAGTGGACATACAAACCCTAATTCACTTCTAGCAAGCATATAAATATCACAACTTCAATAGATATAAAATGTTTGAAACATAATTTCTCATCTCATTATCACATGGTAATATTCACTTGTCATTCATGAGGCTACACTAGTCATCATACTATCACAAGATATAAATCCTTTTCACAATATCATAGGGTATCAACCCTTAACAACACAAGAGGATTACACCTCACCCAGGGCTCAACCATGCCCAAAGGTCATTAAGACCATCACACTATTCCCTGCCAGATCATCATTATCTTTCCATGCCTTATAGCAAGGCTCAACAACATCACTTACATATAATAGACCGTATCAGCACAATATTGCATTAATAAGCTGGGAGATATTCATAAACAATCATAAAGGGTTATATTAACATTAAGAACATTCCTTTATCACATCAACATGTAAGGAAGTTAGATATGATTAACCCTCATCATATTCATAATGCACATGTTTAGTATAAGAAAGTATCAACCATGTGGCTATGATAACCACCAACTAACACATTAAGGTTATGATCATATTAAGGAGGTTATTTCACCATAATGCCATCATATAAGAAGGTTAAACATGTATACTCATCTTTATTTATTTTCATTAGAGTTAGGTTCAACAAGATAAATTATATTAATGTTACTAATTAGCAATTATACCAAATCCTAACTCACGACATCCCCATTGGATCATGGATACATAAGGTGAAGCATCACCATCACATTCCATACTATTATCAAGTATGAACCCACACATAAATCAAGGTGTAACCATAGGTTTATAGCATACTACCAATAAGAGAGTACTCAATGATTGTATTAGTCATTTAAGGACTATCCATACCCCACCATCCATAGAGACATGCTTATCCCTCTTTCTTCTTCCTTGGATAGGAAATTCATAGTAGCACAGAGGTAGAATGAGGTTCATATAAATAGGGAAGTGTTAGAGAGCAAATTGGTCATTTGGATGCTTATGGATAAGTATATGAAACTTCAAGATAAAGAAAAAGAAAAAGTTGAAGTTCTAGATCTTTCCAAGTTTCCATGGCCTTAAACTATTAAGAATATACAAGGACACACACATGTAGCTCCCCCACTGTCCATAGAGACATGATATCCCTCATTTCCTGAATTTCCAAGCAAAACAAATAATTCATTAGTTGATAGCTACTAAAGGTAGCTCATCCATGAAGGGGTAAACCCTAAAATACCCTTGAGGTAAACACCTTCAAACGAAGGTTTAAATAGGAACCCCATGTCTCAAAAAGCTAAATAATGATGAGAGAATATCCAAGGAACATAATGCAAGTGATAAATTGCAAATAAAACCTCTCAATTGGGTAAATTCCAGAAAAGTCCAAAATATGCATAAAATTGCATAACTTGCTCAAACAGTGTCCAAATTGGACCAAATTTGAAAATTAAACTTTTATTATGATGTAAAAGCATATAACAAGGTTATATTATGTTTGCAAGAGTTCAATTATGATAATTAAGCTTATTAAACTCATTAAGTAAGTTTAGGGGCCTTACACCTATCATTCCTCCTCCATCCGAATAGGACCTGACACCAACATTCATGTTTGAGGATCTACCACACCCCATGGAGATATGAAAAGGTATACACTCCTTCTGTAATACCCTGATCTTCAACACATAATTATATCACTGAGCAGAAGCATCCTGACCCAAGGGGGTGTCACAAAATGCTATACATTATAATTAAAATAAATAATCACCTTTCATTTATTTAAAAGTGATTCATATATGTCTTTTGACATAAGGGAAACTATAACATAAATTCTAATACATCTAGCAACATGGCTAAACATAAGGTAAAACTTCTTGGATTGACTTAGTAAAAGGCACTCCACCAGGCTAAGCTTGAAGATGTCCTAGTCCTTGATTGTCCTTTTTATCTTTTACTTGCTCCAAATCCTACACACATCATGTCCACAACCATGAAAAACAAACAAAATGTAAGTAAGTGGTATTTGACACTTTATATGACATAAAAGTAAATATAACTTGACAAGAGATAAATTGACACAAACTTGACATTGAATTTTCTTAATCATTCATTGAGTAACTTTAACTGTAATGAATTGGGAAAGTAAATATATGCCACCTCTCTTAATGCCCCATAGGAGCCCATAATTGCTCGAAAATACCATAATGCTAGGAAAGACCATAGCGACCTTTTTAGGTCCATAAACGAGGCACATATAGAAACTTAGCCAATTCTTAATTTTCATGATTAACATAACTCTTGACTTAAACAATGACTTTTCTTAATCTTAATCTTAACCATGATGGGATTGCTCCCTCTTAATGCCATGATGGGATTTCTCCCTCTTAAACCGTAATAGCATTTCCCCTTCTTGGACATGATTCGTTAAATATTAATTCATAATCATTATCATAATCAGGTCCATAGCAGTGTTCTGAAAAGCGGTAATCGGTGTATGGGCGGAGAGGGTACCGAATAGAGTATATACGGTATGCGGGAGTATAAGCGGGAGAATATTCAGTTTTAATCGGTTTTGATTTTTTTTTAATATTAATTATAAAGATATGTAAATTATATATTGACCATATAATAATGACAATGATAAGTAATTAGAAACATTTATAAGTAATAGACTAATATTGCATTCATAAGTAGTTGAAACATTTATGAAATTAGAGAAGAAAACTTTGATAAGTAATTACAAACATTGATAAGTCATAGACTAATATCACATTAATAAGTAATTAGAAACGTTGATAAGTAATAGACTAATATTGCATTAATAAGTAATTAGAAACATTGATAAGTCATAGACTAATATTGCATTAATAAGTAATTAGAAACATTGATAAGTGATAAGACTAATATTGCATTAATAAGTAACTTGAAACATTGATGAAATTAGGGAAAAAACATTGATAAGTAATTAGAAACATTGGTAAGTCATAGACTAATCTTGCATTAAGAAGTAATTAGAAATATTGATGAACTTAGAGAAGAAAACATCAATAGTAAGGATCAGTTCAATAAACACTAACTATAAACTTATAGAGAAAACATGAGGAGAAGACCAAATATGTAAATTGGAAGAAGAGAATGTAATTGTAATGACCAATAGTAGTATTAGAAAAAATTAATGTAAAAAAAATTATTACTAGCATTTGATTTTGAAAATCGCCGATTAATCGGCCGATTATTCCCCTGATCGGCCGATTAATCGGTCCTGGACCGATTATAGGCCGATTATTGATAATCGGTTTGGTAGACCCCCGAAAAGGAATATTCGGCCGATTATTCGGCCTAAGCGGCCGATTTTCCCAACAGTGGTCCATAGCATAGACTATAAATAAACATGCAAGCAAACCATGATAATTATACATGATGTGTTCTTGAGGTGGCATTCATAGTTCATGAAATCAATAATGTGCATAACCATAAATAAACATTCAAACAAACAAAGTTAGTTGTGCCAAATATGCATGGTTCGCTTACCTTTAGCAAAACACCTCAAGGTCAAGCCACCTGACCTTATGGAGCCCTTTAAACACTTATAATTTGATTAAACCACATAATGCACATAAGTTCATAGCCTTAAAACCCTAGTTTTGTTCATTAAATTATTGAAGAGACTAGAGATTTGAGACAAGGATTGAAAACATTTCAGATCAATAGAAAATCAAAAGAGCTTTCCAAAACATATTTTTGCTCATTTTTCTGAGGTCATATGCAAAAGATATGCATTTTACAATATTGATCAATTAGAAGTCAGGAAACTATAGGCGTGACATTGATTAAATCCTGATTAAAGACAATGTAAATAAAAGTCTAAGTTACATAAAAACTAAGGGCGTGTGTTACATTCGGTTAAACATACAGGGGCATTTCAGTTAGTTAGATACCAAATGAGTCTCGCGGTTGATAACTCAGTAGGGCGCATGAAATCTTGAAAATACCCAAACCAAATGAATCACCCGATTAAAGAAGCATGGACATTAGGGTCATTCGTTGACCAAGGATCTTCTTCTCACATCCATGGCGAGAGAAGAGCCTAGGGGTGGATACCTTGATCAAAGATTGTGAATCGTATATCACCTGGAAAAATGGAAAACACAAGAAGATTACTCATGCTCAGACGAGCTCAAAGAACGAAAGATCAATGTCTGAGGCACACTGTGACCCCAGCATAGATCGGAGGAACCCACAAAATAGGGGAGGAGTTAGAAGGAGGAGAAACCATGATAGGCGATTGGAAAAGAGGCTACCGAAGTCTGAAGCACGTTTGTGAAGGCAAATCATTGTCAGCTCGACACTTTTCACAGTCGGAGGACCTCTGAGGTGATCAAAGCGACTAGCATTGATGAGGCTTAATGGCGGCCTATAGGTCTGGACAAATCGAATGAGTACAAAGAAAAAAATAAGATGCAGAAATCAAAGTCGGAGGGATGGCGTTGCTTACAATGCAGCTAATCATGTCGGAGGTGCAGGAGGCACCGCGACTAGATAGGAAATCACCAGAGAACCAGACTGAATATGCCTCAATGATTGGGACTACTGGAGGGGCATTCAGTGAAGGAGGAGGAAATATCAGCATCCAATGGCTCTTTTGGCACCCTAAACATGACTCCACGATGTCTGAGTGGTGCCTGTGAGAGCGGCGTGGGCGGGGGAGAGGAGCCCTAATTGGGTGTTTCTTATACATACCACAAACCATTGGAAAAAAAATCGTGAGACCAGGAGGAGAGATGAGGGAGAGAGGGATTGTGAGAGCAAACCTTGGGAAACCATCCCTGACTCGTGAGAGAGTCGGAGGTAGGGGATGATGCGGTTTCCCTTGGATTCCAATCATACAGTGGAGAAAACACATGTGAAAATTGAAATAAGAAAAAGGGGCCATGACAATGATGAAATAGGTGGACTTTAGTCCAATTGATGCATTTAAGGCATAATTGAGTAAAGTGGTATTCCTTTTCTTTTCCTTTTTAAATTGGATGACCAAGTAAATCCCAAATAAAACCAAAATTAGCAAGTAGACTAATATGAATCCAAAGAATCTAATTTTGCAATCAGTGTTTCCTTTTGTGAAATTTTAATACTTGAAACACCTAATTTGAAGGAAACTCTATTTTCTTCATATTAATGCATTTCTTTACTATTTGTTAACCAAATTTCGTGTATACCTCTCTCTTAACTAAACCTATTCTTAGGAAGAATATAGACCAATGGTTTTCAACTTAAATGCCTCGAATTGATAATTTGCACAAGTGATGTTCCTAGTTTCCATATGGGTCTTTTAACTTAAATGTGATGCATTAACACTTTTGGTAATTGGGAAAAATACTTCCCTTTATGGCCCCATGAGTCAAAATTCGATTAGTTGACTTATCACTTACTCCAACGTTATTTCATCTATCTTTTATGCCTTTTAAGCAACTTCTTGGAGGAGAGAGAAAAAGGCTAATTATTCTTTCTTATAAAAAGGATACTCCTTGCCCAAGTTAATGTATTCCCTATTTTCAAATTCTATCCCCTTTATATTTTTCCTTTATTTGTTTTTAAACAATTTCAAGCATAGGAGTGAGAAAAGGAAAGGGAAACTAGTGTTTATCAAACCGAGTTAATCACAACACATAAATGAATGGAGGAAAAAGGAAATGCATTTTGGATATCGTTTTTATTTCCCACCCTCATGATATCTTAAGAAAAATTAAATTTCATAGTATTTTGCATTAAGGCCCTCAACTATTTTTTTATTTAAGAAAAACTACATTTTAAATTTTAAATTGTTCATAAGAAATTGGGATGTTACAATTCTAACCACCTTAAATAAATTTCATCCTCGAAATTCATTAAACTACCCACCTTAGGACTTTCCATATCCTTAGTGCAAAACTTCAACATACTAATATCATCATGTGAATTCATAGTTCTAAACATCAACATGCAACAAAAGTTTCAAAAGGAAAGGGTACTGCGCTACTAAACTCTACTCATTTTTGTCATCTTCACCCTCATCTACCATAACAAAAACTCTAGCTTGTCTTTTAGGAGGTGGATTTTGGTCCTTGTTCTGGTTCTGTTCCTTCTTCAAGAGCTTAGGGCAATTTGGCTTGATGTGCCCTAGTTCTCCACAGTAGTAGCATGCTCCAGTACCCTTCATGCATGGGCCTACATGATGTCTTCTACAAGTTGGGCACTGGGGTCATTCAACTTCCACTTCAGGTGCCTTTCTCTTCACAGTATGATTATTGGGAGGAGGGTGTTGGTTGTTCTTCTAGGGAACTTCCTTCCTATAGGATCTTCCAGGGTGATCTTCAAGCTCTAGGGCTGCATCTAGGGCAGCCTGGAGGGTCATGTGGCCTCTTCCTGACAAGGCAAAACTCAAGTCGAGCTTGAGCCCTCAGATGAATTTCTTTGTCCTTCGACGTTCATCATAATCATAGCCATACTTTTGGAGGACCCTGAACTTCATGGAATATTGGGTAACAGTCATGTCACCCACTTGAGCCAGGTTGGCAAACTCTAGCTCCTGCTTCTCTGTCATGGCTTCGGACACATAGTCCTCCTGGAAGGCTTCAACGAATCCCTCCCATGTCCGTGGAGGTGCATCAACTACCCTTGCGGGCTGCTCCCTTGAGCATGTGGGTTGCAAAATGAACCCTTGAGTGTTGTGGGCAGTCCATGTCTCAGAAGCAATGCTCCATGCCTCTAATCCAGTCCTCAACTTTGGTGATTACGTAAATGTCTCCTTCACCCGAGAAAGAGTTGGGCCTTATCTTTAGGAAATCCACTAAAGTTAGCTCATGATGTCTAGGTCGATGTTGTCCTTGTGCTAGGGCATTGGTGAGTGTTTGGACAATATCTTCTATGGTTGCCTTAGGGTTTTCTCTTGGTCCACTTCCCCCACTAAAAGAGCTAGCACCATCATTCTTATCCTTTCCCTTGTCTGCTCTCTTAGGGGCCATCTGAAAAGGGTCACATAAACCTAGGGTTAGAACATATGAATCATACTTTTTCTTGATGGCCATTCACCAAAATCGCTCTGATACCATAATGTAACACCCCGTTTTCACCACATAATTATATCACTGAGCGGAAGCATCCTGACTCAAGGGGGTGTCACAAAATGCTATACATTGCAATTAAAATAAATAATCACCTTTCATTTATTTAAAAGTGATTCATATATGGATTTTGACATAAGGTAAACTACAACATAAAGACTAATCCATCTAGTAACATGGCTAAACATAAGGTAAAACTTCTTGGATCGACTTGGTAAATGGCACCCCACCAGGCTAAGCTTGAAGCTGTCCTAGTCCTTGATTGTCCTCTTTATCTTTTACTTTCTCCAAATCCTACGGACATCGCATCCCCAACCATGCAAAATGAAAAACACGTCAGTAAGTGACATTTGGCACTTTATATGACATAAAAGTAAATATAACTTGAAAAGTGATAAATTGACATAAAATTGACATTGAATTTTCTTAATCATTCTTTGAGTAACTTTAACCGTAATGAATTGGGAAAGTAAATATATGCCACCTCTCTTAATGCCCCATAGGAGCCCATAATTGCTTGGAAAACCCATAATGCTAGGAAAGCCCATAACGACCTTTTTAGGTCCATAAATGAGGCACATATAGAAACTTAGCCAATTCTTAATTTTCATGATTAACATAAATCTTGACTTAAATAATGACTTTTCTTAATCTTAATATTAATCTTAACCATTATAGGATTGCTCCCTCTTAATGCCATGATGGGATTTCTCCCTCTTAAACCATAATAGGGTTTCCCCTTCTTGGACGATTCAATAAATATTAATTCATAATCATTATCATAATTAGGTCCATATCATAGACTATAAATAAACATGCAAGCAAACCATGATAATTATACATGATGTATTTCTTGAGGTGGCATTCATAGTTAATGAAATCAATAATGTGTATAACCATAAATAAACAGTCAAACAACCAAAGTTACTTGTGACAAATATTCATGGCCCTCTTACCTAAAGCAAAACACCTCAGGGTCAAGTCACTTGACCTTATGGAGCCCTTTAAACACCTGTAATTTGATTAAACCACATAATGTACATAAGTTCATAGCCTTGAAACCCTAGTTTTGTTCATTAAATTATTGAAGAGATTAGAGATGTGAAACAGGGATCGAAAACATGTCAGATCGACAGAAAATCAAAAGAGCTTTCCAAAACATATTTTTCTCATTTTTCTGAGGTCATACGCAAAAGATATGCATTTTACAATATTGACCAATCAGAAGTCAAGAAATTATAGGCGTGACATTGATTAAATCCCGATTAAAGCCAATGTAAATAGAAGTCTAAGTTATAGAAAAACCAAGGGTGCGTGTGATATTCAGTTAAACATACGGGGGCATTTTAGTCAGTTAGATACCAAACGAGTCTCACAGTTGATAACTCAGTAGGGTGTGTGAAATCTCAAAAATACCCAAACCAAATGAATCACCCGATTAAAGCAGCATGGACATTAGGGTCATTCGTTAACCAAGGATCTTCTTCTAGTATCCATGGTGAGAGCAGATCCTAGGGGTGGATCCCTTGATCAAAGATTGTGAATCATATTTCACCTGTCAAAATAGAAAACACAAGAAGCTTACTCATTCTCAGACAAGCTCAAAGAACCAAAGATCAAAGTCTGAGGCACACTGTGACCCCAGCCGTACTGACTGGAGGAACCTGCAAAATAGGGGAGGATTTCGGAGGAGGAGAAACCATAGAAAGCGATCGGAAAAGCGGCTACCGAAGTCTGAAGCACATTTGTGAAGGCAAATCATTGTCATCTCGACACTTTCTGTAGTCGGAGGACCTCTGAGGTGATCAAGGTGACTAGTGCCAGTGAGGCTTAATGACGGCCTATAGGTCCGGGCAACTCGGACGAGTACAGAGAAAAAAATAAGAAATGTAAATCAAAGTCAGAGGGATGGTGTTGCTTACAATGCAGCCAATCAGGCCGAAGGTGTAGGAGGTGCCGAGACTAGCTAGGAGTTCTCCGGAGAACCAGACCGAATAGGCATCGGTGATTGGGAGTATTGGAGGGGCCATTGGCAAATGAGGAGGAAATATCGGCGTCCAGTGGCTCTTTTGGCACCCTAAACACGGCTCCACGATGTTTGAGTGGTGCCTGTGAGAGTGGCGTGGGTGGGGGAGAGGAGCCCTAATTGGGTATTTCATATACAGACCACGGGAGCAGGTGAGTTAGGGCTTTCTAGACTCAGAAAAGCCTCACAAAAGTGTTGGAAAAAAATCATGTGACCAGGAGGAGAGATGAGGGAGAGAGGGATCGTGAGAGCAGAACTTGGGAAACCGTCCCTGTTATGACCACATCTGAGCTAAATTAGTACACTAGGGTTTACCTGGATGATTACATATTTAATTGGATTGATCGTTGCTTAAATCTAATTAATGATGATATCTCAATTATGATATGTTAAACCTAATGAGAACCCCAAGCATGCTATCTCTTTGTATGATTAGGGTTTGAGATATATAAACCCTAGTCGGATGAAATTAGGGTTTTCACCAAATAAGCTCATTTGGGAAGGAATGACATAGTTAGGCATAGAAAAATAGAAATGGTAGCTGGAGGTTTGGATAGCACGGTCGTGGTGGGTAGCACGGCCATGCTAGGTCATTGGTGGCACAGGCATGCAAGGCCATGTTGGGTTTTGTAGAGAAAACATGCGCGGCGGAAGCGATAAAATCCACGCAACCCGAAACAGGATCTCGTCGACAACAACGTATTTAGAAGGAGTGTTTGCGGGATATACCTTATCGCGGAGCAAGTCCGGCGATGTCCCGCTGCACGACGGTGCAACGCTACTTGTCGACACGGACGGAACTTCTCTCCCGTTCGCTGTCGCAGGTTGATCCGGCGGCGCTCCTTTGCGGCAGTGATGTCCGCCGCTCGTAGCACGTACAGGTGGTCATCGACGTCCTCCGAACGCAGGCGTCAATGCGTCTGCATCTCTACTTCGTCCACACGGATGGATGGAACTCCACGTCGCGCTTCCTAAGCCGGCGGGAAGGAGTATGTCTCTGCGGCGGCGTGCTAGCGGCGCGTTGCTCTCCTTTCTCTCCTAAGGATGGCGACGACTAGGTTTACATACGTGAGTGTAAACTAAAAGCGTCTATCTATCTTATATAGATATCGGCCGTCAATCCTCCTTTAAACAGGATACAAAGGGAAATAGGGTTTCCTAAACCCATCGGTAAACAGAAACGTTGCGTTAATTAAAACACCCGTGGATTAATTAGAATATTCCAGAATTCATTAATTAACCAAATAATCACATTAATTGATTAATTAATATCTGACTCCATGCAATCACTTGGGATGGCTCTATGGGCATACATATACCAACAGACTCCCACTTGCACTTAGAGCCAGTCACTCCAATATTATTCTAATCCATTATATAAACATTTTAGTAATCAAATGTGATTCGGAGCAATTCCAATCAAATCCACAAGTATACTCCTATTCCAACACATCCTATGTGTGTGACCCGGTAGGCTCCAAATTATGTTGGCAGTGATATCCATAATCATATTATGATTTCACAAGAAATGATTGGTATCTAGCAAGACTTCATTGCTACCCAAGTAATTGGAGAAGTTGGAGAACAACTTAACCTATCATTCATGATTGGTGTTACAGTGATTGTATAGTTCCTTTGTCGCTGATATCTGGATTGAACTCGAGTCATGGAATTGTTATCCTTTTCAACGTTCAATCCATGTTCCTTGAACTAGAGCAGACTGTCTGAGATATATGTAAGCTCAATATCACATATTGACTCACATCAGCATGGCCATGCATTTCTCAGTCTCGCTTATCAAGTGGCCGGAATATCAAACTCCCGTAGGAAGGACAAATTCCATCTACATCACTCACAGTCATCCCCATGTGTCACAGTGCACCCAAGCACCATCTTTATGGCAATCCTTATTCAGGACCACGGTGGACGATGTCAAATTACACCGAACGACATGTGATAATTGTAGTGACTTCAGGTCTAAGAACCACAATCACCACCATCATTATGAGACGTGACTCTAACTACCAATCATGGTATCCATGTGTCACTCTCAAGGTGGGTCTGTCCGATACATTGTTCTCTAACAAGTATTTATGTATTTGGTTTGATATCTCCATATCATGGATAATGAGATTCTTCCATCAACCAACATACATTCTAATCTTATGTGTTATTGATGTCTATGGATATTTCCACAATAACAACTGATTAGGGACATAACAAGAATACATACTCTGAGCATACATATGATCTCATTGTTCATGTCATCAACCTGAAGACATATGTCATTGAGTATATTATTCTATAGACATCTATAAATTTTATGGTCATCTCACAATATAAAACACAAACATATAGATTGGAAACTTGCCTTTATTGATATGATCAATGTAGTATTACAAATCGTTTACATAGTATCCCATTACAATCATCGAATGATAGTCTCTATGGGCATACATACCAATAGATTCCCACTTGCACTTATACCCAATCACTCATGAATCTCAATCCAAGTGATTGAACATGTTCGTCATGTTTCTGCTGTGAAAGTGCTTTTGTGAGCGGGTCAGTCACATTTCTTTCTGTAGGTACTCTGCAAATCTTCACATCTCCTCATTGTGCGATCTCTCGTATGAGATGGAACCGCCGCAGAATATGTTTGGAACGTTGGTGTGATCTTGGTTCTTTAGCATGTGCAATTGCTCCATTGTTGTCGCAAAACAACTCAATTGCATCACCAGCGCTTGGAACCACTCCAAGTTCAGAAATAAACTTCTTGATCCACACAGCTTCCTTCGCAGCATTAGATGCGGCAATATATTCTGCATCTGTTGTAGAATCTGCAACCGTCTCTTGCTTGGAACTCTTCCATCTCACAGCTCCGTTGTTCAGGCAAAACACAAATCCAGATTGCGATCTGTAGTCATCTTTGTCAGTTTGGAAGCTAGCATCGGTGTAACCCTTTACCACGAGCTCTTCCTCACCGCCGTATACCAAGAATTGATCCTTAGTCCTTCTCAAGTACTTTAGGATGTTCTTTACAGCTGTCCAGTGACATTCACCTGGATCTGACTGATACCGGCTCGTCATGCTCAAAGCATACGACACATCAGGATGAGTACATAACATTGCGTACATGATAGATCCAATTGCTGATGCATATGGAATCTTACTCATGCGTGCCCATTCATCACATGAACTAGGACACTGGGCTTTAGAGATTGTAACCCCATGGGACATGGGCAAGTTACCTCTCTTAGAACCCTCCATGCTAAACCTCTTTAGCACCTTGTCAATGTATGTGCTCTGGCTTAGGCCTAGAAGCCTTCTAGATCTATCTCTATAGATCTTGATCCCTAGTATATAGGATGCTTCGCCTAAATCCTTCATTGAGAAATTCTTCCCTAGCCAATCTTTTACTGACTGAAGAGTAGGGATGCCATTTCCCATCAATAGTATGTCATCCACATACAATATGAGAAATACGACTGTGCTCCCACTAACCCTTTTGTAAACACAAGGTTCATCTTCATTTTGACTAAAGCCAAACTTTTTGACTACTTCATAAAAATGTAGATTCCAGCTCCAAGATGCTTGCTTCAATCCATAGATTGACCTTTGTAGCTTACAGACTTTATTGGATTCCTTTGGATTGATAAAACCCTCAGGTTGTGTCATGTACACATCCTCTAGTAAATTCCCATTAAGGAATGATGTTTTAACATCCATCTGCCAAATCTCATAGTCATGATAAGCTGCAATGGAAAGCATGATCCTGATGGATTTAACCATGGCAACTGGTGAGAAGGTCTCGTCATAATCAACACCTTGAATTTGACAGAATCCTTTCGCAACCAATCTACCTTTATAGGTTTGAACATTTCCATCCATGTCAGTCTTCTTCTTAAAGACCCACTTGCACCCTATGGGTCTTACCCCTTCAGGTGGATCCACCAAGGTCCATACCTTGTTGGTGTACATGGATTCCATCTCAGATCTCATGGCTTCGAGCCATTTCTCAGATTCTGGTCCCTTAGTAGCTTCTAGATAGGAAGTTGGCTCATCTGCTATGCCCAATCCGTCACTGTCTTGAGTCATGAGAAATCCAAATCTCTCAGGCTCAAGTTGTGTCCTACTAGACCTAAGAGGTTCATGTGTTACATTTGGAACTTGAAATTCAACAACAACTTGTGAGTCATCATGTTCCTTATGTACCTCCTCAGGTTCTATGCTTTCTTGTTGGTCTCGAACTTCTTCGAGATCTACATTCCTCCCACTAATTCCTTTGGAAATAAATTCCTTTTCAAGAAATACAGTAGTCCTAGCAACAAACACTTTGTTGTCAGTTGGTGTGTAGAAGTAGTATCCCCGAGTTTCCTTGGGGTATCCAACAAAATAGCATTTTTCTGATTTGGGTCCAAGATTTTCAGGAAATTGTTTCCTAACATAAGCTTCACATCCCCAAATCTTTAACATAGAAAAATTGGGACGATTCCCATTCCATATCTCATATGGTGTCTTTTGAACCGATTTGGAAGGTACATGGTTAAGTGTAAACGCTGTAGTTTCAAGAGCATATCACCAGAACGATATTGGAAGTTCGGCTGAACTCATCATTGATCGTACCATGTCTAATAATGTACGATTCCTTTTTTCTGACACACCATTATGTTGTGGTGTACCAGGTGGAGTCCATTGTGATACAATACCACGGTCTCTCAGAAGGTCCTCAAACTCTTGGCTTAAGTATTCGCCACCTCGATCTCAACGGAGTGCTTTAATACTATTACCAAGTTGCTTCTCTACTTCATTCATGAAAGTCTTGAACATTTCAAGAGTTTCTGACTTGTGTTTCATAAGATATACATAGCCATACCTACTGAGGTCATCAGTGAAGGTAATGAAGTATTGATAGCCTCCTCTAGCATTTGATCTAAAAGGTCCACATACATTAGTATGTATGAGCCCTAGAAGATCACTGGATCTCTCACTGTGTCCAGTGAAAGGAGTTTTGGTCATCTTCCCTAATAAACATGCCTCACATGTCTCTAATGATTCAAAATCAAAAGAGTCTAGATAACCATCCTTATGGAGTCTAGATATGCGCTTCTCGTTTATGTGCCCAAGACGACAATGCCATAAGAATGTTTTATTTGAGTTGTCAAGTTTTAACCTTTTAGTATTTATGTTATATATGCTAGTCTCAAGTTCTAACAAGTAGATACCATAAGACATAGGGGCATTGCCATAAAAGATCTCATCTTTAGATATAGAAATAATTCCATTCTTAATGTGAAATTCAAATCCACTCTTGTCCATACAAGATACAGAAATAATATTTCTATTAATGGCATGTACATAATAGCAATTCTCTAATTCTATTACAAGGCCCGTAGGCAAAGATAAACTAATAACTCCAACTGCGGTGGCAGCAACTCTTTCTCCATTAGCAACCCGCAGCTCGACTTGGCCCTTTCGTAAAGGCTTACTTCTTATCAGATCATGCATATTAGAACATATGTGAGATCCACATCCGGTATCCAGTACCCATGATGAAGAAGTATTTAAGTTTATCTCAATAACGTATATACCTGAAGTGGAGATCTCTATCCCCTTCTTCTTCTTCCTCAATTCCTCCAGGTAGAGAGGACAGTTTCTTTTCCAATGTCCAGGCTGGTGACAATGGTGACAACTGCCTTCTTTGGAGATCCCACCTTTAGCTTTGAGCGCAGATGACTTTGGCTTCTTCCCGGATTTAGAACTTTTCTTAGCCTTGCCTTTGCCTTTTGGCTTTCCCTTTGTCTTGCTGATCATCATCACAGACTTGGGCTTGTCTTTCTTCATATGTGCTTCAGCTGTCCTCAACATGCCCAACAGTTCTGACAACGGCTTGTCAAAATTGTTCATGTTGTAGTTCATGACAAAATGATTATATGATTCAGGCAACGATTGTAGAATCACATCAGTGGACAACTCTTGACCTAGGGGAAATCCCAGCTTAGATAGGCTTTCCACGTACCCAATCAAGGTGAGTATATGGGTGCCAACTGAGTCTCCCTCTTTCATCTTGCTTTTGAACAAAGCCTTTGAGACATCATATCTCTCCTGTCTTGCTTGATGTTGATACATATTCTTGAGATGTGTTACCATCTCCATGACATTCATGTTCTCATGCTGCTCTTGCAACTCATAGTTCATTGAGCACAACATCAGGCACTTGACATCCACGACATCATCAAGGTGCTTCTTGTAAGCATCCTTTTCAGCCTTGGGCGCATTTACGGCGGGCTCCTCTGGCTCTGGTGTTTCAAGGACATAGAGCTTACGCTCATGTGTGAGAACAATTCTCAGTGTCCTAAACCATTTTTGAAAGTTGGTTCCGGTAAGTTTGTCCTTCTCAAGGACCGATCGCAATGAGAACGTGTGAGTGTTGTTTTCCATTTGATTGCTACAAAAGAAAAATTTGCATTTAGTCCAAAACATTTTGACTTGTAAAGATTTGATAAACGAGATTAATTCGGCCTTTAATTAATTACGCTCCCACTATTTTATTCAAATTGATATCCCTCACTATCAACTTGGAAGATTGCAACGCACAACCTTCTAGTGAGCCAAGACCCAAAATAATTGGATCAATGCCCAGCCAACACCGGCGTCAAAGACCAAATACTAAGGTAGGCAACTTTTTCCAATTGCATCATATGCAACTCTTGGATAGATGATCATGCACAACTCCTTGCCATGATGCATCTGTGTGCCTCTAGGTACTTGATCCTATCAAGGTTCCCTAGTTAAGTCCAACCCATAAGCCAACACGATGAGTGTGCACCCTGTGGAGGCAGACCCACACACCCACCATCACACTTCCACGAGATAGACAGTGTACCACGCGGAGGTGTGCCCACACATAGTCGATCAAGCTTTTCATGTGTGTTGCTTTATGGAAGGCAACTAAAACTTAATATCATTAATTGAGGGGTTTTATTAATACATATACATACCCAAACACCACATACTTATAGTACGTATCATATACTACTATATCCACAACCACAAACGATAGACATGCAATCACAAACACAAATACATCGGTTATGGCCATACTATTGTAATCCTTTAGAGCAACAAAGGATTACGGTCCAACTATGGTCTTATGCATCTCATGCAACACCTGTGAATCAACCTGTAAGCATGTAATGATCAACATTACAATGAACAACTTCATGGATGCTTCGTGAGGTTGGAACTTCAAGTTGCTTCTTGGAATTGGATCTTCTTGTTGCTTCTCCATGGACGCTCCTTGGAGTTGGACCTTCAGGTTGCTTCTTAGAATTGGATCTTCATGGTGCTTCTCCATGGACACTCCTTGGAGTTGGATCTTCAAGTGGCCTCCTTACATCAAGTTTACAAAAACTTAAACTAATCCTATCTCTATTACATCATGTGAGTACAAATATAAAAGGAAAGAATTAATTACACTTTGAAATAAGAGATGAGGCTCGGCATGCAAGCCGAATACTTTATACAAAGGATCCATATGCAACCATTATACATCCATAGCATTCATAAACAAACATATCCACAAGATTGACATCCATATTCATTCACAACATTCACAAAAGGGGATACTAGGCCATAACCGTGCATGCACTCACCACATAAAACAGATTTTAAAGGCGACGTGTATGCTATCATAGGTATATCTACATATACATATATACATATTAAAATTGCAGTACTTTTAATGTGGGACATTCCCCATTAAATAATTTTTTTTGACTCCCACGCAGACAATGCGGGGTACACAGGGGCAGCGCCCTCACTATCAATGCGGGGTACACAGGTCTACGGAATTTTACTTATGTGCACTAAGGAAAATCAGTATTTTCCATAGTCGACCCCATCCAAAACGTCAAAAATAGAAGCCTGCGGCATATGTGGAATTAGGTTTAGATTTGCACATTAACAGTTTCAATTCGCATCGTATGCAATATAGAAAACAGTATACAACGATTTGATCATATTGAAACTAATCCAAATACGTCGTAGATCGACGCTGCTCTGATACCACTATTGGGTTTTGTGGAGAAAACATGCACGGTGGAAGTGATAAAATCTACGCAATCCGAAACAGGATCTCTTCGACAACAATGTATTTAGAAGGAGTGTTTGCGGGATATACCTTATCGCGGAGCAAGTCCGGCGATGTCCCGCTGTACGACGGTGCAACACTAATTGTCGACACGGACTAAACTTCTCTCCCGTTCGCTGTCACAGGTTGATCCGACGGCGCTCCTTTGCGGCAGTGATGTCTGCCGCTCGTAGCACGTACAGGTGGTCGTCGACGTCCTCCGAACGCAGGCGTCAATGCGTCTGCGTCTCTACTTCGTCCACGCGGATGGACAGAACTCCACGTCGCACTTCCTAAGCCGGCGGGAAGGAGTATGTCTCTGCGGCGGCGTGCTAGCAGTGCGTTGCTCTCCTTTCTCTCCTAAGGACGGCGACGGCTAGGTTTACATATGTGAGTGTAAACTAAAAGCGTCTATCTATCTTATATAGATATCGGTCGTCAATCCTCCTTTAAACAGGATACAAAGGGAAATAGGGTTTCCTAAACCCATCGGTAAACAGAAACGTTGTGTTAATTAAAATGCCCGTGGATTAATTAGAATATTCCAGAATTCATTAATTAACCAAATAATTGCATTAATTGATTAATTAATATCTGACTCCATGCAATCGCTTGGGATGGCTCTACGGGCATACATATACCAACAGGCCACACAGACGTTTTGAAAGAATTGAACTATTAACCAACTTTTATACTCAAATCTACTGAAAGAAATGCACCACAACTGTGGTAGGTAGCACGGCCGTGCTGGGTCCATCTTGCACGGTTGTGGCAGCAGCACGGCCATTCTGAGGCATCCTTGCTTCAACTGACATTTCTACAGATTTCTGGATAGCAGTGCACTGTTCAATTTTAATTATTTATTTATAACTCCAAATGATCTCAAATTTTAACTAAAGCTTTGTAACTCAATTATAAACAACTTTCTAAATTATCATAATTTTTGGAGAAGGTTTGATCTCTGAAATAAATGAATTACAGTAAAAAAATTTATAACAAAAATTTCAGTTGAAATAAGAGAAAGTGAGTGAGGGGTCAATGTGCAATTCACCCAACCAGCTCATTTGCTCTATATGGTCGACCACACACACTAGAAGCTCTCATAATTCACAATTCATTCTAGAGAAACAAGCTCCTAGAGAGAGAGAGGGAGAGTTAGGGTTTGAGAGGAGAAAGTGGTGGAATTACTCAATTAGGGTTTTTCGGTCTGAGGAATGGTGAAATCAAGTAAGTTTAGCTTCTTTGCATAGCCTTTCATGGTGAATCTTCTATCACATGTCAATATTCAATCCCTCCCTTGATTTGATCCGAAATGGTATCAAAATTTCCCCTTTTCTCACTCTTTCTTCATAATTCCTCATTTTTAGGGTTTCCGAGTTGAAAGGAAGAAGAATTGGGTGAATTGCTAGGGATTTTATATGACTTTGAGATTTTCAGGGATGAGCTTCATTTTTAAGGTGTTTTCACACCTTAGGGTGAATGGGAACTTCTTTTAAACAGTATATTGCACGAAATTTGGTTAATTCATCCAAAATCTTCAATTTGCTCAATATGCGACAATCAAACCCTAAATTTTCCTGTTGATCTACTTTTTGTAAAATGATATGAAATGGATTCTTATTCTATTTTTATGAATTTCAGATGATAAAATCATATATGAAATGGATAAAATCCCTCTAAATGAGAAATCATTAAGTATTTGCAGAGGTTACAAGAGTTACCTGAAATTTAGGATTTTTGGCTATGATTGAAATTGCTGTAAAATTAAATAGAGAAATTTGTCTATCTGAATCTTATATATTATGAATGATTGCTATCTAAATGCATAGTACATACATGTCAGATACTACCTTGGATTTCATGTGATGTGAATAGTGTTTTCTTGATATCTCATTAGAAAGGGTTGAAACCCTAGATGAGTGAAAAGTTGGAAATTTGCGAATAGATATTATGAAATTCATTTGAAGTGTTTATATTGACATAATAGACTTTAATTATTCAATATTATTCTTGATGCATGATATCTCAGTGAATGGCATCAAAGCCTAAATTCAGCTCAGTTCTAAAGTTTCATACATATATTGATTGCATATGATTTGTTGAAAGCAGTCTTTATTCAGTGAATGTTTACATCATATGAAATCCTTATGAGAGCCATGTGATAAGTGAATGAGGAAAATGGAACCCTAAGGATAGAGTGTTTCCATGTGATAAGTGAATGAGGCAAACGAAACCCTAAGGATAGGGTGTTTCCATGTGATAAGTGAATGAGGTAAATGAAACCCTAAGGATAGGGTGTTCAATGAATCAAGTGTTATGATATCAAAGTTCTCAGTATGAGATTTGTTGATGCTTAATAGTTCAATTGTATGATTTTAGTGCATTAAGTTCCATGTTGACATGTATTCTATTTATTTTAGAATTTTAGTCTGCCCACATGCATAGTATGATGATTACTCAGAATATTACAGTGTTTTGAATATATTGCTCTGCCAAGTTTATATGTGTGAAATGTTTGAATGAGAATACTTGTTTAGTAGACATGATATATGTTTGAATACATGAGAAATGCTATATGTGCACGAGTAAGGAGATACCCTAAGAAAAGGGTAAATAATATGTTAAGCCTTCAGTTCAGTATTATCAGTGAATTTAGTTTAGTAGTCTGAGTAGTCAGTAAGATACAGAGTTAAAGAAATCAGTCTAAGAGAAAGATATAATCAAGTCATAATAGACTTAGGAGCCCTGACACCGTAGAACCCCTTTGAGAGGTCTGTGCCTTAGGGGTGAAACGACCTAACCCTGGCAGTGTCCAGTACATGAGGGAGGGTCAGAGACTCATGTCCAACACTAACCAAATGTACTGGTGGCACGAGAGTACAGTTTGTAGTGTACAACACTAACCAGACGTCCTGGTGGAACTAGAGAGCAGTTTATAGTGTCCAACACTAACCAGACGTCTTGGTGGCACTGGAATATAGAAAAGTGTGTCCAACACTAACCAGACATCCTGGTGACATGACTTGAGTCTCCTCCTGTGTACTCAACTTAGAGGAGCAGTCCAGTTTACGACACCATAGGATGTCGAGGCTAGAGAGCCAGAGTTCCTATAGCAGACCAGGATAATAGTCAGACTTAGCTATCCCGGGGTGTCGGCTAAGTCTTGTACGGTGGGATCGTAGTTCTCTATGAGTCTTCATATGTAGAGTACACTGCATATGATCAGAGCATAAGCTAAAATATGATCATATAGGTTTAAAGAGTTTCTTATAAGTAAAAAGAGTTAAGAATGATTTGAATACAGTTTCATAGTAGTTGTTCTTTAAATGAAATATTTAAATTATCTGTTATTTTAACTGTATTGTTTTAGATCTTCTTAGTGTAGTAATTACTGTTGTTATAATTGATATCAGTTTCTCAAAGGTATAACTGTAATTATACCAATTCTTTAGACTGTTTCTTTGAAGTTCTCATTCACTGAGCGAGTAGGCTCACCCCTCTCCTCAAAATTTTTAGGGAAACCACATGGACTTAAAGAAGGTCAAAGCATCAGAGTATATCTACTACATGAGTTAAGTATGAGTTTAGTTAAGTTCAGTCAGTTCCTGTCACTCTAGGTCCTTGTATAGATGTGAGAGAGTTATAAATAATGTTTTGTATCTTTGTTTCTTGATAAGAGAGAATGTATCTGATTACCATGTTGTATGTACATAGAAGTGTGTGAAACATAATGAATATATGAATGTGTATCATTAATGTTGAGATCATATTCGAGTAATAAAAGTTTAATTATCTTGTAAAGTTTGTTTATGTGAGTGAATGCAAGAAAACAAAGAGTTTGAAATAAAAAGAAAAAGTTGGGAGTGAACTTTGTATTAAGTGAAATACGCATAGTCATGCCCTAATCTCATGATTAGTGGAAATCATGGGATGTGGGCATGATAGCTTTGGTAACAGAGCTTAGGCTGAGTCGTCAGGGACCATTAGGATAGAAAGTTAGAGTTATAAGTGTGGTATTAGGAGTTGATGTGTTAATAGCTCTGGGAACTCTGGGTATTTGGATGTCGTGGCCCGGTATCTGAATACTTAGATTGACCAGTATCAAGATACTCTGTCTATTCTTCTCTAGATGCCCTGGCCAGGTATGTAGAGGAAGAATGGGATAGAGAGAGACCCTAGAAATCTTAGGGTTAATAGACCAGAAAGTAATGAAGAAGTAAGAGATTAAACATAGAATGTGATACAACTCTTGCTTTATATTGCTTCTTTGATTGGAGATCAATAGAAATGCTCTTATATGTATAAATTTAGATTATTGGTTTGTAGAATATATATGGTTCTTTATTATTGTTGTGTATCATGAAGTGATTTAGTTATTGTTATTATTCTTTGTATCAAGTAGATCAGAAGTTATGTTTAAATGAGTTTGACCTAAGTGGATATTCTTTATACATGATTGAGATTAATAGGAGTTGGTTAATCCTGAGTAGGTCTTGGCTTCAAGACTACAGGTTTGGCCTGGTCCGACTGGCAGGATGTGTTACTGGGATCTAATGACTCCTATTAATAGTATAATAAGAGTAGACTCTGGATAAATTAGACCCACATCATAGTGAGAATGTACATACACTAAGATGTTGAAACACATAGGAAAGATTAGAATAGCTAAGAATCGGTTAGAACTGATATCTGAGATTCAACTTTGGGGCCTCATATGAGAAACCCTTAATTGGGAATAAAGGAACACGACATAAGGTTCAAATTAAGTTTAATGATAAGCATTATATGAAATCTAAATATGAAATATGGGAAAGATATGAGGAAAGTATGTAAGGTCCAAGATAGTAAGAATCAATTATGAGGAATGGACTATATAATTGAGTACAATGATTTTATGTACTCCAAAGCAAAGGGAAATAGAAGAGAAGAGTTAAGTAGACAATAAGTAAATATAAGTGAAGAGTCTTCATAAGAGTTAAAGTAAAGAGAGTTAGATGAACATGTAACTTATAAGACTAGGATAACAAACTTAGTTGAAACAAAGAGAAATGTATAAATGATGATCTTGACTAAGGAATCAAGGTTAGGATATAATTGAGAGCATGGAATGTATACCTTTATTGTGAAGTTAATACATTCATCCTTACTGCCTTTAGATTCTAAGCCTCTATAGAACAACAAACTAGTTTCTAAAAGAAGAACAAAAGTGCACCTAAATAAATGAATAAGTCATACAAAGGTAGATGATGCATGGGTTTTGAGTCACTTTTATAGGCTTATTTTATATCTATTTTATGCATGTATTTGTCATTTTCTTGATTATATTTGCATAATTCACTATAGTTGGCCTTTAAACTCTTTTTGCATCAAATTATATTTCTTTTATCATATTTATATGATTTTATATAATCCCTAGATTTATACACATGTTTCGGCACTTTTTCAGGCACTTTTGCATTGTCCAAAATCGATACTATCGACCCTGGTGTCGATAGTATCGACATTTCATCAGAAAGCAACCCCAAAACACGATTTTGGAAGGAAATACATGTATCATGGTCGATACCATCGACCTGGGTGTCGATGGTATCGACAGTGTCGGGATCTGGCGATTTTCTACACTAAAACAGAGCGTTTTAATCCGACGGTTGAGCTTTTTCGGAGCCGTAAAGTGGTCCTATGACCTGAGAAGAGCATGGAAAGCCCTAGGGAAGATATCATATTGTGTTGCACAACATCCAAGAAGGAGAGAGAGAGAGGAGATGAGAGACGAAGGCCGTCAACCGAATGATCCAGGCACCTCCGATGGGCGATTTTGCTGCCGAAAGATTGCAAAATGCACGTTTCTCGAGGAGGATCTCCAGGAACACCTTTGTATCAGGGGTTATATGAGTTTACTCCATGTTTCCCATTTTTTTCTTCTCTACTCCTATATATTTTCCATTGTCAACCATGTGGGGCTAATCCCCTTTGTCTTTAGGACCGGGAGTAGCCCGGGTAATCGCTGTATGATACTTTTTACATAGTTTATCATAATTTGTCTCTCAATTTCGTGGTATGATTTTGTTTTATCCATTCTATCATTATGATTGATCACCTTAATGATAATCTAATGCCTTTAATTACTTTGAAAGAAGAATTAATGGTTGAAAAGAGACGAATATCACATTAACTAATAAATTCCTTGAACAAGGCGATGTATGGTTAATGGTGGAAACCCAGAGTTTGTTTCTCATGCACCTAATTTAGGGTATAGGTTACTACTACCGTTGAACCGACCTAGATTTAGGTAGTGAATTGTATCACGAAAGTGAGCAATTCTGACTATAGGCCACTATTCGGAATAGGAGACGAATTAGGATAATTGTGTAGAAATTAGTACAGTGAGAACCTGCGGTGAAACCACAATCCTAAAGATTCCCATTTAAATTGATTAAACTAAACATTTAATCGATTGCTTTGTTTTATTTTATTTTATTTTCTTTTCTTTTTCAATAAACTCTCAAACTCTTTTAATCGGTTTAGCTGATCGCAACCAGTTAGTAGTAGTCTACTAAAATTCACGTTTCCCTGAGTTCGACTCGGGCCTCACAAGGCCTATATTACATTGATGCGTATACTTGCGTTTGCACACACGATTTACGCGTGTCAAGTTTTTGGCACCGTTGCCGGGGAAACGATGAATTTTAGCACTACGAGTGCTGCGAGCAGCCACACTAGGCCACTTTTAATTCCTATATTTTTTTCTTTTAATATTTTGAACTGAATTACAAATCTTATTCATTGTTTTAATTATTAGTACTGTTTCATACACTACCATTTGAAATTTCAGGTACTAGTAAAGTAATAATGGGTTACGGAGCAGCAAATGAGGAGCAGACGATCTGGGAGAAGATCAAGGCTTCTTCCTCCTCTACATCTAAGGGGCCAATCAAGAGGCAGGCCATTAACATTTCTAACTACAAAATTGATCCAGGGCTAATTAATTTAGTCAAATCTAATGCATTCCATGGGATGAAGAATGAAGATCCGGTGACCCACATCAGCACTTTCGTGGAAAATTGTGATATGATAAAGATTGACAGATTCCCGCAAGAGACACTTTACTTGAAGTTATTTCCCAGTTCTCTGGCGGGAAATGCACGAGAATGGCTACATAATCTTGATGATGAGTATGTGGAATCATGGGATCACATGGTTGAGGTATTTTTCGAGAGGTTCTTTCCACCTGAGAAGACAAATGATCTTGTGCGAAAGATCCACAACTTCAGCCAGAAGGTCGGTGAGACCTATTCTGAGACATGGGAGTGCTTCCAAATCATGTTGAGAAAGTGCCCACATCACAGGCTAGATAAGGAAAAACAGGTTAAAATTTTCTATTTTGCTCTCAATGAGCATGACAGAAGCAATATGGATTCAGCAGGCTTGGGGTTCTTCTTGAACAACAAAGGTACGAGGTGCTGGGAAATTTTGAAGAATATGGCAAAGAAGCAGTCTTGGGGTGAAAGAGATGCACCGGAGCAGGTTGGCGTGACACATGAAGCAAAGGCCATCAAAGCGCTTAATGACAAGATGGAACTTATAGCCAAGAAGCTCCTAGAGAAAGAGGACAATGGGTCTGATGATGAAGCACATGCAAAGTATATGCATCAACAGGGATATAGAAATAACAATTATGATTGGAGGAAGGAACAAAATTTTCAAAATATGTAGTCTAGCCTAGAGGAAAAGAACAATGAATTGCTTAGCCATGTGGTGAAATAAAATCAAGAACTGATGAGTACGTTCGGCAAACATTTACAGTCCCAGGGTGAGATTTTCAATCAATTTGGGCAGATGTTGCAAAGTCATGGAGTGCATATGAGGGCACTAGAGATGACTGTTACCCAAATCTCCAATGAAGTGGCGGCCATGAAGCATACAAATCAACAAAGACAGGCTGGGAATACAGAGGCTGTTCAAGCACATCATCAAGTGAAGTGCATATCTATGATTAAGGAGACAGAGCCCCCAGTGGTGGAGGTCCATGAAAAGGTCAAAATGCATTTTGACATGGAGGCTAAACCCAGTGTACCATACCCCCACAGCTTATATGGACTACCAGGTGGATATTTCCCATTCAAAAAATCCCACCAAGATTCCACTACTACCGTGACCGCATCTCAGATTTCTGAAAAGACTCCTATGTCAGAAGAGCAGGTGAAAGCTTTACTTCGTAGTGGAGCAGCCACTATCAATAAGGAGAAGCAGCCACAAGTCATGCCATCCACGGATGATGTGTCAAATCCTATCCTAGAAGGTGGCGTTGAAGAAAGCTTAGGGGAGGAGACCCCTAAAGTTCCATATGTGCCACCACACAAGTGAGCGAAGGACCCAAACGTGCCTTTCTCGGATAGTCTGAGGCTGAAGAAAGAGCATAGGCACTACAAGAAGTTCTTGGAGATGTTTCAGAAGCTCCACATTAACATTCCACTAGTGGAGGCGATAGAGAAAATTCCTTCATATGGAAGATTCATGAAAGACATCATCAACAAGAAATGACGGATCAAAGATACAGATGTTGTGTGTGTTGATGAAAAAGTGAGTTCTATAATCCAAGGACGGCTACCAAGGAAGAGGAAAGATCCAAGATGTTTCTACATCCCATGTTCCATAGGTGGCCAACATTTTCCATAAGCACAGTGTGACTCAGGGGCAAGCATTAATCTTATGCCACTTGCCACTTTTCAAAAGTTGGGATTGAAGAAGCCAACACAAACTTCTATGACAATTGAGTTGGCAGATGGATCCATTGTGAAGCCACAAGGTATATGTGAGGATGTGCTAGTCAAGGTCGACAAATTCATCTTCCTTGTTGACTTTGTGGTCATGGACATGCATGAGTTGGAAGGAGGTGAGATGCTATTGGGAAGGTCGTTCCAAGCTACGGCTGATGTAATTGCTGCCATTGGGTGAGGTTACTTGACACTTGGGATTGGTGATGATAGAGTTAAATTCAAATTGCCAAATGAATCATTAGAGACATCCCTTGACAACCCAGGTTAAAGGTATCCTTATGTCAAGCCTAGGACATTAAACAAGGGCGCATGTTGGGAGGCAACCCAACTTTAGGTTCATTTTTATGTTTGGTTATGTTATTTTATGTTTATGTACTTAGTTTTTGCTTAGGTTTTGATAATTTTTATAAAAATGGTACCCTAACTCGTGTTTTGAAGTGTGTAGAACTTTAAGGTCGATACTATCGAAACCCATGTCGATAGTATTGAGTTTGGAGCAGTAAACGCTGAAGAAAAGTCAATACCATCGACCTTAGTGTCGATAGTATCGAGATTCCTGAAGATTTTTAGAAATTGTTTATCAGTAAAGTCGATACCATCGACCCTATGGTCGATAGTATCGACACTTTTGAGTTCCCATACTTTTAGATGCGTCGATTCAGCAAAATTGCTGAGTCTGGATCGATACCATCGACCCTGGTGTCGATGGTATCAACACCTGTAGGACAACTACATAAAACAAGCCGAAAAAGGTATCAAAATGAGATTTGTTCACACCATTTTTTGCAGAGCGAAGAAGGATGAAGAAAGTCACGTCTTAGAACCACTAAGACACAAAAGTGGGCCAAAAAAAGGAGGGAGATAGCAAGCATCACTTGGTCCACTTGAGCATCTAACCATCCTTCTTCACAACACTTCAAAGCGAATGGTACCGCTGTTCCACCTCTTAAGTGAGAATGTTGACTATGAGGCCATAGAAATATTCAAGCTTAGGGGGGGTGTTGGAATAGCACTCTATCTTAGGCTTTACATACTTATTCATGTTGCTTTTACTTTTGAAATATTAGTTGTATTTATTTCTAGATTTATCACTTTTGTAGGATCCACATCTATCTAGTGTAATCTATGGATTAATAAATGCATGGTTTCAATTGGGAGTATTATTCTTGGGTTGTGTGAACATAAAAAAATGAGCATATTGTAAACTTTTTGAGCTTATTCTTGTGTGTAATTGAGTTGCATAACTGAGGAAGTGCTTGGGTGAGTCAGCTTTAGGACATGGGGACATGAATGACTATCTTTATTATCCAAGGAAAAGTGGTTGACAAGGATGTTTGAGCCCAAACCGACCAAATGCTAACGTGACCTTATACTAAAGTTTAATAGATAAATCCTTCAGTTACCCTGTACACAAGTCTTTAGAGAGGGACATATGATATTTTCGGAAGGTTCTGTCAATTAGTCTTATGATCTGATCCACCACAATTTCATTCACACTCCACCAAAAGAAATGGGAGCACATTACTATCTTTCACTCTTTGATTGCATCCCATGTAGACAGGTCTTGCATTACAACTATTTTCACATATTTTTGTATGAAAATGAAAAGAAAAAAGATAGAGTAGTTATACATGCACATTATCCTTAGGTGTGTGTCATTTAATTGCATAACTATCATTTTGTAGATACATTCACATCTTTTGTGCATATAGTACATCATGCATCTTATGTCTTCTGAAACATTAAAGGTGGTGAACTTGTTCCATATCTTCTGAATGCTTCAAATGTATAAGTTATGTAACAAGAAGTGAGCTTGACAAATAATTCTTTGTCATCTATGAAAATAAGGGCTTGAAAAAAAATTGAAAAAAAGAGGAAAAAAAAAGAATTGAGAAGTAGGAATGAGAGGGAGAAAGGAACTTGTTCTCACTTACATACTAAGAAGAATAAGCACATGGTGTAGTTTTCTTAGATATTCCATCTCACCTTGAGACGGAATGATAGTGCATGCATCATTCCACCAAAAATGTAGCATTAGGACATTTTCACTTGCATTTTGCATCATGATAGGTCATTAATTTTTGTATTGCATGATTGACTGTTATGTGCTTTCATCTCTTCCACAACCACCTATCCCATCCACCCGTTGCTCTAATCGGTAGGCCACCCATGATATTCTCCTCAATCATTAATATCAGGAGATCTACTTCCATTTAGATGGTAGTTAGGAAATGAGCAACGTAGATAGGAGATCACAAGATGCATCAAGTATGGACCAGATGAGTTTATCATATTAACTACTTTAATTGATAGTGTTTCATTGATTGGGGGACAAACATCTTTTACATCGGTCTTTGGTCGCCTGGATGGCAGTTAGTGTTCAGTGGTCAATGAGGGCCGGTTTGTGGAAAGAAAGTGGGGATGATGTAGATTCATTTCATGTATTTATGTCCTGTTGTTGACTTATCTCAACCAGATCCAAAGTTTTGTTGCTCGAGGATGAGCAAGGTTTAAGCTTAGGGGAGTTTGATGCATGGGTTTTGAGTCACTTTTATAGGATTATTTTATATTTGTTTTATGCATGTATTTGTCATTTTCTTGATTATATTTGCATAATTCACTATAGTTGGCCTTTAAACTCTTTTTGCATCAAATTATACTTCTTTTATCATATTTATATGATTTTATATAATCCCCAGATTTATACACATGTTTCGGCACTTTTGCATTGTCCAAAATCGATACTATCGACCCTGGTGTTGATAGTATCGAAATTTCATCAAAAAGAAACCCCAAAATGCGATTTTGGAAGGAAATACTTGTATCATGGTCGATACCATCGACCTAGGTGTCGATGGTATCGACAACGTCGAGATCTGGTGATTTTCTGCACTAAAACGGAGCGTTTTAATCCGACAGTTGAGCTTTTTCGGAGCCGTAAAGTGGTCCTATGACCTAAGAAGGGCACGGCCAGTCCTAGGGGAGATGTCATATTGTGTTTCACAACATCCAAGAAGGAGAGAGAGAGAGGAGACAAGAAATGAAGGCTGTCAACCGAGTGATCCAGGCACCTCCGACGGGCGATTTTGTTGCCGGAAGACTGCAAAACGCATGTTTCTCGAGGAGGATCTCTAGGACCACCTTTGTATCAGGGGTTACATGAGTTTGCTCCATGTTTCCCATGTTTTTCTTCTCTACTCCTATGTATTTTCCATTGTCAACCATGCAGGGCTAATTCCCTTTGTCTTTAGGACCGGGAGTAGCCCGGGTAATCACTGTATGATACTTTTTACATAGTTTATCATAATTTGTCTCTCAATTTCATGGTATGATTTCGTTTTCTCCATTATATTATTATGATTGATCACCTTAATGATAATCTAATGCCTTTAATTACTTTGAAAGAAGAATTACTGGTTGAAAAGAGACGAATATCACATTAACTAATAAATTCCTTGAACAAGGCGATGTACGGTTAATGGTGGAAACCCAGAGTTTGTTTCTCATGCACCTAATTTAGGGTATAGGTTACTACTACCGTGGAACCGACCTAGATTTAGGTAGTGAATTGTATCACGAAAGTGAGCAATTCTGACTACGTACCACTATCTGGAATAGGAGACGAATTGGATAATTGTGTAGAAATTAGTACAGCGAGAACCTGCGATGAAACCACAATCCTAAAGATTCCCATTTAAATTGATTAAACTAAACATTTAATCGATTGCTTTGTTTTCTTTTATTTTATTTTCTTTTTCAATCAACTATCAAAGTCTTTTAATCGGTTTAGCTGATCACAACCAGTTAGCAGTAGTCTACTAAAATTCACGTTTCCCTGAGTTCGACTCGGGCCTCACAAGGCCTATATTACATTGATATGTATACTTGTGTTTGCACACATAGTTTACGTGTGTCAGTAGACTATATTCAGAAAAGAAAAACTTGATTGAAACAGATACTTAGTTTGACCCATGCATGAGCCATTTGATTTAAAATGAAGGATATGTAATGTATAAAACATGAGTTGAAACTAGTAGAGAGATTATTGATTTAGAATTTTAACTTCACATTAGTAGAAGGATAAAAGGAAATATGTGCAACATGGTATACATGATCATACACATGAATAAGCAACATGATCATATGAGAACAATTAGAAGTTAAAGATGATAGGTGGAAGAGTAGTATATGGTGAGAAGATTATGGAAAGTAAGGAAGGGTTTGAAACGTGATGGAGTAATATAGATTATAAAAGAAAGAGGTTGTGAGATTCAAGAAAGTGCTAATTATCCAAGTATCCTTATTGATAATTAAGTAAACTTACATATGAGAAATGCCTTAATGAGTGTTTGATGATAAGAATTCTAAGTCTTAGAATCATCTTCTCTTTCATATCTTCCTTAATTAGAGTAATGTGGGAATGAAGTGATAAGAAAATGAATCATATATGATGCATAACCACCATGGTAGGGATATCTAGTGAATGTAATAGTGACATACAATATGATGATGAAACCCTAGTAGGGTAATTGAGAATGTAATCTATCTGAATGGCCAAGTAAGAGAAAAGAACTTCAATTGATAAGATAAGGAAGACTTTAGTAAAACTTGTGAGATCCAAAGTTTGACTTTCAAACTAATGGAGCAAAGTAACACCACAATAACATTGTGCTACTGATAAGGATCAAACTCTAGAATGTTTAGAGTTGTAGTAGTTCAAGGGTTGTCACTAGTGATTTGACCTTGAATACTAGAATCTTTATAAAACAAGATTATGAAAATTGCCCTGTGAGAAGTAAACTAGTATTAATAGTAATCCAGGGTTTACAAGTAACTAATCTAAAAGGTAGATAAGCAATATGGAAATGATTCAGAGTAAAGGATAAGAAATAGATTTGAAATGTAACAAGTGTGTTTTGAACAAAAGGAGAAATACAATATGAGTGAAGTGCAACATGAGCAAAGTGTAATCTAGAATAAATTCTTGTAGTGATAGCAACAATGATAAATAATCTATTTGTACCTTGTATGTTTCAATTTTAGAGATGTTTAATCTACATGATTAAATGAGAAGGATAAGTAGCAAAAAGTAAGTAGTAATGAATGAGGATAGAGACAAAAGAAAACAATGGCTTTTAGTAATATGTGAAATTGTTTTACATATGATTTCAGTTGTACATGTGCAAGCAATATGCTAATTAAAGGTGTCTGATAGTTGTAGTCATTCATACCAGTAATCCATCTTGGTTTTGTACAATTGTGGTATGGTGATATGGGTTGAATGATGATGGAACAAATGAAGGGTTACCCTGAATAGGGTAGTCTTACCCATTTACTCATATGAATAGAAGGGATGATGACCATATTGTATTGATACGTAACCCTAATGAGGTATAGCTTGTTATACCTATCTTTAATATAACTAAGTGATATTAATTGGGTATGAATAGTCCTTGAATGACTAATACAATCATGGAGTACTCTATTATTGTTGTTGAAACCCTAGTATGCTATAACTTGATGGTTACACCTTGAATTATGTGTGGGTTTATACTTAAGAATAGTATGGAATGTGATGGTAATGTTTCACCTTATGCATCCATGATCCAATGGAGATGTCGTCAATAGTATTGTACAATTGTTGTTGAATCTAGTCTTCCAACTCAAGACTTTTTTGCTATTTGAGTAGCACAATGGTAAAATTCAAAACAACATGGTGAACTCTCTTTCGTGGCTTAGAGGTAATATAGAACAATAGTACATATTGAGACATATGAATTGAGATACTTGGATAAGATTATCAATGTTGAGGTAACACCTCACGAGTATGAAAATATTGAAATAGTCATTTCTCTCTCTATCCTATGATTGATTGTGGCATAGGGAATTTATTTGTTATCATTGAGAACTATTTCACACATATTGTGAATTTGTAAAGGAATAAAGGACTTAATGTTGAAAACTGCATTCAAGTATAAAATACAAGAATATAATGATATGTAAGATTTTAGAAGCTTAAAACAAACCTTGAAAGTACTTTTCTTGCATGTTTATGTTTTGGGAATGAAACATTTTAAGGGGGGAGAATTGTTATGACCGCATCTGAGCTTAATTGGTAAACTAGGGTTTACCTGGATGATTACATATTTAATTGGATTGATCGTTGCTTAAATCTAATTAATGATGATATCTCAATTATGATATGTTAAACCTAATGAGAACCCCAAGCATGCTATCTCTTTGTATAATTAGGGTTTGAGATATATAAATCCTAGTCGGCTGAAATTAGGGTTTTCAGCAAATAAGTTCATTTGGGAAGGAATGATAGAGTTAGGCATATAAAAATAGAAATGGTAGTTGGAGGCTTGGATAGCACGACCGTGGTGGGTAGCACGACCATGCTAGGTCATTGGTGGCACGGGCATGCAAGGCCACACAGCCGTTTTGAAAGAACTGAACTATTAACCAACTTTTATACTCAAATCTACTGAAAGCAATGCACCACGGACGTGGTAGGCAGCACAGACGTGCTGGGTCCATATTGCATGGCCGTGGCATCTAGCACGGCCATTCTGAGACATTTTTGCTTCAACTGACATTTCTATAGATTTCTAGATAGCAGTGCACTATTCTATTTTTAATTATTTATTGGTAACTCCAAATGATCTCAAATTTTAACTGAAGATTTGTATCTCAATCATAAACAACGTGATAAATTACCATAATTTTTAGAGAATGTTTGATCTCTGAAATCAACGCATTACAGTAACTTTTTAAAACAAAAAATTCAGCTGAAATAAGAGAAAGTTTAGTGAGGGGTCAATGTGCAATTGACCCAAGAAGCTCATTTTCTCTATATGGTCGACCACACACACTAGCAACTCTCATAATTCGCAATTCATTCCAGAGAAACGAGCTCCTAGAGAGAGAGGGAGAGTTAGGGTTTGAGAGGAGAAAGTAGTAGAATTGCTGAAGTAGGGTTTTGGAGTCCGAGGAATGGTGAAATCAAGTAAGTTTAGCTTATTTGCATAACCTTTCATGGTGAATCTTCTCTCACATGTCAAGATTCCATCCCTCCCCTGATTTGATCTGAAATGGTATCAAAATTTCCCCTTTTCTCACTCTTTCTTTGTATTTCCTCATTTTTAGGGTTTACGGGTTGAAAGGAAGAAGAATTGGGTGAATTGCTTGGGATTTGATATGACTTTGAGATTTTCAGGGACGAGCTTCATTTTTAATGTGTTTTCACACCTTAGGGTGAGTGGGAACTTCCTTTAAATAGTATATTGCATGAAATTTGGTTAATTCATCCAAAATCTTCAATTTGCTCAGTATGCGACAATCAAACCCTAAATTTTCCTTTTGATCTACTTTTTGTAAAATGATATGAAATGGATTCTTCTTCTATTTTGATAAATTTCAGATGCTAAAATCATATATGAAATGGATACAATACCTCTAAATGATAAATCCTTAGAGAAAGATATAATCCTTAGAGAAAGATATAATCCTTAGAGTAAGGAGATACCCTAAGAAAAGGGTAAATAATATGTTAAGCCTTCAGTTCAGTATTATCAATGAATTTAGTTCAGTAGTCTGAGTAGTCAGTAAGATACAGAGTTAAAGAAATCAGTCTAAGAGAAAGATATAATCAAGTCATAATAGACTTAGGAGCCCTGACACCGTAGAACCCCTTTGAGAGATCTATGCCTTAGGGGTGAAACGACCTAACCCTGGCAGTGTCCAGTACATGAGGGAGGGTCGAAGACTCGTGTCTAACACTAACCAAACATCCTGGTGGCACGAGAGTACAATTTGTAGTGTCCAATACTAACCGGACGTCCTGGTGACACTAGAGAGTAGCTTACAATGTCCAACACTAACCAGATGTCCTGGTGGCACTAGAATACAGAAAAACGTGTCCAACACTAACCAGACATCCTTGTGGCACGACTTGACTCTCCACTTGTTGTCACGCCCCAATCTCACATTAACCACAAACCACGAGATTAAGACACGACAGGATGAGATTTACACATAAGCCAATCACTCTTCACTTTTTAAAACTTTTTAAAGACATTAACAGGGAAATCCGATTTATGTTGTAAAATGAAACTAAACAAGCTGCGGAAGCATCTTTATTAAACTGACTAGCAAGATAAACAGAGTCTACAACATATTACATTGTCCGACATAAAATAAAGCATAACAGGTAATTTACATCTTATACACATTCACTCTCTCACTCACACCTTGTCCCAAAGATCGAGGGGAAGGGATTAAGAGACCTCTAACTACTAACTACGTATAACTTCTACAGGCTAAGCGATAGGATGAAAGGATCCTTCAGACTTCCTGCTGCTGATGATAACCTGAAAATGTTTTGAGTAGAGGTATGAGCCTACTCGCTCAGTGAATAGTATTTCACTTAGCTATCACTAAACAACTCATCAGGTTTATAATATTGAAATTAAACATAAATGCAGAACTAAGCAAGGCAGTTCTAAATACATAGCAGATATACAGATATTAATCACATTTCTAAGCATCAACAGATAGTTCAGGTAAATAAACAGTTATATGAATTTACTGTGATCCTACATGATTACTTATTCATTTTATTATGCCCTAATCATATGCAGTGTACTCTGCATATAAAGATCCGTAACAAGTTCATGCTACGACCCCACCGTACAAGACTTAGCGACACACCCGGGAAATGCTAAGTCTGACGCCAGCCCTGCTCTGCTACAGGACCCCTGGCTCTCCGGCCAGAAACATAGGCTCTACGGCCTCAATGCACAACCACGTGTGCTCCTGACTCCTCCTTTAACCTGAGTACACTGGCGGAGGGTCACAGGGTTACCTTCGTGACACAAGCACGAATGGTGTTAGATAACCGTGTTTTCTTTTTCCCAGTGCCATCGTGACACAAGCACGATTGATGTTAAACACTACCTCTCTTTCTATCCTCGTGCCACCAGAATTACTCAACCGGTTGATGTTGGACACGAGTTTCACCCCTAAGAAACAGACCTTCTTTTAGGGGTTCTACGGTGTTAGGGCAACCTAGGTCTATTAACTAATTAACAAATAGACATTAAAACAGGAATATCACATTTCATGCATATTAAATTCTTAAATAAGCATTTAAACAGGAATATCACATTTCATGCATATAGCACCATCTAAACATCACATGAAGCAAATATATATCCTTTATCATCATTAAACATGATTCAATACCATTTATCCACTTTCGATGCTAAACATCTATTTTTAAATCAGCAAATACATTGCAACCATAATACAGGAATTTCATCATTTTCACTAAGCATATTAGGTATTTCAAATTCCAATGAGACTAACATACTCTATTGTATGTACTACTCAGTTTAGAAGTTATACTAACTAATACAGAAACAGTTAAACATTTAAATTGAGTTAAATAATGATTACTAAATGAACTACTACTCACCCACTTCGGTGTGTTCGTATACACCGAAAAACATTCACAACCACGCCTAATTCTCCCCTTTACAGCAGAGTGCACGCCGTGCACCTGGGTTGCACGCCGTGCACCTGGGCAGAAACTCGTTCCGCTATCTGTAACTTTGCACGCCGTGCAACCTGTGCAGAAACGCAAATCTCATTGTATATGAACTCGATTTAGCACCTAATTAAGGCTATAAGCTACAGATTCTTGATTTGGATTCTCAAGTCGAAGTCAGAATTACCTATCCTTAATGCCTCTTACGCCCAGGTTGATCCTAGTCGATCGTGCTGCTGCAAACAGCAGCTCCTTCATGCACAGGTTGAAGATGGTGTCCGTTCTTGGTGCTAGACGCAGCTATGGCTGCGGATTCCAGATGGGACCTCCAGGCCGAGGTCATGGCCGGCGATTCGAGGTGTTTGCCATGTCCAAGAGGGCCCCCGACCGCTACTGCTGCTGCTGCAAGGTAGGGCGTCGCCCCTACTACTGGCTGTCCGCCAAGCAGGTACCTAGGTCAAGGATGGAGGGGGAAGGTAGAAGAAGGAGGGGCGCCACTGGAGTGGCCCTTCCAAGCCCTAAACGACCACCATCCCACGATGTTGCTAGGCTACAAACGCAGCTCCATGGTTCGGCCGCCCAAGCTACTAGGGCAAGGTGCTGGTGGCTAGGCGATGGAGTGGAGGAAGGAAGTAGAGGCGTTGCTGGATGGTTCGAGGTGCTCCAGAGCCGCCCTTCTCCTTCCTTTGGCTGTTGGTCGCGCTCGTAGCTGCAGATGAGCAGCAGGTCCACGCCACTGCTGATTTGCAGGTCGGCCGCCCAAGCCAAGTAGCAAGGCTACAGGTGGCCACTGCTGCTAGGGCATGCAATAGAGGAGGAAGGAAGGAGGTGGAAGGATGACGGAGGTGGGCGGAGCTCAATCGGTAGCTATCTTGCCCAAAATTGCCTTCGGCTCTTCTCTTCTACTGGATCGGCTCTGCTTGGGCACCGCTCAAGCGGTTGCCCTGTTCTATTGATCGCGTAAAGAAGAAGGATAAATGAGAAAGGAAAAGGGAAATAAAAAGCTAAACCTTGGAGAAATTGCAACCAAGTCCAAGAAAACTAAAAATAGCATAAGTATTGCCTCGGAGGTCCAAATTGGATGATTTCTTTTGCATCCACTCAAGCACAAACTCCTCTACCAACTCAAAGCATGAAAACATACTGATTGGACTGTTTCACTAGATCAAAGCTCTAAATGAGAATGTGATTACTTGATTCAACTTAATAAACTAAATAATCAATATTGATATCACTAATTGCCTCAGGTGATTCAAACTCAACTATTGATTCACATATTAACTTATTTGATTATTCATGATGTTTAACAAAAACTTAGCACTAATTGAGGTGTTTCACGTAATTCGAGGTATTTATTGACTAACCCTGATATGGGTCGTAACAATCTCCCTCCCTTATAAGAATTTCGTCCCGAAATTCCTAAAAGAGAAAGGAAACGAGTTACTCATTTCTGACTCGTATTCCTACGTAGCTCCCTCTAGGTTAAGATTTCTCCACAAAACTATCTCTAATGGTATCTCACAATTCGTGAGTTTCTTGATCCTCTGATCAACCATCTGTATTGGTCCCTCAACATAGGACACATCAGATCTAATTCCAGATCAACCCACAAAACATTGTCTTGTAGAACTGTTATAACAGTATCTCAATTTATGGCAATTACCAAGAAATCATTATACTATACATGCAGACAAAGTAAAATTCTTGAATAAACAGAATGCATGTCAATTTGGTACTAAAATAAAATCATGCAATTTAACTGTTACACATCACTACATCTCATACGGAGAATTGATATCAAAACACTTGATTCCACACACACCCTATCCTTAGGGTTTCATTCGCCTTATTCATTCATCACATGCCAACACCCTACTCTTAGGGTTATCTCATTTGTTTGATTGCAGTTCAAATCACAATACAGTATTATTCTGGAACTGGCAGAGCAGTATATTTCAAATCATTGTAATTACTGAGTAATGTTTATATCATGCATGTAGACAGATTAGAAATTCATAAATATCCCCAAACTCAAATCAATTTTGGCAGATACATACTGAATTTCATGTAATTGAACATCCTATTACATCAATAAGAGTAATTTACTTCCCCTATAAGAAACCATCTGTAATATTTATCGATTATCTGAAATTTCTCGAAGAACGTGCATATTAACCAAATTCCTAGTTTATGCATCACATAACTCAATTAAGAGTTATTTTCGTATCATAACACAAATAATTATTAGTACTTGAGAATTTCTGATAATATCTCAGAGAAACGATTCATGTAAATTTTAAGTCATACACATTAACATAACAGGAAACATGCAACCAGGTTTATTTGCATATTTTAATGCTATCTTGATATCTTGAGATCATGCATCTAATGATTTACCAAATCTGTGTTTTCTGGGTTCATTCTCAAACCGTACCATTATCAGTTGTGTACTTCTAAACTCAATGTGATATGATTGAAACTGGATTACCAAGCAACCTAATTATTTTATCCATGTATATCTTAGTCAAGTCTCGAGACATCAAAGGTCGACTTAATATGAAGAAAGTGAGCAGACTAGATTAGTCTATTCACATTCATTCCTATTAAATCACAACCTCTAGGTGTCCTGGGTAATCTTACCCCAAATTCCATTGTGATAAATTCCCACTCTCATTCTAGCATAGAAAAAGATTACAAGGTAGCTATAGATCTCTAGGGTTCAACTTTAACCTACTGGTACATACTACTTCTAACCACGTACTCAGTTACATCATTCTGCATATCTGACCATCCATTTCAACTTCTTGGATTTCATATACATCTTAGTGTCTTCCTGAAAACATAGCATACATCAATACATACACTTCTATAAAAATTCTTTTCTTTCAGCTTTTCCCCTTAAAGAATTTACACTATCTTGAGATATACTCAACATGTCATGTTAATACAACACCTTATCATCATAAAAACTTAAACTGTAGTCTCTTTTCCTCCTATCATGTCATGCATAGTCTGGTTTAACTCACTATCACCCTATTGTAGTTTCTTGATATGATCATAAGAAGTAAGCTTAACTTACATCTATACAATCAAATCACTCTATGTTATTACCCCTAAGTCTAAGTTCAACTTCCACATTTCTACTAGCAGGTCTCTATTGAAACCTGTCATAGAGAATGCATTGGCTGTTGAACTTGACTTTCTGCTGGAAACATCATCCACCACATTCTCTTTACCAGGGTGATAATCTATTGTCACATCATAAAGATAGTGACACCATGTCTTTAAAACATGAACTACATCAACTATCTTTAGATCATAATCGGATAATACTCCGCTTTCTATGTTACTTACTTATTGTTACATTTTAGGTTTATGTCTTACTCATTCCTCTAAATCATTTCATGTTGTTCATGTATCGATCAGATTATCTACTTCAAAACCCTAGATCACTATCAAAGCCAGTTTACTTTTCATAGAACAAATCTCAAGGTCTTATTTAACAAAGATACTGATATACAAGGTTACATCACTAATGATATCCTTTAAACTACTACAACTTTAATCATTCTAGGGTTTTGGTCTATATCAGTAACATAGCTTTATTGTGTGTATGTGTGATCGATTATATAAATCAAATTGAGTTGCTTGGGTCAATAACATATTAACCCAACACTCAACTTTAATTACATTAGCTGAAAATTCAGTTTTCACAATAGTTTCTGTAATTCGTTTATTAAACTGCTAACAGAAGCTCCAAAAATTCTGAAAATTTTATATGTTGTGCCTAATAAAGTTTTAGACCTCCATTAAAAATTTGAGATCATTTCAAGTTACCAATAATTAATTAAAAATCAAAAAGTGCGATGCTATATAGCAGTCTGCAGCAGATTCGGTCGAGTTGCAACTCGACCGACACCTTACTGTAGAGATCAAAAGTCATCCAAAAATTACGCCAATTTAATAGAGTGTCTAAAATTTGTGATTTGCAAACATAGTTAAAATTTGAGATCAATTGGATATACCAATAAAAAGATAAAATTCAATTACCACACTGCTATATCATTCAGAAAATGTGATCGGTCGAGTTTGAAACTCAGCCGATGAACAGGTCAGAACATTCTTCAAAAATTCTGATATCTTCCAATGTTGTTCACATTTTATATATCCAAATCATATCCCAATTTTATCCAAATTAGAGTTACACATAAGATACTAAAAATCATTTATTAAAACACTTTACTTGTCAAATTTGTATTTATGTATCATCAAAACCCTGTTTTGGGCCGATTAGGGTCTATGCTTCTCAAGCCCTAATTCTCAAGATTAAAGAACACATTAGACTTCTTATCATAGTTAAATAATCCTAGTGTATATACATTTTCACTAGGTTACGGGTCTAAATCATCCAGAGTCTATTCTTATTTTACTGTTAATAGGAGTCATTAGATCCCAGTAACGCATCCTGCCAGCCGGACCAGGCCGAACCTGTAGTCCTGAAGCCAAGAGCTACTCGAGATTAATCAACCCCTATTAACCTTAAACATGTGGAAAGAATATCCACTTAGGGCAACTTACTTATACATGATTTTGGATCTACTTTAATACAAAGAAAACAAACATTAAACAATTCACTTCATGTCACAACAATATAAAAGAATCATATTTACTTTGCAAACTGAAAATTTCATTTCATGCATATAAAAGCATTTCCAGTGATGTTTAAATCAGATAAACAATGATAAACAAGAGTTGAATCACATCTTATATGTAATCTCTTATTCCTATATTAATTTCTGATCTCTTAACCCTAAGACTTCTAGGGTTTTCTCTCTAGCCTATCCTTCCTCTGCATACCTGGCCAGGGCATCCAGAGAAGAACAGACAGAGTAGCTTGATACTGGTCAATCTAAGTATTCAGACATCTGGCCAGGGTATCTAAACACTCAGACCTTCCAGAGCTAAAACACATCATTTATTATTCGCCTTACTTATAACTTTATCCTTTGACCTTAATGATTCTTAACGACTCAACTTAAGCTCATTACTTGATTCTCGTGACCACATCCTCTTCCTGCTATCTGCAATAGTATAACAGAACACTTCATGTTAGAAAATTACAGATAGAAGAAAGACACCTAAACCTTAATCCTATTGGTCTCTTATCGTCCCCTGACCTTGAGTAACTATGTACTCAAACCAAAGCTCTGATACCAAAAGTTGTCACGCCCCAATCTCACATTAACCACAAACCACGAGATTAAGACGCGACAGGATGAGATTTACACATAAGCCAATCACTCTTCACTTTTTAAAACTTTTTAAAGACATTAACAGGGAAATCTGATTTATGTTGTAAAATGAAACTAAACAAGCTGCGGAAGCATCTTTATTAAACTGACTAGCAAGATAAACAGAGTCTACAACATATTACATTGTCTGACATAAAATAAAGCATAACAGGTAATTTACATCTTATACACATTCACTCTCTCACTCACACCTTGTCCCAAAGATCGAGGGGAAGGGATTAAGAGACATCTAACTACTAACTACGTATAACTTCTACAGGCTAAGCGATAGGATGAAAGGATCCTTCAGACTTCCTGCTGCTGATGATAACCTGAAAATGTTTTGAGTAGAGGTATGAGCCTACTCGCTCAGTGAATAGTATTTCACTTAGCTATCACTAAACAACTCATCAGGTTTATAATATTGAAATTAAACATAAATGCAGAACTAAGCAAGGCAGTTCTAAATACATAGCAGATATACAGATATTAATCACATTTCTAAGCATCAACAGATAGTTCAGGTAAATAAACAGTTATATGAATTTACTGTGATCCTACATGATTACTTATTCATTTTATTATGCCCTAATCATATGCAGTGTACTCTGCATATAAAGATCCGTAACAAGTTCATGCTACGACCCCACCGTACAAGACTTAGCGACACACCCGGGAAATGCTAAGTCTGACGCCAGCCCTGCTCTGCTACAGGACCCCTGGCTCTCCGGCCAGAAACATAGGCTCTACGGCCTCAATGCACAACCACGTGTGCTCCCGACTCCTCCTTTAACCTGAGTACACCGGCGGAGGGTCACAGGGTTACCTTCGTGACACAAGCACGAATGGTGTTAGATAACCGTGTTTTCTTTTTCCCAGTGCCATCGTGACACAAGCATGATTGATGTTAAACACTGCCTCTCTTTCTATCCTCGTGCCACCAGAATTACTCAACCGGTTGATGTTGGACACGAGTTTCACCCCTAAGAAATAGACCTTCTTTTAGGGGTTCTACGGTGTTAGGGCAACCTAGGTCTATTAACTAATTAACAAATAGACATTAAAACAGGAATATCACATTTCATGCATATTAAATTCTTAAATAAGCATTTAAACAGGAATATCACATTTCATGCATATAGCACAATCTAAATATCACATGAAGCAAATATATATCCTTTATCATCATTAAACATGATTCAATACCATTTATCCACTTTCGATGCTAAACATCTATTTTTAAATCAGCAAATACATTGCAACCATAATACAGGAATTTCATCATTTTCACTAAGCATATTAGGTATTTCAAATTCCAATGAGACTAACATACTCTATTGTATGTACTACTCAGTTTAGAAGTTATACTAACTAATACAGAAACAGTTAAACATTTAAATTGAGTTAAATAATGATTACTAAATGAACTACTACTCACCCACTTCGGTGTGTTCGTATACACCGAAAAACGTTCACAACCACACCTAATTCTCCCCTTTACAGCAGAGTGCACGCCGTGCACCTGGATTGCACGCTGTGCACCTGGGCAGAAACTCGTTCCGCTATCTGTAACTTTGCACGCTGTGCAAATTGATTTGCACGCCGTGCAACCTGTGCAGAAACGCAAATCTCATTGTATATGAACTCGATTTAGCACCTAATTAAGGCTATAAGCTACAGATTCTTGATTTGGATTCTAAAGTCGAAGTCAGAATTACCTATCCTTAATGCCTCTTACGCCCAGGTTGATCCTAGTCGATCGTGCTGCTGCAAACAGCAGCTCCTTCACGCACAGGTTGAAGATGGTGTCCGTTCTTGGTGCTAGACGCAGCTATGGCTGTGATTCCAGATGGGACCTCCAGGCCGAGGTCATGGCCGGCGATTCGAGGTGTTTGCCATGTCCAAGAGGGCCCCCGGACGCTACTGCTGCTGCTGCAAGGTAGGGCGTCGCCCCTACTACTGGCTGTCCGCCAAGCAGGTACCTAGGTCAAGGATGGAGGGGGAAGGTAGAAGAAGGAGGGGCGCCACTGGAGTGTCCCTTCCAAGCCCTAAACGACCACCATCCCACGATGTTGCTAGGCTACAAACGCAGCTCCATGGTTCGGCCGCCCAAGCTACTAGGGCAAGGTGCTGGTGGCTAGGCGATGGAGTGGAGGAAGGAAGTAGAGGCGTTGCTGGATGGTTCGAGGTGCTCCAGAGCCGCCCTTCTCCTTCCTTTGGCTGTTGGTCGCGCTCGCAGCTGCAGATGAGCAGCAGGTCCACGCCACTGCTGATTTGCAGGTCGGCCGCCCAAGCCAAGTAGCAAGGCTACAGGTGGCCACTGCTGCTAGGGCATGCAATAGAGGAGGAAGGAAGGAGGTGGAAGGATGACGGAGGTGGGCGGAGCTCAATCGGTAGCTATCTTGCCCAAAATTGCCTTCGGCTCTTCTCTTCTACTGGATCGGCTCTGCTTGGGCACCGCTCAAGCGGTTGCCCTGTTCTATTGATCGCGTAAAGAAGAAGGATAAATGAGAAAGGAAAAGGGAAATAAAAAGCTAAACCTTGGAGAAATTGCAACCAAGTCCAAGAAAACTAAAAATAGCATAAGTATTGCCTCGGAGGTCCAAATTGGATGATTTCTTTTGCATCCACTCAAGCACAAACTCCTCTACCAACTAAAAGCATGAAAACATACTGATTGGACTGTTTTACTAGATCAAAGCTCTAAATGCAAATGTGATTACTTGATTCAACTTAATAAACTAAATAATCAATATTGATATCACTAATTGCCTCAGGTGATTCAAACTCAACTATTGATTCACATATTAACTTATTTGATTATTCATGATGTTTAACAAAAACTTAGCACTAATTGAAGTGTTTCACGTAATTCGAGGTATTTATTGACTAACCCTGATATGGGTCGTAACACCTGTATACTCAGCTTAGAGGAGGAGTCTAGTCTATGGCACCATAGGATGTTGAGGCCAGAGAGCCAGAGTTGCTACATCAGACCGGGACAACAATTAGACTTGGCTATCCCGGGGTGTTGGCTAAGTCTTGTACAGTGGGATCGTAGTTCGCTACGAGTCTTCATATGTAGAGTACACTACATATGATCAGGGCATAAGCTAAAATATGATCATATAGGTTTAAAGAGTTTCTTATAATTAAAAAGAGTTAATAATGATTTGGATACAGTTTCATAGTAGTTGTTCTTTAAATGCAATATTTACATTCTCTATTATTTTAACTGTATTGTTTTAGATCTGCTTAGTGTAGTAATTACTGTTGTTATAATTGATATCAGTTGCTCAAAGGTATAACTGTAATTATATCAGTGCTTTAGACTGTTTCTTTGAAGTTCTCATTCACTGAGTGAGTAAGCTCACCCCTCTACTCAAAAATTTAGGGAAACCACATGGACTTGAAGAAGGTCAAAGCATCAAAGTAGATCTACCACATGAGCTAAGTATGAGTTTAGTTAAGTTCAGTCAGTCCCTGTCACTCTAGGTCCTTGTATAGATGTGAGAGATTTATAAATAATGTTTTGTATCTTTGTTTCTTGATGAGAGAGAATGTATTTGATTACCATGTTGTATGTACATAGAAGTGTGTGGAACAGAATGAATATAAGAATGTGTATCATTAATGTTGAGATCATATTAGAGTAATAAAAGTTTAATTCTCTTGTAAAGTTTGTTTATGTGAGTGAATGTAAGAAAACAAAGAGTTTGAAATAAGAAGAAAAAGTTGGGAGTGAACTTTGTATTAAGTGAAATCCTCATAGTCATGGCCTAATCTCATGATTAGTGGAAATCATCGGATGTGGGCGTGACAATCCCTTACCTGCGCGAGAGTCGGAGGTAGGGGACGATCCGGTTGCCCTTGGATTCCAATCGTACAGTGGAGAAAACATGCGTGAAAAAGGAAATAAGAAAAAGGGGGCGTGACAACAATGAAATAGGTGGACTTTAGTCCAATCGATGCATTTAAGGCATAATTGAGTAAAGTGGTATTCCTTTTCTTTTCCTTTTTAAATTGGATAACCAAATAAATCCCAAATAAAACCAAAATTAGCAAGTAGACTAATATGAACCCAAAGAATCTGATTTAGCAATCAGTTTTGCCTTTTGTGAAACTTTAATACTCAAAACACCTAATTTTATGGAAACTCTATTTTCTTCATATTAATTTATTTCTTTACTATTTGTTAACCAAATTTCGTGTATACCTCTCTCTTCACTAAACCTATTGTTAGGAAGAATCTAGACCAATGGTTTTCAACTTAAATGCCTCAAATTGATAATTTTCACAAGTGGTCCTAGTTTCCGTATGGGTCTTTTAACTTAAATGTGACGCATTAACACTTTTGGTAATTGGGGAAACTACTTCCCTTTATGGCCCCATGAGTCAAAATTCGATTAATTGACTTATTACTTACTCCAAAGTTATTTCATCTATCTTTTATTCCTTTTGAGAAACTTCTTGGAGGAGAGAGAAAAAGGTTAATTATGCTTTCTTATAAAAAGGAGACTTCTTGCCCAAGTTAATGTATGCCCTATTTTCGAATTCTATTCCCTTTATATTTTTCCTTTATTTGTTTTTAAACAATTTCAAGCATAGGAGTGAGAAAAGGAAAGGGAAACTAATGTTTATCAAATCAAGTTAATCACAACACATAAATAAATGGAGGAAAAAGGAAATGCATTTTGGATATCATTTTTATTTCCCACCCTCATGATATCTTAAGAAAAAATAAATTTTGTGGTCTTTTGCATTAAGGCCCTGAACTATTTTTTTGAGATTTAAAAAAAAACTACATTTTAAATTTTAAATTGTTCATAAGAAATTGAGATGTTACACCTTCCATATTTTTCATCCTATATCTCATACCTATTTCTATCCATGCTTTCCCATAGTGCTAAATCCATTACCAAGAGACTCAACTCTATAAAAATTTTGAAAAATCTTGTGAAGTCCCTTCACCACCCTGGTTGGAAAGTCGCAATGCTTGTAGAAACAACAACATTGCATGAGAATGGATCATGTGATCTTGTTCGTCCTCCTCTAGACAAAAATATCATCGTTTGTAGATGGATCTTCTCTATCAAATTTAATTTTGATGGATTATTGTATGGATAGTTGGCAAAGTGTTCACCCAAACATATGGTATGGATTTGTATGAAACCTTCTCACCTATCACTTGCATTTATTATGTCACAATCTTAATATCCCTTTCTACTCACATGGATTGGCGTATGTTTCATATTGACATTAAAATGCCTCTCTTCCTTCCATGCATGTTTTTTTCACTCATGGGGAGACTTCACTAAGATTTTGTCATCCCAAACACTCTTTGTATGGCCTCAAGATATCACCAAGATCCTAGTTCACAAAAATCATTGGATTTCTTTCTAGCTTGTATTTTTTGAGATCTTCCAATGATTACAATCTCTTCTTTAGTTCTTCATAAGCTGGAACCATGGCGTGCAAAATTTATATGTAAGGCCCCTGACCTTGATTTTTGACTAAACATGCTTGATTACCCTAATTAGATTCTCAAAACCTTAATTTAACCCTAATTTTTTCTTTGATATCATGTGACAAGCTTAAGTTTCAAGTTTGGTTCAGTTTGGACATTGTTTTAGCAAGTTATGCAATTTTATGCTTGTTTTGGGCTTTTCTACAATTTTCCAATATCTTAGGTTTTTCTTGCAATTATTCACATGATTGTTTTTCCTGACATATTTTCTTCTCATGCTTGAGCGTTTTGTGCCTTGGGGCACCTTGATGAACCTTGGTTTGATGGTGACATCCATATAGGGTTGTGTTAGGGTTTTACTCTCATGGATGAGGTACCTTGGAGTCCATAACTCGATGGTCCTGTAGGTTGGATGTGATTCTATGGTGTTGGGATCCAATGGTGGTTCCTTGAAGGTTCCTAGATGTGTGAGGGTTGATGGTTTACCCTCTTGGGGCTCATTGGGAAGGTGGTTCATCAAGTGGATGTGCAAACCTATGGCGGAGCTAGGGTTTTCACCCTTGTGACCGAGGGGTCATGATCCGATGGTTATCCTTCTATCTAAGGTCGATGGTTGGCCTGGAAGTCAACAAGCTATAGTCCTTTTACTCCCACAGCTGATGTAGCTGCTTCTTTTCATGGAAGTAATGCTTTAGACCTTGGATACATGGCAAACATAGCTAGACACCTCACCCTTCTCTTCTCTCTCCCCCATAGCTTTATGAACCTCCCTCCTTTCATCCAAACAAGTCCTTTACACACCTAGCACTAGTACAGAAACAACATATAATGTCACTTTTCATGGCATCAGTTATCCACAAAACACTATCGCCAAAGGACAATGACGTCCGCTAAATATACCAATCGTCACCATATGTGAAGTCTTGTCGATTTAAAAAAGACACAGTAACACTTTTACTTTAACGTTGATTTCTTTTCAAAGAAACTGACGTCTAAAATTACCCACGAAATACAATTTTTTTGGGGGAAAATTGCTTCTAAATTTTTAGTCTGACGTCGATTTTTGTAATAACCGACGACACATGTTTCACGCCAAGTCCCCACGTAAAAATTTATCCCCTAATTAGTCGTCAGCTCTAACAAATAATTGACGACTAATCCCCCTTGGCAAGTCAAGTTTTTTTGAGGGGATGGGTCTATAACGTCAATTTTGTAGAAGAAACCGACAACTATATGTTTATGGGCCTTGTCCCTATGAAAATATTTTCCCCTCAATTTGCTCTATTGTCATCGATTTTATTTGATAACCGAAGATTATGGTCCTAACATTAGATGAATTTTTTTTTTGGATATGTATATTGACGTCAATTTTTTTCGTTGGTAACCAATGACTATCTCACAACTGTATCGTCGGTGTTGTCTTTAACTGACGATTATGGCCTGAATCCAGAGTCTATTTTTTGTTTGGTATAGGAGTTAGTCGTTGGTTTCCTCAAATAGCCGAAGGAGGGCAATTTTTTTTATTTTGATTTGTACTTAGTCATCAGTTTTGTTTTCTTAACCGATGACTATACCTTTATAGGATTTAGTCATCAATTCTTCAAAAGTAACCGATGACTATAGCCCTAAACATAAGGCAAAAGTTTTAGTAGTCGTCAGTTTTTCAAAACAACTGACGACTATGGGTAACTTAATAGCACCCGTGCAAAACAAACTTTCACCCGATTCTCTGGTTTATTATGATTTCCACCTAGGTCTCTGGCGATTCTATTGTCATTGCTCGATTCACAACCGCCCCTACTATTTCTCTTCCTCCACTCGCCGCCGCCACCACTTTCGTTGCTCTTCCTCCACTCCCCACCACTCTACATAGCTGCTCCACACTTTATTCGTTGGTCCTTGTCACTCTCACTGTGCTCGCCTGAGGAGCTGCTCACCGCCAAGAGCTTGGGCTTGAGGATGTCAGAGGAGATGCTATTTCTAGCTGCTATAGGAGCTAGTGTTTCTATCTTGGGAGGATGCCAGAGATTGGGCCTAAGCTAGTCGCCACCACCTAGGTCTCTGGAGCTTCTGCTAGAGCTTCTAGTAGTACTACCCTCATTACTATCGGAGCTTCCCCTACTACTAGGTAAGCCTCCAAAATAGGTTGCACCTCACCTTCTTCCCACCTGCTAGGTAATTTTAATTTCAAATATTTGACTCTTGTTTTAAATTTGAACATGCTTAATTTATTGAGGAAATATATGCACCAGAAAACAACAATATGAATGAGCAACATCTTATTATTGTGAAAATAGGAAATATAGTTTGTACATGTGTGAATCACTTTTTTATGGTTAGTTACTTATTGATGTTTCATTGATTAGTGTTAATCATGATTGCTATATCTTAGTGAGTGTAATTTCTAATGTACCTTAGGTCATCTCTCCCTCCCTAGGTTATGAATAATTTATGTGTAATGATTATCTTCACGATGAATGTGCATGTACATTGGAGATGTTGAAATCAATGTTATAGAATATGGTACCTAAATTAGGAAGATTGAATTGAATTAAATGATTTTACACAAAACCTAGGATATGAACGATGAAACTAGGATCATAGGTATAGGAATGACAACATACATGTATATTGTTGGCCTAGGAACACGTCTGAGTTTTACTCATTAGGAGTAAATCTTGGACAGTCCCCTATTTGGGACTATTTTTGAACACTTAATCTCACTTAGGATGTAAGTGTATAATGTATATTTGGTTTCCAAGATGTTTGTTCAGCACTTCCCCATTTGTTCTCTAAGTACATATGTTGGTGGACATTTGCCCATCTACATTGGTGTACTTGGAGAACTGGGGGGAAATGATGCTGAAATTTTCTTGAAAACCGAATACACATTATAAATTTACTAGTGAGATTAGGTGTTGAATAATGGGATAGATGGTACATACATTAATTACTGAACCCTAAACCCTAATCTTTAAATCCTTATCCCTAAATCTAAAACAATAAACCCTAATCTATCTGTAAATCCTTAACTTAATATGTAAACCCTAAACCCTAATACTTGTTTTCTCTTTGATCATGGATGTACATTACAAATCATTGTACCCTAGAGTTTACTGTTGTTCTTGATCAGTTTATTATATTTGCGGAGGAACATAGGAAACAACCTAGAGATAGGTTATATTGTCCATGTAGGCATTGCAATAACAACTTGAAAGTCAGCACTAGTGACAAAATCAAAAGTCATGTCATGTGCAATGGGATTGTACAAGGATATACAGAATGGTACTAGCATGGAGAGATTTCAAACCTAAGATTAGTAGATGTCGATATTAGTGCTAGTGTTGAAGAAGAAATTTCCACTGATGATGTAGATGTGAACAAACTGATTATGATAGACATCATTGATGTGATGTTGGATAGTTGTGGGGTAGAGCACACCAATCCACCTTCCTTGTTTAGGAACATTGTGCATGATGATAAGAGACCATTATAAATAGGTTGTACTAAGTTTATGAAGCTGAGCACTGTTTTGAGATTGTATAATCTAAAGGCTAATAATAGATGGAGAAACAAAAGATTCACATCATTGTTGTGTTTGTTGAAAGAAATTCGACCTGAAGGAAACAAGCTTCCAATCTCAACATACGAGTTAAAGAAAATATTATTCACAATGGGAATGAAGGCTAAGAACATACATGCATGCCCAAATGATTGTGTATTATTTCAAAAGGACTATGTTGATTTGAAAGATTGTCCAAAATGTGGGGCGTCAAGGTATAAAATGATGACTTCAGAGAAGTCCCAAACTGGTTCTCCTACCAAGGTGATGGGGCATCTACCTATAATACCATAGTTTCAATGCTTATTTGCCAATATGATAGATGCAAAGAATTTAAGGTGGCATGCAGAGGTTAAGAAAAATAATGATGGGATCCTACGACATGTGTCTGATTCCCCACAGTGGGAGAAGATTGATTTATTGTACCCTAAATTTGGTAAAGAAGTCAGGAATCTAAGACTTGGTATTTGTACCGATGTGATGAATCCATATGGAACATTGAGCAGCCAACATAGCACTTGTCCTGTTATGCTTGTTGTATAAAATCTTCCTCCCTGGTTGTGTATGAAAAATAAGTACATTATGTTGTCGTTGTTGATATTGGGTCCTAAAGAACCTGGAAATGATATCGACGTTTATCTTGAACCTCTTATTGATGACTTAAAGAAACTATGGGGTGAAGGTATGATGACCTATGATACTTCGCGTAGAGAGACATTTCATTTTCATGCTATATTGTTTTGCACTATTAATGACTTTCCAGCATATGAGAATTTGTCCGGATACAATGTAAAATCATCCAAAGCATGCCCTATATGTGAAGAGAGAACTGATTTAATATGACTAATATATATATATATATATATATATATATATATATATATATATTGTCATCAAAGATTTCTTCCAAAATTCCATCCATATCGAAGGTTGCGCAAAGCATTTAATGGATCGAATGAGGAACAGAGTGCCCCTAAACCTATACCAAGGGAGGTTGTTTATGAAAGAGTAAAAGACATTGTTAATGATAATTGTGATGACTCTAGTCCATTCTCAGTTGGCTTGCCAACACCAAATATTGAAGCTAACAATGACTTATATGTGCATGGAGATCACTCTAAAGGAATGTTAATTGATAAAAGATCTCAATATTAGGGGCATGTTTTTTATTTTTTGAATGTTAGATCGAGGTGAACTTTGCAATGTTATATTAATTTCATTAAATGTTAAATGTTTGATTGTTTTTTATGTAATACTTTTTTAGACGGTTGGCCATTAGTATGATGATCGTGATGATGATCACCATGAGTGTGGGACACCGCATCACAATGTAAGTTTTACAATATATCTAGCTATATGTCCATTTATAAGTCATATCATATATGTGTTTTTTTGTCAATTTTTAGATTGAGGATGCACCCCCTAAAAATCGTGTGCCACTTGATGAGAAGCATAAAAAGCTGAAAAAATTAGGGGCATCACTATGATGAACAAGTTACTACAACAAAGGGGCAATGGACCAAAATTGATTGTGGATTTTGACATGTAGGAAATCCAGTCAGAAAGAACCGCAGCTCGTTTGTTTTATATCTTGGGGTTATTTCTCGTGGCCATTGTAGTGTAAATGTAGAATCTTGGCATACAATTCCCAAAAGCAAGAAAGACTTCGTATGGAAAGAACTGTGTGTGAGATATTATCATTTGAAATTATTTTTTTAAAGTTATTTATAATTCTATTTTTTAGAATACTCCATTAAATATATGAAATTTTGCAGAGTATATTGGAACTGTATGAAAGCCTACATCATAAAAAGGTGATGCAATGTTATGGGAGAGTCCTAAGGAACTATAGGGCAACTCTCAATTGAAAATACATACAAGAGGCTGATAAGAGGAAGAAGTCAGCCCTTTAGAAATGGAACTACCTGGACCTAACTAAGTGGGAGGTGTTTGTTGCCAAGAGAAATATTGATTAATTCAAGGCATTAAGTGTCACTCCCAATTAAATTAGTATACAATCTTCTGAAATCATTGTTTTATGATTGAACTTGATTATTACTAACCAATTCAATGTGCTTACTAACAAGGCTATCAGTGATGCTCAAAGATCATGGCGAGCACTGAATGTGCATGACCACACAATGGGTCCAGGGTGGCTATGTAGCCATTTGCCAAAAACTACAACTGTCTTCTATTCAACAACCTACTGCTCCTACTGCTGAGACTGCTGAGTCCTCTACTACTCCCACACCTCTGCATCACCATGATGCATGGATAGTTGGGAGGCAAAACAAAAAAGGAGATATGGCCCGCAACTGCTCAGGCATGTGCAAAAATGGTAGAATTCAACTCTCAAAGTAATTAGTATTGATGATTGTTATGTTTACTTACCCATTTATATTGATTATGATTAGTGGGAGCTTCACGAGTAGAGGAAGCAAGGCTTGTTCATCCCTCAGGGCATAAGGGATGAATTCATAGTTGCTCTCAGTAACCCAGAGAATCCTAGACATGTTAGGGATACATGTTCTAGTATGGACCTAAGAGCGTTCTTTGGGCCATCACAACGCAAACATGTCCAAAAAGAGGGATTTTCAAAAGCTGAGGTAACCTGTTATTTTTTTAGAATGTTATTGCAAAGAAAATTCAAGAATCAAAAAGTGTTTCTTTTAGCCATGTATAGGTAGACGAGTTAATTGATAAGAGAGTCCAGGAAAAAATGAGCAAGTGGTAAACATCTCAAGCTCCCACTCAGACAATGCCTATGTCATTCTGCTCTTCCCCTACAATAGAGGTGGTTGGGAGTAATCCTATATACCCACCACCTAGCACGTCCGTTGTAAGTATTGTTCTGTCATAGTAGCTAGTCTTTTCAAGATGATATGATTAGGTATATATATAACATACTCTATGTAAATTTGTACGGGTTGAGGCCATGTTGTCTAAAATTGAAAGAATACGTCATTGCGGAGGGCAAGGCTTATCCACGCCTTCCAAGGCGCATGATTCATGACACTCTAGTACCGATGGTGTGGTTTGTGTGATCCCAAGGGTTGTCTTCCCTGCTTGGAGGCAACATCCATTGCCATATGCCCACCCAGATGTTGACTTGCTTAGTGAAGCAGAAGGCGGAGTGGTCTTGTGGCCTGAAGCATGAGTAATCTATACTGATCATGTATGGTAAATTTACATTATGTTAATTTGTATATGTATATACATGAAAATTGACATGAAATTATATATGCATGAAAAAGGGAAGAAACATGTTGCATCTTGTCCTCGTCCACCTCCACCTCTTCCTCAAGTACCTAGTTGTCTTGAAAAGGACCTATTTAACTCGATAGGTCCTCAATGTAGGGGTATGGCAATATGGATAGGCGAACATTCCAAAACTTCACCTATTATTGTTTCTATAGAGGAGGATGCTATAGGCCACTATACTATAATAATATTTTTCTCCAAGATATTTTGGATTTGTTTCGTTATACTTGGATGAATTCATATATGATAGAACTATGGATATGGTGAGATCTTATTTATATATCTATATACCCCGTTCTATATATGGTGATCTATTTTCTTATATATTAATGCATACATAATATATGTTTTTCAACCACTTACATAGGTCTTGTAAATATTTTTCAATGACCCATGTGGGATTCCTAGTTCCATCCTTGATCAATCTTGTAAATGAAGATCCTACATCAGTTACCTTATACTGCTCTATCACTTTTAATAATTTTATTGAAGCAAAAAAGAGCATGATAATAGATCCATACAATGTTGGGTAAATTTACTTTGCCTATAATTTTGACTTAAGAAAATTTCATTTCATTGTGGATTTTGAGTTATATATATTTTACTTTCTTATCACTAAAGTTAAGCATTGGGAGTTAGTGATTATTGTCCCTGAAACTTTGACTATTTATTATCTAGATCCTAAGGGGAACGAATTAGACTGTTTGGGACACGATTTGAAAAGACTATTATACACGTGAGAACATTTTTATATTTATATTCGTTAACATCTATTATTACATGACTATTTACTAATGCATTAAATGTGTTACATTAAAATATATGGCTTTAAAAGATTTCAAAAATGTTGGAGGAAATGTGGTTAAGAAAAAGAAAGTGCTAGTTTGGAAGAATGTGGATGTAGTTTCCTGACTCCAATGCATATTTTATTTATGTGAACTATGCTTATTTTTATTTATTGACATTTTGTATGTTGAAATTTGTAGTGTGTTGTACAAAACAACGACTGGCATGTGGATACTACGTGATGTGGTATATGCACATAATTGTCATATATGCTACACAAGACATCAAAAACCTACAATAGGTAATATATAGTTTCGATCATCATAAGTATAGTCTCATTAGATAATATTAAAATATCAAACTTATTAGTTATATATATACATCACTCTCTTTGTAGGTGTTTAAAACTAGTGACTTCAATGTAGGTGAAAAGCTTAGATGTACATATGCCCTATACAATAGAACAATTAGATGGCATAAGAGAACAACGGGAAAAAGCCTTTAAAAGGGAGGTAATGTTTTATTATGATTGGAGTACTGATGATAAATAATGACATTTCTAAAATTTTATGTCGTTATTTCTATACATATGCAGTGCTTATATAGACATGTGTGAATGACTTTTTTTTAATTGTCTTATTGAAATTTGATCTATATACATGTCTGTTAATGTGAAGATGAATGAATGAATTGTGCTTCTACATGCGTGTGAATGTGAAAATGCATGAATGAATGGAACTTCATGTTTCTACATGTGTGTGAATGTGAAAAGAGGGATGAATGAATGGAACTATAGGTTTCTACATGTGTGTGAATGTGAAAATGGGGATGAATGAATGGAACTACAAGTTTCTACATGATGTATAGTCTTGATATATAGATAGTCTTAATCATATTGTTATTGTAGGTTTGTGGCCTATTGTTAGGATGAAATCACAGGATGTTGTAAACCTACAATTTAGAACGGAACTGCAGGTTCTGCATCCTACTTACCAACCGGACAACAGGCCTATAGGCTGATATTAATAAAATAAAATTGTGGTCATTTTATTTCTATCTTTCCATACATAATCAAAGAATGAAAAAGATTCTTCAAGAGTTTTAGGCCCAAGAAGTGATGATAAATACCACCAAAGACTAGGACTGTAGAGGAAATTAAGTGAAGTACCCCAAAAACAAAGTATGGAAAGGTATCTATCACTCCCCCATGGGGCCTACTCCCCAACCTATGACACTTATTCGTCATCACTTAAAAGAACCATCAATACAGTTCTACATCGTCAGTTATTTATAGCAAACCGACGACTATTTCCTAACCCGGGCCAAATTTTTTTGTTCGAGTATGGAGATAGGAGTCAATTTTTGAAATCATAACCGACAACAATTTATAGTTTTATTGTTGGTTTTACTTTGAACCGATGACTATGACCCAAGCATGAGATAATTTTTTTTTGGAAAAGGAGTTAGTCGTCAGTTGTTACTAAAATAACCGACGACTATGGCCATAACCCAGGCCAAGTTTTTTGTTTGGTTATGAAGATAGTCGTCAGTGTTTTGTAGATAACCGACGAATATGGATCATTCTAGTGTTGGTTCTTTTTTGGTTTCAATCAGGGTTGGCTCTGTGCCATCAATTTTGGAATCGACGCCATAGTAGTCTACCTTTAATGTTACCCACTTGAGTGTCACATGGAAACCAATGTAAAAAGTCCATTTTAAATGATTTTAAAGGTAGTATTTGTACTAGTGTAGCTCACCTCTTCATCTTCCTTGCTTTCTAGAGTTCATCCCCATTGTGTGGAGGAGAAGAAGGAGTCCAACATAGAAGAAGGCGACCAATCTACCTTGCAATTGCACTTTGGGTTCAGATCTACCCTCTCTTTGAGCTTGTGGAGCTTCATTAGCTTGTTCTTGACCTATGCAAGTAAGCTATCCCTATTTTCCTTCATTTTCCTTTATGTTAAACCTTATCCTCTCTTCTTCTTGGTCTGACCCATGGTGTTCCATGGTGGAATTTAAGCTAGAGTTTAAGGAACACCCCTTTCTTGCTTCCTTGACCTAGGGTTTGCTTCCTTTTTGGGGAAGGAACTAGCTTGGCTGAGTGGAGAGCTATACTAGGGTTTTCTTCTCTTTTTGTTGAGATTCCTTGATGTTTAGAGATAAATCTTCTTCATAGAGGTGATTTATATAACTTTATCCATGTTTATTGCTTGCTACTAGATTTCATGTACATGATATTGCTCTAAAATGAAATTCTACGTATAAAGATCTACCTTTGCTTAAATTTTGAGCTTAAGTGATGTTTCTTGAGTAGTTTATCACCATGGATGAACCTTAAACTATATGCATGAACCTTCATTGGTATAGGAAGCCCTTGACCTTGCTTGCATGTGGACAAATGATGGTTTATGTTCTCAAACGATGGTAATGATCTAGGGTTTTTGAGTTATTTTGCCTTCTTCTTTTGCAACATGATGGTTTGGTTCTTGGTGACTGTCATGTATCAACCGACGGTCACAGCTGAGTTTCTATTTTGGGATCTCTCATGAGAATACAACCAATGGTTATGTTTCCCTTCACAAATGATGTCTTTACTCTCTCAAACAACGGTCCTTTGCTTAAGGTTTTGAGCCGATCCTCCTTCTTATTTTGGAACTCGATGGTTTTGTACTTGGTTTTGTTTCAGTTTCCTTTCTTCTACTAACTGATGGCTTTGTCTTAGCTTCTGTTGTGGACTCATTTATGCTAAAAAATGGTGGTTTTGGTGTTCCTTCAAGTGGTTAAATCGATGGTGTTCCTTCCCCTCTAATCTGATGCCTTTACCTTGAAGTTTGAAGCTTGTTTCACCATTGTTGACCAAAATTGATGGTTCTTCTGAGTCCTCAAATGGTTGTTGTTATTACTTCATGATTCTATGGTTTCTCTGACCAATGTACCACAATTTATGGTTTCACTGGTTCCTTAGGTAAATGTTGTCAATTGATGGTTGTTCTAGTTTAATGATCCAATGGTGGCATTGAGTTTCACAACCTATGGTGGTTCTGAACACCACAACTATTGGAGCTTTTTGTGTTAACTATCTATGTCTTGACTAGGTTTGGTTGGTGACTCTCTTAAGTCACAACTCAATGGCTTTACTAGTCATATGATCCAAGGGTTATGTCTTGTATCTCAGATGATGGTCTTGCTTACTCAACATCTGATGGTCTTGGTTGAAGACCAAGATCCGATGGTTATGGTTTGATGTTCCAACATCCGATGGTTTTGGGTGAAGCTCATAGTTTGATGGCTTGATTTTGATGATGTAGAATCGATGGTCCTAACCCCATAACTTTTTTCGTCTCACCTTTGCCCTTGTATGAATGTAACTGATAGTCAACATAATGAGTTTATGTGTAACCCTAATGTAGCATATCTTATTACACCTAACCTTAATGCAAATAGGCGATGATGGTTAATCATACTTAGTTTACTGGTGTGATAAGTCTGATGATGGAATTCTCTCTTATTGTTGTTGAAACCCTAATGTACTGCTATATGAATATCATAGCTCCTTGTTATCCTAAACTTACATGTCATATGTATGGTGATGGTTTGTTGAGCCTTGTTGGGGCTTGAAAATATAATGATTTTCTTGCAGATGATTATGAGAATGGTCTTAATGACCTTTGGGCATGGTTGAGCCCTATTGGAGGTGTAATCCTATTCAGGATGTGACAAGGGTTGGAACCCTAGAATGTTGTGATAATGGTTTGTATCATTTTGTGGTATGACAAGTATAGTTTAATGAATGGCAATGACGTAGTATCATGTGATATGTGATTAAGAGCTATGTTTGATACATTTTATATCTTCTGGAGTTTTTATATATGAATGCTTTCTAGAAATGAATTAGGGTTTGCATGTCCAATTGTTTGATGCAGCCTTAATTCACCCAAATGGCATTAATTAATCAAGTAAAACCCTAATCATGTAGTGGCATGTTCTATAGAACCATTCTAGTGTTAGGACTTGTTGGATGGGGGAAATGAGTATTCTTGAGGGAAGATTGGAGTCCTTTACATAACATGTTGAGTATGTGTGGGTGCATGAGACTATGAGTCCTTGTCATCCTAATCCCAAGGTTATGGAGGATAGTTGTGGTCATGCATTGGATTGAGAGCGGCTGTGGTTGTGTCTCATATATTGTATATGTGATGTGATTGAGGAAAATTGTGTTTGTACCTCAGATGATAGGCTTTTGTATACCCTAGCGTCTAGTTCCATGACCTATACCAAGGACGAACTAGATGTTAGCAACTTGATTATATGTTACTATAGGTAGATTGACTGATATGTCATTGTATTTTGACTCGTACTGGTGAGATAGAGAGATTTTAGGATATTAGCTTTCCTAGATCTTATATGGAACTAAATAACACTTCACAGTGGCTAGTTGGACTTTGGGTGGTACAACTCAAACTCCCATGTCTTAATAAAAGATGTAATACAACCGTGTAGGATATAAGTTAAGGGTTATACACAGTGTTTCAAATTGGATGATAACCCTTGTTTGCTCTTTTTACATATAGATGATGTATAGTGCAATAAGAGATGGTAGATATTCTTATGTAGTAGAAATTCTCATGATGTTATACTTTATTATGTTGTTAGTCATGCCTATGTTGTTAGCTATGCTTATTATTGTTAGACTTGTTTATGATGTTGGCTATACTTATATTGTGTTAGTCCTTCTAATGATGTTAGCTATGTTTATGATGTTAGTGAGACTTATGATGATAGACCATGAAGTTAATTACACATGATCTCCTGATAATAATGTTAGCCTTTCAATACTACATATAAGATTTGAACAAAACTATTCTACAAAAGTTTTATACCAAGAATTTCTATTGTACTAAATAACCTACTCTATCTATTTAATTACTTAACTTGTTGTAATCAATAAGTGGTGTTGAGAGTTACATCTCTCTCTGGGCCATGGGTCTCACCTCGTGGGTCACCACATCTTTTAGGTGATTGACAACAACAACTGACCTGTGATAGCGAGGAGGAGCTATGGTGATGGACCTTAGTGAATGATGTTAGATGTCTAATGTGTTCTAGAGTTGTTCCTATACTCTCAGGTTAGGGCAGGAAAGTTTGTATACAATGTTTCAACCGAATTGTTCTTTTAATAGAATTTTGATACTTGTACATGTGGTATATGTGGATAACATTTCCTTGAATATATATGTTGTGGAAGAGACCACAAAGAAGTTGTAAAAGATTCTTGACATGATATATGAATACAAGTAAGATGTTGGGATTTTGTGCAAATGTTCCTAGATTTGTTTGGGATGTTCAGTAGTTTTTAATTTATCCCCCTTTTTCTAGTACATGGTTAATGAATGATCAATCACGTTTTAAGTTTTGAGTAATCTTGTTTAGCTTGTTGGGTTCTCACAAGTTGGTATCAGAGCTCCAGGATCATTGAGTCTACATGGACACTAGGACTTAGGAACAATATGATGACCAAGTAAGGAACATGAAATGTGAACATGATGCATACTTCCTAATCTTGGTATTTGGATGCCCTGGCTAAGTATTCAATTATTGAAGACAAGGTAAGTGTGGAATTCTTAGATTAATATATTTTTTATTATTCTGATCAAGTACGTCAGTTTGAAACATCCTAAAGAGTAGAATGAATAAGAAATCATGGTGATAATATATTAATATTACTCTAAACAAAGATGAAAGTCACATCATATCCAAAACTTGGATGCTTGATAACTAAAGAGAAAGATATGACACCATGAAACCTAGATATGAATACAAACAAGCTAAAGAGGAGTTCTTGAAGATGTAATCATTGAAGATAATGAAGTAAAAAGGAGATAAGTATGTGCTAATTCAATGATTAAAGGTATAAAATCCACATCATAGGAAGAGAACTCCTGATATAAATGTGATACGAGAAGATGGATAAGAACAATGACAAATGGATAAAGTAAAACCCAAGCTAATCTCAGACCAATTCACACGAGTAAGAAGATGTTAATACAAAAATTGATGTAACAAATGGAATGATTAAAGGGAGATGATCCATATTAAATGGTGAAAATGTGAAATATGATGAAGTACCCCTTGATAAGTGACCGAAAAACAAGATAAAACAAGAGGACATACACAAGAATGGTGAACTGTTAATGGGAAAAGAGAAATAAGATACACTAATCTCGATAATTCCTATTCTGATGATAAGGAAAATGAAAAAGGTAAAACAATACATAAAAGGTTGTAACCTATTTGATGGTGATAGATCAGTAACCCCTTACTCGTGACCCCAGGATAGTGTTGTTGTGTTGTGGGAAGTGTGTTTTCCTTTGTGTTCCTTCTTTTTGGGGTGTGGCTTTCAAGAGAGAGTCCAATGTTGAGATCCTCCAAGTATTGTTTGGGAAGAAGAAGAGTGATTTTGTGATGCTATATAGGGACTATTGACAGATGGACAAGATCACTTCCAAGGATAGATGGTTTTTGGATTAGTCAATGGGTGCTACAATGTTCCTTCAACTAGACTTGAGGTTGGGATATCACCGGATGAGTTCAGAGTGGATGGCAAAAGTTGTATGGTCACTACAATTTCATGGTTGTGCCATTTAGACTAACCAATGAATCAATAATGTTTATGGAACTGATGAACATAGTGCTTAGTTCGTGTCCCTATGAGTTGTGGCAAGTTTTGTGGATAACATCTCAATGTACTTTAGAGATGGTCAACAACATGGACAACATCTTCTCTAAGCCCTAGGAGTATTCAAGCAGTAGTAAATGTGCACCAAGTTGAGCACGAGCGAGTTTAGGGTTGACTAAACTGTCTTCTTAGGATTATGATATAACTTCTAAGGATGTTGTGTAAATCCAAATAAGGAGAAGACAGTGCTAGAATGGGAGCAGCCCCAAACACCGAATGAGATTCAACACTTCTTAAGATTAGCATGACACTACGGGAAATTCCATTCAAAATGTCATCTTCATTGCTTTACCTCTAACTAGGTGGACAAGGAAAGGTGTCCCTTCTTGTATGGTATGACAGGCATCAGTGTTGCTGTCAACGTCCCTTCTAGATGTTGAAGGAGAAATTGATAAGTGTTCCAGTGTTAGTGTGGCCAGAACAATAGGGAAGGATTCATTGTCTTTTACACTGATTCAAGGAAAGGTTTGGGATACATGCCGATAGGATATATGGTCAGCCAAGAAGTTGCCTTTGTCAACATTCACAAATAAGACATAGCTATGCTCTTCGACGTATCATGAAACAAGACATACCTACATCACTTCAATAGGAAAATGTACAACTGGAAGTATCTCAATTGGCAGGATCATGGACACATCTACAAGTCAAATCAATGTTGCTACATCAGGATGGAGAAGTATAGGTGAACGATACCATGATACATGACAACAAATTAGAGTATCACAACAGTGAGCATGGTAGCTTCCATTGGTCAAATAAAAAGACTATGTATGATTCTACAACTAGATGATGGTTCAATATGCTAATGGTTTGAGTGAGATAGTACCTTAGGAGACTCATCTAACACACACATTATGTATCTGGTGAATACATAGATGTATCATAAGGTGAAGAACATGCAATGGCATACAAGTACGAAACATGGTATGACACATGTATGGTCAAGTGCACAATTGTCAGCTAGTCAATAAGAAACATTAGAAACCTACAAAAATAATGATACAATAAAAGTTCAGCTTAACCTTGCATGTTATAAAGATGGTTAGTCAACCATTCAAATGATTAGAGAATATTCTAAGAGCATATGCCTTACAGTTCTTGACAGTTAGGGGATATCCATCTGATTGATTGAGTTGCTTACTACAACAACCACCTAAGGAGCATAGGCATGAGACCTTGTGAAGTTACATATGGTAAGAGATATAGGACAATCCATGATTGGTAAAAGAAAGTAAGTATTGTTTCTGAGATATGTATTGATATGATGGACCACAGTGAAGGACATAGTAATTTAGCAACATATGGAAATAGTTCAGGGTGACATATAGAGTTCCAAGTTGGACATTAGTACCAGAGTTGTATAGCTTGCACAAAAATTTCTATGATTAAGTAAGTGTAACCCTGGTACATGAAAAGTGATACAAACAATAGAGATGGAGTTGGATAAGGATGTTTTCTTAGGAGGAGGTTCCTATGTTAACCCAAGATGACAAATACATGAGTTGAGGGAGAAGAACATGCCTTCTATGAGAGTGTGTATGTGAAAAAACCACGATATGGAAGTACATGTGGAGGATAGTGGATGAGGTGTATAGGAGGTATCCATCTTCGATTGCCTTGGATTTCGGGGGTAAAATCCCTATCAGGGATTGATGGTTATAAGGCTCATGACCTTGCTTTTTAATTGAACATTCTTGATTACCCTAATTGGATGGTTAAAACCTTAATCTAATGCTAATATTTGCTTTGATATCATGTGACAAGCTTAAGTTTCAAATTTGGTCTAGTTTGGACACTATTTGAGCAAGTTATACAATTTTACGTTTATTTTGGATTTTTCTGCAATTTACCCATATCTGAGGTTTTTCTTGAAATTTTTCACATTCTGGTTGTTCCTTATAGTTTTCTTATCATTCTTGAGCATGTTGTGCCTTGGGGTTCCTTGATGCACCTTGGTTTAATGGTGACATCCATCTAGGGTTGAGTTAGGGTTTTTCTCTCATGGATGAGCTACCTTGGAGGCCATAACTTGATGGTCCTCCTGGTTGGATGGGATATGATGGTGGTTCATTTAAGTTTCATATAGGTTTAGGGGTATATCTTTTCCCCCCTTGGAGATCCTTGGGATGGTGGTTCATTAAGTGGAGGTGCAAACTGACAATGGAGCTAGGGTTTTCACCCTTGTGATGAAGGGGTCATGATCCGAAGGTTAACCTAGTGTTGAAGGTTGATGGTTGGCCTAGAAGTCAAAAATATATGGTCCTCCTAACTCCCACAACCAATTAAACTGATGCTTTTCATGGAACTTATGCTTTAGACCTTAGACTCATGGCAAACATAGTTAGACACCTCACTCTTCTCTTCTCTCTCCCTCATAGCTTTATGAACCTCCCTCTTTTCATCCAAATGAGTTATTTACATACCTATATCATCTCTTCATCTTCCTTGTTGTCTAGAGCTCTTTTCCCTTATGTGGTGGAGAAGAACGAGCCCAAGGTAGAAGAAGGTGGTCGATCTACCTTGCATGTGCACTTAGGGTTTGGATCTACCCTCTCTTTGAGCTTGTGGAGCTTTGTTAGATTGTTATTGACCTAGGCAAGTAAGATATACCTCCTTTCATTTGTTTTCCTTTGTGTCCTATCTTCTCCCATTTTCTTCTTAGTCAGACCCATGGTCTTCCATGGTGGAGTTTAATCTATATGTTAAAGAACACCTCTTTATTACTTCCTTGACCTAGGCTTTACTTCCTTTTTAGAGAAGGAACTAGCTTGTTCGAGTGGAGAGATTAAACTAGGATCCACGTTTATTGCTTACTACTAGCTTGCATGTACATGATTTTTCTCTAAAATGAAATTCTAAGTATAAAGGTACTACCTTTGCCTATATGTTGTTGGGTTTTATAGGAAGACAGAGAAGGTAGCGGAAACAAAACAATTCTTCTCCCGAACCCAGAATAAAGGAATCGTGTCAACGTCTATACAGTAGGAAGGATGGTTTGTAGAAACATACCTTGTCCCGAGGCTTGCTCGGGTATGTTACTTTGCGACTTGCACAGTCTTCACCTCCGGTCTTAGACAGTGTCTGTGCAACTCCTGGTCTCACCGGGATTGTCAGGATTGATAGCCGTCCTCCGAGCGACAGAAGTCTCCCGCCTCTAAAGTAGTCCACACAGACCACCTGGAACTCCGATCTCCTTGTCCCATAAGGAATCAGAAGAAGTCACACCCTCCTATTAGCGTACTAGTCACCGACACACTCTCCTGTAACTAGTTACCTTTATGCAATTGTCTTTCCCTTACCGTGCCTCCCTTATAGGGTATCACTTGCTCGGGCTCTCTCGATTACCACAACCAGAGAGAAAGACAAATTTCAGAGCAATTGGTGTTCTGAGTTGTTGTGCCTGAGAAGCCCCCACTACCCCTATATATAGGAGGGTCATGGGACAGGGTTCTCTACCCCAGGCAATGCGGGATTAAACCAGGAGTAGAAGGGTTCACGATTTTCCACAAAACAACCAATTGCACCATCTGAACCAATCATTTCAACCATGAAACGATCGGTTGGGGACCTGAGCCGATCGATTCACATCTGAACTGATCGGTTGGGGCACTGAGCCGATCGGTTCAAGCATGAGACGATCGGTTCGTGGTTCTGATCAGTTCCTAATTGACTTTTTCCTCTTTTGTTTCGAATTGATCCAAATACCAATCCTTGTTCCAATCAAATTGGACAAGTGAAACGAAGAGAAATTTCTTGCCAACCTGACTTTCCCAATTTTCTCGTTTGGACCAGTTGAGTCGATCAGTTCAACCCTTGAACCGGTCAGTTCATCCTGTCCTGAGCCGATCAGTTCATCACATGAGCCGATCGATTCACCAACCTGAGCCGATCGGTTCATCATATGAGCCGATCGGTTGGGAGTGCAGACTGTGAAAAATTAGTCAATTGCAGTTTCAATCAATCTGATACTCTAATCAATCGGTCCAACACCTTGAACACTATGATATTGAGCTATCAATTGATTGAGTGTTTAATTGGACTACAAAACCCCTTTAGCAATCAATTCAAACATCATTTTTGGATAAACTCATCTTCTAGGTTAAATCCTATCTGTGCGACCCTACACGCCCATTTCACATTGGCAGTGATAGTCCATAACACTTATGACTTCACAAGCAAAGAGCGGTGCCTAGTCGCACATCAGTGCTACCCAAGTGAAATAGAAAGTTGGAGAACAACTTTCAATCCTACAATCCGTCAATGGTGTTACAACGAATGTATAATTCCTTTGTCACTGATATCCCGAATGAACTCAAGGCATGGAACAATCATCCTATCAACGTTCATTCACTTTCTTGATCTCAGAGTAGACTAGAGGAGATATGTATGACATCAATATCACATACTGATTCACACATGCGTGTGAACGCCTAGATATCAAACTCCCTCAGGAGGGACAAATCCCATATCTATCACTCACCAAATTCATAGTTATCTTCAAACATGTCCCACATGTTACTGTGCTCTAGTGATAACATAGTGAGTTATGGCAACACCTTGCCAAAGTCGGTATTAACTGCATGTCTCTCATCTCTTCGCCACACGTATGAGATGTAGTTTTTGTAATATGTGATCTAGTATTCCTTTGCTAACCTTTTAGCCACATTGCATGACCAAGTACTCCTTACTTGTCATGAAAGATCAGAATATCTATAAGTTCATCTCATGAACTTCCAGATCCATATAGCATCCACTAATGTTCTCTAACACACGGATACTCGACTTTTCCTTTTAAATGGATTTATTGGAACATTTCCATATATCAACAAACATCCACTTTTATATATCCCATATATATTGCGATTAATTCTCTGTCCTTTTTGGAAGTTCACATCAGTGTAACTCTTTATAGTGAACCCTTCCTTATTTCCATAGAACGAGTACTTCTCAAGTACTTATCAAGTTCTTATGGTATTCCAGTAACCCTTACTATAACTAGACAGACATCCACTTGTCATGTCCCACATACAAGTTATCAAGATGAGCACATCATATTGTCATGTCCTACATGCAAGATGATGAATGCATTTTATTCTTGCTATGTCCATACATACAAGATAATGGGATGATTTTTATACATGATAGATCCATATCTATTCTTAGTGTTCCCATTCTTCATAAGAATTGGACACTTGGCCTTGAGATACTAACTCCATGGACAAGTTTTCTCCCACTAAATTTGTGCACACTGAACCCTTCAGTATAGATTGCCAATGTATGCTTTCTCTTTTCAGGTCAAGAGGTTTTTGAGAACTATCTCTATAGATCTCTATTCCTATCACATAGGAAACGCCTCTATCTTCCCTAAAGATAATTTCCACTTTGGATTTCCATTCTAGAACATTTCATTCCTCATCAACATGTGGAATGCAAATACGCTCCCACTAAATCACAGATCCCTTCTTTATCTTTGTCATATCAGTCAAACCCTTTGACTATATTATCAAAGTAAAGATCATAGTTCTGAGTTGTTTGTACTCAATCAATCACATTGATTAGTCCATTGTAACTTATAGACTTCATTTGCATTAATGGATTCATAAACCTTATAGGTTGTTTCATGTACACATCCTCATTTTATTCCTTATAGGAATGCGGTTTTATAATCCATATGCCAAATCTCTTAGTCATGAAGTTGCAATCAACAAGCATCATCCTTCTCAAAATGTCATTAATGTGTCTTAACACTTAAGACTCATTCGCACTTATGGATTTCATCCCAATGGGTGCTACCATCAAGGTCATACCTTATGGTTCACATGGAAGTCATTTAGGATGTAATGGTCATAAACCATAACTCAAAATCCAGTTCCTCATATTCATCTAGATAGTTGACTCATCACATGACCAACTCATCTTATAGATAATTGAGGTGTATCTGTCAAGGATATAAGAACTCACAACTCCTTATGATTCTTAATGTCCTTTATTAGTGTGGGGTATTCTTTATTTAAGAAGAAATTAGTTATTTGATAATCATCTTCTAACTCCTTAGAGTACGACTCCTTTTGATTTGACATCACCATGCCTTAATCATGAGTTCACTATGATACACTATCATAATCACTCATAAGGATCTCAAACATTTGGTCCAAGTATTTCATTCATTGATCTCATCAAGAATTAAACTTTACCAAATTCATACCTCATCTATGATATTCTTGAACACTTGAAGATATTCATATTGGTATTTCTCTAAGCACTGTTTGAAGTACTAGAATTAACTCTAATAGGTATGTAAATACATCACATGTATTATACCTAATAGGATAATCATTCTCCCACTACCTTAGTGAAGATTGATTAATCATGTCCAAGAGATTCATGTCTCTTACTGGTTCTCTAACCAAAAGAGTCTAGCTTATCCATCATATGGAAACTAGAAATGAATTTCTCATGATTTATGCTAATTTGATTGTTTGAGTTATCAATAACTTTTAGGTACCATTTTATCTTATGCATACCAAGTACCACAAGATAAATAAGGCATTTACATAAATATCATATCTTTTGAAATTGAAACATCAACTTTATTAATTTCTATCATTGTCATACAATATGCAAAAATAATGTGTTTCTATCCATTGGAAAATATGAAATAGCAGTTCAGAACTCTTTTACATGCCTTCAAGGCTGAAAATAAACTAAAGTACTCCTATCTATGGCGGCAACACTTGCCCCATGTATTGGGTGCTTTACACTTTATATCTTGGTATCATATACCTAAAAAGTGTTATAAGTTTATTTCATGACACCTTCAGGTGGAGACGTATGTCGCCTCCTTCTTCTTTAGTTCTTCTAGATAGAGTGGACAATTCCTTTTCCAATGTCCTGGCTTTTGACAATGGTGGCAATTGCCTCTCTTGGTCACACCTCCCTTGGCCTTGAGAGTTGAAGACGACTTGGGCTACTGGCTAGCATCAAAACCTTTCTTAGCCTTGCCCTTGCCCTTATGTTTGGACTTGCCTTTCTTGTTGCTGATCATCATCACAGACTTAGGCTTGTCCTTCTTCATCTGTTCCTCGGCTATCCTCAACATGCCCAACAACTCTGTCAACGGCTTGTCAAAGTTGTTCATGTTGTAGTTCATCACAGACTGATTGTAGGATTCTGGCAACGATTGTAGTATCACGTCAATAGCCAACTCTTGGCTCAGTGGAAATCCCAGTCTTGTCAGGTTCTCCACATACCCAATCATTTTGAGCATGTGAGGACCAACTGGATCTCCTTCTGTCATGACACACTTGAACAGCACCCTGGAGACATCATATCTCTCTTGCCGTGCTTGATCTTCATACATATTCTTGAGATGCTGAATCATCTCAATGACACCCATGTTCTCATGTTGTCTCTACAACTTGTGGTTCATGGAGCACAACATCAAGCACTTTTCATCAATGGCGTCTTTAGAATGCTTCTTATAAGCATCCCTTTCTGCCTTTATTGCGGTAGGAGAAGGTTCCTCTGGAGCTGGAGTATCCAGGACATAGAGCTTTTGCTCTTGAGTGAGAAAAATTCTCAATGTCCTAAATTAGTCGTGGAAGTTAGTCCCATTCATCTTGTCCTTTTCAAGGACTGATCACAATGAAAAGTGATTGTTGTTTGTTGTCATTTGTACTACAAAAGGAAATATATGCAATTTAGTCCAAAACTCAATTTTGACTTATTTGATTGATTTGAAAGGTTGACGATATAATTAGGACTTTAATTAATTATTGCTCCCACTATTTTTGTTCAAATTGATAGCCCTCACCATCAATTTGGAAGATTGTAGTGTACAATCTTCTAGTGGGTCAAGATCCTAAAATCCTCTGAGTCATGGACCAGCTAGGGCTGTCACCCACAACTTAGATCTTCCAGGTTGGCAACTTTTGCCAATGGCATCATATGCAACTCTTGAAAGATGTCATATGAAACTCCTTATCATGATCACCTTCATGCCTCAAGGTGTTAAATACTATCTAGGTCACTTTGTTAAGTCCGACCCAAAGCCAACACGATAAATATGCACCATGCTAGGGCAGACCCACATATCCATCCTTCACGCTTCCTCGAGATAGACGGTACACCATGCTAGGGAGTGCCCACACTTGGCCGATCAAGCTTTTCACATGTGTCGCATTTGGAAGGCATCTAAAACTTTAATATTTAATGAGGGATTTGGTTTTATAGGTACATATACTTATCCAATCACCACAATATATAGTATGTATCATATACATGTTATATCCCATAGAAAACATGTGAAACGATAAGAGCGATGATTATGGCCATCCTAATGTGATTCCTTGATCCAAGAGGAATCACAGTCATCTAGGTCTACATCACATGCCACCTGTCCATGATGAAGTTCTATAGTCGTTCGAGTTGATCAACTCATCACATGAATGACCTGCTCGCCCTGGCCGGTCATCTGGGTTCTACCAACTAATCGGTTGGCTCCTCCAACCGATTGGTTCGCCTGGTCATTGTGCATCTCCTCAGGTTGCCACTCGCTCATCTTGCTCCTCAAGTCGATCGTCTGGATCGCCAACCGATCAGTTCACACCTTGAATCGATCGTCTCAGTCGTCGTCAAAATGTCATCCGTTCTTTGACATAATAGGAAATATAAAAAGATCTATCCTATTTACATTTAAATTGGGAAACCTTGAGTTACATTCAGGGGGAGCAAAGGTAGGAAAGAAATCTCGAGTTATCTCAAGTTACATCAGGAATAAGGAGGTAGGGAATCGGTGCGCAGACCGAGATGCAAGCAACCACATTCAACTAAGCACACATACATAGGGTTTATTGGCCAAAACCACGCTATACATCCACCATAAAACTCATTTAAGGGTGACACATATCGAGTGCATTCATATTACATATCATATATGTATATTAGGATTTGTGGATTTAGGATTGGACATGCATAAAGCCAATTTTATTCGCATCATATGTAATAAATAAAGGTGACAAACCAAAATTGATCATATCGATAATCCTAAAGTATAGATCATTGACGTGGCTCTGATACCATTGTTGGGTTTTATAGGGAGATAGAGAAGGCAGTGGAAACAAAAATTTTCTTCTCCCGAACCTAGAATAAAGGAATCATGTCAACGTCTATACAGTAGGAAGGATGGTTTGTAGAAACATACCTTGTCCCGAGGCTTGCTCGGCGATGTTACTTTGTGGCTTGCGCGGTCTTCACCTCTAATCTTTGACGGTGTCTGTGCAGCTCCTAGTCTCACTGGGACTGTCGGGATTGACAGCTGTCCTCCGAGCAGTAGAAGTCTCCCACCTCTGAAGTAGTCCACACAGACCACTTAGAACTCTGATCTCCTTGTCCCACAAGGAATCGAAAGGAGGCACACCCTCCTATCAGTGTACTAGTCACCGACACACTCTCCTGCAACCAATTGCCTTTCTATAGTTGCCTTTCCCTTGATGTGCCTCCCTTATCAGGTAGCACTTGCTCGGGCTCTCTCTGTTACCACAACCAGAGAGAACGACAACTTTGTAGAGCAACTGGTGTTCTGAGTTGTTGTTCCTGAGAAGCCCCCACTACCCATATATATAGGAGGGTCATGGGACATGGTTCTCTACCCTGGGAAATGCAAGATTAAAGCAGGAGTAGAAGGGTTCAAGATTTTCCACAAAACAACCAATTGCGCCATTTGAACCAATCGTTTCAACCATGAAACGGTCGGTTGGGGACCTGAGCTGATCGGTTCACACCTGAACCAATCGGTTGGGGAACCTGAGCCGATCAGTTCAAGCATGAGCCGATCAGTTCGTGGTTTTGATCAGTTCTCGATTGACTTTTTCCTCTTTTGTTTCGAATTGATCCAAATAACAATCCTTGTTCCAATCAAATTGGACAAGTGAAATGAAGAGAAATTTCTTGCCAAGTTGACTTTCCCAATTCGCTCGTTTGGACCAATTGAGCCGATCGGTTCAACCCTTGAACCGATCAATTCATCCTGTCCTGAGCTGATCAGTTCATCACATGAGCCGATTGGTTCACCAACCTAAGCCGATCGGTTCATCATATGAGCCGATCGGTTGGGATTGCAGACTGTGCAAAATCAGTCAATTGCAGTTTCAAGCAATCTAATACTCTAATCAATCGGTCCAACACCTTGAACACTATGATACTGAGATATCAATTGATTGAGTGTTTAATTGAACTACTAATCCCCTTTAGAAATCAATCTAAACATCATTTGTGGATAAACTCCTCTTCTAGGTTAAATCCTATGTGTGTGACCCTGCAGGCCCATTTCACATTGGCAGTGATAGTCCATAACACTTATGACTTCACAAGCAAAGAGGGTACGTAGTCGCACATCAGTGCTACCCAAGTGAAATAGAAAGTTGGAGAACAACTTTCAATCCTACAATCCGTGAATGGTGTTACAATGAATGTATAATTCCTTTATCACTGATATCCTGAATGAACTCAAGGCATGGAATAGTCATCCTATCTACATCGATTCATTTTCTTGATCTCAGAGTAGACTGGAGGAGATATGTATGACATCAATATCACATACTAACTCACACATGCATGTGCAAACCTATCTCAATCCTACTCATCAAGTGGCCATAGATATCAAACTCCCTCAGGAGGGACAAATCCCATATCTATCACTCACCCCTCAAAAGCCCCATGTGTCAAAGCCACCCAATCATCACCTTTATAACAACCCATGTTTCAGGACTCCGTTTGATGATGTTAAAGTGTACCCAACAAAATGTGTTGAGTGTAGTGATTTCAGGTCAAAGAATCACACTCACCACCATCACTGTGAGAACTGACTGTGACTACCATGTCATGGTTCCATGTGTCAAACTCACAGTGGGTCTGTCTGGTACACTTGTTATCTAACAAGTACCTATGTGTTTGGTTTGATATATCCATATCATGACTAATGAGATTCTATCATCAACCAACACCACAATCTATTCTTGTGTGTCACTGCTGTCTATCTACCTTCCACAATGACATCCGACTAGGGACATAATAAGAATGTACAAACTCTTAGCATCTGTATGATCTCATCGTTTAGGTCCTGAACCTGAAAGCATATGTCATTGAGTATTGTCATTCTCTAGACATTCAATCTATTCTATCATTATCTCATATGACTGAACCAGAAAGAATTGGAAGCTTGCCTTTGATGCTTATCAAATCAATCTTAATGTATCCCACCAATCATCCCATGATTGGCTCTCAGGTCATACATACCAGCACATGTATGATCCTTAAATCTCGTACATGAAGCTTCCTTGGTAGAGTAATCTCTACACTTTGGACAAGCTATGGTCTATGTTCTCAAACTATGGTAATGATCTAGGGTTTTGAACTGGTTTTCCTTCTTCTTTTGCAATCTGATGGTTTGGTTCTTGATGACCTTCATGTGTCAACTGATAGTCATGTATTAGTTGTTGTTTTGGGATCTCTCATGAGCATTGAACCGATGGTTATGTTTCCCTTCACAAATGATGGCTTTACTCTCTCAAATGAGGGCCCTTTTCTTAGGGTTTTGAGATGATCTTAGTTCTAGTTTTGGAACTTGATGGTTTTGTACTTGGTGCTATTTTTCTTTCCTTTCTTATACCGAATGATGGTATGCCTTAGATTCTATTTTGGACTTTTTAGTTCTAAAAAATGATGGTTTTGGTACTCCTTCAAGTGTTCAACTCGACGATGTTCCTTCCCCTCTAATCCGATGGCTTTACCTGGAGTTTGAAGCTTGTTTCACCACTAGTTAACCAAACTTGATGATTCTTCTAAGTCCTTAAGAGGTGGTTGTTCTGAGTTCATGTTTCAATGGTTTCTTTGATGAATGGACCATAACTGATGGTGTCACTGGGTACTAAAACCGATCATTTGACTAGTTCCTTAGGTCCATGGTGTCAACCAATGGTTCTCTTGGTTTCATGATCTAATGGTGACATTGAGTGTCACAACTAGTGGTGGTTCTAAACAACACAACCAATGGTGCTTTTTGTGTTAACAATTGATGGATTGACTAAGTTAGGAAGGTGATTCTCTTAGGTCAAATCTAGATAGTTATACTAGACATATGATCTAAGGATTTTGGCTTGTATCTCAACTGATGGTCTTGCTTACTCAACATTCGATGGTCTTGGATGAAGACCAAGATCTGATGGTTAGGGTTTGATGTTACAAGATCTGATAGTTTTGAGTGAAGGTAATCATTTTATGGTTTGATTTTGATGATGTAGAATTGATGGTCCTAACCCCATCACTTTGTAGTCTTACCTTTTCCATCATATGAAGGTAATTTATTGTCACCATAATGAGTTGATGTGTAATCCTAATGTAGCATATCTTGTTACACCTAATGCAAATAGGTGATGATGGTTAATTATACTTAGTTTCCTTGTGTGATTAGTATGGTAATGGAATGCTCTCTTATTGTTGTTGAAACCCTAATGTGCTGCTACATGAACATCATAACTTTGTTATGATAAACTTACATGTCATATGTGTGTTGATGGTTTGTTGAGCCTTATTGAGGCATGAAAAGGTAATGATGTTCTTGCAGATGATTATGAGAATGTTCTTAAAGACATTTGGGCATGGTTGAGTCCTATTGGAGGTGTAATCCTCTTCAGAATGTGACAAGGGTGGGAACCCTAGAATGATGTGATAATCATTTGTATCATGTGTTGGTATGATGATAAGTATAGTATCATGAATGGAAATGACATAGTATTATGTGGTGTGTGATCAAGAGTTATGTATCATACCTTTTATATGTTCTGAAGTTGTAATATGAGTACTTTCTAGAAATGAATTATGGTTTGTATGTCCACCTATTTGATGCAGCCTTAATTCACCCAATTGGCATTAATTAATCCAATTAAACCTTAATCATGTAGTTCCCTGTGTTGTAGAACCATTCCAGTTTCAGGACTTGTTAAATGGGGAAATGAGTATTCCAACGGGAAGCTCAGAGTCACATACATAACATGTTGAGTATGCATGAGATTGAGTGTATTTTTCATCCTAATCCCAAGGTTATGGAGGATGGTTGCAGTCATGCCTCAGATTAAGAACATCTATGGTCGTGTCTCAGATATTGTACATGTGATGTGATTGAGGACAGTTGCAGTTGTACCTCAGATGATAGGGTTTTGTATACCCTGATGTCTAGTGTCATGGCCTATACCAAGGACGAACAAGGTGTTTTCATCTTGACTATATGTCATTGTAGGTAGATTGGATGATATGATCATTGCATTTTAACTCATACTAACTGAGATAGAGAGATCTTAGGATACCGACTCTCCTAGATCTTATACAAGATTGAGTAGCGCTTCATAGTGGTCAGTTGGACTTTGAGTGGTATGAATCAAACTCCCAAAGGCTTAATAAAAGATGTAATACAAACATGTAGCATATCCATTTAGGGTTATACAAAACACTTCACATTGGATAATTCCCTTGTTTGCTCTTTTTACATAGAGATGATGTATAGTGCAATAAGGGACGGTAGATATGCTTATATTGTAGAAATGCTCATGTTCTTTACTTGATTATGTTGTTAGTCACACCTATGTTGTTAGCTATGGTTACTACTATTAGACTTTCTTATGAAGTTGTCTATACTAATACTATGTTAGCCCTGGTAATGATGTTAGCTATGTTTATGATGTTTATTGCTATCAGACTTAAGATGACAGTTATTCTGATGATGTTTATTACACCTGATCTCCTGAGAATGATGTTAACCTTTCAATACTAAGATAAGATTCTAATTAGAACTGTTCTCAGGAGGTTTTATATCTGGAATTTTTGTTTAGTTAAATAACCTTCTCTATCTGTTTAATTACTTGTTGTAATCAATAAGAGACGTTGAGAGTTATATTTTTCATTGGGACATGGGTCTCACCTTGTGGGTCACCATATCTTTTTAGGTGATCGGTAGCAATGGAAACATACCCGTGACAATGAGAAGGAGCTATTATGATGGACCTTAGTGAAGGATGTTAGATGTCTAGTGTTCTTAGAGTCATCCCTGTACTCTCAGGTCCGGGCGGGAAAGTTTGTATGTATAAGTTTTCAATCACATTGTTCTTTTAATAGAATATTAATACATGTACATGTGGTATATGTGAATAACATTCCCTTGAATGTATATGTTGTGGTAGAGGCCACCGAGCAGTTGTGAAATATTATTGACATGATATATGAATACAAGTAAGATGTTGGGCTTTTATGCAAATGTTCCTAAATGTGTTTGGGATGTTCAATAGGTTTTAATTTATCCCTGTTTTATGATATGTGGTTAATTAAAGATCAATTGTGTTTTAAGTTTTGAGTAATCATGTTTAGCATGGAGGGGTCTCACATTATGTCACCTTTATGCCTACACTTTCACACACTTCTCAATCCATCACTTCCCAAATTTTATTGTAAAATATTTACCATTATGTTATCTTTACTCATTCCATAGTTTTGATTATAGATATATAATTTGTAATCAAAATGAGAAGGGGTAGATTATCATATCACTTCATTGTTCAATACCCAACTATACATGTATTTTGAAATAAAAATTTGCTGAAATAGCTCTCCACATGGTCTATGAAGTAACCAACATGTTGTGTAAGCTTGCAACACCATCTCACCAAATAGTAGGCCAGTGAAATGTCATGTTGAATTTCAACACACCGTGTTATAGTCTTAAATCAAGATTTGCATATCAGCTGCATGTCGTGCTACATTTCAACACACCATGTCTTTGTGTAAAATCTAGAAACTTGTTGGATAGTAGTTGAGAAACACTGTGTTGATTTTCTACATGTCATGTCATAGTGTCAAAATTTGGAGACTTATTTGGTAGTAGTTGAGACACACATTGCTGATTTTTAACATGCCATGATGATTTACAACACAACGTTAATAGACAAGTGCATCAGTTACTACTACAAGGAATGCAAGTGACACACCATGTAGGCCAACCTTCACATTTTGTCACCTGCATATTTCACAAAAATACAACACTAACCATACCAGGTCTGTATATATGACCCCAATCTATCTTCAGACAATTATCATGGACTATCAAAGATCATTTGAAGAGAGAATCATTCATAGAAGAGGGAGAAGTACTTGGAGGCGACCAAGGAGGAAAAGTTGGTTTCTCAAGAGAGAAAGTTCTTCATCTTTCTTCTTCCTCAACATTTACAACAAAGATCTTCAACCATTTCTTCTCTCTACCTCAGAGTAAATGTTCCTAGAGACCATTTATCCAACCAGAACAAATAAATACTCCTTGACTAGTGTTCTAACCCCATCCTACTTCTTTTCATAGACATAAACGTTTATTTCTTTATCATATGTTGTCCAACTTGATTTTCTACTATTTTACCTTCTTTCTTCAACCATTGACGATTAAAATATATCTTTCATGGGAATTGGGGGAGTAACTCCCATGTCATGTCTTATTGGAAAATGAATTTCATACTTAATACTAGTTTAATCATAGTTGTATGATGCATCAATGTTTATTTCACATATATGCTTGATTGTTCATCTTGTGTGTATGTTTTATACTTCTTGTATATATTGGGGAGGTATAGATTGAAGATAGGAGGTGTCATGATTGCCTCATCTCCTTGACCATGGTAATGGATATGAAGTTTTGGGGATCTAAAGGTCTTGGTGGTTTTATTCTGCATACATGCACTTGGTAGCATTCGATTTCTACCTGGAAGGGAGTAGAATGTGAGCCTTCCCTTATTGTTATTCTTGATTTTATTGGAAGTTGTTTACTTCATGACAAGATATGGCAGTGAAACCTTATAATCCTGAGTTTCTAATTACTATTGAATCTTCAATTCAGATGACCCATGTTTTAGTTCTTTTCTTTCCTAAGTGTTTCATTAACTTGAATGAAAACCTAAGTAGAGGTCACTTGTGGATTTCACACAACTCCAACTATAACTTCCCCGTGTTTCTATATATGACCCAGATCCATCTTTGAATAGTTATCATAGACAATCATAGGTTATTTGAAGTGAGACTCCACCAGAGAAGAGGGAGGAGCAGTTGGAGGCAATGAAAGAGGGTGAGTCAGTTTCTTAGGAGAGAGTTGTCTCTATATTCCTTCATCTTCATTCTTCCTCAATAGTTGTACCAGAAATCTTTAGCCATTTTTTCTCTCTACATCAGATGAAGGTTCATGGAGATCTTTCAACCAACAAGGATGAAGACATAACTCCTTGATCAGATTTCTAAACCTATCATACTTTTTATAGACACACAAGTTCATTTCTTTCTCTTATTATGCCCAACTATATTTGCTACTATTTGTGCCTTCTTTCTTTAGCCATGGATTATTGGATCTATTTTGTTGGGAATGGGAGAGTAAATCCCTTGTCATTTCTTTTAGAGAAATGAATTTTATAGTTAATGCTAGTTTTATCACTATTCTATGATGTGTTGGTTATTATTTCACTTATATGCTTCACTAGAACATATATACTTGACTGGCCATCTTGTATGTAAGTTTTATACTTCTTAGATATTCAAAGAAGGTATGCAATGAAATAAGAATGTATAATAATAGACTCATTTCCTTGATCACGAGAGTGTCTAGGAGGTGTTGGGGTTCTTAAAGTATTTGGTGGTTTTATTCCACATATGTGCACGGTGGTGATATATGAAGTTAGAACTGTTCTAGCTACCATGATGGGTGTAAAACTATAACATTCCCCTGTGATTATTCTTGCTTATTTGGAATTTGTTGGTACTTCATGACATGATACAATAGTGAAACCTTATCTCTAAGAATCTCCAGTCATAGTTGAACCTTCAACCCAAGTAATCCTTGTTTTAGTATTTGTATTTCATAAGTATTTAGTTAACATGAATGAAAACAAAACCTCCTTTGTTATTCAGATCTAGATTGTTGAAAATCACCACTCTTGCACCTAACATATTTTTCTCCTTTGGATATTACCTTGGCTACAAAAAACCCATATACTTGAAAGGGAGAACAAGTCGAGATGATAATATTAAAAATCATTTTACAACCAACCAACAAGTTTTTGGCACCATTTCCTGGGTGCATTGCTATTTTTTGGAGTTATAGGTATGGATTCATAAATAACACTAGAGCAGACCACAACCCATAATACACGCCATCATATTTTTCATCATCATTATCATTTATTGTATCTTCCACTTTCACTTGTTTATCTCACCCACATTCTTTATTTGTAGGATTGTATGCGAGGTTCCAAAAGGGGTCTTGAACCTTCCATATTTCTTGACCCAAAAATTGAACGCGCAATTAGCAACCTTCAAAGATCAAGGAGGAGTGAACCTCAATCAGAGTAGGAGGAATCATAACCTTCATCACCACTATCTTCAGTTGAACATCTAGATCCACAAGAAGAACAAGTCATTGAAGACAATTATCCTCTTAAGGAAATTGTTGTTCTAGTTTCTATAAACATCAGTAGGATGAATAATAGCCCAAAAATGTAGACAAATATGTTTTCTATTAGCCCCATATTCATGTAAAGATACAATAGAATATATTTGGAGGGACACCAATAGAGGATCTAAACATCCACATTGCTAAATTTCTATAGTACCTAAATACTTTCAAGATAAATGGCATTCCTCTTATGGGATCCACCTTGTTATTTTTCCTTTGACCTTGAGAGATAGAGCCAAGGAATTGCTCTCTTCATTACATAGAAACTCCTTCAACATTTGGGAGGATCTCCCTAGTCTTCTTAGCTAAATATTTTCCACCTAACAAGACTACGCAACTGAGGAGTCAACTCACTAACTTCTTTTAAACAGATTGAGAGACCTTATATGATACATGTGAAAGGTTCAAAGACCTTCAATGTCTTTGTCCACACCATGGTCTAAGAAAGTGGCTTCTATTGCGAAGTTTCTATAGTGGTGTATTCTACAATACAAGAATGGTTGTTGATGCTGCTTCAAGTGGAACACTAATGAACAAATCCCACAAATAAGCCTACTCTATAATTGAAGACAAGGCCATAAATCATTGCCATTGGAGCTTTGAACAAAACAACCAACCATATTCTTCAGACATTGCTTCCAGGAAGCAAGTAGGTAAGCACACAATTGATGCAATGGACTTGATTGTCAAGAAGTTTAATGCCTTATCACAAAAGTTTGAGAAGTGGATTAGTTAACTATTTCAATCAACCAATATGAATTTTTATGCATGATGTTCACATGGACACACATCTTCCGCATGTTATTCTCCTGCAACTAATTCTAAGGAAACACAAGAATAATACAATGGATAGAAAGCATTGGAAACAAGTAGACTTACAATTGTCATTTAAATGCTTAAAATCATCAATGGAGGAATCATCCTAATTTATTACACTACACCAACAATGCTCAGAATCCTAAAGAACAACAATCGATGGGGAATAGATCACCAATGGGAATAATCTACTGGGCTTCAATAATAATGTCAACCAAAATATCAATCAAACAATGCACTCAAAGTACAACTTGGGATCACTCATGGATAAAAAATTTCAACTCAAATGAAGAAAAATGGTGAGTACTGTCAACAAGGATAGTTTATATAGGAATCCATCCACCAAATCTCTTCTAAGGTGGTTGGAATTTCCACTAATGCAAGAATGTTGGAATATCAAATCGACCAATAGGTGCTTTCCAACCAAAAAACACCTTCAGGGTCATTACCTAGTCAACCACAGATGAACCCTAGACATGAGTTCATCAGAGAAGGTCCATTGTTGCCCATGAGGTCTCGAGCAACATCAAAGCATAATTTCCTCAAAGGCAATGATAATTATCATTGTGAGTGTCCTCAAAACCTGCATGGAGAAATAAAAGAAAGGTGCCTATGTGGTGGAGATGTTGGGAGGGGATAAGTTCTCCGGAATATGACAGAACGAAAGACCAAGGAAAGGAAGAAGAATACACCAAAATGCAGGTGTTGCACTAGCGGCAAAGTTGCTTTGTTACAAATTGGTTTCATTTTGACCAACTTCGGTTGGGGCAAGAACATTGGCACTTTTTCTTTGATGGGATCTGGAAAGGTCCATTTACAGGCCAGTGGTAGCTACAAAATCTTCTATTAGGTCACAACATCAGAGCATGATTTCCTTGAAGGCAATGATAATTATCATTGTGAGTGTCCTCAAAAACTGCATGGAGAACTCTAATGGTGTACATCCAGTATAGAACGTAGAAGCCACAATCATTGGACATCGAATGTTGTCGAGGACAATGATACCAGAATCTAGTTACCTTCCATCTTCTTGGTTCCTGAGAAGAATATCACTACCAAATTCACAGATCAGCAGACTGAGTGCTTTTGAACATGCATCATCAATACTTTCATGCATAGTACGGATTAGCACTAAGTATTTGGGGCCTTCAGGGTCAAAAGAAGAATATGAACTATTGTAGAGCATGCCCTCCCTTTCATGAGTAGAGACAGTAAGCAAAGTCCAACGCGCATCATGAATAATAGGTACAAAGATATAGTGGGGAATAGATTCATGTAGTCATCAAAGTAGAAGATCCTTTTCTCCTGAATCAGAGTCTTGGCAGAGATCGGTGACAAGATTAGGATCGACCATATAGACATCATCAACATCCTGGCAGATAAGAGAGTGGTAAACTACCATGAGGGTATGAAATGAACATCCTCATGGTTGAAGAGTTTCCAGAAGGTCATCTTTCATGACCAAAAGGTCATCTTTACTGAAAATGATGTGATTCCACTAGGTTTGAAGTGGTGCATCAACATCATCAACTAAGGAAGAGAAAGTTCACAACATGTACTATAGTCAAAATTCTCAAATCTTGGCTCTATTGTGGTAATGGGGCCATATACTGAAAATGGCGTAGGCTCATCAAGGAATTTTAGTGTATCTGCAACTTCTTTAACTTTTGCAGTTGTTGTAACAGTAGCAAGAGTTTCAGTGACAATAGGTGATGGTGTGATCTGCCCTTCTTCTACTTCTTTCTACAGGACATCTCGGAAGGCCTCCTTCTTTGGTTGAGATATAAGTGGATAAAGATCCCTTAGGTTTTCAGGCATTTTAGGGTCCTGAAAGAAGCACATGTCGTGGATGACTTCCATAGAATAACATACACAAAGAGGTGTGAAGCCAATTGGGTCCAGGCCAGAAACATGAGTTTCACAATTGAGGGCTTCCATGACCCAGAGAACAATGAAAGCACTATTATTATGCTCAGGATTGTGTTGGAAGGCTAGTGGTGCAATCACATAATTTTTCCAGTTAGGTTGATCATATGGGACTTCTCAAACAACTCATTGAATTTGGATTGAAATATGAGGTAGCTTCTCGATAATGCGATCTCAAAATCGCATATCAGAATGTGCAAGCATTTCAATGTACATCTTGAACAAAGTAATTTGATGCTTGTTGAGGTCAACAACGCACATGAGCCACAATCCTCTAAAATGAAAGGGTAACAAGATCACCCTTGTCTTCTTATATTCAAGCTTTGCCTGTAAAGACAAAATGTCTTGAGCCTAAGAAGCTTGCTAAGGAGGGAGTGGCATTATAATATAGCCAATCCTTATCATTGGGCATGAAATCTTCCAGAATAGTTGATGCAAGGACGGTGAACATTTTTCTAGTGACTTTGGTAGGGTTGCGAAAAAGAATCCAAAAATCTTCTTTTGAGAGGGTGATGAAGTCGTTATATATAATATGACTACCATCACAGTGGTCGTCCAGGATGTCTTGTAAGACAAAGATGTCATGAACCTGCATTCCCTTCAAGCAATCCAGATCAAACCCACTCATTTTTAGAGGAAGCTGAGGTGGAAGTGGAAATAGAGGTTATGGAAAGATAGGTTCCGAAAGTCGAGGAGGTGTAGCTGACAAAACAATGGAGAGATCACCATTATCGTCTTTAGAAGAAACTTCTTCATTGTCAGAAGGGGTTATAGCATCATCGTTGAGGTCCATATGTTCATATAAACTCTAATAGATATGTCTTCCTCTATATGTAGACAAAGCAGAGAGCATATTAGGCTCATATTAAGCAGTGCTTCATCAAGTTTCTATTTCATGTCCCTTCCAAAAATATCCTGGCATGATGGTAGAGACAAAGAACGAATATTTTTATATGGTCAATCCTCTAAAGGGATAATAATTGGTGTTTTCTTAAACTAAGGTAGCCCATCCACTAGAGGATGTGAAAGATGAGGTATATAAAGGCCATTTGTGGCATCCCCAGATTTTCTAAATATAATATGATGTGTGATGCCTAAACTAAAACCCCCACCTCAGTGAGAATCCCAATTTAAACACCACACACTAGGCTAAGAAGAGTAAAATTAGAGGAAGTTAGAAGGAAACAAAAATAGCACACGCACATGAACAATAATAAAGCCATACAACACATGTTCACCATTCAACATATAATTACATAATGAATTATTACAACATTTGATATTACATATTGAATAGAAACTTTACATATACATGTACTACCACTAAACAACATGATCTTAAGACAATAGGTCCACCTTTACATCATCTCATCACACAACTCTCAACTATCCTAGATCTTCAAGATCATATGTCCAAAAAATAAACAAAAGATTACATGTGGTACACGTCAGCACAATATTCAAGAATATTGTACTGAGTACGCCCAAATGTACTTGGAAGTAATAAACAAGATACGAAAAGGCATACTTGAACAAAGATGTTTATTAGCAAAAGAGAACACATATTTTAAGAACAGTTTCCATTATATATCCATGCATTGACTACTGAAGGTTTTGATGCATTTTGTTGACTCTCAAGGAGCTCAAGATTAAGGCCTTTATGATCGACTACTAAAGAGTTAGATCATATGTACAATGTGACCGACTACCAAAGAGTTCAGTCACTTCCAAGCATTGTACTACCAAAGAGTTCAGTGCTTTAAAATAATGGAACATATATATTATGTTTCATGTGTTCATAGCCATAAGTTTGGAAAATGACGCAAGATATCATACAATAACAATCATTTCATCCAATACCATATGCCAAGTATTTTACTACACAATACAACAAGCATATTGTATAATAAGCCAAGTAAGAGGTAAGGGCATACCTTGATCAAGATAAACTAATCATCACATGTTCCACGTGTCAACTATAACCTTTGTCAAACCTTGATTAAGACAAAATCATACATACCATCATCAGATTCTCATCGCTATCACAATCCTAGTTATTTCATTAGGGTTTGCTTAGTCATTAGGATATTCCCATCATTATTACTTATCTTACTCTTCTTGTTATCTGGTATTGATGTTACTATTGTTGTATTCCATATTATAATCAATTGTATGAACATTAGTTTCCATATCATTGTTTGTATGTATTAACCTTACATTCTATACATTAATCCAATTAGGGTTTTCTCATCATTATAGGATCCTTAAATTTTTAACCTTATTTATATACATAATTATGATCTCATAATTATATATTAGCTTCCAGCTATAGATATAAGCTTACTCTACAATTTTTACGAGTTCTTTAGCATTTTGTAATTATTGCACATTAATTAGGGTTATTATCCCTAATCAGCCACATTAAGAAATTACATGATTTCATGTTGAAATATCATCATATCTGACATCATATGGATTATAAATCACATTTAGGAGTTATTGGTACATTCTAATAATTTTAGGTCTTTGTTTATTATTTATTATTTATTATCCATGAAAAGCCCATTTTACATCTTACACGATGACACTAATATTTAAGCATCAAAAGATTGATATTATAGTTTCATGTTGTTCTACTTATTTCTTGAATAAGTTTGATACCACGTTCATATTTTTTTGACAGTAGATCTATTTATTTTGCATTTTTTAATATTTGAGTATTTCTGGAATTTTTATTACCTTTGGGCCAATTGGCCACCGCCACGTGGCCAGTAGGAGTGGGCGTTGCTCAAAGCCGATGCAGGGTTGGCCGATCGGGGCTGAAGCAGTTCCGCCTCTTTCTTGTGCAAGACTCAACCTACCGTTCTCGTTCTTTCTTTTTCTTTGGATTGTAGAGACAATGTGATTCCTCTGCCCCGACGACACCGCCACCGTGAAGGATGACTTCATCGACAGATCAGAGAGATGTTGAGGCTCATTATCAATTGAATCCACAGCTAAAAGGTTCTAGGAACCTTTTCGCACCATCTCAGATCCTCAAGGACCATCACAGGAAGAGAAACCTTTTCACACCTTCTCCCAATGGGTCTCACCCTCTCTGGATTTAACCCTAAAATTGGTCCTAACACTAGAGGTCCTCCTTTGCAAAAGAGATTGAGGCTCTTGCTGATTCACATATTTGTCTTAACCTAACTTAACTTAGAAAAGCACACATGCTTGCATCATCAAAACTAATCTCAAATCCTCAAAATTGAACCTTAACCCTTAAAGACAACATTGATCATCATAAACCATATTATATCATCTATATAAGACCTACATCATATCATTAGAACTTATTTCATTGATTTCATATATCATGTATGCCAACAAGGCTCTAGACATCTAATCTAGAACTACTCTCCCTTCTAGACTGATGTCACTCACTTTCACTTAGGTTGCATGACTACCTCCTACTCGTACATGTGTGGGGACACATTTTTGTAATACTTACATATATCATACAATATTATATAGGTTTCTCCGATAAAAATGCATCAGAGAAAACTTTTGAGGTTTGATCCTATTGGAATAAAAAAAAATCCACAAAATGAGTGTTCTGCACATAATAGAGAGTCTAGTGTCATGTAACCTAGTAGAAAGGGTGAGAACATAGTGTAGACTGGTGTACCTACCCAAAGCATAAATGCATCATATGCCAAAGGTTTCTCTTCCTGTGATGTACATCATTTCCAAATAATGAAACATCCCATACCGCTGCACTATAAGGAAAAAACGACATTTAGGGATTTGCTATACAACAAGCACCAGTCTAGGCCTAGTTCTCAGACATCTAGGTGCTAACCTAGAGGCTAGGTCAGATCTAGTCTCTAAAATACAACTAATCCAACCCTAAAGATTATTAAGTTCAAGGTTCTTTAGTTTTGAGTTGCATAATGAGAAAATGTCAGTCTTTGCTATTGTTCATGCTTTGATACCACATGTGACATCCCCAGATTTTCTAAAACTTCATCTGATGTGTGACGTATAAACTGACACCCCCACCTTGGTGAAAATCCCAATTTAAACACCACACACTAGGCTAAGAAGAAGAAAATCAGAGGAAGTCAGAAGGAAACAATAGTAGCACATGCACATGAACAATAATAAAACCATACAACACATGTTCACCATTCAACATATAATTACATAATGAATTGTTACAACATTTGATATTACATATTGAATAGAAACTTTACATATACATGTACTACCACTAAACAATAGGATCTTAAGACAACAGGTCCACCTATACATCAGCTCGTCACACAACTCTCAACTATCCTGAATCTTCAAGATCACATGCCCACAACCTAAACAAAAGATTACATGTGGTACAATTCAGCACAATATTCAAGAATATTGTACTGAGTATGCCTACACGTCTTTTTATATACCTCTCATTACTAAGCTTGTCAATAATATAAAACTACTACTTGGTGGTAATAAACAAGATAAGAAAAGGCATGCTTGATCAAAAATGTTTATTAGCAAAAGACACAACAAATTTTAAGTACATTTTCCAATATATATCCATGCATTGACCGTCGAAGGTTTTGATGCATTCTCTTGATCTCAAGGAACTCAAGATTAAGGCATTTATGATCGACTACCAAAGAGTTAGATCATATGCATAATGTTATCAACTACCAAAGAGTTAAGTCACTTCCAAGAACTATACTATTTAAAGAGGTTAGTGCTTTCATATAATGGAACATATGTATTATGCTTCATGTGTTCATAGCCATAAATATGGAAAATCAAGCACGATATCATACAAGAACAATCATTTCATCCAATACCATATGCCAAGTATTTTACTACACATATACCACAAGCATATTGTATAATAAGCCAAGTAAGAGGTAAGGGTGTACCTTGATCAAGAAAAACTAATCATCACATATTCCACATGTCAACTATAACCTTGGTCAAACCTTGATTAAGACAAAATCATACATACCATCATCAGATTCTCATTGCTATCACAACCCTAGTTAATTCATTAGGGATTGCTTAGTCATTAGGATATTCCCATCATTATTACTTGTCTTACTCTTCTTATTATCTGGGATTGATGTTTTTGATGTCTTATTCTAGATTATTATTAGTTTTATGAACATTAGTTTCCATATAATTGTTTGCATCTATTAACCCTAGATTATATACATTAATCCAATTAGGGTTTTCTCATCATTATAGGATCCTTAAATATGTAACCTTATTTATATGCATAATTATGATCTCATAATTATATATTAGCTTACAATAACAAATATAAGATTACTCTACAATTTTTAGGGTTTCTTTAGCATGTTTGTAATTATTGCACATTAATTAGGGTTATTAGCCCTAATCAGACACATTAAGTAAATTACATGATTTCGTGTTGAAATATCATCATATCCGACATCATATGGATTACAAATCACATTTAGGAGTTATTGGTACATTCTCATAATTTGAGGTCTTTATTTATTATTTATTATCCATGAAAAGACCATTTTACATCTTACCCGATAACCCTAATATTTAAGTATCAAAAGACTGATATTATAGTTTCATGTTGTTCTACTTATTTTTTTGATAATTTTGATACCATGCTCATATTGTTTTTGACAACGGATCTATTTATTATGCATTTTCTAATATGTGAGTATTTCTAGATTTTTCATTACCTTTGGGCCAATTGGCTGCCACCATGTGGCCAGTAGGAGTGGGCATTGCTCAAAGTTGATGTAGGGCTGTCTGGTCTGGGCTGAAGTGGTTCAACCTCTTTCTTGCGAGAGACTCAACCGACCTCTCTCGTTCTTTCTTTTTCTCCAAATTGCAGAGACGCTACGATTCCTCTTCCCCACGACACCGCCACCGTGAAAGATGACCTCATCGAGAGATAGGAGAGATTTTAAGGCTCCTTGTCAACTCAATCCATAGACAAAAGGTTTGAGGAACCTTTATACATCATCCCAACTCCTCAAGGAGCTTCGTTGATCAGTTGAGCTAGTTCTCTATAGGGCGTCACCTCCAGGCTTAGGTTGTACCTGAACAAAGGGGCAAATTGCCTCTTCTCATCTTCGTTCTAGTCTGAAGTATCTAAAAACTTTACCCAACCTTCCTATACTTGTTCTTCTTCTTGATGGCCTTTGAGAGCACCTCCTTCTACCCCAACAGACTCTAGGAGAATCTTCCATAAAACTGAGTTCGTCAGCTAAGGTACTGAACTTGGAAGAACTCTAAGCATGCAAAATCAATTCCCCCAATCCCCAACTCTTCTTTAACCTACCTAGGTCTCTTCCCATCATTCCTTTTACCCTCACTTTCTTCTTAATCTATTCTATGTGTCACGATGAAGAAGGGGGATGGAGTGGGTGTTTGTTCTCACCCGGTCTTCACTACTAGACTGTGAGTCGTGTCTTACGAGATAACTCATGATCTAAAGAGGAGAACTTCTCAGGTGCCAACTTCCCTCATCCTATGACTTGAGTGAATGGTATTCGAGATGGTTTTGGGGGCATCTTCCCCACTACCTTGCTCTAACCGCAAGGTAGGAGACAACTCAAGGACCCTCAATCTCCAATCCTATGGTCTAAGTTAGTCCCTCACTTGAGCCTATCTGTGGCTCACTCAAGCCAAAGAGAACTGCCACTAGATTAGATATCTAGGGCTTGGATTCAGACATGCAACTCATTCAAAGACCAAAAAGGGGTGTGGAAGGCATGTATCCAAACTTAGGCCAAATAATCCATTGCATAGTCCAAAATACATCTATAATACACATTATTTCACAACATTCAAACCAAGATAACTTCCTCTAGGAATATCCAATTGCCACCAAATTGTTACCATAGCTCTATCATCACTCAATCTGCATCATACTCAAATTTGGTGACAAAAGTCAGCTATTTGACTTGACAAATAAATTCTTCAAAGGATATTAAATATAGGGATCTTAATCATGATATAGATATCATTGACATCTAAACTTTATAAAACCACTTGGAACTCTTGATATAACCCAATTACATGAATACACTTATGTCATTAGTTATTTAGGGATTCCAAAATTCCACTCCATCACACCCTACACACCTTAAGATAAATTTCATCCTCAAAATTAAGCCAAGAAAATCCAGTCCATCACACCATTCTTTGACGAAGGTTTAGCAGAGCTGAAAATTGATTCAGAAACATGGGATATGGATTCTTAGAATGACCCATCTGCCTGATCAGGAGAGTGGTGACAAGCATCTTCACTCTTAGTATCATCAACATAATAATTACCCTTGGTGGTTTGGTAAGATGATGAAGATGGTGCTTCAATAGAACTACGTTGATGTGCTCATCTTTGTTCTCGTTGAAGGGCGTGCTTTTCTTCTCGGCACTACTTGGCCTTTTCTTGATAAGTCATGTTGAGCAGGAGGTGGTTTTGGACCTTCAATATTTCATCTAGCTTGCAGTGAAGCGTCACCATTTTTAGAGGAATGGTTCTTAGCTTGCTGACCCGTGTGTCCATCGCTAGAACCCATTGTTCAATGTTCGTTATGGCCTTTAGGAGTTTAGGAAAGGGAGTCATGATTGTGCCAGTGACCCTTTGTAAAGTGTCAAATTCGCGACCAAATGTGTCGCCCAAAGTATCTGCCTTCGATGGAGATAAAGAATGATCATCAAACATAGGGTCCTGATGCGAAGAAAAGGGCCTATAGGAAAGCATTTGACATCGTGGTGAGCTTTCAGGAACATTATGCACCATCTGTCTGGCCTGAGAGGCAGGTTTGCTAGCTTGTAGAAGTAGATGGGATGACTGGGGGTTGTTCTTCTTTAGAGACTGGGGGGTAGTCAGGGCCATGATTGGGTGATACTCACAATTCTTTGAGGTCATACCCGAAAACCCTTATTTGATAACCCTCTTCTGATATCTTAGATAGAGGCCACTTAGGTTGTTTTGTAATGATAGTCTTTGTCCAGACCCGACCATGTGACATGCTTGGTTGTGCTTGGTTCGTCTTTTGAAAGTTTTGAACAAGCTCAGTAATTTCCTCCTCCGAAAAGAGTAACTAGTCTTCATCATAATTTGCCAGACCAGGTAAAGGAATAGAAAGCTTGGTTCTTGTGAACCTATAACTGGTAGAATTGTCACACTATATCAATATACCAATAGACATTAGGTACCTTATGGTGATAAAGTTGTCTCCTATTATTTCTTTTAAAAGCAATGCATGGCAGGTGTCTGTATGCCTGCAATATAAGTATTACGAGTCCACCCATATAATATTTTCTTTGCGGAGCAGAGTAGATAAGAAGCCATTTATCAATTAGAAGGTGGCCAATATTGATAGGGTGTTCATTCATTATCAAAGATAACACATATAATTCTTCAATGTGGATGCTCCCCATTTCTACTTTGGTGAAGTGGATGTTGGCTACTATTTTGTGAATAACTCTCCAGAATCCAGAATGCACCATGGAAGCCTTGGAGTGTCCAAATTGATACTTCTTTTGTCCTGTCAATTTCTCCCAATATTTAGAAGCATTAAAACTAGAAAACTCTTCTCTAGGATGCCATAAGAAGCCCTGGTTGCTTCTTCCTCTGAACCACAAAAAACTTTGTTCAAACTTTGGTCAATGAGAACATAGTCCATGTTGTTGATTCTGACTTGTAGCTGTTTAGAGTGCACTTCCTTGGTAGATGATACCTCCTTGATAGATGACATGAACTATGTAGTTTCTTCTATATAGGATCGTGGAGTAGCAAAACAGAGGTGGGATATATTGGATTTAGCCAACATTCCCTCAACTCACGCCCGGATGCCTATTTCGTCAAGGGTAGTGGAAGAGATGAAGAGAGTGGGTTTGAAAACCGCTATTTTCATTGCCTTGAATGGCACTAAATGGTCTGCATTCTGAGGCCTGAAGGTTCCTTGATAGGGGAGCTCCAACTATGAACCTTGTGGAGCCTCTGGTGCTGGTGCAGTAGTCCTGGCTCTCTTGTCTGCTTCAGTTATGGGTTGCTTAGGAAGAGGTCTCTTCTCCCCCTTCTTTGATGGGATGGTGGTTCCTTAGTGAGCCATCACTATTAAGAAAAGAGAAAAGGGCATTGATTAGGTGTGTATTAACTCTATTGATAGTAATATAGAAGCATGCATCAACAACATGTACTAATGCTAGTGGTGTAGATTTAAAAAGAAAGAGGTACACTGTCGATATGGTTGCCGATAGATTATAGAGAAAATAGGCCGACAACCTAAATTTGTAAAATTGTTTGACATGGTTATCGATCGACATATATGTTGTGGCATAGATCGACAAGACTATTGACTGATGTGTGCATCTACCAGTCGATTAGTTGGGAACGTAGTCGATAGGCACACAAAAATAATGTTGTCGATTGATATGTCGACAAAAGGCTTATCGAGCGGCTGTTCTTGGAGGTTGACAGGCGAGTAGACGGAGAGGTAGAACTTCTCTATGATTAGAAAGTAGTACAATTTCTTAACAATGGGCTCAATATTTATAGTTGAGGTTAAGGTCAGTGAAACTGAAGTTAGTTATTTGGATGCGGATCTAGATCTGAAAACTTGTTGTCATTCGACAGGGGTGTCGAGCAAGAGGGTCGACAAGCACACGAATGTGGGCATGTCGATCGTCTTGTGAACACTGTCAATCATGAAATTGATAGTTGAAAGACAAAACATTATTGACCAACCCATCGACAAGAAGCTTGTTGATCATCTTGACTGCAAGGATGGCAGTCATTCTAAAAGGAAGATGAATTCTAGGTGGCCGACAGGATTGTCGACCTAAGTGAATTGAAAATGTTGTCAACCTACTATGATCAACAAGGTACTACCTTTCAAAATGTAATATGTGATAAGGCAAATCAGGTTTTAGGTTGATAGGTCAAATTAAAATGACTGTCTTCCAATAATCATTTTAAAAGAAAAATGATCGTCCTCCTTGATTTAGATCTGACAATCCTTTAAGAAGTGTTTGTGCAAGAAGAAACAAAATCATCAAAAACCAATCTAAGTGAAAGAATAAAAAATGCTTGGGTTGACTCCCAAGTAGAGCTATGTTTATAGTCATGTAGCTTGACTCCTTGACATTTCATTCTGCTTCCGGGGATTCATAGTATTGCTTTAATCAGTGACCACTGACTAAGACCGTTCCTGATTTCTCACTATGAATGTCCATCATTCCTGTGTCATAGATGATGATTACTATGAATGGTCTAGACCAACAAGAACGAAGCTTTCCTGGGAAGAGAGTAGAGAAGAATTGAATAGCATAACTTTATCTCCTTATGAAATATCCTTCCTCTTGATATGAGAGTCATGCAAGATATTGGTGCGCTTCTTGTAGATTCTTCTATTTTCATAACCGTGCAGGCGAAGCTCTTCTAGATCCTGTAACTGTAAGAAGTGCTTTTCTTTAGTAAGTCTAGCATCCATATTTAGGACCTTGATTGCCCAATAGGCTTTGTGTTCCAGCTCCGATGGGAGGTGACATGATTTCCCATAGATTAGCCGATAAGGAGTGATTCCTATGGGTGTCTTATAAGCAGTTTGATATGGCCAAAGAGCATCCTCGAGTTTATATGGCCAATCTTTTCTTGATTTTCTCACCGTTTTATTGAGAATCTACTTCATCCACTTGTTGGAGACCTCGACCTAACCTACAGTCTAACGGTGCTATGGAGTGGCTATCTTATGCCTCACCCCATATTGCTTCAGAAGAGCTTCAAATTGCCTTTAAATTAAGTGCAACCCTCCGTCACTGATTACAGTACGTGGAACTCCAAACCTAGTAAAGATGATTTTTGTGACGCATGACCATCTTAGAGTCACATGTTGATGATGTTATAGCCTCCACCGACTTTGAGATGTAGTCAATGACTACCAAGATGTATTTGTTCCCAAAAGTAGGTGGGAAGCGTCCCACAAAGTCTATCCCCCAAACATCAAAAATCTTTACTTCAATCCATTCAGCAAGGGGCATTTCATTGCATCTACTAATATTTCTAGTGCGCTGACACACGTCACATTGTTTAGTGAAGGCATGCACATCTTTAAATATGGTTGGCCAATAAAAACCAAAGTTCAAGATTTGTAAAGTTGTCTTCTGAGTGCAAAGATGTCCTCCATAGGGGGGCGCATGACATTTTTCTAAGATGGAATGAGCTTCATTGTGATCACACAACAACGCTATGTCTGCACACTTTTGGAAGAGTAGGGGATCATCCTAGAAATAGTTTTTGATGTCAGAAAAGAATTTCTTCTTTTGATTGTAGGTAATTCCTGGAGGTAACTATTGGCATGCTAGGTAGTTGCGGAAATCAACGAACCATGGAGTTACTTTATCAATAGAATGAATAAGAATCCATGATTCATCTTAATAAGATTCATTGATAGGGAGGGGATTGCTTTCTTCCACCTGTATTCGAGAGAGGTGATCAACAACAAAATTCTCTATCCCCTTTTTGTCAACAATCTCATGATCAAATTCTTGTAAAATAAGGGCCCACCAGAGGAGATGTGGTTTGGTATCTTTCTTATACATGAGATACTTGATTGCCCCATGATCAATATAGATTTTCACCTTACCTCCTAGCAGGTAGGATTTGAATTTTCAAAGGCATAGATGATGGCTAACATCTCTTTCTCAGTGGTTGTGTAAGTAATATGAGACTCATCAAGAGTTTTGTTGGTGTAGTAGATGACATAATGTTTCTTGTCCTTCTTTTGTCCTAGGACAACCTCTACTACATAATCACTAGTGTTGCACATTATTTCAAAGGGAGGTCCCAGTCTGGATCTTGGATAATGGGAGAAGTGGTCAAGGCATTCTTTAGGGTGTGGAAGGACTTATGGAACTCTTCATTAAAGACAAATGAAGTGTCTTTTATTAATAGTTTAGAAAAGGGCTTCACAATATTTGAAAACTCCTTGATAAAATGATGGTAACATCCTGCATGCCCTAAAAAAATGTAGACATGAGAGATTGAGGGGGGGGTGGAAGTTTAAAGATTTCATCTATCTTACTTTTATCCACCTCTATATCGACATTAGAAACCTTGTGTCCTAAGAACTTATCCCAGTTGAGGACTAACTACTTTTCTTCACATCTTTTGAGGACCAGGGATAGATTCTTTAAACAATCTTCAAAATATGACCCATACACAGAGAAGTCATCCATGAAGACTTCCATGAATTCTTCTATTAGATCGAAAAATATGGCTAACATGCACCTCTGATAGGTGGCAGGTGCGTTGCACAGACCAAAGGACATGCACCGAAAAGCATATGTCCCATACAAACAAGTGCATGTGGTCTTTTCCTATTCTTCTGGATGAATGAAAATCTGATTAAATCTAGAATACCCATCTAAATAACAAAAATGTGAATGATGTGCCAACCTCTCTAGAACTTGATCAATAAAGGGAAGGGGGAAATGATCTTTGCGTGTCGTTGCATTCAATAGTTTGTAATCTATTCACAAGTGCCAACCAGTCACTGTGTGAGTGGTTAATTCCTTCCCTTCACTATTCTTTACTACTGTCATCCCACCTTTCTTGGGAACCACATGAATTGGACTTACCCAATTGTTGTCACTAATAACATAGATTAGACCTGCATCCATTAGTTTGATGACTTCCTTGCGTACGACCTCTCGCATTTTGTCATTCAACTTTCTTTGACCTTAAACTCCTGGCTTTGCGTCATTTTCAAGGTTGATTCTATGCATGCACATTGTTGGACTGAGACCTTTGATATCATCTATAGAGTATCGAACAACCTTTTTTTGATGCTTCAGTTCTGATAAAAGTTGTTCATGCTGATGTGGAGGGCAATTATGCATTAATGATCTCCAAATTTCTCTTTTCTTCATCGAGAAATTTGTACTTCAAACCTTTTGAAAGTGGCTTGAGTTCTAGTAGTGGATTCAGAACCAAAATGCCTTTTGGTTCACGCTAAAGAGAGGCATATCGTACCATTTTAGTAGAGCCATAAAATTCTTCTTCCTCATCTGTGGTTGCCAAGTATGCGAGGATTTCTTTGACCTCGGGATCATCAAATCCTTACATGGGATTATTTAATGCACGCATCAGATGATCAACTATAGCATATGCTATGCTATTTCTGTGATAATCTAATTGCACCAGTCGGAAAAGTAACTTGTTTCTGTTGAAGAAGGTCCCCACATGTGATCGAGTATGTGGAAATCGATAGATTTGTTCCCAACTCGTATTGTGATTGACCCATCAACCACATTCGTCAATGTTTGTGCTATTGAAAGGAAAGGTCATCCAAATATCATTGGACAGGTGGGATCTTCATCTACATCGATGATGACAACATCACAAGGGATGAAGAAATTCCCTATCATGATTGGTACGTCCTCCACCACCCCAATTAGTTTAGTATATGAATCATCTAGATAATTGAATTCTCATATTTGATTTAATAATATCGGTGAGGTCCAACTTGGTTGCTAAACTGTATGACATCAGACTGATGATGGCTCCTAGATCTACAAGACCACATCTTGTCAATGAATCACAAATGAGGAATGGTACAGTAAATGCACCAGGATCTTTTTTTTGGTCGGCATATTTGATTGGAAAAAGGTGAATGCCATTTTTGTAAGGCATATTGTCTTTATCACTCCCCTCTTCCTCTTCTTTGTGATGAGGTCCTTCATAAACATGTTGTATGTAGGCATCTCATCGATCACATCAAGGAGAGGAATATTAAGATGAATTTTCTTAATGGTGTCAAGGAATTTGGTGTACCTCTTCTCAAGTTGTGCCTTAATGAAGCGACGCGAATAAGTGGCTCCAGTGGGAAATCTGGTCACCTTTAATGATGGAATAGAGTTTGTGGCTCCTTTTGACTTTTTACATATTGGGGCCTCTTCTGGGTTGTTGATGCTTCCTTCAATAATTGGTACTTTAGGTTGTGCAACAGAAGTAGAACTCCCAGAGCAGAGTGTGGCCATTCTTGCTGTTTCATTCTTGGGATTTTGTTCAGTGTTAGATGGGAATTGTCCTGATGATCTTCCAATCGATGCAGCAGTAGAAGCTAATTGTTGATCGATCAGCTGATTGTGAGTTTGAAGATCACTTATTTGAGTATTCACGATGCTCATCTATGTCTACATGTTTTCTAGTATGTTGTTATTACTCATGAGACATTCCCCCATCTTTTCTATTAAAGACTCTAAACTGGAGATAGACTTTTGATGTTGTGGAAAAAGGCTCCCCCTCTACCAATTGAAGGTTCCCTACTGCTATGGCTGAGATATGTTTTGTTGAAATTCTGATGGCATTCCTCTTCCAGTAGCTTGCCCTCTTCCCATTGCTTGAGAAGATTGTTTTAGTTGACATGTGTTTTCTATTGCTGAGGTGTCCCATAAGAGAATCTAGGATGGTCAGGATGTTTGTAGTTCACATAAGACACATTCTCAGTTTGTGTGTCTTCTACTTCATGGGTGTAGATGTAGTGATCAATACCATGGCCCCTTCTCCACATGTGACACACTTTATGGATGTCTCGGTAAAGTATTTGGAATTGACTTCTTTTAGATTCTGGACGTCAGATGCCATTTTATCAAGTTTTTTGTTCAATTTATCCAATAGCTTAGAGTCTAGGGATTCTCTGGCATCAGACACAGTCGTTGAAGAACTCATGTCAAAATCTCAACCTGCTTGGAAAGCTGCCATGTTATTGATTATCTCTTTGGAGGTGTCGGCATCGTGTTTCATGAAATCACTACCATCTACAGTGCTTAGAGATATTCTCTTAGTCGACATAAGGTTTGTTGGGTTTTGTGGAGAAAACATGTGCAGTGGAAGCAACAAAAATAATTTTCTACGCAACCCAAAAGAGGATCTTGTCGAAAACAATGTATTTAGAAAGAGTGTTCACGGGATATACCTTATCACGGAGCAAGTCCGACAATGTCTCACTGCACGATGGTGTGCAACATTGCTGTCCTACACGGACGGTACTTCTCCCCCATTTACTGAGTGTGTAGCGGGAAGATCCAGCGGTGCTCCTTTTATGCGGTGGTGTACACCGCACGTAGCGCGTATGGATGGTCGTTGACGTCTTCCGAACGCAGGTGTCTCAACATCTGCATCTCTACTTCATCCATGCGGATGGAATGGAACTCCACATTGTGGTTCCTAAGCCAGAAAGAAGGAGTAGTCTCTGTGCAGCAATGTGCTAGCGTGATGGTGCTCTCCTTTGTCTCATGAGGACGGTGACGGCTTGGGTTTATGTATGTGAGCGTAAACTAAAAAGCCTCTCTCAATATCTTATATAGATATCGACCGTCAAGCCCCTTTAAATAGGAGACGAAAGGAGGTAGGGTTTCCTAAACCGTTGGTAAACAGAAACACTGCATTAATTAAAACACTCATAGATTAATTAGAATATTCTAGAATTAATCAATTTACCAAATAATCATATTAATTGATTAATTAATATCCACTCCATGTAATCGCTCGAGATGGCTCTATGGACATATATACCAACAGACTCCCACTTGCACTTAGAGCCAGTCACTCCAATTAATTGGCTCAAACATTTTAATATATTCCAATATTATTCTAATGGATTACATATACATTTTAGTAATCAATGTGATTTGGAACAATTCCAATCAAATCTATAATTATACTCCTATTCCAACACATCCTATGCATGTAAAATGGTAGGCTCCAAATTATGTTGGGAGTGATATCCATAATCATATTATGATTTCACAAGCAATGATTGGTATCTAGAAAGACTTCATTACCACCCAAGTAATTGGAGAAGTTGGAGAACAACTTAACCTATCATTCATGACTGGTATTACAATGATTGTATAGTTCCTTTGCCACTGATATCCAGATTGAATATGAGTCATGGAACTGTTATCCTCTTCAACGTTCAATCCATATTTCTTGATCTAGAGCAAAATGTCTAAGATATATGTAAGCTCGATATCACATATTGACTCACATCAGCATAGCCATGCATTTCTCAGTCTTGCTTATCAAGTGGCCAGAATATCAAACTCTCGTAGGAAGGACAAATTCCATCTACATCACCCACAGTCATCCCCATGTGTCACAGTGCACCCAAGCACCATCTTTATGGAAATCTTATTCAAGACCTTGGTGGATGATGTCAAAGTACACTAAACGACATGTGATAAGTGTAGTGACTTCAAGTCTAAGAACCACAATCACCACCATCATTATGAGATGTGACTCTAACTACCAATCATGGTATCCATGTGTCACTCTCAAGGTGGGTCTATCCGATACACTATTCTCTAACAAGTATCTATACATTTGGTTTGATATCTCCATATCATGGATAATGAGATTCTTCCATCAACCAACATACATTCTAATCTTATGTGTTATTGATGTCTATGGATATTTCCACAATAACAACCAATTAGGGACAAAACAAGAATACATACTCTCAGCATACATATGATCTCGTTGTTCAGTTCATCAAATTGAAGACATATGTCATTGAGTATATTATTCTATAGACATCTATAAGTTTTATGGTCATCTCACAATATAAAACACAAACATATAGATTGGAAACTTGCCTCTATTGAAATGATCAATGCAGTATTACAAATCATTTACATATTATCCCATTACAATCATCAAATGATAGTCTCTATGGGCATACATACCAACAGATTCCCACTTGCAGTTATACCCAATCACTCATGAATCTCAATCCAAGTGATCGAACATGTCCATCATGTTTCTGCTATGAAAGTGCTTTTGTGAGTGGGCTAGTCACATTGCTTTCTGTAGGTACTCTGCAAATCTTCACATCTCCTCACTGTATGATCTCTCGTATGAGATGGAACCGCCATAGAATATGCTTGGAAAATTGGTGTGATGTTGGTTCTTTAGCCAGTGCAATTGCTCCATTGTTGTCAAAAAAACAACTCAATTGCATCACTAGCGCTTGGAACCACTCCAAGTTCAGAAATGAACTTCTTAATCCACACAGCTTCCTTTACAACATTAGATGCGGCAATATATTCAGTCTCTGTTGTAGAATCTGCAACCATCTCTTACTTAGAACTCTTCCAGCTCACAAATTTGTTGTTCAGGCAAAACACAAATCCAGATTGTGATCTGTAGTCGTCTTTGTCAGTTTGGAAGCGAGCATCAGTGTAACCCTTTACCATGATCTCTTACTTACCACCATATACCAAGAATTGATCCTTAGTCCTTCTCAAGTACTTTAGGATGTTCTTTACAACTGTCCAGTGACATTCACTTGGATCTGATTGATACTGGCTCATCATGCTCAAAGCATACGAAACATCAGGATGAGTACATAACATCGCGTACATGATAGATCCAACTACTGATGCATATGGAATCTTACTCATGTGCACCCATTCATCACATGAACTAGGACATTGGTCTTTAGAGATCGTAACCCCATGGGACATGGGCAAGTTACCTCTCTTAGAACCCTCCATGCTAAACCTTTTTAGCACCTTGTCAATGTATGTGCTCTGGCTTAGGCCTAGAAGCCTTCTAGATCTATCTCTATAGATCTTAATTCCTAGTAAATAGGATGCTTCACCTAAATCCTTCATAGAGAAGGTCTTCCCCAGCCAACCTTTTATTGTCTAAAGAGTAGGGATGTCATTTCCCATCAATAGTATGTCATCCACATATAATATGAGAAATACGACTATGCTCCCACTAATCTTTTTGTAAACACAAGGTTCATCTTCATTTTGACTAAAGCCACACTTTTTGACTACTTTGTCAAAATGTAGATTCCATCTCTGAGATGCTTGCTTCAATCCATAGATTGACCTTTGTAGCTTATAGACTTTATTGGCTTCCTTCAGATCGATAAACCCTCAGGTTGTTCCATGTACACATCCTCGAGTAAATTCTCATTAAGGAAAATTTGTTTTAATATCCATCTTCCAAATCTCATAGTCATGATAAGATACAATGGCAAGCATGATCCTGATGGATTTAACCATGGTAATTGGTGAGAATGTCTCATCATAATCAACATCTTGAATTTGATGGAATCCTTTTGCAACCAATCTACCTTTATAGATTTGAACATTTCCATCCATGTCGGTCTTCTTCTTGAAGATCCACTTACACCCTATGGGTTTTACCCCTTCGGGTGGATCCACCAAGGTCCATACCTTATTGGTGTACATGGATTCCATCTCTAATCTCATGGCTTCGAGCCATTTCTCATATTTTGGTCCCTTAGTAGCTTATAGATAGGAAGTTGGCTCATCTTCTATGCCCAATTTGTCACTGTCTTGAGTCATGAGAAATTCAAATCTCTCAGTCTGAAGTCATGTCCTACTAGACCTATGAGGTTCCTGTATTACATTTGGAACTTGAAATTCCACAATAGTTTGTGAGTCTTCATGTTCCTTATGTACCTCCTCAGGTTGTCTGCTTTCTTGTTGATCTCAAACTTCTTCGAGCTCTACATTCCTCCCACTAATTCCTTTGGAAATAAATTCCTTTTCAAGAAATACAACATTCCTAAGAACAAACACTTTGTTGTTAGTTGGTGTGTAGAAGTAGTATCCCCGAGTTTCCTTGGGGTATCCAACAAAATAGCATTTTTTAGATTTGGGTCAAAACTTTTTAGGAAATTGTCACCTAACATAAGCTTCACATCCCCAAATCTTTAACATAGACAAATTGGGACGATTCCCATTCCATATATCATATGGTGTCTTTTGAACTGATTTGGAAGATACACAGTTAAGTGTAAACATTGGAGTTTCAAGAGCATATCCCCATAATGATATTGGAAGTTTGGTTGCACGCATCATTGATCGTACCATGTCTAATAATGTACGATTCCTTCATTCTGACACACCATTATGTTGTGGTGTACCAGGTGGAGTCCATTATGATACAATACCACAGTCTCTCAGAAGGTCCTCAAACTCTTGGCTTAAGTATTTGCCACCTCGATCTGAACAGAGTGCTTTAATACTCTTACCAAGTTGCTTTTCTACTTCACTCATGAAAGTCTTGAACATTTCAAGAGTTTCTGAATTGTGTTTCATAAGATATACATAGTCATACCTACTAAGGTCATCGGTGAAGGTAACGAAGTATTGATAGCCTCCTTTAGCATTTGATCTAAAAGGTCTGCATACATCAGTATGCATGAGCCCTAGCAGATCACTGGCTCTCTCATTGTGTCCAGTGAAAGGAGTCTTGGCCATCTTGCCTAATAAGCAAGCTTCACATGTCTCTAATGATTCAAAATCAAAAGAGTCTAGATAACCATCCTTATGCAATCTAGATATGCACTTCTTGTTTATGTGCCCAAGATGACAATGCCATAAGTATGTTTTGCTTGAGTTGTCAAGTTTTAGTCTTTTAGTATTTACCTTGTATATGCTAGTCTCAAGTTCTAACAAGTAGATACCATAAGACTAGGGGCATTGCCATAAAAGATCTCATCTTTAGAGTTAGAAATCATTCCATTCTTAATGTGAAATTCAACTCCACTATTGTCCATACAAGATATAGAAATCAAATTTCTATTAATGGTAGGTACATAATAGAAATTCTCTAATTATATTACAAGGCCTGTAGGCAAAGATAAACTAATAACTCCAACTGCGGTGGCAGCAACTCTTTCTCCATTTGAGACCCACAACTCGACTTGGCCCTTTCGTAAAGGCTAACTTCTTATCAGATCCTGCATATTTGAACATATGTGAGATCCACATCCGGTATCCAGTACCCATGATGAAGAAGTATTTAAGTTTATCTCAATAACGTATATACCTGAAGTGGAGATCTCTATCCTTGCTTCTTCTTCCTCAGTTCCTCCAGGTAGAGATGACAATTTCTTTTCCAATGTCCAGCCTGGTGATAATGGTGACAACTGCCTTCTTTGGAGATCCCACCTTTAGCTTTGAGCGCGGATGACTTTGGCTTCTGCTCGGCTTTAGAACCTTTCTTAGCCTTACCTTTACCTTTTGACTTTCCCTTTATCCTACTGATCATCATGATAGACTTGGTCTTGTCTTTCTTCATCTGTGCTTCAGGTGTCCTCAACATGCCCAAGAATTCTGACAACGGCTTGTCAAGATTGTTCATGTTGTAGTTCATGAAAAAATGACTATATGATTCAGGAAATGATTGCAGACTCACATTAGTGGCCAACTCTTGATCTAGGAGAAATCCCGACTTGGATAGGATTTCCACGTACCCAATCAAAGTGAGTATATGGGTGCCAACTGAGTCACCCTCTTTCATCTTGCTCCTGAAAAAAGCCTTAGAGACATCATATCTCTCTTGTCTTGCTTGATGTTGATACATGTTCTTGAGATGTGTTACCATCTCTATGAAATTCATGTTCTCATGCTGCTCTTGCAACTCATAGTTCATTGAGCACAACATCAGACACTTGACATCCACGACATCATCAAGGTTCTTCTTGTAAGCATCCTTTTCAGCCTTGGATGCATTTGAGGTAGTTTCTACTGGCTGTGGTATTTCAAGGACATAGAGCTTACGCTCATGCGTGAGAACAATTCTCAGTGTCCTAAACTAGTTTTGAAAGTTGGTTCTGGTAAGTTTTTCCTTCTCAAGGACCGATCACAACAAGAAAGTGTGAGTATTGTTTGCCATTTGATTGCTACAAAAGAAAAAATTTGCATTTAGTCCAAAACATTTTGACTTGTAAAGATTTGATAAATGAGATGAATTAGGCCTTTAATTAATTATGCTCCCACTATTTTATACAAATTGATAGCCCTCACTATCAAATTGGAAGATTGCAACGTATAATCTTCTAGTGAGCCAAGATCCAAAATAATTGGATCATTGCCCAGCCAACGCCGACGTCAAAGACTAAATAATAAGGAGGCAAATTTTGCCAATTACATCATATGCAACTCTTAGATAGATGATCATGCACAACTCCTTGCCATGATGCATATGTGTGCCTCTAGGTACTTGATCCTATCAAGGTTCCCTAATTAAGTCCAACCCATAAGCCAACATGATGAGTGTGCACCTTACGGAGGCAGATCCACACACCCACCATCACACTTCCACGAGATAGACAATGTACCATGCAGAGGCATGCCCACACATAGTAGATCAAGCTTTTCATGTGTGTTGCTTTATGGAAGGCAACTAAAACTTAATATTATTAATTGAGGGATTTTATTAATACATATACATATCCAAACACCACATACTTATAGTATGTATCATATACTACTATATCCACAATGACAAACGATAGACATGCAAACACAAACACAAATACATTGGTTATAGCCATACTATTGTAATCCTTTAGAGCAAAAAAGGATTACGGTCCACCTAAGGTCTTATGCATCTCATGTAACAACACCTATGAATCAACCTGTAAGGATCATCATTACAATGAACAACTTTATGGATGCTCCATGAGGTTGGAACTTCAAGTTGCTTCTTGGAATTGGATGTTCATGTTGCTGCTCCATGGATGTTCCTTGGAGTTGGATCTTCAATTTTCTTCTTGGAATTAGATCTTCATGGTGCTTCTCCATGGACTCTCCTTGGAGTTGGATCTTCAAGTGGCCTCCTTACATCAAGTTTACAAAGACTAAAACTAATCCTATCTCTATTACATCATATGAGTACAAATATAAAGGGAAAGAATTAATTCCACTTTGAAATAAGAGATGAGGCTCGACAAGCAAGCCAAATACTTTATATAAAGGATCCACGTATAACCATTATACATCCATAGCATTCACAAACAAACATATCCACACGATTGACATCCACATTCATTCACAACATTAAAAAAAGGGGATACTAGGCCATAACTGTACATGCATTCACCACATCAAATGAATTTTAAAGGTGACATGTATGATATCATAAGTCTATCTACATATACATATATACATATTAAAATTGTAGTAATTTTAATGTGGGACATTCCCCATTAAATAAATTTTCAACTCCGACACAGACTATGCGGGGTAGACAGGGGCAGCGTCTCTATACAGGGTACACAGGGGCAAAGCCCCTGAAAGGTCTATGGAATTTTACTTCCATGCACTTAGGAAAATCAATATTTTCCATAGTCGACCCATCCAAAATGTCAAAAATAGAAGCCTACGACATATGTGGAATTAGATTTAGATTTGCACATTAGCAGTTTTAATTTGCATCGTATGCAACATAGAAAACAATATACAACAGTTCGATTATATCGAAATGAATTCAAATACGTCGTAGATCGACGCTGCTCTGATACCACTGTTGGGTTTTGTGGAGAAAACATGCATGGAGGAAGCAGCAAAAATAAATTTCCACACAACCCAAAATAGGATCTCGTCAACAACAACGTATTTATAAGAGTGTTCACATGATATACCTTATCGTGGAGCAAGTCCGGCAATGTCCCGTTGCACGAAGGTGTGCAATGTTGCTGGCCTACACAGACTATGCTTCTCTCCCATTTATTGAGTGTGTAGTGGGAAGATCTGGTAGTGCTCCTTTCATGCGGTGGTATACGCCGCTCGTAGCACGTATGGATGGTTGTTGACGTCCTCTAAAAGCAGGCATCTTAACGTCTGTATCTCTACTTCATCCACACGAATGGACTGAAACTCCACGTCATGCTTCCTAAGCTGAAAGGAAGGAGTAGTCTCTGTGTGGAAACATGATAGCATCGCAGTGCTCTCCTTTGTCCCCTGAGTATGGTGATGGCTCGGGTTTACGTACGTGAGCATAAATTGAAAAGTCTCTCTCAATATCTTATATATATATTCGCCACCAAGCCCCTTTAAATAGGAGACGAAAGGAGGCAGGGTTTCCTAACCCCATCGGTAAACAGAAACACTGCATTAATTAAAATACTCATGGATTAATTAGAATATTTTGGAATTAATCAATTAACCAAATAATCGTATTAATTGATTAATTAATATCTGACTCCATGCAATCACTCGAGATGTTTCTATGGGCATATATACCAACAAGGCTTTCATAGAAGGTGGTGATAGTAAACCCGTCATCATAACCATGATGAGGATAGTCTCTTAAGTATTTTTGATATCTTTCCCACACATCATGTAGGCTTTCAGTAGAATCTATCTAAAATTGGTAAGTTTCAGCTTACATTTTAGCGTCTTCTCAAATGGGTAGAATTTGTTCACGAAGGCTTCAGACAGTTGTTTCCATGAAGCGCTGCCCTTTTGAGATAGGTACCATTGTAGGGCTTTGTCTTTGAGGGAGAAACAGAAACCTTTCATGTAGATGACATCTTGCGGTACTCTGCTCACCATAATAGTATTGCAGAGGTTCTTGAAGGCATCTATATGGTGATATGGATTTTCTTCCACAGAGTTTCCCCCAAACATCTAATTTTGGATCATACCGATGAATCTAGGCATCCAACTCAAAGTTTGTTGCAGGAATGTGAGGGAGAACTATAGGATCTCGGTCCTCATTGACACAACCTGTGACTAAGGAAAGTAGAGAAGGCTTTTCCTTAGGGTCATTTGTGTCAGGGGGACCTCATGCTTCCACTGGATCTATGAGGAGAATATCTGCCTCTGGTTGTTCAACGAGGAACTCCAGGATTGGTTAGGAATGATATTAGGCTGCCTATAAATGGACATATTGAATGAATTATAGTATGAGAGGGGAAACATAACCAATATTATAGCAAATAGGTAGTAAGAGAGATTCACTAATAAACTTTTTGCAAAATTTAGAAGCGATGACTAGTGCTAAGTAGACATCAGGTTCTTAGAGGTTATCTGATGAAGATGGACAAACCCGTGATGATGATCATCTGAATAGAGTCCGGGGACAAAGACAAGGTCGAGAAGATTTATAAGGCTAAGATGAACTCCAAGTCTTTGACACTCAAGATATGGAGAAGGATAAGTGCAAAAGGAATATGCCCTTTTCACTTAAATGATTAAGTAAGGAAAGTGCCACCACTGTCACTAGTTGGACATTGGTAAAGGAACTATCATATTATAAATAGAGGACCTCATAAAGAAGAAGGAGATAGATATATTTACTTCTGGACCTGAGAAGATGTAAGCTACAAGTGTGTGGAGCAAGAGTTGATGTCACTATATTTAGAAGTCATCATTTGTGGGCATGTAATACAATTAGTGAATTGTGATTATGTACCTACAATAAATGAAAACATCATTTATCTTGTATGGACAAGAATATTATGAATAAATTGATGTTTCCTGGAAATACCCTATGTCTCATAAACTATACATGATAGCTCTAGAGTCAAATGTGTGTGACACATATAATTAATAACTCGATGACTCAAACAATAAATACCTCTAGCATTGTCATCTAAAGAATGAAAATGAGAATTACATTTATAGAATCCATAATGATGGTTATCTAGACTCGTTTGGTTATAGAACAAATAGAGACATGCAAGTATTATTATTGGGAAATATGACAAAAGCATCTTCACTAGATGTAGTGGGAGAGAGACTGTTCTATTTGGGCTCATAGATACTAATGTATATAAACCTCTTAGAATAAATTGTAAAGGTAGTTACCAGTACCTCATTATATTTACTAATGATCTTAGTCGATATGGTAGATTGTATTTAATGAAATACAAGTCTGAATCTCTTGAAGTGTTCAAGAAGATTAAGAATGAAGTACATATCCCACTCAGTATAAGTATTAAAACTTCGATATGATCGATTTGGAAATACTTAGTTCCAAGAGTTTGAGGACCTTCTTGAAAATCATGATAGTGTATCATGATAGACCACCTAAAACATTATGATGTATTAGAAAGTCCAATTTCCTTTTGAGAACATGCTCTACACCAAAACAATGTACCACCTAAATTGGTTGAAAAGACACCGTATAAGACATGTGACTACTCTTTTTCATGGGATAAAAGTGTAAATACAATTGTCCTAGTTAAAGAAATTGGACTTTGAATTTATACCCGACTAAATAGAAAAGTCCACTACTCAATACAAAATCTTTGTAGTAGTGTATGTTCGAACACAAGGACAAGGAGAGTAACAAAATAAGAACACAAAATCTTTGCTTAGTCTAGCTTAACCGAAAGCAATCTTATGGGTGTTCTGATTAAGGAACGATTTTAAAATAATTGGGTAGTAGACCTAAATTATGGAAGATCAAAGAAGAAATAAAGATGAATCAAAATAAAAAGGGACTTGAACTAGGTTTCACCAATCAAGCCAACCTCAACCACGTAAAACATTCACTCTTTTTTATATATATTTGCTACTTGTTTTGCAAATAGTCATAAGAAAAATATTTGTCCCTTCCTTCTCTCAATATCTGGGCATATGTCTATCTAACGAGGTTCTCTCTCTTGAGTTAATAACCGAAAGATTAGTGGAAGATGATACAACTTTTGTTATATAAACTCCTCACTCTCGTGTATCATTACTATTCTATACTCCAGATCTTTTTGAATTCATTCTCTCGAATGACATCCATATCACATGTCAAAGGAAGGTAGGTAATCATCCATCGACCCAATTTTAACAAGAGTAAGGGAACACAACTTTATTGAATATATGCCATAAAATAAGAACATGAACAATTACATGGTTGGGAGGTCCTGACAGCTACTCCCAACCCAAGCTAGGATTTTAGCCACACATGGCTGAAGAAACAAAAAGAATACAACTAAATCAAGTCATGGTGCAAAAGAGAGAAAGATAAGATCGATATAAGAGTAGGTTGAATGATCGATCTACCAACCTCTTGGTTGATATCTTGGTGGCCGATATTGGTGTCGACAGTCTTTCTCCTCATTTCTGATCTTGGATTGAGGCAAGTACTTTAGTTTCTTGGTGATGATGAAGGAACCAATAGGGAGTAGGATCGATAGGACTAGATCAAGGATCTAAGTAGGTAGATAGGTCTCATCCTCTAGCTCTGGAACTTGAGAAAGTTTGGCAGTAGCCTCTAGGTGCTCTAACTCGTAAAATAAAAGATGTTTGGTACGGATGCGCTGCAGGTGTATTTATAGGGTTAAGGTTGTTGACCCCTCTCCATCGATGTCAATGGTTTCCCGTCATTCAGTCTGTCGATGGCTAGGTCGATAATGGATCTTATTACAATCTTTGTCAATCGACAAACATGTCAATCTCTTCTTGTTGTCGACAGAATTCTCACTTGCAAATGATCTATTGATCTTACTATTGATAGGTATGTTGAGATGATTCCTCGATAGTTGTCCTTGGGTATCAATATTGTTGTCGACGTAGTCTATCAATGGAATAATCTGATGGGACTATAGAGGGTCCTCTACTCGATAGGTGTGTCGAGTGTTGGATCGATAGCTTCATATCGACAATTGTTTTTCAGTGTTGACAGACTCGGTTGTCGATGTTACATCGACAAAGGTGAGTTTTGCTCCTATTGCTCAACACTCCTTCCCGTAATAGGTGGCTGTCGAGTTTCTTCAATTTTTCAGGATAATGCTCGATAAGTCTATCAAATTTGAATCGACAATATTTTCTCGATGCGCTTTCTCATACCTTCTTGTCGACCGATTGATCGATAGACTGAAGAGAGGTCTTTTGAACAATTAATCAGACTTCATCAATTTCAATTGATTTGCATCCACTTCCTTCAAATATCACCAAAATTGACTTAGAACTTATTATTTAAGTAAACTAGAATAAAATGGGTAAAGATAAACATCTAAACATTATTTCTAATGATATTTATTATGTAAAAGGCTATTGAAATTGCACCAAAACCAATGTTAACAACTCTCCCAGACTTATATTTTAGCTTGTCCTCAAGCTAATGGAGTCATTATTTCTTTAATTAGTCAAACAAGGAAAAATCTAGAATTTACTAAAAGCATGAGTTTATAAAATCCTCTTAACAAAACAAATATTTATCCAATATGTCATTATGTGAACAACTTCTTTCTTTATTTTTTTTTCCTAATGCTTGTCTCCAGTATATTTGCCACTTTGTCAAAGCAGCTTTCACTCTCGTCTAGGTATTTCTGTGGAAAAATTAGATAGTCTTATGGATATTCATTTCTTCCTCTAGACCATTCAAGTACAAGTCCATTTAGATCAGTGAGTGATCCTTGCGTTCCAAACTAGATGGTTTTAGAGAAGTGATTGTACATCCAAAGTATCACTGCCCCAGATTGCTATACCTTTAAATGAACTCCATTAGAGTGAGGTAGAGGTTGTAGAGACTAAATAAAATTGACATATCTGTGTTCATGAGTGCAGTAATACACCATTTTAATAGCTCTAATTCATAAGATGTCTTTGAGAATCTTTTTCACTCCTTACTATTTTTGGGATGAAACATTCAAAAGACAGTATGAGGTAGCTCTTACTTTGTTAATGTATTAGTATACCTTTGACAAGCTCAGACTTTATTAATTATATTCTTTTTATAAGAAACATTTGATGACATGTTTGAATTAGAGAATGAAAAGAAAGAAATTATGTTCTTTTTATATTCTTTTTGTAAGAAACAATTGATGACATGATTGAATTGATGACATGTTTTTCCATAAACTACAACTTCATTTCATAAACATGTTTGAATTGGTGAATGAAAACAAAGAAATTATTATTAGAAATATGAAAGGAAAAGGAAAAGAAGCAAATTTTGTGATACATTGTATACCTAATCACGGGATTACACCCCCCAAACTTACAACACACACTGTCCATAGAGTGTGCAAAAGAAAGGAAAAGAAAATGTAAACATGTGACTTCATTAATGAAGGTCCACTGTTTCCCATGGGGACTCGAGCAGCATCAGAATGTAATTTCATTGAAGGCAATGATATTTATCATTGTGAGTTTCCTCGACAACTACGTGGAGAACTTTAATGGGGTACATCTAGTGTAGAATGTAGAAGCCACAATCATTATACATCAGATGTTGTTGAGGACAATGATGCCAGAATCTGGTTACGTTCCATCTTCTTGGATCCTGAGAAGAATATCCACTGCCAAATTTATGGATCAGTGGAATGAGTGTCTTTGAACATGCATCATCAACACTTTCATGTAGACTGTGCATTAGCACTGAGTATTTTGGGCCTTCAGGGTCAAAAGAAGAATCTGAACTATTGTAGAGCACGACCTCCCATTTATGAGTAGAGACAACAAGCAAAGTCCAATGTGCATCATGAAGGATAGGTACAAAGATATAGTGGGGAATATGTTCATGTAGTCATTGAAGCAGAAGATCTCTTTATCCTAAACCATATTCTTGGCAGAGATCAGTGACAAGATCAGGATCGACCATATATACATCATCAACATCCTAGCAGATAAGAGATTGGTAAGCTACCATGAGGCTATGAGATAAGAATCCTCACAGTTGAAGAGTTTTCAGGAGGTCATTTTTCATGACCAAAAGGTCATCTCTACTGAAAACGATGTGATTTCCACCAGGTTTGAAGTGGTGCATCAACATCATCAGCTGAGGAAGGGAATGTTCGCAACTTGTGCTGTGATCAAAATTCTCAAAACTTGGCTCTATAGCAGTATCGGGGCCATATACCAGAAATGACGCAGGCTCATCAAGGAATTTCAGTATATCTACATCTTCTTTAACTTTTATAGTTGCTATAATAGTAGAAGGAGGTTTAGTGACAATAGGTGATGATGTGATTTTCCCTTCTTATTATTCTCCTTTCTAGACATCTCGAACGGCCTCCTTCTTCAGTCAAGGAATAGTGGATAAAGATTCCTTAGGTTTTTCGATAGTTTAGGATCCTGAAAGAAGTACCTATCATGAATGACTTCCATAGCATAACGTCCACGAAGAGGTGTGAAGCCAATTGGGTCTAGGCTAGAAATAGGAGTTTCAATGATGAGGGTTTCCATGACCCGAAGAATGATGAAAGCACTACTATTGTGCTCAGGCTTGTGCAGGAAGGTTAGTAGTGCAACCACATAATTTTTCCAGTCAGGTTGATAATATGGGATTTCTCGAACAACTCATTGAAGTCAGATTGGAATATGAGGTAGCTACTCATAGTGTGATCTCAAAATCGCATATCAAAATGTGCAAGCTTTTCAACGCATGTGTTGAACAGAGTAATTTGATGCTTTTTGAGGTCAGCAATGCACATGAGACACAATCCTCTGAAATGAAAGGGTACAAGATCACGCTTGTCTTCTTATATTAAAGCTTTGCCTATAAAGTCAAAATGGCTTGATCCTTCAAATAGTTCTTGAATAAGTAGCTTGCTAAGGAGGGAGTGGCATTATAATATGGGAAATCCTTGTCACTAGGCATGACATCTTCCAGAATAGTTGATGTGAGGATGGTGAACATTTTTATGATGACTTTGGCAAGTTTGCAAAAAATATTCCAGAAATCTTCTCGTGAGAGGGTGATGGATCCGTTGTTATATATAATATGACTGTCATCAGAGTGATCATCCAGGATGTCTTGTAAGACAAAGATGTCATGAACCTGCATTCCCTTCAAGCAATTTAGATCAAACCCACTTTAGCGGAAGTGACAATAGAGTTTCTAGAAAGATAGGTTCCAAAAGTCAAGGGGGTGCAGGGGACAAAACAATGGAGAGATCACCATTATCATCTTCAGAAGAAACTTCTTCATTGTTGAAAGGGCTTATAGCATCATTGTTGAGGCCCATATATGTCATATAAACCCCAATAGATATGTCTTCCTCTATATGTAGACTAAGTAGAGAATGTATTGGGCTCAGATTGAGCAGCTCTTTGTCAAGTTTCTATTTCATGTCCCTTACAAAAATATCATGGGATGATGATGGCGATGGAGGAGGAATATTTTCAGATGGTCGATCCTATGAAGGGCTAATAATTGGTGTTGTCTCAAACTAAGGTAGCCCACCCACTAGAGGTTGTGGCAGATGAGGCGTACGAAGGCCATTCTTTGATGAAGGTTTAGCAGAGCTGAAAATTGATTCATACACATGGGATACAGATTCTTAGAATGACCCAACAGCCTAATCTGGAGATTCAGAAAGAGTGTCTTCACTCATAGTATCGACAACATAAGAATTACCCTCTCAGACTGGGAAGACGGCAAAGATGATGCTTCAACAGAACTATGTCGATGCGCTCGTCTTTGTTCTCATCAAAGGGCACGATGTTCTTCTCAGCACTGCCTAGCCTTTTGTTGATAAGTCATGTTGATGAAGAGGTGGTTTTGGACTTCTAATATTTCATCTAGCTAGCGATGAAGGGTCACCATTTGTAAAGGAATGGTGCTTAGCTCGTTGACCCATATATCCATAACTAGAGCTTGTTGTTCAATGTCCGTTACAGCTTTTGGAGTTTAGGAAAGATAGCCATGATTGCGCTAGTGACCCTGTGTATAGTATCAAATTCAAGACCATAGGCTCTGCCCAAAGTATTTGCCTCTGATGAAGATGAAGAATGGTTATCAGACCTAGGGTCCTAATGAGAAGAAAAGGGTCGATAGGAACATGGATGACATCATGGTGGGCTTTTAGAAACATTATGCACCATCTATCTGGGCGGAGAGACATGTTTGCTTGCTTGTATAAGTAGATGGGATGATTGGGGGCGTTTTTCTTTAGAGACTAAGGGGGAGTATGGGCCATGCTTCAATGATACTCGAAATTCTTTGAGGTTATACCCGACAACTCTTCTTTGATCACTCTCTTCTGATATCTTAGACAGCGGTCGCTTAGGTTGTTTTGTAATGATAGGCTTTGGACGGACCCAACCATATGACATGCTTGGATGTGCTTGGTTCTTCTTATAAAACAACTGAACAAGCTCAGTAATTTCATCCTCAGAAAAGAGTAACTGGTCTTTGTCATAATTCACCAGACTAGGTAAATGAATAGAAAGCTTGGTTCTCATGAACATGTAGCTAGTAGAATTATCACATCATACCAAGATACCAGCAGAAATTATGTATCTTATGGTGATAAAGTTGCCTCATGTTATTTCTTTAAAAGCAATGCATGGTGGGTTTCCGTATGCCTGAAATATAAGTCTTACAAGACCACCCATATAATATCCTTGTTGCAGAGCGGAGCAGATAAGAAGCCATTTATCAATCAGAAGGTGGCCAATATTGACAGGGCGTTCCTCCATTATCAAAGATTACACATATAAATCCTCAAGGTAGATGTTCCACATTTCTGCTTTGGTAAAGAGGATGTTGGATACTATTTTGTGCATAACTCTCCAGAAACAAGAATGCACCACGGATGCCTTGGAGTGTCCAAATTGATACTTCTTTTGGCATGTCAATTTTTCCCAATATTTAGAAGCATTAAAACTGGAATGCTCTTTCTCTAGGAGGCTAAAAGAAGCCCTAGTAGCTTCTTCCTCTGAACCATAGAAAATTTTGTTCTGACCTTGATCAGTGAGAATGTAGTCAACATTGTTGATTCTGACTTGTATCTATTTAGAGTGCTCCTCTTGGTAGATGATACCTGCTTGATAGATGACATGAACTCTGTAGTTTCTTCTGCATAGGCTCATGGAGTAGCAAAATAGAGGTGGGCTAAATTGGATTTATCTAGCATTCCCTCGACTTGTTCCCAGATGCCTATTTCATCAAGGGCAGTGGAAGAGATGAAGCGAGTGGGTTTGAAAACCACTCTTTTCATTTCCTTGAATGCCTCTAAATGGTCGTTGTTATGAGGCCTGAAGGTTCCTTGATAGGGGAGCTCCAAGTGTGAACCTTGTGGAGCCTCTGCTACTGGTACAGTAGTCCTGGCCCTCTTGTCTGCTTCAGATATGGGTTGCTCAAGAAGAGGTCTCTTCTCCCCCTTCTTTGATGGTATGGTGGTTCCTTGGTGAGCCATCACTATAAAGAAAAGAGAAAAGGGAACTGATTATGTGTGTATGAACTCTTTCTATTATTATTATAGAAGTAGGCGTCTACATCATGCACTAATGCTAGTGGTGTCGATTTAAAAAGAAAGGGATATATTGTTGATATGTATGTCAATAGATTATAGTGAAAATAGGTCGACAGTCAGGATTTGTAAGAATGGTCGATAGGGTTATCAGTCTACAAGTATGTTGTGGCATAGCTCAACAAGACTATCAACTGACGTCTGGTGCGATTCCGCTAGTGGTGTTAACACACTACTCGATTGAATAGATGCGCCCCACTAGGTCAGAATGCACGATGGATGGATTTTTTCTTTCGAAATTTATAAACCTAAACTAGCTACCTACGTCTACTAAAACAACTACACCCGCAAGCACACGGGGCCGTGTCGTAGTATAGGAAGGTGGCAAGTATAGGGTCGATCCACAGGGAAAAGAGGGGGCACTAGAGCTAGGTTAGTTTGGCTAGGTTCCTACTGCGGAGACTAGGGTTAAGGGTTTGAGGGTTGATTTTGATTGTTAACTAAGGATAAACAAGAAATTTAAAGGCAAGAATGAAATCTATGTTAACCCTAGGCTGAATTAAGACTAAGCAAGCAAGGAAAGACTAAGCTAGGAATGAAAAGGCAAGTTACACTAGGACAAGCAAGAAAGAAGCAAAAGATCAATTAAAGAACTAAACTAGCAGAAACAAGGCAAGAGCAAGGCAAGAAGCTAACTAAGCAAGAAAAGAGCTAACTAAGCTAAGCAAGCACAAAACCAGGGTTTTAAGCAGTAAAGAGATGTGTGGGCTGTTTAGGGGTATGAACTTATCACTTAAGTTGGGGGGTGACATGTGAACATTATGATTCCATTTAGATCCAAACCAAACAACAAGTTAGAGTCTAATGGATTAACCTAATCTACTAACTGGCCATGGATATTCTAGGTTGTGTATAGGGGAACTAGTCCCTAACACCACCCACTACCCTTATGAGGCTCAATTGGGTTAGGGGTTAGGTTCAATCCAATTAGAGTCTAATCAAGTCTAGGTTTCTAGATTAGGCATTCCTAGGGCAATTAGGGGCCGAGGGTAGTAATGGGGAAGTGAAATTAGGGTTTTGGACCCCAATTCCCCCACATTCTATCCTTGAGAAGGCTCCATGCTAATTGCACTAGAATTACCTAATCTAGCTACTTAGATCTCTCACTTAGGTTTAGGGAGATTTATTAGGATGTAGGAAGATGGGAGGCAACCTAGGGATCCAAGAATTGGACCTAGGGGCAAATCCCAAAATTCACACATACAAGCAATTTGCCTAAATTCCTAGGTGATTTCACACACAAACCAACAAGAAATCCATGGAGAAAGAGATAGAAATAGAATATAATCATTAACAAATGAAATTACAAAGTTTACATGTCATTTTCCCCCAACATGGTATGAAAGTAACATATTTTCCCCCAAACAGCCCACCCAAGGGGCCTAGCTACTCATAGACATGGAAAACACAAAAAGAAAGGAGAAAGAGGTAGAAGAAGCCATGGAGCTCGGAGTAGTGGCTGAAATCCTTCTCTCCAGCAGTTGCAGGGTCATCCTCCTCCTTCTTCTTAGATGGCAAGGTGTAGAATGGTGGTGGGATGTGGATGGAAGGCTTAAATATGGGGGGTTATGTGGTGGAAATGGTGAAATGGAGTGGATTTGAGGTGGATATGGAGTGGAATGGAGTGGGTGGCGATTTGAGGAGCTAGGAAGGGGTAGAAGGTAGCTAACCTCGTGCCCCAGCCGCCACCTAGGTATATATAGGTGTCTAGGGGGTCTAGGGTTAAGTTAGGGGTAAAATGGGGAAAACAGTGGAAAAATCAGGTAAAATTATGTGTAGCACGGCCGTGCTGGGCTGCACGGCCGTGTTGGGCAATGGGTAGCACGGCCGTGGTGGATGGGAATGGCCGTGGTGAGAAAATGGATTGAACAGGGGAATTTTGAGTTTCTGGGGCTGGTGGCACGGTCGTGCTGGCCAGTACGGCCGTGCTGCAAACTGCCAAAATGGCCATTCTTGGTAACACCGCTGTTCTGGCCAACTGGGTCAATTTTTGATAATTCTGCTGCTTGGGGGCATGTCCCAGCACGGCCATTCCATGGTAGCACGACCGTGTTGGGGTCTTTCCCCTGCATTTGAGTGTTGAACTTGGCCATCCGTGGAGGGTATTGCTTCAAAACCTTCTTTGACCACTTGGGGTAGGTTGGGCGTGGTTTCGGCCTCATTTTGGGCTCCTCCAAGCCTAGGGAAACCCTAAATTCAACCATCTTCTTTCCAATCCATCAAGTAGTGGCCAAAGTACCTATAAAACATGCAAAAACCATCCATAAGTGATTTTGACAATATAACACATATTGAGGAATATAACATGTAATCTAACAAGTATAGATGTGGCTGAAATGAAAAATGACACAAGATAAAGCCCTAAAATAGGGCTGAATCACCACCCCAAACTTGAAACATACTTGTCCTCGAGTATGCTCCAACTCAATCTCTCTACAAAACTTTCACAAAAAGAAATGAAAAATGCAATATAAAAGACGATTGTTGCTGAATGGGATCAAAGATGACTAAGTACATGCATTTCACCTCTCTCCTCTCCTTCTTTCACAATCCAATCATGAAAAGAGCACAAAGCATATGAACTTCGAATATAGTGCATAGAATACACAAGTTATTCATATTTCTTCCATTAAGTTCCGGGTAAACTGTTTCATGGTGGCGTTAATCAAGAATGACTAGGAGTGTTGTTTCACATTCATGCATTCAATCTTATATCTCAAATCACACCAAATGACCGACGTGGCTGCGACAAAGGGTAAAATGAGCTAAGTTTGATGTTTCCTAGCTCAATGGGTATGAAAGTGGAAAGAAAGGGTTGCAGTAAGATTTTTGGAGTGTTTTTACACACTCATCTTTTCTTTATTTGAATGCTCTTAAACAGGAGCATCCTTTTATTTTCTTTTTGTATTTTGCATTTGTTTTTCTTTCTTGCCCTTGGTGTAGATAGGGCATATGGTGGATAGAGTGAAGTGGGGAGATAGAGATGTGGCCACCCCAAACTTTTGGAGGTGGCCATGGCTAATATGTGCACTTTGGCATCTTTTTATGAGGCGGAGGGGTATGAAGATGGTGGGAGAATAGTCGGGTCAAAGAGGGGTCATTGGTATGATTTTCCACATAAGACATCCTGCATGAGAATTAATCCAACACTTCATCCAAGATATCACACCACATGAATGAACAAAATGAAATTGATATATCAAACAGGCAATTCCACAAACACTAAGCGTTCAAAGCTTGCTCAATTTCACAATTCAACCAATTCAATCACAATCATAAGAGAGGTGATGCACATGTAAAAAGTCAAATATTGATACCACTTAGCAACAAACAATGGTGATTCACTTGCATTTGTTAAAGGTCAACATTTTAATTCAAAATAGTAGAGATTGGGTCAAAACATACTTTTTAGACAAGAAATCTCAAATTTGGGCAAAATTGGCCAAAATGGTGCCAAGTTGCCTCCAATCACATCTAAACCTATATTATTGAACTTAAAATATCAAACAAGCAAATCCTAGCTAAAACATGCAAAAATTACCAAAAATCTACATGATATGCAATGCATGGCAAAAAGAGCAAATTTTTTGAAAATTATGCAAAAATGACAAGAAAGTAAACGACATGGCATGTAGGTATGCAAAGCAGCAAAGATGACTAAGGTAGATAGCAAAAGCAAGAAAACAAAAGTGGATGTGGCAGGTGAAATGCAAAGTGAAACTAGGGCATACCTGCCCTACCACCCCAAACTTTTGAATCATGTTGTCCTCAGCATGATCCTAGAGTTTAGGATGATAGGGTAGACGATCATGGCTCTCTCAAGGCTCTGGCGGTGTTCCTCCCTGTGGTGGAGGATATGCGTAGTAGCTGCCCCACTAATCTGCCTTGAGTGGCTGAAATTGGTCTGCTGCACGGCCGTGCTGCGTAGAACGACCGTGGTGGCTTCAGGTTGCACGGCCGTGCTGCCTGGCACGGCCGTGGTGCAGTCCTTTGGTAGCTTTTCTCAATTTTGCTTCTGAATCCAGGGACTTGGTGTGTTTTTCATGCAAATGACCATAGTCATATTGATGTGCCACGGCCGTGGTGGTCCCTGTAGCTACTACTCTCAAAATGAGGAACATCAAAACACTAAAAAACTTGACCCAAAGTGATTTTTCTTTGAATCCTTCTCTCAATTGTACTCAAATTTCCTTCATTTCACCCTGTTACCACCTGCACATCTTAAAACTAGACAAAAACTATTAAACACAAGTGTGTGTGTGTTTTCTTGGAAAGTGTAAAACAAAGCAATTGTATCAAAAAGTAAAGGTTGGGTCAAAATTTCCCAAACCTATGTGGGTTGCCTCCCACAAGCGCTAAGTTTCATGCCTTCAGCCAGGCTTCTTAGTGATTCTTCAAATTTCATCTGTTTGGCATTCTCATGTGTCCATTCTTGCAAAACATGCATCCTTCCTTTGCACTCAATCTGTTTTCCTCATCCCTTTGATCACAATAATCATCATTAACTTCTTCACCTTGATGTCCTTCTCTCAAATGCCCATTTGGACTTGTGAAGTGACCATGTCCAATATCCCTATCTCGGACTCACCGGGTTGGGGTCTTGTACATGTTAATGTTGATCTTCATGTCCATGAATGAGACTATCATGGTGCCACTGCGTACATGAATGTCGGCATCAACTGTAGATAAGAACGGCCTCCCCAAGATGATGGGAATCTTCCTATCCTTTGGCTCCATATCAAGTACAATGAAATCCGCCAGGAACACCGCACCTTTTTCCTTGTCTATCATTACCAAGACATCATCCACTCTACCTCTAGGCACTTTTATGGATCTATCTGCCAACTGGAGAGTGCAATGTGCCGGCTTCAACTTGCCTAAGCCCAGCTCAACATAGACATGATATGGCATCAAATTCACACTAGATCCCAAATTAAGCAAGGACATGTCTATGCGATGTCCCCCTATGTAACTAGGTATGAGTGGGGCTCCTGGGTCCTTTCTCTTCACGGGAAGTGAGTGTTGTATGATGGAGCTCACTTGTTCATTATGTCTCACCTTCTTTGGAATCCTCCCCGTTGACCTTCTTTTCACAGTGCATCGGTTCTTGAGGAACTTGGCATATGATGGGATTTGCTTGATAGCATCCAAAAGTGGAATGTTCACCTTTACTTGACGAAACACCTCAAGAATGTCAACATTGTGCTTTTGCCTCCTTTTCAATTCTGGTGGGTCATCTAGTGCTTCTACAAACGGAGGATCACTAGTTTTTGTTGCACTTACATGAACATGAGGCGGAACGCTAGGGGTGGTAGGACCTGCAAAAGGGATATGTGGTGGATCACATGGAATCCCAAACTCAACATGCGGTATCACAACATCATCTTCAGCAATATCAATCACAGTATCACCACTTGGCTGCCTTTGCTTTGCTTTATCAACCTTTCTTTGACTTGCGGGTTGCTCAAGAGTTTTTCCACTCCTTAGAACTGTCACGACACTACCTTGCTCATGGTGGAGAGGGGGAGCATGTTGTGGCTGTGGAGGAGGTGGAGGTGATACTTGGGGTTGAAATTGAGGTGGAGAAGGGAATTGAGGGGGATGAGAGAATTGGGGTTGGAAGGTGAAGTTTTGGGAAAATTGAGGTGGTGAAGGTGGTGGAGGAGTGTAAGGCTGGGGATAGCCTTGGAAGGAGTGAATGGGATGCACTTGCATGGGGGGTAGACTGTAGAAAACTTGTGAAGATGGTATGGGTCCACTTGCTTCATGGTGGCTCACGATGGGTCTTGAAGACAATTTTTCCTCTTGGAGAGCGATTATAGAAGATAGTTGCTCTATTCTCTCTTCTAACCTTGCAACATCCCTTTGAACATCATCAAACACTCTCAATCAAGAAAGAACTTCTTCCTTAAACCTTGAGCTGTAGGTGGGACTCTGTGGTTCCTGGTAGCTATAGGAGTGAGATGTCTTCTTTTCTTCCCCATAGAACTCGATAGAATTGACCGGGTGGCAAGGAGCATTTGTCACCTGGTTCTTCATGAAGTTCACCATGTCACCAAGAATCTTCATCACTTGCGGGCTTGAGTCATCATGAGTAGGGGGTGTCACACCAAAGGCATACCCTCTTTCATTCATCATGCTAGAAGCTCGAATTCTTGATCCTTCAACCAACTGCTCAAACAAAGGCCATATCTCCTCAGGTGGCCTAGCCATGAAAACTCCTCCACAAGAAGAGTCCACCGTGTCTTGGTCCTTTAGAGACAAACCAGAGTAGAATGATTGAACTAGCTGCCACAAAGGTATCTCATGGTGAGGACACTCTCTCAATAGCTTCTTGAATCTCTCCCATGCATTATGAAAATGCTCATCTCCCATTTGACTAAAATTTGTCACGGAACGCCACATTTGTGTCAACCTTGCTATAGAGTAGAATTGTCTCAAGAAAGCATTCTTCATTGTTTCCCAACTCATGATGTCCTTTCTTGAGTCATACCAGTCTTTGGCTCTATCTTTGAGGGAGAAAGAGAACAAGGTCAACCGAATTGTATCATCACTAGCCGTCGACGTCCTGAATGTGAAGCATACTTCAAGAAAGGCGTCCAAGTGCTTATAGGGGTTCTCACTCTCTGATCCGTAGAAGATGGGCAGGAGCCCAAGAAGACCTTGAGGAATAGAGAATTGCTCCCCTGTAATTTGATCAACCCTGCTAGCAATTGGCGATTTGTAGTTGCTAGGCATGAAGTAATCTTGAAGTGGCTTGTGAGGTGCACTTTGGCCTTCCATCTTCTTTCCTCCCGAATGGCTTGTCACATGCATAAAGCACAACCAAGCAAAAGAAAGCAAGTTAGTAAACCAATATACATAAGAAATGCAAAGAAAAATGAATAAAGAATAGCAATGATGAGGGCAGTAGGAAAAGTCAAAGCAAAACTAACTAGCTAGGCCGAGCGCCTCTAATTCCCCGGCAACGGTGCCAGAAAGCTTGGTGCGATTCCGCTAGTGGTGCTAACACACTACTCGATTGAATAGATGCACCCCACGAGGTCGGAATGCACGGTGGATGGGTTTTTGCTTTCGAAATTTATAAACCTAAACTAGCTACCTACGTCTACTAAAACAACTACACCCGCAAGCGCACGAGGCCGTGCCGTAGTATAGGAAGGTGGCAAGTATAGGGTCGATCCACAGGGAAAAGAGGGGGCACTAGAGCTAGGTTAGTTTGACTAGGTTCCTACTGTGGAGACTAGGGTTAAGGGTTTGAGGGTTGATTTTGATTGTTAACTAAGGATAAACAAGCAATTTAAAGGCAAGAATGAAATCTATGTTAACCCTAGGCTGAATTAAGACTAAGCAAGCAAGGAAAGACTAAGCTAGGAATGAAAAGGCAAGTTACACTAGGACAAGCAAGAAAGAAGCAAAAGATCAATTAAAGAACTAAACTAGCAGAAACAAGGCAAGAGCAAGGCAAGAAGCTAACTAAGCAAGAAAAGAGCTAACTAAGCTAAGCAAGCACAAAACTAGGGTTTTAAGCAGTAAAGAGATGCGTGGGCTGTTTAGGGGTATGAACTTATCACTTAAGTTGGGGGGTGACATGTGAACATTATGATTCCATTTAGATTATCCAAACCAAACAACAAGTTAGAGTCTAATGGATTAACCTAAGCTACTAACTGGCCATGGATATGCTAGGTTGTGTATAGGGGAACTAGTCCCTAACACCACCCACTACCCTTATGAGGCTCAATTGGGTTAGGGGTTAGGTTCAATCCAATTAGAGTCTAATCAAGTCTAGGTTTCTAGATTAGGCATTCCTAGGGCAATTAGGGGCCGAGGGTAGTAATGGGGAAGTGAAATTAGGGTTTTGGACCCCAATTCCCCCACATTCTATCCTTGAGAAGGCTCCATGCTAATTGCACTAGAATTACCTAATCTAGCTACTTAGATCTCTCACTTAGGTTTAGGGAGATTTATTAGGATGTAGGAAGATGGGAGGCAACCTAGGGATCCAAGAATTGGACCTAGGGGCAAATCCCAAAATTCACACATACAAGCAATTTGCCTAAATTCCTAGGTGATTTCACACACAAACCAACAAAAAATCCATGGAGAAAGAGATAGAAATAGAATATAATCATTAACAAATGAAATTACAAAGTTTACATGTCATTTTCCCCCAACATGGTATGAAAGTAACATATTTTCCCCCAAACAGCCCACCCAAGGGGCCTAGCTACTCATAGACATGGAAAACACAAAAAGAAAGGAGAAAGAGGTAGAAGAAGCCATGGAGCTCGGAGTAGTGGCTGAAATCCTTCTCTCCAGCAGCTGCAGGGTCATCCTCCTCCTTCTTCTTGGATGGCAAGGTGTAGAATGGTGGTGGGATGTGGATGGAAGGCTTAAATATGGGGGGTTATGTGGTGGAAATGTTGAAATGGAGTGGATTTGAGGTGGATATGGAGTGGAATGGAGTGGGTGGCGATTTGAGGAGCTAGGAAGGGGTAGAAGGTAGCTAACCTCATGCCCCAGCCGCCACCTCGGTATATATAGGTGTCTAGGGGGTCTAGGGTTAAGTTAGGGGTAAAATGGGGAAAACAATGGAAAAATCGGGTAAAATTATGTGTAGCACGACCGTGCTGGGCTGCACGGCCGTGTTGGGCAATGGGTAGCACGGACGTGGTGGATGGGAATGGCCGTGGTGAGAAAATGGATTGAACAGGGGAATTTTGAGTTTCTGGGGCTGGTGGCACGACCGTGCTGGGAACTGCCAAAATGGCCATTCTTGGTAACACGACCGTTCTGGCCAACTGGGTCAATTTTTGATGATTCTGCTACTTGGGGCATGTCCCAGCACGGCCATTCCATGGTAGCACGGCCATGTTGGGGTCCTTCCCCTGCATTTGAGTGTTGAACTTGGCCATCTATGGAGGGTATTGCTTCAAAACCTTCTTTGACCACTTGGGGTAGGTTGGGCGTGGTTTCGGCCTCATTTTGGGCTCCTCCAAGCCTAGGGAAACCCTAAATTCAACCATCTTCTTTCCAATCCATCAAGTAGTGGCCAAAGTACCTATAAAACATGCAAAAACCATCCATAAGTGATTTTGACAATAAAACACATATTGAGGGAAATAACATGTAATCTAACAAGTATAGATGTGGCTGAAATGCAAAATGACACAAGATAAAGCCCTAAAATAGGGCTGAATCACCGTCTGCATCTACCTATTGATTAGTTGGGAATGTAGTTGATAGGCACACAAAGATAATGTTGTTGACCGATACTTATTGAGTGGCTATGCTTGGAGGTCGACAAGCAAGCAGACAGAGAGGCAAAGCTTCACTATGATTAGAAAGCGGTAAAAATTTCTTAACACCAGGCTCGGTATTTATAGCCAACTTTAAGGTCGATGAAAGTGAAGTTGGTTATTTGGATGTAGATTCAGATCTGACAACTTGCTGTCAGTTGACAGGGGTGTCGACCAAGAGGGTCAACATGCACCCGAATATGGGCATGTCAATCATCTTGTGAACATTGTCGATCATGAAGTTGACAGCTAAAAGAAAAAAAAATTGTCGACCAACCCATCAATAGGAAGCTTGTCGACCATCTCGACTCTAAGGATGGCATCTATTCCAAAAAGGAGATCAATTCTAGGGTATCAACATGCTTGTCGACCTAAGTGAATTGACAATTTTGTCAACCTACTATGATCAACAAGGTACTAACGTTCAAAATGTAATATGCGATAAGGCAGATCAGATTTTAGGTCAAAAAGTCAAATGAAAATGATTGTCTTCCAATCATCATTTTAAAAGAAAAACAATTGTCCTCCTTGATTTAGATCTGACAATCCTTTAATAAGTGTTTGTATGAGAAGAAAAAAAATCATCAAAAACCAATCTAAATGACAAAAAAGAAAATGATTGGGTTGCGTCCCAAATAGCTCTTTGTTTATAGTCATGTAGCTTGACTCCTTGAACATCTCATTCTACTTCTGGGGCATCTGGCAACTCCAAATCTGCCTTTTTGGTGATGGTTTCATCTTTGTAGTACCGCTTTAATCGGTGACCATTGACTGAGAACATTCCTATATTCTCACTGTGAATGTCGATCATTCCCGAGGGATAGTTGGTGATTACTGTGAGTGGTCCAGACCAATGAGAACGAAGCTTTCCTGGGCTAAAATGTAGAGTACAATTGAATAGAAGAACTTTATCTCCTTTTAAAACATCCTTCCTCTGGATATGAGAGTCATGCCAGATCTTGGTGCGCTCCTTATAGATTCTTGTATTTTCATAAGCATGCAGGAAAAACTCTATTAGATCCTATAACTGTGAGAAGTGCTTTTCCTTAGTAAGTCCAACATCCATGTTTAGGGCCTTGATTGCCCAATAGTCTTTGTGTTCCAGCTCCAATGGGAGGTGAAAAGATTTCCCATAGATTAGCTGATAAGGAGTGGTTCCTATGGGTTCCTTGTAAGAAGTTTGATATGCCCAAAGAGCATCATTAAGTTTACACATCCAATCTTTTCTTGATTTGCTTACAGTTTTATCGAGAATCTACTTGATCTTCATTTTGAAGAGCTCGACCTGACCTGTAGTCTGAGGGTGATACGGGGTGGCTATTTATGCCTCACCCCATATCGCTTCATTAGAGCTTCAAACAACCTTTTAATGAAATGTGACCCTCTGTCACTGATTATAGTACGTGGAACTCCAAACCTAGGAAAGATGATTTTTGTATATATACGCATGACTATCTTAGAGTCACATTTTGATGACGGTATAGCCTCCACCCACATTGAGACATAGTCAATATCTACCAAGATGTATTTTTTCCCAAAAGAAGGTGGGAAGGGTCCCATGAAGTCTATTCCCCCAAACATCAAAAATCTCTACTTTGATCCATTCAATAAGGGGCATCTCGTTGCATTTGTTGATATTTCTTATGCGCTAACATGCATCACATTGTTTAGTGAAGATGTGTACATATTTAAATATGGTTGGCCAATAAAAACCCAAGTTCAAGATTTTTAAAGCTATCTTCTCAGTACCAAGATGTCTTCCATAGGGGCCACATGACATTTTTCTAAGATGGAATGAGCTTCATTGTGATCCACACAACGACGACATACATTGTCTGTGCAATTTTAGAATAGTAAGGGATCATCCTAGAAATAGTTCTTAATGTTGGACAAGAATTTCTTCTTTTAATTGTAGGTCATTCCTAGAGGTAACTGTTGGCATGCCAGGTAGTTGCAAAAAATCATCGTACCAAGGAGTTGATCAATAGAATGAATAAGAAGCAATGATTTGTCTTGATAGGATTCTTTGATAGGGAGGGGATTGCTTTCTTCCACCTATATTCAAGAGAGGTGACCAGCGACGACATTCTCTGTCCCCTTTTTGTCAACAATCTCATGATCAAATTCATGTAAAATAAGGGCCCACCGTAGGATACGTGGTTTGGTATCTTTCTAATGCATGAGATACTTGATTGCCCCATGATCAGTATAGATTGTCACCTTCCCTCCTAGCACATAGGATCTGAATCTGTCAAATGTGTAGATGATGACCAACATCACTTTCTCATTGGAGGTGTAATTATTTGAGCCTCATAAAGAGTTCTGTTGGCGTAGTAGATGACATGATGTTTCTTGTTCTTCTTTTGTCCTAGGACAACCCCTACTGCATTATCACTAGTGCCGCACATTATTTCAAAGGGGAGGTCCCAATCTGGAGCTTGTATAATGGGACAACCCCCACTACATAATTACTAGTGTATAATGTCACACATTATTACTCTATTAGGGTGTGGAAGGCCTTCTGGAACTCTTCATCAAAGACAAACGAAGTGTTTTTTAGCAATAGTTTGGACAACGGCTTCACAATCTTTGAATAGTCTTGACAAAATGACAGTAATATCCTACATGTCCTAGAAAACTATAGACAAAAGAGATTGAAGAGGGGGTGGAAGTTTAGAAATTTCCTCTATCTTACTTTTGACCACCTCTAAACTGGCTTCAGACACCTTGTGTCCTAGGACTATTCCTTCTCGTACCATAAAGTGGCACTTATCCCAGTTGAGGGCTACATGCTTTTCATCACATCTTAAGAGGACCAGGGATAGGTTCTTTAAACAATCTTCGAAAGATGACCCATACATAAAGAATTCATCCATGAAGACTTCCATGACCTCTTATATTAGATCAGAAAATATGGCTGACATGCACCTCTGGAAGGTGGCAGGTGCATTGCACACACTGAATGAAATGTGCCGAAAAGCATATGTCCCATACAAACAAGTGAATGTGGTCTTTTCCTGATCTTCTAGATGAATGGGGATCTGATAAAATCTAGAATACCCATCTAAATAATAGATATGTGAATGATGTGCCATCCTATCTAGAACTTGATCAATAAAGGGAAGGGGGAAATGATCTTTGCATGTTGTTGCATTCATTAGTCTGTAATTATGCACATGCGCCAACCATTCACTGTGTGAGTGGCTAATTTCTTCCCTTCACTATCCTTTACTACTGGCGTCCTACCTTTCTTGGGAACTACATGAATTGGACTTAACCAGTTGCTATCACTAATAGCATAGATAATATCCGCATCCATAAGTTTGATGACTTCCTTGCGTACAACCTCTGGCATTTTGTCATTCAACTTTCTTTGACCTTGGACTCATGCCTTTACATCATTGTCGAGGTTGATTCTATTCATTCACAGCATTGGGCTAAGACCTTTGATATCATCTATAGAGTATCCGAGAGCCTTTTTTTGGTGTTTTAGTTTAGATAAAAGTTGTTTTGCTGATCTGAGGGTAGTTGTGTATTCATGATCACCAGATTTCTCTTTTATTCATTGAGAAATTCATACTTTAGACCTTTTGGAAGTGGATTGAGTTCTGGTAGTGGTTTCAGAACCAAAATGTCATTTGGTTCATGTTGAAGAGAGGCATATTGTACCGTTTCAGTAGCGTTATAATATGCTTCTTCCTCATCTGTGGTTGCCAAGTAAGCCCAGATTTCTTCGACCTCGGGATCATCAAATCCTAACATGGGGTTGTTTAATGTGCACATTAGAGGATCAGCTATAACATTATGCTCTGCTATTTCCGTGAACAACTGATTGCAACAATCGATAAAGTAACTTGTTTCTGTTGAAGAGGGGCCTCACATGTGATCGAGTATGTGGAAATTGATAGATTTATTCCCAACTCATATTGTGATTGACCCATCATCCACATTAATCAATGCTCATGTTGTTGAAAGCAAAGATCGTCTGAGTATCATTAGACATGTGGGATCATCAGCTACATCGATGATGATAACATCACAAGGGATGAAGAAATTCCCTATCCTAAATGGTACGTCCTCTACCACCCCAATTGGTTTAGTATCAAAATTATCTACTAATTTAATTCTCATATTTGATTTAATAATATCGATGAGGCCCAAATTGGCTGCTAAACCATTCAGCATTAGACTGATGCTGGATTCTAGATCTGTAAGACTGCATCTCATCAATTAATCACCAATGAGGAATGGTATAGTAAATGCACCAGGATCTTTTTGTTTGGTCGGCATATTCGATTGGCAAAAGGCGGATGCTATTTTTGTAAGTCATACTGTCTTGACTTATCCCATCTTCCTCTTCTTTGTGTTGAGGTCCTTTAGAACCTTAGGATATGTAGGCATCATGTCTATGATGTCAAGGAGAGGAATATCAAGATTAATTTTCTTAATGGTGAAAAGGAATTTGGTGTACCTCTTCTTAAGTTGTGCCTTAATGAAGCGATGTAGATAAGGGGCTCTAGTGGGAAATTTGGTCACCTTTAATGAAAAAATAGAGTTTGTGGCTCCTTTTGACTTTTTGCATACCGGGGCCTCTTCTAGGTTGCTTATGCTTCCTTTAATGATTGGTACTTTAGGCTGTGCATCAGAAGTAGAAATCCCAGAGTGGAGTGTGGCCAATCTTGTTGTTTTGTTCTTGGGATTTTGTTTGGTGTTAGATGGGAATTGCCCTGATGATCTTCCAATTGATGAAATAATAGAAGCTAATTGTTGATCGATCATCCGATTGTTAGTTTGAAGATCACTTATTTGAGTATTCACGGTGCTCATCTGTGTCTGCATGTTTGCTAGTATGTTGTTGTTACTCACGAGACATTCCCCCATCTTTTTTGTTAAAAACTCCAGACTAGAGATAGAGTTTTGACATTGTTGAAAAAGGCTCCCCCTATGCCCATTGAAGGTTCCCTACTGTTGTGGCTGAGATCTATTTTGTTAAAATCTGGGTGGCATTCCTTTTCCGGAAGCTTGCCTTCTGCCCATTGATTGAGAAGATTGATTTAGTTAAAATGAGTTTTCTACTATTGAGGTATTCCCATAAGAGAGTCCAGGATGTTCAGGACATTTGTAGTTCACATTAGACACATTCTCAGTTTGTGTGTGTTCTACTTCATGGGTGTAGATACAATTATCAATACCATGAACCCCTTATGGGAAAGACTGGACTTCTTGCTTAATTCTGAGGACGGAATTTCTTTTAAGGTGTGTAGGATGTGATGGAGTGGACTTTTAGAATCCTAAATGTCCAATGACATAAGTGAAATCAAATGGTTGAGTTATATTAAGAGTTCCAAGCTTTTGACAAAGTAGGTTTGTTGATGTGAGGTTGACATCATGATTAAGATATCTCTTTTTAATGCCTTCTTGAGGAATTTATTAGAGTGATCAAACAGATGAGTTTTGTCACCAAATTTTACTAGAAGGTAGCTCGAGAGGTAAGGAAGCTATGGTTAAAATTTGGTGGCATTTGGCTCTTCCTAGAGGGAGTTATTAAGGTTTGAATTTTGAGAAATAATGCACATCATTGATGGTTAATATACCTAAGTTGAGTAATCAGAGCCTAAGTCAGGTTGTGCCATGCCCCTTGGTTTTGGGCTGGACTGTGTGACTCTTCTATGGCCTTGGATCTTAGATCCAGTGGTTGCAGCTTTGAGAAGGAGGAGACACATATAGGCTTAGGTGAAGGATCCATCTTAGTCGTGAATAAGGAACGAACAACTTAGATTGCTTCTCCTACCTAGCAGTTACAGTTAGTCATGGAGTAGGTAGGTGCCACAACTTCACCATCGCCCCACATTATGGTTGTGGCTCAGTGAAGGGCTTGAAGTGGGTGGTTTTTCTCGCCTTGACCAGACCTATACCCCGACCCTTCTTTTGGGGCGTTTGACGAAGAGAGCAGGGAGAACGAGCTCTCCCATTCACTGCCCTCTCCACCTCATAGAGCAGGTGGTGGCTAGGATGAGGATACAGAGGCAGAGGGCAGATCGGAGGAAGACGAAGAAGGGAAAATGAAGATAGGTCATAGTGGAGTTGAATGCCACTGGTTTCGTGCCCAGCCGCTATGGGTTCCATGGCTGCCGAAGCCATGGTTGGCCGGAGGTGAAGATGTAGCTCGGAGGAGGGTTGTAGGACTTTTGCACCATTAATGGAGGACATGGATGAGTTCTTGGAGGTTTTGCGAAGCTTTAGATTGGTATGAGGATGAGCAGAGGTAGATCTCCTCTTCTGCTCCACCACGGAAACGTCGGCGCCGATAAACTGGTGGAGGTCGAGCTCCATAGTGGTATGCTATAGGATGCTAGTGGTTGTGGTGGTGCAGTTTTGGGTGACGAAGCTGATGGAGGCCTTCGGAGCTGACAGGGAGCACTCTGGTGTGATGGTTTGCTCACCGGAGGTCCCTACGCGGTGGCGCTTGCATGGAACAGAGTTCCGCGGACTCCCTGATTACGCGAGGGAGGGAAGCTTGGGGTGAACCGGGTCCAGGAGATGAGAACTGACCAACTCAATGCCGAACTACGGAGAACCGGTCAAATCAAGCCTGGAAGAGCAGTGCCCTCCTCAGGGCCACATGGAGGGCTCCCATTGACTGATTAAGGTAAAATCTTCAGAAATAGACAGATCTTTGATAAATCATAGAAATTAGCTCGATGATCAGAAAAATACAAGTAAAGTATTAAAATTCTCAGAAAAATGCATAGAACAATATGGAATCATAATATCATCATTTTAATGCTTTAATATCAGTGATATCATGTAATATGTGTAATGCTTAGTTCTTGAGTAATAAATATCAAATGATGATATAAAATTATGGAAAAATGTCAGTAAATCTATAATCATGTCTATAATGCATATGATATTACATATTTTCATGTTGATGCACGAAAGCATATAATTTGACTAATATGGCTAATTATGGCTAATAACCCTAAATAAGAGGCAATAAATGCATACATGCTCAATAAATGATGAAATTTATAGAACACTCTGATATCAGTAACTAGATGATAATATGTAGATTTGAGATTAGTTTTATACATGAAATTAATGTTATATGAAGACCACCCTTAATACATGTGATGTAACCCTAATATGGTTAATAAAAGTGACATAATGTTAAATATGTTCACATAATAATGTGACACAGGAGTATATCCAATTAATGAACTATAATCTGGAATATGACATCAGTAAGATAATTCTAAGACAAGAATACAAGTAAAAGTGGGAATATCCTACTAAGTTAAGTAAACCCTAAAATGGATATAATTAGGGTTAAGATGATGAGAACCTGATGATAGTATGTGATCTTGTCTTAACTAGGGGTTTGACCAAGATATAGTTGACATCAGTAATATGTGGATATGATGATTAGGTTTGTTCTTGATCAAGGTACGCCATTACCTCTTACTTGGCTTATTATACAATATTCTTGTGTTATATGGTAGTAAATACTTGGCATATGGTATTGGTTGAAACGATTGTTCTTGTATGCTATGTTGCTTGAGCTTTCCATACTTATTGTTATGAACACATCAAACATAATATATTTGTTCCATTATATGAAAGCACTAATTCTCTTTGGTAGCATAGTGCTGGAAAGTGATCATTCTCTTTGGTAGCGGATCACATTGTACAATGATCTTACTCTTTGGTAGTAGATCATAAGGCCTTACATCTCATACTCTTTGGTAGCTGAGATGATGCATTATTTCCTCAGGTGGCAAATGCATGGATATATAATGGAAAATGTGCTTAAAATATGTGTTCTCTTTTGCTAATGAACATCTTTGTGCAAGTATATGATTTTCTTATATTTCTTTATAACTTCCAAGTATTAGTTTTATCTGATTTCCAAGATATGATGAGAGGTATAAAAGACATGTAGTCATACTCAGTACAATATTCTTGAATATTGTGCTGACGTGTACCACATGTAATCTTTTGTTTAGTTTGTGGTTATGCTCTTGAAGATCCAAGATAGTTGAGAGTTGTGTGGCAAGCTGATGTACAGGTGGACCTGTTGTCTTAAGATCCTGTTGTTTAGTGGTAGTACATGTATGTGTAGAAGTTTACTGTTCAATATGTAATATCAAATAATGTAACAATTCACATTATAATTATATGTTGAATGGTGAACATGTGTTGTGGTTTGTTTATTGTTCATGTGCATGTGCTACTGATAGTTCCTTTTGACTCCCTAGATTTTCTTCTTCTTAGCCTAGTGTGGGGCGTTTAAATTGGGATTCTTGTTGAGGCGAGGGTTTAAATTTGGACGTCACACATCGGATTAAGTTTTAGAAAATCCGGGGACGTCATAGGTGGTATCACATCATGAATAATAGTAAAGCTTGACATTTGCTCATTATGCAACTCAAAACCAAAGAACCTTGAACTTAATAATCTTTAGGGTTAGATTAGTCATCTTTTAGAGACTAGATCTGACCTAGCCTCTAGGTTGGCACCTAGATGTCAGAGAACTAGGTCTAGACTAGTGCTTATTGTATAATAGGTCCTTAGATGTTGTTCTTTCCTTGTAGTGTAGCGGTATGGGATGTTGCACTATTTGGAAATGACATGCATCAAGGAAAGAGAAACCCTAGACATATTGTGCACGTTGTCTAGAGTAGCTACACTATTCTACACCATTTTCTCACCCTTTTCACTAGTTTTCATGACATTGGACTCTCTACTATGTGTGGGGCACTCATTTTCTAGATTTGGTTTTTTATTCCAATCGGATTGAACCTCGATAGTTTTCTCTGACGCTTGTTTTATCAGAGAAAAACTATATAATATTTTATTATGTATATGTATTACAAAAATGTGTCCCCACACATGTACGAGTAGGAGGTGGTCATGCAACCTAAGTGAAAGTGAATGACATCAGTCTAGAAGAGAGAGTAGTTCTAGATTAGATGTCTAGAGCCTTTTTGAGATATATAGGATAGATGGAATAGATATAATAAGTTTTATGATACGATCTAAGTCTTATATAGATGATATAAGATAGTTTGTGATGATCTATGTTTGTCTTTGAGGATGTAAGTTCAGTTTTGAGGATTTGAGATAAGTTTTGATGATGCAAGTAAATAAGATTTTATGAGATAAGATATGTTAAGATGAGACAAGATGTGAGTTAGCATGAGCCTCAATCTCTTTTACGAAGGAGGACCTCTAGTGTTAGGACCAATTTCAGAGTTAACTCCAGTGAGAGTGAGACCCACAGGGAGAAGGTCAGAGAACCTAGACTCCAAGATATGAAAAATATGAGATTTATGCGATATGATACGTCCTAAACTAGAATACTCGTGAGTGATTGAGTTGAGTTGCTTTATGCATGATTCCTATAGTCTTGTGAACCCTAGATGTCCTTGTGAAGACCAAACCCCTCGAGATAGAGAGAGGTTGGTTATATATGTGTATGTGAACATGAATATGAGTGCCTGCCATTTGGGTAAGGGAGAGAGCCCAAGACCCTGGAGGAGGTAGCTATGTTTTAGTTCTGTGAAAGCCTCATGCTCGGGTTGGTGGTTTCCCACATAGGAATCTAGTGGTGTATATAGGAGAGTTTTGAGATATAACATGTTTCATGGGTAGAGATCTATGAATAGAATGTCATAGAATGTTTTAGTTTATGCTTATGTGGCTAGAGCTTGTAAGGCTATCACTAGTACCAATGAGGTAATCCGAGAACCCTAGACTAAGAGAGGAAAGATAAAGTATATGCATATGAGATACTCATAGAGTTGAGTTAGCTCAGAGAGACTGAGCATGGCACTACCCTTGTGGTATGGGTTAGAGGAACCTCATTTGGACTATATGAAGTTTTGATATATGTTTAACAAGCCACTCACAATCGTTATTTAGCACAACTGTGGTATAATAAATGTAGGAACGTGATCTAAGTTTGAGATATCATATGAGGGCATGACATGAAGGAAATCCAGAAAGGGTTGAATAGATCTCAATGTATAAATGGTTAATCACATACATAAATAATGATGATAATGTGATGTAGTTGTTTAATCTTGTGATGAAATCACTAATAAATGTATCGATTTAGTATGAATAATGAAATAAGATCATATGAATGAAACATGTTGCACAAGGTGTTAATCTTAGTGCTTAACAAAGATGGAAAATATAGTTTGATAGTTAGCACAACATAATGTTTATGACACCTTGATGTATGAGTTAATCTTAGTTAACTCCTTTGGAACATGGAATATGATGTGGGAACCCTAATGCATGGCTAAAGATAAAGATGCAACCCTAACATATGAGATACGTCATGATGTAACCTAAGCTCCTAAACCATGTTATATGATGAGTGGTTCACCCTTGTATCACCTTAGATGTTTGAAAAACATCCTAGTAGCTTAGATATAGTTCTAGAGCTTTTGACTATGTTGTACATAGAATGGTGCCTACATGTGGATTAGAGCAAGATAAGTTTTTTCCTTGAAGTATGAGTATGGTTTACTTTCGAGGACGAAAGTTCTTTTAAGATGTATATGGTGTGAAAGATTGGACTTCTGGCTTAATTCTGAGGACGAAATTTCTTTTAAGGTGTGTAGGATGTGATGGAGTGGACTTTTGGAATCCTAAATGTCCAATGACATAAGCGAAATCATATGATTGAGTTATATTAAGAGTTCCAAGCTTTTGACAAAGTAGGTGTGTTGATGTGAGGTTGACATCGTGATTAAGATCTCTTTTTAATGCCTTCTTAAGGAATTTAATAGAATGATCAAATAGATGCTTTTTGTCACCAAATTTGAGTAGAAGGTATCTCGAGAGGTAAGGAATCTATGGTTAAAATTTGGTGGCATTTGGATCTTCCTAGAGGGAGTTATTAAGGTTTGAATTTTTAGAAATAATGCACATCATTGATGGTTAATAGACCTAAGTTGAGTAATCAGAGCCTAAGTTAGGCTATGTCATGCCCCTTGGTTTTGGGCTGGACTGTGTGGCTCTTTTGTGGCATTGGATCTTAGATCCATTGCCTGCGACTTTGAGAAGGAGGAGCCATAGATAGGCTTAGGTGAAGGATCCATATCAGTCGTGAATAAGGAACCAACAGCTAAGATTGCTTCTCCTACCTAGCAGTTACAGTCAATCATGGAGTAGGTAGGCACCACCACTTCACCATCGCTCCACGTTATGGTCGTGGCTCAGGGAAGGGCTTAAAGTGGACATTTTTTCTCACCTTGACTAGACCTATATCCTGACCCCTCTTTTAGGGAATTTGACGAAGAGAGCAAGGAGAATGAGCTCTCCCATTCACTGCCCTCTCCACCGCACGGAGCAGATGGTGTCTAGGATGAGGATACGGAGGCAGAGGGTAGATTGGAGGAAGATGAAGAAGGGAAAATGAAGCTAGGTCACAGTGGAGTTGAATGCCACTGGTTTCGTGCCCAGCCGCTATGGGTTGCATGGCCGCCGAAGCCATGGTTGGTCGGAGTTGAAGATGTAGCTTGGAGGAGGGCTGCATGACTTTTGCACCATTAATGGAGGACATGGATGAGTTCCTAGAGGTTTTGCGAAGCTTTTAGAAGCTTTAGATTGGTGTGAGGATGATCAGAGGCAGATTGCCTCTTCTGCTCCGCCACGGCAATGCGGACGCCAATGAACTGGTGGAGGTCGAGCTCCATAGTGGTATGCTAGGATGCAAGTGGCCGTGGTGATGCGGTTTTGGGTGACGAAGTTGATGGAGGCCTTCAGAGCTGACAAGGAGCACTCTAGTGTGGCAGTTTGCTCGACAGAGGTCCCCTACGCGGCAGCGCTTGCATGGAACAGAGTTTTGCAGACTCCCTGATCACGTGAGGGAGAGAAGACTAGGGTGAACTAGGTCTAGGAGATGAGAACCGGCCGACTCAACGTCGAACAAGGGAGAACCAGTCAAATCAAGCCTGGAAGAGCAGCGCCCTCCTCAGGGCCACGTGGCGGGCTCCCATTGGCTGATTAAGGTAAAATATTCAGAAATAGGTAGATCTTTGATAAATCATAGAAATTAGCTCAATGATAAAAAAATACAAGTAAAGTACCGAAATTATTAGAAAAATGCGTAGAACAATATGGAATCATAATATCAGCCTTTTAATGCTTTAATATCAGTGATATCATGTAAGATGTGTAATGCTTACTTCTTGAGTAATAAATATCAAATGATGATATAAAATTATGGGAAAATGTCAGTAAATCTATAATCATGTCTATAATGCATATGATATTAGATATTGTCATGTTGATGCTCGAAAGCATATAATTTGATTAATATGGTTAGTTAGGGCTAATAACCCTAAATAAGAGGAAATAAACTCATACATGCTCAATAAATGATGAAATTTATAGAACACTCTCATATCAGTAACTAGATGATAATATGTAGATCTGAGATCAATTTTATACACAAAATTCATGTTATATGAAGAGCACCCTTAATACAAGTGATGTAACCCTAATATGGTTAATAAAAGTGACATAATTTTACATATGTTCACATAATAATGTGACACAGGATTATATCCAGTTATTGAACTATAATCTAGAATATGACATCAGTAAGATAATTCTAAGACAAGAATACAAGCAAAAGTGGGAATATCCTACTAAGTTAAGTAAACCCTAAAATGGATATAATTAGGGTTAAGATGATGAGAACCTGATGATAGTATGTGATCTTGTCTTAACCAAGGGTTTGACCAAGATATAGTTGACATCAGGAATATGAAGATATGATGATTAGGTTTGTTCTCGATCAAGGTACACCATTACCTCTTACTTGGCTTATTATACCATATTCTTGTGTTATATGGTAGTAAATACTTGGCATATGGTATTGGTTGAAACGATTGTTCTTGTATGCTATGTTGCTTGAGCTTTCCATACTTATTGTTATGAACACATCAAACATAATATATTTGTTCCATTATATGAAAGCACTAATTCTCTTTGGTAGCATAGTGCTAGAAAGTGATCATTCTCTTTGGTAGCAGATCACATTGTACAATGATCTAAATCTTTGGTAGTAGATCATAAATCCTTACATCTCATACTCTTTGGTAGTTGAGATGATGCATTATTTCCTCAGGTGGCAAATGCATGGATATATAATGGAAAATGTGCTTACAATATGTGTTCTCTTTTGCTAATGAAAATCTTTGTGCAAGCATATGATTTTCTTATATTTCTTTATAACTCCCAAGTATTAGTTTTATCTTATTGCCAAGATATGATGAGAGGTATATAAAATACACGTAGGCATACTTAGTACAATATTCTTGAATATTGTGTTGACGTGTACCACATGTAATCTTTTGTTTAGGTTGTGGTTATGCTCTTGAAGATCCATGATAGTTGAGAGTTGTGTGGCGAGCTGATGTACATGTGGGCCTATTGTCTTCAGATCATGTTGTTTAGTGGTAGTACATGTATATGTAGAAGTTTACTGTTCAATATGTAATATCAAATGATGTATTAATTCATGTTATAATTATATGTTGAATGGTGAACATGTGTTGTGGTTTGTTTATTGTTCATGTGCATGTGCTATTGATTTTTCCTTGTGACTCCCTCAATTTTCTTCTTCTTAGCCTAGTGTGGAGCATTTAAATTGGGATTCTCACTGAGGTGAGGGTTTCAATTTGGACGTCACACATCAGATTAAGTTTTAGAAAATCCACGGACATCACACCTTCTATACATGTGCACACTTTATGGATGCCTCAATAAAGCATGTGGAATTGACTTCTTTCATATTCTGGACGTCAGATGCCATTTTATGAAGTTTGTTGTTCAATTTCTCCAATAACTTAGAGTCTAGGGATTCACTAGTGGTGGACATGGTCGCTGAAGAACTTCTATCAAAATCTTGACCTACTTAGAGAGTTGTCATGTTATTGATTATCACTTTGGAGGTGTTGACATTGTGTTTCATGAAATCACTGCCAGCTGCAGCGCTTAGAGATGTTCTCTTAGTCAACGTAAGGCTTTCATAGAAGGTGGTGATAATAAACCCGTCATCATAGGCATGATGAGGACAATCTCTTAAGCATTCATGATATCTTTCCCCTGCATCATGTAGGCTTTCAGTAGTATTCTATCTAAAACCGGTAATTTTCAACTTGCATCTTACCGTCTTCTCAACTGGGTAGAATTTGTTCACAAAGGCTTCCAATAGTTGTTGCCACTAAGTGATGCCCTTTTGAGATAGGTACCATTATAGGGCTTTGTAATTGAGGGAGAAATGAAAACCTTTCATGTAGATGACATCTTGCACTACTGTGTTCACCTTAATGGTATTACAAAGGTTCTTAAAGGCATCTATATTGTGATATAGATTTTATTCCACAGGATTTCCCCCAAACATCGGATTTTGGATCATAACAATGAATCTTAGCTTCAAATCAAAGTTTGTTGTTGGAATGCGATGGAGAACTATAGGATCCCGATCGTCATTGACACGACATGTGACTAAGAAATGCAAAGAAGTCTTTTCCTCAGGGACATTTGCATCAAGGGGGCCTCATGCTACCATTGGATCTATGAGGAGAATATCTGCCTCTGTATATTCAACGAGGAACTCTAGGATTGGCTAGGAATGATAGGAGGCTACCTATAAATGAAAATATTGAATGAATTAGAGTCTAAGACTGGAAACATAACCAATATTATAGAAGATAGGTAGTAAAAGAGATTTGCTAATAAAAGTTTTTCAAAATTTAGAAGGGATGACTAGTGCTAAGTAGACTTCTGGTTCTTAGAGGTTATCCAATGCCTTATCCCCAGCAATGGAGACAAAAGTTGATCGCTCTTTTTGTGGGCTAAAAGTGCAAAGACAATTCTCTTAGTTAAAGAAATTGGAGTTTGAATTTATACCCGACTAAATAGAGATGTCCACAACTCAATACAGAATCTTTGTAGTAGTGCGGAGTTGAACTCAGAAACAAGGAGAATAACAGAATAAGAATGTGAAATCTTTGCTTAGTCTAACTTAACTGAAAGCAATCTTATGGGTGTTCCGTTAAGGAATGGTTTTAAACTAATTGAGTAGTAGACCTAAATTATGGAATATCGAAGAAGAAATAAAGATGAATCAAGATAAAAAGGGACTTGGATTGGGTTTCACCAATCAAGCCAACCTCAACCACATAAAACCTTTACTCTTATTTTATATATATTTACTACTTGTTTTGCAAATAGTCATAAGAAAAATATTTATCCCTTCCTTCTCTCAAGATCTGGGTAGATGTCTATCAAATGGGGTTCTCTCTCTCTCGAGTTAATAACCAAAAGATCGGTGGAAGATGATACAACTTTTGTTATAGAAACTCCTCACTCTCATGTATCATTACTATTCTATACTCCAGATCTCATTAAATTCATTCTCTCGAATGACATCCATTTCAAACATCAAAGGAAGGTAGCCAATCATCCATCAACATAATTTTAACAAGAGTAAGGGAACAAAACTTTAAAGAATATATGCCATAAAATAGGAAGATGAACAATTACATAGTTAGGAGGGCCTGACATCTACTCCCTGTGGGCTCTGATCTCCAAACCATAACATATACACGATTAAAACTTAGCGGAAGCAAATCGGTAATCAGCGGAAGACAAAAATCACGGGAAATTAAAACTTTTCGTGACAAGAGCTTGAATCCATAAAAGCTTCTTTCATAAAGAGAGATAAATTGTTTACATCTCAGGATAATTACTTCTCGAGTAATTATATACATCAAGATACAAAATCTCAAGATCACTATACAAAAGACTCCAAGACCTGAGAGTACAGAGGACACATAGGACTGACTCTAACTACACCACATGGCAGGACAAATCTCCACCTGAGATTATTGCTGCCCCTGGTGCTGCTGCTGCTGAGACTGGTCACCTGTAGGTTGGTTCCTTCATCTCTGACGTCCACCTAAAAAGTTGAAGCCTACGGGGTGAGACAATTATACATAATTGTCCCAGCGAGAGTTATCACTCTTCGCCAGAAGCTTTATTATAACATCAAAGAATATTTTAAGCAGTAAAGCCTTCAAAGCATTCTGTAACAGTTGCAGGTATAACAAGATCTCAACCATTTAGGAGATATGGAGAATATAAACACTATTGCAATGTAACATCAATCAACTAACTTGGAGTTATCTCTAACAAGTTATACTACATGGTTGATTATGTTTTACAAACAACATTATGCCCTGTGGAGATGAGGCTTACCACTCATACTCCAACTGATCACTGAGAAGTCACATCAGTATCATACATAGGTCATTAAGAGAGCCGGATTCTCATGACCTTCACCTTCCTCAGTCAGTAAGAGGATCACTTGTAGGACATCTCGTGTCTCTACTACTATAGCTCACCAGGGTAAACTGGTCCTTCGCTATTCTAGAGTCACAGTGGCGTTCTGTACTCTCTTCGTCATCAGGAGGTTTCATATTTACCTACCACTGATACGGATATCTGTGCTTTCTTCGTCATCAGGAGGTTTCATGTTTACCTACCACTGATACGGTATGGAACTATAGTGAAGGATGGATGGATTCCACATCTACATCACTTTCCTACACTAGGATGTAAGGTTCTTCACATCCATGTACCCCACATACTCAAAAGTATGTGCTCCAGGAGTTCCTTAAGGAAAACCTGTTTCACCATCACTTAATTTATGACAATGATGGATCTATGATCAGGGCTCTACATTATACTTGATTAGTTAGGTACATTCAGTATTCTTTAACAGCATACATTGTTCTTCAAACAATAACAGTAGCATAGCAGTTATAAAAGAAGAATACTAAATGTAACAGGCCTAACTCATATCAATCATTATTTCTCATTATCCTCATCACAATTCATCTCTAAGGCATGACCTTGATGGTATTCATGGCTCTCATAGCCCATTATCATCATAGGATGCCTCTGGCAAGGCATCAGATTACTTTACTTATTCATAAGGCTAACAACATGCCTTTAATGAATATAACATCAACATCCATACCTGGATATGATTACCCTCATATCAGAACCTGCATGGTTAATACATCTGATAAAGGTAATACAACAATAAGGAATGTACTTCCTACTCTTGTCATAAGAGTTAAATCTTTAACTCAAATCAAATAGAGTTTAATACTCATTAGCATGCCATTACCCTTGAATTAGGGTTTACTATTCACATCACATGTCATCACCCTTGAATTAGGGTTTACTATTCACATCAAGGTGAATTAAACTCATAACATCATCATGTATGAGTAACATCTTCATTGATGCTCTTGGTTTAGTTAAAGGTTCATCATTTATCATAATTAGGGTTTCTATGATCTCACACAGGTGGATCATACCCTAATTATGCTCATTTCTGTGTATTGGGGATGCTTCAATTGAGTTTCCACTTAAAAAGGGTACTTTCTCTCTCTAGAAGTACTTTCTCTCTCATCATAAGGTTAGGTGATGTCAACATCACTCTAAAACAGGTTGGATTGAGTCATCATAGGCTAACATAGCCTAAAACATCATCATTATGTGATTAGAGTTACTTTCTCTCTCTAGAGTACTCTCTCTTTCATCATACTAATGGTTGATGATAACATTAGACTAGATCGAGTTAGATAGAGTCATTATGACTAAAAATATCATTCTCATGTAATTAGGGTTTGAATTGAGCAAGGTATAACTCAATTGACCCTTCAGGGGTATATTGGTAATTTACCCCATTGATCATCATTATGGTCAAAACCTTAGTCAAATAACCCCTTAATATCCTAGGTTGTCATTAGTGTTTGATTAGGGCGACATTGAACCATTTATATCATCCTTTGATTTAATGAAGTCAACCTTGAATCACATTGATTGATTTCAATCATTAATCATCAATTGAATTGAGATCGGTTGAAAGTGTTGACCGTTTGCCCACATTGACTTTCCAAGACCGCGAGCCTCCTTCTAACCTCAAGACCGTGAGCCCCCCTAGGCTTCAAGACCACGAGCCTCTTCAAGGGTTCAAGACCGCGAAGCCTTCCATTGGTTCAAGTTAATGTTGAGACCGCAAAGATCAATTTGATGTTGAGTCCGCGAAGAGGTGTTGACCGTTTAGCTAGTTTGACCTCAGGACCGCGAGGCCCTTCGCGGTCTTGAGACCGCGAGCCTCCTCTCGGTCTTGAGACCGCGAGCCCCCTCACGGTCTTGAGACCGCGAGCCCGCTCACGGTCTTGAGACCGCGAGCCCTCTCACGGTCTTGAGACGGCGAGGCTCTCAAGGTCTCAACCGTTTGGTCCATCAACAAAATCAATAAAGCAATCGATGGTGTCAAATGATGTTGAAGCCCTCAAAAGGTCAAAGCTATGCCATCCAATTTTTGGATTCTAGTGGAAATTCATCAAGGTTGAACAAATTGAGTTGATGATTATATCAATATTTAATTGCAATGTAAATTGGTATAAAAGTACCTTCAATTGGTCAACAAATCTTGACCCCAGACCTCCAAACGGTCTTGGTTGATTGCCCTCACGGTCTTGAGACCGTTTGGTGACCCCCAAACGGTCTTGAGACCGTTTAGGTCAATCAACCCTAAAAACCCTAATTAGGTCACCATAATTTCAGTACTGATTTCACCTAGGGTTACCCCTAGTAATCACCCTTCAACTCTTAGCCCGTTTGGAATTAGACCATAAAACTTGGTGAGTTGTTTATTAACATAATTTTGAACAGTAATCTAATACGGTCAAAGCTTAGTCAACGACCTTACACGGTCTTGAGACCGTTTGCCCAAAAAGGCAATTTCAGACCGTTTGAAAATCAGCATTTAATTCATTTAAAGTTGTGACTTAAAAAGGTCATATCTCCCGATTCCTTTGGAGTTAGTCTCCCAAATTTTGAGGGTAATTATCCTATATAATTAGAAACAGGTTTCTTATACGGTCTACGCCCGGTCAACAGGGCCAAACGGTCTTGAGACCGTTTGCCCTGTCGCGGTCTCGAGACCGTTTGCTCACCTCGCGGTCTTGAGTCCGAGAGAGCAAACTGTTAGGACCGTTTAAGAAAGTGAAAAGCGGTGGGTTTTTCTTGGAAATCACGCATTCATCTTCTAACTCAAGAACAGTACAGATATCCCACGGGTTTGCTTGCAAAATAGCAGGGAAAAGTAGGGAAACACTAAGAGCTATCATCAAAACGCATATAAAGATGCATATAGTAAAGCATGGGTTTAGAGTTATAAAACCCGCCTAAAGCTTGCTTCTTGAGCTCCAAGCTTTCAAGCTCCAAGCTCTAATGGCTTCCTTGAGTTCTTACAGGTTGTCCAAGGTGAAAACTCCAAGGAAGGATGAAAAGAGACGGCTAGAAAGATAGGATTTCGAGAGTTAGCCATGAAGCTGACCTTGAATTCGAGTTCTAACCATGGAATTAGGCAAGAAGAGGGGTTTAGACCTACCTTGCACCCCTTGGTCATCCTCCTTAGCTCCAAGGCAGTCCTTGGTCGTATTTGGTGAAATGAAACAGTAAGGGAACGAAGGGTGAGTTCCCTTGCAACTAAGGGAAGGAGAGCTTATATACATGGGGTAGGATTTTCAACATTCGTTCATAAGTTGTCCATAATTCCAACTAGGTCCCTCCTTCTTTACTTGATCGTCCCTTCCTCTCAAACCTTCTCTTAAGGTCTTAGGAAAAGAAGGTAAAGGAGAGAAAGCTAATAATGAGATACATACATAAAGAAATATTGCACATATACCCTGATTATTCAATCACAAGGCATATCTCATAACTTGATAATTCAATTGAGGTGACTTCCTCATCATTTCTTCTCTTAATGATGGCAAGAGTCTAAAAAGATACATTAGATGACATATTTCACAATTGCATCCCTTAATTTGGGTAAATTGCATTTTACCCCAATTTAAGGTTTCAAGCACTGGGATTGCTTCCAACCTTGGTGTCCTAGCTTGGGAAATCCCTCAAACTTTACCAAAAAGATTCTCATGATGCCTCATCATTAGAGGAACATCTCAACATGTGCAAATTGCAAACTAACCCTTTTAACTGGGTAAATTGCACATAGGTCCCTGTATATCAAAACAATGCTACAACTTTAAATAAAAAGGAGCAAATACTGAAATATACGTTTCTGAGAAACTTAATTACATGCTCAGAGTTAATCACAAAGATTTAATTACATATTTAGGCAAAACACCTAGGGTTGACTCATAACCCAGGTCAGGGATGTTACACTCCCAACCCAAGTTAGGGTTTTAGCCACACATGGATTAAGAAACAAAAATAATAAAACTAAAGCAAGTCATGTTGCAGAAGAGAGAAAGAGAAGATCGATACAACAGTAGATTGGATGATTGATCTACCAACCTCTCAGTTGATATCTTGGCGGTCAACAGTGGTGTCGACAGTCTTTCTCCATGTTTCTGATCTTGGCTTGAGGCAAGAAGGTCCTTTAGTTACTCAGTGATGATGAAGGAACCAAAATGGAGAAGGAAGAAATAGGACTAGATCAAGGGATCTTAGTAGGTCGAAAGGTCTCGTCCTCTAGCTCTGGAATTTGAGAAAGTTTAGCGGGAGCCTCTCGGTGCTCTGACTCCATAAATTCAATGTGTGGTACAGCTACGCAAGGGGCGTATATATAGGGTTAAGGCTATCAACCCCTCTCCATCGATGTCGATGGTTTCCTATCATTGGATCTATCGACGGCCAGGTTGACAATGGACATATTACAATCTTTGTCGATCGATAGACATGTCAATCTCTTCTCATTGTCAACAGAGTTCTCACTTGCAAATGATCTATCGATTGTACTATCGATATGTCAGTTGAGGTGATTCCTCCACAATTGTCCTTAGGTGTCGATAATGTTGTCAATGTAGTCTATTAGTGGAAATTTTGACAACACTATCGAACGTCCTCTACTTGATAGGTGTCTTGAGTGTTGGATTGATAGCTTCATACCGAAAAGTGTCTGTCGGTGTCGATGGATTGGGTTGTCAATGTTGCATCGACAGAGGTGAGTTTTTCCCCTTTTGCTCGACAGAGGTGGTTGTCGAAGTTCTTCAATTTTTCAAGTTGATGCTTGATAAGTCTATCAGATTTGAATCGATAATATTTTCTTGATCCTCTTGGTCAGACCTTCTTGTCGACTGATTGTCGACAGACTAAAGAGAGGACTTTTGAACAATTAATCAGACTTCATCGATTTCACTTGATTTGCGTCCAATTCCTTCAAATATCACCAAAACTGACTTAGAACTTATTATTAAAGTAAATTAGAATCAAATGAGTAAATCTAAACATCTAAACATTATTTCTAATGATATTTATTATGTGAAATGTTACTAAAATTGCACCAAAATTGATGTTATCAACTCCCCCAAACTTAGATTTTAGCTTGTCCTCAAACAAATGGAGTCATTATTTCTTTAATCAGTCAAACTAGGAAAAATCCAAAACTTGCTGAAAACATGAGTTTATACAATCCTCTTAACAAAACTAATCTTTATCCAATATGTCATTTTGTCAAAAACTTCTTTATTTATTTATTTTGCCTAATGCTTGTCTCCAGTATATCTATCACTTTGTCAAACCAACTTTCACTCTTGTCTAGGTATTTATGTGGAAAAATTAGATAGGCTTATGGATATTCCTTTCTTCCTCTGGGCCATTCTAGTACACGTCTGCTTAGATAGGCGAGTGATCCCTATGTTTCAAACCAGATGGTTTTAGAGCAATGATTGCACATCCTAAGTGTCATAGTCCCAGATTGCAATACCTTTAAATGAACTCCATTAGAGTGAGGTAGAGGTTGTAGAGACTAAATAAAATCGACATATATGTGTTAATGAGAGCAGCAATACACTATTTTAATAGCTCTAATTCATAGGATGTCTCTCAAATTCTTTGTCGCTCCTTACTCATTTTATGATGAAACATTTAGGAAACATCATGAGGTAGCTCTTGCTTTGTTAATGTATTAGTATACCTTTGACAAGATCAAACTTTATTACTTATATTCTTTTTGCAAGAAACAATTGATGACATCCTAAAAGATAAATAACATTTTTCTAAGAGGAAAATATAGACACTATATCAGTAACAAAAAGATTTTTGTTTTGAAATGTCATTTATAAGGGAATAGTTCAGGGACAAACTAGAATCTTTGTAGAGGGAGTTTTTCCATCAACTACAACTTCATTTCATAAACATGTTGGTGAATGAAAACAAAGAAATTATGAAAATAAATATGAAAGGAAAAGGAAAATAAGCAAAGTTTGTGATACAATGGATACCTATTCACGGGATTACACCCCCAAACTTACAACATACACTATCCATAGAGTGTGAAAAAGAAAGGAAAAGAAAATGTAAACACGTGAGTTCATCAGCGAAGGTCCATTTTTTCCCATGGGGACTCGAGTAGCATCAGAGTGTAATTTCCTCTAAGGCAATGATAATCGTCATTGTGAGTTTCCTTGACAACTGCATGGAGAACTATGTTGGTCTACATTCAGTGTACAACGTAGAAGCCACAATGACTAGACATCGGACGTTGTTGATGACAATGATGACAGAATCTTGTTACCTTCCATCTTGTTGGTTCTTGGGAAGAATATCCACTGCCAAATTCATGGATCAGCGGAATGAGTGTCTTTGAACATGCATCATCAATACTTTCATGTGTATTGTGGATCAACACTGAGTATTTTAGGCCTTAAGGGTCAAAAGAAGAATATAAACTATTGTAGAGCACGACCTCCCTTTCACGAGTAGAGTCAATAAGCAAAGTCCAATGTGCATCGTGAAGAATAGGTACAAAGATATAGTGGGGAATAGATTCATATAGCTGTCGAAGTAGAATTCTCCTGAATCAGAATCTTGGCAGAGATCGGTGATAAGATCATGATCGGACATATAGACATCATCAACATCCTGGTAGATAAGAGATTGGTAAGATACCATGAGGCTATGAGATAAGCATCCTCATGGTTGAAGAGTTTCTAGGAGGTCATCTTTCATGACCAAAAGGTCATCTCTACTAAAAATGATGTGATTTCCACCAAGTTTGAAGCAGTGCATCAACATCATCAGTTGAGGAAGAGAAAGTTTGCAACATATACTATGGTCAAAATTATAAAAAATTGGTTCTATAGTGGTTACTGGGCCGTATACCAGAAATGGCACATGCTCATTGAGGAATTTTAGTATATCTGCACCTTCTTTAACTTTTTTAGTTGCTTTAACAGTAGTAGGAGGTTCAATGACAATTGGTGATGGTGTGTTCTGCCCTTCCTCTAGTTCTTCTTTATGTAAAACATCTTGGAAGGCCTCCTTCTATGGTCAAGGAATAAGTGGATAAGGATCCCTTAGGTATTCTGGTAGTTCAAGGTCCTGAAATAAGCACCTGTCGTGGCTGACTTCCATAGCATAACGCCCGTGAAGAGGTGTGAAGCCAATTGGCTCCAGGCTAGAAATAAGAGTTTCGCGATTGAGGGCTTCCATGACCCAAATAATGATGAAAGGACTATTATTTTGCTTAGGATTATGCTTGAAGACTAGTGGTGCAATCACATAATTTGTCCAGTTAGGTTGATAATATGGGACTTCTCAAACAACTTGTTAAAGTCAGATTGGTATATGAGGTAGCTTCTCGACAATGTAATCTTGAAATCGCATATCAGAATGTGCAAGCTTTTCAACACACATGTTGAAAAGAGAAATTTGATGCTTGTTGAGGTCAGGAATGCATCGAAGCCACAATCCTCTAAAATTAAAGGGTAACAAGATCACCCTGGTCTTCTTATATTCAAGCTTTTCTTGTAAAGTCAAAACGCCTTGAGCCTTCATACGGTTCTTGAATAATAAGCTTGCCAAGGAGGGAGTGGCATTATAATATGGACAATCCTTATCATTGGGCATTACATCTTCCAAAATAGTTGATGTGAGGATGATGAGCATATTTCTGGTGACTTTGGTAGGATTGCGAAAAAGATTCCAAAAATCTTATCATGAGAGTGTGATGGAGCCATTGTTATATATAATATGACTACCATCATGGTGATTGTCCAGAATGTCTTGTAAGACAAAGATGTCACAAACCAACATTCCCTTCAAGAAATCTGGATCAAACCCACTCATTTTCAGAGGAAGCTAAAGTGGAAGTGGCAACAGAGGTTCTGGAAAGATAGATTCCAAAAGACGAGGGGGTGCGACTGGCAAAACAATGGAGATCACAATTATCATCTTCAGAAGAAACTTCTTCATTGTAATAAGGGCTTATAGCATCATCGTCAAAGTCCATATGTGTCATATAAACCCCAATAGATATGTCTTCCTCTATATGTAGACTAAGCAGAGAGCATATTGGGCTCAGATTGAGCAGCGCTTCGTCAAGTTTTTGTTACACGTCCCTTTCAAAAATATCCTGGGATGATGGTAGAGATGGAGGAGGAATATTTTTAGATGGTCGATCCTCTAAAGGGATAATAATTTTTTCTATCTCAAATTAAGGTAGCCCATCCACTAGAGGTTGTGGCAGATGAGGCTTACAAAGGCCATTCTTTGACGAAGGTTTAGTAGAGTCAAAATTTGATTCAAAAACATGGGATATGGATTCTCAAAATGACCCAACAGTCTGATCATGAGAGTGGTGATGAGTGTCTTCACTCATAGTATCGACAACATAAGAATTACCCTCAGTGGACTGGGAAGATGACGAAGATGATGCTTCAGCAAAACTGTGTCGATGCGCTCGTCTTTGTTCTCATCGAAGGGCATGTTGTTCTTCTTGGTGCTTCCTGGCCTTTGTTGGATAAGTCACGTTGAGAAAGAGGTGGTTTTGGACCTTCAATATTTCATCTATCTTGCACTAAAGGATCACCATTTGTGCAGGAATGGTGCTGATCTCGCTGACCCATGCACCCATTGATAGAATTCATTTTTCAATGATCATTACGGCCTTTCAGAGTTTAGGAAAGGCAGTCATGATTGTTCTAGTGACCCTGTGTATAGTGTGAAATTCATGACCAAAGGTGCCATCTAAAGTATCTGCCTCTAATGAAGATGAAGAATGATTATCAAACTTAGGGCCCCGATGAGAAGAAAAGGGCTGATAGCAACATGGTTGACGTCATGGTGGGCTTTCAGGAACATTATGCACCGTTTTTATGGGTGGAGAGTCATGTTTTCTAGCTTGTACAAGTAGATGGGATGACTGGGGGCATTCTTCTTTAGAGACTGGGGGGGTTCGGGCCATACTTAGGTGATACTCGCAATTCTTTAGGGTCATACTCAAATACTCTTCTTTGATCACTCTCTTCTGATATCTTAGACAGAGGCCACTTTGGTTGTTTTGTAATGATAGGATTTGGTCGGACCCAACCATGTGATGTGCTTGGATGTGCTTGGTTTGTCTTCCAAAAGTTCTAAACAAGCTCAGTAATTTCCTCCTTAAAAAGGAGTAATTGGTCTTTGTCATAATTCACTAGACCAGGTAAAGGAATAGAAAGTTTGGTTCTCATGAACCTGTAGCTGGTAGTATTGTTGCACCATACAAAGATACTAGTGGACATTAGGTACCTTATGGTGATAATGTTTTCTCATGTTATTTCTTTAAAAGAAACACATGGTGGGTGTTTGTATGCCTGAAATATAATACTTACAAGACCACCCATATAATATTCTCGTTGCAGAGCGGAGCAGATAAGTAGTCATTTATCAGTCAAAAGGAGACCAATATTGATAGGGGGTCCGTCCATTATCAAAGATAACACATATAATTCCTCAAGGTAGATGCTCCCAGTTTTTGCTTTGGTTAAGAGGATGTTGACTACTATTTTGTGTATAACTCTCAAGAAACCAAAATGCACCACAGATGCCTTGGAGTGTCCAGATTGATGCTTCGTTTGCCCTATCAATGTCTCCTAATATTTAGAAGCATTAAAACTAGAATCCTCTTTCTCTAGGAGGCCAAAAGAAGCCCTAGTAGCTTCCTCCTATGAAGCAAAGACAATTTTGTTCAGACCTTGGTCAGTGAGAACGTAGTCAACATTGTTGATTTTGGCTTGTAGCTATTTAGAGTTCACTTCCTTGGTAGATGATACCTCCTTGATAGATGACATGAACTCCATAGTTTCTTTTGCATAGGCTCATGGAGTAGAAAAAGAGAGGTGAGCTAAATTGGATTTAGCCAACATTCCCTCGACTCGTTCCCAGATGCATATTTCATCAAGGGCGGTGGAAGTGATGAAGCGAGTGAGTTTGAAAACTGCTATTTTATTGCTTTGAATGCCTCTAAATGGTCTTTGTTTTGAGGCCTGAAGGTTCCTTGGTAGGGAAGCTACAACTGTGAACCTTTTGGATCCTATGGTGTTGGTGCAATAGTCATGGCCCTCTTGTCTTCTTCAGTTATGGGTTGGTCAGCAAAAGGTCTCTTCTCCCCCTTCTTTGATGGGATGGTGATTCCCTGGTGAGCCATCGCTGCATAGAAAAGAGAAAAAGGCACTGATTAGGTGTTTATTAACTCTGTCGATTAGTATTATAGAAGCAGGGATCGACAACGTGCACTAATTCTAGTGGTGTTGATTTAGAAAGAAAGGGGTATACTATCAATATGGTTGTTGATAGATTATAATGAAAATAGGTTGACAGCTAGGATTTGTAAAAACGGTCAACATGGTTATCGACCGACAGGTATGTCATGGAATAGGTGGACAAGACTATCGACCGACTTGTTCATTGTCAACTATTTAGGCTAACAAGTTTCAATCATAAGGATGATCTTTTACTCAACTAGCTATATCCTACAAGTATACAGGAGTAGTTGTAGTCAAGATTGAACACAAGGAGAATTGGTTAGTTAGGTGCAAGAGTTATGATTTTCAATCATCTAGATCGTTGTACACAAGAAGATTGGATTAGAACAACTAAATTATAGATTTAAAACAAAATAGTAAATTATCACTTAAGAAAAGTTAAGATTCAGATATGGAAGGATCTTAGACTTGGGATTTCTCTATCACATCATAGCTTATATTAAAATATGAATTTAAACATGTTAATTAACTTGCAAAGGAGGTTTGTAGTCATCACTCACCTCCCAGTGAAGTGATGATGATTTTAACTCCATACATCACTCTCGTGTATGTATTTCATTTCAAATCAAAAACCTTACTCCTCAACATAATCCCAGCCACTCTCGCGGTCAAGGACAGTTGCCAAAAGAGTAACTCCATACTCTCAAACAAATCTTCTCAGATTATGAAAGAAAGCATTAAACATGAAAGTATGGTGGCCAATCACACAAACAAGCATTTCAGATCTGAAACAACTCTTGGAACATGCAAGAAACTAACATTTAGTATGAAATTCATATGTTCATACAAGCTACGACATGGTAGCTACTCTCCCATGCCTAAAAAAAAGGAACTACTCGTCCATGATAGTGTACAATACAAAATGTGCAGAATTTTCACAATTCAACATGATTTAGAGAAGGAAAAATTAAGTAATCCCAAGGTGTAACCAAAGAAAGGTAGAATTCTGACTTGAGGACGAAATCCCACTTCTACATCTTCTCCAAACTGGGAAAACCTCTCTCCCAAGAAGCTTGGTGGAGTGAATAAGCTCTGTTGCACCTTAGAGAAGAAGCTTGGAGAAGAAGAATGGAGGTTCTTTGGCAAGAAACCACCTTCTTCCACCTAAAATTGCCCTCCCTTGCTCTAGACCTGCTCTAGGACAAAAAACCTTCGAATTATGACAAGTGATAACCGCTCCATAGAGTGGTTTCGTCTTTTTAAATGAAAGGAGTCGTATTTGAAAAATTTTTGAAACTGACAGACATACGACATGCATCCAAAGTGCATGTTGTGCAAAACCTTCATAAGTTGCTCCAATCTGCACTCCGCACGGCATGCGCTGAAGAAATGCATGCCGTGCAACTTTCAAAAAACTTTCAGTCTACGTGCATGGCGTGCACTGAATAAATGCACGTCGTGCAACTTTCCAAAAACTTTTAGTTTGCTCGACGCTCCCAGGTGCACGGCATGTCGTTTTAAGACACAGTGTGCACCTGGCTGTTCTGGGCTGTTGTGTATTCTACTCATAACTTACAGTGTGTAGGTCCGATTTACATGCCGTAAAAAGTGGTATTTGCATAAGTTCAAACCCCAAAACATATAAATACTTGAGGAGTGATCCAATAAGTGATAATATGATATATTCCTCATCATTTCATTACAAAATGTAGTACCTACAATCCAAACCATGAGACAAGTAAGAATAGCTAAAAATATAGAATCTAGCATGAATGAGAGTGATAATTGAGTCAAAACAACATGGATATGCAACCAAACATGATCCAAAATATGATATGATTTCTGCACATCAAATCCCCATAAGGTTAAACCATTGCTTGTCCTCAAGCAAAAAGATTATAGAAACACAAATGAAGAATTGTCAAGTTCATGCATAGATCAAATGAAAAGAAAGATGTGTATTAGACCAAGCCAACCATGATCAACATGTTTATACTCATAGCCATCAATTCAACTTAAATACCCAAGAAAGATATTTTTAGTCCAACAGGGGTGGTTCCAATTAAATGAATCAATCAATTAAACAACACTAAGTAGAATTTGGATGACTAAGTCAAGCAATTAATGGATGTGCAACTCAAACTATCAACTATTAAGGATACAAAAGATGAAATCTTAGTTAAAATTAACAATTTTAGTTGTACTCTCCTTCTTTACAAAAATGATATGACAATGGATTATGTGTTCTAGCACTCGGCTGCTAATGTAGGCATATGCACACATGGAGTGCCGGTTGGGGTATTTTACCCTCTTTTAAGACATACCACCTAACCATCGTGGCTAGATCGGACTTACACTAGGTTAGCATGATATGTGGGCGGTTTAGCCATCTTTTATGAGGTATGAGGGTGAAATAAGTCAAAAGAAATTTAAAAAATTTTCCAAAGCATAGGAGAGTCAACTAAATTGCAACATTATCTAGATTTTCATTCATTTGTTTTGAAAGTTTTTTCATTGAAAGAGTGGTTGAAAATGCACTAAGAGCTTGGCAAGGGCATCCCATATTCTAAATGATGTTGTAAAGTTGATTTACTCACAAAATTGAAACAATTACATGTTTTAAGCAATCAATGATGTGAAAGATGAATGTTTAGGCTAGAAGCATAAACTAGAGTTAAGCACATGTTGATGGCCAAAAGGTTTCAATTGATTAATGCATGTCTTTTACAATTTCTCCAAATGATATTTCTCATCAAAAGAGGACAATCAATTAAGCATAGAATTTCTATCCACGTATAAAAGATAAACCTCATATCATACTAGATTTTCCACAAGAAGAGAAGAACTGGAAACAACAACTAAAATGTGAACAAAAAACAAAAGCAAATGACAAGAAGCAAATAACATGAAAGGGAAAAGCTAAAAAAACTAGGTTAGCATCCAGTTGCCCCCCAAGCTTGAAATCTGCAGTGTCCTCACTGCATAAATCAAACTAAAAAGGTTGCAACTGGGTACCTCATCATGGTGGAAACATCAAAGTCCATGGAGGACCGATGCTCTAATTTGCAGCTGGAAATTGTTGTGCTAAAGATTTATGCCTCCTTGCAAATATGTCCTTGATTTGGGGCAAGCAAAAGAACCTATGAGCTGTAGTAAGAATAGTCTTTTGTATGTCAAAACTATTTGTCTTTTCATTCTCCTTTGAAGCATCCACTACAGCAAAATCACCCAATAGTGGCATTTATTCTAGTGGCTTTTATAAAAAAAGCCACTATCTTTCTAATATACAAGCATTTTTTATTAAAATGCCTCTAAACCACCTATTATAGAGTTTCTAAAAAGGACATAACATTAAAGGCATTTTTATTTTTAATTAGTGGCAATTTGAAATTGCCATACCAAATTAGAAAACTAATTGGTAACACAATTTTTACTTCTCGCTCCAAGTTTTCAACTTCGCGCTCCAAAAAATTGTGATAGTCCGATCTAGCACTCTGCTCTTTCTCGATTGATACAACTCTCCTCTCCTCAGACCAGCGTGTGGAGCGTCGGACTTGGCGATCGTTGCCCTAGTAAGGAACTTTCCTGTGATACTTGGCGATCGCGTGGAGCGCTCTGCTCTTTCTCGACTGGTGGCAGCTTGCTCTGTGCCATTTGCGAGTGGAGGAGTGAAAATTGCCGGCCGTGCACGGTCTTTGTCGTCAATCGGGAACCTTCATCCGCCACCTATTTGGACCGAGCCAACTTGAAGCACCGCCACAGACTAACTCTGCCCCTCAGGCGCCGGAGAGCTCGAGTGAGGGACTCCAATCATCCAATTCCTCTAAGCTTTGCAACTTTCTGAAGAGGTATGTTGTCATCATGATATTTCCCTGCTTCATCCATTGATGGGGATATGTCTCCAATTATGTAGCGTCTATCTTTTAACCTCCCTCTTATAACCAAGATTTCGGTGGCCACTCACCAGAGAAAATATGACATTTTTATAGCCACCTCAAAGTACAAATCAGTGTGGTTAATCTATTCAGGTTGCTCCTCCTTTGTTCTTGATATTTCTCATGACAATGACACCAAACCAATAGGCTGAGTGAGCATTAAAGGATCTCAAGCAGTTTAGCCACCACATCTACATATTGTTTGTAACCGTGAGTTGGAAAGGAACCATGCTAATTGATTCAGCGTATTCCTTAGGTAGGAGTTGCAAGAATACATCCAGGTCCTGTAAAGACTCGATCTTTACGGTCGAATATTTACAAAATGATATCAAAAATATAAACAATCTTTATTACAATCATGCTTGTACATCAGAGTCGCAGAAGCTTACAAATATGATTACAAGTTTAAGGAACAGAATTCATTCTATCTAGTCTTCAACGGAGGACTACCTGATGCATGTCTCTTCAAGCTCTTCCATCTATCACCTACCCATGAGTTCCCAAAGGGAATGAAACCACATATGGACCCAGTGTTTTAAAAATCGGTGTATGCGGCCGCATAAGCGGCCGTATACAAGGTGCGGACCTCCAAAAATCCGCATAATAAAAATCGGTCCAAAAAGCGGTCCAAGCCGCATAATCGGTTGAACGGCCGCATACAAGGCCGATTATACCCCGATTTTTAGTTAGAGATATTCTGATTTTTTCATTTATACATTTACATTCATTTATGTTTGTTTAAATTTAGATTATAGTGCATGTTTGTATTTATTTAAGTTGTGATGATTGTATATTTGCATAATTGCATCCATTATTCTTGTAATTGTACTATTTAGATACACAATTGCACAAATTAAATATGTAAATCATGATTAATATATATATAATAATAATTAATTAAAAAATCCAAAACCGCATATACTTCCGCATATACTCCCGCATACCGCATATACTCTACAAGGTGACCTCTCCGAACGCATAACGCATACCACTTTTTGAAACACTGCATGGACCACATTGAAGGGAAATAAAAGTCAGCAAAGCTGGTACTAAATCCAATCATTGAACTATGTACGAAATAGGTTTAGATGTATAATAGAAGTTAGGAAAGGACTATTTGGTGGACTAAAGGCTAACAAAAAGAAATTCCATTATCAACTTCAAGATAGCAAATCTTTCACAAGAATATCATTAAGCAAGATTCAATAATTCAAGTATGCAAAATTTATTCAAGGTATCCACAAGGTATATCAATTTCAAGATATTCTATTTGGCAAGTTTTGGCACCTTCCTATCATATCTTTTCTAGGGCTAAGTGCCTTGTGTTCTCACACTCTAGGAAAGAACGGAACTAGTGCCTTATTAGCTATTCCAGTTAACTGGGGGACAACTAATCCCTATCCACTGCGCAGGGTTGTGGGGTACTTGTCCCACTCAAGTGATCCAAAGCTCTATAGGGCCAAAGCCCAAGGGACCAAAGTCCAAAGGGAGTCAAAACTCCAAATAGATCAAGTCTAGTGCCAAAAATATTTTATCAACAACATTTCATCAATTACAAAATAAGGGTGGTGAACTGTCAAGAACAAGTAGAGGTTTCAAAACTATATGGAATTCACCACAATTCAAGATATGTGTGTATGTCTATCAAGAGGGGAAAATAATTCAACAATTTAAATAGAAGATCTAGTACCTCAGTTATTCAAAGCTCCAAGTATTGTATAAAGACGAGTTGACTCCAAGAGAGAACATCTACAAAGTATGATACAACTTGGTTATCATTTGGTTTGGAATCAATTACTTGTTCAATCTGAGTTATTTTGTGATCAGATTTCCATCTAAGATTTCTATTCCATATTCTACCCATTGTTACGATTCCTATATTTCAATCTAGGCTTCATACTCCAACATATAGTTGTTTCCTTTATTGTAGGTCTTAAAATGTTATCCTCTCGTATACAAATATCTTCAAAATAGATTAACTAGGGTACATATAATCCCCATATCCATACTCTATTCATAATAATAAATATAGTTGTATATCTATACATATGCATTATGGGTCGTGATTACTATGCGGCATACTTTAATATGTTAGATCATCAAGGACAAGTTAATTTGAAATATTACGAGCTTATGTGTATAAATAGAGTTATTACATAACAATGCTAAACTATCACTAAGACTATAGTCTTCAATGACAATAAGATTGTATGTTTCCTATTTATTGATCTGAATACATCAATGCGTACTACTGATTTCATGTTTCATATCGTCAGATAGTATAAGAATATAGTATGTCAAAATATGTTATATAATAGATTACTTCTTTTCGTAGGACTTTTCATCTATTGGTATGCTAACCCATACATGCGCATATTAGGATGATATGATCATATGACATAACAAATAATTAATAATCTTGATGTACTAGGCAAATAGGTTATTATAGAATCTCTCGCATAATATATAAACATTATTACAAGAGACGCGTTTTCTAAAAATTCTAGTTCATTATTTGACTATTGAAAATTATTCAAAATTTCAGTATTACAAGATGTATACTAATATGAGTAATCTCTTCTCAGATTATTATAACACTTACATTATATATATAAGAGGTTTTGATTAGCATTCACATCTTAAACGTATGCACCCATTAACATTTTATCACTAGATAGTAGGTACTGACTCATAGACTAATTATTAATAGTTATATGTATGCTAATCTGAACACTTCAACATAATTAGATAGGGTTGGATGACTACATAACTATAGGTGATCTTTTATATTCATATAATCATATTGGTTATCTGAATAGGTATTATCTGTAATATTAAGACCAATTTCTACCTTCTAGTTTTTGTATATTATTGTACATGCATTTATCTAGGTATGTGTATACACCGCCATAAGTATATTTATATGAGCCTACATATCTGAGATAGGACTAAGTTTTACATATCACATACTTTGATCTATAACGAACTTCATGCCTAGCATGTCTTAGTAATGAATTTTCTGAGATTAACAATTACTGACCCTCTATTTATAAGTAATAATGTACTTGGCTAGTTAATGTGTGTCATAATCACGTTTTAGCTTACTATCACATATTGGCTTTTGTAAACAAATATCCCCATTTAGTAAACCAAACGAAAGACTATTTTCATATTTGTATTACCAAAATAATATGTTGATGTCTATGCACAAATGCTTAATCTTATGATGTCGAGTGGTTAATATAGCGCATCCTTATCACAACGTTTGGTATACAAAACTACCAAGATTATAAATGGATCCTCTATCCTATTTATTATACTAGTTTTCTGAAATATCAATTACTATTACGTGATTGTTAACTATTAGTATCGGTGTATTAATATCTATATATATTTTAATATTCACCCGTTCATCGACTGAAACACCGTAGTAGATACCAATATCTTTAGTATATTTAATTCATTAGTACGATCCTTTGCAATTTGCATTGTAGAATTTATCAATAGAATAGGGGTTTAATGGATATCGTATTATAGACGTACCAGTTGAAGCAGAACTAATTTTTGTTCGGTTCCCATTCGATCTCGGAGATAGGGGCTCATCGTGACTCGCGTCCACACCTTCTTAATCACGGCCGGCGGAGGTGTTTCTAGCATGCGAGCATCTTGGAGAGATATTGGCTCACCACAACTATCCTAAGGTTTCTGGAGACGGGCCTTCTCTGTGCTATGGACGGATCACCAACGGATACGAAGGTGATCGTGACTGGACTGCTGATGGAGTAGGCAGCGCTAGGAGGAGGATGCAAGGTCTCTGATGGCTAGTTTTCACGGTGTTGCAAGTAGACAGGTGTCCCTGCCTGCGGTTGGCACCGACGGCGGTGAGGAGGCGGTGGAGAGCCAGCGTCACCGTTCAGATTGGCAGCTGGCGTCGGGCCTGGGGTGTGCATGTGGTTACCATGCTGCCAGTGAAGACGGCTCCGGTGAGTTCCAGGTCGTAGAGGGTGGCCGCGAGGGAGTGGTGGTGGCGGAAAGGTGATCCACAGTTCTGTATAGACGGTAGGAAGATGGAGGAGGGGAGATCGGGGTGCCACTGTGTCGAGTAACTGTAGGGCGGCAGTACATGTTGCAAGATACAAGGGGCATCGAGGCTGACGATCTTGCAGCAATTGTTGTTACCGGCGATCTGCAGATCTGCAGACGGCGCCGAGATTGAAGGTGGGGGGAAGAGGCAGAGCGATCATCTGAGAAAGGTAGGCGGCGGCTCTGGTTTGCAGGTTGAGGGAGTGGCCGTCTATAAAGGTCTTGGTTCTAGGTTTTTCATCTTGAGGTCGAGGCGACACCCCAGGTTTGTAACGGGGAGGCGTAGAGCTTAGGTAACGATTCAGCACTCAACAGCCGTTTCATTAGCAACTCGTCGGGCATTTGATGGTGACGTTCGTTTTTCCACACGGGCTGCCTTTAGTGGATGAGGACTAGTGATAGAGAGGGAGATAGATAGAGTAGTGGAGGTTAGGGGGAGTAGGATTGCAGGGCGAGGGGAGGAGGAAGAGAAGGAAGACCAGACGACAAGTAAGATTGACAGATGTTGGCTTTTAGGAGACGCACAAACGTGTCATATTGAGAAAACGTGGCGATAGTTTAAACGGAAATGAGTCTTTTATAGATGGATCAGCAGACGATGATCTATTTGCTAGCTCAGTAGACGATGGTCTAATTACTGCTCTATAATAGTATTAATAAATAAAGAAGTTACGAATGGTTAATTGGAAGGTCTCTTGACGAAAGAATAAGATAATGATAAAAGCAGTATGAGAGAATTGATCCGTCAGTGGTAACTAAAAGCACCGAGCCTTTTTATTTTCTAATATAATCTCGTGATCTAACGAATCGTATCCCTCAATGCTCCATTATCTTAAGGATTAATTATGGACATGGGAGCCAATTCCGTTTCTACCACAAACTAAGGATGATAAAAAAGGTGTCTCTAATTTTTGCTTCAATGGACTACTACTAGCACCCTTTATTATATTATTGAGCTATATTTTGTAGCTCATTATAGTTACAAGCAATTAATCTCATAGCTAACTCTCTCAAGAATTAAAATTGATTATGATATTGACTATCAAATGTAAGATTTTGATGCAACTGGCTATTTGTCACCCGTTAGTGATTCCAGTAAAATATCAAAAAATTTATTGTGATATTAAACCCACCAAGGGTAACTTCAAGAGGCTCTATGAATGGAGATCTAAATAAGATGTCAAGGTACAAATGATTCAATTTGTATTTATGATATTGAAATGATTCACTAAGCCAAATTGAGGGACTAATCTATGAATATTTCTCAGGTGAGGGTAATTGATACCTTTGGACAAGGTTGATCAAATTGGAGACTAATATGTGACCATGATAATCATAGCATCTCATTAGACTTGGCATGAAAGACACATCTCAAATAATCTCAAATTAGGAGGGTTAATTAATAATAGCTCAAAATAGATTTAGTACCAAATTTGAGTATATTACAACACTACCACCCATCAAAGGGATTTCGTCCCCGAAATCCTACCCTTCATGACAACTATATTCCTTCCAAGACATAATTTCTTATCATACTACTTGTGTTTACACAAATGTCATCCTTAATTAATGCACATGATCCTAATTCTCTTTTGACTAGTCTATATCTTAGTCAAGATGGCCAACCAATTTCCTTACTACCCCTATAGAGTTACTACTTTGTTTCAGGATCAAATGATACTTGAAAGGTATATCCTCTACTAAGGTGAGCACATACTGATGATAAATTCATATAAGATTATACAACCATGTTCTGATATAAATGTATGTGAATCAAATTAATAGGAATCAATCATTATTCTCAATTATTTTTTTGTAAATTATCTATGTCAAATCAGTCTCAGATATGTTTTAAGGTTCCAAATGAAAGATATGAAATGTGATTGTGAAACTTACCCTTTAGATTTTAGAATAATTATTTATTCTATATTCATATATTTGGTTACTAATTTGTGTCAAAACCTAAAGATAACATCATGGTACCTTACCCATTTGTATACCTAGGATGGTGATTTTGAATGTTCAAAAAGGCTCATTCCAGTTTTCCTCCACAATAGCTCAAGTAAATCTATGCCTAGGGAAGTTTAGAAGGTATTGAGATGAGTTAGTTGAATTTCTAGACTAAGATATATCACAACCTATGTTCTTAGTGTTCCCTACTTATAGTCTAAGTATATTATAAAAATTAGGCCAATTATACTAGGATTTATTGTCAACTATTTTTCTAAATCTTAACTACTCCATTGGTTCTCCTACTTAACGCTAATTTTTCATGAGACATGCATGAGTGTCGACCGTTTATGGCTCTGATACCATCTTGTAAAGACCCAATCTTTACGGTCGAATATTTACAAAATGATATCAAAAATATAAACAATCGTTATTACAATCATGCTTGTACATCAGAGTCGTGGAAGCTTACAAATATGATTACAAGTTTAAGGAACAAAATTCATTCTATCTAGTCTTCAATGGAGGACTACCCGATGCGTGTCTCTTCAAGCTCTTCCATCTATCACTTGCCCATGAGTTCCTAATAACCTCCAATTTTGGGTTGATTATCTTAGTCTTTTCTTCAGTTTTTCACACTCTTTCTTAAATAGAATTATACATAAACCCTAAATATTCCCTCTTGTTGTAAATATACTATTAGACTAACTTTTCCCTCTCATATTGGCAGAAAAAAGACACAAAAAAATCAGAAAAGACTAAATCAGCCTCAAGACCGCATGAAGCCACACGGTCCCGAGACTGCATGAAGCCAACCGGTCCCGAGACCGCATGGACACACTCGGTCTGAAGACCGCATGAAGCCAACCGGTCCTGAGACCACATGGAGTCACACGGTCTCGAGACCGCTTGAACCCAATCGGTCCCGAGACCGCATGGAGCCACACGGTCTCAAGATCGCATGAAGCCAACCGGTCCCGAGATCGCATGGAGTCACACGGTATCAAGACCGCATGAGGCCCAAACGGTCTTGAGATCTAAACGGTCTCAAGGTCCAAACGGTCTTGAGATCCAAACGGTCTTGAGATCCAAACGGTCTTGAGGTCCAAATGGTCTTGAGATCCAAACGGTCTTGAGGTCCAAACGGTCTTGAGGACCAAACGGTCTTGAGATCCAAACGGTCTTGAGGTCCAAACGGTCTTGAGATCCAAACGGTCTCAGGTCCAAACGGTCTTGAGGTCCAAACGGTCTCCAAACCATTTGGACTTCACTTAAGGCTTATAAATAAGACCCCAAGGGTCCTCCTCCAGGAGAGAAAGTCGGGAGACGTCCAAAGCCTGCCTCAATCACTCCAGAGCACATCCGGCTTCCATCCTCCGCCCAGGGGCTGTCGGTCTGAGAACCACACTCCATCTCAAAGCTGCTTTCTCTCTCTCCGCCAAAGAAGGTGGGAAGAGGGAGATCTCGTCATCGCGCAACCTGTGAAGCTGGTGGATCGTTTCTCTCTCTCCAAGGGGTTGACTTTCCTCTATCCTTTGTGGGGATGATGCTCTCTCTCTCTTTCTCTTCTTGCCTCCTTCTTTGTCCTAGTCATGAGCGAGTAGTCTCTTTCACTAGGGTGCGGGGAGTAGCCCCACTACCCATGTTTTCATATCATGTAAATGTAATCCATAGTTTGTAATATAGAGTTTTTATCTTTTCAGTTCAACATCAAATGTTTAATGAATGCATGTTGCCTGATCATCAACTTGTGTTATCCCTTATCTTTTAGTATGAATTGTCTATGTTTGTACTATTAGATCTGAAGCTTGTTTGTATGTTGGTTCTTGGTGCATGTATCCACCATGTGCTTGGTTCGGTATCTAGGAGTGCTTTCAAGAAGTGGAGTAAACTCACTTCCAAATGTTGTACTTTCATACTATGAAATGGAATCAGTTGACGTATAAAAGTACAACCTTGGCAAGTCAAGGAACACACTTCGAGAAGGGAATGATGCAAAGCAGTTGACCATTCATTCGGGGATGGCTGGCGTTGCATCATTCCCACACTTCTTGTAGTTAGTTCTCCGTAAGGAAATTAAGTCTACAAAGATACTAGCTGACTAAACTCTTGTTGCAGGTTATGTTTTATTTTGCATGTCTTGATCCATGTGTAGTGGTGGTGAAAAATCGATCACGCCCTAGTGACTTCTTATCATTGTTTAACCTCTTTAAGTTTACTCGCTTGCTTTATTTTACATGTTCTTAGTTTATAAACAACAAAACCAACCTTTCGATTTAAGTGCCTTCTACCAAGTGACTAAGTGAAATTCCAACATTTTCCATCTTGTTGCTTGCAACAAGACCGTTGTCCTGTGGATTCGACCCTTAACTATACTATGATAAGACTTCCACGTATCCTAGCATACGTGGGTGGAGTTCTCTACCTAGTATAAGCAAGGCTAAACCTAAAGACTTACCATCTTTAGGATTTTTAGTTGGTGCACGCAATTCCACGTAAGTGGAAGCTCCATCAAAAATTGGTGCCGTTGTTGGGGACAACGGAACGTTTTAATTTCATTTAGTATCTTGCTAGTTGGTTAGGGTTTTACACTTTATTTTAATCATTAGCCTATATCTTCTTGAAACCATTATATCTCTACCATTATCTAAAAGGTGTTTTCTTTTCTCTAATCAGGTAGAAAACGTGTATGCAATCATCGCATAACTGTGGATTCTCCCCTGATCCAGAGTTTGACTCTGAGGTAGAGAGAAGCTTCCATCGCCGCATTAGACTCAATCGCCAAAGAGCCAAGAAAATGGCTGAAGATCAACACTAGGCTGCATTGGTGATGGAGAGGGTCAACGCCGCCATCGCCGCTCAAAGGGCACAACTCATCGCTGATACTCATGCCCAAATTCAAGCGGAGATTCATGCGGAAGAACAGGCCCTCATCAGAGCTGAAAATGAGGCAGCAACCCAAGCTGCTCAGTTGGAACTAAGGAACAAGCAGCTGAGGGATTATGTTGTCCCAAAGAACTACGAAGACAACCATCCGGTCCGACCTCCGGTCATCAACATTCCCAACTTTGAGATTCGAACCCAATGGATCCGGATCATGCAGGGCATCTCATTCTCTGGAGGTTTTGGAGATGACTGCATGGATCATCTGAAGAGTTTAAGGCACTGTGCCGCCTGGTCTCGCAAGCCGGAGTTGCCTTTGATGCAATAATGCTTCATCTGTTTCACTTCACTCTGTTTGGGAGAGCTCTGAGCTGGTATAACTCACTTGATAGGGAGCTAATAATCACCACCTGGGCTCCCCTGGAAGAAAAGTTCTTGGAGAAGTTCTTTCCCCCTTCACTGACTTACGAGATCAGGGGGCAGATTAATCACTTCTCTCAACTTCCCGGAGAATCCCTTGCTGAAGCATGGGAAAGGTTCAAAGAGATTTTGTGAAAGTGCCCTCATCATGGAATCTCCCAGAACCAATTGATAGAAACCTTCTATCGGGGAGTGAGTGATGATATCAAACAATTTTTGGATTCCTCATCTGGAGGAAACTTTATGAGAAAGAATTATGAGGATGCCTGGAAAATAGTCACACTTAGAGCTGAGAATCAGTCCAACTGGGGACGATCAGCTGGAAAAGGAGTTCTCAAGGTCTATAAAGCTGAAGAATCAATAGAGATGAAGGCAATTGCTGAAGCCTTGAACACCATAGCTCATAAGCAACAAGCTCTCGAGACTTCTCTTGGAGAGTTTGACAAGAAGAAAAATCCTCTGGTTCAACAAGTCAAGGCTGCCACAGGAACCTGTGAAGCCTGTCATGCTTCTGATCATCCTACCCTTTCATGCAGCATGCTTTATAATGTGATGATGGATCTGCATCCACCACCACAACAGTATGAACCTATCACTGACCAGTCTGAAGAACAACTACCGGAACAAGTCAAATCTATCCATTCTATCCCTGGACAAGTCTATTATAATCCTAATCAGCCAAGGAACCATCCAGGATTTAAGTATGGGAACCCTGCTGGGACTGCAAATCCACAGCACCAGACGCAGGGAGGATCCTCTAGTAGGCTACCACCTGGATTCCCAAATAATTTCAATCAAAATCAAGGGAACCCCGGGAATAACTTACCGAGAGCTAACTTGTTACGACCCCACCTCCCGATAACCCCCAATTACGGGAGACCAAGAGGTCGAAGCCGCATCCATGACTTCTGGATCAAAGGTTCGACAATTAACCAAGAATAATTATCAAATTTCAACATACTATACTGAAAGCTGTAAGAAAATAAAATTTTGCTTACCTTTTTGAAAACTTGGATCTCTAAACTTCTATCCACACCGATACTAATCTATCTAATACTCCTTTGCACTTTAATTCTCAGTTAGTACCACATGTGCCACTTTACTGTTTGTTCTTTTCATTATACCTAAAACGCCGACAAACAAAACGTCGGTCAGCCGAAGCTGGTATGTGGGGGAAACAAATAATGTTCAACTATGTTAATAATATAATCACTCAATTAATCATTTAACAATCAAGATTATGTTTTAAGACAAACTACTCAATCCATACCTATCCACGACTCTGTGTTGTCCCTGTAAGGACTTATATGGTACCTCTGTAAAGGTGACTTGATGGACCTACCCTCTAGGCAGCCATATACTAAGTCATTCATGACCTGATGGACCTACCCTCTAGGTAGCCATATACTAGGTCAGCCATTACGTCACAGAGGGGACCAAGATCTGAGCTAGAAGGCATATACATTATGTGATAGTCATAGTCACTTTATAATTGCAATATGAACATCCAAACAGTTTAGTTGCATTCAATGCGATTAAACATCCAGGAAACCATCAGAAAACTAAGTGGTTATTCATAATTAACCACATACCTGATTTGATGATTTCAGAAGCATTAAGAAAATCCAACCAAACATGCAATCCAAGTAATTCAACAATCACATAATTCCTGAAAAGAATATGTACTCTATTTATTACACACTTTATCAAGAATCTACTTTATCGACTTGGATTGACTTTCTAGGGTTTCTGTATCCATTTTAGGGTTCCGTTTTTAAATTAGGGTTTCCCTTCATCTTTTACCATCTTAATTCCTGATTTTATGCCATTACTCATAAACCCTAATTATCTCATCCATTCTCCAACAATATGTAACCCTATTTCCATATTAAAGGCACATTAATCATCAATTAAGCTTCTTTTCCATTAAAGCTACTATTTGTATCCCTTTAATCCATGACAAGATCATTATGTACATTTATCATTAATTCAAAGTTCATTAGAGTCTAATTAACATATGAACTCATTTTGCTATCAATTCTACCTTTTATTCATGAAAAGACCCTAATTACTACATTTAGGGTATTTATCCAGAATTAAGGTCTTTTATATACAAATAACTCAGAACCATCATTAAACAATCATATTTTCACATTTTCAAATTAAATATGATTTTATCTTATTTTACCCTAATTTAGGGTTTCTAAATTATTTAATCATTCTCACATGAGGTAAAACCCTAAATCATGCAATTCTACATCTAGATCAGATTTGAATCTAACATTATCATTCAACATGTTATTAATACTCCATTTAACCCATTAAGCATTCTAGATTCAACCTTTAATTCACAAATAGGGTTTTTATCTTTACTTTAATGCACTTTTCATTAACTTATAGTACTTTTGCAATTAGGAACAAAATCTATATTTAATACCATTTTTATTGGATTCCTCTCGTTCTCCTGATTAAAATTCATATATTATTCGCATTTATCCGAGCTACGGTTTACGAGATATGAATTTTGCAAAGATTCACTTACTTGGCCAATCAGGACGCGCCACATCACCTCTATCTCCATGCACGTAGCGGTCAGGAAACATAATCGATTTACGTATTTGCCCTTGGTAAAACACGCGTTCCTTCATCCCGCGGAGGGGCATCTTTGTCCACGCGCCTCCTCCCTTCTCCTTCCTCGCGCTACCCTAGTGTCGCTCCTCTGTTAGCGCTGGGCGCGGTTTCTCCACGCCGTCCTCGACCCCGCCGGTTGCCAAGGAGTTGCCCCCTGCCTTCGCCGTGCTCCTGTGTAGGAAAGGAAGCTTCAAGCCTGCTTCCGGTCATCCAGGGTTAGGGCATGCAGCCTTGCCGCCATGGCCGCCCTGCAGTCATCTGCAGACGTCGCGCAGGTGTAGGGTGCCCACACGAAGGTCTTCCGGCCCTTTTCTGACGACGCAAGAGCATCGCGACCTCCTCATATGATCCTCATTGCTCCCAGGTTCACATTACCCCCCCCCCCTCCGGTTAAGGTTTTGAAAAGAAACAAGAAAGAGAAAGAGAGAGGGGTGCCAAGGATCTCCTTGAACTCGGGCTAAGGGGTATACCCTTATATAGAGGAGTATAGCAATGCCCTAGTTCGCCTATCCATGAGGAAACCAAGTCCCTCGTTAAACATGGCAACCACATACTTTCCTTGTTTAAGATGTAACTCCTCTTTTCTTTTTGATAAGCTATCCTTTTCTAAATGTCATTCTTGGTCATTAAGAATTGTGAATTCCTACCTCTTTTATGATCCGTGTGCTTGGCTTTTCAGTCCAATGGCCACGAAATATATTCTCTTTTAGTCGTTTATATCTCCCTTTTACTAAAACCATGAAATTCATTAATAATGCAACACATTATCCTCTAATTTTGCCTTTTCAGTATTTTCTCTTTCTTTCCTCTTTATTGGGACTCCTTGAATCCCAAGAAACTCTATGATTTCTAAATTACTTTTTAAGGATACGTATTATCCTTCTAGATGCATCTATATGCATTATTTCACATTATCTTGTTTATTTCTTATTAAAATATCTCTTTTTGAGCATTTCTTTTTTTATTTCTCTTTTATTTTCCTCATTGGCATTCCTTTTAATATTAGTAACCTCATGGATACGAAATTTCACAAAGAAATCTCATTTATGCCTCTTTTCACTTATTTTCCACATTTTCTCATTGTTTTCAATTTCTTTCTTAATAAAGAAATACATAATTAATCTTTTCTTTTCTTATTGCTTTCTTTTTGCAACCTTGGACTCCTTGGTACCCAAGGAACCCAAGAGGCACGAAATCCTCTTTGGATTTTCCTTCTAGAGGTTTCCACATCATTCTTTTCTCAAAAATCCAATTATTCATTTATTAATTGAATTTTCTTGTTATTTCCTTGTTATCGGGCCCAATAGCCAATAAATCCCACAACACCAACATCAAGGCTATTGTAAACAAAATCCATGTATTCAAAATAAATTATACCATTCTTTGTTCAATTATCCTTAATATGAGAAATTGCTTTTCTCACCAATTGAACCCAAAAATTGGGGTTGTAACATCCTTCCCCTCTTATAGGAATTTTGTCCTCAAAATTCAAACAAGCAAACAATTCAGGATAAGACTTTTCCATGTCCATCATTGACCCCTATGTGGCTTTACCGTACTGATGGTGCTTCCACAGAACCTTTATCATCACATATTCCTTTCTCTGAGTCCTTTCATCCTGACGTCTATAAACTGCACAGGTGACTCAGGCCATGTCAGCCTCCCTTGGGGCTCACTAGGTTCATTGCTCAGCACATGGTCGGGTACCTCACATAGTGCTCTGAATTTGACACATGGAACTCATCACACATTACTTTATCCTGAGGGGTAAGGTCAATCTTAACCTTCTCCACCAAACCATATCAAAAGAACCCATGCATCGGGGACTCAGCTCTCTTAGCTATAACTTAGAGGGGTCGGATTTTCATGTCACATATTCTCCCACAGTAACTTGTATGTCAGTCTACTTTGCATCTGCTCACGACTCTCATCGTCTCTAGGCTCCTTTTCAGCCCTTGCACAATCAAAGTGACTTCATCTACACGCACTGTGGTCCCTTTTCTAACCATCATGTGGTCCTTTTCTAACCATCATGTGGTCCCTTTCACCAACATCACCTTACTGAAGTGGTGACTGACACAACCTCGCTTACAGAGCTTCTTATAAAACTCGATACTAGCTATGGTGGTCATTGTCACATCTTTCATAGGACAAGAACTGTCTCTAGATATCACCCTGAATGAGCACACATGCCCTCATCAGACCCTTTAGTCTGGATCATACTAACCATAGTTAGGGGTGATAAACTATACTAACATCGAGTTCTTCATGCACCTACTTCCATATTTTGGAAGGAAACCTTTAGGTCAAACTCAAGAACCTTTGAACTCGCTTCATGGTGTAGTTGAACCATCTCTCTCATATGTAGCTCAACCCGATTTGTCCCTTGACAGAACTCTTTCTTTCTCATGTCATCTAGGTAAGGTGACCTACCATAACCCATATTGCATTTCGACCTTTCTTGGTCAAGGGGAGACTTATCACAACATCCATAGTGATGAACTCCCATTCCCTCTCAGGGACTCTTTTGTCCTCTATATCGATACACCGGGTTACTGGGGTTCGTCCTTTACCTCCTGGCTTGCATGGTCATAAACCACATGTAACTTCATCTTAAGCATCCAAAGTGCTATTTCCATTTTCCACGGTGTATGGTGATCTTCAGTCATGATTTCCTGTATGTTATGATTCCTCAAGATCGATTTCTCTAAAACCCTAAACCACTCTAGTCGGGGTTTCATCACCTTCTTTTCCAAAGAAGTGCACTTGAGGTTCTACCACCATCCTTTCATTGCATCGAGGACTAGACTAGCTAACCAAACAACCCCTTAACCTTTCAACGTATCTTGTTACATCTGAGTGTTATCCAAACACCTCTCCTTTCCAAACTTAGGGTTAGCCAAACAACCTCTTCTAGAGTCTAGTCAAACAAGTCAGATGTATCTCAACCAGAGCATCCATTACCACTTCACATCCTTAGGTATTAGTTAACATTGATGACGTACACTTCCATGTATTCCACTTATCATCTCGTCTCAAACTCTAAGTCTAAATTCATTGAGAACACTTTTGAGCTCATTTTCCTGGTAATCAAACTCAACCTTGTATAAATTGTAAGTTCTACATAGCTCATGACAAAAACATCCTCCTAAGGTGACTACCTCATTCCTCTTAGTGCTTGCAAATCATCCATGTATCATTCACTTTACCAAGGTATATTATCTTCTCTATCCCCATTTCTCGTGGCAACGTTCCAATCTACATCATCTCTTATCCTTGGTGTATGGCATGCATAATGTCCTATATCTCACTCCCATAACAAGAGGAAATAAGCATTTGGCTGCAGTCCAAATACAGAGTTCTTCCTGTTCCAAGAGTAGAGATGGTACATCCCACCTTGCCAATACACCTTTACATCTAAGTTGCAATGTGCCACATATGTCTCTACATCACAGACATCATGATATCAAACTAGTCTTGAACCTACTGAGGTTTATATCCTTGGTCATCTCCTCTAGGTCTATAGGGTACCGGCTCTTTTGGGGTCATCCCTCTTCCCTCATGCATCAAGAGAGTGCCTTGCTCATCTGCCCTTTGGGTCCCATGAGTTCATGAAGGTGATCAATCTCCTAACCCATGGGCCTCAGACAATGATAGTTGTTACCTCCCGACCCTATGGTCATGTGCAACTGGGGAATTAGGCAACTCCTACTTTCATCGATCTTACCCCTACCCGACCCTAGGATAGACTTAGGATTCTCCATTATAGTACATGTTCACTTAGAACCTTACCCATGTCTTCATCATCTCTCTTTCTGCATTCATGGGATGGGTTTCATCCTTTCATAGGGATCCTGGCAACCTGCCTACCTTGGTCAAGCCCCACTCTGGTTACCTCCATGGTACCACATTCATATGCAATTAGAGATGGATATCTATGGGTCTACAGGTTCATTCTCATACCATGTACTTTTCACTTAGCTTCTCAAGATCCTATGAGACCTTTTTAGGTTACCTTAAACCAACAAAACTAATATACACCCTACCAAAGGGGTCCCTCTCCCAGGATGGGAGGAAAACTATCTCTTGACAACAAGGTCACAAAAGCTCTTAGGTCTAGGGTTTACATCCACATGAGCCTACTTAACCCTAGAAAGCTATTAAGGCACAAGCAGATCACCTACTGAACCATGCTAGGTCATACTTGTCCTCTTTTCTCAAGGTTGGATCAAGATCATCAACCTAACTATGAGGGGTTCATCAAACACACCTTAAACTTAAGGGGCTTCCCTTTTCCTCTATACATGAGGAGTACCATGCTCGCTTCTATAGGAACTCAACTTCTCATCATGAGCATTAGGTACAGCACTTCCCCTCTTAGGCCTAGGAACCCTAGGTTCACTTGTAGGTGTCCAAAAGCATGCTCTATCTGTTAACTACGAACCAAGCATGCAAAAGGCATGACATGCACTTCTTGTCATCCTTCAACTCGAGCAACACTTAGAGTTGGGTTCTTCTTAAGGACAACCAATAAGGTACAAGGCCTCAAAATCCGTTACTAACCCTTCCTAGGTCTAAGGAACTCTTCTTTCTACCTCAGAATGTAAACACCTATACCGTAGGCACATAGGTACCAGAATCTTTATCTTCTCTCTCTCTAGGGTTTGGTCCCTCTAAAGGAAATCAAGATATCTTCAACTTTCAAGGATCGATCATGAGGCAACCACTATCATCCATTGTTCAGGTTTTTAGGCTTCCAACCTTCTTGCTGGGTTTCCTACTCTCTCTAGAGCTAACCCTACATCCAACCTCACCATTAGAGGTCATCTCTTCATGAAGGATTAACCTCAAAAGCATGTCCTACATGGGTGAATCCTAGGTTCGAACTTATGTTCGTTCAAGATCATCCATAACCCTTTATGCTCCATCATAATTCCTCATCCAGGGTTTCATCCTACTGTCAGCACTATGACATGCCCTAGGTTCCAGCTATACCCTACTTGCACAAGCCCATAGGGTTTCTAAGGTCCTTCACTAACATCATCATCTAAGGAGCTATCCTTTACCCTAACATGCACGACGCTTCCCAGGATTGGGTTGCCAAAGGTGCTAGGTCACCCATGGATCATATGGTATCCCAAAGGCATGTCCTTTCAAACACCTGGTCCAACTCATCTCTCTCTAACCTTCACTTAGGGTTAGGGTTTGCATCATCCTCAGAGGATGTGCCATGTCTCTACTTGCAATGGAGATCTCTATCTCCAAGACTAACTTATCCTCCTGACAAGAAGGTCTAGCCTCAGGTCTCTTCTGAGGACATGACAACTTATGTCATACGACCTAAGCATGTATCTATTCTTTAGTTTGTGCTTAATCTATTAAGCTTATGTCCATGACATCTTATTTACATGCCTTTCATTAATTTGGTGGAGGATTCCTTAAACCTTATTGACCTTACTCATACCTCCAGAGGGTGAGAAGAAGAAAGAAAACCCTAATCCTTTTGGTCCTTATCAGAATTTTGTGGTGAGAAGGGATGAATAAGATGAGAAGTCCTAAAGGTATCTTATTTCGATTCATACCCTAAGACTTTGGCCAGGCAGTCACACGGGTCCAGGAGTCCTCATATTCTGACTAGCGGTGCAGAGGAAAATATTGCCAGCCCCCGGTCATGATCCTTTTCTAGATACCTTCGTCCTTCGGATAATCCTCTAATAACTCCCTTGAGTTCTATGGAGTTTGTAAAATTTAATAATTATTAATGGTTAAATGAGGAACCTACGCTCTGATACCAAATGTTACAACCCCACCTCCCGATAACCCCCAATTACGGGAGACCGAGAGGTCGAAGCCGCACCCATGACTTCCGGATCAAAGGTTCGGCAATTAACCAAGAATAATTATCAAATTTCAACATACTATACTGAAAGATGTATGAAAAAATATTTTTGCTTACCTTTTTGAAAACTTGGATCTCTAAACTTCTATCCACACCGATACTAATCTATCTAATCCTCCTTTGCACTTTAATTCTCATTTAGTACCACATGTTCCACTTTACTATTTTTTCTTTTCATTGTACCTAAAACGCCGACAAACAAAACGTCGGTCAGCCGAAGCTGGTATGTGGGGGAAACAAATAATGTTCAACTATGTTAACAATATAATCACTCAATTAATCATTTAACAATCAAGATTACGTTTTAAGCCAAACTACTCAATCCATACCTATCCACAACTTTGTGTTGTCCCTGTAAGGACTTATATGGTACCTCTATAAAGGTGACTTGATGGACCTTATACCCTCTAGGAAGCCATATACTAAGTCATTCATGACCTGATGGACCTACCCTCTAGGTAGCCATATACTAGGTCAGCCATTACGACACAGAGGGGACCAGGATATGATCTAGAAGGCATATACATTATGTGATAGTCATAGTCACTTTATAATTGCAATATGAACATCCAAACAGTTTAGTTGCATTCAATGCGATTAAACATCCGAGAAACCATCAGAAAACTAAGTGGTTATTCATAATTAACCACATACCTAATTTGATGATTTCAGAAGCATTAAGAAAATCCAACCAAGCATGCAATCCAAGTAATTCAACAATCACATAATTCCTGAAAAGAATATGTACTCTATTTATTACACACTTTATCAAGAATCTACTTTATCGACTTGGATTCACTTTCTAGGGTTTCTGTATCCATTTTAGGGTTCCATTTTTCAATTAGGGTTTCCCTTCATCTTTTACCATCTTAATTCCCGATTTTATGCCATTACTCATAAACCCTAATTATCTCATCCATTCTCCAACAACATGTAACCCTATTTCCATATTAAAGGCACAGTAATCATCAATTAAGCTTCTTTTCCATTAAAGCTACTGATTTTATCCCTTTAATCCATGACAAGATCATTATGCACATTTATCATTAATTCAAAGTTCATTAGAGTCTAATTAACATATGAACTCATTTTGCTATCAATTCTACCTTTTATTCATGAAAAGACCCTAATTATTACATTTAGGGTATTTATCCAGAATTAAGGTCTTTTATATACAAATAACTTAGAACCATCATTAAACAATCATATTTTCACATTTTCAAATTAAATATGATTTTATCTTCTTTTACCCTAATTTAGGGTTTCTAAATTATTTAATCATTCTCACATGAGGTAAAACCCAAAATCATGCAATTCTACATCTAGATCATATTTTAATCTAACATTATCATTCAACAGGTTATTAACACTCCATTTAACCCATTAAGCATTCTAGATTCAACCTTTAATTCACAAATAGGGTTTTTATCTTTACTTTAATGCACTTTTCATTAACTTATAGTACTTTTGCAATTAGGAACGAAATCTATATTTAATACCAAATTTATTGGATTCCTCTCGTTCTCCTTATTAAATTCATATATTATTTGCATTTATCCGAGCTACAGTTTATGAGATATGAATTTTGCAAAGATTCACTTACTTGGCCAATCAGGACGCGCCACGTCACCTCTATCTCCATGCACGTAGCGGTCAGGAAACATAATCGATTTATGTATTTGCCCTTGGTAAAACATGCATTCCTTCAGCCCGCGGAGGGGCATCTTTGTCCACGCGCCTCCTCCCTTCTCCTTCCTCGCGCTACCCTAGCGCCGCTCCTCTGTTAGCGCTGGGAGCGGTGTCTCCACGCCGTCCTCGACCCCGCCGGTTGCCAAGGAGTTGCCCTTGCCTTCGCCGTGCTCCCGCGCAGGCAAGGAAGCTTCAAGCCTGCTGCCGGTCATCCAGGGTTAGGGCAAGCAGCCCTGCCGCCATGGCCGCCCTGCAGTCATCTGCAGACGTCGCGCATGTGTAGGGTGCCCACACGAAGGTCTTCCGGCCCTTTTCTGACGACGCAAGAGCATCACAACCTCCTCGTATGATCCTCATTGCTCCCAGGTTCACATTACCCCCCCTCCGGTTAAGGTTTTGAAAAGAAACAAGAAAGAGAAAGAGAGAGGGGTGCCAAGGATCTCCTTGAACTCGGGCTAAGGGGTATACCCTTATATAGAGGAGTATAGAAATGCCCCAGTTCGCCTATCCATGAGGAAACCAAGTCCCTCGTTAAACATGGCAACCACATACTTTCCTTGTTTAAGATGTAACTCCTCTTTTATTTTTGATAAGCTATCCTTTTCTAAACATGATTCTTGGTCATTAAGAATTGTGAATTCCTACCTCTTTTATGATCCGTGTGCTTGGCTTTTCAGTCCAATGGCCACGAAATATATTCTCTTTTAGTCGTTTATATCTCCCTTTTACTAAAACCATGAAATTCATTAATAATGCAACACATTATCCTCTTATTTTGCCTTTTCATTATTTTCTCTTTCTTTCCACTTTATTGGGACTCCTTGAATCCCAAGAAACTCTATGATTTCGAAATTACTTTTTAAGGATACTTATTATCCTTCTAGATGCATCTATATGCATTATTTCACATTATCTTGTTTATTTCTTATTAAAATATCTCTTTTTGAGCATTTATTTTTTTATTTCTCTTTTATTTTCCTCATTGGCATTCCTTTTAATATTAGTAACCTCATGCATACGAAATTTCACCAAGAAATCTCATTTATGCCTCTTTTCACTTATTTTCCACATTTTCTCATTGTTTTCAATTTCTTTCTTAATAAAGAAATACATAATTAATCTTTTCTTTTCTTATTGCTTTCTTTTTGCAACCTTGGACTCCTTGGTACCCAAGGAACCCAAGAGGCACGAAATCCTCTTTGGATTTTCCTTCTAGAGGTTTCCACATAATTCTTTTCTCAAAAATCCAATTATTCATTTATTAATTGAATTTTCTTGTTATTTCCTTGTTATCGGGCCCAATAGCCAATAAAGCCCACAACACCAACATCAAGGCTATTGTAAACAAAATCCATGTATTCAAAATAAATTATACCATTCTTTGTTCAATTATCCTTAATAAGAGAAATCACTTTTCTCACCAATTGAACCCGAAAATTGGGGTTGTAACATAACTACCCCAGGAACCCATCTGCTTATTATCAGTATACTCACCCTCCACTCCACCCACAGATGCATACTCAGTTGCAGCAACCTCAGCTAGCGCTGCCTACGCAACAACCTCAGCAAGGACAACAACAAATTCCTCAGAAAAACACTCCTTCTCAGCCGGAAGATGAAATATCTTTGATAAGGAAGATGTTGCAATCTCAGCAAACTATGCTTGCTAATCAACAGGCTCAGCAGAAGGCAGTAGAAGCTCAACTTGCCCAAATTGTTGCCCAACTGAAGCCTCCAGCAGGCACATTTGCAGGGCAGCCCGAATCGAACCCCAGACATGGACAGAATAGGCCTGAACAGTTAAATGTCGTCACCACGAGATCTGGACGCACTCTTCATGAAACAACAAGGATCACCCTTGATAATAACGATACACCTGCCTTTATGACGAATGAGAGCCCGAAGCAAGGAACAGAGAAGCCCACAGAGGGTGCAAAGGGGAAAGATAAAGAACAAGTGTACATAAATCTAGATTTCTTGCAGTATAAACCAAGGATCCCATATCCAAGAAGACTGCGAGAAACGAAAATGGATACCAGGTTCCAAAAGTTCAAGGAGGTGATGAAAAAACTTTACATCGATATCCCGATCCTTGATGCTCTCTCCGAGGTACCGGCTTGGGCAAAATACCTCAAAACTCTGTTATCAAGAAAGTACATCACTGAGAAACAAGAAACTGTCAAGCTTGCCCAAACAACCTCTGACATCATCCTCAATAAAATGCCCAAGAAGAAGAAGGAACCAGGTTCCTTCGGGATTCAATGCAGCATTGGAAACGCATCAACCAAAAAGGGACTAGCTGACCTAGGGGCCAGCATATCCATCATGCCCTATTCTATGTGCAAATGATTAGGTTTCACTGAATTGCTTCCCACAGCAATGACAATTCCGTTAGCTCGCTCTACCATCACCGCACCTCTTGGAATTATTGAAGATATTCCAGTAAGGATAGGCAAGGATGCCTATGTCCCGTGTGACTTCGTCATCATGGATATTAAAGAAGATCTGAGATACCCGATAATATTCGGCAGACCTTTCCTCGCTACTGCCAGGGCACTTATCGATGTTGAAGCTGGTACCATAATTCTAAGATTCGGAAAAGAAGCAATTCAATTCCGAGTCCTTAACAGCATGAAAGGCCCTAGCATTCAAGAGGAGGTCTTTCTTCTAGACGCAATATAGCAAATGTCTCAACTAGAAATTTCTGAGCCATCAGACGAGCTAGAGAATGTCCTAACCAACCCAGATGTCGAATTCTCTACGAATGAACTAGTTCAACAGTATCTGCAACATTTAGAAAAGGCTGAAGAAGCACCGACGGCCACTTCTGAAGAACTCAAAGATGTCACCATTATAGAAGCATCTGAGCCACCTAAGGCCCCTGAAATGAAGACTTTACCCATGGGGCTTAAACATGTTTTCTTGGACGAGGAAAAATCATGTCCGGTCATCATCAGCTCTATCCTTACAGAAGATCAGGAAGAAAGGCTTCTGGAAGAGCTGAAGAAGCACAAAAAGGTCATCGGATATAAGATAACTGACCTGACAGGCATAAATCCAGCCCTATGTATGCACAGACTTCCAATGGTTGAAGAATTCAAGCCATCTCGCGAACATCAGAGGAAACTGAATCCTAATCTCAAAGAGGTGGTTTGCCTGGAGGTCCTCAAATTACTTAAAGCTGGCATAATCTACCCTATCTCTGACTCCCAATGGGTCAGCCCTATCCAGGTTGTTCCTAAAAAGGGAGGCACTACTGTCGTGCTCAATGACAAAAATGAGTTAGTGCCCACTAGGACGGTGACGGGGTGGAGGATGTGTATTGACTATCGTAAACTGAACAAAGCTACGCGGAAAGATCACTACCCCCTGCCTTTTCTCGATGAATTCCTAGAACGCCTAGCTCATCAGAAATATTTTTGTTATCTTGATGGTTATTCCGGGTTCTACCAAATACCCATACACCGGGAAGACCAGGAAAAAACTACCTTCACCTGTCCTTTTGGGACATATGCCTTTAGAAGAATGTCGTTCAGGTTGTGTAACACACCCGCTACGTTCCAACGGTGTATGTCCGCCATCTTTGCCGGATTAACTGAATCCATCATGGAAGTGTTTATGAACGATTTCTCAGTTTACGGAGATTCCTTTGATAACTGTTTAATCAACCTTGGACAAGTTCTACAACGTTGCGAGGAAACGAACCTTATCCTGAATTGGGAGAAATGCCATTTCATGGTAACTGAAGGTGTCGTCCTCGGGCATAGGGTGAGTGACATAGGGATCGAGGTCGATAAAGCAAAAATCGATGTCATCTCGAAGTTGTCACCACCAAAGGATATACGAGGAGTTCGGGCTTTCTTGGGTCATGCAGGATTCTACAGAAGATTTATCAAGGATTTCTCAAAAATAGCAAAACCCATGACCCAACTCCTGACCAAAGACGCTGAGTTCATTTTCAACCAAGAATGTTTACAGAGTTTTTCAACGCTCAAAGATGCTTTAATTTCCGCACCTATACTGAGAGCCCCAGATTGGTCGTTACCGTTTGAAATCATGTGCGATGCAAGCAATTACGCCATAGGGGCTGTTTTAGGACAGCGGATTGACAAGAAACCTTACGTGATCTACTACGCATCCAAAACTCTAGATGAAGCACAGAAAAACTACACTACCACAGAAAAAGAGTTTCTGGCTGTCATCTACACATTTGAAAAATTCCACTCCTATTTGATTGGATCCAAAGTCATCGTTTACACTGACCACTCCGCCATTCGATACCTGGTCCAGAAGCAAGATGCCAAACCCAGGCTTATCCGCTGGGTGATGATGCTTCAGGAATTCGACTTGGAAATTAAAGATAAAAGTGGAGTGGAGAACGTTGTAGTTGACCATCTCAGCCGTATCGAAGTTGAAGATGAAGATAAAATCCCTATTCAAGATTCTCTTCCAGACGACCAACTTATGAAGGCTACTCATGAATTCCCTTGGTATGCGGATATTATCAATTATCTAGCCACAAGTATTATTCACCCCTCTGTTTCCTACCATGACAAAAGGAAATTCCTTCATGATATAAAGCAATATTATTGGGATGAACCCTACATGTTTCACCTATGTGCCGATGGACTTTTCCGTCGTTGCTTTCCGGAAGAAGAAATTACCCCCGTCCTAGAGCATTGCCATTCAGGACCCACGGGGGGGCAAATGAGTGCAAAGAAAACCTCTATAAAAGTTTTGCAATCAGGCTTCTTCTGGCCCACCATAGCAAAGGACTCCTACAATTTTGTGAAAGCTTGCAACAAATGCCAATTTTCTGGCAATATATCCAAAAGGGATGAAATGCCCCTCACAATGTGGCAAGAAATTGAGCTCTTCGATGTATGGGGGGTAGACTATATGGGCCCTTTTCCTTTCCTATGTCTTCTCTTACATCCTGATTGCAGTGGATTATGCCTCAAAATGGGTCGAAGTTGTACCCACTATATCCAGTGATTCCAAACCAGTTATTAAATTGTTCAAAGATATCTTTTTCCCCAGATTTGGAGTCCCCAGAATTGTCATATCAGATGGCGGGACCCATTTCCTGGAATGAAGTTTTGAAGCCTTGTTAAAAAAGTACGGAGTCAACCACAAAGTAGCAACGCCTTACCATCCACAGACCAGCGGTCAGGTTGAGGTATCTAATAGACAACTAAAGGCGATCCTAGAAAAAACAGTCAACAGAAACCACACTGACTGGTCCGCCAAGCTTCCCGATGCCCTTTGGGCATACCGTACAACCTATAAAACACCAATCGAGACAACCCCGTTCCGTTTGGTATACGACAAATCATGTCATCTTCCAGTAGAGCTGGAACACAAAGCCTGGTGGGCCATCAAACAGCTAAATTTCGATTTAAAAGCGCCGGAGAAAATAGACAACTCCAGCTGCAGGAGCTCGAGGAGCTTCGAATGACCGCCTATCAGAGTGCCAGAATCTATAAGGAGTATACCAAAATGTGGCACGACGGTCATCTTAAGAGGAAAGACATCGCCTTCGGCGACAAAGTACTCCTTTTTAACTCCAAGCTCAAGTTGTTCCCCGGAAAACTTCGAACAAAATGGTCCGGGCCCTTCACCATAAAGCATATATACCCAACTGGAGTTGTATAATTGTCGACAACAACGGAGGAGAAAGGATGGTCAACGGCCATCATTTAAAGAAATACTACACCCCAGTAGATAAAATGCCAAGACAGGCCATTGAAATCAAAGACGCCAGGCCATCAGCATAACAACGTCACAGTTTCGTCGAGCCAGTGACGTAAAACCCATGCGCTACTTGGGAGGCAACCCAAGATTTCAGCTTCTTCTTTTATTTTTCCATTCTTTTATTTACCTTAGGTTTATCTTCTGAAAATATAAAAATTTCACATAACCAAAACAAACATAAAAAATAAAAATCCTTTCGACCTTAACCCTCCCAAACGGTCTCCAAACCGTTTGGGACCAAACGGTCCTGAAATCGTTTGAGACCAAACGGTCCCCAAACCGTTTGGGACCAAACGGTCCTGAAACCGTTTGACTTGGAGAATTTGTAGGGTCGACCCCCGATCCCTATAAATATAAACCCTACCCCCCTCATTCTTCTCTCTTCGACTCTCGTGCTTTCTCATACTTTCATGCAAGTGTTGTTCCATTGCTTCCATCGTCTTGCTCCCGCGCAACCCAGGTTCCCTCCGCCTCCGTCGACCTAGTTCTGTGTTCTTTCACAGCAACCTCACCTCTGTGCCGCTGCTCTCTGCCTCAACAACCATCAACTGAAGGTAGTCCCGCCGTCGCCGACACCTGCATCCACCACCGTGGCAACCGATTTGATCTTTCCGCCTCCGCAACCACCATCTTTACCTTCGTCAACACCTTCGGTGCCGCCTTCATCTTTACTACTGCCAGCTCCGCCGCGATCATCCTTACCATCACCTCTATTGCCGCCAGCTCCACCTTTTCCATTGTCGGCTCCGCCTCTGTTGCCGTCGGCTCCGCCTTTTCCATCGCCGCCTTCGTCTTCGTCGCCGTCGGCTCCGCTGCGATCCTTGTTTTCGCCGGCCGCTTCACCCGACGTTTCACCTTCCAAACGGTCCTGAAACTGTTTGGGACCAAACGGACTTCAAACCGTTTGGGACCAAATGGCCTCGAAACCGTTTGGGACCAAACGGCCTTGAAACCGTTTGGAACCAAACGGTCCTCAAACCGTTTGGAACCAAACGGCCTTGAAACCGTTTGGAACTAAATGGCCTTGAAACCGTTTGGGACCAAACGGTCTTCAAACCGTTTGGCCTTCCACATTTGTTTAAAGTTTCATAAAAATATAAAACCACATAAATACAAATACAAATACAATTCTTTTCTAAAGCATGTCTTCTTACCCATGATTTTCTACTTTTCAGATATGGCATCTCCAGCTAAGCATGCCACAGGATCAGAAGACGCTCCTTTCTGGACAAAGGAGAAAATGTTGGAAGACCGGGCCAAACTCCAGCAGATCATAGACAACTACAACAACACTGGGAAGGCCCCAACAAATGTCAAAATCATGACTGTTCTATGCGAAATTGACCGCATAAACAAATGCCTAGCCGAGGCACCGGAAGAAGAAGTGGAAGAAATTTCTTCCGATGATGATGAAGGCTCGGAATACGAGCCAAACCCCAAGGATGAATCCCCAGCTGAAGAATCAAAGGGGAAACACAAGGTCCAGGAAACCGCAACCGGACAACCCTCCAAGAAACGAGCCAGAAAGCAAGTCCGGCTTTCCACTGCAAGGGAACAAACCCTAGCTGGGTATGTCCCACCACCCACTACAACCACCATTACTACCCCCATCTTCTCAATTACCACCACCGCCGCACCACCACCAGAAAACCTCTTCATCCACACCATCCAATCCACTGACAAAATCCTCAAACCCACAAAATACGTTTGCTCAAGCATACTGCTAAAAATGGGGATTTATGACAGAATCGTCACACTTCTTGACAATGCAAATCTGTCAAAACTGTGTCTTATCCCTGAACCCTCTTTTATCGAGCCTACTACTGAATTCTTCACCTTTCTTGCTAAAGATCCCGTCACCATCATGGATAGATCACGGGATGGAGGTGACTGTAGGCTGGTTACCAATCTCTTCGGCAGCAAGGTTGTCATCACAGAAAATATGCTGAATGAAATCTTTATTGACAACCAGGAGCAGCTAAAGAAAGCCAAGGCTGTGGGAATTGAGAATCCAAATTTCAACAGGCACAACTTTTGGAAATCTCTGACAGGGCTCCCCACCTATGATGTAAAAACATGCAAGGCATCCAATATACAATCTGGACTAGTGCGCACTTTACACAAAATCCTCGCAGGCGCACTCTTCCCCAGGACAGAAGGAGGAAATGTTATAATTTCGGATCTCTTTGTTCTCTGGTCCATTCTACACAGGATGCCAGTCAAAATTGGTTGTCTTATGATCCAGAAACTATCAGCTTACGCCCTGGGGACGGAAATCTGCATCGAAGGTCATGTCACATCCATCATCAAATATCTCAAGATGGACAGACCTCTACCTAGATGCACGCAAATAAAGGGCGACATCCTCACTAACGAACAAACCTTGAAGAACTCTTTCATTATCAAAGAGAAGGATGTGAAACTACATTACATTTTCTGCCCTACAGACAAATCGTCCAGAACTCTCCTCCCGCTCCCGGAGCTCACAGATTACGACAAGGAAAAGCTCCTCTTCACTGACGAGGAACTTACCAAACTCTTAGCTTCGGTTAAAACAACCAAAAAGAAAGCAAAAGCGGGACAGACGGAGCTAAGTATCACAGCCCCGGCAGCTCGATCATCAAAAATACCTGTAAAATGACCTTCCAGAAGGCAGTTGCAGGCACAACAGCTGTCGGGGACACCAACCTCAAAACCACATCCAGAAGACAACCCCCTTCCCGACGATCACATCACCACCTCATCTTTAGACTCTTTCATTATGAGCCTAAATGCTGAGCTAACCACCACCACCTAACCACCCTCCACCTTTCCAACATCCACCACCCTTCCTTCCTCACCCCTTTTCCCTTCGGGCTTCCCCTTCTCCACCCATACGCCCGACTTTACCACCTTCCCCTCCATGTCCAAAATCTCTCCCCCATCACTATCACTTCCACCTCTCTCACTAGAAATACCACCACCGTTCTCATCCACCACCACCCCAACACCGCTGGTAACCCCATCCATAGTCACCACGCAGTTCGCGGCACCATCAATGTCTCTTCCGCAAGGCATTACCACCCTCCCACACAGACCCCAGCCACCCCACCCTTCCGCCTCTGGGGTCCCCTTTTCCAATATCAGTGAGGAATTCGGACGGCAATTTGATGTCATCCGAAACCTCCTCACCGATCATTCTAACATTTTACATTCTATTTTTTCTTATGTGCAGGGATTATCCAAACAGGTGGCCACGATCGACGAATAGAACCGCGCTTTGCCCAACATCCTTTAAGGTTTTCAGCAACGACAAGATGAGGTGGCTAAGCAAGTTGATCACATCAACAGCCACTACAACAACCTGCCCGAGCTAGCCCTTGGAGCGAAGCACCAGCAAGAAGCGATGTCTATGCAAGTCGATGAGATCTTTACGCAGACTCAACCTCTGCCCAAAACTCTCTGTGAGCTCAAGCAGCAACAAGCAGCTCTTAGCACGCACTTGGACACCATCAGCAGCACCCTCACACACCTAAACAATCGCCAAGAGGAGTCAACAAATAATGATATCCAGCAACTATGTACTCAAGTAACAGAACTTACAGCATGACTCCTCTCCGCCAAGGTCCGATATAACGACCTCAAAGAAACACACGACGCACTTCTCAAAACACACGGGAATGTGCAAGTGGCGTTCGATGAGTTACAAGCCATCCATCGGCGGTGCAAAAAGACCGCACGCAAGCAGCCAATAGAAAAGACAGAGGCTGACAAAGATGGCGATAACGACGACGAAGAAGACTCTGACTCCTCTGCTGATTCGAACAACGATACCACCTCTTCAGGTGATAAATCTGACGATGGAGAGGACCCAGGCCAAGCAACAGAACCCTCTCTGAAAGGTTTCGACAAAGGTCACCAAGCAGGTGGACATCACCCCAAGTCCCCCCACAACGAAAATGTAAACATGTCATATGGGGACCAATTCCTTGATTATTCTGCTCTGGGATCCATTGGGGATTCTTCTAAAGACGCGGCTTTCGCTGAGTTCCACCAATGTATATTAGGAACCAGCGTAATCCCACCAACAACAACCGCTCAACCTTCCTCCGCACTTGGCAAATCAGTGCCTTCCCCCCAAGACCTGGACGAGTCAGAACGAGTAAGATTAGATACAGATGAAGAACTCGATTCTGCTTCGGATTCGAATGACGATCTGCAGGGCTATGCAGAAGTCCTGGAACAACCTTCTTCCCCCCCCTCCGCAGGAACTTCCCCCGCCACCACTTCTACCGCACAAAATGCATGATTTGGATATGGCGGCCATCTCCACATTAGATGCTCAGGACATCTTTATACTGAACACTATTGTCGACGATGCAAAAGTGGGGGAAGACATCATCTACTATAACACCAAAACTAACCGCAAGTTGAGACGAGAAGACTTCCACAACATCCTGCGACCACAGTCCACGATGCCAATGGCAATCTTCCGTGTCCTTCTTGCCAACTGTATAGAAGTGTACAGAAGCTCTAAGAGGCAGCATCCAGTTTTTAATGCCTCACCTGCTCTATCTATCGGCCTATTATACAAAGATATACGAGTAAAATCCATAGAGCGGCTGCGTGCTGGTTTAGCACGGCGGGCACGTTATCTCATAGTGCCCTTCCAAGTTTCGAACCACTGGCTTTTTATGATTGTCGACACCGAGGCTCGGGACGCCAAGGTTTATAATTTTTGCGGCACTGAGCTACCTTCTGGTACAATAAATTTTGTTGGTGAGGAAGCAGGTGAAGCACGATGCATAACTTTCTGGCTTCTCAAGTTAATCTAGGCTGCGCGCCCATCTCTCCGCCAAGACTGGAGCCAACCCTGGTTCCAAATTATTAACCCACATGTTCAAGTTGTTGAGGGATCTGGGGACTGCGCTTTTTGCACCATCCGTCACATCCAAGCGCTGAACCAAGAAATCCCTTTTGCTGATCTAGTCACTGAAGATTTTCACTCCTTGCGAGGGCGTTACGCCATGGAGCTCATTTGTGATAGAAGGTTCTTCAAGGATCCGACAATGGCACCAGATGACGTCCCTCATTACCTTTTTTCAGCAATACAACGGCCGCAGAGGCGACCCTTCTGACAAACTTTGAAAGAGTTGGAGAAATCCAAAGCGACATCCACAACTCCCGAGAAAAGAAAAAGTGACATAGATCCTTTGTCTACCATAGCACCAACTTTCCCGGACTTTGACCTCAGTGCTTGCAAAGGTCTCTCCGACATTGAACTATGCCTCATCATGTCGAGGCTCTCCGCCGAGAAAGATGAACTCGTATTCATGTCTGGTGACATTCTAATAATGGCATACAAGCTTCGAGAGACTATACAGTTTAAAGGATCTCTCGTCGTCAGCTTAATGGCCGCTTATCAATTTCTCCTCGGCCAAAATAACCCCACAACATATATGGCGTCCCCATACATGGAGGATGATCTTTTAAAGCTAAAGAACTTCAGAACAAATGAAGCGTTGATCTCCTTTCTACAACACAAAATGCCAAAATTCATCATGCTACCCTTCCTTTATCACGAGCACTGGCTGCTCCTGGCAACAAACCTACCAGAAGGAACAACTACAATCTATAACAGTTCTGACAGCCAGTACAATCCACGACAAAGGAATTATATCATGACACAAAAGATGCCCACAAAGGTAGTAGCAAAGGAATGCGCTGACAAATTAATCACCTTTTTAAGTCAGCATTCAAGGGCTTATAGAAAAGGACATTTTCACCTCCCAACCTTCAACCACAAATGTCCACAGCAAATTCGCCAGTTAAATGACTGCGGCTTCCATGTCCTCTACTGGATGTACACCATCATGACCCTTCAAAGACCAGTAGAGGATATGACAGATGTGGATTACCACGCCCTTCGTGGAAAGATCGCTGCTGACCTACTCCGCACACACGACGCAAACAAAGGATTAACAGAAGCCAAATTCCCTTGTCCTTGTACTTCTCATCCTATCAACTTGACACTATGCGGACAGAGTGAGTGATAAGTTAGGGGGGAGTACACTGGACAAGGGCGAGGTATCATTTCTACAAACCTTTGTTCTCAATTCTCCCTTCTCTTTATTTTTGTATAAATTCTTTTACACTTCTAGTCTTTGTTTTTTGTTTTAGATTTCCTAACATTAAACCCCACTCATATAGAATAGCATCCCTCTTGGATCAAGATCAACCCCTGCTGACTTAAGAATCCAGTAGTCCTCAAGAATAAGAATACTAATAGCATAAAGGCATGTAACGGCGAGTTAATAAATTTCCTTCACGCCTGACTTTCATGATTTTGCTTCAGTTCTACATCAGACTCTTCAACAAGTCAATATCAAAGCCGAAGCAAGCCAAATATTCTCAAGGACAAGAGGGAAATCAGTGAAATCCAAATCAAGGAACCTCGCAAGTGGACCACCAACCAGAAAATAAGTGCATGTCGAGAAATTCTAAGAATAGTTTTCTTCTTTTTAATAAAAGAGGCTTGGCCACCCAACCAAAAACCCAAATATCCAAATACCAAGCCTGTGAGTTTTCGAATAAAAGCCAGAGTGTTGAATAAAAACATTAGAGTTGTGCCATGCATAAGGACTTATATGAAGAACCGATAAAGGTCTCACCCGGCCGGTACATTCAGCTGCCTTCACAAAGGCAGATGTGTCGTGCCCGGTAGTGAGATCCTAAGGTCTCCAAATATATGAAAAGGCTGATAAAGGGCTCGCCCGGCTGGTACATTCAGCTGCCCTCATGAAGGCAGATGTATCGTGCCCGGTAGTGAGTTCCTAAAAGCATAGATAAACCCTCTCCCGCTAAAAGGGAGAGTTACACAAAAGCCCTTAGCCAACCCTCATAACCACTCTAGTTTCCGTTAGGTTTTCAAAACAAGTACAAAGCTGATTAGAGTCAATGACATGCACATAACAACATCAGGAAAAAGGTGGTCCCAATACGAGCTACGTGATTTAGAGGAAACCTGAGATCCGCGCAACTCTCTATACCTGAAAGAATTAAGGCAAGCAGAAGCTCTAATATGACCTCAGGAGACCTCTGATTTAGAACTGAAGCAAGGCTATGGAAATCTTAACTAAATAAAATCACCTCACTTTTACATGCCTCAGCTCTATCTAGCTTGAGGACAAGCTAGATTCTAAGTTGGGGGGGTGATAACCTCCAATTTTGGGTTGATTATCTTAGTCTTTTCTTCAGTTTTTCACACTCTTTCTTAAATAGAATTATACATAAACCCTAAATATTCCCTCTTGTTGTAAATATACTATTAGACTAACTTTTCCCTCTCATATTGGCAGAAAAAAGACACAAAAAAATCATAAAAGACTAAATCATCCTCAAGACCGCATGAAGCCACACGGTCCCGAGACCGCATGGAGTCACTCGGTCTCAAGACCGCATGAAGCCAACCGGTCCCGAGACCGCATGGAGTCACACGGTCTCAAGACCGCATGAAGCCAACCGGTCCTGAGACCGCATGGAGCCACACGGTCTCAAGACCGCATGAAGCCAACCGGTCCCGAGATCGCATGGAGTCACACGGTCTCAAGACCGCATGAGGCCCAAACGGTCTTGAGATCCAAACGGTCTCAAGGTCCAAACGGTCTCAAGGTCCAAACGGTCTTGAGATCCAAATGGTCTTGAGGTCCAAACGGTCTTCAGATCCAAACGGTCTTGAGGTCCAAACGGTCTTGAGATCCAAACGGTCTTGAGGTCCAAACGGTCTTGAGGACCAAACGGTCTTGAGATCCAAACGGTCTTGAGGTCTAAACGGTCTTGAGATCCAAATGGTCTCAGGTCCAAATGGTCTTGATGTCCAAATGGTCTCCAAACCATTTGGACTTCACTTAAGGCCTATAAATAAGACCCCAAGGGTCCTCCACAAGGAGAGAAACTCGGGAGACGTCCAAAGGCTGCCTCAATCACTCTAGAGCACGTCCGACTTCCATCCTCTTCCCAGGGGCTTCCGGTCTGAGACCCACACTCCATCTCGAAGCTGCTTTCTCTCTCTCCACCAAAGGTGGGAAGAGGGAGATCTCATCATCGCGCAACCTGTGAAGCTGGTGGATCGTTTCTCTCTCTCTAAGGGGTTGACTTTCCTCTCTCCTTTGTGGGGATGATGCTCTCTCTCTCTCTTCTTGCCTCCTTCTTTGTCCTAGTCATGAGCGAGTAGTCTCTTTCACTAGGGTGTGGGGAGTAGCCCCGCTACCCATGTTTTCATATCATGTAAATGTAATCCATAGTTTGTAATATAGAGTTTTTATCTTTTCAGTTCAACATCAAACGTTTAATGAATTCATGTTTCCTGATCATCAACTTGTGTTATCCCTTATCTTTTAGTATGAATTGGCTATGTTTGTACTATTAGATCTGAAGCTCATTTGTATGTTGGTTCTTGGTGCATGTATCCACCATGTTCTTGGTTCGGTATCTAGGAGTGCTTTCAAGAAGTGGAGTAAACTCACTTCCAAATGTTGTACTTTCAAACTATGAAATGGAATCAGTTGACGTATAAAAGTACAACCTTGGTAAGTCGAGGAACACACTTCGAGAAGGGAATGATGCAAAGCAGTTGACCATTCGTTCGGGGATGGCTGGCATTGCATCATTCCCACCTTGTAGTTAGTTCTCCGTAAGGAAATTAAGTCCACAAAGATACTAGCTGACTAAACTCTTGTTGCAGGTTATGTTTTATTTTGCATGTCTTGATCCATGTGTAGTGGCGGTGAAAAACCGATCATGCCCTAGTGACTTCTTATCATTGTTTAACCTCTTTAAGTTTACTCACTTGCTTTATTTTACATGTTCTTAGTTTATAAACAACAAAACCAACCTTTCGATTTAAGTGCCTTCTACCAAGTGACTAAGTGAAATTCCAACGTTTTCCGTCTTGTTGCTTGCAACAAGACTGTTGTCCTGTGGATTCGACCCTTAACTATACTACGATAAGACTTCAACGTATCCTAACATACGTGGGTGGAGTTCTCTACCTAGTATAAGCAAGGCTAAACCTAAAGACTTACCGTATTTAGGATTTTTAGTTGGTGCACACAATTCCACGTAAGTGGAAGCTCCATCAGTTCCCAAAGGGAACGAAACCACACATGGACCCCATTGAAGGGAAATAAAAGTCAGCAAAGCTGGTACTAAATCCAATCATTGAACTATGTACGAAATATGTTTAGATGTATAATAAAAGTTAGGAAAGGACTATTTGGTGAACTAAAGGCTAACAAAAAGAAATTTCATTATCAACTTCAAGATAGAAAATCTTTCACAAGAATATCATTAACCAAGAATCAATAATTCAAGTATGCAAAATTTATTCAAGGTATCCACAAGGTATATAAATTTCAATATATTCTATTTGACAAGTTTTGTCACCTTCCTATCATATCTTTTCTAGGGCTAAGTGCCTTGTGTTCTCACACTCTAGGAGAGAACGACACTAGGGGCTTATTAGCTATTCCAGTTAACTGGGGGACAACTAATCCCTATCCACTGCGCAGGGTTGTGGGGTACTTGGCCAACTCAAGTGAGCCAAATCTCTATAGGGCCAAAGCCCAAGGGACCAAAGTCCACAGGGAGTCAAAACTCCAAATAGATCAAGTCCAGTGCCAAAAATATTGTATCAACAACATTTCATCAATTACAAAATAAGGGTGGTGAACTTTCAAGAACAAGTAGAGGTTTCAAAACTATATGGAATTCACCACAATTCAAGATATGTGTGTATGTCTATCAAGAGGGGAAAATAATTCAACAATTTAAATAGAAGATCTAGTACCTCAGTTATTCAAAGCTCCAAGGATTGTATAAAGATGAGTTGACTCCAAGAGAGAACATCTACAAAGTATGATACAACTTGGTTATCATTTAGCTTGGAATCAATTACTTGTTCAATCTGAGTTATTTTGTGATCAGATTTCTATCTAAGATTTCTATTCCATATTCTACCCATTGTTACGATTCCTATATTTCAATCTAGGCTTCATACTCCAACATATAGTTGTTTCCTTTATTGTAGGTCCTAAAATGTTATCCTCTCGTATACAAATATCTTCAAAACAGATTAACTAGGGTACATATAATCCCCATATCCATACTCTATTCATAATATGAAATATAGTTGTATTGCCGCCTCTCCACGCCGCCAAAAGGATCATGAAGCTCGTCGTCACCGTGAAGAGGATCGTGAAGCTCGTCATCGCCGCCTTCCACTCTTCCTCCATGAAGCCCTTCGTTGCCGTGAAGCTCTCTTCATTTCCGTGAAACTTTTCGTTGCCGTGAAGCTCGTCGTCGCCGCCTTCCACTCTTCCACGAAGGTCGCCGCCTCTCCGTGAAGTTCGTTTCTTCCTCCACGAAGCTCGCTTCCATTTCCAAGTAAGTTCGAGCTTCCTTCGTTCCTTGTTCCCCTTCATTCCCGCCCGCCGCCATTGCTGCTTCCAGGTCCATCTCGGTCGACAATTAGTCGACCGAGAGACCACATGCGCGCAGCGTCCAGGTCCACTCTCGGTCGACAAATTGTCGACCGAGAGTGGACCTGGACGCTGCGCGCAGGTGGTCTCTCGGTCGACTAATTGTCGACCGAGATGGACCTGGAACTTATTTATGTTGGAGCTATAAATGTTTTAATCATATTTGCTGTAATGTTCACAAATAGTTCTGAATATTATAATGATTTCAATCTTTGGACTATTGGAAACGGCCTTACTTTGCTAATTTGTACAAGTATTTTCCATTTTATATGATTTGATAACCCAATAATAAAAACATGCATGTCTTTTTTCATATGTAATCATTATATAAATTTTAGAAATTAATACTAGATTAGACATGTGTACTCCTACATTGACACTTTAGGGTTGATGCATGATGTTTAACTTAATATATAAATATGAAAATAATGCATTTATATATTAACTTAGAAACCCGTTCAAAATTTACTCATTACGAGTAAACTTTGGATAGTCCCCGGTTTGGGACTGTTTTTGGATATTTTAATCTCACTTAGGATGTACCTGTATAATGTATGTTTAGTTTTGTAGATTATTTCATTAGGATTTCTCCATTTGTTCTCTGGGTACATATGTGAGTGGTTATTTGCCATTTACATCGGTGTACTTGGAGAATTTAGGGGAAATGCTGCTGAAATTTTCTTCAAAACTAAACATACATTATACAGTTACTAGTGAGATTAAATATTCAAAAATGGGATAGGTGGTACACTTTCTATCAATAAAAACTTACAGATTATTATAGTATCAATATTAAACTGTTAGTTTTATAATTAATTTTAATGTTATATAGAAAATGGATCGAAGTTGGATGTCTATTTTGCAGTCCAGAGTTTGCCAAAGGTCTTGATGAATTTATCAGATTTGCTGAGGAACATAGGAAACTACCTACAGATAGGCTATATTGTCCATGTAGAAATTGTTGTAACAATTTGAAAGTTGATATTGGTGAGGAAATTAAGAATCATGTCATATGCAATGGGATCATACAGGGTTATAATGAATGGTATTAGCATGGAGAGAAATTGAATTATGGAGCAGAAAATGTCGATACTAATAGTTGTGGCATAGAAGATATAGATAATGATGATAATGTTAATGATGAACCGATTCAAGATGACCGGATTCAGGATGATATGATTGATGAGATGCTACGTAGTTGTCGGGACAATGTCATTGATCCACCTTCTTTATTTGCAAACATTGTCCATGATGCTGAAAAACCATTATATAAGGGTTGTACTAAGTTCACGAGGTTGAGTGTTGTGATGCGATTATACACTCTTAAAGCTTAAAACTGGTGGAGCGATAAGAGTTTCACTTCACTGTTGTCTTTGTTAAAGGAAATTCTTCCTGAAGGCAACGAGCTTCCAATTTCAACATATCAAGCAAAGAAAATAATGTGCCCAATGGGAATGGAGGCTAAGAAGATTCATGCATGTCCAAATGATTGTGTGTTATTTCAGAAGGACTATAGTAATTTGATAAATTGTCCAAAATGTGGTGCGTCAAGGCATAAGATTACAAATTCAGCTAAGGCTAAAAATGGCTCTCCTGCCAAGGTGATGTGGTATCTACCAATAATACTACGATTTCAACGCTTATTTGCTAATATAGAAGATGCGCAAAATTTGTCTTGGCATGGGGAGTTAAAGGTCAATGATGATGGCGTCCTACGACATGCATCTGATTCACCACAATGGAAGAAAATTGATTTATTATACCCTCAATTTGGTAAAGAACCAAGAAACCTAAGACTTGGACTCTGTACAAATGGAATGAATCCCTATGGTACATTAAGCAGCCAACATAGCACGTGGCCTGTTATGATTGTTATATACAATCTTCCTCCTTGGTTGTGTATGAAAAATAAGTATGTGATGTTGTCAACATTGATATCAGGGCCCAAGTAACCTGGAAATGATATTGATGTTTACCTTCAACCTCTAATTGATGACCTAATGAAACTATGGGAAGAAGGTATTATGACATATGATGCTTCACATAAAGAGATCTTCAGTTTGCGTGCTATGTTATTTTGCACGATTAATGACTTTCCAGCTTATGGAAATTTGTCTGGATATAGCATAAAAGGATACAAAGCATGTCCTGTTTGTGAGAAAAATACTGATTCAATCAGACTAAAACATGGTGGTAAAATCGTATATCTTGGTCATCGGAGATTTCTCCCACCAGTGCATCCTTATCGAAGGCAACACAAAACCTTTAATGGGTCAACTGAGGAATGAAGTGCTCCTAAACCTATACCAGGACATGTTGTATATGATAGGGTGAAACATATTGTTAATGAATTTGGAAAGAGTTCAAGTAGTCATACACTCGCATGTGATAAATCTCTATACAAGAAGAGGTCAATATTATGGGATCTTCCTTATTGGAGATCTTTGGCAATTAGACACTGCATTGACGTCATGCATGTTGAAAAAAATATTTGTGATAGCATCATCGGTACTCTATTGAACATACCAGGAAAGACTAAAGATGGCATCAAATCTAGAAAAGATTTAGAATTAATGGGTATTATAAAAGAATTATCAGTGGAGATCAGGGGTCGCCACACATATTTGCCACTGGCTTGTTACACTTTGTCAAAGAAAGAGAAAAAGACTTTCTGTGAGTGCTTGTATAATATTAAGGTTCCACAAGGATACTCTTCTAATATTCGTAGATTGGTATCAATGAAGGATCTGAAACTGATAGGTCTCAAATCTCACGATTGTCACACCTTAATGCAACAAATTTTACCTGTGGCTATTCGATCTATATTGCCGAAGCATGTAAGGTTTGCAATCACACGACTCTGTTTCTTCTTCAATGAAATATACAACAAAGTGATACATCCTGATACTCTCGATAAATTACAGAAAGATGTAATTGTTACCATGTGTCATCTTGAAATGTACTTTCCTCCTTCATTTTTTGATATCATGGTTCATCTTATAGTACATATTACAAGGGAGGTGAATATGTTGGGTCCAATTTTCTTACAATGGATGTATCCATTTGAACGCTACATGAGTGTTTTTAAAGGTGATGTTCGGAATCGTTATCGTCCTGAAGGGAGTATTGTTGAGGGTTATGTGGTTAGGGAGGTGATGGACTTCAAATGATTTTTTGAATTGCAATGAAACTTGTAGCGATCAAAAAAATTCCCATCACACTGGATCTTATTGTGGCAAAGGAACTCTGGGAGGACGAGTGAAAGGAATCAGTCGTGAGTTGTGGGAACAAGTGCATTTGTATATTTTACACAACATCGATGAAGTTAGTAGCTACATCACAGAACACAATGATCTTATCAAGAGAAATCATCCACGATCCAGTTCAATGTGGCTTGTAAGAGAGCATAATTAAACATTTATAAGGTGGTTTGAAGAGAAAGTATTTAATCAACTATCTGAATCACCAAATAATGTTGCTGAGAACATAAAATGGCTCGCCTTTAAGCCAAAAATGGATGTCATGTCATATGAAGGTTATGACATTAACGGATTTTCATACTACACAAAGCGTCAAGATGAAAGTAGTGTAGTTCAAAATAGTGGGGTCACTGTTAAAGCTTGTTCATTGTATTTTGCTAGTGCCAAAGATAAAAGACCACGCGAAGCTGAGATGTCATATTACGGCGTCATTGAGGACATATGGGAAATGGACTATACAAATTTTCGAGTTCCTATATTTAGATGTAATTGGGTGGACAACAATAAAGGAGTTTTAGTGGATGAGTTGGGTTTCAAATTGGTGAATTTTGAAAAGATTGGTTTCAAAGATGAGCCATTCATCATGGAAAACCAAGCAAAACAAGTATTCTATATTGATGACCCGGCAAATAAAAATTGGTCTGTCGTTCTTAATGGAAAAAGACAATTTACTGTAGATCCTATAAATGAAGAAGAATACTACGAAAAGTATGATGATTCCAGTCCATTCTCAGTTGGTTTGCCAAGTGTAAATGTTGAAGATAACACTGATGAATATTATAAATGTCAAGACCATGCTGAAGGAATTTTCCTTGACTAACAACTCAACCAATACTAAAGGCATGTATTCTTTGAATTATTTATTTTATTATCATGTATACCTTATCACTTGTGCTTTTATTATCACTTTTTTTTTTATCATGTATACTTGCATGTTCTAAAATGGCGAGTGAAGATGAACATTTTGAGCATGAGCACCATGAAGATGAACATTCTGAGCATGAGCACCATGAGGATGGTAGTGGTGATGCTAAGAACTGTAGAGGTCCTACATTGATGCGTAGGCTGCAGGAGCTCAGGGCTAAAGGGGATAAATTGCCAGTCCAGTTTGATATGACAGGAGTACTTGTTGGGGAACATGCTAGTGCTTTCAAGAATTACGTAGGGGCGACCGCGCGCACTAAGGTGCCAATAGATATAGAAAATTGGCATGATGTTCCTAATGCCAAAAAAGACCTCATATGGAAAGATATATCTGTGAGTGGAAGTGATATGTTTTTTATCTATTGATTCTAATTTAGTTTGCTTGGAATTAATTCCTTTTCAAAACAACATTATTAATTGCTTCTTTTATATGTATAGGGTGTTTTTCATCTAAATGAAAAAGATCACAAGAAAAGAGTGCTACAACGTTGTGGTGTATGATGGAGGGGTTTTAAGACATATCTTGTAAGGGAATTTATAAATAATCCTAAACAAAAGAAGAAAGCTACAGATGCATATATTTTTATTGATCCTGAGGTGTAGGAAAGATTTGTTGCAGCTAGGAGATTGGAAGAGTTTCAGGTAATAAAGATTGTGATGTATTGTATGAATATTTAATTTTATACAATTAAGGAGGTGAATCTTTTTATACATGTTTGCCAAGTCTAAATTGCAATACCTCGTTTTAAATGATCAGGCTATTCACCAGGCTCAAAAGGAAAGACGGGCTAAAAATGTGCATGACCATCGCTTGGGGCCCGGTGGTTATGCCTTCCGCCACCAACTACAAGAGAAGCAATCATCTTCTGGAGAAGAATCTAGTACAACTCAAGTTGAGTGACCACCCCGACACATGACATGGATTGATGCTAGAAAGAATCGAGCCGGTGAAATTGTCAACCCTGCAACTAAGGAGGTGGCACAAAAGATGGTAGGTTTATACCAACTAAGTAAAGAGTAACTTCTACAAACTTAGATTTATTTATATCTAATTGATATTGTGATTTAATATTTTTATTAAATATGAATTGATTGATCTCCACGAGTAAAGGAAGGAAGGAAAGTTCATCCCAACTGGCTACATGGATGAACTAGCAGTTGCTCTTGGTACGAAGGAGCATCCTGGCCGTGTTAGGGGATTAGGAGTTGGCATAGGATTCAAGTCTTATTTTGGCCCTTCGCAATCTAAAAGAGGTAATGCAGGAGGTCTTACACAAGAGGATGTTGAAGCATTAGTAGCGCAGAAAGTAAAAGAAATAATGTCTTCATATCAGCCTACTCAACCTTCTCAACCTATTCATACTGCACATCTCTCAAGTGATGAGGTACAAGCCCATGCTACATTTTTAGAAGGTCATGGGAGCACTCCCGATGAACCACCAAAATAATCTGCAGTAAGTTTTTGTTCTATATGTTGTGTTATTAGTATGATAAATATATGATAATATATAGTTGTAACATGTATCTGTTCTACTGTTTCTTATATAACTTATATTATTTCAATCTAGGTTGGTATGAACTGTAAACTTGCAGTGGAGGTTCCAGAATATAATGTTGTGGCAGCGGGCAAAGTGTACAACCTTGGTGGTACATTGCATTTCCAACAAATTACTGATGACATCTGTCGTGTGTCCATCCATCTTGTGTATGACGGAATGGGGGACAAACCACTACCCATACCTAATCCTAAATATAGTACAGTTGAAGAAGTTGAGGGTGCTATGGTGGGTTGGCCTAGACACTTGGTTATCAATGACAAGGTATACCTTATTTCTACCATATTTTTCATATTTGACTGCATATATGAACTCATGTAATATAAGTATGTAATTTAATTAACAGGTTTGTAAACCAAAAAGTAAAACTTCTGCTAGTCGTCCTCCTATGCCCAAGCCATCTTTAATTCCCGAAACTACATTCGATGAATTGGGAAGCAAATCTAAATGTTTGTGTCAATACTTAGCTAACCAAAGATCGGGATCAAATATGATGGTCAAGTTAACAGAAGATGCAGTTCGGAGGGACTTTGAGAATTTTATTTTTCTTGATGATATTATAGAGTTGTTCCGGTATGATTGGCTGAACAATTCGATAATAGAAGTATGGATAAGGTAAGGATCTATCAATATATATAGAAAATTCCAATACAAATTTTTAGCTTATTTCTACATATGAAAATAATTACAAATGTTTAACAACCATTTATATACCGAGGTCACCAACTTTGATATAAAGAATATTGCATTCTTAGTTCCTTCGGTCACTAGTCAGGTGGAGACAAATAATATTGAGGAAGTGAATGAGTACTTCTCTGATGCATTCAAATATTTTGCTAGTGAGGGGAAGGAAATTATCCTAATTCCTTTTAACGTCCAGTAAGTATTATTATTCAATATAATTTTAATAATGAATGAAACTATTTATTTTAATGTTTGTTTTATTCTTACTCAGAGCTAGACATTGGGAATTACTGGTGATTGTCCCAAAATTGATGACTCTTTATTATCTTGACCCAATGGGTAAAACAACAAGGAGTCACAAATTGAAATTGTCAGCTATGGAGTAAGCATAAATTTAATCAATTTTTTCAACATGATATTTTATTTAGAATTTCTATTTTACCAACTATCATTTAATTGATAGGGGTATAAAGGCTTTTCGTGAAGCTGGAGGACAAATACCCACAAAATTAAAGACATTGACTTTGAAAAATATCAAGGTAGCTACTTTGACAACTGCTTAGTCTTATATGTATTAATTTTTCAATTCTAATATGTCAACTCTTATAGTCTTATCTCAACTGCTGTTTATAGTAGTTTACTAACATTAAGTATAATTCGTTATTTGTAGTGTACTATGCAAAATAATGACTGGGCTTGTGGCTACTATGTAATGAAATACATACAAGCTATTGTCAAACAAGCATCACATGACATTCGGACTATAAGTCAGGTAATAAAGAATAACATCATAGATTTACAAGTGATTGTAGTCATTTTTATAAAATATTAGTATGTGCATTTCTGTTACAGATCTTTACAACTCAGCCTTACACACATGTGGACTTGAATGAATTCCGAGAAGAGTGGTCAGAGTGTTTTATAAGTGAAGTCAAAATAGCATTGGTTTAAATATGTCGGCTCCATTTATGTATGTGGTTTGAATATGTACTTTTTCATATTTTTACTTTTGTAATATGTCATCTCAGACTTGCACTCTATCATTTTGTAAATTATGATATTTATTATTATTTTTGTTATGAATTTGTAGTTTTGAATGGTGACAGTTGAGCATCAATGCTCCCCTCTCCCAGAATATATGAATCTTCTTGTTCTTCTGTTCTATATCAATTTCTGCAGAAATTTTTTTAAAAAAATTGTAACTTCTAGTGTCGGTTTTTTAAATAACCGACCCTATAGATTGAATTCATTGTACACTCTTCGGTCGAAAAATTTTCGACCGAAATAGAACTTCTAACGTCGATTTTTGTAAAAAACCGGTCGAGAAGTTTGTCGACCGAGTCTTACACTAAAATGTTTTATTCAATTTTTAGGGCCGACCTTATAGAGAGTTTTCGGTCGAGACCGAAATATTTTCGGTCGACAATTTTCTCGACCGAGAGTTACCACTGAGATGGTATTCAATCTTTAGGGTCGGTTATTTCATAAAAACTGACCATGTAAATGTTTTCGGTCGACAATTTTCTCGACCGAGAACGTTTACAGGATCGGTTTTTATGAAATAACCGACCTTACAGGCTCCTTTTTTCTCGCCTAGGTCAGAATTTTTACAACCTCTTGCGTCGGTGTTTACTCTGTAAGGTCGATTTTATTTGGTTAAATAATCTGACGCTATAGACCAAATTCTGTAGCGACGCCCACCTAGGCGTCGGTTAAAAAGTGACGCTGCAGGCTTTAAAAAACCGACGCTACATACCATTTCTGTACTAGTGACTGATTTCGTGTTTCATATCATGAGATAGTATAAGAATATAGTATGTCAAAATATGTTATATAATAGATTACTTCTTTTCGTAGGACTTTTCATCTATTGGTATGCTAACCCATACATGCGCATATTAGGATGATATGATCATATGACATAACAAATAATTAATAATCTTGATGTACTGGGCAAATAGGTTATTATAGAATCTCTCGCATAATATATAAACATTATTACAAGAGACGCGTTTTCTAAAAATTCTAGTTCATTATCTAACTATTGAAAATTATTCAGAATTTCAGTATTACAAGATGTATACTAATATGAGTAATCTCTTCTCAGATTATTATAACACTTACATTATATATAAGAGGTTTTGATTAGCATTCACATCTTAAACGTATGCACCCATTAACATTTTATCACTAGATAGTAGGTACTGACTCATAGACTAATTATTAATAGTTATATGTGTGCTAATCTGAACACCTCAACATAATTAGATAGGGTTGGATGACTACATAACTATGGGTGATCTTTTATATTCATATAATCATATTGGTTATCTGAATAGTTATTATCTATAATCTTAAGACCAATTTCTACCTTCTAGTTTTTGTATATTACTGTACATGCATTTATCTAGGTATGTGTATACACCGCCATAAGTATATTTATATGAGCCTACATATCTGAGATAGGACTAAGTTTTACATATCACATACTTTGATCTATAACGAACTTCATTCCTAGCATGTCTTAGTAATGAATTTTCTGAGATTAACAATTACTAACCCTCTATTTATAAGTAATAATGTACTTGGCTAGTTAATGTGTGTCATAATCACATTTTAGCTTACTATAACCTATTGGCTTTTGTAAACAAATATCCCCATTTAGTAAACCAAACGAAAGAATATTTTCAGATTTGTATTACCAAAATAATATGCTGATGTCTATGCACAAATGCTTAATCTTATGATGTCGAGTGGTTAATATAGCGCATCCTTATCACAACGTTTGGTATACAAAACTACCAAGATTATAAATGGATCCTCTATCCTATTTCTTATACTAGTTTTCTGAAATATCAGTTACTATTACGTGATTGTTAACTATTAGTATCGGTGTATTAATATCTATATATATTTTAATATTCACCCGTTCATCGACTGAAACACCGTAGCAGATACCAATATCTTTAGTATATTTAATTCATTTGTACGATCCTTTGCAATTTGCATTGTAGAATTTATCAATAGAATAGGGGCTTAATGGATATCGTATTATAGACGTATCAGTTGAAGCAGAACTAATTTCTGGTCGGTTCCCATTTGATCTCGGAGATAGGGGCTCATCGTGACTCGCGTCCACGCCTTCTTAATCATGGCCGGCGGAGGTGTTTCTAGCTTGCGAGCATCTTGGAGAGATATTGGCTCACCACAACTATCCTAAGGTTTCTGGAGACAGGCCTTCTCTCTGCTATGGACGGATCACCAACGGATACGAAGGTGATCGTGACTGGACTGCTGATGGAGTAGGCAGCACTAGGAGGAGGATGCAAGGTCTCTGACGGCTAGTTTTCACGGTGTTGCAAGTAGACAGGTGTCCCTGCCTGTAGACCACGGACGGGTCTGGTACTAGAGTTGGAAGGCTTTGCGGTTGGCGCCGACGGTGGTGAGGAGGCGGTGGAGAGCCAGCGTAACCGTTCAGATCGATAGCTGGCGTCGGGCCTGGGGTGTGCAGGTGGTTACGATCGATGCTACCAGTGAAGACGGCTCTGGTGAGTTCCAGGTCGTAGAGGGTGGCCGCGAGGGAGTGGTGGTGGCGGAAAGGTGATCCACAGTTCTGTATAGATGGCAGGAAGATGGAGGAGGGGAGATCGGGGTGCCACTGTGTCAGTAACTGCATGCAGGGCGGCAGTACATGTTGCAAGATACAAGGGGCATCGAGGCTGACGATCTTGCAGCAATTGCTGTTACCGGCGATCTGCAGATCTGCAGACGGCGCTGAGGTTGAAGGTGGGTGGAAGAGGCAGAGCGATCATCTGAGAAAGGTAGGAGGCGGCTCTGGTTTGCAGGTTAAGGGAGTGGCCGTCTATAAAGGTCTTGGTTCTAGGTTTTTCATCTTGAGGTCGAGGCGATACCCCAGGTTTCTAACGGGGAGGCGTAGAGCTTAGGTAACGATTTAGCACTCAGCAGCCATTTCATTAGCAACTCGTCGGGAATTTGATGGTGATGTTTGTTTTTCCACACTGGCTGCCTTTAGTGGATGAGGACCAGTGATAGAGAGGGAGAGAGATAGATTAGTGGAGGTTAGGGGGAGTAGGATTGCAGGGCGAGGGGAGGAGGAAGAGAAGGAAGACCAGACGACAAGTAAGATTGACAGACGTTGGCTTTTAGGAGACGCACAAACGTGTCAAATTGAGAAAACGTTGGCGATAGTTTAAAGGGAAATGAGTCTTTTATAGATGGATCAGCAGACGATGATCTATTTGCTAGCTCAATAGACGACGGTCTAATTACTGCTCTATAATAGTATTAATAAATAAAGAAGTTACGAATGGTTAATTGGAAGGTCTCTTGACGAAAGAATAAGATAATGATAAAAGCATGAGAGAATTGATCCGTCAGTGGTAACTGAAAGCAATTCCGTTTTTACCACAAACTAAGGATGATAAAAAAGGTGTCTCTAATTTTTGCTTCAATGGACTACTACTAGCACCCTTTATTATATTATTGAGCTATATTTTTTAGCTCATTATAGTTACAAGCAATTAATCTCATAGCCTAATTTTATTGTGATATTAAACCCACCAAAAATTTTATTGACTATCAAAAAGGTGTCTCAAATAATCTCAAATTAGGAGCCAATTCCGTTTCTACCACAAACTAAGGATGATAAAAAAAGTGTCTCTAATTTTTGCTTCAATGGACTACTACTAGCACCCTTTATTATATTATTGAGCTATATTTTGTAGCTCATTATAGTTACAAGAAATTAATCTCATAGCTAACTCTCTCAAGAATTAAATTTGATTATGATATTGACTATCAAATGTAAGATTTTAATGCAACTGGCTATTTGTCACCCGAAAGTGATCCCAGTAAAATATCAAAAATTTTATTGTGATATTAAACCCACCAAGTGAAATTTCAAGAGGCTCTATGAATGGAGGTCTAAACAAGTTGTCGAGGTACAAATGATTCAATTTGTATTTATGATATTGAAATGATTCACTAAGCCAAATTGAGGGACTAATCTATGAATATTTCTCAGGTGAGGGTAATTGATACCTTTGGACAAGGTTGATCAAATTGGAGACTAATATGTGACCATGATAATCATAGCATCTCATTAGACTTGGCATGAAAGACACATCTCAAATAATCTCAAATTAGGAGGGTTAATTAATAATAGCTCAAAATAGATTTAGTACCAAATTTGAGTATGTTACAGGTCCCATCCTATGTTGTTCTCAAGGATTATCTCACACACATTATTCATATGAGTGGTGATTCAGATAATCTAATACTTGGCTTTGAAGTCCTCTAAGATTTACTAATTGGGCACAAAATATTTTCCTAAGGCAAATTATACAGGATTTCAATAGAGATTTTAACTTAAGATTTACTAATTTTTTCCCACGCTTAGCTTTAGTTGTGTTTTCTTTATATGGATTGGATTGATATGATTTTTTCCATGGATATGAACCACCACTTTGTTTCATGCCACATTTTCCTCAATTTGGGTCATATTATTCAGGCCAGACCACATTTTGTATGCTTAGTTCATTTTTAGCTAAGTTGTTTGCCAAATTCTGGCCATCAGTAGGATTTAGACCTACCTTTAATAGGGTTTGGTTTCCATTTGAGCCAATGTAGTTGAACATGGCTCTTTTTCATGTGTAAAACAAGTTGCATGACATACTTTGCAGTCATTGATACATGTGTTAGGAGTCTGCAACTGGTCTGTAAATCATGATGAGGCTTTACTATGGTTGTTAATGTGTGTTGACCTTGGCTTAACCTATTTTCTAAACAAGTAGATGTCAATGATAATTTAGTTAACCAATCCCTATGATTGATCCTAATTCGGTTCAGTATTGCTTTGCATTCATACACGATCGTGCTAAAATTTGTAGTGTGCATTTCCAGTTTTAGGTTTGACTTTTTTGATGTTACAACTTTATTGTGTGGGGCATGACATTTTCAGTACATCCAATGCAATTAGTTCAGGGAAGACCACAATTTGTATGCCTACTTTAGGTTTAGCCAAACAATTTGCCAAATAGTGCTTGTGAGTCATATTTAGACCTATCCCTAACAGGGTTTGCTTTCCACTTGGGCCAATACAACTGAACATGTCTCTCTTTCATGTGCCAAGCAAGCTGCATGATAGACTTTGCAATCATTGATACGTGCAATCATTGATACTTTCTAGATGTATATGTTCTAAAGGTTTGTAGAAGGTGAGCTTGTAGAAGATGAGATTGTAGGTTTGGAAACCATGTTGGTGGTTTTGAGGTTTACGAATTCTCCTTTGATACTAGCAGATAGGACCCAGGCTCCTGTTCATTTTCTGATTCACTTCAAAATGATTAGAATGTGCCTGGGTCCTTATTATAAGTATGTTCTTTTATCCTTTTAAAAAGTATTTCAAACATAGTGTCTTGTACTCATAAAACTAAAGAGGCAGCAATCTATCCCATTTACATATAGGTTAGAGAATAATAACCTCACATAACTCATTTAGAAAATTTACAATTTTTAGATGAATCCTTCCTGTCATAAAATTTGTGGTACTATCAAAATAATAAGATGATAAGATATCTTATAGTAGTGTTTTGATAAACATAGAAGTACAAGACTATAGTAAAAATGTGCAAAGACACCACTAACCTCTTTAAATAGGTCTCACACCTTCTATAGTAGTGCATGGATACTCCAAATTAAATAGGCCTCACACCTATACAAAATAAGCCAGACACCATTAACCTCTTTGATAATCTAAAATATGCGTGTTGATTAAACAAATAGATAATAAGTGTCACCTCATTTTATGAAATACCAAGATACATCAAATTATAGAAAATACTAGTTACTTCCTCAAAATTCTCAAAGAAGGATTAGTGAACATTGGACCGATTGCAAAGATATGGGACATGATCTCCTCTATTAGATTTCTTTTCAAGCTATCATGTCTACCACAATAAAGTTGGTTATGACAAGCAATAAAAGGTTAACTGCTGTTATACAACTTTTTTCTGAAAATATATAACATTGTTATATGTACTTACACTTTGTTAATACTAATATTATGCAGTCTCTGTCCACCCACAACCGTCACTATGAACTGGGCCTCTATGTCAATGTTAACGTTCCCTATTGAAGAACAATTGGACATCATCCTAGATGATCGTTCCTTAAACCAATTGGCCATACCCAAACATTGACATTTTCTAAAATGAAGACACTACAAGCCTGGTGAAGTGACCCTAAATTTTGGCAATTATTCACATGTTATCGAGGTTGAGTATGATTTGGTGGGAAATCTTGTATCAAAATCCGGTTAGCGTGATTGGATTAGAAAGATGCTAGTGGGCCGTAGCGACAGGCTTTTTCTCCGTCCAGTTGGCCATAATACCATCAAAGTTTGGATAACCAACATCAACTGCGAGACCCCCGATCATCTACGGCGGTATGAGCGCACGATGGAGGATATCAGCTCAAGCTCAGACGAATCTGATTATGAGGCCCATGTCAGTTCATATTTGTCTAAATACAGTGAGGAGCTCTGCGACACAACACAATCATCAAAAAGGCCACGGTAGGTCCAATTAACAAATATAATTGTCAAGACAAAAAAATTGTGTTTACACTTTTTGTCTAAAAGCAATCAATACTCATAGCTGCTTTCTTTTCTGAACTTCAGGAGAAGATCGCCACAATGATAAGTCCTCGAAGTTACTGATGCGGGACCATGTTGGTGTAGTATTTAGTTGTCTATCTATGCAGACTTGTCTGTATTAATAGTTATTTTAATTATGTGCATGTTTAGGGGTACACCAACCCCTTTGTTTAGTTATTGTTTAGGGGTACACCCCTGTGTGTGGATGTAAAAAGAGATTGAACTAAAAGTTGCTACATGAATGCTTATCAAGTTTTCTGACAACCATTACAAGAGATCCCAATCTTTGTCCACTAAACTATGAGGACTGGAGACAATTTCCAGCAAATAAAAAAGATTCTATATGTAATTTTGTGAAGGTATATTATTAAATTTTATTTTTAAATGGTTAAATGAAGCATCTAATTGATATCCTTTATGTCGGTAGAGTAAATTCACAATGGATTCAGATATGAAGGAGTGGACAATGAAGAGACTAGGAAAGAAATGGAAGGACCACAAGTATGAGTCCATACGAACAACAGCTTGAACAAGTTGTTCCCCGTGTGGACAAGTCACATTGGAAATTTCTTGTCGATTATTGGAGGAGTAATAAAGGAAAGGTAATATTATTTTTTCTATTCGTTGATACTTACAGTACCGCACAGATAATTACTATGCACAATACTGCAATGTTTTCCACAGAGGAAGTCTATAACTAACAAGACAAGCAGAAAATTTCAAAAGGTTAGCCATACAACATGAACCAAGTCGTTTGCATGTCTGAAATATGATGTAAGTTAGTAATTTTTGTGATCCATTTAGATAATTTGATGGCATCCGTTAATTTGATGTTTACAATAACCTTGTTTGAATGATAAAGATGGAGAAGGAAATAGGCGGAGAAGTGGATCCCATAATGTTTTTTGAGAAAACTCATCGTAAAAAAGATGGGAGCATAGTTGATGTTGAATCCGCCAAAATTTTGGTACAACACATAATTTCCTATAGTATTATGTTACATTTAATAATTTCATAGAGATATATATTTGGTATAAATTGCATCTCGTATGATTTGTTGTATGTAGGAAAAAATTTCTAAGGTAGGAGAAGAGCTGCGAAGAAAACAACCTAATGTTACTTCAGATGAAATTTATAGGCATGTTATGGGAGAAGAGAGACCAGGATATGTTCGTGGTTATGGACTTGGACCATCACCTTCTGATATCTGGGGCAAGAACTGTAAATCCCGAGAAGCTGAAGAAGCACAAAGGAAGCATTTCTAGGATAAGCTTGAAGAACAACGGTTGGAATTTGATGCAAAACTTCAAGAACAAAAGGATGAATTCAACCAAAAAGTAGAGGAGTTACTTGCCTTAACTAGAGCAGGAAATAGTCAAGCACAACATGTTGGCACTGGCCAAGTATGAATACATTTTATACAAGATGTGTGGTATCAATTATTTTCCATGTTGACTTTTATGGACTTATGAAAAAAATAAAATAATTGTGCAGACAAACTTATCAATGCAAACTCCACTCCATATAAGACATTCATCATTTAAGAAGGGACAAGTATGCTTGTATTATTGTGAATTGCACTTCATTTTACGTTTATATAAATTTGTTATGTAAACTGTATTTTTTTTGTAGCATGTGTATCTACTGAGTTTTACAGATCCAGATGCTAGAATTGTATTCGGTCGAGTCTCTGAGGTTGATCCCATGAAAAGGGTGGGAGGTGCAATTTTAGGCTCATCATTTGTTGCTGTTTTTGTAGAGGTTGCTTTGTTGGGCAACAATCCTCTAGTTAGACCTTATGATCAATATCAATCTGTTGATTATGCTGTTGGCAACGTCATAGCATGGCCAAAAACACATACGTTTCCAAGGTGAGCATAAAGTATTGCTTATACTGTTACATAATTGAAAACAAAAGTAGTATCTAAAGTCGTTTCCATTTGTTGCAGGACATGAAGTTTAAATTTAATTGCATTCTTGGATACTATCTAAAGAGAGGAGAGCCATAGTTTTTTTTATGTAATCCACTTTGTTATTTGTATATGCCGATCCAAAGTAATGGTGTTTCATGTCCATTGACGTAGACAATGTTTCCAAATAACAATCCTATTTTGTTTTGTCCTACTTTGAATTTTGTTATGGAGAATCTTAGTATTATGGATGATACACGCATTATGATTGGTTTGTGGTTTTTAGCTATGAGAAGTGTTTTAGCATCTTGTTTGTGGGTACGGATGAAAAATTTAGTTGAAAATGAGTTACGGTTATTTGATCCATTTCTTTCCATTTTGTAATTACTCAGCTAGTAAATGGATTATTATGGTTTGGATTTTCAAAATTTACAACTAATGTGGATGGGTGATGTGGACTGAATAATTCTTTTTTGATGTAAAAACTACTGCAGTAAAAGGGTCATTGTCCCTTTGTATGGCAGCCACACATCGTATACCATGATTTTCTGTTTCCCAACCTATGCAGGTTTGATTCTGTTTGATAATATATTGGAATGCAATTTCTTATATAAGCAGGAATGCATATTGCGGGCGCTTCATATTTTAGGGCTTCATATCCAATTTGCATCATGTCAGATCATGAGGTGTGTTACTTCTACGAGTGTTGTTCTATTTTCTCACTGCGTTGTTTTTGAATGTTTTTTTTTTCGTACTAAGTATAATATAGCCTGGTGTTTTTGCATTTTGCAGAGGCACACTAAGTCATTGTCAACATTTCAGAGGTCTGCTCTGGTTGAGAAGTCTAGGCAGAAACCTCAAGAAAGAATGGGTGTTCTTAGTAATGTGGGTTCCTCCTTGTTGCCTTAATTGTTAACCTTTACCCACTCCATCTAAAATAATATCCTTTCTGTAACATGTGGTTGTGATGCAGGCCCTAAAAGCCAATAACTATTGTAATGATCCTCTGCTAACTGCAGCTCTGTACTTGGAGATTAATTAAAGGCCAATCTCGAGAGCTGACAACCTCTGTATTGATGGCTTGTCCGACTGCCCAGGGCTCCCATGGGACACATCCATTCCTAGTATAATAGTTGGCACTTGGGAGATCTTTGGCATGGATGGAGGATGCTCATGGCTGTGGTGAACTTCTCTGCGCAATGTGACACCTGTAGGCATATTCAGGATCTCATTCGCTGTGGAAACATGAAGGGCGTTGTAAGTAAAATATTTTAATGTATTTTGTTTAAATTAGTTATAAAAATACATTAAAAAATTTACTGACAACGCACTTCATGTTTCCACAATGAATGAGATCCTGAATAAGCATGTGGTTGTCACAACATGCAGAGAAGTTCACCACAGCTGAGCATCCTCCATCCATGCCAAAGATCTAAGAACCAACTATTATACTAGGAATGGATGTGTCCCATGGGAGCCCTGGGCAGTCGGACAAGCCATCAATAGTTGTTGTAAGTTTTGTATTTTGACTCCTTAGCATATGTATGGGTTTTTCATCCCATTATTTTTGTTGGGCTCAAATCTATATGTCGTTGTGTTCATTTTTCTTATCTGGGGTGTTCTATGTTGCTCTGCTTATGTCTTAGGTGTGTTTGTACAAGGTGTGGAGAGTGGTTGTACAAATGCATAAAAACTATAGTTCACCAATTATTGGACTGTGGTTGTATAAGGTGTGGTTGTACAAATGCAGAGGATTGAAATATGGATATGGATCAAATGAAGCACAAACTTCCAGTGCTCATTTTACTGTATACATGCCATATATTCTACCTTGAAGAAAATAATGAAGGTGAATGAGATTCTCCATCAAGATCAATCATTTTTCTCCAACTTAAAGTTCATAAAATTGTTTGATATGGTACCATTAAAGATTGAAACTCTTCTAAACTCACTGCATCATGAATTTTATGAGATATGAAGTTAACCATTTTATCAAATGTGGTAATATTCTCCCTATATCATGAGTGCTACCATTCCATTATGGACGAATTACATATTAGTAACCATTGTATCAAATGTGGTAATATTCTCCCTAATTGTTTGTGTTTGTACTCTCCAGGGTTCAAGAAATACAAAGATTATTCAGCAACAATCATTGAAGTGATATTCACTTCCACATCTTTCCCAAGTTCCTGGATCATTGCTCAAGCTGAACTTCAAGCTATGCTCAGTGGCATCTGAAATGTAGTGTCCTTCAGATTCCAAAATGTGATATTTAGATTAAATTTGTTTTGAGGACTTTGTGTCCCTCATTTTTAAAGTAGTATACCATGCTTGCAAAGGTGAAAGGCTTGGAACATGCACATCATTCAATGAAATTCGATCAGGTATGTTCTTCCATTCTTTCTCAACACCTTAAAGTCCTACATAACACGATTTACTAGTTACTTACATCTTGGAAGACATATCAAACAACATATGCACATGCCCCATGTTTATTGCCTAATTCACTAATGTCAGTATATATTTTACAAACTAATTGTTGTATATTGCAAGAACTACAATAATATACTTAGACATTTCAGTTAAGGTGTCTATTTCACACATGTTTTTCTTTAAACTTCCAGGAGGCTACATCTATTTATCCTACCCTCTACTTTAAGGTTTTTAAACCTATTTGCTTATTGTGAGTAGAGTCTACTCAGAGTTGTGATGGTGTTTCTAAACGTGGTAGTTCCTCACCTCATATCTGCCATGACCCAATTGCAAAACTGATGGGAAATTCGACAATCGAACTCCTGAGAACCACTAGGATTGGGAAAAATAATATAGAAAAATGATGTGATTGGCTGTCAAATTCCTTACACCTTCATATATAGGTTGTTGTTTTAATTACTATTCTAATCTAGTTGTTTGATTGCTAATGCAGTGTATATAAATCTGAATGGTGTGCTTATTATCGACCTTGTTATATTGTTCACTTATACATTGGATAATGAACCAATGGCAAAATAATTATGTTCTACAAGCTAGGAACATGCCAACCAACCATCCACTCTACACATCTAAGTTGTATAGATAGGTAAATCTCTGTTCTGCTATGTCTAGCTTTGATGGTTCATATACTAGAGCTGGAATGTAACATGAACATTGATTTGATAGAGATGGAATGTAAATTTCTTTTTAATTTGATGAACCAATGTACTGTCATACTAACTGTAATCATGTACTAGTGAAATTTTTTTATGAACATCGCACTTCTATTGCTGCAACTTGCAAGAGGAATTAACAATTCCTGAAAGTTTTTTTTTGGTAATGTTTTTTTCTAGTTTCAGAGCTAAAACCTGAGAAGAGCATGAAATTGCATTAGGTCCTTGGAGGAAGCTATCAAAGAAAATGAAATTGCAAAGCAAGAAAGAAAGGTTTGCTTGGCCATTTGTCAGTTAGTCTGTTGGTGGATTCGACATGGATGTTGCAGCTGCTCTGTATTAGGCCACTTGGTGGATTCAACATGGATGTTGAGTACTGCTGCATATGTATTGACTATGGATATGTTTGGACCTATTGTTGATAATGCAGGTGGCATTGTTGAGATGAGTTAGCATGTAAATTATTTGCCCTTTTTATTTGCTGCTTTACACTATTGTTGATAATGCAGCAATCACACAGTTGTTTACCCGGAGTTGGATGAAATAATAGAGTTTGTAAATGTCCTAGTGGATGCAGAGAAAGATGATCTGCACATAAACAAGGATTCAATCCAAATATCTGCAGTAAAGGAAACCAAGGAAGCCAATATGGATGTCACTACAGAGAGATCGGTAAGTAGGAGAATTAAAGGAAGTAGCACAAAGATGAAGAGGCGAGGCTCTGTGAGAAAGATTGAGACTAACAGAAGAAGTCCAAGATTAGAGGATTTTCATAATCTAGCAGCGACATATGAAGTAGATCAAAGTTTAATCACACCAAAGCCGATCTGTACAACCTGAGGAATGAATACAGACTTAATCAAGAGAATCATGTTGCAACTCCTACAGTTTCTAGTTTATAAGCGGCTATACAGATTGTTAATTCAGTTATTTCAGTCATTCACACCTCCCTACTATTGTTCTTTTAAGTCAGTGAAGACTATATTGGCATGTGAATCCATCCAAGTTCAATGGAGCTTGGTTAATCATCACCCTAAAATCCACTTCGTCTTTCAAATTCCTGAAAGGCTGATAGCCCTAAGGGTTATCCTTAGTTTAGAGGATAATACTTGTAATGGTATTGATAATACCATATTTTATCATGTTTGTATTAGCTTGTTATTTGTAAGCTCTCGTTGATGGAATAAACAAGCCCTTATTATTTGTTGCTTTACACTAAACAAGCACCTTCAGCATGGTTTTTTTATTTAACCATCTAGAACAAGGATACATGTATTTTTTGTTTAACCTTTTGCTTTGGACTTAGGTTGAGGCTTTGGACTTAGCTATCACCTTGCTGCTATGATTCCTGAACACAACAGCCAACTGCACCTTGCTACATGTATTTTCAGAGGCCACTTTCAAGCCTTTCAATTGCCGCACCCACCCTGCTTCCTGCATCACTCACCAGAATCAGACGCCAACGGAACTACACTCTGCTCAGCTGCCTTCTCTACAAGTTTCATATGGGCCCATCTGAGTGCAAAGCAAAAGACAGATCCAAGTGCAGAACCAAGGAGCATATTCCGCACTCGCCATCTCAAGGAACCAGGCAATATGAGACCAGATACAGCAGCAGTTGCTGAGCCAGCTCCATCAATGTTGAAGACATCATGTATGCCACGTTGTTCAGCAAGAAGATTTTGCAAACCATAAAATGCAACAGTAAACATTGGTGTTGTATTCAATATAAGGGGCAAGGTAAAACATCATCTCCATGTAATTCAATTAAGGGGCAAGGTAAAATGTTGAATGAAAGTATATCATTGGTGTTGTATTCAATATAAGGGGCAAGGTAAAATGTCCTCCCCATGTAATTCTCAATTGATTATAAATAAAAATTATTCATACTTTCAGAAAAGTGAGTTCGTCTACAATTGACATTCATTTAGAAATAATGATAATGAATTGAAAACTGAATGACTAAAAGCCATGAAAATGTAGTAATACAGAACTAGTAGTCATTAGTGGTTTTTTTTATACGCCATTAAACTCAATAAGAACATTTTCATACACCGACATAATACAAAATAGTGGCATTTGTATAAAAGCCAATTGATGGATAGTGACTTTTTTTATAAATGTCAAATGATGGTTTAGTGGCCTTTATGTGGCATTTATTCGAATCCACTAAAGACAAACCTTTAGTGGCTTTTACAACTTAAGCCACTATCTTCCTAGTGGCATTGGCGCTAGAGGCATTTTTTTAAATGTCAACAAATGTCGTTAAACCTGTTTACTCGCTTTTATTTTTTTTAGTGGCATTTCTGAAAGGCCGCTAATGAGTATGTTTGTTGTAGTGATCATCAATATATGAGCTGGGAAGAGTGTTCTCATTATAAAGCAATGTGTCATCTAGAGTGTGAGGAGGAAAGACATGTGGCTTGCTTGAAGAATCAACATGTAGAGCATGTGTTGTAGCTTTCTCCCCTTTAGTTGCAACTTCATAATCATCATGGATATCAACATCATCATACTTTGAAGGATATAACTCTATAACAACTTCATTCTTTAATGTCACCAGCCTGAAATATGTAGGATTTGTCTCTGGTGGACTAGGCAAGAAAGGTGGAAATGCTTCTTTGCTAGGAAGAGCTTGCTGGGCAGTTTGTTTCTCCAAGATGTGTGCATGAATGGCAATATCATCCACCTTAGAAGAGAGTTGGCAAATGGAACCCTTTAGTGATTGTCTTTGTTGAAGAAACTCCTCATTTTGCTGCATTTGAGTTGAAATAAATGTTGCAAGCATGGACTCTAATCTAGAAGTTACTTGTGGTTGTTGTGGCTGAATGAAATCTGGGTTCGCATTGCTGTAGAAGCCCAATGGAGTGTAGCCCATTGGAGAATAAATAGAAGAAGCATAACATGTAGAAGATGAGTGTCCAAGCAACCCACATGCATCACAAATATTGTTGGTTGTTGGAATTATTTGTGTACTTAGATTCTCAAACCTTTGTGACAATGTATCTAGCCTTGCTGCAATCAAGTCTATAGCACCAACCGTGTGATCTTCCACTTGCATTTCGGAAGTAATATGTAAAAAGGATGGGTGGTAGCTTGTAGATGGACTCCATTTGCAATGATTTGCTGCCATATCTTCAATAATAGCATAGGATTCTCTATAAGATTTATTCATTAGAGCTCCATTTGCAACTGCATCAATAGACATGCTTGTATTGTAGCACAAACCATTATAGAAAGATTGCAATAGAAGCCAATTGCTTAGACTGTGATGTGGACAAAGATGTTGAAGATCTTTGAACCTCTCCCATGTATCATACAAGGTCTCTCCAAACCTTTGAGAATAATTGATGAGTTGAATCCTCAGCTGCAAAGTTTTTCTAGGTGGAAAATATCTTGCCAAAAAGACATTTAGAAACTCCTCCCAAGTGCCGATTGACTTCTTTGGCAAAGTATAGATCCATGCTCTAGCTCTATCTTTAAGAGAGAATGAAAAAAGAATTGGGTGTATCCCATCAGTAGGAATGCCATATATATTTATAGTGCTTAGCAACTGCAGAAATTCAACAATGTGGAGGTTTGGATCCTACATTGGTGTCCCTCCAAATGCATTCAGCTATAGCATTTGTATGATGGTTGGGCTGATAGAAAACTCCTCTGCCTCAAATTTGAAATATTAATAGGCCCACTCATGTGCATTGCAGATGTACCAAAGTTGTCCTTAAGAGGAAGGTCATCCTCCTTGACTAGTTCTTCATGTGAATCTGGAGGATGAAGTGGATGTGGCGCAAATGGTGGTGGTGTATGTGGTATGGATGAAGGTGGTGGATATGAGGGTGTGGAAGAATGTGGTATGGGTGTTGGTGGTGAATTAGGTGTGAATGATGGTGATTTGGATGAAGGATGCATGGGTGAATGTCATTTGGATGATGGTGACATGGATGATGGTTGTGTGGGTTGTGATTCCTCCATACATGTTTTGGTTTCACTCCTTATTTCTCCATGAGGGCTGCAAATGATGTGTTCATTTTCTGAATGTAGAGATATACACGGTTCAAGGATCTTTTTATGAACACCCCATATGCTCCTGCAAATAAACATGGTGAGTGAGATACAAAAACAAACATGGAAGATACAACAAATTATGATGATCATGATGAATTATGATTTATGGATATGATGGTGGATATGAAGGTTGTGATCTAGTCTCATTTACTTATCAACAACTCTTACTCTAATAGGAATACCGATGCTCCCTGGCAATGGCGCCAAAACTGGTCGGCTATTTAGGCTAACGAGTTTCAATCATAAGGATGATCTTTTACTCAACTAGATATATCCCACAAGTATACGAGAGTAGTTGTAGTAGAGGTCGAACACAAGGAGCATTGGTTAGTTATGCATAAGAGTCATGATTTTCAATAATCTAGATCATTATACACAAGATGATTGGATTAGAACAACTAAATTATAGATTTAAAACAAAACAGTAAATTATCACTTGAGAAAAGTTAAGATTCAGATATGGAAGGATCCTAGACTTGGGATTTCACTATCACATCATAGCTTATATTAAAATACAAATTTAAACATGTTAATTAACTTGCAAAGGAGGTTTGTAGTCATCACTCACCTCCCGGTGAAGTGATGACAATTTTAACTCCATACATCACTCTCATGTATGTATTTCATTTCAAATCACAAACCTTGCTCCTCAACATAATCCCAGCCACTCTCACGGTCAAGGACAAGTTGCCAAAAGAGTAACTCCATACTCTCAAACACATCTTCTCAGATTATGAAAGAAAGCATAAAACATGCAAGTATGATGGCCAATCACACAAACAAGCATTTTAAATCTGAAACAACTCTTAGAACATGCAAGAAACTAACATTTAGTACAAAATTCATATGTTCATACAAGCTATGACATGGGAGCTACTCTCCCATGCCTAAGAAAAAGGAACTACTCGTCCATGATAGTGTACAACAGAAAATGTGCAGAATTTTTAGAATTCAACATGATTTAGAGAAGGAAAAACTAAGTAATCCCAAGGTGTAACCAAAGAAAGGTAGAATTCTAACTTGAGAATGAAATCCCACTTCTACAACTGCTCCAATTCGGGAAAACCTCTCTCTCAAGAAGCTTGGTGGAGTGAAGAAGCTCTGCTGCACCTTGGAGAAGAAGCTTGGAGAAGAAGAATGGAGGTTTTTTGGCAAGAAACCACCTTCTTCCACCCAAAATCGCCCTCCCTTGCTCTAGACCTGCTCTGGTATGAAAAACCTTTGAATAATGACAAGTGATAACCGCTCCATAGCGTGGTTTCATCTTTTAAAATGAAAGGAGTCATATTTGAAAATTTGCTGAAACTGACAGGTGCACGACGTGCGTCTAAAGGCACGTCGTGCAAAACCTTTGTCAATTGCTCCAATCTACACTGCGCACGGCGTGCGCTGAAGAAATGCATGCCATGCAACTTTCCAGAAACCTTCAGTCCAGGTGTACGGCGTGCAATGAAGAAATGCACGCCGTGCAACTTTCTAGAAACTTTCAGTCTGCTCGACGCTCCCAGGTGCACAACATGTCTTTTTAAGACACGGCGTGCACCTGCCTGTTCTGGGCTGTTGTGTATTCTTCTCATAACGTTCAGTGTGTACGTCCGATTTACATGCCGTAAAATGTGGTATTTACGTAGTTTCGAACCCCAAAACATGTAGATACTTGAGGAGTGATCTAATAAGTGATAATATGATATATTCCTCATCATTTCATTGCAAAATGTAGTACCTACAATCCAAACCATGAGACGAGTAAGAATAGCTAAAACAATATAGAATATAGCATGAATAAGAGTGATAATTGAGTCAAAACAACATGGATATGAAACCAAACATGATCCAAAATATGATATGATTTGTGTAGATACTTGACTAGTGATCTAATAAGTGATAATATGATATATTTCTCATCATTTAATTGCAAAATGTTGATAGATTATAATGAAAATAGGTTGACAACTAGGATTTGTAAAAACGGTCAACATGGTTATCGATCGACAAGTATGTCATGGAATAGGTCGACAAGACTATCAACTGGATTGTTCATCTACCTATCAATTAGTTGGGAATGTAGTAAATAGGCACATGAAGACAATGTTGTCGACCAATACGTCGACAGAAGGCTTATCTAGAGGTTGTGCTTGGAGGTCACAGGCAAGCATACGGAGAGGTAGAGATTCACTATGATTAGAAAGCGATAAAAATTTCTTAAAACTGGGCTCGATATTTATATCTGAGGTTAAGGTTAGGGAAACTAAAGTTGGTTATTCGGATGCAGATCTAGATCCGACAGCTTACTTTCGGTCGATAGGGGTGTCGAATAAGAGGGTCGATAGGTACATAAATTTGGGCATGTCGATCGTCTTATGAACATTGTCGATCATGAAGTTGACAGTTGAAAGCCAAAATATTGTTGACCAACTTGTTGAAAGGAATCTTGTCGACCATCTCGACTGCAAGGATGGCAACCGTTCCAACAAGAAGATCAATTCTAGGGGGTCGATAGGCTTTTCTACCTAAGTGAATCAACAACATTGTTGACCTACAACAATTGACAAGGTACTAACTTTGAAAATGTAATATGTGATAAGGCGTATCAGATTTTTGGTTGACATGTCAAATTCAATGATTATCTTCCAATCATCATTTTATAAGAAAAATGATTGTCCACCTTAACTTAGATCTGACAATCCTTTAAGAAGTGTTTGTACAAGAAGAAATAGATGCATCGAAAACTAATCTAAATGATAGAAAAGAAAATGCTTGGGTTTCCCCTAGTAGCTCTTTGTTTACAATCATCTAGCTTGACTCCTTGAACATCTCATTCTGCCTCTGGGGCATCTGGAAACTTGAAATCTACCTTATGGTAATGGCTTCATCTTCGTAGTACCCCTTTAATCAGTGGCCATTGACTGAGAATGTTCCTAATTTCTCACTATGAATGTCCATCATTCTCTAGGGATAGATGGTGATTACTATGAATGGTCTAGACAAACGAGAATGAAGCTTTCTTGGGAAGAGACATAGATCAGATTTGAATAGCAGAACTTTATCTCCTTCTGAAATATCCTTCAACCTGATATGAGAGTCATGCCAGATCTTGGTGCACTCCTTATAGATTCTTGTATTTTCATAAGCATGCAGGCATAGATCTTCTTGGTCATGTAACTATAAGAAGCACTTTTCTTTAGCAAGTCCAACATCCATGTTTAGGGCCTTGATTGCTTAATAGGCTTTGTGTTCCAGATCCAATGGGAGGTGACAAGATTTCCCATAGATTAGCCGATAAGGAGTGGTTCCTATGGGTGTCTTGTAAGCAGTTTGATATGCCCAAAGAGCATAATCGAGTTTAGACGACCAATCTTTTTTTTATTTTCTCATAGTTTTATCGAGAATATGCTTGATCTGCCTATTGGAGACCTCGACCTGACCTACAGTCTGAGGGCGATACAGGGTGGCTATCTTATGCCGCACCCCATATCGGTTTATAAGGGGATAGAGTATAACAAATGGCTTGAAGCCATTAGAACCAAGATGGAGCACATGTACACCAACAAGGTATGACCTTAATGGATCCACCTAAAAGGGGTAAAACCTGTAGGTGACCAAGATGGAAGGACAAATTAGGTAAAAAGAGTTTCAAACAAGTTTAAGGTGTTTAACATGATGAAATCTTGCCACCAGTTTCCAATGTTATATCCATTAGGATCATGCATTTTATTGCAACTTGTTATGACTATGAGATTGTGTATATGGATGCTAAAACCACATTCCTTAATAGGAATATTTACAAGGATGTGTGGGTGACACAACCTAAAGGTTTTATAAATACAATAATACCAATAAAGTTTGTAAGCTACAAAGGTCAATCAATTTGATTTAAGCATGCTTGTTAGAACTGGAATCTTAAGTTTGACAAGATAATCAAAGAGTTTTACTTGAGTCAGAATGAAGAAAAAATATGTGTTTACAAAAGATTCAGTGGGTGCATATTTATTTTCCACATAATGATGGGGAATAACATCCTTATACTGCATATATTAAAACCTAGCAAGGAAAGTACCTTCTCTATGAAGGGTTTAGGCAATGCATCCTATGTGATCGGAATTGAGATCTATAGAGATAGATCGAAAACCTTCTTTGCCTAATAAAGAGCACATATATTGTCTATATGCTGAAGGGGTTCAACATGCAAGACTTGTTGAGAGAAATCTAGTCCATGTTCCATGGAGTTAGTCTCTCTAGAGCCTAGTATTCCAATTCTTGTGAAGAATGGGAAAACACGAGTGAGATGTCATATGCATTCACAATTGGATCTATCATGTATGCAATGTTATGTACTCATGTTGTTATCTTGTATGTATTAGACATGACAAAATGATATGTACTCATCCAATTGTCTCATATTTATTGGACATGATGAGTGGATATATGTTAGGTCCTAGTGAAAGTCACTAGACTGCCATAAAGAACAACCTTAAGTACTTGAGAAGCACTAAAAGGATCAACTATTTTGATATGGTAATAAGAAAGAGTTGGGTGTAAAGGGTTACACTGATTCCAGCTTTCAAAATGACAAATAAAATTAATGATCACAATCTAAATTTGTGTTTGACCTTAAAATGAGAATTGTAAGATGGAAAAGGTTCTGAGCTAGAGACAATTGTTTAATTCTACAAATAGAAGTTGTATGGATCTTTGTGTTATGAGAGCAGCAAGGGATAATGTATGGATCTAGAAGTTCATATAGATGAACTTATGGGAGGTTCCAACCAACGATGAAATAGTAGAAATGTTGTGACAACATTGGAACTGTTGGATAGGCTAGGAATCTGAGATAGCATACTATGACACTTCCATCTCATATGAGATGTCATACAAGGGTGAGATGTGAAATATGCAATATACGGACTAGAAGAAAACATTGCTAACCAGCAAAGTAAACTTTGGTGCAATAGAAACATGATGGTCATGTTTAGATCACTTGAAATAAGATTTGTGGAGTGATTGGCTCTAAGTGCAAGTGGGAGTATGTTGGTATGTATGCCCAGAGATCCAATCATATGGTGATTGGATTGTAGCATTAGATACCTGATTTGATAATAATAAAGGTAATTCCCTCAATTATGTTTGTCTCACTCATGAGACGGTGACGCATACATAGTAGATGTGTAAAGAATGATGTTACTCAATGATGTATATCTTCAAGTTGATGACCTGATGAATGAGATCATATGCATAATAAGAGTACATACATTCTTGTTATGTCCCTAGTTGGATAATACTGTGGAAGCAAATAGAAAACAATATTAAGACTAGAGTTTGTGTTGATTGATTACAAAGTCTCATTAGTCGTGATATGTGATATCAAGTCAATCACACATGTACATGTTAGAGAACAGTGTATTAGACATACCCACCATGAGAGTAATACATGGAGACCATGGAATAGTAGTCACAATCAACTCTCATAGTGAGAGTGGTGATTGTGTTTCTTAGTCGTGAAGTCACTACACTCATCACATGTTGTTCTTCATTGTATTTAGACATCATCCAACATGACCTTGCATAAGGGTTTCCATAAAGGTGATGCTCAAATGCATTGTGAAACATGGGGATTGAGTGTGAGTGATGTAGATGGGATTTGTCCCATCTATATGAGATTGAGATCCAGGCCTCTTAATAAGTGAGACTGAGAAATTTATGGCCGTACTCATGTGATTCAATATGTGATATGTGAACTCACATGCATCTCAGATAGTATTCTCTAGTTCAAGGAACATGGATTTAATGTTGAAGAGGATGACAATTCCATGCCTTGAGTTCAATCTACATATCATAGACAAAGGAACTATACAATCACGATAATACTAATAATTTGTTGTAGGTTGAAGTTGTTCTCCAACTTTTCGAGCTACTTGGGTAGCAATGATTTTTTGCTATATACTTCTCATTGCTTGCGATGTAATGAGCTCATTATGGATATTAACTACTAACATAATTTGGGACCTATAGGATCACACACACATATGATACACTTAGAATAGGAGTTTATTCATGAATGATGTTTAACTTGATTACAAAAAGTGTTTGGCTATTCAACTAAACAACTAAGGTTCAAAATTTTCTGATTGGACTCTGAACTAACAAGTTCAAATGTTGAACCAACTAATTGGAGTGTCAGGTCATTTGGAATCAACTTTGGTTGAACAATGCCTGAATCAGGGCATGAAAAGACTGGCTTACCTAGTGAACCGATCGGTTCATGGTCCCAACCGACTAGTTCATATGAAGAACCACCTGATTCAATGGTCACTTTGATTGGATCAAGGATTGATGTTGATGTCATGTTTTGCATTAATAGTGCATTGATTACCAACTTGATTCAAAATAGGTCAATTTATGAGATGAACCGACCGGTTCATGCATGAGCTGACTGTTTGGGTAGCTGAACCAATTGGTTCGCCATCTGAAGTTTCTAGAAAAATTTGTGAACTTCATCCTTTCAACTCATGCACAGATTGGGATGGAAAATTCATCAACTCCATCCTTTCAACTCTCGAACAGATAAGGAACCATGACCTTAGACTCTCGTATAAATGGAGGGCACTGCGGCCTTCTCAAACATGACAATTGTCTCTGACAATCATTATCCTCTCTGGTTTACATAACCAATAGAGATCTCAAGCAAGACCTACCTGATAAAGGGAGGGATAGCAAGGGAGAGACAATTATGTGATAGAAAATCAGTGATAGTACACCAAAATTTTCCCTTTGGATTTGTAGCACAACATGGAGTTCCTGGTGGTTCGCCTTGACTACTCTTGAGGTGTGGAGTTTTTCCTACTAGGAGGACAACCTCATATGCTTTCCATGGTGCCACGCCAGGAGGCAGTTGGTGATGACTATTCAAGTGTTACTAAAAAGAAGCATGGTGTTGCTCGGAGGAGAAGCATGTTACTACTGCAAGGATATGTCGATGGACATGCTCCAGGACCATGTAAAATCGTGCAAATCCTCTTTCCTAGATACATTTTTGTTGATACTATCTTTCTAATTAGGGAATCATGCTTTAAATTTTTGTTTCCACTTCCTTATCTATCGCCTTGATTTCCTAACACACACACAACCTCCATCCCAAAAATATAATATGGGAACACAACCTAAAAACCACAATACCTACACTACTCTAGGGCTATATCACAAAGCATGCATGATGTAGAGGAAAATGAAATTATGGTCATATAAGTAGAAATAAAGAGATTTCCATCACATAAATTGAAAATATAAAAGAACTACCACAAAAGTGGGAAAATTAGGGTTTAGTCTCACAAGAAGGAACAACATGATTTAAATTTCACAAATAGGGTGCCATCAAGAAGGAAAGTATAATTTAAAAGGATATCATGGATCATGAGTCCAAATTCATTAAGATTAGACCCAAATAATTCATCAAGTCAAGACAGAGAATATTTATCACCAAAATACCTCAAAGAGGCTCAATATATAGAGAGGGGGAGAGTAAAGAAAGTAATTGCTCAATATGACTCATGGGGGATGCAAAATACCTCACATGAAGTCTACATATGTCCAAGGTCAAAAACCTAATTCCATCTCAATCCACAAGCATCCTATTTTAGCCATATATAAGATTAGGGTTTGTTTTACATTAATTGTATAAACCCTAAAAATTGCCTTTTTATTATTAGTGAGTTAGGTCACAAAAACCATACCATCTTGTTGATTAGATTTCTTTGAGTTCATATATCATTTTACTTTATTTTTGTGACATATATTATTAGCTATGAATTTTGTAATTTCTAACTAATTAGATAAAACTATAAAATTCTATATTTATTTTATGGGAATCAGGTGATAAAAACCATGGCAGAGTTAGAGGATAATTTCTTGATTCTAATGAATATTTTTCACATATTTATATGATGGACAAAGAATTAGTTATGAGTTTTAGAAATATTGACCAATGAGAGACCATAAAAAATCCACATGAATAAATAAAACATGCCACCTGAATGCACATTGTTGTGGTGGACCAATGGGAATTGGGCACCTGACTCCTGGCCCACACAAACCATGGCACCCTGATAAAAAACTGAAAACATGAAAGTAAAAAAAAACCCATGATTGTGTGATAGAATTGGTATTCATTTTGGGGTAAAGTAGCAAAATTGTAGGGGAGTATCATCCTCCACGTTCACACCTTACAAAATGGTGAACATGATCAACAGTGGGAAGTTTCTACTACTCGACTCCAATGAGATGGGGATGGCAATGTGAAGTGGCTACTTCAAAAAAAAATTACCTTTGAAGATTCAACAATGTCTCACGAAGACAAGGCAAACAAGAACAAGGAAAATGGTGACAAGATAACTTCATTGGGTTCCTGATGATCTATGGAGAATAGAGGAAAACTCACATATGGACTAATACCTAGAAATATAAGGCTTAAAGGTGTCAAGGACCTCTAAAATCATCAACTAAATTTATTTGTTGCGCCCCTTGGTCTTGGCAATGGCCAACACGCCTTGAAGATGAAGCTTACCCAAGATATTGTGATGGTGGTTGGGAAGGGAAGTTGAGGAAACCATAAGGTAGATGAGGGACAGACAAAGGTTAAGGGTAACACCAAGATGGTCTAGGAGAGAAGGATTTAAAGGATGTGTCTAGATGTGCATGGGAGAGGTTGTCATTTCTGGAGACAAAGTCAACATTGGCTTCTGTAACTAGGGAATAACCACAAGAAATTGAGGATGAGGAGGGTTTTAGAGGGACATGATGGTGGTTTTTCCATACTTATATAGGGGCAAATAATAGTCTTGATGGTTCTATAAAGACGGGGGAGGCGACGTTGTAGATGTCAATTTGGGCATTTCCAAAATCTAGAGTTTTAGGGTTTAAGTAAGGGATAATAGGATGTAAAAAAATGTGAGGAATTTACTAGAGGAAAGATAATGGGAAAAGGTTGAGAGTGCCAAGAGAAAATCAGGAACCAAAGCGGGGGTTACTATTTGCAAAAAAACAAAGTTTGACTAGAGGTAGGAGACGAGCTCCCCTCTATCAGAATTTGACAGCACCAAAATGATCCCACACCATAAAGTATGTGTTATTTAGGGTGTGATAGCATGAAAAATGTGATAAATGTGGAAACATTAGGAAATATGAAAATATTGATTAAATCATTGGAAATATAAGCCTTCTAAAGTGTATTTTATTTACTCTTTTATTTGATGGTCGAAATAGTATTCTATTAATACCAAAATTTGATCCTAAACTAAATAGGATTTGTAGATTTTGATTTTGGATAAATTTTCACTTTTGGTATAGATTACTATTTTATTTATTAATTTGGACTTTAAGTTATATTCTGTCTCCTAAACTACACTAGGATAGATAAGTTTGTCCAATTAATATGAAAATTCACACTAAGACTAATTTTAATATGCGAATTTAAAATTTGGGGGTTTACCGTCACTTTTGTAGATATTTAATAATTTATTTAACACTTTAAGCTTTTTCTCATTTTTCTTCTCTAGATAAAATCAGGTTATTTATTATTATTTATATAATTTGAAACTTGGCACTCAAGCTAATTAGGACCCAAGGAACACATTTTTACCATTATATGTGGATTTTTGAATTCCCTTATGTGAGTTATATCACCAATATATTTTAGGTAATTTGTCTACATATATATTTTGAAAATCTTAAATTAGAGTCCCTTTAATTTCACATTGTCACCAAAAGAGTTATATTTTATTGTTATGCACAAAATTCGATATTTTACTTGTTAACATATCTTGTTTAATTCCACCTTAATTTAGATGTTCGCACATAAAAATTCTATTTGTTATTCTACTTCATGTATTAAGCATATTATCCTCTTCTTTAGCCATTATAAGAATATTCACATATAATTAAGTTATTATGTTAATATGGGTGTATTTATGATATGTGGTGTCAATTATAAAACCTTTTGCCACATTATGGTATAATCTTATCCTTGTTGGTCAAATCTAAAGGACCAAATATTCTAATCTCCTAATCATGGGAATAGGATTTCTAGAGTCAGGATGTTAGGTTTCAGTTCATTACATGAGGGCAGTGTCTTGTTGACCAACAAAGAAGTAGATAGTGTCAACCAAAGAGGATCCTACTTCTTTACATGATTAAAGCTCTAATTATTAGATGATGAATATACTACATCAATGAACCCACGACGTTTCAATTTTAGGCTGTTGAAGGCATTGTGGCTTGTTCGTGGCCAGTCGTGATTTCACCATAATCGACCACTAACAGAGGAGATCTACATTAATTTTTAGTATTTTGATAGGATTATCTCTCTATCAACTATTCTCTTCCACCCTTCACTTTGTTTTATTCTATAACAATCTATTTCTGAGGATTCTTAAATCAATGAAGCCTGAATAGACCAGTAGATATAATTGTTTTTAACATGCTAATTGAGGTCCAGTGAAGAACATTCATGTACCCTGAAACCATTATTCAGATACATGATACATATAAGGTGTATTAAAACCCTAGAACATAATATCAAACTATACAATGATGAGTGATGAGAGAAGCACAATTCAAGAAATTAATTTAAGATTTTAATACGGTATATCATGAATATATTGTTGTTTAACCATGTGGAACCGTTAACTACTCAACTACTTGACCAACATATACATTGGCATTTTATTAGTTGAATTATTGTGTAAATATTTGATATCATGCTTGACTTCGGTTTATTACCCCTTAATATGTATTGAGAGATATTAGTGGTCTAAACCATGTCTAAAAGAGGTTGAATGAATGTAAAGTGAAACCCTCATATGTGTTTTGGATCTATTGGATCATAGACTGGTTAAGGGCATGCGTGATCTTGTTACGTCCCCCACCTCCCGATAACCCCCAATTAAGGGAGACCGAGAGGTCAAATCCGCACCCATAACTTCCGGATCAAAGGTTCGCCAATTAACCAAGAATAATTATCAAATTTTAACATACTATATTGAAAAGCTGTAAGAAAATAAATTTTTGCATACCTTTTTGAAAACTTGGATCTCTAAACTTCTATCCACTTAAGGATCCTACTCTAACTAATCCTCCTTGTATTTAACTTCATGTATTTCACAATATGACGATTTACTGTTTGTCCTTTTGTCTAGTACCTAAAACGCCGACAAACAAAATGTCGGTCAGCCAAAGCTGGTATGTGGGGGAAACAATAATCATGTAAATATGTTAACAATGTAATCATTCAATTAATCATTTAACAACCAAGATTACATTTTAGATATAACTCTGCGATCCAAGAGTACCCTATCCTCTATGTTGTCCCCATTAAACCCCTCATGATCCACCTATAAGTGAACCAATTTCTAGGGTTGAGTCACATGGCACCACTCGTAAGTAGCCCACTCCTTAACTCATGGAAGGCTAATGAGTCTCATGGCACTACACGTAGGTAGCCCAGTTTCTAACTCTCGGTAACCTAGGCCTTGCTCTAGGATTACCCTTTTTTCCTTAGCCTTTTCAAAGAAATAGAGGTGGACCCGAATCTAGTCAGTTATATACACACATTTATAGTGATATCATAGTCACTTTATAATTGCATGAAATAAATAAACATCCATCAGTTATTTTTCAAGCAACTGATTAAAACTTCGGGAATCGCCGTGAAACTAGAGTGATTATTCATAAGTGTAACCACATACCTAATTTGATGAGTCATGCAGATTATTCAACATATACTTGATGTATATACCATCAAACCAATCAAAAGATCCAAGAAAGTAATTCAATCATCACATAATTCCTGAAAAGAATATGTACTCTATTTATTACACACTTTATCAAGAATCTACTTTATTGACTTGGATTCTCTTTCTAAGGTTTCTAATACTCATTAAGGTTTCATTAATATCCATTAGGGTTTCTTAGATCAATTCCTCAAACCTTATCCATTTTAGGTCAACAAACCCTAAAATACTCTTTTCCATTTATATGAACCTTAATTGCTCAACTATCCATTTTAATAGTCTTTTATACCTAAATTGACTTAGGACCATCACATCCCTATTTATTCATGGATTTGAACCATTAAAACAATTAAAAGACATATTCATCTAAATTAGGGTTTTCAAGCTCATTAATGCATAATCATGCACGAAACCCTAAATTAAACCAATTATATAAAAAGATCATCTTTTTAGATCATATTTTCACTTTTATTAACAACAGGTTAATATCAACTTGAATTATCCAAATAACATCATTAAGTCCATCTATCATCAAATCTAAGGGTTTTTCTTTAATTAAATCATTAAAGATGATAACTTTATGCCCTTTTCAAATTTCAAGCACATAAACTCTAAATTAGACTAATCATGTGCAAAGTTCTTCCTTTTTGAACATAATGTACCTTTTTGCATTTAACAGGTTAACATCAACTCTAATAATCCATTAAACCCTATTAAACACTTTATTCATTTCCAAATAGGGTTTCTTAATCTTTAATGATCAAAATACATATATAATTTGTCTTGATCGGAGTTACAAATCTTTAATTATGAATTAATAAAGGAAATACCTTCCCGGCCAATCAGAGTGTGCCACGTCGCTCATTCTCCATGCAACGTTGTTGTTTTGGAAAATAGAATCGAATTATGATTACGCCCTTGGCTAAGTTGTGTGCGCCTTTAGCCCACGGAGGGCAATTTTGTCCAACTGCGACTTCATCTTCTTCCTTGCGTCTTCCCCGCCGCTGCTGCTAGGTCAGGGCCGATCACTACCCATCCTCTCCTCCTTGGACTCTGTTGGCCATCAGGGATGGCCCTCCCATCTCCGGCGACCTCCTCCGCACCCGCCCATGCTGCGGCCGGAGTCCCAGATGGTCGGGGGGTGCGATGCTTGGGCCTACAAGATGCAGCCTTGCTGCAGCCCTCCGGCGGTCATGCGCAGATGCAGGAGCAACGAAATGTCGCCCGATCGTCCTCAGGCCGTCAAAGGTACTGCATGCCTTCATTAGGACGACACCATGGCTCTCGTGGCTGTAGGGTTAAAACTATACCCTTAAGGTTAGGGTTTCAGTGAAGAAGGTGAAGAAGAGATATATTGTTGTATGGATTCCCTCTGGACTCGATCCCAGATCTTACCCCTTATATAGGGGAGGGTCAACGAAGCCATAGTGTTGGCTTAACACGAGTTAAAGTGTCCCTTTCTAAATAGGAAATCAATTCCTTCAATGAGAAGTATATTCTCTCTCTCCTTTTTCTTCCCTGATATTCCTTATCTCATGGATACTTAGAAAAATGAAAATCCGTTCTCTTATTATCATTATTCTTGCCCTTTTAATCCATTGGCACGAAATTCTATTTTCTTTTAATAGAAAATACTTCATTTTTATCAATATCACCAAATTCATTAATAATGTATCATATTATCTTTTATTTTGCAAATTTGGTATTTTATCTTTCTTTCCTCTTTATTGGGACTCCTTGGATCCTAAGACATTCCATTATTTCGAAATTCCCTTTTCAAGGATAATTATTATCTTTCTAGATGCATCTATATGCATTATTTTTCATTATCATGTTTATTTCTCATTAAATTATCTCTTTTTGAGAATTTCTCTTTATTTCTCTTTTATTTTCCTCATTGGCATCCATTTCAATATTAGCAACCTCATGGATACGAAATTTCACCAAGGAATCTCATTTATGCCTCTTTCCACTCATTTTCCACATTTTACCATTATTTTCAATTTCTTTCTTAATAAAGAAATACTTAATTAATATTTTATTTTCTTATTGCACTCTTTATGCAACTTTGGACTCCTTGGAATCCAAGAGGCACGAAATCCCTCTTTGTATTTGCCTTCTAGAGGTTTCTGCATATTTCTTTTCTCAAATATTCAATTATTCATTCACTAATTGAATTTTCTTTGTTATTTCCTTGTTATTGGGCCCAATAGCCAATAAAGCCCACAACACAAACATCAAGGCTATTGTAAATGAAATCCATGTCTTCAAAACAAATTATATCATTATTTGTTCAATTATCTTTAATATGAGAAATTACATTTCTCACCAATTGAACCCAAAAATTGAGGTTGTAACATCCTTCCCCTCTTATAGGAATTTTGTCCTCAAAATTCTATCAAGCAAATAAACAATTCAGGATAAGACTTTTCAATGTCCATCATTGGCCCCTATGTGGATTTACCGTACTCATGGCATTTTCAAAGAACCTTTATCATCACATATTCTTTTCTCTGAGTTCTTTCATCCTGGCGTCTATAAACTGCACAGGTGACTCAGGCCATTTCAGCCTCCCTTGGGACTCACTAGGTTCATTGCTCAGCACATGGTTGGGGAAACTCACATAGTGCTCTAAATTGGACACATGGAACACATCCTACATTACTCTATCCTGAGGGGTAGGGTCAAAACATAACCATCTCCACCCATCCATCTCTAATGGACCCATGTATCGGGGACTCAGCTTTCTCAACTGCAGCTCAGAAGGGTCGGATTCTCACATTATATTCTCCCACAGTGCATTGCATGTTAGTCTACTTTGCATCTACCCACGACTCTCATCGTCTCTAGGATCCTTTCAACCATTGCATGATTAAAGCGACTTTCGTCTTCATGCACTGTGGTCCTTTTCTAATCATCATGTGGTCCCTTCACCAACATCACCTTACTGAAGTGGTGACCGACACAACCTCCCTTACAAAGCTTCTTAGAATCCCGATACTGGCTATGGTGGTCATCATCACATCTTTCATAGGACAAGAATTGTCTCTAGCTATCACCCTGAACGAGCACATATCCTCTCATCAGACCCTTTAGTTTGGATCATACTAACCATTAGTTATGGGTGATGAACTATACTATCATCGAGTCCTTCGTGTACCTACTTCCCCCTTACGGAAGTGAACCTTTAGGATATACTCAAGGACTTTTGAACTCAATTCATGGTGTAGTTGAACCATCTCTCTCATGAGTAGTTCAACCAGATCTGTCTCTTGATAGAACTCTTTCTTTCTCATGTCATCTAGGTAAGGCGATCTATCATAACCCATATTGCATCTTGACCTTCCTTGGTCTAGGGGAGACTTATCACCACATCCATAATGATGAACTCCCATTTCCTCTTAGGGACTCTTTTATCCTCTATATCGATACACTGGGTTACTGGGGTTCGTCCTTTACCCCCCGTCTTGCATGGCCATATACCACATTCAACTTTATCCAAAGTCCTACTGTCACTTATTATCTTGGTGGTATGGTTTATGGTGATCTTAAAATCATGATCACATGTATGTCATGATTCCTCAAGATCGAATACTCAGAAACCCTAAACCACACTAGTCAGGGTTTCATCACCTTCTTTTCCAAAGAAGTGCATCTGAGGTTCTACCACCATCCTTTCATTGCATCAAGGACTAGACTGGCTAACCAAACAACCATTAACTTGTTCAACAGATCTCATTACATCAGAGTATTAGCCAAACATATCTCCTTTCCAAACTTAGGGTTAGCCTAACAACCTCTTTTAGCTTCTAGCCCAGATACATCACAACCAGAACATCCATTACCACTTCACATACTTAGGTATTAGTTCCACTGAAGATATACACTTCCATGTATTTCACTTATCATCTCAAACTCAAACTCTAAGTCCATCTTTATCGAGAACACTTTGAGCTCATTCTTCTGGTTTTCGAACTCAACCTGGAATAACTCATAGCTTATGGTAAAAACATCTGTATAAGATGACTACCTTATTTTTCTTTAGCGTTTGCAAACCATCCATGTATCATTCACTTTACCAGGGTATGTTATCTTCTCTGTCCTCATACCTCATAGCAACGTTCCAACTCACATCATCTTTTATCCTCAGTGTATGGCATGAGTACTGTCCTATTTCTCACTCCCATAACAAGAGGAAATAAGAATTTGGCTACAGTCCAAATACAGAGTTCTTCCTATTACAAGAGTAGAGATGGTACATCCCACCTCGCCAATACACCTTTACATCTAAGTTGCAACATGCCACGTATGTCTCTACGTCACATACATCATGATATCAAACTAGTCTTGAACCTACTAAGGTTTATATCCTTGGTCATCTCCTCTAGGTCTATAGGGTACCGGCTCTTTTGGGGTCATCCCTCTTCCCTCATGCATCAAGGGAGTGCCCTACTCATCTGCCCTTTGGGTCCCATGAGTTCATGAAGGTGATCAATCTCCTAACCCATGGCCCTCAGACAATGATAGTTGTTACCTCCCGACCCTATGGTCATGTGCAACTGGGGAATTAGGCAACTCCTACTTTCATCGGTCTTATCCCTACTTGACCCTAGGATAGACTTAGGATTCTCCATTATAGTACATGTTCACTTAGAACCTTACCCAAGTCTTCATCATCTCTCTTTCTGCATTCATGGGTTGTCTTTCATCCTTTCATAGGGATCATGGCAACCTTCCTACCTTGGTCAAGCCCCATACTGGTTACCTCCATGGTAACACATTCATATGCAATTAGATATGGATATTTATGGGTCTACAGGTTCATTCTCATACCATGTACTTAGCTTCTTAAGATCATGTGAGACCTCTTCAGGTTACCTTAACCCAACAAAACTGATATACACCCTACCAAAGGGGGTCCCTCTCCCAGGATGGGAGGAAAACTATCTCTTGACAACAAGGTCACAACATCTCTTAGGTCTAGGGTTTACATCTACATGATCCTACTTAACCCTAGCAAGCTATTAAGGCATAGCAGATCACCTACCGAACCAGGCTAGGCCATACTTGTCCTCTTTCCTCAATGTTGGATCAATATCATACCTTTCTTTATCATCAACCTAGATGTGAGGGGTTCATCAAATACACCTTAAACTTAAGGGGCTTCCCTTTTCCTCTATACATGAGGAGTACCATGCTTGCTTCTATAGGAACTCAACTTCTCATCATGAGCATTAGGTACACCACTTCCCCTCTTAGGCCTAGGAACCCTAGGTTCACTTGTAGGTGTCCAACTGCATGCTCTATCTCTTAACTACAAACCAAGCATGCAAAAGGCATGACATGCACTTCTTGTCATCCTTCAACTCGAGCAACACTTAGGGTTGGGTCCTCCTTAAGGACAACCAACAAGGTACAATGCATCATAACCTGCTACTAAACCTTTCTATTTCTAAGGAACTCTTCTTCCTACATCAGAAGGTAAACACCTATACCGTAGGCACATAGGCACCAGATGCTTCATCCTCTATCTCTAGGGTTTGGTCCCTCTAAAGGCAACCAAGATATCATCAACTTTCAGGGGTCGATCATGAGGCAACCACAATCATCCATTGTTCAGGGTTTTAGGCTTCCAACCTTCTTGTTGGGTTTCCTTCTCTCTCTAGAGCTAACCCTACATCCAACCTCACCATTAGAGGTCCTCTCTTCATGAAGGATCAACCTCAAAAGCATGCCCTGCATGGGTGAAGCCTAGGTTCAAACTTATGTTTGCTCAAGATCATCCATAACCCTTTATGCTCCATCATAATTCCTTATCCAGGGTTTCATCCTACTGTCAGCACTATGACGTGCCCTAGGTGCCAGCTATACCCTACTTGCACAATCCCATAGGGTTTCTAAGGTCCTTCACTAACATCATCATCTAAGGAGCTATCCTTTACCCTAACATGCACGACCCTTCCCAGGGTTGGGTTGCCAAAGGTGCTAGGTCACCCATGGATCATATGGCATCCCAAAGGCATGTCCTTTCAAACACCTGGTCCAACTCATCTCTCTCTAACCTTCACTTAGGGTTAGGGTTAGCATCATCCTCAGAGGATGTGCCAGGTCTCTACTTGCAATGGAGATCTCTATCTCCAAGACTAACTTATCCTCCTGACAAGAAGGTCTAGCCTCAGGTCTCTTCTGAGGACATGACAACTTATGTCATACGACCTAAGCATGTATCTATTCTTTAGTTTACGCTTACTCTATTAATCTTATGTCCATGACATCTTAATTACATGCTTTTTATTAATTTGATGGAGGATTCCTTAGACCTTATTAATCTTACTCATACCTCAAGAGGGTGAGGAGAAGAGGGAAAACCCTGATCCTTAAGGTCCTTAACAGAATTTGTGATGAGAAGGGATGAATAAAATAAGAAAGTCCAAAAGGTATCTTATTTCAATTCATACCCTAATACTTTGGCCAGGCAATCACACAGATCTGGGAGTCCTCGTATTCCGACTAGCAGTGCGGAGGAAAATATTGCCAGCCCTCGGGCGTAATCCTTTTCTAGACACCTCCATCTTTCGGATAATCCTCTAATAACTCCCTTGGGTTCTATGGAGTTTGTAAAATTTAATAATTATTAATGGTTAACTGAGGAACCCAAGCTCTGATACCAAATGTTACGACCTCCACCTCCTGATAACACCCAATTAAGGGAGACCGAGAGGTCGAAGCCGCACCCATAACTTTCGGATCAAAGGTTCGGCAATTAACCAAGAATAATTATCAAATTTTAACATACTATATTGAAAAGTTGTAAGAAAATAAAATTTTGCATACCTTTTTGAAAACTTGGATCTCTAAACTTCTATCCACTTAAGGATTCTACTCTAACTAATCCTCCTTGTATTTAACTTCATGTATTTCACAATATGACGATTTACTGTTTGTCCTTTTGGCTAGTACCTAAAACGCCGACAAACAAAACGTCGGTCAGCCGAAGCTGGTATGTGGGGGAAACAATAATCATGTAAATTTGTTAACAATGTAATCATTCAATTAATCATTTAACAACCAAGATTACATTTTAGATATAACTCCACGATCCAAGAGTACCCTATCCTCTATGTTGTCCCCATTAAACCCCTCATGATCCACCTATAAGTGAACCAATTTCTAGGGTTGAGTTACATGGCACCACTCGTAAGTAGCCCACTCTTTAACTCATGGCAGGCTAATGAGTCTCATGGAACTACACGTAGGTAGCCCAGTTTCTAACTCTCGGTAACCTAGACCTTGCTCTAGGATTACCCTTTTTTTTCTTAGCCTTTTCAAAGCAATAGAGGTGGACCCAAATCTAGTCAGTTATATACGCACATTTATAGTGATAATCATAGTCACTTTATAGTTGCATGAAATAAATAAAAACCCATCAGTTCTTTTTCAAGCAACTGATTAAAACTTCGGGAATCACCGTGAAACTAGATCTATTATTCATAAGTGTAACCACATACCTGGTTTGATGAGTCATGTAGATTATTCAACATATACTTCATGTATATACCATCAAACCAATCAAAAGATCCAAGCAAGTAATTCAATCATCACATAATTCCTGAAAAGAATATGTACTCTATTTATTACACACTTTATCAAGAATCTACTTTATTGACTTGGATTCTCTTTCTAAGGTTTCTAATCCACATTAAGGTTTCATTAATATCCATTAGGGTTTCTAAGATCAATTCCTCAAACCTTATCCATTTTAGGTCAATAAACCCTAAAATAGTCTTTTCCATTTATATGAACCTTAATTGCTCAACTATCCCTTTTAATAGTCTTTTATACCTAAATTGACTTAGGACCATCACATCCCTATTTATTAATGGATTTGAACCATTAAAACAATTAAAAGTCATATTCATCTAAATTAGGGTTTTCAAGCTCATTAATGCATAATCATGCATGAAACCCTAAATTAAACCAATTATATAAAAAGATCAACTTTTTAGATCCTATTTTCACTTTTATTAAAAACAGGTTAATATCAACTTGAATTATCCAAATAACATCATTAAGTCCATCTATCATCAAATCTAAGGGTTTTTCTTTAATTAAATCATTAAAGATGATAACTTTATGCCCTTTTCAAATTTCAAGCACATAAACTCTAAATTAGACTAATCATGTGCAAAGTTCTTCCTTTTTGAACATAATGTACCTTTTTGCATTTAACATGTTAACATCAACTCTAATGATCCATTAAACCCTATTAAACACTTTATTCATTTCCAAATAGGGTTTCTTAATCTTTAATGCATTAAAGATGATAATTTACACTATATTTCGAACTATATTCATATTCAGGCTATAAAACTATTTTTAATGGGTTCCTTGCATTTTTCTGATCAAAATACATATATAATTTGTCTTGATCAGAGTTACGAATCTTTAATTATGAATTAATAAAGGAAATACCTTCCCGGCCAATCAGAGTGTGCCACGTCGCACATTCTCCATTCAACGTTGTTGTTTTAGAAAATAGAATCGAATTACGATTACACCCTTGGCTAAGTTGTGGGCGCCTTTAGCCCGCGGAGGGCAATTTTGTCCAACTGCGACTTCATCTTCTTCCTTGCGTCTTCCCCGCCGCTGCTGCTAGGTCAGGGCCGATCACTTCCCATCCTCTCCTCCTTGGACTCCGTTGGCCATCAGGGATGGCCCTCCCATCTCTGGCGACCTCCTCCGCACCCGCCCATGCTGCGGCCGGAGTCCAAGATGGTCGGGGGGTGCGGTGCTTGGGCCTGCAAGACGCAGCCTTGCTGCAGCCCTCCGGCGGTCGTGCGCAGATGCAGGAGCAACGAAATGTCGCCTGATTGTCCTCAGGCCGTCAAAGGTACTGCATGCCTTCATTAGGACGACACCATGGCCCTCGTGGATGTAGGGTTAAAACTATACCCTTAAGGTTAGGATTTAGGTGAAGAAGGTGAAGAAGAGATATATTGTTGTATGGACTCCCTCTGGACTCGATCCCAGATCTTACCCCTTATATAGGGGAGGGTCAATGAAGCCATAGTGTTGGCTTAACACGAGTCAAAGTGTCCCTTTCTAAATAGGAAATCAATTCCTTCAATGAGAAGTATATTCTCTCTCTCCTTTTTCTTCCTTGATATTCCTTATCTCATGGATACTTAGAAAAATGAAAATCCTTTCTCTTATTATCATTATTCTTGCCCTTTTAATCCATTGGCACAAAATTCTATTTTCTTTTAATAGAAAATACTTCATTTTTATCAATATCACCAAATTCATTAATAATGTATCATATTATCTTTTATTTTTCAAATTTGGTATTTTCTCTTTCTTTCCTCTTTATTGGGACTCCTTGGATCCCAAGACATTCCATTATTTCAAAATTCCCTTTTCAAGGATAATTATTATCCTTCTAGATGCATCTATATGCATTATTTTTCATTATCATGTTTATTTCTCATTAAATTATCTCTTTTTGAGAATTTCTCTTAATTTCTCTTTTATTTTCCTCATTGACATCCCTTTCAATATTAGCAACCTCATGGATACGAAATTTCATCAAGGAATCTCATTTATGCCTCTTTCCATTAATTTTCCACATTTTACCATTATTTTCAATTTCTTTCTTAATAAAGAAATACTTAATTAATCTTTTATTTTCTTATTGCACTCTTTATGTAACTTTGGACTCCTTGGAACCCAAGAGGCACGAAATCCCTCTTTGGATTTGCCTTCTAGAGGTTTCTACATATTTCTTTTCTCAAATATTCAATTATTTATTTACTAATTGAATTTTCTTTGTTATTTCCTTGTTATTGGGCCCAATAGCCAATAAAGCCCACAACACAAACACCAAGGCTATTTTAAACGAAATCCATGTCTTCAAAACAAATTATATCATTATTTTCTCAATTATCTTTAATATGAGAAATTACATTTCTCACCAATTGAACCCAAAAATTGCGGTTGTAACAGATCTGGTATACCAAAACCCTATCATCTTCGATCTCTACCATTTCTATGGTATGTAGAACCTAATAGGGTTGTACTCTTGAATATCTCTCTCTCTTTCTCTATCCCTCTCTCTCTCTATCTATCTATCTCTCTCTCACTCACTCACACACACACACACAAGTGTACGGATCGCACGAATACACTCAAGTGTGTTTGCATATCAAGACTATTTTTTTCAAAATGTAAACCGTTGATCTTCACCGTCATACTATAACTAGGCTACATATAAATTTTGAGCCCATTTGGATGAGTGTAAGTCACTCATCCAAGGGGAAACAAATCGACGCACGAAACTAATTTGAAATGTATAATTTTTGCGGTCTTCATAACATGAGCTATACATATCCAAATGTGCTCAAATTTTGCGTATGAGTTGTTCACGAGATGTTTAAGAAGATCAATGGATTAGATTTTCAAAAAAAAATATTGCATCATGAAAAACTACTTGAGTGTATTCCGCTCCGGATACACTCGAGTGTATTCTAGCCTGACTCTCTCTCTCTCTCTCTCTCTCTCTCTCTATATATATATATATATATATATATATAATTGAAGACCTAGGGGACACGAGACAAACATCATGGAAATTTTTGGTCATACACAGTTCATTGCCATGGAGGCTACCAAACATAATTGGTAGAGGTGCCTAGTAGTGGTAAGTTCCACGGACTCATCCTGAACCCCTAGACCCTGCGAAATTGAGTTCAAAAAGGTTATGTGTTGTGTTTATAGTGCTTCTGCACTCCAGGATGACCAACACCCAAGGGGTGGCAGCTCCATCAAAGAACCATGTCTTCTAGCAAGGATGAAAGTAGGACGAGGACCTAGTTTACTTTGGTGACAAACTTTGTGCTAAGGAGGGACTTCAAGGAGGAAACAGCCACCATGGATCCAAAAATCTCCTCACTTAGTGGATTCCACACTTGAACGCATGAGATAGAGGCTGAGTTATCGAGTGGAGGAATCAAGATCTATTTCAGACTCATCAACAAGAGAGGGTATGTGTTGAAGCCTCATGAACCCCAGGGACGACACCCAGCAAGGTCCACGCTGTGATGTCCTCGAGGCCATGGTGGCAAGACTGTGATGGGTGCATATCCTAAGAGGATTGACGTTAGAGTTTTAGAAGTGGGAGATTGGGATCTGGTGTGCTCCTTGGGTCTGGCTGGACTATAGAGGCAAGAACACAACCCTCCAACTTCTAGTGTCGCGTACACCCGGGCGCAGGAACAATGGACGAACAACAGTGAGGGGAAGGACGTAGTTGTGAACTAGATTGTTTGGGTGAGGGATGAATCAGGTCCCTTGTTGGATCTACAAGATCTAGAAGAAAGGGGTAGGATTTTTAGAAGTTCATGACTTCATGATCCAATCGGAAGGGCTCCCATATTTGTGAACAAGGTAATTGTTTATCTCATTTCTGATTGGTTGTTTAGATCCTCATCATTAATAAATCATAGAAATGAATTGGTAACTCATATGGGGTCAAACCTTATATGGTTTTTTATCCCCTTTTTGAGATCTAGATTATAGTATAGGTTTGAGGATGTGTTTAGGGTTGGTTTTCTTGAAGTAAAAGACTTCAAATAATTAGGATTTAAGATCCTAAATAAGTAACCTAGGGTGATAATTGCAAGTTGTAAAAGGGTTAATATCCAAAGTTTTCTAGGAGCACTTGTTCCTAATAAATACAAGTGGTCCATTCCTTGGGTTTCAATACTTGCATCATTCAGTTAGGCACTCTTAATCATGTTTAAAGTTTATGTTATATATGTTATCATGTGAGAACCTTAATATTTTAAGATGTATTCATATATGCACATCTTACTAGATTTACTTCATACATGTTATATGTTCAGATTTGATAAGTTAGAAGAAGTACATCTTCATGTTTAAGACTAATAAGGAAATTTTGGGTAAAGACCCTAGTTAAGATAAGATCAAATCAGTTAAAGAATATGCCTCGTCATGTTTAAGACTAGTAATGTGATTATGGGTGGAAAACCCTATGTTAGATAAGATCATATCAGATCATATTTAGAACATATAATTAGTCCCAAATCATGAATCTTTTATGGAAGGCTGGTACCTCATAAGCCCCTTTCCTTTTAGTGGGTTCAAGCCCAACCCCGTTCACTTTTAGTGTGTTTATAAGACTGTTCCTTTTCAATTTATTTAGTATGTTTATGTTCATCTTCACGTTAGGTGTGTTCAGAAGACTGTACACTTTCAGTGTGTTTAGTATGTTTATGTTCCTATTCACTTTCATTATGTTCAGAAGATTGTTAACTTTCAATGTGTTTGGTATGTTTATGTTCATGTTCACCTTTAGTGTGTTCAGAAGACTATTCACTTTCTGTGTGTTCAGTATGTATATGTTTATTGAGTAGGTGTTCTAATAAGAAAGCTTAATCAAGTTAAGCATGCATCTTGAAGATATGATTAATGTTTATGCAAGTTCATATTAGTTTTAAGCTTTAGTTAGATTATGTTCATATTTTTATTGAAACCCAACCACTTACAATTGGTTTGTCGAATGCATGGATGGGGGTGTGATGCTCATAGGTAAGGAGAAAACACAGAGGATAAATCCATATAACATGCAAAGACTATCTTAAATGATCTACTTATGATTTCAAGAACATGGTAGGGTGCCATCTATACGATCCGAGGAGAATCAGATTAGATTTAAATCTTGTTATGTATCAAGTTCCCTTGTAGTAAGTCTTGTGAAAAGAATATGTATGGGAATTAATGTATCTCTATCCTATTAAAGATTTTTTATTATTGTAATGAATGCTATAATCTATTTGTGATGTACCCCAAGTGTGATTTTGTTCATCCATTCTATTGTGATGTATATATATGGATTACACTTGGGGGATACTACAAAAGTGGTATCAACACAATAATATAGATGGCCACCAGGAAAGATTCTCACATTCTTATAGTCTTCACCTCTTAGACGAGTCTTGAGTGTAAGACTTAGTGAAGTTAGACTAAGTATTAGTAATAAGATCCTCTTTAAGGATATAAGTTTGTGTTATCAAATCCCCAGCTTTAATGGAGTATGAGGATATGGAATTCCTAACTCACGGGGTTGTTATACACCGGATTAAAGGTCTTCCTTTCTAAGAATATAATGAAGAATATATCAATTAGCATGAAATATCAGATAAGTTAGATATGATGATGATGAAATAGGGAACAAGTTGATGAGAAACAGATCTTTAAGTTTAGGTAAAGATCCCTAATGTTTGATACATGTCTAGCACTAACGTACAACTATCAATTTATGTTTTCCTGAATAATGATTTTGGATCCACATTTTGTGACTTCTTTAGCATTTATTCAAAGCACTTTGGTTATGGTTGGAAAAAAATTACTTTCTTATACTTATTATATCATAAAGTGTATGAGTTTTTTGAAGTTTTCAGTTCTCAAATGCTTTTGAAAGAAGCAATGAAAGAAAGGTTTTATAGGATTTCATGTTTTAGAAATAAATGTTGCTACATATTGAATGCAAGAGGCAATGAGGGATAAGTGATTTTGGGTTTAAGTGTTTTTTTTGTTATGGGTTTTGAGTAATGACTTCATAGCTCATGGCATGTCCTCTTTGTTTCTCAAACTTTATGGTATGGGACAAAGATAAATTGAGAACCTTAGAGAATATATTATGAGACACATACTATTATTATACTAATCTCCTTCCTATATTTACTTGTTGTATGGGATACTTATACTAGGAGATGTTGGGGATGAGTATAATATTATCTATCAACTTTAGATACATATATTCATAAGCATATGTCAAGAGACGACATAAATAGTTGATTCTAGGAACCCGTAGATGTGGTCACTTGAGCTTAATGGTACTAGAGCTACGTAGAAGTTCACAAATCATGGTGTATAGTCGATTATTTTTTATAAATAATTAAATAATGGGAATAAAGTAATACTTATGGGTTAATATACCCCAAAGTTGCAATAGTAAGACCCCTCGGTATAAGTGTTCATCAAGTAACGCATGCTCTAGGCTATCTAAAAATGGTTGAGGAATGTTGAGAATTAAGTAATTCATGAAAAGGAAAGTATTACATATTTCTTAACAAGTAAGGGAATCTGTGTAAGCATAGTAATCAAAGAATGTTCGACCCTTAGGGTTTCTAATAAAATGATAATTTAATCTTTGACATACATAAGTACATCAATGACTTATTATTAATACCTGAGAAGTGTAACCTAGGAAGAAAGGATATGATGTTTTGTTTTGAAGAATACCCTAATATGTTGGTGTATGGTGATTTAAAGTGCATGAAGGATTATAAAAATTCCAAGGTGATGGTTTACTTAAGTCCAAACATGATAATGTTTCTTATGCATAATAGTTGTACATGTATCATGGAACATGTTAAGGTAATTAACCATTAAATTAAATGCATATAGATGATTTTGAGTAAATATATATGTTCTTGTACATATTTAAACTTTAAGATCATAACATTGTAGCATGCGTCGACATCATTTTTCATGAACATAAATTCTCATGAGGATGAAAATCCAAAAGTTCAAGTGGATAAACAAAAATTGTATGAGGGACTATACCCTAGATTTCATCTATAGAACTATGTGGTGAGAATTAGTTTTTGTAGCCATCGACATCATGTAGTAGGGATATAGAAACTTATGTTTAAGGTGGATTATGTCACATGATGGAGACCAACCTATGTTTTTGTGTACTGTGTTGTGTATCCGATTAGATCAGTTCTAGTTGTAGATGTCCATACATAAAAAAATCATGTAATGATTATGTAATGAGAATATATACCTTAAATCTATATAATGAATCATGGTAGGATAGGAATCATGATGTTAATGTTTGTAAACAAAATATTTATATATTAAGAATGATAAATGAGGACATGCTAAGTATTGTGATATGTTAGAACCGTACTTATTAAGTAGTAAATCTCATCCTTAATTATATTTATAGTTTAATAATTGGAGGTAAGTATGGTCTTTTTTGTATGATATATATTATGAGAATGAAGAAGCCCTAGAACCACAGTTCCAGGGAGGAACTTATGGCACATGTGAAGGAATAGTTTGAAGATTTTTCAATCAGGGTGTTCTCTAAGTTTAGGTTTATAAAGTAGGGTGTTTAAATACCAAGTGTAGTTTTTAAATGATATAGTATGATGAGGAAAACTAAATTTTGATAAGTTTAAATCTTAGTTTTAGGGATGATTCTTCTCATAAATTGAATCAGAAACTATCCTTTGTGTTTAAGTTTTTGAGGAAAATATGAATCATGTTGTTTGAGTTTAAATTTCTAATGTTATAGCATGACGATGACTAAGAGTATCCATAATACCTTGTAATATTATACATGAACAATGCTATATTAGTTGCTGCTACAAGATATGTAGTGATATAATTATTTTGGTTGAGTAAGTCGGTGGTTCAGGATCACAATATTACATGAGGTTCTTCATGATGTTGATATGAGGTAGAGCCTAGAAAAATGACTGATCAATATTTCATTTAGTATTCCTAATTATAATAATAGTTTTATGGTAAGGAGGTGACTACATGTACCATGATCTTATCTAGATAAGAGCACCATGGTCATATGAGAAAATTTATTGAGGGTCATGTTAAGAAAGCAATGTTTATTAGGTATTTCTCTAGAGTTGATGAGCACCTAGTGCAAAGAGCACTAGGGTGCAATGAGTTCTTGGGAGCAATGAGAATTTTGATGCAAGTTTATGTGGAGAAATCACTCTGGTTGACTCGATAGTTTTAAGTAATAAGGTCATGCTAATTATAGTGTATGATGAGATAATACTCAATGCATAATTTCAAGTCAACCAGGAAGAATTTTTTTTCCAAATAGTCTCAAAGCACTATTTTAGTTCCTCAGGACAAATATAAATAATAGATTCCACCATGGTGTTAGGAGAATTGGAAACACCTAACATGATGGTAAACGGTTCTTACCACTAGTGAAATAATCAGGATTCTGAGAATCTAACCTTATTGAAAGTTCATTATTTTGACCAAAGTTAGTGTATTATATGATAAAAAGATGAATAAATAATTATGACTAATGTACGCAAATCCCTAGATAAAGTGAGGTTTCTAGTTACATTAGAAAGAAGATTTTTTCCATAGGAAATACAAGAACTAATGTATTGAATGATACACTATTTCTTTACTCATTACATCCAAGCATTGAATGATAAGTAATGATCTTAGTAGGCGTAACTAACACATTTATTTTGGTCTAGAGAAATTGAGAATAATATGAGTATGATGTGATACGTAAGTATTTTGCTAGTGGTATGAGAAAAATTTGACATATGTATCAATTAATATGATGCCAGTTATTAGCGGTGCAGGTAAAGGATAATGATACAGATAACCCTAAATTTTGATATGATAATTACTTTTGTCTCTAAATTCATAAATAGAGATAGGCCTCTAGCCTTCAAATTACATTATCTTAAACAAGTTCTTGCATGCTATAAGAATGATGTGAGTGATATGGGCAAAGTTTAGAAGTAAGTGTAAATAATAAATATGAAAAAAATCCTAATGTGGGTAGTTTTATTATATTTTTTAGATAAATGTTGAGGATGAAATTCCCATAAGGTGGGTAGAATTTTAACACCCTTTTTCATAGGATTCTTGAATCAATGAAGCCCTAATAGGCTTGTTTTTAACATCCGAATTGAGGTCCAGTGAAGAACATTCATGTACCCTAGACATGATGCATATAAGTTGTATTAAAACCCTAGAGCATAATCTCATACTATACAATGATGAGTGATGAGAGAAGCATAGTTTAAGAAATTAATTCAAGATCTGGTACAATATTCATGAATATGTTTTTGTTTAACCATGTGGAATCTTTAACTACTCCAATACTTGACTGAGATATACGTTGATGTTTAAATGGATGAGTTATTGCATAATTCTTTGATATCATGCTTGACTTGGGTTAATGGCCTAGTAAGATGTATTAGAGATCTTAGTGGTTTGAAACATGTCTATAAGAGGTTAAATGAATGTAAATTGAAGTCCTCATGTGTGTTTTGGATCTATTAGAATGCATACTGGTTAAGGAAAGTCATGCCCAATTCAGGCTCTTCAAATTTTGGTATAGCAGAGACCCTATGGTCTTTGACCTCTACCAATGTGCTATTTTTTGTGGTATGTAGAACCCTATAGGGTTGGACTTTTGAATATCACACACACATACACACACACACACACACACACACACACACACACACACATATATATATATATATATATATATATATATATATATATGCATACATACATACATACATGCATACATACATACATATGGTATTGAAGACCGGGGGGCTCGAGACAATCATCATTACAATTTCTGGTCATACACGGCTCATTGTCATGGAGGCTACTAAACACAATTGGCATTAGGTTCCCATCAGTAGGGAGTTCCACAGGCTCGTCACGGACCCCCAGACCCTTACGAAACCCAAGTTGAAAAAGGTCGTGTGTTGTGGTTCTAGTGTAGTGGAATTCCATGCTGGCCTGCATCCAAGGGGTGGTGGCTCCACCCAGGAACCTTGTCTTCTAGCGAGGATGAAAGGAGGATGAGTACCTATTTACTTTGGTGACAAACTTTGTGCTAAGGAGGGACTCTGAGGAGGAAACATACTCCACGGATCCACAAAGCTCCTCACTAAGAAGATTCCACGCCTGTACCAAAATGAGAAAGAGGCTGAGATATCGACTCTAGGCATCAAGGTCTATTTTGGACTCGTCAACGAGAGAGGGTATGCATTGAAACCCTCATGAACCCGATGGATGGTGCCCAGCAAGGTCCGCATTGCGCTGTCCACAAGTCCATGGTGGCAAGCATGTGATGGTCATAGGTCCTAAGAGATCGACGTTAGAGGTTTATAAGTCAAGAGATATGGATTTGGTGTGCTCCTTGTATCTGGCTGGTCGACAGAGGTAGGAACACATTCCTTTGGCTTCCAGTGTCATGTACGCTCAAGCACATGCACATCAGGTGGACAACAATGAGGAGAAAGACATAGTCATGGACTGGATTCCTTTTGTGAGGGAGTAATTGTGTCCTATTTTGGATCCACGAGATCTGGAAGCAAAGTGGTAGGGTTTTCAGAAGTCGATGACCCCAGGATCAAATCTGAATGGCTCTCATGTGTGTGAACTAGGAAATTGTTTATATCATTTGTGATTGGTTGATTGAAGGCTCATCACTAATAAATCGTAGAAATGAATTGGTAACTTGTATGGGGTCAAACCTTATATGATTTTTTATCCTCTATCCGAAATCTAGATGATAGTATAGGTTTCAAGATATGTTTAAGGTCGGTTTTCTTGATGTAAAAGACTTCAAATAATTAATATTTAAGATCCTAATTAAGTAAACTCTGGTGATAATTACAGGTTGATCACGGGTTAATATCTGAAGTTTTTCTAGGAGTCATTGTTCCTACTAAATACAAGTAAGTGGTCCATGCCTTGGGTTTCAATGCTTGCATCATTGAATTTTTCTCTCTTGATCATGTTTAAAGTTTATATTAAATATGTTATCATATTAGCACCATAATATTTTAAGATGTATTCATATATGAAAATCTTATTAGATTTATTGCATACATGTTATATGTTTACATTAGATAATTTAGAAGAATATACCTCTTCATGTTTAAGACCAATTAGGGCAACTATGGGTAAAAACCCTAAGTAAGATAAGATCAAACTAGTTAAAGATTATCCCTCATTATGTTTAAGACCATTAATGGGATTATGGGTGGAAAACCTATGTAATATAAGATCATATCAGATCATATTAAGAACATATAATTAGGCCCTACCCATGAATCTTTTATGGAAGGTTGGTTCCTCATAATCCCCCTTCATTTTACTGGGTTCAAGAACAACCCCATTCACTTGCATTGTGTTTTGAAGATTGTTCACTTTCAATGTCTTTGATATGTTTATGTTGATGTTCACTTTCAGTGTGTTCAGAAGATTGATCCCTTTCAGTGTGTTCAATATGTTTATGTTCCTTCTAACTTTCATTTGTTCCAAAGATTGTTCACTTTCAATGTGTTCAGTATATTTATGTTCATGTTCACTTTCACTGTGTTTAGAATATTGTTCACTTTCAGTGCGTTAGGTATGTTTATGTTTATTGAGTAGGTGCCCTAATAAGAAAGCTTAATCAACTTAAGACTGCAAATTGAAGTTATGATTAATTTTTATGCAAGTTCATATCAGTTTTAAGCTTTATTCAGATTATGTTCATATTTTTACTGAAACCCAACCCTCTTACAGTTGGTTTGTTGAATGCATGGCTGGGGGTGGGATGCTCGTAGGTAAGGAGCAAACTTTGAGGATAAATCCATATGACATGCAAGGACTAGCTCAAATGATCTATGTATGAGTGCAAGAATATGGTGGGGTGCCATCTATACGATCCAAAGAGAATCATATTAGAATTAAATCTTGTTATGTATCAAGTTCCCTTGTTGTAAGACTTGTGTAAAGAATATGTATGAGAATTAATGTATCTCTATCATGTTAAGGTTATTTTTATTATTGCAATGAATGATATAAGCTATTTTTAACATACCCAAAGTGTGGTTTTGTTGATTCATGCTTCCGTGATGTATATATATATTACACTTGGGGGATGATGCATATTCATTTCCTTCATTTTGGGATGATGTCCATCCATTATTATAATTACTATTCTCTCTCATTACCTTGAGTTTCTAATTTTATTAACTTGGGTTGGCAGTGGACACTAGGACCTCCCAATCACGTATATAATTTAACCCAATTAAGATACATATTATTGACGTGTTTATAACCTTTCTCTTGGTTATTATTGTGTTTCTTATATGATTAGCTACCATCTTTCATTGTTTGATTTCCTACAACCTTGAGAGATTACATTTGGTGAGATTTGGAGCAAGATTTATGACAATGCATAAGAATGTTAAATCGTTAGAGCTAATGATCATATAAATGTATGTTTGGTTACTTATTTTTAAAATTGATGGGGAGGCATATTTTTGACTTAGATCAATGTGGATCTCAACAAAGGATGAAATATACATAAATGATGATTCCTCAAAAATGATGCTAAAGGTATGAGATAAGTTTGAGTGCTTTCATGTTTGGTGAGTGTGCTTGGTACGTGAAATCCAATCCAAGATCCATTAATAATATATTAACTTCACAAGTATGATCCTTGTTTGTTTGGTAACTTAGGTTTAAAATATTTATTTATTTTCTTCCTATGTTATATTATTTATTAAGGGACACCTAAATGAATCTAACTTAGTAGACTTATATATGCTAACATATAGGGTCATGATAGCTTATCAACCTTGTCCTTGTGTTTGACTCCATTTTTTGTTACAGGAATGTCAAGGCATCATGTTACAAATTCAAATTATGACCTCTTAAGAACCGGTTCATTATACTCATGTTTTGGACCCACATATTGATTTTGAAAAACTTTGGACGATGTTGTCGAGGACAAGGTAAACCGAGAACTTTTACGGATCTGAGGCCTACTTAGACTTTTCACCACTATTATTTCTATATTATTTCAATTTATCCTTAAATTCAACATATTTGCACTATTCCTAGTAGAACTAGTTTCATGTCAGATTCTCTCCTCGATACATCTATTTCTTAGGTATAAGCGCAAGAAGCTCTTTAATATTAATTATTAGTATATATTCTTTATGTGTTACGTTGTGTTGTGTGATGTGTTATGTTCTTTAGACTTGTTGTGTCTTTAACTTTTCTTTTACCCCCATATTGCCTAACTGTGTTTCTCAAGCAATCTTGTATCCTATAAAAGAGAGCGCATTGTATTTGTTTTAGACACATTAAATAAATGTTTTCTTATTTTATATAGTATCAGATGTGTTCAATCCCCCTTAAGCCGTCCCATTTTACCCTGACCTCTACAACGTCCACCATCTCCACCTCCCCACCATCTAGTCACCATCTACCTTCACCACCTTCATCACCCATCGAACTCCACCACCTTCTCTTTCCATCAACCTCAACCATCTATCGACCGCCACCATCCCATTGACCTCCCATCAACTCTTCAACTTCCATCAACTCATCGATCTCCCTTCACCCATCAACCTCCAAGCCCATCAACCTCCACCCCATTGACCTTCATCCTCCACCTCCTCACCCCATCGACCATTATCCCCATCAAACTCCACCCCTCCACGACCTTAACCTTCATCAACCTTTACCCCATCGACCTCCACCCCATCGACCTCCACCCCATCATTCTCAACCCTCCATACCATTGACCCCTCTTTCAACTAATTTCAAAAGTAGCAAGTTGAAGACCTAAAAGTAACACCCTTGTTTTTTGCCTATGCCACATGGTGGAGTGAATGTCACACCATGGCACTGTAGGTCTTTCCTTCTCTATACTGCCCCTATGTAGGTTTCTTAGATCTATTGATCTAGATTTGTTGATGTTGTCTACTACCCCTACGTGAGTTTCTTAGATCTATTTTGATATGTTGTTTCTATCAACTACCCCTATGTGGGTTTTTTCAAATCTATTTATATATTGTTGTTGTCTACTACCCCTATGAGGGTTCCTCAGACTTGTTGATCTAGATCTTCTATTTCTGTGATGGCTTCTTCTACTACTCTATGCACATCATCACTCTAGCTTCCATGGAAACTATAGATCCTCCTTGGTCTTTGTGTGTGATGACTATGAAACTCAATGAATCCAACCACCACTTTGGTCAACATCTTTTGAAATACATGTTAAAGCCCAATGGGCTATTCCCACATTTTTTTTGATGCTTTGATCTCTCTTGTTTTTGTAGTTGATGAAAAGGCCAAGCAATCCTATGCACAATTATCTAAAGATGATTCTATCATTATGACATGGATGATGAATAGTATTGAACTGAAGATCGACCGGTCTCCCCTTCACCTTCAGAACGTCAAAGTTATGTGGGATCAACTATCCCATGTGTATTGTCATCAACAAAACCCAAAGAAGGACTTTAAGATCTTTAAGAATCTTGAAAAAAGGATTATTCCACTGATGGATCTATAGTAGACTACTACAACCAATGTTCATCACTTTAGGATGAATACAAAGTATACAAATCCCCTCTCTTCCAACATCGAAGAAGTTTAGAGGAACATAACCAACGCTAGTTAGTTCAATTCTTGGTTGGCCTCCCTTCATCCTTTTCTGGTGTTGTTGACCAGATTTTATTTATTGATCCCTTAACCAAACTAAGGGATGTCCTCAAGCGCATTGAATCCCTCCCTTCCGTGTTGTACCTATCTACTACTCCTTATGATCATTCAATTCTTGTTGTCTTCTCCTATGACTCAGGTCAAGGAAGTGGCCCCGATTGTAGTCACAATTTTCATGCTTGTGGTATTCCTAGATGTGGTTCTCCTTCTAGCCGTAGATGAGGCCAACATCAACTTCCTACTGATAATCACTTCTGTGACTTCTGTGGGTGCACAAACCACAATGAAGACTATTGGTGAAAAAAATGGGCAAGTTGGGTTTCTTCTACAACTTTTGAGAATTTGACTATTGCTGCCTCTAGTTCAACCCAGGCCACGGTAGACTGGATCTGCTCAGAGTTTGAGAAAATCCACTAGGGTCATATATCCTCGCCACCCACTTCCCCCAAAGGAGGTCCTTATGCTTTACATACATCCCCTGTTGCTTATGGTAAAAATAAATGGGTCATCAACTCAAGTGCATCTACTCATATTTCTTGTTGTTTTGATCATTTTACTATTGGTAAGGTATGCCTGTAGAGAAAATCATATGATGATTGACATGAAATAATTACCTAAAAGGATTTGACTAATAATAACACATATATAAAAGCAAGCTTCCAGTTCATTTGTTTCACTCAATTATGAGATAATGAGGATACATAGTGAATTTCTAGATAATTATATTACTCAATGACATATTTTATCAAGTAACTATCCTTGTGATGAGATCATACAAATGTTAAGAGCACATATACATATTCTCATTATGTCCATGATCAGTTGTTATTGTGGAAGGTTGATATACAACAATAACACATAAGATCAGAGTGTGAGTTGGTTGATGACTAAATCTCCTTATCCATGATATGGTAATATCAAACCAAGCACACAGATACATGTTAGAGAATAGTATATCAGACAGACCCACATTGAGAGTGACACATGGTTTTGTGGTCAGAATCATCTCTCATAGTGAAGGTGGTGATTGTAATTCTTAGACCTGAAATCACTACACTCGTCACATGTCGTTGGGTATTCTTTGACATCATCAAACACAATCTTGAAACATGGGTTGTTATAACAGTGATGATTGGGTGACTTTGACACATGGGGATAGACTGTGAGTGATAGATATGGGAGTTGTCCCTCCTATGAGAGTATGATATCCTGGCCACTTGATTAGTGAGACTAAGAAATGCATGTGCATGCACATGTAAATCAATATATGATATTGATGTAACATTATCTCAGACAATCTTCTCTTGGTTCAATAAACATGGATTGAACATTGAGAGGAAGACCAACCATGCCTTGAGTTCATCCTGGATATTAGAGACAAAGGAATTATACAATCACTGCAACACCTTACATAGATTGTAGGTTGAAGTTGTTCTCTAACTTTCCATTTCACTTGGGTAGCACTGATGTGCGACTAGGCACCACTCTTTGCTTGTGATGTCATAAGCTAGTTATGGACATTCATTGGCAACATGACATGGTACCTATAGGGTCAAACACATAAGAACTCATCTAGAAGAGGAGTTTGATCTTATATGACGATTGGATTGATTACTAAAATGTTTAGGAATTCAATTCACGCAACTGATTGCTTGAATGGATGACCAGGTCTACCAAACAACCATCTGACTGAATGAGATGGCTATTTGGGTAGGCAAACAGGCATCTCATGTAGATGAAATGGCCATTTGGGGGTTAGGTTAATCAGAGATTGAATTGGCTAAGTTTTGCCCTTGAACTGACCGGTTCAACATGATTGAATTGACCAACTCATCTCAACATGCCAGATGACCGTTTGGTTGAGTGAGACGGGCATTCACTGGTGTGAGATGGCTCAGTTGGGATGAGTGAAAGTTCTGGAGTTTTCTCAAACTTGTTTTAATTGCACATACTTGGGGTGCAAGTAAATTAATGTGTTACATTAATTAGGAAATGATTTTCCAATTCATATCTGACTGGGAAAGCATGAAATGACCATCTCGCTTAGAGAAATGACCATCTGGCATGTGATACAACTGTCTCAGCTTATGAGACAACTGTTTCGACTGACGCAAGTTGTGAAACTTCCAAAATTGTTGCAAAAATTCAAGATCTTCTGGTTCTTTCCACTCCCGCTTAAGTCCTGCATTGGTTGGGGACTGGGAACCTTGATCTTGACCTCTACTATAAATAGAGGGGTACTGGGGGCTTCCCAGAGTACAACAACACAGACAATTAAGAATTAGTTCCTCGAACAACTATTGTCCTCTCTGGTTGTGGTAACCAAGGGAGCCTAGGCAACTCCTGCCTGAAAAGGAGGGATAGCCAGTGGGAGAGAACAACTGAGAAGTTGTCGTTGTGGGAGAGCAGGTTGGTAGCTAGTACACCAACAGAGAGGACAAATCCTTCCTATCCGTTCTTAATGAACAATAGGATTTCTAGTTGGTCTGTGTGGACTACTCTAGAGGTAGGAGTACTTTGGCTGCTACTCAGAGAGCAATTGCAACCTGCAGTTCCTGGCCAGATCACCAGAGTCACTACAGAGGCTGCACAGACAACTATTTGTGGTGAAGACCAAGAGTTTCACAACCACAATCCAAAGAAACCTATCAATAGTTGCAAAGAAGTGAGTTTTGTCACTGGACTTGCTCCATGACCAGGTATAACTCTCTAAAACAATCCTTCCTATTTCATAGTAGTTGACACAATATTGCTGTATTGGAGAATATGAATAGATAAAATTTGTATTTCTACTGCTATACTCTGTGCCCGTATTTCCCTACATTTACTTCCTTATATAAGACTACCCATGTCCTTACTATGAGCATTGCATATGGGAGTCAATCTATTATCCATGGGATTGGAACTATATCTCTATGTAAGAATTTTCCCTTAAAATATGTCCTATATGTTCTAATATTTCCTTTTAACTGCTATCTATCAGTAAAAATGTTAAGAGACATCAATGCTCAATCACTTTTGATCTTGAGAGCTTGAGAGTTGTGTGTTTTAGAATCTCTAAATGAGGATGAGGATTGGTTCAGGCCATGAAGGAACAAGTAGATTGTATTACGTAAATGTCTTGCAATCTTTTACATCTCTGCTATCTATTTCTATTACTGGTCTATAATGGCACTTTTGCCTGGGGAATCCTTCTGCTACAAAGCTACACTATTTATTTCCTAATATTTCTGGAAAACCATTTTATGTGTGATTCTTTCTAGTGTAGAAAACAAACTCATGATTTTTTATTAAAAAAGGATATTGGTCTAAAAATCTGTTTGATATTGTTCAGGATGATATTTGGGGTCCTTGCTCTATTCCTAGCTTGTCTGGATATCGTTATTTTATTACCTTTATTCGTGATTATTCTAGGGTGACTTGAATGTTTCTCCTAAAGGTTCACAATACTATTTTTCAAACTATGACCATGTTTTATACTAAGATCCAAACCCAATTCAAAACCACTATTAATGTTTTGAGAACTGATAATGCCTCATAATTTATGCAAACATTTGTGGATATGTTTTGTAGTTTTCAAGGTACCATTCATCAAACTTCCTACTCTTACACCCCAAACCAAAATGGCATGGCAGAAAGGAAGAATTGTCATTTTTTTGATGTAGCATGCACAATTCTCCTTCACTATCATGTTCCAAACCATTTCTGGCCCGATGTTGTTTCTACAACATGCTACTTAATTAACCATATGACTTCTTATGTATTGCATAATCAAGTCAATGTATCTATTACGTATCTTGATGCACCTTTGTTTTCGGTTCCATTGTGCATGTTTGGCATCACTTATTTTGTTAAGAATCTCCTCCATGGGATATCTAAACATGACCCCTGCTCTACTAAGTGTGTCTTTCTAGGATATTAACAAACTCAAAAAGGGTATTAGTGTTATGATCTTGTCAATCAACAATGGTTTGTGAGTTTGGATGTTGTCTTTCTTGAACACCTTGTTGGTAAGGTATGCCTAGAGACCCAATCATGTGTTGAATGATATGACGCATACCACAAAATGATTTGACTAATACGTATAAAGGAAAGCTTACAATTTGTTTTATTTCATTCGGTTATGAGATAATGAGGACACATTGTGAATGTCTAGAGAATAATACAACTCAATGACGTATGCATTCAAGTATAGGACTTGGGGAATTGTGATCATACATATGTTAAGAGTACATATACATATTCTCATTGTGTCCCTAGTCGATTGCTATTGTGGAAGGTAGATAGACACCAATAACACTAAAGACTAGAGTGTGGGTTGGTTGATGATAGAATCCCATTAGTCCTGATATATCAATATCAAACCAAGCACACATATACGTGTTAGAGAACAGTGTATTAGACAGACCCATCTTGAGAGTGAGACATGTAAACCATCATTGGTGGTCATAGTCATCTCTCATAGTGAAGGTGGTGATTTTGATTCGTAGACATAAAATCATTGCACTCGTCACATGTCCTTGGGTATGCTTTGACATCATCAAACACAATCCTAAAACATGGGTTGTCATAAAGGTAATGATTGGGTGACTTTGACACATGGGGATAGATTATGAGTGATATATATGGGATTTTCCCCTCCTACTGGAGTATGGTATCCTGGCCACTTGATAAGAGAGACTGAGAAATGCATGCACATGCACACATGAATCAATATATGACATGAGGTCACATTATCTCAGACAGTCTGCTCTTGGTTCAAGACACATGGATTGAACATTGAGAGGATGATGATTCCATGCCTTGAGTACATCCTAGATATCAGACACAAAGAAATTATACAATCACTGCAACACCTTACACAAAGCATCAGTTGAAGTTGTTCTCCAACTTTCCATTCACTTGGGTAGCATTGATGTGTGACTAGGCATCACTCCTTTCTTGTGATGTCATATGCTAGTTATGAATATCTACTATCGATGTGATAGGGGACCTATAGGGTCACACACATAGGAACTCATGTATAAGAGGAGTTTTATCTTGAATGATGATTAGATGATTACTAAAAGCTTTTAGGTGTTCAATTCACACAATAGATCAATAGATTGGCTGACTACACTGCCAAACGACCATCTCATAGGGTTAGACGGACATTGGGGCAACCACATGAGTGTCTCAAGTGTTGAGACCACCGTTTGGGTTGTCAAGTTGATCAGAGATTGAAATGGCAATGTTCTGCCCAAATTGAGGTTTGAACTGATCGGTTCATTCCAATGAACTGATCGGGTCTGCTCTTCTTACCAAACGGCCATCTAGGTGAGAGATATGGGTGTCTCATATGCATGAGATGGCTCAGTTTGGCCAAAATAATGTTCTAGAAGTTTCCCAAACTTGTTTCAATTGCACATTGCTTGTGTTGCATGGAACTCATGTTTAACATCAATTGGAATCGAATTGCCAAATCTGTGTGCAATTGGGAAACTGCCAGACAACTATCTCACAGTACAAGATGATTATCTCACGTGACCAGATGACCGTTCGGGTCACCATGCAGCCATTTTGGTGGTCACTAGTTGTGAAAATTCAAGATCATCTGAACCCTTCCACTCCCACATAACCCCGTACAGACTGGGAAACCTGACCCTAACCACACCTATAAACAGAGGGGTATTGGGGGATTCCTAGAACACAACAACACAACTAGGAATCAGTTGCTCTGACAATTGTTGCGCTCTCTAGTTATGGTAATTGTGAGATCCCAATAAAGTCCTACCCGATAAGGGAGGGATAGAGATGGGAGAGAACAACTGAGAATCATTGTTGTGGGAGAGCACGTTGGTGACTAGTATGCCAATGGGAGGGACAACTCCTTCCTATCTATTCTCATTGAATGACAGGAGTTCTAGTTGGTTAGTGTAGACTACTCTAGAGGCAGGAGTCCCTTGGTTGCTTCTAGGAGAGCAAAGTTAGCCTATAGTCTATGGCGAGACCACAGGTAGGGGTGGAACCAGAGGGGGGGCTGCCCAGGCTGAAGCCCCACCTCCAAAAAAAATATTTTTGTTATAACTATGATACCATGTACAAATTTGTATATTGTAAAAAACTTATTACACCATACAAAATATAGCTTTTAATCTTATGATTTCAATCAATCTTATCATCCTTTTTTGTATGAACTACTCATGGGTTTAACTTAATATATTTATGGATCATGTGTCTTATCCCTCACAAATCATAAAATTTACAGTCATATAGATGCCATAAATTGTGGGCTTAAGAAATTATATCTTTGGTTACTCTCCTATTAAAATTTTCTTAATAATTTCATATTAATTGTGTTAAGACTTACAAAAATTGTCTCCCCTATTATACTTGAAAGTGGTGCTCTGTAAAGATTGGGGCCATGTACCCTTAAATATTAAAATTAATTACATAATCTAAAGTTTATCAAAATATAGCATGCATCATGTTGAAGTATTAATTAGAATCTAATGCAATATAATTGACTCATTAATTGGCAAACATGATTAGTTATAACTTGAGTAAGTTCACTCAATTATAATTATAAACCATTGGAAAAAATGATAGCCACACATGAACAACTAATCACCTTCTGGTTATATATTTTCCTTTCAATCTTTTATTACTCAATCACTCTCAAATTAAGAAAATATCCATTTTTCTATATAGAAATAGATCCAAATAATATTTATTGTCACTTGGTATTTTATAAACTTGTAGTTACATAATATTTAGATATTTATCAATTTAATCTATATAAAAATAATTACAAATTTATAAGATCTAAAGAAGATAATGATAATATTTCTATCTATAAGAGAAAAGAAAATGATTGAATCAGCATAAAGTAAAAGAAGAGCAGGGAAAAATATGTAGAATGTGGGGTAAAAAGGAGAAGAAAAGGTAGAAAAAGTCATCTTGTAGATATAATTTTAATCAAATGAAGAAAGAAAAGTAAATATGACATGTAAATGAAAGTCAATAAAAATATATAAGTATTTTTTCATATCCCCTCTTCTTCAACGTTTAAATAAAAAAAATTAGAAATTTATTCATGGATTTTTCCTCTTCATTCTCTTCACTTTTCATTCCTCAATTTCTTTCTCCATTATATGTTGTTTATACAACTACATTAAATATTTTCCTTCCTTTCTTTCTCAAGTTTCCTTCATACAAATCTTTGTGTTAGGATCTTAAAACAAATTGACATTACCTAATACATTGTACTTATATCATTTATAGTATACGATTTGACTCATACAATTTTATTGGGTCTCTTCCAGCATGACACCATCCACTAAATGGTGTCATATTATATTTTGATGCTTGTTCTCCACTGAAAAGGTGAGTTTCTTCTCATTTTTAATAGAACTGGTACTTTTCTTATGTGTTATCAATTTTATGCACATTGCATTGATCAAGTGAACGTGAATTGTGATTATATTGTTGATTATCTAGTCATTAATCTGAAAGACATGGTCAAATAATGTGTTATTTATGACCTTAGACATTTAAACAAATCCATTACTTTGATATAGTGAATTATATCATGCCATTTATGTTAGATTTTTTATTTTTTATAGTTAGATTATTTTTTCATATTGGACACAATGAGACGTTATGCTATGTATATATTTTTTCATTTTTTTCTTCTAAATAACTATTATTTTCCCATCTAAATCTATAGTCAATATTTGTCACTACTCATACTAATCTAACGCCCCTGTAGTAGATTTCTAGATCCGCTACAGACCACAAGAGTTGCACATCCACCATCCAAGAGAAACTAGTTGATAGTTGCATTAAAGCAAGTTGTTGTCACTAGACTTGCTCCACAACCAAGTATAACTCGTTAATCCATCCTTCCTATTTCATAGTATTGACACAATCTTTTGGTTATGGGAATATAGATAGATAACTTTTTTTGTTTCCACTGCTATACTATGTGCTCGTATTTCCCAACAAACCTACCATTCTACTGTGAAGAGAGGTGTGCCTTATCAAGTGATCCGTCAGATCCTACTCCTCTGCATGAGGTGGTAGAACATGATCGCACTGACATAACTAAAGAGGTGTACATGAGAAGACCTAAGGTTACAGTCCCCTCTCCACCCCCTCAACATCCAATTCCTCCCTCATTAGTAGATCACAATACCTCCCATATATTCTCTGACCTAAATCTTCCTACTAGTCAAAGGAAAGTTGTTCATTCCTACACTCAACATCTGATTAGTAATTTCTACTCTTCTACTAATATTTATGCTATATTTTATTGTTTTATTTCTACTCTTTCTGTTATTTTTATACGAAAGAATTCTACAAAAGCCTTCAACATCCTTCCTAGAATCAATCCATGGAAATTGAAATGACTTCCATTGGAGATTGTAAGACCTGGGATCTTGTTGATGATCCTGAAAATTGTCCAACTGATGGCTGTCGTTCAATTTTTACTGTCAAATATCAGCTAGATGGTTCAATTGAACATCTTGTTACCCGAATGGTAGAAAAAGGTTAAACTCAAACCTACAGGGTTGGCTACGTTGAAACTTTTTCTCCTATTTCTAGACTCAATTCAATAAGAGTGTTTATATCTATTGTTGTGAATAATGATTGGCCCCTTTTCAATTTGATGTTAAAAATGCCTTCCTATATGACGAATTGCCTGAGGAAGTCTGCATGGAGCAACCACTAGGTTTTGTTTGTCAAGGAGAGTTTTCTAATATATGTAGACTCAGGAAGGTGATCTACAACTTATAACAAAGCCCAAGGGGATAGTTTGATAAATTGAGTTAGATACTTTACAGTTGTTCAATTTTGGTGCTCACATTAGGATCATTCTATTTTGATTAAAAATACAAGTTATGGACTTGTTATTCTAATAGTTGAGGTTGACAATATTATTCTATATGGCAGTGATTCTAAAGGTATTACATATACCTAAAGATATCTAGAACAACACTTTTTTCCTAAATATCTTGGTAAACTTTAGTACTTCTTGGGAATTAAAGTTTCCTGGTCTTCTTTTGGTGTATGTCTTTCACAATGAAAATATGTTGTAGATCTACTTATGGAAATGAGCATGCTTGGTACTAAAACTGCCAGTAATCTTCTGGATCCCAATACCAATTGGGATCATGAATGTTCACCACCCTATCTTAATAATCGACAACACAAATGATTGGTTGGTAAGCTTATTTATCTTACTATGACTAGAGCTGATATAATTGTTGTTGTTGGACTTGTAAGTAGGTATCTAGATAAACCTTAAAAATGTCATTGGGATGTTGTCTGCCAATTCTTTAATATCTAAACAATTCTCTAGGGAAAGGCTTACTATATGAAGACATGAGCACTGTAAAATCACTGGATATTTTGGTTTTAATTATGACAGTAGTAGATTTGACAAGAAATCAACCTCTAGTTGTTGTACCTTTATTGGGGGAAATCTAGCTGCATGGTGCAGCAAGAAACAAACTGTAGTTTCTCAATCTAGTGTTGAAGCATAATATAGAGCTCTGGCTCATACTTCTTTGAATTAATGTGGGTCTAAGGACTCCTCAAGGAATTTGATATCTCTTATTCTTTTCCTATTCTCATGCACTACAACAATAAATCCTCAATTTTTATTACTAAAAATCCAACATTTCATGAGCACACCAATCATATAGAGGTGGATTTCCATTTTTTGTGTGAAACTGTTCCCCTTGGTCGCATTTGTACTCCTTATCTCTAGACAAAAGATCAGGTTGCTGGAAAATTTACCAAAACACTTCCCAAGCTTGCTTTGCTACACTGGCAGACAAGTTGGGAATGTTTGACATCTATGCTCCAACTTGAGGGGGAGTATTAATATATATGCTTTGTGTGTTTTGTTGTGTTGTGTGTTTTGTTGTGTGTTATGTTTTGTTGTGTGTTTTGTTTTGTGCTTTAGACTTGTCTTGTCTTTATCTTTTCTTTTATTCCATATTGCCTAGCTTTGTTTCTCAGACACTCTCTTATCCTATAAAAGAGAGTGCATTGTGTTCATTTTGGATAAATCAAATAAAGCTTTTCTTATTATATATTTATAAAGAAGAAGAATCATTCTAGTTGCAACTCCTCACCATTCTCTTTGTTACTTCTCTTAAGCTAGATAAAATCAGAGCTGACACACTATGATTAATGTGGATATGAATGTTGCTAACTTTGAATTTAAAAGTGGGTTTTTAGCCATCTTACATGAGAGAACATTTGGGGGAAATGGGCCAAGAGATAATTTTAATGAACATATTGATGCTTTCAAAACAATGTGTGACACCCTTGAGATAACTAGAGTAACTCATGAGACTATTTACTACAAGGCTTTTGGTTTCTCTATGAAACAAAAAGATCTAGCTTGGATAAAGCTTTAAAAGTCAGAGTCTAGCAAACTGGAACACACTCATTGATGCTTTTGTGATCAAGCTCTTCCATATATCGAGAACAATCAAATGCATATACAAGAACAAATATTTCACCCAAAACTCAAAAGACCCATTTGATGCATGGGAAAGATTCATTAGCTACTAAAGGGAGTCACCACATTTGGAAATAAGTATCTTATGACAATGCCTAACTTAAACTGAAAGGTGATCAATCAATGATATCCTAGGGAGTAATTTCATGGGATGAAATGTTGCACATTCAGTAGAATTAATAGAGAACATGACATCCCATGAATATGTATGGGACTATGAAAGACAACCTATTGGCAGTTATTTTGTGGTAGCAACTATCAGTGAATCCAAGATTATAGACCCACTTGTATACAATTTAACAAGTTAATCACTAACCTTAGGACCCTAAAATAAAGGTAATAGCAAGATAAGAAGTAAAATATAAATCATCATGAATTGTGGAACATGCAAAGAACAAAGATATATTGCAGAGACAAGCAATGCATACACATGGATGAAGTTAAAGATTTGCAACAAAACAAGGTTAATAATGTCTCTTTTGTTGGGTATACAAGACCCTAGTATGCCATTTTCACACACATTAATACCACAACTACAGAAAATGCTCACCATCAAAATTGACCTCCAAAACCTCTTATCTTTTGTATAGCCAATGCACGACTTGGTCTCCATGACACTACATTCAGAAAAAACAAGAGTTCTAACTAATATGGAAGCACTGCCTCAAAGAAATCCCTAAGGACACGTAGGAGGAAATTTCTAAAAGCAACACAATCCAAATATGATAAACCAGTCTTGGAGTTTTGAAAAGGGCCAAAAAGAAATATGTAGCACCCCAAAATTTTACACACAAGCACATGAGAGGAAGCATCAGTTCCTAACACATAATATTGGTTGGGTGTCACATACATTGAATATCACACATCAAGAGAAGTCAAAATATAACCAACACACGACATACTTTTCATTCTCATTCTCAAAGTTTACATAAACAAATTTAATACAACTCATGACTTACCCAAATACTTAAGAATAAACAACCTTGCCTTACTACATGAAATTAAATAGAGGTGGATAATGGCACCATATCAAGGCAATCTAGTCTTTCATTGTATCATCCTTATCCTTAGCATGATGTCTTAGTCCTCCTCTTCTCATCATCTACAGACATCTCATCCCCAGCCATGTAAAGCAACGTAAAAACTTGTGAGTAGCACTGAGTAGTTATACATGAAAAATAACTTATACTTGAAATGACATGAAAATAACTTATAACATGAGTTCATAACATGATTAACATGATTACTTGAACATTCAAGTAAATTGACATGATTACATGAACACATGTATGTTATCTTGAGTAAATATAGTCACTCTCCTGAATGCACCATAGTTCTTATAAGGCCATTGAAGGCTCACATAAAGTCAGTTAAGGCTCGCATAAGGTCAGTTAAGGATCACATAAGGCTGATTAAGGCTCACATAATGCTCCTACAAAGCTCATAAGGATAGTTAAGGCTCACTTAACATGATTGAGAGGAATATATCAACATAACATGATTTACTTAATTCATTAAACATGGTTATCATGATTTCATGATTCACTAACATGACAACAATACATAATCTTAAATTTGAAATCATAACAACAAAATAGTAGAAAACCTAAATTATTAACATGAGCATAATTTTCCATAAACATGTATTGAGTATTGAAGTACTTATACTTAAAATGAGACATTTTGAATAAATATGCGGATAATATAAAACCATGAACCCTTAATTAATATCAGTGTGTAGGACCACTCACATGATCTTGAGGAAATAAACTATTGATGTTCTGATTCCTTATACATCCATAATTACCATGTACATAACATAATTATGGACTAATTATCATTCATTAACATCTAGATTATGTTTTCTAATTAACATCATGGACATCGGGTTGGGAATAGGGGTCTGAACATGGGTCAGTTGTGTTCCTTATCTCAAGAGCTTTCTAATGAGTATTTGCACTAACATTTTTGAAATCAGGACAACTAGTTATGGGTTTTATTGGTTCTAACCAATCATAAAATAGTATAAAGCCACACATGTAAATCAAAACATCTGAAGGCTATGTGCCCCATTGAGGTGGCCAAATAGGAGCCCACCATATTGTGTGGGACTATCTCAAAATCAAAAGCATGTATATTGACCAAAATTGAAATGAAAAGACCAAAGTGTCCATGTATATGGGGCATTCATGAGAATCGATACAAGGGTAAACTAGGGAATTTGACACTTGGTATGATCATCTCCATCATCATTGTAAACTGAGAACTCAGATCAATAAGAAATCAGGATCCATTCCCTTCTATCAAGTGAAAACAAGGACTGAAAAAACATTGCATTAAGGTCCTTGTGATATTTCGATATCAGTGGCCCATGAAATAAGGATCACGACCCTAGAGCTATGTCTCCCTACCTCCGCAATGGCTGGAGGAGCAAGGAGGAAAATAGGTAGCAATAGACAACTGGAAATCATAAACTTAAGGATGTAAGTCATTCATGAGTCTTAGTCATTGATAGTAGAATAATCCAAAATGTAAGAAGACACTTGTACCCCGAGACTAGAATTGGGGTCACCAGAATAACAGAGCAATAGGATCAAGGTAGGAGAGAGAGACTCCAATAGTGAATTTCTAAGAGAAACACAGAATCAACATCAGGACAACATCACAAAGTCATAATAGGGGAGTCTGAGAACTAAGCATCATCATGACGGCTGGCTAGTGTCGAGTTCTGTAGGCCAAAAACCAACATTCATGGAACCAACATTCATGGGTACACCATTAGGGAAAATCCCACTAGAAATTTACATATGGGAAAGAATAAGAGGGGTGTCAGGAAGCTTACTAGAGGTTTAATTGAACTAGAGTGGCCGAAGGCACTGCTTTGAGCTTGTCGTTGCTGTGGAAGAAGACCTAGTTGGAGGTGGTTCCTTAGGGCATTTACACTGAGATTGTTGGAATAGGACATTGACATGGAGTCTAGAGAAGCTTTCTAGATCATTTGAGAATGTCTGATATAATGTGGTGGCGTTAATAACCTACTACGTCATCCAGATCTAGAGGTCATTTGGGAGTTTTCATTGGGATGAGAGTTAGGTTTGAAACTAGGGCTCGTTGAGATCTCATGTTGGTGGTGAGACTTAAGGAAAAACATGGAGGTAAGAGGGGAGATAGAGGCCAAGAAAATGAATAGTTCTATATCTCCCTCATCGCGGGTCATTTGCGAGATGGGGGACGAAGTCCTCTTCTCTCATATCAGCAACAAATGACTATCAAGGATCCTGAGATTTTCACTAGTGCATGACCTTCTGGATCTAGACTAATATGCAATGACTTAGCTATATCAATGATAATTAAGTGTATTTATCAGACGATTGGGTCAATATGTACATGATATTAACCCTTTTTTTCTTATATTATTTGGCATATCTAGGATAACTCAAATATAATGAAATTAGGTATCCTACCTAATTCAACCATGAGGAAACAAAAAATATAATTTGATTTTAGGTTTGAACTAGGTAACAATGTGATTTTCCATATTAAGAACATAGGATAATTAATGCATTAATAATTATATCGAAGGAATTACATTTCTAAAGTTGAAGAGATATCTAATATCACATTAGCTACCCATGGACTAATCAAGTTATTCTAATTTAGAGATATGTGGCAAAGATTTATAGTCTCAACACTAATCATTAAATTTTATGGTCTGGTAGTGTGCATGATTATACAAAGATGCAGCATGAGGTGAACCATCATGTATACAATTTATATTTGGTTTAAAAACATTATAAGAAACTAAATGTATAACTTATCATCATTGAGCATGTCTATTATAGGATGATAGTTTTGGGATGTTACAATTCTACCCACTTAAAAGAAATTTCATCCTCCAAATTTGAATGTATTAAAATAGTACTACCCACCTTAGGGTTTCACATATATGTACAATAACACCTTAAATATTTTCATAAAGACTCATAATATGTACCAACATGTTCATTATACAACATAAACATGGATAACTATATCATGTTTGTCATTATTTAAAAAATGGACACATGCACACTTAAGTAATGAAGATTGAAAACTAGACCATACTTCACCACAAACCATGACACAAGTGCTTACATACCCTTATAATTAGTACAATCTTATTTTTCACTGAGTCAGTTATTATGAGTCCTAAACATAACCTTGCACCAAAGTGCTCATTTACCCTGGAAAAACACTTAATTAATATTACTTTCTTAAAATGAATCTTGTTAACTTTCTTGATCCTCATGGCTTAATCATAAATGTATCTAACATCTTACCATGGAATAAATAATGGATTTTACTAACCAATGGTATTAGGTTTAAGTGACTATCTAATTTAGGTCTTTTGTATTACCCATCCTTATGACATCCCCAGAGATGTGTTGATCAGGCACATGCCCAATGATGTCAGACCTCATTATGAAAATCTCCACCAACCCACTAGCACACATGTTCCATACGACATGCACTAGTAAGTAGGAAAGAGACATAAAATAAGTCTTTATGCTCATGGCATACCCTCTACACTTTTCATTTGGTTGGCCAAACCATTGAGAAATGAGAGGACATGTCATATGCAAAGGTTAATACACAAGATCCAAAATTGATGGATATCTATCCCTAATTCACATAACCTACTATACATAAACCTTTAGACTTATATCCTTGCATGATATTATGCCTTCAACCATTCCCCAAATAAAAAGAATATCTACTCTAACCTCTTGACTTCATTGCTTCAATCTAGGATGCAGAAGGATATATGTGACTAGTGGACCTAAAAGACTTGTAACTGGTTGAGATTAATGAGGGTTCTCAGTGCCCAATTTTCCTTTTCTTTTGATACCAAGTTGTAACACCCCAAATTTTTTCACACAAGCACATGATAGGAAAAGCCAATTCCTAACTTATAATATTGATTGAGTGTCAAATATATTGACTATCATGCATCAAGAACAATTGAAATATAACCAACACAGGACATACTTTTCATTCTCATTCTCAAAATTTACATAAAACAAGTGTACTACAACTCATGACATACCCTAAGAACATAAACAAATTGGTCTTACTACATGAAATTAAACTGAGGTGGATAATGGTACCTTACAGAGACACTCTAGTCTTTCATTGCATCATCCTCATCCTTATCCTGATGTCTTGGTCCTCCTCTACTCATCACCAATGGACATCTCATACTCAGCCATGCAAAGCAACGTAAAAACTTGTGAGTGGCACTGAGTAGGTATACATGAAAAAGAACTCACACTTGAAATGACATGAAAATAACTTATAACATGAGTTCTCAACATGATTATTTGAAGACTTAAGTAAACTAACATGATTACATGAACACATGTATTTTATATTGAGTTAATATAGTCACTCTCCTGAATGCACCACAATGCTCATAAGGCCAATTAAGGTTCACATAAGGCTGATTAAGGCTTGTATAAGGTAGGTTAAGGCTCACATAAGGATGGTTAAGGCTCTCGTAATGCTCCCACATAGCTCATAAGGTTGGTTAAGGCTCACATAAAGATGATTGAGAGGACTATATTAACATAACATGATTTCCTTAATTCATTAAACATCATGATTTCATGATTCATAATCTTAAATATGAAATCATAACATCAAAAGAGTAGAAAAGTTGTATTCTTAACATGATCAAAATTTCCATAAACATGTATCAAAATGTACTTAAACTTTAAATGAGATATTATGAAAAATTATGCAGACAATATAAAACCATGAACCCTTAATTAATACTCAGTGTGCATGACCACTCACTTGATCTTGAAGAGATACACTATTGATGTTCTGAAACCTAAACCATCCCTAATTATCATTTATATAACATAATTGTGGACTAATTATAATTCATTAACATCTAGATTATGGTTTCTAATTGATATAATGGACATTAAGTTGAGAATAAGGGTATGAACATGGGTTAGCTATGTTCCTTGTCTCAAGAGCTTTCCAACGGGTATTTACACTAAATATTCTAACATCAGAATAACTAGTTATGGGTTTTATAGTTTTTGACCAATCATAAAATAGTATAAATCATGCATGTAAATCAAACCATCTGATGGCTACGCACCCCACTGAGGTGGCCAAATAGGAGCCTGCCACATTGTGTTGGGCTAGGTCAAAATAAAAAAATGTGTATATTGGACAAAGTTGAAATGAAAAGACCAAAGTGTCCATGTATATGTGACATTCATGAGAATTAATACAAGGGTAAACTGGGGAATTCGACACTTGGTATGATCATCTACATCATCACTATAAATTGAGAACTCAGATCAACAAGAAATCAGGATACATACCCTTCGATCTAGTGAAAATAAGGACTAGAAAAATTGCATTAGGGTCCTTGTGAGATTCCGGTCTTAGTGACCCATGGAACAAGGCTCGTGGTGCTAGAGCTCAGTCTGCATGCCTCTTCCCTAACTGTAGGAGCAAGAAGGGAAAATAGTAGCAATAGACATTAGGAAATAATTAACTTGAGGTTGTAAGTCATTCATGAGTCTAAATCATTGATAGGAGAAGAATCCAAAGTGTAAGAAGATGCATGTACCCCGAGACCAGAATTGGGGTCATCAGAATAATAGAGAAACAAACTTGAGGTAGGAGAGTGATATTGCGACAGTGAATTTCTAAGAGAAACATGACATCAACTTTAGAACAACATCACAAAGTCATAAGAGGGGAGTTCGAGCACTGAGCATCACCCTGAAGCTGGTGTTGAGTTCTACTGGATAGAAACTAGTGTTCGTGGGTACACTGTTGAGGCAAATCACACTAGAAATTTTCATATGGGAAAGAAAAAAGAGGGGTGGTGGGAAGCTTACTAGAGGTTTAATTGAACTAGAGTGGATGGAGGTGTTGCTTTGAGCTCACCGTTGTTGGGAAAGAAGACATGGTTGGTGATGGTTCCTCAGGGAGTCTAGGATGAGAATGATGGCATAGGATATTGGCATAGAGTCCAGAAAAGCTTTCCAGAACATTTGAAGAAGGTGTGGCGTGATGAACATGATGCATCATCTGGGTCTATAGGTCATTTGGGCATTTTCTCTGGGATGAGAACTAGGTTTGAAACTAGGGCTCATTGATATCGTAGACCTCTCCTCAATGTGTTGGTGGTGAGATCTTAGGAACTCTGTAGAGGTAAGAGGGGAGATAGAGGCTGAGAAAATGAGCCATTCTATTTCTCCCTCAGCGTGGGTCTTTTGTGAGGTAGGGTACTAGGTCCTCTACTCTCGTATCAGCATCAAAAGGCTATCAAGGAGCCCAAGATAATCACTAGCACGTGACCTGCTGAACCTAGACTAATATGCACTGACTTAGCTATATAAATGATAATTAAGTCTATTTATTAGATGACTAGGTCAATATGCACATGATATTCAATCTTTCTTTTTGATATTATGTGTCATATCTAGGCTAACTCAGATATAACAAAATTAGGTATCCTACCTAATTCGACCATGAGGAAATGAAAATATAATTTGATTTCAGGTTTGAACAAGTTAATAATGTGATCTGCCTTGTGAAGCACTTAGATAATTAATGCATCTATAATTATATTCAAGGAATTACATTTCCCAAGTTGGAGAGATCTCTAATATCACATTAGCTACTCATGGACCAATCAAGTTATTCTAATTTGGACATGTGTGGTGAAGATTTATGGTCTCAACACTAATCATTAAATATTAAGGTTGGGCAGTGTGCATTGTTATACTAAGATGCATCATGAGGTGAACCATCATGCATGTGATTTAACTTAGGATTTTAAAACATTATAAGAAACTAAATGTACAACTTATAATAATTGGGCATGTCTATTTCAGACGGAATGTTTTGGGATGTTACAAAATCACATACCAATTTAGTTACTATATGATAGAAAATGGAACCCTCATGGTTGTAATGCAAGCCCAAATAGGGACTATTATGACTCAGATTAATGATTTACAATAACATAACAAGTTGATAGAACAATAACTCGTAAATCAATCAAAATTAATCAAAAATTATATAGGGAGCCTCCCATTTATCATGGACAAGAATCCATGTGGCCAAGAAACTTATATGATGGACACTCTTCAATTAAGTAAAATCCTCAACTCAATTAACACTATCCATGAAGATGTATCAACACCCATCAAAGTAGAACCTTAAAATGTAACAAAACTCATCCCTAGAAAGGAAGTTCTAAATAGGAAAGGTAAGATGAGAAAATCCATTCAAGGTTCAAATTATAATCAAGAGGCATTCATCAACATCAATCCACTTTCATCAAGAATATCTACTTTTTCTAGGTTAGTAAAGTCCAACCTTGAAAATCAATACAAAACGTTCATCATCAAAGTTGTAAAGAAGATACATCTAGGAATTTTTTTTTGATGCCATGGAAGATATGCAAACATATGCCAAATTATTTAGATATATGACTACTAAGAGGTGAAGAGTTTATGAATCTGAAATTGTAAGTTGGCTTACATATATAGTGGTTTTATGTAAGAAATCATACCCACCAAAAAAACCAGGAGCTTTTATTGTACCATTCTACATTGGATATTCAATGGAAAGGAAAGGATTGGAGGATCTAGGATCTAGTATAAATTTGACACCTCTAATCCTAGAAATAAGACTTTCTCTAACCAAAAGCATGGCGATGACATGAATCATCATACAACTTGTTGATTATACATTCACAAAATCCATTCGCATGGTGGAAGATGAACTGATACAAGTAGGGAGATTCTTCATACCCTTTGAAGTAATTATAATAGGCATGGTTGAAGATCAAACATGGCCTATGACTTTCATAAGAACCTTTAAGGATATTCTTGATTTGGAAGCCAAAATCGTCATATAATGAGTTGTTAATGACCATATTTATTCTTAGATCTAAAAATCAATGAGGAAGGACCTTGTACATTTAAATATGTCTGCTTTATTGGTAGTTATTACCAACTTTGTGATGATATCCTAGAACAAAAGGTAGTGGTGGATCTTTTGATTAGAGCAGTGATGAATCAATATTCTCACATTTATGATCATAGAGTTACAAAACTATTAATGATTGGATGAGAAAAACGATGAATAATTCATTATGGATGAATAAGAAGAATCTGAGGTTGAAATCACATACTATATCTCATTGAAAAGGACCTCAATTTATGAAACTACCATGAAGCCTATTCAAGAGTTGAAACAACTCCCAAAGGGCCTTAAAATGACTTTTTGGATGATTAAAGAAGAAAACCCATAATGATCAACTTAAATCTATTTGAAGAACAAAAAGATATTTTTCTCTAGGAATTGAGGCTAAGGATGCAAGATTTGGGATACTTCATTGATGATATAAAGGGATTGAGCTCAACGGTATGCATGCATACAATCCATCTGGAGGAAGGCACTAAGCAAGAATCCCAAGGACAAAGGTGTTTGGATGACAAGCTATGTGAGGTAATCATAAACGAGGTTATAAAATTCCATACCATATGGATTATAATCACAATAAGAAAAAATCGATGGGTAAGTCTTTTACACATAGTACCTAAAAAGAGAGGCGTGATAGTAGACAAGGCAGATAACTAAGATGAAATAGGAACCCAAGTTGTGACCAGGTTATGGATTTGCATAGACTACATGAAAGTGAAGACAACTACTAAGAAAGATTATTTTTTGATGCTATTCGTTGATCAAGTTCTAGAATGTTTAACCCATCACTCGTACTTCTTCTGTAACGTGCTGAAATATGGATATATTCTCTTTTTGAGCCTTTTCTAAGTTTTCACCATCTTTTCTATCCCTTTTATCCTTTATGTTGAATTTGTGGAATTATTAGTGGTTTGGCGAGCATTTGTTCACTATTTATTCCAATATAAGGGTTTATGCACAAATACCTCAGCAAATGTTAAATAAACCGACCTTGTAATGTAACTCTATAGGGTCGGTTTTCCAAATAACCGACCTTATATGTATATAAAAAATGCGGGCACCACTTAAGACCTCTTGGGTCACTTTTCTTAAAATAACCGACCTTGTAGTGTATCTCTATAGGGTCGGTTTTCCAAATAACCGACCTTATATGTCTATAAAAAATGTGGGCACAACTTAAGACCTTTTGAGTCGCTGTTTTTAAAATAACCGACCTTGTAGTACATCTCTATAGGGTCGGTTTTTCTAAAATAAGCGACCTTATAGACAATTTTTCCGGCGGCAAAAATTTGCTTGGATTTGGCTTCCCGTCTCGAACTATAGGGTCGGTTCTACATTATAATCGACCCTACAGGGATCCTCGGTCGACAAATTCGTCTACCGAATAAGAGCTGAATTTCACGTATACAAGCACTATAGGGTCGGTTTTTTCTTTATAACCGACCTTACAGTCCTCCTCGGATCATCACCTTTAAGGTCGGTTATTCCTACAAAACCGACCTTAAAGGCCTCCTCGGTCGACAAATTCGTCGACCGATATCTATTCTGGATCCAGATAGTTCACGCATGTATAAGCACATCTAGCGTCGGATTTGCACTTCTAACCGACCTTAGAGCCTTCCTCAGTCGACCAATATTTTGACCGATTCACTTGGTCGACAAATTCGTCGACCGATAAGTACCTCTAAGGTCGGTTTTTTCCTTAAAACCGACCCTAGAGGTACTAATGCGAAAAAAAATCTGGCTCTTTCTCGATCGACAAATTCGTCGACTGATATTTATTCTGGATCCAGATAGTTCACGCATGTATAAGCACCTCTAGTGTCGGATTTGCACTTATAACCGACCTTATAGCATTTTTCGGTCGACAAATTTGTCTACTGATAAGGAGTCAGTTTTCATGTGTATAAGTAACTTTTAGGGTCGGTATTTTCTTAATAACCGACCTTAGAAGTCCATTCGGTCGACAATATTGTCGACCGAAACATATCGGTCGAAGAATTTGTCGACCGATATCTATTCTGGATCCAGATAGTTCACGCATGTATAAGCACATCTAGCGTCGGATTTTCACTTATAACCGACCTTATAGCATTTTCAGTCGACAAATTTGTCGACCGATAAGGAGTCAGTTTTCATGTGTATAAGTAACTTTTAGGGTCGGTATTTTCTTAATAACCGACCTTAGAAGTCCATTCGATCGACAATATTGTCGACCGAAACATATCGGTTGACGAATTCGTCGACCGATATCTATTCTGGATCCAGATAGTTCACGCATGTATAAGCACATCTAGCGTCGAATTTGCACTTATAACCGACCTTATAGCATTTTCGGTCGACAAATTTGTCGACCGATAAGGAGTCAGTTTTCATGTGTATAAGTAACTTTTAGGGTCGGTATTTTCTTAATAACCGACCTTAGAAGTCAATTCGGTCGACAATATTGTCGACCGAGGAACGACTAGAAAAACCAACCGTCGTAACAGCTACAAAAATCAACCGTCGTAACGGATAGAATTTCAACCGTTAACGGCTATAAATATGACCGTTGACCGTCGTAACGGCTATTTTTTCGATCGACCATTGGCCGACCGATAGACGACCGTTGCGGCCGTCGGTCGACAAATTGTCGACCGAAATTGGCTCTGTTTTGCTATAAATAGCACCCAAAATGATCCATTTCTTCACACCTTCACATTCTCACTTCTCTAGCTCCTCTCTAGTGTATTCTTGTGAAAATCTTCAGCTTCTCTACATCCAATTCTTGCTTGCTATTTCTCCATTTCAAAGCAACGAAATGGCTTCCTCATCAATGCGTGGAAAGAAGCAAGTTGCAGGCAGGAAAGGAAGGACAGTTGATCCGCTGTCGTTCATCAACGACGTCCCCTTCAAAGACGCAGCTGCAGGCGACCACTACCTCAGGCTCTCCTCAAAGCCTCCTCTTCCACGACGGCCAGTCGACGTCATGGACTTCCAGAACATTGTCGATTTGGAGGAATTCTTTAAGGTGCAACATTTGACTGATTTTCTAATCCCCTCCTTCCATTCCTACTCCTCCAAAGTAGTTAATGAATTCTATGCCAATTTAACCCCACATCCTGACCATGATTCCTTCTCCTCTATGGTTGGTGGGTATGGATTCCATTTTACTTAGGAGGGTATTCTTGATATGCTTGACATAAACATAGAAGAATATAAAGATTTTGTTGATCTCACCAGAGGAAATCCACTCAACAAACTCTCCCAAGATGACACTACAACTAGCCTTAGTGATGTCAAAAAAGCCATCTTTCAATCAAATACGACTTGCCATGAAGATAGGGGTACCTATTATGCCATAAATTTAAAACCTGAAGCTAGGATCATAAATCTCATTGTTGCCACCAATATCCATCCTAGAGCAAACAAATCTGAAGTACCCACCTTTCGTATGTTCCTTATCTATGCCATTCTCAAAGGTATTCCCATAAACTTTATTCATATCATCCTTAAGAATATGTTTGAGTTTTCTGGCAATCCACCTTATGCTGACTTTGTATGCCAAATCACTCAACATTTTCTTAAGAAGAATATTGAGGACGACTTAGGTTACACATGGGATAGAAAACCCCAAAAGATAAGTAAAAATACGGTGGAAAAGATGGGAATCGACTTTGGCCACAAAAGGGCTAGGACTGAAGGGGAGACATCCACCCAAGACATACCTCCACCACCTCCTCCTACCAACCTACCCCATGATCCTATTACAAACACTTTGACATACATTGCTGGATCCCAATATCACCTAAGTAGGCAATTGGATTATAATCACCATGGCATGACTTATTTAAACCAAAGGATGCAAGCTCTCTCTCCTAACTAATATGAAGCGCATAGATACAAGTTATGCCTTGGAATGAAAGACAATTCCGAATCAGCTTTGTCTACAAACAAGGAATGAATATCCCTAATCCCTTAATCCTGGCATGATAAATCCATACAATCCTTCCTACAACTACTATCAAATTCCACCTCCACCATCTCCTGATCTCACACATACTCAGTTTTCCCCAATTCAACTTCAAGACATTGCTGCCAACTTTCGCTTTGATCGTGTTCCCACCTTCTTGGAGGCTTATGCCTTAACCAAGACAGGTGCCTTGGAGTGGCAGACACTGGTCAAATATTATGGAGCTGAGCCCTTTCTTGGAAAAGATCCAGACATTGATGTAATCCTTCGGTCTTTTCAGTGAGATTATGAGATATGTTTGTAATGATTGTAATGGATATCTTTTTATAAAGCAAGTATGTCATGCTTCATCTTATAAAGTGTATGGGCATTAAATTGTTATGAATAAAAGTGTTTTCCATGGCTTCATTTGGACATATACATGTTATATAAGAATATTGTTATTTCAAATGATTGAAAAATAAATTATGGCTAAATTTGACAAAGCATCACCTGGTTAATCTCATACACACACACTTGGTACTTAATTTAAAACATTGAAACAGGGTTAATCTCGGTCGAAAATATTATCGACCGAGACAAATTCGGTCGACAATATTGTCGACCGAGGATGACTTTAGGGTCGGTTTTTCCTTATAACCGACCCTAGAGCTCTTTCGTTCGACAAATAGTCGACCGACTGAATTTTTGAATAGAGTTTAGTACTTTTCAAAACATTATAAAGCATTGGGATCTCAATCTTTTGTCTCATTGTTGGGAATTCACATCCCTCAATACCACCATCATCACATTTGCTGATTCTGGGTATTCAAACCCTTAGTTCATCACTAAACATGGTTATCACTTATCAGGTAACTATTACCTTCAGGTCATCTGACCAAGGTATTCATGATATTTGTTACACAATCATCTCAATTTCATATCAACCATATCAATTTCATATCAACATCATGCAATACAAAAATAACATCTCTATTCCCTCATTAGGGTTAGCTTTTGGACCAAGGAAGAGAAATAGTAATGAATAATAATGTTTTAAACATGTTAATGTGGTATTGAATTATTTAATATGAGAAATTGTGGTAATAATGAACAATGGGCTAAAATTCATTAAAGGAAGACTAATTGATTAAATACAACTTTAGATTCATTTTCCTTAGGTTTGATTTGGCTTGGAGGCCAAGTTTCAGAATTTTGGAATAATAATAATTATATCAATTCTAATTGGAAAAGGAGATATGAGTTTTCTCCAAAAATATTAAATGACTCAAAAAGTGGAAAATAATCTTGGATTCATAATGTACACATTAAAATATGTCTTTGGGTGAATTTTCACTCAATTTGGAGAATATTTGATTTAAGGATGAAATTAGGAGAGAGAGTGTGTAGAACCTTCAAGATATTAAATAATGAGAAAAATAATCCCAAAGGATAAAATTAATGGCAAATTCGTGTTCCCCATTATTTATTTTGCTTATGGGTGAAGTTTCACCAAAATTGGATAATTCTAGAAGTCTTTAATGCATTAAGAAAGAGAAATTGTGATTTTCTTCAAAAGAATTCAATAAAATATCTAGAGTCTTCAAAAGAGAAAACTAAAGCCATATTTAGATTCCTCATGTCAATAATAGGCTAGATGCCAAATTGCATTAAATTTGGAGTTCGTTTGTACCCTCAAATGAAGAGAGAGAGAAAAGAAAATAATTTAAATAGGACTTTATTCGAATATGAATGTGATTTATAGTTAAATGCCACACATGTATTAGTGGGAGGGCGTGAGTGGGACCGTTGCATCCCTGATAATGGAACATGGTCATCTCCAACCCATGACCAAAAAGGAAAGAAGATCGGATGTTTTTGGTTCGGTAAAATCTAGATTTCTTCCCCGTTTCTTGACCAAATCGTAGATTTCATCGCCTTTGGTTTCCTTTTTACATTCTGCACAAGCTGAGCTCTAGTTTGTGGCTTTTTGTCATAAATTTGTGAAACACCCAAAACCTTGGGCTTCAAGCTTTGCGGCAACCTTCCCCATCCTTGTTCATGCCTTCACCACCTATAAATCTACTATTTACTCATCTAAGTGGCAAAACTCGTCTCCGTCCTCTTCCCCTCGTGATCCCCATTGGTAATTGGACTCCGTCATCACATTATCAAGTGGATTCTTAAACGTTTTGTTTCCGTCCTTTTTTTTTGGTCAGTTTTGTTTCCGTCCTTTGGTTTATCCTATTCTTTTTGTGCACGCCTTTCCAAGTTTCAATTATTCTAATTTCAGTTGCATGTGAGACTAGCGAAACAATCCCCTTATCACTTTTCCGGCTTCTTACGTCCGATACGACCCCCCTAACCTTCTTCATCCCCATCCTTACTGGCCCGCTTGCTTTGACTTCCCAACCTCAATCGAGAGCTTTCAATCCATACGGAAAGACACTTACAGATCCGTCTCAATGGGGAATGGCTATGCGTAGATCTATGGACTACATTAAACTCAACCACCTGGAGCCTTGCCTCCTACTCTTTCATCATTTACGACTCTCGGCATGAGCCCTACATGAATTATTGCTGCCATTGTGCCGAGGCAAACATGGAATTGAGATCACACGGTCTCTCTGTGCGCTGTTGCCGCAATTTCTTTTCGGCTATCCATGAGTTCGGTTTGATGGCGCCAATCAGAGGTTGTCGCTGTGACTTCTGTTTGACCACTCAGTCACCATCAAGGACTTGTACCTTGGTATGTAGACGCCAATTACACCAAGAATTGTATCAATTGCAACGATCCGGCTGCAATCATGCATGGAGACAAAGGCACGTTTGGTTACTTGGATTTTGCTGTATTGGATTGTATTTTGGACTTCAGTTCTGTAAATTTTATGTTTGGTTTGCAGTATTGGAGAAATGAGGCTAATTCTGAAATTTTCAGACAGAATAGGAATTCCACATTTTGGTCTCTATCAAAATTCTCCCGAACGCCAAAATCCATCATGGGCAAGACAGATGACACGAAAAAAGATAAATCTCACACTTACAAAATCCACCAAACCAAACATAAAATTTTACTTTACGGGATTTTGACCAAACATAAAATTTTACTTTACGGGATTTTGAGAATGCAGCATTTTTACAATAAAGGATAGACTGAATACAGAATTTCAATAAATCCAGCTAACCAAACGTGTCTTAAGACGAAAACAAAGTGGCAATAGTTCTGGAAGAAGATCACACGACGGTTCGGGCTCGTGGCAGGATTTCCTAAGCGAATCCCTTGATCTATCTATCCACTATTGATGGGATACACGGTTGGTCTACACCAATCACTTAGCCCCTGTTTGGGAATGGACTGAGATTTCGTAGTCTGGACTGGATTAGACTGGGTTAGTCAGGATTCAGTCTGATTCTGTTTGGCAACCCAGTCTGATTCTGTTTGACAACCCAGTCTGATTCTGTTTGGCAACCCAGTCTGATTCTGGTCAGCTGGTCTGATTTGAGTCTGATTGCAGTCTGGTTCTGTTTCGCTACTAGACTGGATTCAGTCTGATTTTGTTTGGCAACGTAGTCAGTATCTGTTGATTCTATCCTGCTGTTGTAGAACTGTTTTAACAAGAATAAGGTATGTGTAGTTGTGTTGCCGCTTAAGCAGAAGTTGGCCGAAGTGTATTATATACTAAATAACAAATACATAATATAATTAATGTATTTAAATTAAATAGTAGCAAAGGTGTGTAGCATGTCTGTAGCAGAACGTAATACCACATAAATTAAAATATAATATTTTGTTGGTTCCCGGGCAAATACATATGTAACATACAAACTGAAACGAGAGGTCTGCCCTGGACCTAAACAACGACAAAGTTACACAATCTAAGTTGGTGATCAAGCAGGCAACTTCATGCATCGTCGTACTCGTTGGCCCAATTCATGGCCTCGTCGTACTCTTCCCACGACACAGGACAGAGTTCATCCAACACCTGATTTGTTTCTTGTTTGCTGGCGTCTTTTGGCCACTCGAACAGCAACGGCAGATGGTGAATAGGAGGAAACAAGGTTCACAACATTTGGGCCCTCATTTGGCTTGTTCCCTTGGCTTGTTCGTCTCTCTCATTTGGGCCCTCATGGCGTGGAGGCTCGCAACATGGTTTTTTGCAAACAAGGTTTTCTTCTACATATTTTTTAATCTTCGACGGAGACATCAATAGTTTTTCAAATTCTGTCTTTGCCTTTGACCGTGACCGCGATGATGACATCTATAGTTAATAAATCAAATTTTAGTATTAGCAAATATCAATAATAGAAAGATAACTGTGACAATATTGAATAAAAATAAATGCTCCAAACAAACTTAGCTACAAACAAGTAAGAACGTGATGTATGCAAAAGGTCCAAACAAACTTAGCTTCATACAAATAAATGTTGCGAGGTAAACACAAACAACTACAAAGTCATGGAAATATATTACAGGTTAATGTGTTATTTTTGGCGTCTAACGTGGTTGTTTGATTCACTCATCAGTGTTAATAGGGTATTGAGCAACGCCAGGTGGGTAAATGCGACGAGTGGTCATGAAGTTGCGTTGCACAGCCAATGGCGGGGGAGGCAATACATCTCCCAAAATAAAAAGATTGTCTGTTATGAACTCTCTCCTTATGTGTTGCCATCTCATCTGCAACTCAGTCAAAGATATGTAAGGCTCTCCAGTTATGTTTCGGAAGTGACGTCATGCCTCCATCCAAGCCTGTGTAGTATATACTCCATTAACACATCTCCCCAACTCATATTGGTTTCTCATCATACCTCTGAGAACCATATCAAGCTCCCTACACCACATAAAGGAAGGCGTCCTTTGAGGCCCAGCCATATTACAGATTCTGTAAGTAATACGTTTTAGATGTAAGTGTGTATCGCATAATTAAGGGAATATAAAATGCATATTCAGTGTTAGCTAACATTTATCAACATAACGGTGAAAAAACATACACCCTCCATAAAACATACACCAACATTATGATAAATAACTAAAGCATGTTGATGTCGGATGAATTCAGAAAGATGTAATGTTAAAAACATCGAATGTTGGACAATGTAAATCGACACACCAAACTAAATGTAGTTCTATGCCATTAAACGTTATGGCGTCACCGTGGGTGAAGGAATGTCTAAAAGAAGACTACATTCTTCCTCCAGACTGGCAACGTAGCGTTCTACACTGTCATGCTCATACTTTTTTTTGGTGTATATATCATCGTAGTTGTGATGAATTTCAACACAGTCCTTCATGTTCATTGCCTGGCCCCACACTGACTTGCACTCGACAGTTAGTAACATAATCTCAGCTTTCAAAGAATTAATTGTTGGGGGGAGATCGACTGCCCAACGGAAGTATCTGCACCGATCTTTTCCCTACAATGTATAATCAAATTTAATGAATGACAAAGAATGTGCAGCATACACAACGGCAACCTATTATGTATGTATTTACTAGTGCACCTCACGAGAAGGACATATGTAATACATTTCGCCCGGCCTTTCACTCAGAATGCCAAAATCATACAACCCTGCATCCTCTGTGTTAAGCCGCAGGGCTGCATCTAACCCACAATCACACCTCGGAACTCCAGATGGATCCATTGACATCTAAAACATAATTGAGGATTAGTAAAAATATTGTCAGATTCTGAACATAGATTTCAAATACAACTTTCCGAACATAAAATAGGCCTAAGTGCTTGTTCTACATCTATGATGTATTGTATCCGTCCTCATTTGAAGAGTCGTTACTGCTCATGATGTGAAGCAGTTGTCGAAGATATTGGCACCTCTCACGTAGAGTGGTAATACCTTGTTCAAGCCTATCGATGTCTGCTCTTGTAGAACTGACAAAGTCACATTGTTCAAACCACAGCTTGCGTTCGTTGTGGGCATATGCAAGTTGTATTAGCATAGCATCCCTAATTGCAGTAAGTGTGGCAACTGTGGGTGGTACACGCTGCGCAGGCAATCTCATCTGACATCTGTTCGAAACAAGCCCCCTACCACATGTAAAATACGGTCTGTGGGGGTTGTTGTTTTCAAAACGTCCATTTGTCGCATCCGCTTCATCCATATACACACGTACACTGCATTGAAGGCCGCATGTACAGCAAGGCATTCCATTCTCCATTTGAAGACAACCTACAGATTCATTATGTCATGTATATTATTAGGATCCAGAAAAAAGTGTGTAAAAAAAACAACTAAAGCCTACAAAGTTATGTCGTGGACAATTTTTCAAATAATGTCGAAGATTATTACAGATACAATTGTAAGTCAACGGGCATCCCATAGCAAATTAGAAATGGATTCACGTAAACGCTCGCCCTCCCTTGAATCGGCCTGAGTTGTTTGTTGGAGGGAACTCAGGTCAACCCCAGCAGGGGGAACGGCAGATGTTGAAATGTCATCTGGGAGTTCGTCCATTATACTGTCGCCATCATGTTGGCGGCGTATGAAATTGTGGATGATACAACAAGCCATTACGAGGCGACACTGCGAATGTATGGGATATGTCGCCCCCTTTTTAAGGTAGGAAAACCGCCGCTTCAGCACCCCAAATGCTCTTTCTACAACATTACGTAATTGTGCGTGGCGGTGGTTGAACATCTCCTTCTTGCTGGTGTAGGCATGTCCGTTTCCTCGGTACTCAGAAATATGGTAAGCTGTGTTGCGATACGGTGCAAGGAATTGCCGAGTGTTGGCATACCCTGCATCTACTAGGTAAAACTTTTCCGGTGGAACTTTAAACCCGCCTGTGGTCGTCGCTGACTGTAGGACCCGTTGGTCAGCAGCCGATCCCTCCCACCCAGTTAGGACATATGTAAACTCCATGGAGAAGTCAACTACAGCCAAGACATTAAGAGAGACATTGCCTTTTCTGTCTCGATAGTGATTTTTCTTGTCTCGTTTAACCAAGACGGGGATGTGTGTTCCGTCAATTGCCTCGATGGCATTCTATAACACCAAAATAGGTTGTAAACATATAAAATATTTCCAAATGATTAAAGATTGTAGGGGCTAACTATTACCTTGAAGTAAGGGTAGAACCTTGGGGTCTCCAATATACGAGAATGTGTTGTCGTGCATGTCGCTGCAGTTTGCATGACAATGTACTCATTGGACAACGAACACACAGCGTCCAAGACTTCGTTGAACTTCCTACTTATGGTCTCACCAGAGTGAATGTAGTCCTCAACCAAAGCACGATTTGTATGTCCATGGCCAACCATTTGTAGGAAGTAGCACACAGCCTCAACCGAACTGACGCCTCTAGTGCTTCGTAACAAGGCCCGACTCTCAAGCTTGTCCACAAGGGCCAATATAGAATGTGGTCTCATTCGATATAGGTCATAAGCCCTTTGTTCATGACTGTTTAAAATTTCTAAGACCTTCTGGTGGCCACTCCTAATGCTAACTGACCTAGGTATTGTAGGTGGTATGTCGAAAATGTCGTCAATGATGGAGTTTGCTATGGACTCAGCTATTGTATCAGCAATGTGATTAGCTGGACCAGACAATGTATGTAGAATGTGCGTGAGGAGGTCAGGTGTTTCTGTTTGGTCAGTGGTTGACATTATGCCTACAAGTGGACGCATAGCAACGTTGTCATGGCAAGGACAAGGAAAATAAATAGGCTACAATCATATGTAACTGTGGACACATAAAATAATGGCTTACAGGATACAAAGCAAATTAGATTGATCGCAAAATAAAACCATGGCAGTGAAATAAATTATTACAATAGTTAATCAATAATGTCTGGATGGGAATAAAAATATTACAACAATTCAGCAAATAAGATTATGCCCAACGAAAATGTTTGGATGGGAAATAGATTATTACAACAACGAAAGAACTTTCTACTGATTTGATGAGTTAAATGTCTAGCTGTTAATGTTTGGTGATCCGGAAGGGCCAGCATCATTGGACGAAGGAAAAAATGCACGGTGAGATGACGCAAACGACGATGGCATACTTGGTCTGTTTCTGAAGTTGGGTGTTGGGGATTGCGGGAAAAATGCATGGTGAGATGGCATAAACAAGGATGGCATTGAAGGTGTTGTTGTTGCATTGGCAGCTTGGAACGAGGATGGCATTGAAGGTGTTGATGTTGCATTGGCAGCTTGGGACCTTTCCCAAAGGTCTTGCAACCATATGGTTATCTTTTGAGGTGTGTCTATAAGGCTGAGGTAGATGGTGCGGTTTGTTGAGTCCTTAATGGCGTTCACAAGTGTTGTAAACACAGGAGTGGGGCATATGGGTAAGTGTCCTGGAAATGTTGTAAGATGGTTGTAAACTCTTTATTTTCAAAGGCTCTAGTTGCCACACTACTGCCTAACTCGTGAACCTTTGCATAAACCTGTGTTAATTCAGATAACACTTCATTTGAAAACCCACATCGGTCTTGAGCCATTGATTGCCGCTTCTTGCACCTAACGACAAGAGGCCTCCCGCCAACACTCGGTGTATCTGTTCCGCCTCCCCCAGTTTCTCCCTCACTTTGCATCCCAAATGCGCCCATATTAGGTTCCCCAGATTGGCTTCCAGTGTTCATGGGTGTGTCTGGGCCATCTAAGTCGACAGTGATATCATCCTCGGAGGCAACGTCAGAAGGGATATGTGTGTCCGTTGAAGACATTGCATGATGTCCTCTAGCAATGTTCCTCCCCGCCATCATCTCGATGTCATTGTAGTGGGGAAACGACTTCTTAAGCAACCTAGCAAGGTCCTTGTTTGCCTAAGTATAAAAAAAATTTGTATTAGGAAATTAAAGTGTAAATAGATGACATTATTTTGTTAATTAAGGGACTGGTTATTGGATATACCGCAAGGCTCTCCCTCCATTCAGGGTTGTCGGGCAGCGTGGGCTTATGCCTAGTGTCATCCCATCCAACGCCGCTCTTACTCGTCACAAGCTTCAAAGCGGCATAGTCCCTCCTCAAGTTCTTCCACCGAGTTTTTAGTTGGTCTATAGTGCAGGCCGTCTTCCCCATCCTATTTTGCATTTCCACAGTTGCCTCCCTCCAAGCCTCCCTAGTGAAATGACCATCGACACACCTGCCTAGGTCATATTGTCTGCGCAATGTAGATACTAGAGCGGCATCAGAATCTCTTGCCCAAACAATACGAAACTTGGGGTCAGCGGAAGACATACCCCCGTAGGTGCTGTAATATATTATGATACACAAATCGTTATATCGTTTATCTTTTCAGATAAAGTATTTACTTAGATAGTTTTGTCTAAGCTGTAATGACACTATGAAATTACCTTGTTCATCAGTTGCATATATTTTATGTATATTAGTTCCAATAAAATAAAAAAGGATCTCAAGTCGTGTTATATAAATTTTAGGTGAAACATCCATAAAAAATAATTCAAAAAAAATCAGTAACAAATGAAGAACCCGCCTCTTCTTTTATAAGGTCTTCAGATCTAATATTGGCACTCCAGCATCCATAAAAAATAATTCAAAAAAAAAAAACCAAGTTGGAACAGTGTATTAATGAGAGCATTATACGAGTTCCCATCTTATTCAATAATCCCATGAATATTGATTAACAAATTTCAACAAACCAATGTCCTATTTCATGCCTCTATGCAGCAATACAGAGAAACCAAAACATAGTTTCAAGTTGGATTTCTAGCAAGGATGTATGACATATATTGTAACATATGGGTAAAATGGTGACATATTGTAGTATGGTTTTTTCTAGGATGGGGGAATTTTTATGAATACCACATAGGGAAACCAAAAATTTGACTCTAAAATGGGTGTTGTGAGATACACTCTATAATGCATTCAGTAGGTTTGATTACCCTAATTAGACAACAACTATATTTATGTAACACTTATTTGAGGAATTTAACCAAAATAATACCAAATTCATTTATTATTAGTTTTTGTCATTTAAAGGTCCATATGTAGGTCTATCGTTTTAAGGTTGACTTAACCATTTAACACTATGGTTTATGAAGTCAACTATAAAATCAATGTGTAATGAAGTCACCAATCATAGCATTCAAAGTAACAACTATACTGAAGTCACAAAAATCAATGTTTTTAGTTTCCAACATACAAGAATTTTAAAATTCATGGTATACGAGTGCAGTGATAACTATACTGCCAAAACATCCATAGGCACACAAGTGCAGAGCATTGGTAAATATAAAATATCTGCAAAAGAGGCAATTTAGAAGACAGAGAAGAGAACCAACTATAATATTTAGCAAGAGTGGTGACAAGTAAGATGATCATATATGCATGAAATGGGCAAAGTGGGGGAATAAAAAAAGAGTCCAAAGAGATGAGGCACAGAAAGGCAGAGGAGAATAGTCCTCTCTAGGTTTTTATAACATGTGAAAAGTAGCACTAGTAACTCCTATAGTAACTCCTATCCAATCAATTATTTATTTCAGACAAAAAAATTTGCATCAGTCAATCGATCAGGTGCATTTGGAAAAGCAGTTTCTGCAAACTGAAGCCTCACAGTGTAATTTCTAGAAAAAATTTCCCCCAAAAATCAATGTGTAATGAAGTCACCAATCATAGCATTCAAAGTAACAAAAATGAAATTTTTTTCTTATCATAGAACAGGATGTTTGCTTATCATAATGCAAAACCATAATGTGGATTGTCTGTTTCCTGTCCAATCAGCATCCGCATATCTAGAAACTGATATGTCCTCTTTTGAGCTAAAAAAGGGGGCTATGATTTAGCGAGAACATGACAGAGTCAAATTTTTATTTCATTCATTCAAATGTACTAGGTCCAAGTTTTGTACATCCATAATTGGTTAACAAAATTGTTCACTTTAATGATCATTATCTTTTTCCTGCTAATTAAGAATTGAGCAACAGAATGAATATCTTATACTAAAAAAGTATTACATAAATCATTTTAGTCTGTTGAACCACTATCACATTAAGTGTGTAATATTGCTTTTTTAGTTTCCAACATACAAGAATTTTAAAATTCATGGTATACTTCCAAATATAGGATTATAGACCATGTATGTTGCGTTTCCAAATATAGGATTATAGACCATGTATGAACTTTTTAAGCCATCTTTCCTATTTCATAGTTATTGACGCAATCTTTCTATTGTGGGGAATACAGATAGATAAATAATTAATAACAAAAGTGCTCAATCTAAACATTATTTAGGGAAAGAGGAAGTGAACCTAGTAGTGAATTAGATGATTTTACACCGACTTCTCAATTTGTCTCAGAGTGGAAATGATGGACTCAATTTCAAAGTATAAAATATAATATCTGATCCTAAATTCAGACCCAGTGTCAAGCTATCACACTATTGGTTATAATGTTTTTTGTAGGCATATTTCTAGAAATGATTTACACGTCGCATCACAATGAATGTCTATATACAACTTTTGCATAGAAGAAACATCAATTTATGCTAAGTTGGTTTGTTGGACTCTACAATAATTGAAAATAGTATTGCCATATATGCAAAATTTTATCTCTTTTTGTTATGTTCCCCCTCTTATCACACAAAGCAGATATTTATCAATGAAAAATGTAGATATTGGAAAGACAAAGAGTATATAATCATGTAGATAGGAAATGAACTCCTCGTAGTTGTGAAAAGGGAAAAATAAAATCTCTAATTAATTATTATCAATGACTGTGCTTTTTTTTCTAGACAAATAAATGTAAAAAAAGATAAAATATTAGTTATAGTTAAAAAAGACCAGTGATTGTATAAGATTCCCTTTGAATCAAGGACTGGACTTTCTTAGGGTTGGTAAGTCTAAGACCTACTGATTAGGGAAATATTTTTGAGCTATTCAATTTCTTTTCATATTAAATAGATGATATCAAGTGTGTCATGCTAAACAATAATCCTAAAAGTTGAAAACGCCTCCCCTATTAAAAAATATTACCAATGTCAGTTAAGTCTAATTTCTGAGGGGATCATTTTTGACGTCTCTCATTCTAGTGGTTTGTTTACAATCTTGGTTGTTTATTCCCATGACACATCAATAAATGACCAAATGACTATGGTTTTGGGGTGTGCTTACATGAAAGATATACTTATTGGATGATTTACTGATTTGGTGCATATTAGTAAGAACAACATGTATTCATGAGGTGAATAATAACTTACATGATAGATTTATTACTTGATGATCTTAATGACTGCTTCAACGTCAGCAACAACAATTTGCTATCATGTGCTATTGGTATGGGTCATGACTCTTATTCTTAAAAATGAAGACAGTTTAGCTACACTTGCCTAACTGTTAAGAGAGTGAATTACTAGGACGTCAACTTGATTACTATAACTGTTAAGACAGTTTAGCTACACTTGCCTTAATTATCTAGCAAGAGTGGTGACAAGTAAGATGATCATATATGCATGAAATTGGCAAAGTGGGGGAATATAAAAAGAGTCCAAAGAGATGAGGTACAGAAAGGCAGAGGAGAATAGTCCTCTCTAGGTTTTTATAACATGTGAAAAGTAGCACTAGTAACTCCTATAGTAACTCCTATCCAATCAATTATTTATTTCAGACAAAAAAAATTGCATCAGTCCATCGAGCAGGTGCATTTGGAAAAGCAGTTTCTGCAAACTGAAGCCTCACAGTGTAATTCCTAGAAAAAATTTCCCCCAACCACAGGTTGAGATCACATGCCGTCTCATTTCAAAACTGATATAAAGTTCTCATAGAGGGTTTGACAAGAAACAATTGATATCTAGATCCTAGGTTCAAAGATCTCTACATCCAGGATCTGACAGAGATGCAAACCTACTGATCAGACTACAGTGGTAGCATAAACTAATTGGATTAAAATATAACACAGTTGATAGAAGCACATATGTAGTAGAATGGGCAAAAAGAGGTATCATGGATAATCCCCATGCACTAATGTAAGAAAATATTCGCTAATTATAGGAAGAACAAAGGAAAAGAAGCAGATAGATATTGTCTATCTAATGCAGTAGAAGAGATGTAGGCATGTGTGTGAGGTAACAACCTTCATGACCAGAGATGGGGCTAATCTAATGCAGTAGTAGAATACACTAACTAGTATCCAATGATTCTTCTTATTCATTATCTTTCTTGATCTAATCTAAAATCCACGACAAAGGAATCAATAGGTCAAGGATAGTGGCGTCAGCCCATGGAAATGAATGATGCAATTGATCGATAAAGATCATCTTCTTGCTTAAGCATAGACCACAACATCTTCTTGCTTAAGGATAGTAGCGTCTCAAGAAGAGATGCCTTGTAAGGGAGGCTGGATCATTCATCAATTTATAGAACAGAACTAGACAATAGCTTTGCAAACAGATTCCAAACAGATTCCATGGATCAAAAATAGTATGATCCACGGATGAAAACTAGTATGATCCACGGATGCAAACAGATTCCAAACATCATTTTATCAATGTAAAACACACACAGGGGATCCAACACACACCATGAAACACGGGGAACCCCTTTGCATAATGATTCAGTACAAAAATAGGCCTAACCCCTTTGCATAATCATTCAGTACAAAAAATAGGCCTAACTATTCATCATCACGAACCTATTCAGAAGTGGATAATCCCCAGCAGCAACTTCAGAAGAGCCGGGATGAGCAGCAGCACCGCCGGAGCAAGGACGAAGACGACAGCGAGCAGCAACTCCAGAATCGACGGGATGAGCAGCACCGCCGGAGAACCAGGGACGAACACCAGCTTCCTCCAAGATGCGTAGGTGGATGTGAAGCAGCTCGATGCACAAGGCGACCAATATGTAGGAACACGGACACTGCTTGCCCTTGCTAGGGTTTGTCATGTGCGTCGACAAGATGGGACGATGGTTGAATCAGGTGGACGGTGCAGACAATGGATGCTCAGAAGGATAGGACAGGGCACTGGGGTACCTTGCCTTTGCAGGATGTAGCCGCCCTAGTAGCCCGGCGGTCGCAGATGGCTGCATTGACTCCTCACCAGGCGGCGGACGCTCCGCCCGACGACTGCTGCCCTCCATCCGCGAGCTGCTCGAGGTAGCAGACCTCGCTTTAACTCACGGACCCACGGACCCAACAGTGAGCCGGCACAGGGAGAGGAAAACAACCGGAGCGAAGGAGAGGGGCGAGAGGGAGAGGGTCGAGAGGAAGAGGGAGGCGCGCGAGTGAGAGGGAGAGTCGGGGTCGAAGGGGGTGTCGGGGGGGGGGGGGGGGGGCGTAAACCGGACTGGGATTTGTAATCCCGCCTAGTCCGGGACTGGGTTAGTCCGGATTAGGAGATTCCGTTATCCCAAAACGGTGGTGGAATGAGGTTGCGAACCAAACAGAAATTTGGCCCAAACTGCACCGGGTTACGCCGAGCTGGCGCTAGACGACGGCTCCCAATCCGGATCGGGTCCGTTCCCAAACAGGGGCTTAGGTGCAACCACACTATTCATCCTTCGATGGTATCTCTTTACTGGTTGGTGATTTTCCCCTCTGATACTGATGGCAATCAGCAGTCTCATGCAAATGAAGATCTGACCTCTGCTGGCCCTCACGTCAAGGTCTCTGGTAAGTATACCATGGAGTGCGGATCCTGAAATGTGTCACTTTCTTGCCATCTTTAATGTACCCAAGGTCTTCTCGCGGATGTTATGGAATGTTAAGGCTGGAGATTGTCTACATGTACTTCCGTCCCTCTTAGTTTTCCTTCACTAGATGCATGTGATCCTCTTCCTTTGGGAAATGAATGTGATCCTTTCAACTTTCTCTTATATACCATTTTGGTAAGATTAACTTTGGAGTTATATTTCTGGCACTCTTATAAAGTATTCCAAAACCTCTTGAACAGTTACTTTCGCACATTGCTTAATTTTGAATTAAAACGAAATCACTAAAGTATTGACTTTGCAGGGGCTTGAGGATATCAAGGCTGATTCAACTTATTTGTTCATTAAACTCCCTCAAAATAAAAGTGCACACAAGCGCAAGCGCCGCCGCTTGTCCCAAACAGTACACTTTTGATTCACACCATTTTGCTTCTAATTCATGATTGCTATCTTAAACAACTTCAAAAAAAATATCACATTGAGCTGGTGCAAAGGTTAGTTTCTATCTATACGGCCGTTTTAAGGTTGATTGCATTGTATTCATATCGGCATGTTTTTTAGAAAGTTGGACACGACTTATTTCTTATGGAATAGTGTTTTCGAACTATAAAATAGAATATTCGGCGGGATATCATTGTTGCTTAAATAGATGTGCAGGTGTAGCTGCATTTTGTCCATATATATGTCTATTTGATCAAATGTTTGAATTAGTCAATCGAGCATACTTATTCTTGGTCAGATGTCTTTTTCACGTGGTTGAATAAACTTGAACTTGAGCCTAAATTTCAAAGTATACATATTACATACTCACATTCACTAGAGTCCTTTTATTGTGATTCCTTTTCTACTTTGGTTGAATCCAACGTCAATAGGGTTCTTGAATCCTAAAGGACAGTTATTACAAATGAAACGAAAGACTTTCGCAGGTGCATTTCTTCCTTTTCTTCCTTTAGACATAAGGATAATCATTACTTGCTTAAAAATATCCAAAGATACTTTAGAGATATATCAAAAAAAAAATTATCACTTAAAAAAGGTCTCTTATTGTGTGCATGTTCTTTCTCAATTTGCCCTTTTTTCAATCTGATACTTCATTGATACAACTGTTTCCGCTACACATCAAATACCTACTTCCATTTCTTTGATCTCTTACCTTTCAATGATTGTTGCGATCCATATTTTTTATATTACTTTTCTTCTATGGAATATAAGTACCAACATATCCAATCATGCTATCTTGTTGGCATTGGGAGACGAGACCTGAATTATTAACATGCTATTGAATCTAGGAGGTTCTTTGCTTTACTATGACTAAAGTGATGTCAACTGAGAGATACAAAACATTAAAGAACACCAATTAAGTTAATTGTACTAGAGCACGAGTTCACACACATACTACTAGATGCAACTCATGGTCCTTAATGTAAACTTAGACATATTATTATATCTCTTAAATATTGTCTTTATCATGTTTTTGACTTTATTAGTTTGAAGTATATTTTTATAAATTTGTGATTCTACTCATGACGTTGCCTGGTCTTTGAATTTGAGACCTTACTAACAGATTTAGGATTTAACCATCTAGGTTTCGTCCGTTGGACCTTTTGAAGTACAATATTAATTATGAATTATAGTCACATTTATTATTTAGTGTCTATGTTATGGATCGGTATCGCTAATAAGATGCATAGACAAATTTGAAAATACAATAGAGAACATTCATTTGATCACGTTCCCTTATCTGCTATGTTTTTTGTCACGTAAAATCTTGAATATATGTCATCGAAAAATTCTCATTCTTGTGTGTAGACATGTATAAAACATGGAAGGTGTAGGAGAGTAGGAGATAAACAAACAAAAATACATATTTACGGAGATAAACACAACCTTCATGGAAGTAGAATTACATATGAGTAATCAAATATATTGAAGTACATAGAACACATTTTATCAAGTCAATGATGAAAGATATCATTGTGATGTCTTATTGACGAGCTTCTACATTTTAAATGTTATATATCATGCATTGATCATTTAATATATTTATAACTTGAATATTCATCCATTGTAGGAACCATTATTGAGGTACAAAGGAGGAAAGATAAATATTGAATGTACCATGAAATAATCAATGTCACATATGGAAACATACTCAATGAGATGACGATGATTATTTTCAAGTAATAAAAAGTAAGAGAAAATCATTCATTCCATTAAATAAAAAGTAAATGTCTTCACTTTCCTGTTAAGGATTTTATTGTTATGCCTAAATAATTATTAGCCAGAGTAGCCCGACTTGTTGCGGCTCGGTAAGTCCAGATGAAGGACTCGGGTTCGAATCACGCCGAAAGGTGCACTGCGAAAGGTACTCCACCCTAACTTGGCACGGGAGGGGGTGACTGGACCACACCCTCTCATGCCTTGAGAGTTTATCATTTTGGGCTCGCTCGAGTGGGTTCTCTCGGTCATCAAAAAAAAAAAATTATTGGCATACTACGGATGAAAGGTCCAAGAGGAAGAACATATAGAGAAAGTGGAACATCAACCAACATATAACTCAAGTTGATTGTAAATAAGTATTATAAGAAACTACACAAACTCATAATAAAACAAATGTAATTAGTAATGTCTTCTTCATTCTATTAAAAGTATCACTAAATATTGAAATATGGAATATGCAGATGCTTCAGTGATGTATATGTATAAATTATTTATCAAAGTATATATGTTTTGGATATGATATTATATAATCAATATGTATATCATTGATGAGTTTTCAGAACATGAAAATGCAAACCACTAACTAATTTTGTGATATCATTATACTATTATAGTGTTGGTTTTTTGAATAAGCAAAATCTACATCATGTACTCATTAAGAAAGTGACCAAATGATTTTTATCATTGTCTTCATTCACTATGAAATACAATATTGCTAATCACTTACAAAAAAACTTTGTTTATTTGAAATTCTGATTACATTTATCAATTGTCTGTTCAATATCATATAATGGGTAAAGTTACACTAACATTCAAAAGAAAATATTTGTTATATTTTACCTTGGTGGCAAGTGGCATTTTAATGCAAAATATGGTTTATAATAAAAAATATTTCATATAAAAAAATGAGATTGAGAACCTACATAAGATAGAAGTTTTCTTAGATCTACCTACTTTTAAAAGCATAACATTAGGAACTTCTTAAGTCTTTTTGGGCATATTTTTATTACTTTATCTATGATAGTATAATGTGGGTTTCATGTATATTATGCCGAGTATACAAGCAATGATCCTTGATGATAATATTGACATGTTAACATCTATTTTTGGCACCATGGATTTATAAATTTTCTTCTCTTAAGAAAGTATCAAAGTAATAAATAGTTATATAGTTATTAAGTTATATAATACAACGGAATATTACACTTAATTGACGATAACAAATTGGTTCTTGAATAAACTTCATATTATTTATGAATAATACAACTTTTAATACCATTATCATGTCTTTAATTTACAAAAACGTAAGAAGTCTATGACAAATTGCATTTTAGTAATGTGTATTACTTTATACATAACATATATAACGGAAAACATAGTTAAGGTTAAGATATAGTTGGCATGCGTAGTTGAATGAGTTTAAACAAAATGTATGATATATAAGCTAATAATCCTAAAAATGTTTGCTTAGTTTGGAAAGACATTTTTGGTTTAGAAAAACAAATTTTGCATATTGTCAACACTAGAATGATAGTGGGAATGAGGTGTGGTCTCTACCCTTCTATGAGTGGAAGAAGGATTTATTATGATCCAACATCAAGTAATTTTGTGTGAAGTGCTCTCTTTATTGCAGAATCCTAACTCTTGACATCATATGTAGTTGTGCTTGCTATCATAAGGATGATCAAAAATAGTTCCAGAAGGATATATTTAGATATTTTCATCATTTCACTTTCTAAGATCTTTATGAGGATGAAGTGAGAGGCACCTAGGTGGACATGGGGACCTTATAAGTTTGGTGACGATGAGTAAGGAGGAAGAGTCATGACTAATGTAAGGTAAGGGATCCCAAATGTTGATGTGTAGGTAGACAAGAGAGAGGTGAGGTGATAGGAAGGATGAGGATAGAGAAGAGGTTCAAGGCATTTAATCAACCAAGAAGACATTATGGGTAGAAAATGGATTGTGATGATAGGTTCATCAATAAATTAGAGTGAGACTAAATTGACAGTCATCAACTACATTCTGGCATTCCAAATCACGTCATTTTGGGCATAATTTGCAAGCTTATATTTTGAAAAGGGGAAGAATATTGTAACTAGAATACATGTAATCATCAAACACAATATTATATGTTTAAAAAATAACTTAAAAAATATAGTATCAAAACACACAAAAAATCAAAACTCAATATCCAATACTTTATCCAAATGGACTATAAAATTCTCATGATTATCCATTAAATCCAATATATTTTGTAATAATATTTATATTATTCTCTTTACTTTGTAAGGTAGTTTGCATCATATAATGTTGATACCATTAGACCAGTAATCATGTTGAAAGTCAAAATTGCAGCAACACTTGTTGATGCTAAGACATTTAAAGGCAATTAATCTACTTTTTGAAGCATCTCAATTTTGAATTTCATATGATACAGATGTATTGGGTTATACTACAAGTGGTTCGCAATTAGGTGATTTTTGATGCAAAGAAAAAAGGATATTAACAAACAAAAAGATTGCTTTCATAGATTGCAATTCATTGTATCATATCAAACTTGCACTTTGGCATACACATACTAGAAGAACGAACTACATATCCATACATTCTATGTCTGAAGTGTGTGTGGTTTTATTTGTATGTGGGATGTGTGGGTTTAGGAAGGAATATGAGCAAATAATTTTTTTTAATGAAAATAAGATTAGTAGAGTCTTTCCAGATATGGAATATGTTATTTAGAATATTGGTAGAAAATATATTCTTATATTAGGGGAAGAATTGATTCAATGGATCAATAGTTTGTACTTGATTTCTATTATTTTTGAAGATAGTGCATGCTTACAATAATTATTATTCCTTTTACATGTTAACTAGAAAGATTATAAAACAATATTATTGTAGTGTCCTATAAAGAGGTGTCTATAACACCATAGCTCAATATTAGACATGGAAACAATCATGCTCACATGGATTATTATGTTTATGTCCCTGATATAGAGAGAAATCACTATATCAAAAGGAATATAGGATCATTAAACATCCAAAAAGACAACTTGGTCCATATATATATATATAGAGAGAGAGAGAGAGAGAGTCAGGCTAGAATACACTTGAGTGTACAGATCACACGAATACACTCAAGTGTGTTTGCATATCAAGTCTATTTTTTGCAAAATGTAAACCATTGATCTTCACTGTCATACTATAACTAGGCTACATATAAATTTTGAGCCCATTTGGATGAGTGTAAGTCACTCATCCAAGGGAAACCAAATCGACGCGCGAAACTAATTTGAAATACATAATTTTTGCGGTCTTTATTACATGACCTATAAATGTCCAAATGTGCTCAATTTTTGCATATGAGCTATTCACAAGATGTTTAAGATGATCAATGGATTATATTTTTGAAAAAAATATTGCATCATGAAAAACTACTTGAGTGTATTCTGCTCTGAATACACTCGAGTGTATTCTAGCCTGACTCTCTCTCTCTCTCTCTCTCTATATATATATATATATATATATATATATATATATATGTATGTATATATATACAAAGAAGAAACTAACTATTCAATATTATATCACCCAAATATTCAAAATATAGAGATATTTGAGGAGACTTGGATAATAATAAATTTAAACAAACACATTTAAAAATTAAGGAGGTTGGGTAATAACACATTTTGGTCCCCTTCATAACTATTTTTTTTCTCAAATTTCCCACTCTAATAGAAATATTATACATTCGTATAAATATGCACATATATATATGTTGGCTAGGGATGTATGGTTGGCTAATTCTAGTGTTCTCCAATGAAACAATATGAGTTCAAATCACCAGACAACCTTCTGAGGGCTCAATTTGACGACCTTTTTTGAATCCAAAGTGGGGGTTCTCCTGGTAGGAAGGAGATTATCTTGCAAATTCATCATCGAAGAACTAAACAGAGAGAAATTTCACCAAAACTAAATCCGGAGAAGGAGAGAAAAACAACTGCTAGATCATATGCCAATGGAGTGGGATAATTGGAATTTGGAGTTGTTGATCCCACCCCTTTCTTTAGAGGGGAGTAACTTCAAGTCGAAAGCCAGTAAAGAGAAAGTCCTCAGCACCAAAAGATGAATTCACAATTATAATCCTTTAGGCGTCTGACCTCCATTAGAGGTTTTGGTAGAGGGGGCGAAATATTTTTCTCTTAATCCCATATACATATATGTCTAGCATCTAAAATTTATAAACACTATTGAAAATTATAGTACATGTGAAGCATGTGCATTTACTAGTAACACCCCCTAAATCCTTCATCTCCTCTTACCCAACTCCCATTTTCTCTTAATTTTCTCACACAAAGCGTATGTTGCCGTCAGAGATTGTTTTTGGGATCTTTGCTTACGATGAGCTGCTCCTCTCCTCCTTTCTTCCTTGCTTCAATTCCTCACATTGATAGGTTCGTGGGACCCTTCTCTTCCCTTGTATGTTCTTACCTTCTCGAAATATTGCCTCCTACTAATTTGCCCAAAGTCATAGAGCTAGTGGCCTACTACTTCAAGCAACAATGTCTCTGCTCTTTGGGGGAGACAATCCCAAATGTTTGTTGACATTCTTTCCCTCTATTTTCTCACTCTTTCTCCTTTGTTTCAGACAAGGGCAATATTGTCCTTTGATTTTATTTTTGAAGCTTTGACATGCGACTAAGGTGGCATGGACCACTGACTTGGTGGCATGCAGTTGGGCCAAGTCACGCAACCCACGCCTCTCCCTTTCTCTCTCTCATAGTCTCTTGCTTGTTTGGCAATTTGTGATTTTCTAATTGGCTGAATTCGTACAATTCATAACTTTTGTTTCGTTTGCCCAAAAATTAAGTAAAAATATATTTTTGAATCGGAAAAAATCTTCTCTTTCTAATAAAAATAGTTTGAATGCATGTTTTCCATGATTTTGTAAAGAATGATTTTAGAGGATGAATTAAATACTTAAATTCCTCAAAAGCATATCTTTAACATATTAACTTCAACTAAAGTAAATAAATATGTTTTCTCGATTAGGAGAACTTACTAAATCGTTTGATTGAGGTTTTGAGTCCAAAATCCAAGGTTATCTAAAAAGGTCTAGAATTAGGGTTTCAATACACTTATACAAATTTCAAAACCCTAATGTATGTGATTAACTTGAAATAGGCAAAGATTGAACTTGGATAAACTAAAAGTGGTGAAAGTGAATAATTAAAATCAATAAGAGAGGTATGTGCATCCTTACACCTTAAGTTGGGAAAATTTGCAACCCTAACCTAATTTCCCTAATGACACACTTATTAAACCCTAATCTCTCTTTTGATAATAATCTTGCTATATTTGCCTCAAAATCATTTTTGTTAATTATTTATTGGGTCTTGTACCCCACTTCCATGTTTCTATTATTTGATGCTCATACTTTCCATAGTTCTTTTAGCATGTTGATTTTATTAGACTATTTAACTAGTGTAGTGGTACTTTTGTATAACCACCCATAGATAGGGCATGTGCTATTTTTACCAGGAGAATGTGTTACTCTCCCCGTTGTAAAATATTTGATAGGTGACTAGAATGTGTTACTCTCACTCACCTATTTGGTTGAGGTCCGGTAGGTGCCTCAACCTTACTTAGTTAAGGTAGTCAATATTAATCATGCATGCAAATCTCTTACTATTTTCTTATTATGACGAGCATCTATTTGTTTATGTCTCATTCTCTTGGCCTTCACATCTTATGATGAATCTATATCCTCATGTTTCATTGTTGTTATTATCTTTGTTTCTTGTTTAAATTTTTGACATGTACCTTGTTTCTCTCTCTTACTGGGTGACTTCCCAACCACCCAAGTAAATCAAAGGTGTTGAACAAGATCGAGGAGAACATAGCTTTTGGCATGGACCTAGATCTTGGAGATGTTGCTTTGGAGACTTTTTAGAGACTTGAATTAGTTTAGACTTCCCTCTATCTTAGATCCTTATGATGTATCTTACATGTAAACCCTTAATGGGAGATATGATGGGATTTTTTAATATTTTGAAAAATTCAATATAGTAATGATTTGTATTCCACTGTTATATGATTTGGTCCTTTGTATACCATTATATAAAATTTGAACATTTTATACATGTTCCAACATACCTTTTGAGTATGTTTGGGATGGATGTTTTATTCTTCAATTTTTTTGTAAAGGGGTGATTTCACTCCTTTACAACATGGTATTAGAGCTCATGGTAGTCATAATCTGACTATTTCAATTTTGTCTCCCTAATTATAACCCTTACCTTACATAGTTTCCCCTTTTAGTGAAATGTATTCCCTAGAGTTGATCTATAAATGATGAAAGATTGATTTAGGATCCTATGAGTTTCACATTAGAATCATGTTGAGTAAACCCCTTAAAATATTCACAACCAAAACATGTAAGTAGCCATAGTATCTTGAGGTTGTTTATATTTTCCTTTAGGTAGCTACTAGGACATGAAGTTTAAAGCAAAGTTGTCTAGAAAGGTTCAGGGTTTGGGGGCTAGCAAGAATTTCCTCCGTGCCACTAGCTTGGTTTCTGAGGACTCCCAGATCCATATGATACATGTCTGGCCTGAGCTGATACGGATTGTCTGAAATAACATGCTTTTAGGCAATAGTAACTCTTAGACATCTATGTTGGATATCTATGGGAACCTTAATATGTTGACCTTGTGACTTGTATGAGCTTGGATATCATATATAGTTCCCTTATGTCACTTAGAACCACATGTTTGGTCAGCCTAACCCTAGAACCTAGAATTTGAATTTTGGTAAGCTATTAGAGTGTACAGTGGAAGCATGATGGATCTTATATATGGTTTAGTTAGACTCACCCTTTTACCTATAGTTTAGTTTGGCTTGGTAGGTCAAACCTCTTAAAGGGTGGAGAGTAGTTGGTTGTTGATGTTTGAGTGATTAGATTTTGAGGATGAAATCCTTTTTAATGGGATGGAGTCCTACAACATATTGAAATCTATCTTCTTTGACTATACAAACTCTAACTCCATGATCAGGAGGCCAATGTTCTTGAATCCTTAGAATTTACCAAACAAGTTATAGTTGTAACCTAACATGTTTGTTTATATCCTAAGGAACATATAATGGTTATATCACGAATAGTTCATATGTTTGAACCCTAATGAATATCTCATGCACATAATATGAGTAACTCACATAATAATATAATGATGTTGACCATGTCATCAAACAAGAAATCCTAATAATATGATGAGCAAGATAAATGTAACATAATCTTGAACTTAATGCATACTAAGAAGGTATAGGTGAGGTATAATGATCATGTTGACCTTAATCCTAAGTTGTCATCATCTAACCTTAATATACATCCTTAATGCCTTTCATGATACATTAATGACATTAGTGATGAATGCATGTACATCATAATCCAATCACCTCGTTTAGCCCAGTTTTGGTTGCATTCGTGCATTTACTTGCTTTATCTTCTAATATGTGCATTTACTTGGCTTAAATGCTTTATTGAGCTTTTATTGGCCGTATCTTCCTATATGCAACATATATTGGGCTTAATTGAATTATCACGAATTTTTATTAAATTTTTGCACTTTTGTGCAGGTCAAATTTGGGAACTTGGGCCCAAACCTCTCTCGGCCCACCACAAGATCGCGGCCCCCTTTTCTCTTCTCTCCCTTTGCTGATATGTCTCTTTCCCTGCAAACTGCGATTAACCCTGGACTCGCGATCAAGGCAACAGCCATGATCGTGAGCCCTGACACCTGTCTGTGGCAACAACCGCGACCACCCTCTCATGCCCGCGGTCTGCTCCCCTCCAAAGGAACTGCAACCTCATCATCGCGAGCACAACCAAAAGACCGCGACCTGCAGACAAGCCACGACCGTGACATTCAAAAACCCCGCGACCGCGGTGTACAAAATGTCGCGACCGCAGCATCATTAGAACAGTCGCGACTTGCAGCTAAGGCACGACCAAACCAAAAAACCGCAACCGTGGCAAAACTCAATCGTGACCTCTGCACCTGCCAAGAAAAGCCGCGACCGCGACATCATTCAAAAAGCCGCGACCGCGGCATTCAAAGAGCCGCGACCGTGCAAAAGAGCCACGACTGCGGCATCATTCAAAAAGCTGCGACCGTGACATTCAAAGAACCGCAACCGTGGCATCATTCCAAGAGCCGCGACCTGCTGCAAAATTACTAAGGTCGCGATTCTGAGTCGGTGCCAACCTGCCTATAAATAGAACACGACTCCAGTCAGTCAAATCATCATCTCCAGATGTTGTTAGGCTGCAGGTCTGTCTTGGGCCTAATGAGACGATCTTCATAGCCAAGAACCTACCCCCGTGGTGGTTTTGCAGCCTGTTCACCTAGATCTGGAATGAAGACTTGGATTTGCAAGCCACCTCGTCCAGATCTAGATCTAGACCTGGATCTAGATCTGCTACATCTACGCCATTTCCACGCCGCCACGAGATGCTCCTCCTGTTGCGAGCCAAGGACAACGAGAAGAAGAAGAAGGTGGAGAGAGAAGATCCGCCCCATCTATCGTGGTGTACTTCTCTCTTCTTCCGGATCTGCTCTGACGTTGTGTAGAAGACTATTTCTCCACCGAGCTTTGATCATCTTCTTCACCATGCTCATGGTAGAAACTTCTCTCTCTCTCTCTTGTTATTCTTATTTCTCTCACCATGAGTGAGTAGTTTACCTTTGCTGGGGTGCGGGGACTAGCCCCGCTGCCCATGCTTTCATATCCTTTTGTTAAACATACTATGGCATGTATATAATCTTTCATTTCATTGTTAATCGTCGATATGTGCTTGTGGATTGATCACCTGCTTGCATGTATCTTATTTGTTTCCTATGTTGTGAGAACTTCAATGTGTAGGTTTTGAATGTCGATTAACACAGTTGACTCCCAAACTAGAGATAGAATGGGATTCCTTGAGGTCGTAAGTGTATGATCCGTGTGGTGATGAGCCATCTAGCCCACAGTGACGCTTCTATGTGCCTGACGCCTGTAGAGGGGGCCCACAGCTTCATTTGGATTTCTATATCTTTGGAGCCGTAAGTATGTGATCTGGATGGTGATGAGACATCTGATACCTAAGGTGATGCTTACGCGAACCTAATGCCCGTATGGGGGGTTCTGTAACAGCTCCATTTGAACGGTTATATCTTGCCTGGATGTTTGATGTTTGGATGTGATTGCATGTGTAGTGGTGGTGAAACCCGGGACCATCCCAGCGATTTCCATCATTAATCTTTAATCAACCTTTAATCCTGCTCTTTTACTTTTCTCGCATTTAGTTTAATTAAACTCAAATCAATCAACCTTGTTCTAAATATTAGTCTTGATTCAACTAAATTCGACTAGAGAGAGATTCTTAAAAACGTTGTCCCTTGGGATTCGATCCTCAACTATACTGCGATAAGACCCGTCCGCTTGTTGTTGGTATTATTGCACGTTGTTTTGGTTAAAAACTTAGGGATTTCAACCCTAAGTGAGTTTGTTAGTGCGATAATAATAAGCCACGTCAAATTCTGGCACCGTTGCCAGGGACAACGGAATCATCTAGTTAAATATAGTTCTTTTGAGACTAATTTAGGTTTTTCTTTTACTTTTGATACTATCGATCATATAAACTTGAATTCGGTTCTACTCCATCCATCTCACCAGCAAAAGATCTTTTTATCCTAGGTACCCACAAAGTCTAGTGTATGCGCCGTTCGGATAGTCCCGGACTCTCTACTAGCTTTGACCCTGAGATAGACAGAACCTTTCGCCGTCAGTACAGAGAGAACCAAGCAAGAATGGCTCAAGAGGAGGAAACCGCTCGAAGGGTAGCTCAATCCCTTAATGCACAAAGAGATAGGCTTATGCAAGAAGCCCGAGCCGTAGTTCAAGAAGAAATCCAAGTAGCTCAAGCAGCAGCTCAACAAGCTGAGCTACAAAAAGACCTTAGAGAATTCTCGATCCCTAAAGCTACTGACGTTCATCACCCAGTGCAACCTCCTCCCATCAATGCCCCCAACTTTGAGATACGGGCACATTGGATCACGTTGCTTCAAAACAATCCTTTCTATGGTAAGCAAGGAGAAGATAGTCAAGAACATCTTCTAAGGTTTATAGACCTATGTGCCATGAAAAAGAAAAATGGAGTCACAGATGATGCCATCAGACTCTGTCTCTTCAAATACTCTCTTGCCGATAGAGCCATGAGTTGGTATAACTCTTTGCAGTGCGAACCCATCACCACTTGGGAACAACTTCAAAATGTTTTTCTGGAAAACATTTATCCACCTTCTCTCACCTATGAAATCAGGGGCTGAATAACGCAATTCACCCAGGTCCCTGGAGAATCCTTAGCTGAAGCCTGGGAAAGATACAAAGAGCTTCTACGCAAGTGTCCACATCATGGCATTCCAAAGAATCAACTCATTTAAATCTTTTATAGAGGTGTGGATGATGATATCAAGAGGTTTTTGGATTCCTCGTCTGGAGGAAACTTCATGCGTCAGAGTTATGATAGCGCATGGAGGGTTGTCACCCTTGGAGCTGAAAACCAAGCCAACTAAAGTAGACCTGTTGGCAAAGGAGTGCTGAAGGTAGCTATGGCCGAAGCAACACCCGAGTACAAGTCTATCGCTGAATCTCTCAAACTCCTATTTGCAAAGCAAGACCATCTAGAATCGTCTCTCGCAACCTATGAAAGAAGATGTTCGCCCCCTCGACAACAAGAGCAAGTTAAGTCAGCTTCACTCTTGTGTGAAGCATGCAAGGGAACTGATCATTCTACTCTAGCCTGTAACATTCTCTATGATGTTGTTTTGAGTAATACTTGTGCCCAAGGAGATAATGGTCAAATGAAAATTGTGAACGCCATCAACACCATCCCTGGTCAAGGGTACTATAATCCGAATCAGAATAGGAACCATCCAGGTTTTCAATATTGAAACCCTTCTGGAGTGGAAAACTCATGACAACTTGGTTCAAATACTCAACAACGAGGCCCGCTAGGATTCCAGTATAACCAACAACCAAATTTCAGGAATCAAGGAAACTTTAGAGGTAACTACCAAAATAGAAACTACAACAATTATCAGAACAATTCTCAGTTTCAGAATCCCAACCAAGTCCCCTATCAACAGCAACAACAAGGGCAACAAGCCGGTTCCATCCCTCCTGATGACAAATTGTCAGCTATTGAGAAGATGTTGCAGTCACAGCAGACTATGATAGCTAACCAGCAAGCCCATCAGAAGGCTATTGAATCTCAACTAGCTCAACTTGCAGCTAGCATGAAGCCACCTGCTGGAGTCTTTGCTGGACAACCCGAAAACAATCCTAAACATCCTGAGCAATTGAAGGCTGTCACCACCAGGTCAAGAAAAGACTATTCTGACCCCCTGCTAAGTTACCAATAGTGGCAACAAACGATGATGTCTTTGTGAATGTCCAAGACTCTACAATACCTGAGTCTCAACCGAAGGAACAACCAACCGCTGATAAGACAGACAAAGCAAGATTGGAGGAACCATCGACTGCAGAGGTAGAAGACACACCTGAGTCAAATGTGCCTGTATACAAGCCCCGTCCTCCTTTCCCATCTCGTTTGAAGCAGACAAAGCTCGATACTCGATTCAACAAGTTTAAAGAAGCCATGAAGAAGCTTCATGTAGATATACCCTTTCTGGATGCGCTGGCCGAGATACTAGCCTGGACTAAGTACTTAAAGTCTCTCCTCACAAGGAAGTACATAACTAAAGAATATGAGACAGTTAAGCTAGCATCAACCACTTTCGATATCATCCAGAGCAAGATGCCCAAGAAACAGAAAGATCTGGGATCCTTTGGGATTTCATGCCATATCGGTGACTCCTCATGTAAGAAGGGATTAGCCGATCTCGGTGCTAGCATCTCTATCATGCCACTTAGCCTTTGTAAGAGGTTAGGGTTTGCAGAACTTCTCCCGACTGGAATGACCATTCAACTTGTAGATAACTCTATGACTCTTCCTTTGGGAATCATTGAAGATGTCCCTGTCAAGGTTGGAAAAGACTCGTATGTCCCATGTGACTTTGTCATCATGGACATAAAGGAAGACGCCAGATACCCCCTCATCTTTGGCCGTCCGTTCCTCGCCACTGTAAGAGCTTTGATCGACGTTGAAGCAGGGACCTTGTTGCTCAGACTAGGGAAAGAAACCCTCGAGTTCAAAGTTTTTGAAAGCATGTGAAGACCGAGCATGCAGGAAGAAGTCTATTTGATTGATTTTATTGAGAAAATGTCTCTCCTCACACAAGAGGAATATGAACAAGACGATCCCTTAGAAATGGCACTAACAAACCCATCTGCTGAAATTTTCATCAACAAACAAGTTAAGGATTGTATACTTCACCTCAACTCTGTAGAAGAAGATCCTGAAGCTAAGTTCGAGGAACTCAAAGCTGTGAATGTATCTGAAGAGCCATGTGAGAAGCCAGAAGCCCCTGAAATGAACCCCCTGCCCGAGGGACTTAAGTACGTGTTTTTGGATAATCTCAAGGTTTGTCCAGTTATTATCAATTCTAACCTAACGACCGAACAAGAAGATAAACTCCTGAAAGAATTAAAGGAAAGAAAGAAAGCTATTGGCTACAAGATGAGCGATCTCACTGGGGTTCGTCAAGCGCTTTTCATGCACAAAATCCCTATGGTGGAAGATAATAGGCCGACTGTTGAGCATCAACGGAAGTTGAATCCTAATATGAAGGAAGTAGTCCGCCGCGAAGTCATCAAGTTGCTCACTACTAGAATCATCTATCTGATATCTGACTGACCATGGGTGAGTCATGTGCATGTCGTTCTAAAGAAAGGTGGCACTACTGTGATACGAGATGAAAATAATGAACTCATCCCCACTCGAACAGTCACCGAGTGGAGGATGTGCATCGACTACAGAAAGTTAAACAAGGCAACCCGTAGAGATCATTTCCCGATTCCTTTTCTAGATCAAGTCTTAGAGCGATTGGCTCACCAGGAATATTTTTTCTATCTCGATGGTTACTCTGGATTCTACCAAATTCCTATATATCTAGATGACCAAGAGAAAACTACTTTTACTTGCCCCTTCGGAACCTATGCCTTCAGAAGGATACCATTCGGACTCTGTAATGCGCCTGCAACCTTCCAATGTTGCATGGCAGCCATATTTGTTGGGCTAACCGAAACTATTATGGAATTTTTTATGGATGATTTCTCCGTATATGCAGATTCATATGATTCATGCCTAAGGCACCTCTCCCTTGTCCTCAAATGATGCGAAGAAGCACATCTTGTACTGAATTGGGAGAAGTGTCACTTTATGGTAAAAGAAGGCGTTGTCCTTGGTCATAGGATTAGTAACCGAGGAATTGAAGTGGACAAGGCCAAGATTGAAGTGATCTCCAAACTATCTATCCCTACCAATGTAAGAGAAATCTGTGCATTCCTTGGTCATGCGGGCTTCTACAAAAGGTTTATCAAGGATTTCTCTAAGATAACCAAGCCCATGACAAACTTGTTACTGAAGGACGTTGATTTCTATTTTGATGAAGAATGTATCAAGAGTTTCAACAATCTAAAGCATGCCCTTACAACAACACCCATCATTCGAGCCCCAGATTGGGATCGCCCATTTGAAATTATGTGTGATGCCAGCGATTGCGTTGTGGGTGCCGTTCTGGGCCAATGTATAGAGAAGAAACATCATGTCATCTATTATGCATCGAAGACCCTTGACAAAGCTCAGAGGAACTATACAACTACTGAGAAGGAACTCCTAGCAGTCATATATGCCTTTGATAAGTTTAGATCCTACCTCATTAGTTCAAAGGTGATTGTCTACACCGATCACGATGCTATTCGTTATCTTCTAAAAAAGAAAGATGCAAAACCAAGGCTAATAAGATGGATTCTCCTATTGCAAGAATTTGATCTTGAGATTTGAGATAAAAGAGGCACAGAAAATGTTGTAGAAGACCACTTAAGTCGTATCCACACTCTGGAAACTGAGAAGATACCAATTAACGACTCTCTTCCAGATGACCAGCTTATGAAAGTCTCAGAAGCTACTCCTTGGTACTCAGACTATGTGAACTACCTTGTCGCTGGTGTCATCCACCCTAAGTGTATTGGAAATGCTCTAAAGAAATTCATGCATGATGTGAGGCAATATCACTGGGATGAACTGTACCTCTTCAAGCTATGTGTTGATGGTCTCTACAGATGTTGTATCGCTGAGGAGGAAGCCCAAATTATTTTAGAACAATGTCATGCAGGCCCAGTCGGAGGACATATGAATTCTAAGAAAACTTATTTGAAGGTTTTGCAATGTGGTTTATTTTGGCCAACCATATCCAGAGATGCTTACAATTTTGTTCTGTCATGTGGCAAGTGTCAGAGAACGGGAAACATTACGAAAAGAGATGAGATGCCACTTAAGCTATGGCAAGAAGTCGAGATTTTTGATGTTTGGGGAGTGGACTACATGGGTCCATTCCCATCCTCACATGGATTTTCCTACATCCTAGTTGCAGTGGATTATGTCTCTAAATGGGTAGAGGCCATACCGACCGTCACTAGCGATTCAAAACCCGTCATTAAAATGTTCAAAGATATCATTTTTCCCCATTTTGGAGTTCCACGCACTGTGATCTCCGATGGATGTTCTCATTTTCTGGAAAGAAGTTTTGAAGCATTGTCGAGAAGATATGGTGTAACGCACAAGGTAGCTTCCCCCTACCACCCACAAACTAGTGGGCAGGTAGAGGTTTTGAACCGTCAACTCAAAGCTATCCTGGAAAAGACAATAGGACACAACCGAAAGGATTGGTCAGTGAAAATCAATGACGCCTTATGGGCCTACCGAACCGCATTCAAAACACCTCTTGGAACAACACCCTTCTAACTTATCTATGGAAAATCATGTCACCTGTCCGTGGAACTAGAACATAAAGCATGGTGGGCAATCAAACAGCTGAATTTTGACATGAAGAAAGCAGGCGAAGTCAGGATTCTACAACTTCAAGAGTTGGATGAACTCCGAATGACAGCTTACGAGAATGCACGAATCTACAAAGAACGCACGAAACTTTGACATGATGGTCATCTGAAGAGGAAGGACATTCAAGTGGGAGACCAAGTTCTGCTATTCAACTCGAGACTAAGGTTATTCCCAGGGAAACTCCGTTCCCACTGGTCGGGACCATACATTGTCAAAAGCATCTATCCACATGGTGCATTCACCTTATGGAGTGATAAGTCAGGCGAATTTGTGGAAAATGGCCAACACTTGAAAAGATATTTCACCACAGCTGACACTAGCACTAATGAACTGATGAATTTGTCCAAACCGACATTCCTACCAGAAAGCTAAAGAAATCACGTCGAGCCATCGACGTAAAACAAAGGCACTTGTCGGGAGGCAACCCGATCTTTAACTTAGCTTTTACTTTTAATTTTGTTTTTAGAAACTTTTGCATTTGGTATACAATGCATTGCAAGATGCAGTCTTAAGTTCTGATAGTTTTCATTTTTTTGAGATTTCATATCGAGGACGCGACGCCGAAAGGAATGCAACCACATCTGATGGACCAACCGGCATGAGTTTTCCCCTCCATCTCAGAATTAGAGTTTGCTCGGGACGAGCAAAATTCTAAGTTCGGGGTGGAGGGTGGGTGGTACGTACTTTACTTTCCACCCTCTCCTATCTGTTTCAGACTTAAAATTTCATCGTTGAAATTTTGTTGCAATTTCGAGCAAAATTTTCAAAAATTTTCAAAATTTTCAAAAGTTTTCATAGTTGTTTGTATAGAAGCTTGATGAAGTTTTGACGCTTTTGTTTCAATAAAAGCCATTACCTAGCTGGCTATCCTATTTTCCCATGCAGTTTTGAATCATTATACCCTCCTTATTTGAAGCGAAGCCTCAAGGAGAACAATTTCTAAAACTAGCCAATGATTAGAAATCACCGTGTGAAGCTTATGAATCCTAACATCATGATCAGTAGATATGGCAAGTATATGTCGAACTGAGAGGGATCAAACACGTTGTGCTTCCTATCTAACTAGTGGAACAATAGCATGGAATCTCCACTGAATCCTCATCAAGTCATTATTTGAGCAGAGTATGATAAGGAGAACAACCCGGTGCACTGAATTGTAAATCAAGTTGCATTCTGATCTGAACTCTTTTCTACACTTCTTCTATCATCTTCTTACCCCTCCGTCCATCAAAAAGAAATAAAAATAACCAAAATAGTGCCAAACCCTAAGTTCGGGGTGGCACACACACTCTCTCTCTCTTTTCACTTCTTCCATACCCCTCACTATGAAATAGGGGCGTATCACCAAGAAAAGATGCCTAAGCGTACACAAAAAGAAATGCAATCTCGAGTCGAATAGAGGAGAGATTCGCACACAAAAAATGCAATCAATGAAATTGCAAATCATATAATAAAAATCTTGAGTCGAATAGAGGAGAGATTTATTTCGTCCTTCCATACCACCCTTCACTCCCTTTTCCACCTAAAGGCACAATGAATGCCTCCCTGATCCTAAAAACACCAGTTTCAGATCAGGTGCACACTTGTTGTTCTGTGGGTATCTCTTGACTCTTATGAAACTCTCTGACATTCTTGATTTTGGAAAAAGTAGAGAGGAAGTGATATTGGGAAGCGAACTCAGAAACGAAGATATGGTAAAATGTGTTCTGTGATCTCAGGATGTTGAGACACTTAGTCATACCGTGCAGAAAAGAAATAATCGTGATGTGAAGATGAGGCAATCACACGAGTTGAAAGTATGAGCTTGGCGATTGTTTCAGATCTTGTGTTACTCGAGGATGAGCAACGTTTAAGTTCGGGGTATTTTGATGAATGCATGTACATCATAATCCAATCACCTCGTTTAGCCCAATTTTGGTTGCATTCGTGCATTTACTGGCTTTATCTTCTAATATGTGCATTTACTTGGCTTAAATGCTTTATTGAGCTTTTTATTGGTCGTATCTTCCTATATGCAACATATATTGGGCTTAGTTGAATTATCACAAATTTGTATTAAATTTTTGCACTTTTGTGCAGGTCAAATTTGGGAACTTGGGCCCAAACCTCTCTCGGCCCACCAATAGATCGCGACCCCCTTTTCTCTTCTCTCCCTTTGCTGATCCATCTATTTCCCTGCAAACTGCGATTAACCCTGCACTCGCGATCAAGGCAACAGCCACGATCGCGAGCCCTGACACCTATCCGCGGAAACAACTGCGACCACCCTCTCATGCCCGTGGTCTGCTCCCCTCCAAAGGAACTGCGACCTCATCATCGCGAGCACAACCAAAAGACCGCGACCTACAGACAAGCCGCGACCGCGGCATTCAAAAAGCCTCAACCGCGGTGTCTAAAATGTCGCGACCGCAGCATCATTAGAAAAGTCACAACCTGCAGCTAAGGCACGACCGAACCAAAAATCCGTGACTGTGGCAAAACTCAATCGCGACCTCTGCACCTGCCAAGAAAAGCTGTGACTGTGGCATCATTCAAAAAGCCGTGCCGCGGCATTCAAAGAACTATGACCGTGCAAAGAGTCGCGACCGTGGCATCATTCAAAAAGCCGCGACCGCGGAATTCAAAGAACCCTGACCATGCAAAGAGCCGCAACCGCGTCATCATTCCAAAAGCCTCGACCTGATGCAAAATTACTAAGGTCACGATTCTAAGTCGGTGCCAACCTGCTTATAAATAGAACATGACTCCAGTCAGTCAAATCATCATCTCCAGATGTCGTTAGGCTGCATGTCTTTCCTGGGCCTAAGGAGACAATCTTCATAGCCAATAACCTGCCCCCGTGGTGGTTCTGCAGGTTGTTCACCCAGATCTGGAGTGAAGACTTGGATTTGCAAGCCACCTCGTCCAGATCTAGATCTACTGCGTCTACGCCATTTCCACGCCGCCACGAGCTTCTCCACCTACTACGAGCCAAGGACAACGAGAAGAAGAAGAAGGTGGAGAGAGAAGATTTGCCCCGTCTGTCGTGGTGTACTTCTCTCTTCTTCCGGATCTGCTCCGACGTTGTGTAGAAGACCGTTTCTCTACTGAGATGCGATCATCTTCTTCACCATGCTCATGGTGGAAACTTCTCTCTCTCTTGTTATTCTTGTTTCTCTCACCATGAGCGAGTAGTTTACCTTCACTGGGGTGCAGGGACTAGCCCCGCTGCCCATGCTTTCATATCCTTTTGTTAAACATCCTATGGCATGTATATAATCTTTCATTTCGTTGTTAATCGTCGATGTGTGCTTGTGGATTGATCACCTGCTTGCATGTATCTTGTTCATTTCCTATGTTGCGAGAACTTCAATGCGTAGGTTTTAAATGTCGATTAACGCGGTTGACTCCCAAACTAGAGATAGAATGGGATTCCTTGAGGTCGTAAGTGTATGATCCGTGTGGTGACGAGCCATCTAGCCCACGGTGACACTTCTGTGTGCCTGATGCCTGTAGAGGGGGCCCACAACTTCATTTGGATTTCTGTATCTTCAGAGCCGTAAGTATGTGATCTGGATGGTGACGAGACATCTGATACCTAAGGTGATGCTTACGCGAACCTAACGCCCGTATGGGGGGTTCTGCAGCAGCTCCATTTGAATGGTTATATCTTTCCTGGATGTTTGATGTTTGGATGTGATTGCATGTGTAGTGGTGGTGAAACCCGGGACCATCCCAGCGATTTCCATCATTAATCTTTAATCAACCTTTAATCCTGCTCTTTTACTTTTCTCGCATTTAGTTTAATTAAACTCAAATCAATCAACCTTGTTCTAAATATTATTCTTGATTCAACTAGATTCGACTAGAGAGAGATTCTTAAAAACATTGTCCCTTGGGATTCGATCCTCAACTATACTGCGATAAGACATGTCTGCTTGTGGGTGGTATTATTGCACGTTGTTTTGGTTAAAAACTTAGGGATTTCAACCCTAAGTGAGTTTGTTAGTGCGATAATAATAAGCCATGCCAATTAGGTGTCATAATCAGATAACATACTTTGATACACATTAATGTTATATAATCATAGATTAATCAAGTCACCAATATGAAATGCATAACACCTTGTTCTCTAATACACAACTAATTAATCACATAATCATGATTTGGTATGTGAATCAATTCATTAATATGTATATGTTCCATCTTGTTCACGAAAATGCATGTAATTAGTTCAATATGGATAAGAAGTAATTGGATTCACACAATGTGCATAATCAAATAATAAGAAGTGAATAAATATGAGAAAATGAATAATAAGGACATTAATGTGAGTAAGAAAGGTAATGAGACAATTTTTAATATAGATATAAGCAATTAATGTGACATTAACTGGATTAATTGTATACTTAATAACAAATTGGATAAAATGTCTTATTTCATGCAAAATAATTTATTATAATTCAATATGAAACATAAGGATAATGGAGTTTAAAGCCAAATTATTAAGGATAATGGTCAACTATATTAATATACATTGAAATAATGGTATAATTTCTAATTGTGCTTAAAAATCTTAATAAGATAAATAAAGTAATATATATAGGGTCATCCATAATGTTGAAATATAACTCTTTTGAATATATGTGGATACAATTAAAAGAATAATAATGTTAATGTGATATCGTAATAAATATAATGCTAATAATCATAAAAATGTTAAAAAGAAATCTTTATTGTGGAACCCTAGGTGATCCTTGAGAACCTGGCCTATGTGAGTTGCTAGTAAAAGTTTTGGTGGAAGTTTTATGGGTTGGAAGTTTCGTGTTGAGATGTTACGTACTCACCCTTCCCTCTTTGCTTGAGATTTCGGGGACAAAATCCTTTTTAAGGGATGGAGTGTTGTAACAAACTGAAATATTGATATATTCTCTTTTTGACTCTCTTTCTAAGATTTTTCTATCTTTTCTATCCCTTTTATCCTTATGTTGAATTTGTGGAATTATTAGTGGTTTGGTGAGCATTTGTTCACTATTTATGCCAATATAAGGGTTTATGCACAAATACCTCAATAAATGTTTTAATAAGGGTCTAATATGCAATTTTACCACCTATGTGACATATTGATAAAATAGATTCGTTCTAGAACATTCCTTAGCCTTTTGAACAAGGAAGAGAAAAGGAATGAATAATAATGATTTAAACATGTTAATGTTGTATTGAATGATTTAATATGAAATTTTGTGGTAATAATGGATAATAGGCTAAAATTCATTTAAGGAAGACTAATTGATTAAAGATAACTTGAAATTCATTTTCCTTGGGTTTGATTTGGTGTGGAGGCCAAGTTTCATAATTTTGGGATAATAATAATTATATCGATTCTAATTCAAAAAGGAGATATGTGTTTTCTCCAAAAATATCAAATAAAATATTAGATGACTCCAAAAGTGGAAAATAATCTCAGATTCATAAACTACAACTTAAAATATGCCTTTGGGTGAATTGTCACTCAATTCAGAGAATATTTGATTTAAGGATGACATCAAGAGAGAGAAAGTGTATAGAACCTTCAAAATATTAAATAGTGAGCAAAATAATTCCAAAGGGTAAAATTAATAGTAAATTCATTTTCCTTATACTTTAGTTTGCTTGTGGGTGAAGTTTCACCAAAATTGGATAATTCTAAAAGTCTCTAATGCATTAAGAAAGAATTAAATAAAATATCTAGAGTCTTCAAAAGAAAAAAAATAAGGCCATATTTGGATTCCTCATGTCCATCGTAGGCTAGGTGCCAAATTTCATAATTCTAAGCTTGTTTGAACCCTTAAATGAAGAGAGAGAGAAAAGGAAAATAATTTAAATAGAACTTTATTCGAATCAGAATATGATTTATAGTTTAATGTCACACATGTGTTAGTGGGAACGCGTGAGCGGGACCGTTGGATCCCTTATCCAACAGCTCACATTCATCTTCAACCCACGACCAAAAAGGAAATTAGATGGGAAGTTTTTGGTTTGGTAAAATTTGGATTTCTTCCTCGTTTCTTGACCAAATCGTATGATTTCTTCACCTTTGGTTTCCTTTTTAGATTCCACACAAACCAATCCCTAGTTTATGATTTTTTGTCATGAATTTGTGAAACACCCAAAATGTTGGTCTTCAAGCTTTGAGGAAATCTTTCCCATCCTTGTTCGTGGCTTCCCCACCTATAAATAGCACCCTCAAATCCTTTGTCTCCTCTTACCCAACTCCCCACTTCGCTTAATTTTCTCGCACATAGTGTATGCTTCCACCGGAGATCTTATTGGGATCTGGGCTTGCAGCAAGCATCTCCTCTCCTCCTTGTCACCTTGCTTCAATTCCTTATATTGATAGGTTCGTGGGACTCTTATCTTCCCTTATTTGTTCTTACCTTCCAGGATCATTTCCTCCTATGAATTTACCCAAAACTGTAGAGCTAGCAGTCGGCTTCTTTGAGAAGCAATGGCACTGCTCTTTGGGGGAGACAATCCCCAATGTTTATTGACGTTATTTCCCTCCATTTTGTCCTTCTTTCTCCTCTGTTTCATGCAAGGGCAATATGTCATTTGGTTTTGTTTTGCTAGCTTTGACATGTGACTGAGGTGGCATGGACTGCTGACTTGGCAGCACACAGTTGGGTCAAGTCACGTGGCCCACCCCTCCCTCTCTCTCTCTCGTAGTCTCTTTCTTATTTCGCAATTTGTGATTTTTTGATTGTTCAAATTTGTACAATTCATAACTTTTGTTTCATTTGTCAAAAAATTAAGTAAAAATATGTTTTGCAATTGAAAAAATATTCTTTTTCTAATAAAAATAGTTTCAATGCCTAATTTCCATGATTTAATGAAGGATGATTTTGGAGAATGAATTTAATGTTTAAAATACCTAAAAATCATAACTTGAACATATTAATTCCAAATAAAGAAAATAAATATGTTTTCTCAATCAGTAGAACTTAATAAATTGTATGGTTGAGATTTTGAGTCCAAAATGCAAGGTTTTCTAAAAAGGTCTAGAATTAGGGTTTTAATACACTTATATGAATTTCAAAACCTTAGTGTATGTGATTAAATTGAAATAGGAAAAGATTGAACTTGGATCAACTAAAAGTGATGAGAGTGAATAATTGAAATCAATAAGAGAGGTATGTGCATCCTTACACCTTAAGTTGGGAATATTTGAAACCCTAACCTAGTTTCCCTAATGAGGCATTTATTAAACCCTAATCTCTCTTTTTTAATTCTTTTGCTATATTTTCCTCAAAATTAGTTTTTTTATTTATTTCGTGGGTCTTATACCCAACTTCCATGTTTCTATTATTTGATGCTTATACTTAGCATAGTTCTTTTAGCATGTTTACTATTAGATTATTTAACTAGTGTAGTGGTGCTTTTGTATAACTACCCATAGATATGGCATGTGTTAATTCTCCCAAAGGAATGTGTTACTCTCTCCATTATAAAATATTTGATACGTGACTGGAATGTGTTTCTCTCCCTCACCTATTTGGTTGAGGTCCGATAGGTTCCTCAACCCTATTTAGTTATGGTAGTCAATATTAATCATGCATGCAAATATTTTACTATTTTCTTGTCATGGCAAGCATCTATTTGTTTGTTCCTCATTCACTTGGCCTTCTCATCTTATTATGAATCCATATCCTTATATTTCATTATTGTTATTATCCATGTTTCGTGATCAAATTGTTGGCACATTCCTTGTTTCTCTCTCTTGCTGGGTGACTTCCCAACAACCCAGGTAAAGAACAAGGTGTTGAACAAGATCAAGGAGAGCATAGCTTTTGGCATGGACCTAGATCTTGTAGATGTTTCTTTGGAGATAAGAGTTGAAGTAGTTTAGACTTCCCTCTATCTTAGATCCTTCTAATGTATCTTACATGTAGACCCTTAATGGGAGATATGATGGAATTTTGTATTCTTTTGAAAAAATAGAATATAATCATGATTTTTATTCTATTTCTATACACTTTGGTCTATTGTATACCATTATATAAAAATTTGAAAATTTTATGCCTATTCCAACATGCCTTTTGAGTATGTTTGGGATGGATGTTTTATTCTTCAAATTTTTAGTAAAGGGGTGATTTCACTCCTTTAAATCTTCTATCTTGATGGATATTAAATATTTTATCAAGTTTCAATTCACCCGGTCATCAAGAAATGATAACACTCACTTGTCTATATAGAACATAAACCTGAAAAAGGATGCTCTTCGACCAATTTCATGATCCCACCACTTTTTAAAGGTTCATCTACTCCATTTTTTAAAATTTCATAGAAGACATAATGGAAGTGTTTATTTATGGGACATATTTCTAGGATTGCCTAAAGGATCTCTCCATGGTAATATAAAGATGCAAAGAGCATCACTTGGTCCTAAACTAGGAGAAGTGTCACTTTATGATCTAAGAAGGAATTGTATTCAGACACAAGGTGTCTAACTAAGGAATTGAAGTAGACCATAGCAAGGTACTAGTGATATCAAAACTCCTTCCACCTTTTCCATTATATGTTAGAAACTTCCTAGGTCACATAGGATACTACCATTGACTTATAAAAGATATTGAAAGATTACGAAAACCTCTGTCCAAACTCGTAGTGAAAGATGCCCCCTTCAAGTTTGATAAATTTTGTCTTAAACATTTTTACACATTGAAAAATGACTTAGAGGTGCTCCTATCATTAAAGCCCAAGATTGGGAATTCCCTTTGATCTTGCATGTGATGTTAGTGATTATATTGTTGGAGTGATATAGGGATAGATCAGTACAAGAAACATCACATCATATATTCCACAAGAGAAACCTTCATTGAGGCCCAAGCAAACTACACTACTATAAATAAAGAAATGCTATCCTTTATATACATATTTGATAAGTTTCAATCCTACTTGACATGAGAAAAAGTTATAACTTACACATATAATGGTGCAATTAAATATCTTATGAGAAAAGAAAGACACAAAGCTCATATTGCTATGATGAGCTTTGTTATTGTGGGAATTCTATCATGAGAGCATGGATAGGAAAGGATCTTAGAATGTGGTGGATGACCATAGATCATGGGATTAGAGTGGAAGAATATCACCTATTTCCCAAAAATGAATCTTACTTTGACAAGTCATTAATGGAAGTCTGAAAAATTAACCATGTTACTCCATGGTATGCAGACATATGCAACTACCAGAATTGCAAAAAACTCCCATCGAATGTCATATATAAAAAAAGAAAGAAGTTATTTTTTAATTTGAAAAAACTATTCTTGGTATGATCCACTCTATTCAAGAAATAAGTAGATTATATATTCAAATATGTATCCCTAAAGAAGAAGCTCCTATGATTCACAAAAAATGCCACATGTCCCCTATGGAGGGCATCTAAGAGATGAAAAAATGCCTCTAAAGTTTTATAGTTGGGGTTCAATTGGCCCCAACGTTTTAAAAATTCTCAAGCCTACATAAGATCATCATATGCCTATTAGCAAACATGTTCATTATCTTGACATAACAAGATACCTTTAGTTGATTGAATATAAGTAAAAAATTTAGATGTCTAGGGATTTGACTATGTGGTTCCATTTTCACCTTTTCAAAGATGATGTTTGGGAATCCATACTACTAAAGAAATTTGGGTTACTCTGAAAGAACTCAACCCTTATAAGGCAGTTAAACCGGATGGGGTCATGATGATTTTCTCGCAAAAGAATTGGATTATTGTAAGCCCCTCAGTGCATGTTCTTTTCGTACAAGCTATAGAGGGGTACTCGTTGCCTGATCATATCTTCACCCCAATGATCGTACTTATACCAAAGACACCAAATCTTGAAAGATATGACCCATTCTACCTACTATCTATAAGCATTATCGTACTAAAGTAGTGTTGTGGTATAAAGACTTAAGCCACACACACTTAAATGGGTTTCTAATGCTCAAAGTAGATTTGTTCTTGGAAGACATATCATAGATAATATTGTGCTTGTGCAAGAGCTGATACACATGATGAGAAGGGAAAAAGGAGCTAAAACAATGGCCATAAAAGTCGATTTAACTAAGGCCTATGACCTTATGTGATTGGATTTTATTGATGATACTCTAGCAAAGATTGGACTCCCATAGAACATTCAACACTATATAATGAACTCATAACTGAGGGCTCTCAATCAATAATTTGGAATGGATAAACAACCTCCGTGTTCAAGGCCTCTCTTAGGTTGGGGCAGGTATAGCCATTGTCTCCGTATCTATTCATGCTATGTCTAGGATGACTCAGCCAAATAATCAGAGAAATGGTTACACAAAAGAAATGGAAACATGTGAAAGTCACCAATACAGGCCCAAGCATGGATCATATTTGATTTTTTGACAATCACCTCTTATTCTCTCATGCCAAAAAAATGACTTCTCCAAAAACTTCCTATATATTTCTGGTCAGTCATCTCAGTGGAAAAGACTAGGATCTTCTATGCCCAATTTGTACACAAGAAAAATGAGATGAAGGATCAATTGAATATCCCATTTCCAAGAAACCGATGACCTTGGGTGGTATCTCGGCATACATAATCCACAACAGAGTTGACATGCACACTTACTCAAACATTCTAACAAGAATTGATTCTATAATCAACTCATTGACTACAAGAAGCATCCCTTTACTAGGAGAACCTACCTAACTAAGTCGACTTTGTACACAATCCCAGCATGTGTGATGAAAATAGTGATACTTCCACTTATCGTGTGTGACAAGATTGATGGTAACCATAAAGAGCATCCCTTATCACTCATCACATAGAATAAGCTAACCTGCAACAAGAAGGATGGTAGATTATGACTAAGATCTATGAGAGAATGGAATATGGTGTTGTGTTGAAGAATACTTGGACCTTGCTAGTAAGATAAATACTTCCTGGTGCAATGTATTGGGTAAAAAATTCAACAACCATATAGAGGGGAAGAATGTAAATCCTCCCGGATGGGCAGGATGACCATTGAAGGAATACATTTTATCATGAACCAAACACAAATAATCCCTTTAAGTGGCAACTCTATCAACGTGTGGAATGTCAGATGGTTGAAGGAGGATCGTGTTCTTAATGATGTAGTTCATAGACCAATCCCGAAAGAGATGTTCGATCTAAAGGTAAGCAACCTCGCCAACCTACAAGGCAGCTGGGAAAAGGGCTTTCTCGAGGATTGGATCCCAAGATTAACATTTGAAGAAATCATGGAAGTGAATACATCTATTGATAACTCATTGCAAGTCATTTATATGTGGAAGCTATCCAAAGATGACAACTAATAAACCAAAATGACTTACAAACAACTAAGAGTAGACATGGATCTCAGAGTGGAAGGGGATTGAAACTACATCTCGAAGGCAAAGTTTTTGGCTTACATCCAACACTTCGTGTGTCTATTCTTACATGAGGCTATATTAACTAATGATTGGCGGGTTCACAGGCATTTGTCCATGGAACACACTTGTAGTAGGTGAACTGCTGAAGCAGAGATGAAAATCCACACGCTTAGAGATTGTATCCATATGAAACCAATTTGGGTGAAGATCATCCTGGCAATAGATCATCATCACTTCTTTTGTTGTCCTTGCAAAATGGCTGAGGCATTGCACCAAATAGGGAGAACATAGCAACATCTATCTCATTACCTAGTGTTGGTATATATGAATTTGCTGCAATAAACATGTTTTGGAGAATCAACATATATCTATGGATCACTAGATTGCTTATATATTCCGGGAGGTAGCTGCAATCAGTCAAGCCTGGGATTCCACGAGCATCATGAGGACAATCAATAGCATAGCTCAATGAAACCCATGAAGGACTTAATCAAGTCCATGCCTTTGGAAATAACTCATCTACAATCACGGTTATTGCATTGGATAGTGCGGGGAACTAGCTAGGGGGTAGGAGATATAGTGGAGACATTGGATCCCACTCTAGAGAACTATTTGGTATATGGTCGGCCTTCAAGTTTTCTAATCTCAAGAATGTAACGAGCTTTATAGTGGAAATAGATTGTAAAGTGATCATGACTTGATCAAAGGCCTCTACTCAGACTTCCCCAAATATGCTTATTGGATTTTGAAGATACAAAGGTGCATCACTGACTAGAATAGGGTGGACTTTAGCCAAATGGATTGAAACAGGGCAAATGATACACTAGAAAAATACCATTTACGTAATCTTAGACATGATTTTGTTTATGTAAGGCCTCCATAAGAGTTCATACCTATTTTATCTAGTGAAGCTTGTGATGGTAGTAGTACTACCATGTTTCAATTTGATAGCTAAATTAGTGTGTTTAAAACTTCTTTAATTTACTAACAAGAGGAGGGAAAGATGAATAAAATAGCATCCTAACTTCTCCAGATATACACTAGTAGAAATGTACGATGTACTTAAGTAGGTTGCATTTATATCCACACCAACTTGTGACTTCAAGGTTGTAACTAAAATTCTCAATGATATCATTTCTCCAATGTTAACTCAAACCATCATAAGCGACGGGGATTTCCACTTCATTGGATAGAAAGTTGAAGGATTACCAAGAAAGTATGGAGTTATACACAATGGTACTATGTTGTATCACCAAAGACATCAGGGCAATTGGACGAGTCAAAGAAACAAAGAAAAAAGTTTCTTGAAAAGATGGTTGGAAAATAAAAGAAGGATTCGAATAGAAAATTTGATGATGCATTGTGGGTATATAAGATAACTTTGAAAATTCCAATTGGCCTATCCCTTATAACCTCACCTAAAGAAAATTCTATCATGTGCCTATTGAGTTAAAACATAAAGATTTTTTATTTATCAAGAAACTCAACACTGATCATGAATTACTAGGGAAGAAAAGATATCTACAACTATTAGAACTAAAAGAGCTTCACCTTCATGCATATGAAAATGCCCCAATATATATAGATAGGAAAAGAGTTTGGCATGATTCACACTTGAGAAAGAAGGATATTTTTATGTTCAACTCATCTATTAGATTATTTATAGGGTTGTGAAGGTTGGGACCATTTATTGTCATAAAAATATACCCATCTAGGATAATGGAAACCTTTACTGAAAGTGATGGTGAGTTTCATAGCAGTGGGTAGGGAGTCAAAATATACCACGAATATAGAATTTTTACTAAAAATCTTATTTTTACCAATCTGACCCACATATGAAATATAAATTCATTAAAAATCACGTTAATCATTTTAAATTAGTGCTCCTTGGAGGCAGACCAAACCATTTTTGACAAAATTTCTTTGGTTTTGTCTATGTCTAGTTCTTTAGATTTTGATGTTTTTCATACATAATGGCAATTTGTAGGAAACATTTTGATTGAACATTTGAATGAAAGGTTTGATCATCTTTTGTAGGTATGATGGATGATCATCTGAGGACACACTATCTCTACACATTAAGGCAAACTATAAAAGAACAATCTGACTTGTCATTGGTAACCCTTCATCATGTGAATGAAAAGGTCTATAAATAAACAAATAGAACTCCTATCTGATATGACACTCTAATGTCCACATTTTGTACCCTCAAATTCACTACGGATGTAAAATTTGTATGGCTTACCTCACACAACAATTACGACAATACCACACATAAGAGGGGAGGTATTATAGTATCATAATTAAGGATCAAACCCAAAGGACAAAACTTTTTAGAATTGGTTGACTAGTTTAACAAAACCAATAAGGGTATTCATCACAAGAAGGATGTTAGTTGTTTGATTTTTGATTTCATCTAAAGTGAAGGAATTAGAAAAATCAATATAAATTCAAGATTATTAGGAGGGAAACACTAGGGTGAGAGGATTTCACCACCACAACCTATGTTGGCTCTCTCCCTACATTGTAATGGACATGAACAAACATATATCACGGCCAATCAAAACCCTCTTTGGGTGTTAGGATAAAAAATTGATATTACTCTAGGGTCATCATCGGATTATCTAGAGATCATTCATCTATCACCCTAGAAAACACCTATCCAAAATTCTTGTCAAGGGTTTAATATGAATCAAATGATATCCTAGATGTTAGGTTCAAATTTCCCAACGTATAAGAATTGATAAAAATGCACAACTATTAGCCAAATAATATTTGCAAGAAGTAAAACATTTTATTGAAAATTAGCAAGGTTCATACTATGATAAAAGCAACAAAAGAATAAAAGCAAGAAATGGGGATACTTACCACGCCCTAGTGTAAGGAACTACTCGTTGTTCATTGTAATATCAGAATAAACCACTACGAAAAGGAAGGATATAGGCATCATATTTGTGGATAGAAGAGATGAAATAGTAGAGTGTGCCCAGGTCAATTTTTTAGTGACCCTTCTTCTTCTTGTCCCTCTTGCTTGGATTTGATCTGTGGATGAGGAAGTGGTAGATTAAGTGATGATGGAATAGGCATCATTGATCTCCCTCTTTGAAGGTTAGGAGGATGAGACTTGGGTGATCAATGGTTCTTGGTTGATGTGGTCATCGACCAGTTGTACATGCTAATGAAGATTGTCTTTCTTGGGGTAGAGTGTGGATTTTTGCAACCTGGAAGTTGGAGAAGAGATTCCTTTTCTGTAGGTAGAGGCCTTATATTTATAGCCAAGGAAAAGGGTTTGAACTCTTCCCATATGCCTTCTAACTTCATTATTTAGCCACCCTAGATGTGGAAAGGAAGTGGATGGATGAAGATGAGGAATATGTTGCATTCAATTTTTCCTTCAGGTAGGTGTATAAGAAGGACAACCATCAAAATACAATGCAAAATTTCCATTGGTCGGGGCATGTAGTGTTCCCATCAGGTTTGCTAGATTTATGTAAATAGTAGAGTGAAGGTAGGGTTTCCATCAAATGGTGAAGCAGCATGTGTTGGAGTTCTGCTGGAATATAGGTGTAGGAAACCCATCAATCTTAGTCATCGATAGGTAAGCATAGTGGTTCCCTTAGAAGGGAGTGCATAATTTCCATCAGAAGGTGAACGTTGGGCTTCCATCACTTGTCAACTGATAGAATGGTACACTTTAACAATCTAATGGTTTGGAAGAAATATCAATATTGATTTGGCAAATAGATGAAGACTGATATTTTGGTAGAAACATGTAAACCAATGAATGGATTCTATCAGTTGTTAATCGATAGAATAGTAGAGTGATGCAACCCACCCCGAGGGGCTATTTTCAGGTAGTCGATGGCATGCTCCAATGATGCATCTACCGATGGAATCATATTTTGATGAAGGGACCACTGTCTCCTACACTAGTGCATGATTTAAAAAGCTAAAACCTACCATGGAAACCAAGAAATTGGATAAAACATTATACAATATCATATAATTAAGAAAATATATTGTAATCTAATTCTAAGGTAAAATTAGGAATCAAATGTAGAATTAAGCTGGAAATGCAACTAAAACTAGGATGAATATGCATTCATCACACGCATAGAATATGAGTCTCATTAATTTGTAAATGATATCATGTTGGTCTATGAGCATTAGTTTAGATTTCACATCGGTGGAGGGATCTATCACTTCTAAATCATCATCGATGAAAATGAGATGGACTTTCATCAGTCCATTATTTAATACATTTATCGATCAAGGAAGCAAAATTCTTTTTGATTTTGCACTGATTGCCATAAAATAAGTCTCTATTCTGTAGGCATTTAACAACCAATGAGCCACCACGAGCACACTACTAACACATCATGGGGGTATATAGGGCATCTAGGGTGATTAGGGGAAATTTCTATCAAAACTTATCCACCATTAAGTCATGAGAGAGATCATTGACATTAGCACATCTCATTTGTACACCTAACTAATCCTTGCTCGTGTTTGAAGCTCTTCAGTTGTCAATCATCTATATAAGTAATGATCATTTTCCCCCCATAAAGGTAGAGAAACACCACTACCAACAAAAAATGACAAGGAATATGAAGAAATAGTTCGATAGAAGCATTGAGTCTTTCTCACATCATTGACTTCGTTGCCTTCAACAACGAATTACACCACCATCAAAAAATACCTTTATATCATGTTTATCCACAATCATTAGATGTCAAACTCAATGATGAATTCAACAAGAACAAGCTGATAGATCAACACTCATCACCAAAAGTTTCCACCATGGTAATTATCTACTACTTCAACCCCTCTTCTACTCTCATTGATTCCCCTTCATCCGTTCGATGCATAGAAATCTTGTCGAATGAGGATATCACCCACAGAGACACTTTTTGGGTATATACTTTGATGAAAAGGAAACCTTGTTAGTCATTACCATCATCAACTAAAAAAAATTCTCTTTGGTTAGAAGGTCATCACAGATTTTCAACATCATCAATCCACAACCTCATTTGTCTAGTGACCTCAGAAAACCCAATTACTACATAATAATGCCAGGATCATATAAGATCTGAATGGTTGATTTAGAACAAGATCTAGATAGAACATGTGAACATTTGAACAACTTAAGGAAATAATGAATAATATATAATGAATAAGTAATTAGAATCAAAATACCTTGAAGAGAATGTTCACCCCACCCCTAAGAGCATTAGGGAAATTTAGCTAAAGGATCATCTAAGGCATGTTTTAGAGCCAATAACAACTAATTAGTCTCATTCAGATGCCAACAACTAGATGTCAAATGAGTATGATTACACACAGTATGAGAATGGTATACCAAAAAAGAAAAGAAAGTTTGTCAACCTTGATTCAAGCTTCCACAGATTAAGAAAATCTTCAAAGAGAGTAGTTTCTAGAGCATAGCAGGGAACCTGAAATACAAATTGAAGAGTTTATAGATAGATTCATCAAGGAGGGGCCATATGAAGAGAAGGTTCCTGGCCCAGTAGGGATTGTGAGACAAACATTCAAGAACTTATACATATGGGTGTGCCTTGGCCTATCTAAAAATGATCTAAACATGTCATGGAGAAATTAGGTTCTTTGACAATGATTTCACTGTCATTTTTCCATTGAGAACATATGCATTCTGAAGGTGTCACAAAATTGTTTGTTACCCTAAGTCCACACTCCTAATGGATACACAACCAAAGATGAGTGGACCTGGGAATCCATCCATAGAATGGATCAAAATTATTTCACACAAGCAATATATATATAAAAGTAGTAACACAATATAAAACAAGATACTAAAGGAGATAGAGGAGCATGTATCCATTTCTATTTCAATCATACCCACTGGTGTTTCATTTGAGTCTAGAGTGCAGTGGATCTTTGGCAACTACAAAATCGATAAACAAAACATATTAAGGATAGAGCATTAAGTACGCAATGAAAGGCATGTAAGCAGTTTAAGAATATGATAAAAGTTGCTTGGCTTGACATATCATAACAAAGAAGTACAACAAGGTGAGAATAATGAATTTTTTTATACAAAGTGTGTTTTAAGTGCATTTCCATTATACTTAACAACATTCTTATATACATTGACCAACATCCTCAAAGGAAGGGTCTGTAAGGGTGATCAACATTAGCCAACCCTTTCATATACTCGAGGTACCTTAAGACCTAAGTCAATGAGCTAACCCTTTATCGACATGGTCCGCCTTATCAGGTAAGATGTCCAACTTTGTATTCTTTCCCCAAAACATCAGGCAGGTATACAAGGCTTGTATAATGGACATGTTTAATTACGCTCAAGGTTTGTTCAACATATTTCAAGAAAAACAAACATACTAATCATAGGGAACAAGTAGATCATACAAGCAATCAACTAGGCAATCATTCATATGAGCATACAGACAAATAAGACAATAATATAGTAGGGTCAAGAGAGTAAGCGTTCCTTATGAGTAGAGTACAAGATAAGATCCCTGATTGAGATTCCCAGAGATAGTCCATCTCGAGTGGACCTAAGATACAAAATATATAACATAAAGTCTTAGATCACCAGGGTTTGATAATATAAACATCATAGAAGTCATGTGTATGTTCCCCTATAACTAGGTTTCCAATAGATCAACTTAGGCCCAAAGTTCCATACGTTCATGCAATCAATCAACCATAGTTCATAGGTCACATCAACACCTTAGGTCTAGGTGATGTATCCACATAATGAGTAAAACCAGCTAAAGATAACATCTAATTTAGATATAGGGGTAAGTATGGGATTTAAATCATCATTATGGTTTAAGCATGCAAGATCATAACTAATCATACTAGTTTAAATAGTGTACAAAGTAGGTTTTTAATACTTTAAGAAACAAACTTGGCAAGTAAAAGATCATGGTGATCGAAGTCACATAGAATACAAATATTACTGATTTGAAGTCATTAATAGATTTCTAATCTTGATTTATCAATACTTGCACAAAATTGAAGATATAGCTACTAAATTCCATGAAAGTCACAACATTTAGCATGTGGCACAACATGACACCATCAATCAAGATAAACACGACTAAATTATATCCCTTGGTTCAAAAAAATATAAGGGTTTATTGATTTTGGGATTAAAGGCTTAGATGGCAATAATTTAGGAAAAATTCTTCAACTTCTCATATATGTACATAAATAAGTCATGTTTAGAGAAAGGATGTCCATAGAAGATCAAGATTATCATTAGGGTCCATTTAGATGGTCCAAGACCTAAAACATAGCATGAGTGAACAAAACTAAATGATTTAAAGGATTAGTGTAATTAGGGGTCATAAGTATACAAGGTAAAACATGCTCTAGAGTCATTAACATACACATACTCATAAGAGAAGAATTCACAGCAATCCAAGGGAGATTGGGACAAACTAGCAGTATGTGATAGTCTCATTGCAAACATGGCATTTTTTGGGTCAAAATGGTATAGGACATCATAGGATTTGGTTAAATTATCAAAGGGTTATGAGGTTTAAAAATTACACATATAATGGGGATTTTTAGAGGCATTTTACCTCCAAAGGGCCGATATCCTGGGCCTGGGGATATCAGCTCGTGTGCTCCAATCCAGCGGTATGGCTTCTAGCTACTCACAGTTTCTCACTGCCATTATTCGCTCGATGGTGATGTTGTTAGAGTTGTGGCCGCTATCCACCGCCCGAGATCACTAGTTGTTGTTGTCATCCTAGATCGGACCATCGACGCAGTGATCAACTTTGACCCACAGTGATCGTACAGTTGCTGAGACACGCACCCACTCAAAGAGGAAGGGGGTAAGGGGGAGGGTATGTGTGCTAAGGTGGCAGAGGCTGATTCACCCGAGACTCAAAATGAGAAGGTAGTATGGAGGGGAAATCTAGGTATGTAGGTCGTTAGGTCATGATCGGACAGTCTCCCGGTCACCCTCCTCGATAAGCCAAGCCACGCTAGACCAAAACTTTACATGATGGCACTCATAAAGGTGCCCTTGTCAGAGAAAGAAGAGGAAGGGATACAGGGGGTCGGGATCCTAATTGAGTGGTCATTTGTCTCCGACACGTGGCAATGGGTCGAACATGGGTCTCATATTTCACTGGGGTTGGTGAGAGGGAAACCTCCCAAGAGAAGACAAGGTGGCACCGCCATGAGACAGAAAGTGGGAGAGGGAAGAAAAAGGAGCTAGGGTTTGAGGGGAAAATGAAAAAAAGGAGGAAACGGGTTAGGGAATGAGTTTTATAGGAAAAAGGAGAGGTAATATGTGCTAAAATGGAATGAAAAAGGAAGTAGGTAAGGCTCGATGCCATGGCCACTGGCCTAGCATACAGAGGTAAGAGATCATGTCCCAAAAATCCGATTAAGGGTTGATCCAAGGTGGTAGTATCCAATGGCCAAAAATTGGATTATCATAATTTGTGTGTTGTGATTGGTCGAGTAAGGAGGGTGCGCATCATTGAGTCCAAGAAACAAGGGGAAAGGGTTGTGTGACCTGACTTTGGGCCCATTTTGGTGCAAAAACGATTTAAAGAGCCTAAATAAGGTTTTAATCCATAACATTTTCAATTGAGCATAACTTTCACATTATAGCTCCGATTTAGGAAATTAAACATGCATTGGAAATGTAAGAGAGAGATCTTCAACATGAGATAGAACATGCATTGGAAACGTAGGATAGAGATCTTCAACATGAGATAGAACACAAAAGTTTACCAAGATGTGTTCAAAATTCAACAAAAGAGATGATGATGTGTTACATGAAAGCAATTTGGTTTTAATCAAATTGAGCATCATCTTAGTGATACATGTATACTACATGGACTAATTTTGCAACAAAACTCATTCAAAAATGAAATTGAGGGATGGGATGAGAAATAGATCAAAGATGAAGTAGACAACATGTACTTGAGGAGTGAGAGCAATCTAGGTTATCACATCCTCCCCACCTTAAAAGAAATTTTGTCCCTAAAATTAAATCAAGTCATCAATCGAGATTGGGTTCTCCTATTCAATGTCAAGATTGTCACAATATTCTCGTAAGGTATCACCACCACTTGTAAAATTAATCAATCCCCATTTCAAGAAATCAAGCATCAAAGTCACCACATAGTCACATGGATCATCGAATTGGAAGTATCATTACATGGTTCACAAATTGAGAGAGGTCATGCTATATATCACAAAATTGGAGAGATCATATTTTAGGTCAATCAAATAGAATTTAAGAGTAAGGAATGACTTTCATTCCCCAAAATTTAGGTTTCTAGCTTCTACATTGGCCTAGGTGGGGTCCATGACTGAGATTTCATAATTCAACAATTAAAGACCAACATCATATTTCAACATTGTGCTTTCATGCTCAAAATCGATGGAAGGTCCCACCCTAGTCCACATGGAGGTCACCCTTAAGTCATAATTCGAGTTAATCATCATAATTGTCATTTTAATTTTGATATTTGGGAACATGAAAGTCATCAATCATATATCGAGTGTGATTTCAAGGTCCAAATAGGATGATCATAGGAGTCAAGTCAATATCAAGATCATGAATTGTGAGTCAAGGTTTCATTATTCAATATCGAGAGTCAAGTTTGGACATCAAAGTCATAGGTCCAAAAATTTTGGACCCAGAGTTTAGATTCCTATTTATACCTTTGGGATGATCATTCAGCCATATATAACAATCGAGCAACAATTTGGGAAATATTTCTAGCATTATTCAACATTTTTTGGTATCAACATCGAGTTTGTTGTCAGGATATTTGTGGTTGATGAATGATATAGGCATAGGTATTTCTAGGAACCTAACCACTAACTATAGTCAAACATCATATTATAAGGTCGTCATTACATCCAAATTCAAGATTGAGTATCAATTTCATCATAGGTCTGACCTATCAGAGACTTAGGTCAAGGAATCAAAATCAGGTGGAAGGGGTTACCTTTCCATACTCTAAATATTTAACGAGATGAAAATTTAGAGGAGTCATAATAGAGATGTGACCTAGGTTAGAGTGTCCATAATTCAACTACCACTCTAATCTAGCACTTTACTCCATATTAATCATGAGTCATCAAGCATATCCAACTAGGGAGAGTGTCAACTATCGAGTCGTATTTCACCAGATCACGAGTCAAACGTCAAGATCATTAATATGCCAATCCCTGTTTCAAGATATTGTAAAATCAAGGTCATTATCATGTGCCCTTCCTTTCATGATCAAGGTAAGGGTATATTTTAGAAATAGAGAAGTCAAATAGAGAAATCCAAGATTTAGAGCATAATAAGGCAAGAGTGAGATCCATGTCCATCACATTGTTAGAAATAGAGATTACCAAGAGGCATAGGAATCAAAAGGGAAGATGCCTCTTGTATCCAAGTCTTTCATCATGATTTTTTTAGAGTTCAAGGGATTGTTCATTCCATGGAATGGTCGGGGTACATATCAAATAGGGAAATTTGCTTAACTATGTTTGAGGTTTAATCAAAAATAGGACAACATAGGCCTAATCAATAGGGACCTCATAAAACATGAGGTGTAAGATAAGAGTTCCACCTTATTTCACAAACTCTAGAATTTACCTCGAACATTGAAAGCACTTATATCAAGTTGCGTGAAATTGAGTCAAACATAGAAAGCACTTATGTCTGATCAGGTAACATTGGATTGTGTAAACTCTAGACATGAGTGCATCACTTTCAAGAGTAATTTCATACATCAAGTAGGGTTTTTAGTTTAAGATCAAATCATGGTTTATCGTCTTTATCAACTTTCATGATTTCAAGTGAATTTTAACTTTTCCCATGCCTAAGCTACCCATAATCGAGATGTCATGTGATTAATAGTCGAGAGAGAAGAATCATAAGAGGGGATAAAAAGACTAATTAATCATCATCTACTGGGGTGGCTTAGGTGGTCCTTAAAGAAGAGATGAGATGCTATAAGACTCTCTAAACATTGAGAAAATGATTTTAGTCCTTTTTGGGTTCTTATGAGGTGTTATTTCTTAAACATATATAGAGGCCTATGTGTATGGATCCGATACCATTTGTCACAGAACTGTTTGTTACCCTAAGTCCACACTCCTAATGGTTACACAGCTAAAGGCGAGTGGACCTGGACATTCACCCCTAGAATGGATCACAAGTATTTTACACATGCATATATATGTAAAAGCAATAACACAAGATAAAATAAGATATTAAAGGAGATAAAGAAACATGTACCCATTTCAATTTCAAGCATACCCATTGGTGTTTCATTTGAGTCCAGAGTGCGGTGGATCTTTGACAACTACAAAATTTGATAAACAAAACATATTAATGGTAGAGGATTAAGTAGACTATGAAAGGCATGTAAGCAGTTTAAGAGTGCTATACAAGTTGCTTGGCTAGAACATCATAAGAAAGAAGTAGAACAAAGTGAGAATATGTAATGACAAATTTGTTATACAAAGCATGTTTTAAGTGCATTTCCATTATATATAACAACATTCTTATGGCCATTGACCAACTTCTTCAAAGGAAGGGTTTGTAAGGGTTCTCAACATCATCCAACCCTTTCATATACATAGGGACCTCAAGACCTAAGTCAATGAGATAACCCTTTATTTACATGGTCTTCCTTATCAAGTAAGATGCCCAACCTTGTGTCCTTGCCCCAAAACTTTAGGTAGGAACACATGGCCTGTATAATGGACAAGATTATTTATGTTCAAGGTTTGTTCAACATATTTCCAGCAAAATGAACATACTAAAAATAGGGAACAAGTAGCTCAAATAAGTAATTAAGAAGTCAAGCATTTATATGAGCATACATACAAATAACACAATATTATAGTAGGGTCAAGAGAGTAAGTGTACCTTATGAGTAGAGTACAAGATATTTCCATGATTAAGATTCCCAGAGATAGTCCATCCCAAGTGGACCTAAGATACAAAAGATATAACATAGAGTCTTAGACAACTAGGTTTTGATAATATGAGCATCATATGAGTCATGTATATATTCCCCTAGAACTAGGTTTCCAATAGATCAACTTAGGTCCAAAGTTCCATACATTCATGCAATCAATCAACCATATTTCATAGGTCACATCAACACCTTAGGTCTAGGTGATGTATCCACATCATGAGTAAAATTAGATAAAGATAACATCTAATTTAGATATAGGGGTAAGTATGGGATTTAGACCATCATCATGGTTTAAGCATGCAAGATCATAACTAATCATACTAGTTCAAATAGTGTACAAAGTAGGTTCTTAAGACTTTAAGAGACAATCATGGCAAGTAAAAGATCATGGTGATCTAAGTCACATAGAATACAAAGATTACTTATTTGAAGTCATAAATGGATTTCTAATCTATATTGATTAATACATGCATAAGATTGAATATATGGCTACTAAAGTCCATAAAAGTCACAACATGTGCATGTGGTACAACATGACACCATCAATCAAGTAAACATGACCAAATTATATCCCTTACTTCAAAAAAGTATAAGAGTTTAATGATTTCGAGATTAAAATATTAGATGATGATAATTAGGCTAAATTCTTCAACTTGATCATATATGTACATAAATAAGTCATGTTTAGAGAAAGGATGGCCATATAAGATCAATATTATCATTACAGTGCAACTAAATGGTCCAAGACCTAAAACATAGCAAGAGTGAACAAAACTTACTAATTTAAGGGATTAATGTAACTAGGGATCATAAGTATACAAGGTAAAACATGCTCTAGAGTCATTAACATCAACATACACATAAGAGAAGCATTCACATCATCCCATGAGAGATAGGCACAAAATTAGCAGTACGTGACAATCTCATTGCAAAGATGGTATTTATCTAGTCAAAATGGTATATGTCATCATAGGATTTGGTTAAACTATAAAAGGGTTATGAGTGTTTTAAGATTACAAATATAATGGGGATTTTTAGAGGTATTTTACCTTCAAAGGGTCGAGATCTTGGGCATGTGGCTATCAGCTCGCACCCTCTAGCTCAGCGGCCAGAATTCCATTGATCCACAGTTTCCATTGTCAGCCTAGATAGGACCATCAACACAGTGGTCAACTTTGACCCGCAACGGTCGTGCTGATGCCAAGACCCGCACCCACTCAAAGAGGAAGATGGTAAGGGGGAGGGTCCGTGCATTGAGGTGACAGAGGTTGATTCTCCCAAGACTCAACCAAGAAGGTAGGAACGAGGGGGATTCATGGTATCTGGGTCGTTAGGTCACCATCAGATGGTCTTCTGATCACCCTCATTGTTAAGCCAAGACACACAAGACCAAAACTTTGCACGAAGGTGATCACGGTGGTGCCCTTGCTAGAGAAAGAAGAAGAATGGATACAGTGGGGTCAAGATCCTGATTTAGTGGCCATTTGCCTTCGACACACGACCGTGGGTCAAACACGGGCCTCGTATTTCACTGGGGTCAGAAAGAGGGAAACCGCCCAAGAGAGGGACAAGGTGACACTGCCATGAGACAGAAAGTGAGAGAGGGTAAAAAATGAGCTAGGGTTTGAGGGGAAATGAAAAAAGGGAGGCAACGAGTTAGGGAAGGAGTTTTATAGGAAAAAGGAGTGGTAACATGTGCTGAAATGGTAGGAAAAATGGATTAGGTGAGGCTCGCTGCCATGACCGCCGGTATGGCGTATGGAGGTAGGGGATAATGTCCCAACCGTCTGATCAAGGGCTAATATGAGGTGGCAGTATCCAATGGACAAAAACTAGATTCTCATCATTCATGCATTGTGATTGGTCGAGCAAGGAGGGTGTGAACCGTTGAGTCCAAGAAATAAGGGGAAATGGGTTGCGTGACCTGACTTTGGGCCCATTTAGGTGTATAAACGATTTAAAGAGCCAAAATAAGGTTTTAATCTATAAGATTTTCAATTGATTATAACTTTCACATTATAGCTCTAATTTGGGAAAGAATGTGTTACATGAAAGCAATTTGCTTTTAATCAAATTGAGCATCATCTTAGTGATATATGTATACTAGTTGGACTAATTGTGCAACACAACTCATTTAAACATGAAATTGAAGGCAAGGATGAGAACTAGATCAAAGATGAAGTAGACAACAAGTACTTGAGGAGTGAGAGAAATCTAGGTTATCACAAAAGGTTTATATATGAAAATTCCTAACAATATACTATGAAAATTGTGAACGTGATGAAAGTCTACCATTCTTTCCTTGGGGATTACCTTCTTTCCATTTACATGGTCAGATATGAACTTCTTGGCTATTTGATCATAAAAAAGAATTCTAGCATAGAAACATTGTTGATCAAGAAGCTCGAAAAGTCTACCGCTAAATTCATATTCCTTCTTGTGGTGCATAATGATCATTGGGCATTACTAGCAGTGAACACAAAAACATGAACTTCCATCCTTAATAACAACTCTAATTCACTATAAGAAGAAGAAAAAAATGAAAATACCACCAAGGCCAATTGTGTGATAGAAGGCAAGACAATAAATCATGCAGTTGTGGTAGTCAAGCCAATTAAGAAACATGGGAGAAAATATATGCCTAATGACAAAGGTAATGAGAAGACACAATGTTGCTACATACACCCTTAACAAACAAAGGAATCAAAGAATGTGGATTCCATGTCCAATTTGAGTTGTATTCAATGGATGATCTGGAAAATTGAGTTGAAGACAGTAATGATGTTTGGTACCACTACCTCAGAGGCATCAACACTATTCGACTGTTGCACTCACATTAGGAAAATGATGGCCTTGAAAACTAACATCACAAACCTGAGCAATTTACATTTCCTCTCATCACTTGGCACTCTGGGTACATAGTAATGATAAGTTTGGGGGTGTAAATAATTGGGGTAGGTACATCTCCTTAATTGCCCTTATCTTTTCATTTGTATTTATAAAATAAAAAATGGACAATTTAAAATTGTTTTCTTGCACACATACATTTTTGCTTTATGTTGAAGCCTAATATGAGCAGTTTTGATATTATAAAGGGGTAAATTTAGATCTTTGAAAACTCTTGATCCAGTTTTTTGAATGTTCTCTTCACCTCTAAATTGACTATAACTATCTCCATGTTATAGTTCATTATTTTGATTGACAAAAATAAATGAAGTAGGGAAACATAACATTATTCAGAAAGGAATAGTCATGCTTTTACACCAAAATCATCTCAAGAAATTCAATATGTAAATAAAATGTTCGAAACCTTTTAAAACAATATCTGAATAAGGAGGATATTAACCTCATCTACCATCTTTATCACCTAGAACCTTAGGTAGTGGTAGCAAGGGAATAGATCCACAACAAAGGAAAAAGCTACCCACCTCCCCAAGAAAATCCTTAAAAGGGAAAAATGCTTGGCCTCCCACTAAAAACCTTAAAAATCCCAAAATCCTAGAAAAGCCAAAGAAAGAGATAATGAAAGCATGATATTTGTGCCATATTAAGAGAAAATGGTGCTACCTAGAAGGAATATAGATGCAATCATGAATGCAAATACATCATAGTTGGGAATAACACTCAGAATCTCAATAGGATAAACCCTTGTTTACTAAAATAGAGTAATCCGGGGTGGTGGTATTTACAATGTGAAATCACTACTTGAAATCTAATTGGAGTGAATGTTAGGGACCACTCGACCATGAAAGACCTTTGGTTGTGTGACAGGACAAAGTAAGAATTACAACCCAGCATATAGCTTACCCATCCTCACCCATTAACATCAAAGAAAACAAAATATAGGACCCAAAGCTACCTTTACAAGGGATATGCAAGATGCAACTAGGAAACATGACTGGATTCTACATCACCAAGGGAAGTCCATACTCAGAATTAGAATACTAGACCATAAAGATCAATGTACTCCAATTTAAAGTGGCATTTTCAAAAAGGTATCACAGGCAGCGAATACATCCATATACAAATTTTAGTAACTCATCTACTTTCTTTTTTATGTATTACTAGTTTGTGGACAAGATAGACTCTAAATTTAGAGGAGATAACATCAAATTTTGTGGATGGTACATGCTTGTTTTAACTAAATTTTCTTCTAATATTTGAGGTTTCAGCACAATAATTCTCATATTTGATTAATTAAATTGCTAATATCCCTGAAGTAAATGCTTTGCATATTTTGCTTGATAATACCCAATTTAGATATAAAATGGATATCCATTGGATGTTGGTCCTCACTGACTATTAGTACAACAAGAAGGACCTTAAATCGATAAGGACACAACCAATCAGGACCATCATCTACCCAACGCACCCTAAGATGTCCCTCGATTCCTCCTTTCTTTATATTTAGTACTTAAAAATCTATCTGTATACCCCGCTCCATTGCCCCATAGATCAAGATCTTCTCCTTCCCCTCAACTTGGTTCCTCCCTTTTTTCCCCTTCCTTCACTCCCATTAAACGTATCTTCTTGAAATTCTTGCATGTGCTCTCCCGTAAATCATCCATTTTTTGCCACCTTCATATCCCCTATTCCAGATGTCTTAAGTTCCCTAACATCATGACCATATTGTAGCATTTTCCAATGATCGTAAGTCGCTCACTCCAAGCCTATAATGCATTTCCAGATTAAGAAGGAGTTCTATGGTATCTTCCTTTCAAACATCGAAAATCAAATAAGAAGGTCAAGTGACAATTTACGATGTGTCAGTGTGAGTCATTCGATCCACAATGAATCAATTTCCCATCAAGGTTAGATTCAGTTTATTACCCACAACTATATTGTGTATATTTTAGTTGTTATGTAGTGATGTTGTTGGGTATGACCATGTAATGGTTATTTATCTTACTTGACTAGTCAATACAGTTTTCTTATGGGAGCTTCATTTTAATATTTGCACACCATTCTATTTATCACCAAATGCAACATTTGTATTTGTGTGTTTGAGACTGTTTCCTAAATAAATAATGAAATATTTGTTATTTTTACGTATGGGACCCGAGAATTATGATTAGAAAGAGATAGGATAATTTGATTGTTCCTTTTCATTTTAAGTGTTTGATTAATACTTTTCTCTTTGTCGCCATTGGTAGAAAAATTCTCACCTATTGCACTTGGCTAAACTAAGATCCCAATAAACATAATTAATGACATATGCTACTTGTTAACATTATGAACCATCACAAGCTCTGATGTCCCAATTAATAAAACAACTCATTTTGATAAATTTCATCAAATATTGATAAATATTAGTATTTCATTCCTTAAGTTAATGCTTAAAGTAACTATTGACATATTATATCTTTGTATTGTATTATAATTATCATATGAGATCTTTCCTTTGGTCCCTTAATTGTTGTTTCTATGGACAACTATCTTGTTTCAATACTCAACTTAGACCTATCTTCATATATTGAGAGGCGGAAAAATATAGATATTCACGAAGCATATAATAAATATTATCAATAGAGTTTACTATTACCTAAAAATCAAACTTTGCATACAATACGTAAATGAAATATTCAAACTATTAGTGGAATTCGTAGTACATAACTTGAACATTTTATACTCTGGTTCTTACTAATAGATCAAAAACTTTGTCAAAATGCTTATTCTTTTTAAAGAATTTACTGAGGAGTATACTTTAGAACAACATCGAGTACCATATACAAGCAACTATCATTTTTGTGCATCTCATAAATTTTTTTGGTAGCCATTACATGAATTTTAAACATTGCAAAAAAGGTCATTTCTTTCTGGAAAACACAAGAACAATAAGCTCATATCATGTGATGGGATTGTTCATAAGGTATAACAACAAGTATTCTTTTTATATCATAAACAATAAAACAAGATATCATAACAAAATATTGTTTTTTTCCTCTATGGTATTACAAAATTTAATATTCTCTATAACATTAAGAATAATATCACATAAGTTTTTTCAATTCTAACTCGACATCATGCTAGAAGATATCCCGCTTTGTGAATTCTTGATTTCACAGGCACACGTGCATCTAACATTCAAAGTGTGCATGGAAAAAGTATATTTGATTGAGTTACTTTTTAGGAATATCACCATAACATATTACTCTTACGGTCTGAACGCTAAAATACTTTGAGCTGTCATATAGTCTATTATTTCTTGACAACCTCACCCTTACAAAGCCCACACCAACCCACTCAAATAAAACTTATTGTTGGAATATATAAACCTTACATGAGAAGATTATTAGGAAATATTAAATTATTAGGAGTCATTGGTGGGTGTGGTAGTGAAGATGAAAAATAAAGCATTTTAGTTTCACTCATAAGAAATATGTCAAATTCACCAGTGAAATTCTTTAGTGGTAACTAAGACAAATTGGTGTTTATCTAATTGGGCATGTGTCACAACAATATTTACATGACATTTGAAACCATTTTTTGGGTTTCAAAAATCTCTTCCCTACATTTACATTTTTTTCATACTCATTTGTGAAAGGATGGGCATGGAATCTTCCCCCAAACTAAGACATATAGAAAGACTCACTCTGTTATTGTCACTACATTCTATGAATTGGGGTGTTCCATGTGTTCATTCTCACTTTAGCCATTACGTCTGGGTAAGTCATCTACCCTTTGATAATATTAATTAATTTCATTCTACTTTACTAATTATAAGATCCTAAACATGAATGTGAAAGCTAATTGGAACATGCTTGACATTCTTGTATATATTTATTGTTGTTGTTTTCCAATACACATTGATAAAATAGTTAAGATATGGATCATATAGATGATTTTGAACCCTAGGAGAAGGATTTCACCTTCTTTTCTATGCACACATCCATCCATTAGATTGACATGGCATCTATTCTTCATAATCCTTAGAATGTTTATCACCTTTTCTCTTCATCTTATACTTTTCTTTCCTTTCCCCAGTTTTAAATTCCCCCTCTATATATTGACTTCTTCGTCCAATTCCCTCCTAAGGTAAGTGTTACACACTCTTGATAAGGGTCATAATATCTTTCTGCGTGCCTTATCAATGGGTTGTATGACGCATGTAGTATTTTAGGCTATCAAATTGTAAATCCCTCTTCTCCTCTTTGCATTGTGTATCCATATAATGAAGCTATGTAACTAGATATAACAAACAATTACACAATGATCATTTAGTAAACCACACTAGTACATTTATGGAATCTAATGTCACATTTCCTGACCTCGGTTACATATAAAAAATAAAACTATAAACCAATCAATGTCAGTTTCCCAGCAAAAATGTCACCATTGATCAAGTCCTTCCGATTAAGAAAAGGCATGGATACCACTTTTTCTTTAACATTTGTTACTTATCGAAGAAACTAAAATCTCAAATAACATGTGAAATACAATTTTTTTGGGAAAATATTTGCCTTCAAAATTTTTAAGATGTGCGTCAGTTGTTAGTTAACCGATGAAAGACACCTTCACACAAAATAAAATATTGCCTGCAAGAATACTTATGGCATTGATTTTTTATACCAAAAGTCGACATCATTGATCAATAAAGATAGCAAAAAATTACACAACTGACATTAGTTTTTTTACAAGAAACTGGGATCTAAGGATCCGCACCACGTCCTTACAAAAAATATGTCCCCCTCTGAATTACACTATAGTATTGGTTCATCCAGGAGAAACTGAAGACTTAAGACCTACATAGGCCAATTTGTTTCATTCAGATAATGGCCTCTTGCATCAGTTTTGCCATAGAAATCCATGTATAAGTCACTAGGTTTGATGTCAGTTTGTTGTATTAAACCGACGTCTGTCGCCATTACTCAAGCTGATTTTTTTGTTCCCTTTTGCATCAAGTTTTTAGCTGAAATTGACGTCTATGTCACTAGGTTAGGTGTCATTTATTTGACAGAAAACAACCTCTATTTTCTTAGTTGTCAGTTTTTGTAACAACCGACCACTATGTCCTACTTAATACCACATGCAAAATTTCTTTCCCTCATTCTCTATTTCATTGCTCCCCCGATACATAGCTCTAGCGATTCTTTACTCCCCTACTCCGTCACTCCTATGCTCCAACTGATGTGCTCACCGTCATTTGTGGTTTGCTCATTGCCGCCGCCACCACCACTGGAGCTCATCATCATTGGCTTGATGCCTCCGTTGTTGTTGGATCTTGTCATCACTAGAGCTCGTCGTCACTGCCGCCTGAGGAGCTAGTCGTCATTTTTGGTTCTCATGCTTCTAATCTTTGTTGAGGAGTTGATGTTGTTGGTCATTATCGATGTTGCTTCTCACCATCAATGGACGCACCACCATCACTGTAGCTGGCATCTGTACCACCAGAGGAGCTAGCCACCATTATTTGTGCGCGTGCTTCTGGTCTGTGCTATTGGTGTTGACCATTGTCTCCAGCAGAGACCAAGGTATTGTTTATATTTTTATTTAAATGAAAACATATAGGTCTCATTTCATGCATCCTAAATGTTAATGAATAGGTAGGATTCCTAAATATTAATAAAAAGTAAGATTCCTAAATGATGAACTGAAATATAGGGTTTCTATTAATTGTTATTATATACGATGTTGCATTATTAATGTTTGGGTTATTAATATACAATGTTGCATGATTAATGCTTGGGTTATTAATAATCTGAAACTTATTAAAACCATGTTGTCTAATGAGAAACATGAGTACTTGATGAGAGAAGATAACAAAGATTGAGAATTAGTAGGAGAAATATTATGATGCTTATGTAGAAAGGAAATTTGTATATCTAAAATATGAAATGAATGATAGGGTGAATGTGACTTATGGATTTATGGGTTTGCATTTTCATAGAATTGATATGAACTGTAAACCTTAATTTTGGACATATATATCTGTTAGCCTAGAAACTCATCTGAGATTTGCTCATTAGTAGTAAATTGTGGATAATTCCCAGTTTGGGACTGTTCTTGAACACTTAATCTCAATGAGGATGTAAGTGTATAATGTATATTCGATTTTCAATATGTGTAGTTAACACTTCCTTATTTGTTGTTGAAGTACATATGTTGGTGGACATTTGCCCATCTACATTAGTGTACTTGGAGGACTGTGGGGAAATGCTGCCATTTTTTTAAACCAAATACATATCATACACTTACTAGTGAGATTAGGTGTTCAAGAATGGGATAGGTGGTACACACATTCATTACTGAACCCTAAACCCTAAACCCTAACATGTAAATCATAAACTATAATTTATAGATGCTTATCCCTTAATCCTAAATGATAAACCCTAACTTGTAATCCCTAAACATTAATCATGTATACACTAAACCCTAATACTTGTTTTCTCTTTAATTATAGAATTGATGGATCATGGATGTCCATTCCAAATCGCTACATCCTAGAGTTTATATGTGGTCTTGATTAGTTTGTATGATTTGCAGAGGAACATAGGAAATGACCTGAAGATAGGTTCTATTGTCCATGTAGTCATCGTAGTAACAACTTGAAAGTCAACACTATTGACAAAATTAAAAGTTATGTCATGTGAAATGGGATTGTACATGGCTATACAATGTGGTACTGGCATGGAGAGATTCCAACCATGAGATCTGTAGATATTAATAGAAGTACTTGTGTTGAATAGGAGATTGCCCTCGACGATGGAGATGTGAACAAATTGATACATATAGACATGGTTGATGCAATGCTAGATAGTTGTGGGGTAGAGCACACCAATCCACCTTACTTATTTCAAAACATTATGCATGATGCTAAGAGACCATTATACATAGGTTTTACTAAGTTTACAAAACTGGGAGTTGTGTTGATATTGTATAATCTAAAGGCTAACAATAGATGGAGCAACAAAAGCTTCACGTCATTGTTGTCTTTGTTGAAAGAAGTTTTTCCTGAAGGCAACGAGCTTCCAATCTCAATATATGAATTAAATAAAATATTATTCACAATGGGAATGAAGGCTAGAAGATACATGCATACCCAAATGACTATGTGTCATTTCAAAAATACTATGTCTATTTTATTGTCCAAAATGTGGGGCGTCAAGGTATTAAATGATGACTTCGGGGATGTCCAAAATTGGCTCTCCTACCAAGGTGATGTGTATCTACCTATAGTACAACAGTTTCAACGCTTGTTTGCCAATCCTATGGATATAGATAATTTAAGGTGGCATGCAGAGGTAAAGAAAAATAATGATGGGATCCTACGACATTCGTATGATTCCCCATAGTGGAAGAAGATTGATTTAAATTACCCTAAATATGGTGAAGAAGTCAGGAATCTAAGACTTAGACTTTGTATTGATGGGATGAATACATACGACACATTAAGAAGACAACATAGAACTTCACATGTTATGATTGTTATATAAAATCTTCCTCCCTATTTGAGTATGAAAACTAAGTACGTTATGTTGTCGTTGTTGATATCAGGCCCTAAACAACCTTGAAATGATATTGATGTTTATCTTGAACCTCTGATTTATGATTTAAAGAAACTCTAGGGAAAAGGTGAGATGACCTTTGATGCTTCACGTAGAGAGACATTTCGTTTGCATGCTATGTTGTTTTGTACTATTAGTGACTTTCCAGTATATGAGAATTTGTCTGGATATAGTGTAAAAGGAACCAAAGCACGTCCTATATGTGTAGAGAACACTGATTCATTATGACTAAAATAGGGTGGCAAGACTGTATATCTTAGTCATCAAAGGTTTCTTCCAAAAGTTCATCCTTACCAAAGGTTTCACAAAGCGTTCAATGGATCAAATGAAGAACGAAGCAGCCCTAAACCTATATTAGGGGATGTTGTTTATGAAAGAGTAAAAGTCTTTATCAATGCATTTGGTAAGAGATCACAATGTACCATTCCCACACAGAGTGAAATATATTTATACAAGAAGAGGTCAATATTTTGGATCTTCCTTATTAGAGTTCTTTAGTAGTTAGGCATTGTATCGATGTAATGCATGTTGCGAAAAATGTCCGTGATAGTGTCATTGATACTCTGTTGAATATACTAGGTAAGACTAAAGATGGCATCAAATCCAGAATGGACCTACATGAAATGGGAACAAGGAAAAAATTAACAAGAGAAGTTAGTAGTGATTGAAAATATATTTACCTCATGCTTGTTAGACATTGTCTAAAATGAGAAGAAAACTTTTTGTGAGTGTTTTCTTAATGTCAAGGTAACACAGGGATACTCTTCCAATATCCATAGACTGGTATTAATGGAGGATATAAAGCTGATAGGTCTTAAATCTCATGACTGTCACACTCTAATGTAACAAATATTGCCGATGGCAACTCGATATATATTGTCAAAGCATGTAAGGTTTGCGATCACAAGGATTTTTTATTCTTCAAAACTCTATGCAACAAAGTTATGGATCCTGAGAATGTTGATAAGTTGCAAAGAGAAGTGGTTGTTATCCTATGCCATCTTGAGATGTATTTTCCTCCTTCATTCTTTTATATCATGGTACATCTTCTTGTCCATCTGACTAGGGAAGTGAAAATGTTGAGACCAGTTTTCTTGAATTGAGTGTATCCTTTTGAACGGTACGTGATTGTTTTTAAAGGTTATGTTTGAATATCGTCCTGAAAGAAGTATTATTGATGGTTATGTGGCTAGGGAGGTTATGGAGTTTTGTAATAACTTTCTGAGTTGTAATGAAGCTTCTGTAAATGAAAAGAATATTCAGGATTATTCTGACATAGGGACTTTAGGAGCATGAGCAAAAGTAATCAGTCGTGAGTTGTGCGAACAAACACACTCATATATTTTACACAACATTGATGAAGTGAGTAGTTATATAACCAAACATACCAATTTCATCAAGAAAATATATCATTGAGCATAATAAGACATTTATTAGGTGGTTTTAAGATAAAGTCTTACGTCAACTATCTCAAACACCAAATAATGTTGCTAAAAATATCAAATGCCTCACATATAAACCAAAAATGATTGTTATGTCTTATGAAGGGTTTGACATAAATTGATTTTCATATTACACAAAGCGTCAAGATGATAAGAGTGTCATCCAAAACAATGGGATCACTCTTCAAGAATCTTCATTGTATTTTTCTAGTGCAAAGGATAAGAGTCCATGTGAAGCTAAAATCTCATATTATGGTGTCATTGAAGACATTTGGGAGTTTGACTACATAGATTTAAGAGTTCTGGTTTTTACATGTTATCGGATTGATAACACTAAAGGAGTTGTAGTGTTAGAATTGGGTTTCACGTTAGTGAATTTTGAAAATATTGGTGAAAATGGTGAACGATTCATAAGGCATCACAGGAAAAATAAGTATTTTATATCAATGATCCTACAAATGAATAATGGACGATTGTTCTTCATGGTAAATGCAGTTCATTGTGGATCTTATATATGAGGAATACTATGAAAAGTATGATAACTCCTGTCCATTCTCAATTGGCTTGCGAACATCAAATATTGAAGCTGACACTAACTTATATATGTGTGGAGATCACACTGAGGGAATGTTAATTAATACAAGATTTAGAGGCATGCTTTTATTTTTTTTAATGTTAGACAAGAATTTTACATTCTATATCGCTAATATTTTATTGTTTGACTATTTTTTATATGGAATTATTTTAGATGATGTCTGACCATGAGTTTGATGATCGTGATGATGATTATTGTGAGGATGAGCACCCTAACAATGTGCATCATGAGGATGAGCACCCTGATACTGTTGTAAGTTGTAATGTTCTATTACATAGATATGCATTTTACAATGTCTATCTTGTTGTATTGTTCTATCAAAATTATTAATTATATATTTTTATGACTTGTGTGTTTTTTGTCAATTTTAGCATGAGAATGTGCATCTTGAGGATCTTGTTGAGCCTGATGTGCAACATCATAAGCATGCAACAATATAAGGTATCGTCGTGATGAACAAGTTACTAGAGCAAAGGGGTAACAGACCGAAGTTGGTTGTTGAGTTTGATAATCCAAGAAATTGGGTTGGGAAGAACCATAGTTCTATTGTGTCATATCTATAGGTTCTGACTCTCTTTTTGGCATAAAGTTGATCAAAGAAAGAAGGAATTAATATGTAAGGAAGTATGTGTGAGATATTATCATTTACAATTCTATTTTTAAGGCTATTTATAAATCTATTTTTAACAATATTCCATAAGTATATGAACTTTTGTAGAGCATATTTGACCTGGATAAAAAAATTACATCGTAAAAAGGTGATGCAATGATGTGATAGGCTACTAAGGAATTATAGGACAAATCTGACAAGAGAACACATACAAAACACTAGGAATAAGAAGAAGTCAGCCAGTGAGCAATGGCATTACCTTGACCTGAAGGCGTGGGAGGCGTTTGTTGCTAAGAGAAATCGATGAATTCAAGGTATTAAGCCTCACTCCTCATTTTAAATTCATTGTATTACATATGTAACATATGGCTTGGACTAACCAGGCTATAAGAAAGGCTCAAAGAAAAAGGCATTCAAAGAATGTGAACAACCGGACGATAGATTTAGGTGGCTTTGCACATCTTTGCCAAAAGCTACTACATGCCTCTTCTTCTCAACAGCCTACTCCTGGGATTGTTGAGTCCTCTACTACTACTGAACCACTACTTCTCCATGATATATAGATAGATGGGAAGAAAACCAAATATGGAGAAATAACCAAACCCACAAATTTTAAGGAGGATATAAAAATGGTAAATTCAACTCTCAAAGCAATTAGTATTGATGATAATTAGCAGTAGCTCCACGAGTAAAGGAAACAAGCCAAGTTCATCACTGAGGGCACAAGGGATGAATTAATAGTTGCTCTAGGTAACTCAGAGCATCCTAGGCAAGTTAGGGTTGTAGGCGATGGTATTAGTATAAGAGACTTCTTTGGGCCATCAAAGCATAAGTACAAAGGGGGACTCTCAGAAAAGGTACAAGAGCTGGTTGATAAGGGTATCAAGGAAGCAATGAGAAAGTATCAGTCTTATTAGATAGTACATGTGGCACCCACTCTTCATATTAGGTGGACCCTCCTACGACAGAGGTGGTTGGGAGTAATTCCATTGACCCCCCACCTATCACGTCTGTTGTAAGTATTTTTATGACATAGAAGTCTTTTAGAATGATTTATATAAAATGTTTGAGTTTTGGAATATATATATACATATATATATAATATAATATAATATAACACTCTATGTAACTTTGTAGGGGTTGACGCCATTTTGTCTTAAATTACAAGAGCATGTCGTTGCACTGGGAGACACTTACCCACGCCTTGAAGTTGACTTGATTCATGGTGCACCTTTACCCGTCAATGCGGTTCACATTATGATGAGGCTTGTCTACACCCCTTGGAAGCAAACTGCACTGCCATATGACCCCCCCCCCCCAAGAATGAGAGAATAGGTGATGTCAAAGGCGGCGTGTTGTGTGGCCCAAAGTTGAAGTTGTCTATACTGATGTATGATAAATTTATATTGTGTTTGTATCTTTATATACATGACACCACCAATATGAGATCAAATATATGCAAGATAGAGTGCCTAAGAAACTCCTTACAACTCATCCTCCACCTCCACCACCTCCTCAATTTCTTAGTTGGATTACAAAGGACCTATTAGACTCTCTAGGTCCTCAGTACAGGGGTATGACAATATTGATAGGTGAACATGAAGAAGGGTCTCCTGTGATGGCCTATATTAAGGAGGACATTGTAGGCCAACCTCGTAATAATAGTAAATTATTTCAAGATGTTTCGGAGATGTTTACTTATGCTTGGTTGAATACATATGTGATAGAATTTTGAATATGGTGAGATATTATATAGAAAAATACCTCATTATATATATGTTGATCTGTTTTCTTATATATTCATGCATACATAATATATATATTGCAGCCACTTACATAGGGTCTATATAAAGTTTACAATGTCCCATGTGATATTTCTAGTTCCATCATTGATTAGCTATAAAATTAAAGACCCTACATCTATCTTCTAATATTGCTCTACAACTTTTAAATATTTTGATAAAAAGAAAAAGAGTGTAATGTTAGCTCCGTACAATGTTGCATAAGTTTACTTACTCTTTGACCGGCCTAAATCGCGCGTCCTAAGATTGGAGGCGGATTTGAGGTAGTCGAGCTTTTACATTTATAAACCTGAATCCTTCTAGGCCCACGCAACTTTGTTTATGGGGTCGAAGTAGATATACGGGGTCGAACACATGGACAAGGGGGTAGTGTTGAGAACCCAGAATCGACACGCTACACTCCGGCAGGTATAAAGAGATATAAATTCCCAAAGGGGAAACAACAAGATGTCACAAATAAAATAAAGAAAACTATCTCCAACTGGAGCTACAAGGGAGGTTTAAGGTTTTAGTCATTTAGCAGATTTTTAGGGGTTTTCATGCAACAGAAACAGAAAGATAAAACCAGAGCTAGAGCAAGATGCAAAGGATAAGACTACAGTAAAACAAGCGGCAGCGGTAACGTCCTGCACCCCTCCTCTCAGAGCGGGTACCTCTAACCAAGCATGAACACCCCTCTCGAGGTTGCTGAACTTAAGTTAGAGTGGAGAGTTATCGAAACGACTCCGTTCCAGGCACTCTCGTACTCCAGAATCGGACCAAACACTAGAGCCACAACACGATTCTCGAAGTTGTTGCGACGGGAAAACACGATTCGGTAGCTAAGCGAAACGCGATCCAAGCATGCAAGCTAGAGTTCAGATATCAAACATAGCAGTTTATCCGATACATCACACCAAGCATATAGCAGCAAGTAAAGAAGCATTTCCATTTCCATAAACATTAAAGGTCTTAATTACAATGCGTAAATAAAGAATTAAATGACAGAATTAAAGATAAGTGTCGCCTTCTTGATGTAGAAGGACGACAGGCTACACCGACTCTCCAGCCCGATATTGGCCCGGGGCCTAGCCCGATACAGCAGTGTCGGGCGACACACCCTCTCGGGCGGCACGCTTCGACGGCCGACTGTATCACTCAAGGACCTGGCCGATACGCTCAAGTCGGGTGGCACGCATGACGGGCGAAGCGTATCGGGTTCGATATCGTGTCGGGCATGGAGCGACGCGTCCTACTGTCGGGCACTTGTGTCGCTCATCGTCGTTGGTCGATATCGGCCTGCACTGTCGCCCGGGACAGTCCTAAGTGTACCATCCCCTCCCTCTCGGGATGAGGGAGAGCTCACCTAGTGTCACCCGACACGAGCACTGGGGCACGATATTCCTGCTCTCGCAGTTCCTCTGAAGATCACTCAAAGCTCCGAAATATCTGAACTGTCCGACCTGTCTTTTCGGCTCCCTATAGCTGCCATTTATAGGCAGCGGTTGGGGGAAGTTATGGTGCTCGACGCGCCACGTGTCCTCCGTATTCGCGAGTTTGGTGGACGGACGATACACATATCGCCCGGCACGGGGATCTCGGCTATCGGTCACGTGACAGGTGGCGCCTGCCGGTGGGTGGTCTATGTCAGTCGACAGGCCATGGCTGTCGGGTGAGCTTGGGCTCCCTATCGGGTAAAGGGTGTGTCGTCCGTCAGCTTCTTCTTGCGCGGTATCCCCATATCGCGCGTCGTTTGCGTCGCGCCACCTTGTCGGGCAGTGCTTGTGTTGTATCGGGCCATTGGAAGGCCGATGCAGGTTTGGACTTTTGGACTTATCTCTTGTGGGCCGGGATGGCCTTATTGGGCCAAAACGGGAGGAAAATTCTGCAAAAGATGGAAGTATTGGATTAAGAGCATTGCTTGGCCAATTATTGTAAAAGTGCATATAAAAGAGAGGAAAATAGCAGAAAAGGGCAGTTTTGATAACAGAAAATAAGGCTAAAATGTCACCAAAATTGGTGTTATCAACTCCCCCAAACTTAGCGTTTTGATTGTCCTCAATCAATATTTAAACTTTATTTTGTGATGCTTCTTCTTACTCGGTACATCTTTCAGGCCAAGAGGTAAAGCAAGTATAGTAATGCCTTTAGATATAATGTTGTCTCATTACGAACAAAAAGACCTTACGTTTCCTGCCTTATTATTTCAGTAAAATTTTTCCCTACAGCTTCAGTGAGACTTTAGCATATGATTTCGAAGTTAGCTTCCACACCAAATAGCTTTATTTTTGGGGCAGAAAGTTGTGTAAAGGGGTAGGCTAAAGCTTTTTGGGTTTTTCATCTTGTTTCCCATCAGTCCATCCAGGTAAGGGTCCGTTAGCGGGTAAGTGGTCCCTGCAGTCCAAGCTAGTTGGCTTTATAGCAGTGATTTCACATCCTACGTACCACTGCCCTGGATCTACCATGCCTAAAGATGGGTACTTTTGGAAAACAAGTGTGTATATATATATTTTTTTCTTTTTTCTTATTGGGTACAACTCTCATGCTTTTATTCACACTCATAAGGCTTCTCTCTCTTTTTGGGATTTTCGTTGGGTAAGGTAAAACAAAGAGATTTCTTGCTGTTTGGGCAGCTTTTTCCTTCTCCATACTCGTCTCTTAGCTGTTTGCGAGATTATTATATTTTTCAAAATTTCTGGCTTGGAAAAATGTAATCTTCTGTTTGTTTGAAGAAGCATTATCAGAAAGATATAACAGAACTTGTATCACATTAAGCACAAAGAAAACTAACTTTGCAAGCAGTTGTATCAGGTTTTTACTAATGTAGAGATTTTGTTCATATGCATGGGAATAAAAGCAAAATTTTTCAAAATTTTTATATGAGCAAGGGTACAAATACATGATATAGGAGGAGAACAAAATGGCACAAGAGAATTTTTATACCTCCTTCACTGGCACATGGGTACCCCCCCCCCCAAACTTATTCCACGCTCTGTCCCAGAGTAGTAAGGAAGAGGGTGAGGTCATGTTAGTCCAGTGAAAGTTATTTAGCGGGTTCGTTTGTGCCTTGGAGAAGCTGCAATATGCTTCTTTGCTGCAGCCTCCTTATTTTCTCATTTGGAAACAGCCAGAACAAGTGCAAAGCTCTCAAGATGGAAGTTCGAGAGCTCTTGAAAACACTTGTGGGCGCTTCCTCCTTAAGAAGATGGAACCGGAATGCCCAGATTCCACCCGGAGGCCACCGGAAAAAGACTCGTGTTGTCTCTGTAGATGGTCCTAAACCATCGCAGAAGACAGACTATTATAAGAAAGTGATCTTCCTCCGAAGCTACCATATCAAGAAAAATTCTCCCGCTCTCTTCCTGCGGTAGTCGATGGCTAGCTGCCCTGGGGTTGTTACGTTTCTGTCCGACAGTTGTTGCTTCCGCTTGGCTGGAGGTTTGCCCTGTGCGACCCGTCCCTGTTATCAAGTCCAACGATCATCTAAATGTTAGGTTGGCAAAGATAGGAATCACGATAGGACTTATTTCAAAATCCGGGTATCGTCCATCAAAAGGAAGCTCAAGATGATACAGGGTTGGACGATACGGGGTTAACCGCGCGACACAACTTGCTGCCCAATATAGGTGTGTCGGGCGACAAAGTCGCATGAGGCAAAAGCACGATACAAGGAAAACGTGTCACCCGGTATGGCGTATCGGGCAAACACTTATCAGTCGTTATGTCGTGCTCAAATGCGTCGGGCGATACACAAAAATCGACTAAGCTTGTAAACCTGATAAGCACCGCACGATATGAAACTCGTGTCGGGCGATAGGCATGTCAGGCGAGATAAGCATGTCGGGTGATACCTCTGCTCATAAGAGCCATCGCCCGATTCAAGAGTGAAAGCAAGTTGGCCGACACACGAGCAAAGGTGGATCACTGCATGTGTTACAGGTGGCTGAAAAGAGAAGTGAGGCAGCCCAACACGTTGAGCCTACATTGCTATATATAGCAAACTCAGCTGGGGGTAAAATGGGCGTTTCTGGGGCGCGCATCAATTGACGAGTCATGCAATTCCCGAGACGAAGGTCACGTCAGTTAAAATAAGGGCATTTATTTCCTACACGATACGGCGGTTGCTCGGGAACACCATCCGCCATGGCTCCTGTGGTGCCCCAGAAACTGCGGCCTGATACAAGCGTTACTGCGCGCCAGCTGAGCTGCTTCCCGACACGGCTTAAAATGGGCGGCCGAAAACCAAAGCTAGGAGAAGGAAGGACCATCATCGGTTTAGGGTTAAGTCCTCGACCTCAGGAAGTATGACAGCGGTGACCCATAAAACCGAGGAGCTGGTGCGCTCGGCACGTGCACCGACTCGGGCTTTATCATAATTCATAAATTTTGTTTTTATAGGTAATAAAAAATGCATCCTACTCAATGAAAGAAAGAAAAACTCGGGCTGCCACCCGAGGAGAGCTGTAGTTTGCGTCTCTAGCTCGACCGGTGTAAGATCATCTTGCTCCGCCCTCGGTTGTGCCCATATCTTGCAGACTGACCTCTGCTCTCCTGACAAAGGCTTCATCTTCATAGAACCTTTTTACCATGTGCCCATTTACTTGAAAGACATTGGTCGGATCGTCTTTGTCGTAGAGCTCCATCATTCCTGATGGGTATATCTTTGACACGGTGAACGGTCCGGACCACCTCGTTTGTAACTTCCCAGGAAAAAGATGAATAGAGGACTTGAATAACAAGACCTTATCCCCTTCGCTTACGTCTTTTCTCCTGAGGCGGGTATCATGCCATGATTTTGTCCTCTGTTTGTAGATTTTTGTGTTTTCGTAGGCATTCATTCTAAGCTCTTCAAGCTCTTGAATCTGTAAAAACCTCTTTTATCCTGCCCTGTCGAGGTCCATATTTAGGAACTTGATTTCCCAAAGGGCCTTGTGTTCCAACTCTAAAGGCAGGTGGCAGGACTTCCCATAGATGAGACGGTAGGGGGTGGTTCCAATGGGTATTTTGTAAGCAGTACGGTAGGCCCAAAGTGCGTCATCAAGTTTAATGGACCAGTCTTTCCTCGTTCGGTTGATAGTTTTCTCCAAGATCTGCTTGATTTGCCTGTTGGAAACCTCTACCTGTCCTGGCGTCTGTGGATGGTAGGGTGTAGCGATCTTGTGCTTCACTCCGTACTTGAGCAGAAGTGCTTCAAACTGTCTTTCTCCAAAGTGCGACCCTCCGTCGCTTATAACAGTGTGCGGTACACCGAAACGAGGGAAGATGGTCTTCTCAAAGAGCTTGATAACCGACTTGGCATCGCAGGTTTGCGTGGCTACCGCTTCCACCAACTTCGATACATAATCCACTGCCATGAGTATGTATTGATACCCCGCGATGGGGGAAACGGTCCCATGTAGTCGATCCCCCACACGTCGAATATCTCCACTTCGATCCAGCTCGCCATTGGCATTTCATTCCTCCGCCCTATGTTCCCTGTAAACTGGCACTCTTTGCAAACCTTCACAAATTGTGTAGCGTCTTTAAATAAGGAGGGCCAGTAGAAACCTGACTGCAGCACTTTTGCAGCTGTTCTCTTGCTACCCAGGTGACCACCATAGGGGGAGGCGTGGCATTCCTTTAGGATGTCTACGGTTTCTTCTTCTGGGATACACCTCCTGTATAAGGTGTCGGCGCACTTTCTGAATAGGAGAGGATCATCCCAGTAGTAGTTTTTAGCATCCACGAATAGCTTCTTTTTCTGATTGTACGTGATGTCAGGAGGCAGTTCTCCGCAAGCAAGATAATTGCAGATGTCTGCAAACCAGGGCAAATTTTCTTCTTGAGCATCTTCTGCCAACATCAGAGCTTCGTCGACATAGTCGTCGTTGATTGGTGGCCCTCCCTATCTCTCAGCCACAATCCTTGATAGGTATTCGGCGACCACATTTTCCGCTCCCTTCTTGTCGATAATTTCATGGTCGAACTCTTGGAGCAATAAGGCCCACCTCAACAGTCTATGTTTTTCCTCTTTCTTTTGCATTAAGTATTTTATTGCCCCATGATCTATGTATACCTTGACCTTTGCTCCGACGAGATACGACCTGAACTTATCGAACACGAAGACGATCGTGAGCATCTCCTTCTCAGTTTTTGTGTAGTTTACTTGAGCCTCATCCAACGTGCGACTAGCATAGCAAATCACATGGTGCCTTTTGTCTTTCTTTTGCCCCAGGACTGCTCCAACCGCGTAGTCGCTAGCGTCGCACATCAGCTCAAAAGGTAAACCCCATTCTGGCGCTTGAAGGATAGGTGGTGATATCAAAGCATTTTTCAGGGCCTGAAAAGCACTGAGACATTCGTTAGAGAAAACAAATTCAGCATCTTTTACCAGAAGATTGGACAGCGGTTTGGAAATCTTCGAGAAGTCCTTGATGAATCTTCAGTAATATTCGGCGTGTCTGAGGAAGTTGCGCACCCCCGTCATGGATCTGGGTGGAGGAAGCTTGGATATTGGTTCAACTTTGCTTACGTCCACCTCAATCCCAAGCCTTGAGATCTTATGCCCTAGAACGATGCCCTCCCGCACCATGAAGTGGCATTTTTCCCAGTTCAGAACTAGGTTGTTCTCCTCGCACCTTTGAAGGACCGATGACAGATTCTTCAGACAGCTATCGAAGTCCTTCCCATAGACTGAAAAGTCATCCATGAAAACTTCTACGATGTCTTCTAGAAAATCTGAGAACATCGATATCATGCATCTTTGAAAGGTAGCTCGGGCGTTGTAGAGTCCAAAGGGCATCCTTCGAAAGGCATAAGTGTCGTAAAGGCAGGTGAATGTTGTCTTCTCTTGATCGTCGGGTAAGATGGGTACCTGGTAAAAACCTGAAAAGCCATCAAGAAAACAAAAGAAATCGTGATGTGCTAACCTTTCAAGAACTTGGTCAATAAAAGGTAGCGGAAAATGATCCTTCTTTGTAGCCTGATTTAGCTTTCGGTAATCGATGCACATCCGCCATCCGATGACGGTCCTAACCACCACCTCATCTCCCTTCTCACCCTTAACCACTGTCATCCTGCCCCTTTTGGGCACTACGTGGATCGGACTTACCCAATTGCTATCGCTGATTGGGTAAATGATCCCCGCATCCCTAAGCTTTATTACCTCTTTCTTGACGACCTCCTTGAGCATCTGGTTCAGCTTCCTCTGGGGTTGGGCCAGAGGCTTGGTAGATTCTTCTAAGTTGATGTGATGCATGCACAGGGCGGGGCTAAGGCCTTTGATATCATCTACTGAATATCCTATAGCCCCCCTGTGGAGCCTCAGCTCCTCAAGGAGTCGGTCCAGCTGATTGCTTGAAAGATTGGCATTTACGATGACATGGTTTCTGTGCTCTTCATCCAAGAAAACATACTTTAGGCCTTCACGCAATGCTTTTAACTCTGGCTTTGGTCTGGGTGCCTGCTCTTGGGGCTCCCCCTCCAGAGAGGCATACATTGCAGACTCCACCACCTTATCTTCTTCTTGCAAGTCTTCATCAGAAAGGTTGAAAAGGTCGAGATACCTTGCGACTTCAGGATCTTCGAGGTCGGGGTCCTGACAGCTTATGGCCCTCGTGAGGGGGGTCTACTGCCTGGATATCCTCCTCTAATTCCTTGCATAATTTATTGTAACTATCTGCGAAACATGCTGATTCAGACAGGGATGGACTTCTCATGATCTCTTTCAACTTGAAGTCCATATGGTCATTTCCGACCCTCAAAGTGATCACCCCCTCAGAGACATCAATCAACGCTCTTCATGTTGCCAAGAAAGGACGTCCAAAGATGATCGGGCAACGGGGGTCTTCAGCTGTGTCGATGACGACTATATCACAGGGGATAAAGAAATCACCAACCCTGATCGGCACATCTTCGACAATGCCAACGGGTCTCTTAAAGGTGTGGTCTGCCAGTTGAATCCGCATGTTGGTTCGAACCATGTCGATCAAGCCCACCCTTTGCGCGAAACTTAGGGGCATAAGGCTGATGCTTGCTCTCAAGTCTGCTAGACCCTTCCGCTCGACATTGTCCCCGATGGCGAAAGGGATCGTGAAAGCTCTGGGGTCCCTCCTCTTATTTGGCAGGTCGGGCTTCACGAAGGCAGAGGACGCAGAAGCTAAGTGCACCGTCTCAATCCTTCCTCCCCTTCTCCTTTTCATGATAAGGTCCTTGAGGAACTTGGCATATGTAGGCATCTCCTCCAAAGCGTCGAGGAAGGGCACTTCGAGATGTAGCTTCTTGATTGACTCCAAGAACTTCTCGTGATGCTTCTTCATATTCGCCTCTATCAGCTTGTAGGGGAACGGAATCCTAGGAGCATAAACATTCCTTCCGCCTGGTAGCTCTTCAGGGAACCCTTGCGCAGACTCTCGAACGTTTGCCTGTCTTTCTTCCTCCTCGGCTGGACCTTCACCCTCAGGCCTTAGCTCGGGCTCAGGCCTGGCTTAATCAGGGTACTCCAGCGTTCTTCCAGACCTCAGGACTGCCATTATAGCAGTTTCAGGGTATGGGAGTGCTTTTATTACAGGATTCTCCATCAGAGCAGTCATCTGGGTCAGTCGCTGATCTACCTCATACTGGCGCATCTGGCGTTGCATTGAATTCAGAGCCCCAGGGCTAGGGAGCGTGCTCTACACCAGTTGGCTGATGATGGTATCCTGTCTCTTTATGTAGGCAGAAAGCTGACCAACCAAGTTAGGCTGATTCGACCTCTCGCCTCGGCCCTGACATTCACCCTCAGAAAGAGACCGCTCGCAACGAGACATGGTATCAAAGCTCGGTGGAATAGGTCACAGTTCTTCAGAGTTCCTGAAATAGCACGAAAATTCAAGTTTAGAAAATTGAATTATTAATTTTAAACAAAGAATAATAGTAAGGAAAAAGAAAGAAAAGAAAAAGAGTGTTGTCAAACTCATTTCTAAGCTTGAGTCACAGGAGTGTAGTTAGTGGATTCGGATTCGTCTACATTACCGTGTTCGCCTTGTCCCCGGCAACAGTGCCAAAAAGTTGACCGGCCTAAATCACGCGTCCTAAGATTGGAGGCAGATTTGAGGTAGTCGAGCTTTTACATTTATAAACCCGAATCCTTCTAGGCCCTGCAACTTTGTTTACGGGGTCGAAGTAGATATACGGGGTCGAACACAGGGACAAGGGGGCAGTGTTGAGAACGCAGAATCGACATGCTACACTCCGGCAGGTATAAACAGATATAAATTCCCAAAGGGGAAATAACAAGATGTCACAAATAAAACAAAGAAAACTATCTCCAACTGGAGCTACAAGGGAGGTTTAAGGTTTTAGTCATTTAGCAGATTTTTAGGGGTTTTCATGCAATAGAAACAGAAAGATAAAACCAGAACTAGAGCAAGATGCGAAGGATAAGACTACAGTAAAACAAGCGGCAGCGGTAACGTCCTGCACCCCTCCTCTCAGAGCGGGTACCTCTAACCAAGCATCAACACCCCTCTCAAGGTTGCTGGACTTAAGTTAGAGTGGAGAGTTATCGAAACGACTCCGTTCCAGGCACTCTCGTACTCCAGAATTGGACTAAACACTAGAGCCACAACACGACTCTCGAAGTTGTTGCGACGGGAAAACACGATTCGGTAGCTAAGCGAAACGCGATCCAAGCATGCAAGCTAGAGTTCAGATATCAAACATAACAGTTTATCTGATACATCGCACCAAGCATATAGCAGCAAGTAAAGAAGCATTTCCATTTCCATAAACATTAAAGGTCTTAATTACAATGCGTAAATAAAGAATTAAATGACAGAATTAAAGATAAGTGTCACCTTCTTGATGTAGAAGGATGACAGGCTACAGCGGCTCTCCAGCCCGATACAGCAGTGTCGGGCGACACACCCTCTCGGGTGGCACGCTTCGACGGCCGACTGTATCGCTCAAGGACCTGGCCGACACACTCAAGTCGGGTGACACACCCTCTCGGGCGGCACACATGACGGGCGAAGCGTATCGGGTTCGATATCGTGTCGGGCATGGAGCGACGCGTCCTACTGTCGGGCACTTGTGTCGCTCATCGTCGTTGGCCGATATCGGCCCGCAGTGTCGCCCGGGACAGTCCTAAGTGAACCATCCCCTCCTTCTCAGGATGAGGGAGAGCTCACCTAGTGTCGCCCGACACAAGCACTCGGGCGCGATACTCCTACTCTCGCAGTTCCTCCGAAGATCACTCAAAGCTCCGAAGTATCCGAACTCTCCGACCTGTCTTTTCGGCTCCCTGTAGCTGCTATTTATAGGCAGCGGTTGGGGGAAGTTATGGTGCTCAACGCACCACGTGTCCTCCGTATTCGCGAGTTTGGTGGACGGCCGATACACATATCGCCCGACACGGGGATCTCGGCTATCGGTCACGTGACGGGTGGCGCCTGCCGGTGGGTGGTCCGTGTCGGTCGACAGGCCATGGCTGTCGGGCGAGCTTGGGCTCCTTGTCGGGTAAAGGGTGTGTCGTCCGTCAGCTTCTTCTTGCGCGGTATCCCCGTGTCGCGCGTCGTTTGCGTCGCGCCACCCTGTCGGGCAGTGCTTGTGTTGTATCGGGCCATTGGAAGGCCGATGCAGGTTTGGACTTTTGGACTTATCGCTTGTGGGCCGGGATGGCCTTATTGGGCCAAAATGGGAGGAAAATTCTGCAAAAGATGGAAGTATTGGATTAAGAGCATTGCTTGGCCAATTATTGTGAAAGTGCATATAAAAGAGAGGAAAATAGTAGAAAAGGACAGTTTTGATAACAGAAAACAAGGCTAAAATGTCACCAAAATTGGTGTTATCACTCTTCTTATAATTTTAACTTAAGAATTACATTTCATTGTTGCGTAAGTTTACTGATATAATTTAACATGTTACATTAACGTGTTGGGATATAAAAGATTTCAAAAAGGCTGGAGGAAAGGTGATCAGAAAAAGGAAAGTGATAGTTTGGAAAAATGCACAGGTGGTTTTCTAACACAAATGTATATTTATGCCAACTATGCTTACTTTTACTTATTAACAGTTTGTATGTTGAAATTTATAGTGTCTCGTACAAGAAAATGGTTGGACATGCAAATTCTACATGATGTGATATATGGACATGATTGTTAGATATGGGCACTAGACATCAACTATATAGAAAATGTAGTCTATATATACAGTCTTGATCGTCATAAGTATATAGTTTCATTAGATAATATGAAAATATCAAACTTTTGAATCAAATATGTCATTATATTTGTAGGTGTTTAAAATGAACTTTGATATGATGGAAAAGCTAGATGAGATACAAAATTCCTGTATGACAGAACAATTAGATAAGATAAGAAAACAATGGGCAGAAGCCTTCATTAAGGATGTCAACTTTGAATTCGATTGGGAATAAAAGTAACTTTTCTAAACTCTGGTGTCATTATTTCTATATACATGTGGTGCTTATGACTTCTTGCAACTTTAAATTTGATGTGAGTAAATTATTGGTGCATATGTATGAATAACATAATGTGTGTGGATGTGAAGATGAATGAATACAATGAGAATTGTGTTTCTTCGTGTCATGAGAATGGAGTTGGTGCATATGTGAATGAAGTATCATGTGTGTGAATGAATGTTGAAATGAATGAACATAATTATGTTTGAACATGTGATTAGAATGGAATTGGAGAATGGATATTCAATGTGGGTGGATTGAGTTTGTTATTTTAAGTCTTGCAGGTTGTTCGTTATCCTGTTGTTAGGCTGAACTCACATATGTTGTTAACCTGCAGTTCAGAACGACATACATCTTGCTATTTAAAAAAGATAAAAGTTAGTCGTCGATTGTTCCAAAAAACTGAAGCCAAGGTTTTTAACGTTGGTTTAGGGTGAAAAACCAATATTATAGGACGAAACCAAAACATTCATGATGTATTAGAATGCCATGTCGGACAACATGACCGCTCTGAGTAGCATGGTCCTAGTCATCGCTTTCTATGAAGCAACCATCACAGTATATCTTGATCATCAGTTTAAGTGGAGGTACCAATGACTATGACACAGAATAGGTATCAGTCCCTTTATTACCCGACGACAAAGAGATCTTTTCTATTTACAAATGTGACTTGGAATGGACAAACGGCGTCATTGTCTTTTCCACAACCAATGACTATGGGACTTGATGTGTCAATTTTTTTTATCATAGCAACCAAGGATGAATATCTTGGTCATCAGTTTTTGCGTCGATGTAGGACCAACGTCTTAGGCCTCTAACTTTAGTATCACCCACTTTGTCACTTTTTAACTGACGTGGTAGGTATGTTTTAACCGACACTAGAGGTAGTTTCAGTACTAGTGACATGATCAAAGGGGAGTGCTTTTCTATTGACAAGACTCTAAGCACAACCATTAGTGAATTATAGTTTGTAACAATTATTCTCAACATCCATCTTAGTGGCTTCTATCTTTTATTATATTTCACCATGATAAATTTGTAGAATTCCTTTCCTTTATTATTGTTTGTTTCAAAATTATTCAAACATACCATGATAGTGATGCACAAATAAAAAATGCAAAGTGATTGTAGTGAGGAACCCCTGGAGCAGACCTCTTTATCATAGACTCAACCCAAATGGCATGGTTGATGCCAAAATCCCATCTACCCCCTCTCTTAGCATATATAGTTATGTATTTACTACCATGGATTACATCTTCCTTTTCTCATATCTCTTTCTTAAGATCTTTTAAGAGGCAAACTTTTAGGTATATTGTAAACAATTTTCATGACCAATAATTATTCCTCCATGATTCTACTTTGGAGTCACAAAATGGATTGTGACCATTTGATCCTTTCAAACCAAGATAAGCCATATATTTGAATGAAGTCCTCAAGTTTCTAACTTTCAGATTAAATCTCTCATATTATATAATACTCTTTTAATATTGCTTAGTTTTGTACAATTTTCACTTATAATATGATGATGTTGCTAAAGAAAATTCCTAAAGGGACCAAAGTCCAATGACATTTGGCTAATCAACTACGCCACAAGACAATGGGTTGGGAAATTTGCATAAAACTAAGTAGAATGTTCATTATTTTAGTGAGATAATTGTGAATGACGATCTCAGGATTAACCAATCAACCTAATCATGTCCCTAATTCCAGACATTAGAAACGAATATCCCCTTACAATTTCTCCTAACTAGTTCTCTTATGTTTGAAATTACCTTCAACAACAACATGTTACTTTCTTGATATTTGTGTTATTATCATTCTTAATTCTACAAAAAAGAGCATGAAGAAAATATATGTTTACATATGTTTTCTACTATTATACGATGATCGATGGCTCATTGAGACACACTTATATCACTACCTAGTAGCTTAGGTGTTTGACATTAACATTTGGCGGCAAATATGGTTCCTATATTGCGATTGCAGTAAAGATCTCTAAATACACTCAAGAAACAACTGATTAGGCTGATATGATGTTGTTGGAAATTAATGTGCAAGTATAAATATAAGGTAGCACCATAAATTATGGTCATCATTTTTTTTTGGAAAATAACATAAGTACATAGGTAGGAACATCATTTTTGTGGAAACTCTGACACACACTTATAATGCTTTTAAAACATAGTTGTACATGTCACCGTACCCTCATTACCGGATGATTTCTAGGATGGATAGCAAGGTGGATTTGGTAGTTGAGATACAAATTTTGAATTTTGAGTTTTGAACCTAGGGAATTGCAAAGCTAGATACTACTACTGACCAATACCAAACCATCTAGACTAGTAGAAAAGTTGAGTTGGTTGATTGCAAATAAAATACTAAAATTAGCGAAGTAATTAAGAAACTTGTTAGTGAAATTTGATGAATTGATTCCCTAGGATACTCGGATTCACCATATTTTAATTTATACTTGACTTCAATCTACCCAAAAACAAATCATCGCTGCTTAAAAATAACTAGAATCTATAAATTGTGTTACCCTCATTTGCAGTATACACACTCTTTAATCTTGTCAAAATCCAATTTTTTTGAAGAAGCATAAGTTTAAATGAATAATGATCTCTCTCTAAATACTTAACCTCACAATTGTCATTCAACTTTCATGGTGTTTACTAATTGTGCTAATAATAATTTCTCAAATACTTAAACCATCTTTTGAAGTGAAGAAGAGTACAAAGTATGCCAATGTAGTTTCACCCAAGTGGTAAATTGATGTTGTATGACCAAGAGTCACAAGTTCAAACCCCCGAGAAATGTTACGAATAAATTGTCAAATTTCGAAAATTGAAGAATATGGGGCATGAATATGGAGATCAATCATGAACACTACTAGATAAAGCACTTTATGATTAGAATTCCCAAGCAATGAAATTTATTTTTATATAAATATTGTCAACTACAAATTGATATTGGACTACTCCCAACTCTGAGAGAATAGGGAACTAGATCTGCATATCAAACATGGTATCATAGTAGATCTTAGGGAAGAGAGAAAATATCAAATAATTAGATGGAACTAGGAAAGCATGAATAATGCCAATTCCTATGGACATGGGTGTGAACGGATGGTGTTTGGGCCTCTAAATCACTCCTTGAGTATAGGATACTTTTTTCTCCACATTTCTTCCTTTTCTCTCTCCTCTTTCTCATCTAGGACTAGATATGTGATTCTCTATGATGTGTTGGCGAGCATCGACACCCCTTGGGTTTTACAGAACCCTAAGTGCTCAAGGAAAGATCTACATCATTAATTTTAGGTTTAAAATCTTGATCATCAATATTTTTATGTCGATGGCACTGACATTTTATCTCCTTATTCAATAAAAAATGGTAGTCCAACCAACATGGGTGTCATTGGCAGTGATTTGTTAATGTGATAGTTGGGGTTCTATCTTGGTGGCACCAAGACTAGTGTTGATTATATGAACTTCCCCTAAAAATTTCTAAATCTTTGTGCATGTCAATGGTACCGAGTTGGATCTTAATGGGAGTAACAATTATTGAATCTTCTCTGTGAACCTTACAATAAAAGAGTTTTAATTATATTGAGATAAAGATGATACCTTCGTATAGGATATATAGGAATCTTAAAATTGATTCAAAATGGTTTCACATAGTGGTTTTTTGTAAATTAGTGATCACACATATTTTTCAGAACAACTATCACGAAAACCTCAAAAACAATCCTACCAATTAACCACAAAAATATTTGCATCAAAATACACTAAGCTTGAATGTTGCTTGTCCTTGAGTAGCTCCACTTTTTAGTTTAGTTGTAAACTTCAATAAGAAGACAAAACAATTGAAATTAATTCTTCTAACTATCCTCAACTAGTTGGTCACAAATCAGCCCTTACCAACCATGGAACAAGTAACTACTCTTCAACGGTCAATCATGATTATAACAAATGTCACCAATAACATCAATGAAAATATAATTAACTTAGAGTAGAATAACATCATGGTCAGTAGGACACTTGCATGGTGCACCATGCGATCTCCCTATCTACATTGCTCTGGTTAGAAGAATAATCCATATTGGAAGTTCTTATCAAAATAAACATGGATGAGGGGATAATCACAAAAATGGATACCTTGTCATGAAATGGCTGAATAAATTGGATGTCTTAAACAAGATTCACAATAATAATCCAAATCATATATACAATAATAAATATGATGCTCCTAAATTATGGAGAAGATGCAAATATATGTCTTCTAATTCCTATTTTTTTCTCTTTTTGATGGTATGATGCATGCAAAGGATCTCTCATCCTAATGATGAGTACATGTTGAAGAATGTATATGTGAAGAATATCCATAATCTCCTTCCCAGTTGCTAAGAGACACAAGATTTAGAATTAGAAAATATTTTCTTTCTTGTTCTCCTATTTTTGTTTTTTTTTTCAAATACTTTTGTTTGTGTCCCTTAATTTATCAAGACAAATGATACATGCTTGTGCTTTTTCACTTTAAAGGAGTAGTAAGGATATATATTATTTCACTCTTTCTTGATGGAGAAAAATAAAGGTGAAAAAATAAAGATAGCACCATAAGTAATGTGAATGTAAAATACAATATACATGAAGATTTGTCATGCAAAACTAAAAACTCAATAGAAAATAAAATGGATTAGACTTGCTCACCCTATGGTGGTGATTGAAGATAACACAATTTTAGAAAAAAGGTTTGGATATTGTTTCAATGGAAAGACTAATCATAACTAATTATTTTAAAAAAAATCAACCACAACTAAATATTTTAACTAAATATTTTAAAAAAATTCAACCACAATTAAAAAATTCAAACACAATTCAACTAATCATAACTAAATATTTTAAAAAAATCATTACTAATCATAATTAAATATTAAAAAAAAGATAGAACCATAAGAAATGTGAATGTAAAATACAATATACATGAAGATTTGTCATGCAAAACTAAAAACTCAATAGAAAATAAAATGGATTAGACTTGCTCACCCTATGGTGGTGATTGAAGATCACGCAATTTTAGAAAAAAGGATTGGATATTGTTTCAATGGAAAGACTAATCATAACTAAATATTTTAAAAAAATTCAACCACAACTAAATATTTTAACTAAAAATTTTAAAAAAATTCAACCACAATTAAAAAATTCAAACACAATTCAACTAATCATAACTAAATATTTTAAAAAATCATAACGAATCATAATTAAATATTTAAAAAAAGATAGAACCATAAGCAATGTGAATGTAAAATACAATATACATGCAGATTTGTCATGCAAAACTAAAAACTCAATAGAAAATAAAATGGATTAGACTTGCTCACCCTATGGTGGTGATTGAAGATCCCACAATTTCAGAAAAAAGGATTGGATATTGTTTTAATGGAAAGACTAATCATAATTAAATATTTAAAAAAAATCAACCACAATTGGATATTGTTTCAATGCAAAATATAGAAAAGAATAAAGCATTACTAAAGTTAGGAAAGAAAAATGAAAAATGGTAAGAAAACTAAAAGATGTAAGAAAAAAAGTGTTGATCTTGTTCCATACCCCAAGCTTGAATTTGAAAATGTCCTTAATATTGAGAATCAACCTTAAAGATGGAATGGGGGTACCAGATCACATGTCAAGTGAAAACAAGGTGGATGATGGAAGTTCGATATCTATAGGGTAGATAGTGTTGTTCAAGTTGGGTGGGTAGGTAGGATGTGATGGCGGTTGTAAGTATCTTTTTTAATTGTATTGGCTCTAATAGTGATCAATGATCGATTGTGAGTAGATCTTCACTCTCTCTAGTCAGGTGTGATGTATCATGATTCAAAGGAAGCAAACATTTTTTATTGAACATCACCTATTAAAGGGTGAAGATATGCTATTTGTTTTGCAATATTGATCGGCCTCGAGAGGGTGATCAGACTTTAAATTTATAATCCAAAACCTTCAAGGACCCCTACAACTTTATTACGGGGTCGAAGTAGATATACCGGGTCGAACACAGGGATGGGGGGACGTTTAGGATGCTTAAGATCTCACTCTTAAGTCAGATAAGCCAATCCGATAGTCGATAAAAGTATGGAGCTAGAACTAGTCTATCAAGTTGTCACAAACTAAAACAAAACAAACAAAAGAAAACAAAACATATTTTGTAGGATTCTAGTAATCAGAGAGAAGGAGTTCCTGGCTATGTAACCACAAGATGGACAGTCTATGCATGTGTTCTCGGGTGTAGACAACCCTCAAACACTTGATCAAGTAACCTACATCCAAACATGATACATACTATGGTATATGTTCCTGTGGGGTCATCCCACTCGATTTCGCGAAGCGTGACTAAAACCCATCAATGATATGAAACTTATCTTGAAAATGACAAATCAACACCTTAGAATATTCTAGATACCCTCTCTGGTCTAGAATGTTCTGAGGAGCTAGGACAGGTGTGATCTGGGCATAACCAAGTAGTGGGCCCGACCGAGCCGGAATGGGCCCGGCCGTGTCGGGATTGGCCCGATCGTGCCCGGGTCTACAGTTCTGCATAGATCACCTTGAATCGTCCTCCTTTCAGACTCTAATCCAAACTTCCTTCTCTTATCTATTCCTACAATTAATCTCTCGATATAGGCAAAAATAGAAGTTCAATCAAGAAAGAGATCAACCAAACTATCAATCATAACCAGAAAAAGAAGGTAGAACATAAAACATACTAGATCTGAAATAAAACTACTTGCTTAAGGTAAAAGTACATAAATACACCCAAAACAAGCTACATAGCCCAGAAGGATCTCAACTAGCCATGAACAAGCATAGTTGGCACCGAACTAAGATGGAAGAACATCATTTGTACATGACCAAAGTAGAATAGTAGAAGAAAGGAGAAGAATAAGAAGAAGAAGAAGAAGAAATTTAGCCCGTAGAGGAGAGGTGACACTCACTCCTTAGCCTCCATATAGGCCGAATCTCATCTTTGAGTCATCCTCCTGGGTCTTCTGGACTCCTTGTCCCCTTTTCTCTTTGATTCTGCCCCAAACAGAAGCTTGATGGGTGTATGGAGGTGGAAGATGCCTGTGAATGACAGGGTATGGTGAATGGTGGTGGAGAATGGTGGTAGATGGAAGCAAACTAGAGGAATGGACGTAGGATGAACACTTCAGCCTTTTCATACCTTAGAACTCTCCCACGGGACTTTGGGAACCGAGAATGCGTGGAACCACAACGTGGAACCTCTCAAATTTCAGAACCGCAGACTTCCCAAAATTCAAAACCCCTCTCCAGGTCGCGAGGGGTGGGTATTTATAGTTGAAGGCGGAGTGTATTTGATGAGTGGTCACGACACATGTCCCAGTCGTAACACTTGTCTCGGCACGGCCGTGTTGGGGGTCACAGCCGAACGAATGTTGTGGTCAAGGTGGACATCGCGGTCGAGGTTGACGTCGTGGGCTAGACAGGTACAAATGACCCTTTTCCTTGGCACGGTCATGTCGGGCTTAGCACAGTTGAGGTAGACGTCGCAGTCGAGGTGGACGTCGCAGTCGAGGTAGACGTAACGGGCGAGATAGGTACAGCTGACCCTTTTCCTCGACACGGCCACATCGGGCTCGGCATGGTCATGCCTGGGGTCGCAGTCGTGATAGACGAGTTTCATTCGTAGTTGCGGTAGGTGCCACGGTCAAGGTAGACGTCGCAGTCGCGACATGTGCCACAGTCAAGGCGGACATTGCAGTCAAGCCAGGTGCCTGGGTTAAGACACGTGCATATGACCCTTGTCCTCGGCACGGCCGTGCCAGGCATCTCGATTACGTCAAGTGTCACAGTCACGAAGGATGGAAGCCTAGCTGCTACAAAAACCATGTGTTGAGGAGAAATCTTAGAGAATAGATGTCTTTTCAGGTTTGATTCTAGTAAGTCCTAAAATTGGCTAGTTGAGCAACTTTATCTATGAAAAGATATAAATTACTAAAAGATAAGGATCTAGGGTTATTTTGGGCATATTAAGACTATAATGACATAAAACCATAAATAAATGCTTAGCATAAATGTTTGAATTTGGGTGTTATCAACCACCCCAAGCTTAAACCTTTGCTTGTCCTGAAGCAAGACTATGTTCAAAGAACAAAAAGATAACATCCAAATTAAGCTTGGCGATAAATGCTAAGGTTAAGAAAAAATAATTTAAATCATCAAATTTTCTTGACCCATGTCGTTTCAGAACAAACCCCCACCAATCGAGCACAATCTTGCTAAAGTATGACCAAAGAACAACCAGGCAAGATTAAGTGAATTCACTACAACTTGTCGATACTCATGAGGGTTTGAATCATAATTATACAACATAAGAGCATTGTCACATAGGTGATCATGCGGGTGATGAGCAATGAGCCATCATCATGTATTCATGTAGACCAATCGAGAATAACGCACCTCTACTTATTCAGGTCCTAAAAAGCAAGAAAAAGAAGAAGACTCTAATGACTTCTGAAGATCCCAGTCTGCGTCAGGTTGGTCCATGTAACGAGAAACAGTCCCTATAGTCTGAGCCAGTTGGCCCAAAGTAGTGAGACGAACTCCTCATACTATGCTCAAACCAACCCTGCTACTGGGATGATCTCATAGGTCTCCTAGGGGTTCCTAGCTAGTGACTCTCTAATGAGCTTTAGGGTGGCACTACCAGGCACGACATACCCACGTTCATGAGCACAACAATACACTGATTGGGTACCATCCTCAACTCTCCTAAGAGAAAACAATGCTCATTTATTTATTTACACTCGGGTTTTTATTCTCTACATTCTAATTTATAGGCCTGGGTGAGAACTATTTTGATATTTTTGAGATTTTGTGGGTGGCCAAGCCTCTTTTGCAAATTTTTAATTTTTCATCTTTTCGACTCCATCTAGGGTGAGAGGGCGCACAGTCCATCAAGGAAAACACTTCAAAATGATTATAGCTTAAAACTCATCATTATCTGCTTGATACCTGAGTGAAAAGTAGTAATCATGATTCAAGGATCCTTAGAGTAGAGGCAAGTTTGTGAAAAATGTAGCTTGGAGTTTTGATCAAACTATATCTCTTTCCAACGGTCCTATATCGTCGATTTTTCATTCACAACATAGATCAAGGGAATAATGTTTTAAGCTATGAAAAAGGCGCATAACCTAAGATTTTATCACCAAACTTAAGGAAAGAGTCAATGAGCTAGTCAAGCAAAAGATCAAGCACTTTAAGATGAAAATTGTACATTTAAGAACATGGAAAAGCATTTATGTATAAGATTCACATCACATAGCCTTAATTTCCAAGACTACAAATTATGCAAAAAAGTTCTACAAAAATTTTAAAATTTATATTATATGCAGGGAGTAAACATGCATGCATGAAAAATGAAGAGATAGAAGGGTGGATAACCCTACCACCCCCATCCTAAAACTTTTCTCATCCTCGAGCAAGACCTAAACTTGAGATGGCAGGGAAGGAATGCATGGATGTATAGGAAAGAATTTTAGGAAAGTCCTAGCATGGTGCATGCATGTAACGATATGTAAAAGTAGTTAAAGGAAAGAAACTATCTAAGCAAGAACGTGAAAACAAAAATTTATTTTTAACAAAAAGAGAAAAGAAAGGAGGGGAAGGGGGTGGCTGCTCCATGATACTGACACTAGGATCCCAATTTCTAAGTTTTGGGACCAGTGTCACCTGTGTCTTGCCGATGGGGTCCTCCATGTAGGAAAACAAGATGTGGAGATCTGAGCCCTTTTGAGTCTGAAGTAGAGGAATAGAATTTGATGACTCAGTGAATTCATCCTTGTGCTGGAATTGTCTTGAACTAGACTGAGATGAATTCTTTGACGAATCATCTTCAAGTTAGCTTCCAAGATATGAATCTGAACAGGAAGGTCCTAAGATGTTGACACTGGATGAGACAGAGGGGAGAGACTACATGTTTTCTAGAGGACTCCTCTCTTCTCTCTCCACCTTTGAACATGAGGTTGGATTCTCAAACAAATTTTTATATACAATCTGAGTCATCCAATCATCTTCTGAACAAGAAGTATCCCCGGGTGAATCTGGTTGTGGTTCTACTACCCCAAGCTTGTCACATTTTATGGGGTTTGGGGTATCTTCATGCTCAATAGCCATGTTGTAGTGGATTGTCCATCCTGCTCCCTTGATGTCAACTCTTCCTTGAAAGGGATTGTGGACAATGTCGGCTCATGCTGGTCCAGTTCGTCATCATCAATATATTTGCTCCATTGAGATGAATAGTCACCATCACTTTCATCGAACAAATTATTCCAAACCATGAATGGCTTACTGTTCAAAGTGAAGTGACAAGTCTCAATATGAGATGTATCACTCTGGTCTGGATCAATGCCTGATTCAGGTTCTTCAAATTGACATTCATGTTGTGAGGTTGTTTGACTACCCTAGTCATCTTCATCATAGTCGTAGAACCATTCATGCATGTAGCTTGTATCTTCCATTGGTTGATCAGCTGAATCCTCTAGATAGAATGAAGGGCTTCCTCAGGTGGTTTGGTCTTCACAGAAAAATTTGGGTGAGTCCAATTTATGGTATGAATAGGATGGTGAGGCATACTCCACTTTAGGCCCAATGTGATGGTCTTGATTACTGTAATCTTCATGGTTATGTGATGGCATTTGCAATTGGATGATAATCGAATCGATGAGCTCTTGAAGCATCTTGTCCTGTTCAACATCCTTATCATGAAGCTGATGTACTTGAGCAACAATAGTTTCAAGATCCCTCAATTCTACCACACACTTCTGTTGGCAATCCGTTGTATCAAACCGATTCACTCAGACAAATCCTTGTTCAACAGTTTGAAGTATACTTCTACTTTAGTCTATGATCTGAGTGGCTACTTGGAGGTAATGATCTTTCTTTTCTAGTATCTGCTGGAGGGGATCGACTTGTTCTTGGACATATTGAGCTAAGGAGGAGGTGAGTGCATTGACACTTTCTCCAACTAGCTCCACTTCTCTAATCAACTCTTGATCCCATGTCAACGCGGAAGCTGAGGGCTGATATGCCATCTCCTTTGTTGGAATTTCAACATATGATGACGGTGGAGACGAGTATAGCTCAACTAGCTGTAGAGCATGACCTTCAATTATTTTCCAGCAGTCGGAATTGTGGAAAAACTCGGGAGGAGAGGTGGACAAGATAACTTGTCTTGCGGATGCAAGATCCATGTCTAAAAAAGGTATAAGAAAAAGAAAAGCAATTCAGTATATATGAACAAGTATGTGTAAAACAAAAAGAAAATTATGCATATATATACAGGCTTAAGAATGACAGAACATAATCTTTAGGTGTGTGAATGTGAAAAACCACATTCCTCGGAAATGGATCCAAAAGTTGATCGGCATCGAGAGGGTGATCAGACTTTAAATTTATAACATGAAACCTTCAAGGACCCCCACAACTTTAATACGAGGTCAAAGTAGATATATAGGATCGAACACAGGGATGTGGGGATGTTTAGGATGCTTAAGATCTCGCTCTTAAGTCAGATAAGACAATCCAATAGTCGATAGAAGTATGGACCTTGAACTAGTCTAGCAGGTTGTCATGAAATAAAACAAAATAAAATAGAGCATGTAGGATTCTACTAATCAGAGAGAAGGAGTTCCTGGCTATGTAACCATAGGTTGGACAGTCTATGCACATGTTCTTGAGCATAGACAACCCTCAAACACCCAAGAAAGCAACCTACATCCAAACATGATACGTACTCGGGTATCTGTTCATGTGGGGTCATCCCACTCGCTTTCACGAAGCATGACTAAAACCCATCAATGATATGACACCTCTCTCAAGGATGACAAATCAATACCCATGAATATTCTAGATACCCTCTTAGGTCTAGAATGTTTTGAGGTGCTAGGAATAGGTGTGATCTGGGTAGAACCAGGTAGTGGGCCCGACCATGTCGGGAAGGGCCCGACCGTGCCCAGGTCTATGGTTCTGCACAGATCACCTTGAACTGTCCTCCTTTCAGACTCCGATCTAAATTTCCTTCTCTTATCTATTGCTACAATGAGTCTATCGATATAGGCAGAAATAAAAGTTCAAGGAAGAAGGAGATCAACCAAACTAGCAATCATAACCAGAAAAAGAAGGTAGAACATAAAATGTGCTTGATCTGAAATAAAATTTCTTACTTAAGGTAAAAGTACATAAACACGCCCAAAATGGACTACATAGCCAAGAAGGATCTCAACTAGCCATGGTCAAGCATAGTTGGCATTGAACAAATATGGAAGAACATCATTTGTACTGGAACAAAGGAGAACCGTAGAAGAAAGGAGAAGAACAAGAGAGTTAGCCCATAGAGGAGAGGTTGCTCTTGCTCCCTAACCTCCGTATAGGTTGGATCTCAACTTTGGGTCATCCTCCTGGACTCTTTGGCCTCCTATCTCTTTAATTATGCCCAAAATAGTAGCTTGATAGGTGTATGGAGGTGGAAGATGGATGTGAATGGCAGGGCATGGTGAATGGTAGTGGAAAATGGTGGTAGATGGAAGAAAACTGGAGGAACGGATGTATGATGAGGAATTCAGCCATTTCGAACCTTAGAACTCTCCCACGAGGCTCTGGGAACAGACAATGTGCAGAACCACAATGTGGAACCTCAACAAGTACAGAACCGCAGACTTCCCAAAATTCGGAACCCCTCTCCAGGTCGTGAGGGGTGGGTATTTATATGTGAAGGCAGAGTGTATGTAATGAGTGGTCGCGGCACCTATCCCGGTCATGACACTTATCTCGACACAACTGTTTCGGGCTCAACACGGTCATTCCAAGGGTCACAGTCGAACGAATGCCACAGTCAAGGTGGACTTCACGGTCAAAGCAAGCGTCACAGTCGAGGCAGACGTTGTGGTCGAGGTAGGTGTCACGGGAGAGATAGGTACAACTGACCCTTTTCCTCAGCACGGCCGTGTCAGACTCAGTACGGTCATACTGGGGGGTCACGGTCAAGATGGACGTTGTGGTCGAGTCAGACATCATGGGCGAGATAGGTACAACTAACCCTTTTCCTCAGTACGGCCGTGTCGGGCTCGACACGGTCTTATCAGGGGCTGCGGTTGTAACATATGAGATTTTTTCATGGTCGCGACAGGTGTCGCGTTTGAAGTAGACGTCGCAGTGGCAGCATGTGCCATGATCAAGGTGGACGTTACACTCAAGGTAGGTGCCTTGGTTGAGACATGTGTGTATGACCCTTGTCCTCAACACGACCGTGTCGGGCTTGGCACGGTCATGCCGAGCATCTCGATCGTGTTAGATGTCGCAATCGCGTTAGATGTCACGATCACGATGGATGGAAGCCTAGCTGCTGCAAAAACCATGTGTTGGGGAGAAATCTTAGAGAATAGATGTCTTTTCAGGTTCAGTTCCTGCAAGTCCTAAAATTGGCTAGTTGAGAGACTTGATCTATGAAAAGATATAAATTACTAAAAGATAACGATCTATAGCTATTTTGGGCATATTAAGGCTATAATGACACAAAACCATAAATAAATACTTAGCATAAATGCCTGAATTTTGGTGTTATTAATATTCACTCTTAATATATAAATACATGAGCCATAAATATCTACTTCCCTCTTAGATGAAAATTAGCATGTTTTACATGCCCTCAAAATAATAGTGACTCTCATGTGGTGTTACTATGCATGCCGAAGAAGATGCATCATGATGATGGGAATATGATGATGCCACCTTCTTAGCCTTGATGGTGTACATTCTTCCTATATCATCTCCTCCTAACCAGCCTCCACTTCATCTTCCCCCTCATACTCAGAAGGAAAATGAAGGTGCTTGATGTTGCTGATGTAGAATATTGAACTAGGGAGTTCTCTTTCCCCACCATTGTATGGTGTAGACTCCTACACCTTCATTGTTAAAGAGTTTATCATTTCTAAAATGCTTAAAGTTAAACTTTCCTTTTGTATTGAGGGGTTCGAGACAAAAAAAGGTCCAAGAAAATATGGTTTACAAGAGGTGTGAGAAAACCTCTAAAGTGATTGGGAAATATCCACTTTTCACTCTTAATCACCTAGTAGGCGTGTGACAAGAAGGATCCTATTATGATCATCTCATTCTATTATGTGAGGAAGGCCCATATCATTTAAAGATTGATAGATTGAACCTTGACTTCCCCTTGAGTATATCTGGAGAACAATGTTTTTATTAGAAGGCATTGAAGAAAATAGGAAGTAGGGTGCTTGATGTCAGTGACAGTGGAGAGATGCCAATTCATTTTGGCAATGGTAGGTTTGGATGTCATTTTCTGCCATGTAATGTTGTGGTTGAAATCATTTAGATCGCACTTATGGCCATGATTGGCCCATCTATATATGGTGTTAAAGTAGACCAATGTGAGGTGGATAGGAATGTTGTAGAGATGGAAGCCCACCCAGTCATCTTACCACTCGGCCTTATTAGTGTACTTCTCTAGGAAGAACACCATGAGGGAAGAGAGAAACTCAAGGCTGATTTTGGTATATGTAGTCTAGCCACCAGAGAAGGTATGATCAGCCGTCAGTTCTTTCCCGATGCAAATCTTTTACAAATTTTGTCTATAAACCTGACCCTTTCGATGAAGGCTCAGTCAATGTACTTTGTAGGTTCATGTGCATGCTTATGAAGTTTGGCATAGCTTTCTTTTTCATGTCCTAGATGTTGTTGATGTAGGTTGTTTTTTAGATAAATTGATGAAGAATGACGGTGGAGGATCCTTCTTGGGGGGGCACTTGCTTTCCATGAGAAGATATTGAGAGAGAAATAATGACTCTATGTGTTGGTCATCTAGGATTCTTTCTTAGAGATTCCTGTTGCATGGTGGTTGAGAATGAGTAGATTTGGTGTGAAAATGAACAAAGAATCACCCCTCCTTGTATAAAGGGGAAGTAATCATCATTAAAAGATCGGTTCCACTAACGTATTACTTGGTGGTACTAACATCATTCCCTATCATCTCACTCTCAATATCGACCATCAATACTAAGACTCCAAGGTTGTTGATGGAATCGACACACTAATTGTCGAAGTCGGTGGTGTTGACATGTGCTAGTGGTACCAACATATGGTGAGAGACATAGATTTGTGTTGGAACTCATTTGGTGCATGTGTCTATGGATGTTAGATGGTAGGCCACATACTCCTCTTGCCTTCATCTTGGTGTTACCAACTACAGGTTCGTAAAATCGACATTTTACAACATCGTCTTCAAAACTTTTTGATGTTGGTCAAAAAAATTACTCACAATGGTACTGACTATGGATGCTACCCACAATATTTCATTGTGGATTTCTTAGCTCCTTTTGAGGGATCTCAGTGCCATAGATAGAGGAGTGTTAGTCCCAAAATCATTTTGTAAATTCCCTACACATGAAACACATGAGCCATGTCACCTTTTTTACTTACATCAAATTAGATATTAACCAACTACAACCAGGAATTTAAATTTATAAGGACACCTAGAAAACAATATCTAAAATAAATAAAGCCTCATTAACCCTAAATAGTGAGTTTCCTCCTACCAAGATCCCTTATTTTACATCATAGGATCAAAGTATTACTTACCTCTATAATGGGTTGTCTCTGGTGGGTGTTGAAGAATGATTTGGTAATCTAAAATCTACCCTATAGATCATCAATACTCAATGTCAGATACTTGCATCCCATTTCAATTATCATATCATTCATATCTTGGGATGGCTTTCCTAACAATCATTCAGATCCATTTGTTACTTGAATATCTGTCAGCATGGATTCGACTAGATAAATGAATTTATCAACTTTTACTAGAACATTCTCATATATCCCAACATGTTTTACCATACAATCATGTGCAAATTGAGTTGGCATGCTTGTCTTAGCAAAATCTTTGATCCTAGCTTCTTGAAAGTGGAGAGAGGTGTCATAATTATGCGTGCCCCATAGTCACATAATGATTCCTTAAGCTTATTGTTGCCTATGGAACAAGCAGTATTGAAACATCAAACATTTTCCTTCTTTGGTGTTAATCTTCCTTGGATCATTACATTCATCACCTCATTACTTTCTATAAGATTGAAATATTTGATATGCACTCCTTGGTGAAGATCTCCTTTGGAATCTTACTGTATAATTGGATCTTTTCAATAGCCCCCACCAATAGGATGATATCGTGTAATTTCTTGAATTCTTTTTAGGACTTTCTTAATTCATTATTCTTCTTTACTGACTTTAGGCTATTTTTAAAAGGAAATTATACTACATCTATGTCTAGAAGAAGAGAGGTGGTGTGTTGATGTGCATAATTACATATATCCTTAGGGGATTTCCCACCTAAGTTTGTTGTAGAGTCACCCTCAATTATAATGTGATCTTGTGTAATAATATCTTCTTGGAAGAAATTCACATCTTGAATTGGGAGAGTATTATTAGGGTTAGTGGTCTTTTGTGGTTTTTCCTTCTCTCCAGATATGGTAATTATTGTGTGGTTTCCACATCAACTTTTCACATGTTTTCACACACAAATTCAGTTCATTTTGTTCTCATTTAGCCTCTATTGATATCATTCTTGCCACCTTTTTGTTATTTTACTTATCACATGATGTGTATTGCATGTTTTCATCAAAGGAATCAAATTGGAGGTATTCCAACTCAAATTCGGCTTATTCGGGATTTCTCCAAGCCTTGCAACATCCAAAACATTAAAATTGTTGAAACAACAACGCACACGACATGTCTTATTTAAGACACAGCGTGCACAATTCTAGATGGATTATTGCTTCTGTCACTGAAGAAAAGTACACACCATGTCCAAAAAAGACACGATGTGTACCTGGGAATTAAGAACTTATTCTAGCCTTTCTGGAAAAATACACGACGTGTATTAAATAAAACACGACGTGTGTTTGGGAATTCAGAATTGAGCCTAACCTTTCTGGTAAAGCACATGACGTGTATTAAATAAAACATGATCTGTGTTTCACACAGAAACAACTACTAGAGACAGGACACGCCGTGTCCGGAGAAAGACACGATGTGTGCCTGTCAGTTTCAGTAATTTTCAAATATGACTCCTTTCATTTTAAAAGATGACACCACTCTATGGAGCAGTTATCTTGGGATATAATTCAAAACTCTTTCATCCCAGAGCAAGGCTAGAGTAAGGAGGGCGGTTTTGGAGGTGGAAGAGGTTGGTTTCTTGAAAAAGAACCCCATTCTTCTCCTTTTCTTCTCCAATCTTCTTCTCTGAGGTGTAGTAGAGCTTCTTCACTCCACAAAGATTCTTGGGAGAGAGGTTTGTCCAGTTTGGAGTAGTTTTAGAAGTGGGATTTTGTCCTCAAGTCGGAATTATACCCTTGTTGGGTTACACCTTGGTATTACTTAGCTTTTCCTTCTCTAAATCATGTTGAATTCTGAAAATGTTGCACATTTCTTACTGTACACATTCATGGACGAGTAGTTTCCTTTTCTTGGACATGGGAGAGTGGCTTCCATGTTATAGCATGTTTGGAGCATGGTAATTTCATACTAAATACTATGTTTCTTGTTTTTCCACCTTGCGAGTACCGGTTTCTTCTTTTCTGCATGTATGGCTGGCCACCTTATGTGTATGTTTTATGCTCTTTTACTTGATCTAAGAAGATAGGTGGGAGAGTAAGGAGGTACTCTCTTGGAAACTCCTTCTTTACCTCGAGAGTGGAAATTATGGATTTGAGGAGTAGGTTTGTGATCCAAAACAAAATTCATACATGGAAATGTTGAATTGAGTTAGGATCGTTGTACTTGCACCAAGAGGTGAAGTGCAACATACAACTCTCTTCTAAACCAAGTGCTTAGTATGTTTAAATTTCATGATCTTGTTGTATGCTATGATATGTGGATGAAATACTAAGTTCAAGATACTTCCATATCTAAATTTTAATCTCTTTTCGTAATCCATTTACTGTTTGTTTAATTCTGAAATTCTAGTTTAATTAACCAAATCACCTTTAAAATGGTCTAGATTGTTGAATCTTAGCACTATTAAGTTTAATTGGTTTTCTAAATCTCCTTGTGTTCGATGACTACAACTACTATCGTATACTTGTGGTCAATAGATAGTTGAGTAAAAGATCATTCTTATGATTGAAACTCGTTAGTGTAACAAACCAACAAGTTTTTGGCACTGTTGCCTAGGAGCTACGGTTAATCTAATTAGAGTAACAAGTGCTAACTAGTATTCGAGACTATATCATCATTTCCATTTTCGAAGTTCCATATATCTTTTAGTTGTGTTCTCAAAAAATTTCTTGCTATTTTTCATGTTGTATGCGTCGCTCGCAAAGAGGTCTTCAAACATCTGTGTTGCTAGACCTTGAGATCGAGTGTACTCTTTCAAGATTAAGAAGAGCAAGAAGAGTAGAACAACCACTGCTAAGAGATGTTCCACAATCATCATCGTCACCGTCTTCTTTGACTTTTGAATAAGCTACACCAAGACATCCAACCATGGAGGATGACCGTCCTTTGAAGGAATTCACAATACCGGTTGCCACAAACATTTGTGGATCCATTGACCTACCTGTAGTTGAAGCAAACAATTTCTCTATTGCTCCCTCTATGATGTAGATGATACAGCAGAACCGCTTCAGAGATACAGTAAATGAAGATCCAAACCTTCATGTGGCTGAGTTCTTGGAGTATATGAATACTTTCAAAATCAATGGTGTCTCCGCCTAAGGAGTGAAGATAATGCTATTTCCTTTCACCCTAAGTGATAGAGCCAAGCCGTGCCTTTTGTCTCTTCCAAAGAAGTCAATTAAAAGATGGGACCAACTTCTAAATGCTTTCCTTGCAAAGTATTTCCCGCCGAGCAAGACAACCCAGCTAAGGAATCAGCTCACCAACTTCTCTCAAAATGATGAAGAAACTATGTATGATACATGGGAGTGGTTTAAAGACCTTCAATGCCTTTGCCCTCACCATGGGTTGACCAACTAGCTGCTACTCCAAATGTTCTATAACGGTCTGTTCTACAACACCCGGATGACACTAGATGTTGCAGCTAATGGAGCGTTGATGACTAAGTCTTATAGATAGGCTTATGACATCATTGAAGATATAGCCCTCAGTCATTGCCAATGGGGATCAGATAGGTGAGCACAGTCATCCTCTACAGCTAGTTCTTCAGTTGGGAAATAAGGAGGGAAGCATACAGTTGATGCCATTGACTTAATTGCTGCTAAACTTGACATTCTTACACAGAAGTTTGATAAGATGACTACATTGCAAATCCAATCAGCTGAAGTGATATGTGAAGCTTGTGGTAATTCGGGACATACTTCTTCTTCATGCTTTGCTCATAACATGAATGAAGGAATCCTAGAACAAGCCAATGTCATTGGGATGCAGGGGAACAAGTAGTACAATCCCTATTCCAACACCTACAATCCGGGATGGAGAGATCATCCTAATTTCTCCTACCGGAACACAAGCAACGCTCAAAATTTCCAACATGGACAGCAACAGTCGCATCAACAACAAAGCTTCAACTGGCAAAACAATGGGAATCTGCTAGGTTTCAATAACAATAGGAATAACCAATAGCAACAACAACCCCTAAGTTCTTCCTTGTAGGCCATGATGGAGAAATTTATCTCCACGCAGATGCAGCAGAATGAAGAGTTAAGGGGCAATGACAAGCTTTTGAAGGATGTGATTTCCCAACTCTCTGCCAAAGTGGATGGCATTTCCACTCACACAAGGATGTTGGAAAACCAAATTTCCCAACAAGCCTTGGTGCATCAAAAGAACACCCAATCCGGTTCTCTTCCAAGCCCACCGGAGGTAAATCTAAGACAGCAAGCAAATGCCATCACCTTGAGAAGTGGAGCTGAAATCCACATACCTTCTACACCCAAGGAGAAGAGTGTAGAGATCACCGATGAAGACAAGCTTGACACCCCTATGGGTGACAAAAGTAAAGGTACAGCTGAGGTACCATCTTCTGTTAAAGTTAATGCACCATTTCCACAGAGGTTTGTAAACACAAAGGAGGACTCAAAGTTTAGAAAGTTTATGGACATTCTAAACAAACTCCATGTCAATCTTCCACTAGCTAAGGTTATTGTAGAGATGTCATCATATGATAAATTCCTTAAAGACATCCTCACCAAAAGGAGGAAGATGGACCAAGTGGAGACCATGATGCTTTCTAAAAGATTCAGTTCTATCATTCAAAATCAACTTCCTGAGAAGCTGGATGACTTGGGAGCCTTCACCCTACCATGCAAGATCAACAATACCACATTCGACAAAGGTCTTGTAGACCTCAGAGCTAGTATCAGTCTCATCCCATCTATCCTATTTAAAGAGCTAGATCTTGGAGATCTAAAGCCTAAAAAGATGGCCATTGAACCGTCTGATCATTCCATCAAATACCCCAAAGGTATCGTGGAAGATGTGCTAGTGCAGATTGGTAAACTTTATATTCCTTGTGATTTTGTAGTGCTAGATATGGTAGAAGTTACTTCCAACCCCATTCTTTTTTGGAGGCCCTTTCTAAGAACTTATGGATGCCTAGTTGATGTTTGAGAAGACAAACTCACACTCCAAGTTGGCGATGAAGCCATGGAGTTTTCTATATATGATGCTATGAAAGCACCCTCTCGCGTTGAAGAAATTTGTTTTATGGATTCTATTGATTCTATTGTAGAAGAAGATCATGATATTTCCAATTTGATACTGAACTACTGTGATGATGATGAAATTATTAATAATGGATCTGAAAATTCTAGGGTATTTTCTATTGCCCACTCAGATGCTATTGAAAAAGGCACTCCAATTGTTGATGACAAAGCCAAAGACAATGCAGCCGGAAGAAAGGTAGAACTTAAAGCCCTTCTACTAGAGTTGAGGTATGCATTCCTTGACTCTGACTCTACTTCTCCTGTAATAATTAATAATGAGTTAACCAATGAACAAGAAAGTAAATTACTTTCTGAATTGCATTTGTATAAAGACGTTATTGGTTACTCTATCGATGATTTGAAAGGTATTCATCCCTCTATGTGTATGCACCGAATAAATATGGAGGATGATGCTAAACCCACCATTGAACTGCCTAGACACTTAAATCAAAATATGCTTGAGGTGGCTAAAAAGGAAATCTTTAAGTTGGTTGATGTTGGTATCATCTATCCTATAAGTGACAGCCCTTGGGTTAGTGCCATCTACGTGGTACCTAAGAAGGGCGGTGCAACTGTCATCAAGGGAGATAATGATGAGTTGATTCAAACATGTATTGTTACATGTTGGCGTATGTGTATTGACTACTGGCGTTTGAACAAAGTGACCTGAAAGGACCATTTTCCGTTGTCGTTTATCGACTTAATGCTTGAACGCCTTGCAAAACACTCTTATTTTTGTTACTTAGATGGGTATTCCGGGTTTTGCTAGATTCCTATCTACCCTCCTAACTAAGAGAAAACCACTTTCACATGCACGTATGGAACTTATGCTTATCGTCGTATGCCCTTTGGCCTTTGCAACACTCCTGCGACATTCCAACAATGCATGATGGCTATTTTTTCTGATTTCATTGAAAATATAATGGAAATTTTTATGGATGATTTTAGTGTTTATGGAGATTATTTTGATCAATGTTTATGCTACCTATCATTAGTCTTAGCCCACTATAAAGAGGTTAACTTAGTACTAAACTGGGAGAAGTACTATTTCATGGTACAATCTGGTGTAGTATTAGGTCATGTTGTATCTAACAAGGGTATTGAGGTTGACATGGCCAAGGTGGAAGCTATTGAAAAGATGTCTACTCCTTCAGTCAAAGACATCTGCAATTTCCTCAGTCATGCATGTTTCTATAGAAGATTTATTAAAGACTTCTCTAAAATTGCAAAGCCATTATGTTCCTTACTTGCCAAAGATAATGAATTCATATTCAATGATGACTATCATACCGCCTTCACCAAGCTAAAGGAAGCTCTTATTTGTGCACCAATCATTCAACCATTGGACTGGAACACTCCTTTTGAGTTGATGTGTGACACAAGCGATTATGAAGTAGGGGCAGTTCTAGGACAGCAAAAGGACAAGAAGCTACATGCCATATACTATGCGAGAAAGACCCTAGATGAAGCACAAATCAATTACACAACCACAGAGAAGGAGATGCTTTCTATAGTGTATGCCTTTGACAAATTTCGAAAATATTTGGTAGGATCTAAGGTGATTGTATATACAGATCACGTTGCCATAAAATATTTGCTCAACAAAAAGGATGCAAAGCCTCATCTCATCTATTGGATACTGCTTCTGCAAGAGTTTGATCTTAAGATATGAGATAAGAAGGGGACAGAGAACAATGTTGATGATCACCTTTCTAGATTGACTACAAATGCTGGAGATTGTTTACCTATTGAAGATCATTTGCCTATTGAGAAGCTTTATGCGCTATCATCCACCCAAGTGCCATGGTTTGCAGACATTGCAAATTTCCTTGCTACAGGAAAGCTGCCACCAGGTTTGACATAACAACAAAAGAAGAAATTATTCCATGACATGAAGTTTTACTATTGGGATGACCCCTTGTTGTTCAAACATGGGAGTGATGGACTTATTCGAAGGTGTGTCACTAAAGAAGAGATAGCTATCATTATTTATGAATGACATGCCTCTCCTTATGGAGGTCACTTCAGAGGAGAGAAGAATGCAGCAAAGATCCTACAAGCCAGTTTTTATTGGCCAACCTTGTTTAAAGATGTCAATCTGTTTGTCAAAGCTTGTTATAAATGCCAAAGAATCAGAGGAATTTCTAGACGTGATGATATGCCTCTTAACTCTATCTTGGAGATTGAGGTATTCAACATATGGGGAGTTGATTATATGGGACCATTCCCATCTTCATGTGGTTGATAAATATATTCTCGTCGCTATTGAATACGTCTTTAAATGGGTTGAGGCCATCCCAACCCAAGCACCGGATGCAAAGTCTGTAGTAAAGCTTTTTCAAAAAATCATCTTCCCTTTCTTTGGAGTTCCAAGAGTTGTAATCACAGATGGTGGTACACATTTTGTTGAGAAACAATTCAATAATCTTCTTTCTAAATATGGAGTCACACATAAGGTCTCTACGCCTTATCATCCTCAAACTTCTGGGCAAGTAGAGGTCTCAAACCGACAGCTAAAAGGAATTCTAGAGAAGACAGTGCCTAGCTCAAGGAAAGATTGGGCATTAAAGATACATGACGCACTATGGGCATACCGGACGGATTATAAGACCATCATAGACACAACTCCATTTAAGTTGATATATGGTAAATCTTATCATCTTCCGCTGGAACTAGAGCACCATGCACTATGGGCTATCAAGTTCCTAAATTTTGACATGAAGAAGGCTAATGAGAAGCATCTTTTGTAGCTACAAGAACTAGAAGAGATACGGCTTGATGCATATGAAAATGCAATGCTCTATAAAGAAAGAACCAAGATATGGAATGATAAGAGAATCTAGAGGAAGGATTTCAAAGAGGGAGACAAAGTGTTGTTGTTCAACCCAAGACTTAAACTATTTCCTGGAAAACTAAAGTCAAAGTGGTCCGGCCCTTTTCTCATATTGAAGATTTTTCCTTATAGAGTTGTTGAATTGCAAGGCAAGGATGGAACATTCAAAGTAAATGGGCAACGTTTCAAGCTGTATACCTCGGGGGACGAAGTTCACAAGGGAGTTTCTTGCTCCCTTCAAGATGCATGAAAGACAATTGAAGAGTCTCACTCTGGACTCTAAATGGAGGACCTCGTGGGAGTTGAACCCACATTAGGATAGATTTGTTTTATAGTATTTTGAGTCAAAAACACTCTCTAGTTTTGTAAATAAGCTTGTCATGGATGAATGTAATAATTTAGACAATTCCATTGCATATCTGTTGTTAACTCTGTCCCGACAAAAGCTGTTTTCTGTAGAAACTACAGAAGACATGACGTGTCTTAATTAAGACATGGTGTGTCTCTACTTCTAGAAACACAGCAAACGAGTTACATCTCCAGGTACACGACGTGTCTTTATTTGACATGTCATGTCGCTGATCAGCAAATACAAGTTCTCCTCAACCTAGAAAATTACATGATGTGTTCTATTCCAGACATGATGTGTTCCCAAGTAGAAAATAAAGGCAGTAGGAATTCCGGAAAAAACACACGGTGTGTCTTTATTTGCACATGATGTGTTCCGAAGTAGAAAAGGAAACGTCAAGTGTTCTAAAAAAGTACACGATGTGTCCTAAATCAGACACGACATGTATCACGGTAGAAGGAAAAGGAATAAGCTACCTGGAAGATGTACACGATGTGTGTTTATTAGCACACGCCGTGTAGTTATCAGTGAAAATGGGCATTTTGAAATTCTGGAAACTCACACGACGTGTACCTTATACAACACGATGTGTCTTTTATTACAGAAAGGGAGTTCTGAAAAGACACACGACGTGTCTTTAATTGAACACACTGTGTCTTTTGATGAAAATGCAAGTTTATAACCTAGCACATGGCCGCTCCTCTCACTCAAACTTTCATTCAAGCCAAAGAAGCCATGTGCCCTAACCCTTTTCTCCCCAGCCGTCGTGCGCCCTAGCACTCACATTCGTCATCGTCGTGTCGTGTTCGTCTGCCCTGTCATCTTCTTCCTCAAGCTAGAAGCCAAGCAACTGTGTTCCTTGCTCACGGTGTGTCTCCCGCAAGCTATAAGGGTCGCCGTCGTTCTTTCCCTTGTTGTTGTGTGCCCTAGAACAAGGCCCTACTCTCTGACGAGCTATCCAACTGCCGTCGACCCCAAAATAGCAAATAGCAGCAGCCGCCCCTTCATTCTCTACCTCGAGAATTTTTTTTCTTCTCCAGTAAGGTCGCGAGAAAGAAACTGCCATCCTACTCTCTAAATGCTTCCTCGACGCCAAGGAGGTGAATAACCCTCTCCACCGTTGTCACCCCTACAACACGAGGGTCAAACCCAAAGAAAGCCGACGCCATCATCCTCATTTTCTTCCCCAAAATCTATCGTCTGCAACCTACAGATTTTCATAGAACTTCAGGCACACGACGTGTACCCAGTTGCACACAGTGTGTGCGTTACAATCTAAGTCGACCTCCTGTTTTAGACACACGGCGTGTCTGTCTTAGCACACGGCGTGTGTTAACCTATCATCGGCAAAAATGGCTCCTTATAAGCAAACCAGCAACCGCAAGCACGATGCCAGCTCCTCCCAAGCGTCAGGATACATCTCAACTACACAGTTTTAGGTCACCCCTGAAAAAGACCTGACATACCAATTCCTGATTGCAAGGAGGGTTCTTCCTTATAGGTTTGCTTGCCAGTAGACGATGAAGACTATGTGCTTCAAGGATGAGGTCCTCACGTGCCTACAAGACCTAGGGTTGAGCTACATCTGCCTTACAATATCAAACACCTACCCCCGTCTTGTATATGAGTTTTTGATAACACTCGTCACTGAGCAAAACCCACTGAAGAATCTTGAGCCCTTCGGTATTATACATTTTAGGATTTTGGGTTGTGCTTTCAAACTCACTTTTCGGAGTTTTTGTGAGTTACTGGAATGTCACTATGATGGCATGATCGCTTACCTACCTACTTTTCATAGTAGTGAGTTTTGGTTTGATATTTCTGATGAGGACTACCATGAGGCAAAATCATCCAGGACATCCTCTATCCACAACCCTATCTTCTGGTATATTCATTGCCTTCTTAGTACTGGGTCTTTGGCCAAGAAGGAGACACAAGGGTTTTTTGGGAAGCATGATCTCTTTTTCTTATGGGGCATGATGTATGAGCACAAAATCAATGCTGCTTTCCATATTCTTCAACATTTCCTTGAAATCAAGAGGGTGAAGAAGAGGGACGTCGATGACATCATGTGTGGTAATTTAATTACTTTGACTGCATAGAAACTTGACGTTGATTTGGCAGGGCTTGAGGTTGCACCAGGAAGAAACCTGGTATATATTCAGTATCTTCTCTCTACATGCTTGATCTCGAGGGTTCCCAACTGCGACAACAAGTTTCGTTAGTTCTTCGATGATGATCAATATGTTGACCTTCCAGATCCTGAGCATGTCACCTTAGAGAACAAGGACAACTAGAAAGTCATGCTGGCCACTGAGGAGGAGATAGCAGCTTCCCAAGTTGTTGATGATATCGGGGCAGGTCCTTCAGCCCCTTCTGCTTCTTCTGCTCCATCGCCTCCCTCCACCAACACCCAGACAAAGTATTACTGGGTGATGCCTGATGTCATGCATCTGTATGGCTACGTGCAGCAGTGGTTCGATCAGATCGACATTTGCCTGGATCAGATGGGCATGCAGTATACTGTGATGCACAACATGGTCCACCGCATGGATTCGTGGCATATCTCATAGGGCCACTACTCCATCCCACAGCCGTATCAACTGTCATCGTAGTAGCCAGAGTCTGCCCCACATCCTACTCTGATGGATGTACCAGAGGATGATATTATCAGCCAGTTCTTTCAGACTGACCACGGGGGTGTCATCCCCTCTTATTGATTTTCACCCATGACCGGTATCTGGTTGTTACCTTCATAAGCTCAATTGATGTAGTGAGGACACTAGAGATTTCAAGCTTAGGGGGGCATCCAGTCTGTAATGTATTTTCTATTTCATTTGCTTTTATCATTTGCTTTGTTTGGTCACGTTAGTCCTTTATTTCAGTCTTTTATGTTCATGTTCTATATTTCCCTTCATGGCAAGTTTAGTATGAAATGAGGCTATGATGATAGAATGAACTTTTGCACCTTGAATGCTTGAACTACCTTGTACCTTGTATTTCTTTTGGCCATATGAAAAAATTAGTAAAGAGCATGCATGAATCAAATGGAAAATAAAATTCCCCATGTACATGATCTTGGTTTGTAATTGTAGCTTGAACTCTCAATTTTTACATCTTTGATTGCTTAATACATGTAACGGTCTCAAAATTTTAGCAAATAAACCAACTCTACAACACAGTTCAGAATACGAGATACTCTTGCCAAACTTTTAGTGCATATACAACTAATTTTTCAGTGAAAAATTGGCAAAAATTATTAATGGAATCTTGTTAACTTAACTTTCTCGTTGACTCCCTTATGTTGTGCAAAAATCTCTTTTATCTTTTTATCACTTTACCCAATAAAAGATGGCAAACAACCCACATATCATGCTAGCCTAGTGTGAGTCTGATCCGACAACGATGGTTAGGTGGTATGAATATCAAAAGAGGGTAAAGAAAACACCCCAACTGAAACTCCAAGTGTTCGTAAGACTAAATTAGCAGCCGAGTGCTGGAATCCCAAAAATAAATTGTCATATCTTTTGAGAAGAGATCTCAACTGAGATTGTTAACTTTAATTAAGATTTCATCATTACATCCATAATATTTGAAAAAAAATTGTGTTGCACATCCACTAGTTGTTTGGCTTGACTATCCAAATCTTGTTTAGTGTTGTTTAGTTGATTGTTTCGCTTAGTTTTTTACCACCATTGCTAAACTAAATTTCTCTATCTTGGATGTTTAAATTGAGATGATAGATATGAAAATAAACCTAACGTACATGGTTGATTGAGTTTATTGCATATCTTCTTTTCACTTGGTCCATGCACGAGCTTGAACATTCCTTCATTTGTGTGGATATGATCTTTTTGCTTGAGGACAAGCAATGGTTCAAGCTTAGGGGGATTTGTTGTGTGGTTTCCACATCAACTTTTCACCTATTTTCACACACAAATTCAGTTCATTTTGTTCTCATTTAGCCTTTATTCATATCATTCTTGCTACCTTTGTGTTATTTTACTTATCACATGATGTGTATTGCAGATTTGCATCAAAGGAATCGAATAGGAGGTTTACCAACTCAAATTCGTCTTATTCGGGATTTCTCCAAGCCATGCAACATCCAAAACTTTAAAATTGCTGAAACGACAATGCACACGACGTATCTTGTTTAAGACATGGTGTGTACAATTCCAGACGGCTTATTGCTTTTGTCACTGAATAAAAGTACATGTTGTGTCCAAAAAAGACACGGCGTGTACTTGGGAATTCAGAACCTATTCTAACCTTTCTAGAAAAGTACATGGCGTGTATTAAATAAAACACGACGTGTGTTTGGGAATTCAGAATCAAGCCTAACCTTTCCAGTAAAGCACACGGTGTGTATTAAATAAAACATGACATGTGTTTCACATAGAAACAACTTCTAGAGACAGGACATGTCGTGTCCGGAGAAAGACACAGTGTGTGCCTGTCAGTTTTAGTAATTTTCAAATATGACTCCTTTCGTTTTAAAAGATGAAACCACTCTATGGAGCAGTTATCTTGGGATATAATTCGAAACTCTTTCTTCCCAGGGCAAGGCTAGAGTAAGGAGGGCGATTTTGGAGGTGGAAGAGGGTGGTTTCTTGAAAAAGAACCCCATCCTTCTTCTTTTCTTCTCCAATCTTCTTCTCCAAGGTGCAACAGAGCTTCTTCACTCCACAAAGCTTCTTGGGAGAGAGGTTTGTCCAGTTTGGAGTAGTTGTAGAAGTGGGATTTTATCCTCAAGTTGGAATTCTACCCTTCTTGGGTTACACATTGGGATTACTTAGCTTTTCCTTCTCTAAATCATGTTGAATTCTGAAAATTTTGCACATTTCCTGCTATACACATTCATGGACGAGTAGTTTCCTTTTTTTGGACACGGGAGAGTAGCTCCCATGTCATAGCATGTTTGGAACATGGTAATTTCGTACTAAATACTATGTTGCTTATTTTTCAGGCCACCTTGCGAGTACCAGTTTCTTCTTTTCTACATGTATGGTTGGCCACCTTATGTGTATGTTTTATGCTCTTTTTCTTGATCTGAGAAGATAGGTGGGAGAGTAAGGAGGTACTCTCTTGGCAACTCCTTCTTTACCACAAGAGTGGAAATTATGGAGTTGAGGAGTAGGTTTGTCATCCAAAATGAAATTCATACGTGGGAATATTGAATTGAGTTAGGATTGGTGTACTTGATCTGAGAGGTGAAGTGCAACATACAACTCTCTTTTAAAACATGTGCTTAGTATGATTAAATTTCATGCTCCTATTGTATGCTATGATATGTGGATGAAATTCTAAGTTCAAGATACTTCCATATCTAAATTTTAATCTCTTTTAGTAATCCATTTACTGTTTGTTTAATTCTGAAATTCTAGTCTAATTAACCAAATCACCTTTAAAACGGTCTAGATTGTTGAACCTTATCACTATTGCATTTAATTGGTTTGCTAAAGCTCCTTGTGTTCAATCTCGACTACAACTACTCTTGTATACTTGCGGGAAATAGGTACTTGAGTAAAAGATCATTCTTATGATTGAAACTCATTAGTGTAACAAACCAACAGTAATCATTTCTTCTTATTAGTGGTTGTGATGAACATTAGTATTACTCGGGAAACCTATATTGGTGTACTTTTTTAGGTGTACAATGCTAGTAGACAGGTGATAAATATGTCTCTCTAGGATCCTTATTTGAGACCCTTGATTTGTTGCTCCCTACATGCTTGGTCACAATTTGCCTTGTTTGAAGTCAGTAATTTGTAAACATATCATCCAATCTAACAAGTCGACTTGGCACTTTTCCCGCTAGTTATTCTTAGAAATTTTATTATTATTCCTATTGTGGAGGTGGTTGCACTTTTGATGGATCCTGCTAAAAATTATTAGGTTATTTCCACGAAAATTTGAGTTGTTATGCCATGGGTATTTATCATTCCTCGCGTTGTTAGGGAGCTACATGTATATGAACTACTCCTATTCATCCTCAAATTGGTTAGATTTATTGGTGTCAACCATTTATTATGTTGCTCACTTGTGACTTGAGCTCTTGTATTACTTGGGCCTACCTGACACTATTTTTATCAAATTTCATGATCTTCACCCCAAAATTGATTCCTAGCCATAATCTTCAATATTTCTTGATATTTTTTGGCCATCTTGTCCAAGAAAGATCATCTCGCTATTCTATCAAGAGTAGCCCTCTCCCCTTTTTATAGACTGTAGTAAATGATATACCTCAGTCAAAGATAACAATTCCACGTTGAGGAACTTTCCCAAGCATGTTGTGGTAATGTTTTCATACCTTAGAATAAAATCCAGCATATTGTTTCTTGAATTTTTGAATCTTAACCATGACCTGAGTGGTCTTCTGTAAAGGGAAGTTCACTGAAAGAAAGTATTTATCATTTAATACCATATTTCAGTAGATTCCAGCTCTAGATTTTAGAATCATGTTCTTTCCCTATCCATAAGTTAGAAGAAAAATAATTTCAGATAATTATTTTGGGATCTATCCTATTAATTGCATAGTATCACGACTATCTTTTGAGCTATTGGTGTGTTACATCAGGTCTTGAAGAGTGTGTCCATGGAATGATTGAGCTTTCACTAAATCCACCAAGCTTCGATCTATCTTTTAGCTTCCCACATTCACAGCCCTTTGTTTAGTTGGACCCAACTGGGCAACATTAGAGAATGCCACGATTCTTTTCTAGATGGTATGCCCTCATCCTCCCATGCATGTTCAACATTTGCCTTGTGATTAGACATCTTTAGTTGTTATGGATCTGCCTATGGTCCTTCTGGGTCAACCACAAGTTCCTCTTGATTCTCTACTTGTCCCAATGGTGGTGATGACATTTCTAGACTTGCATATTTTGTAGTACAAGTGCATTCCCCTATCAGAAACAAAAGAGACTTCTGAGAATCACAAGATACTAAAATTCAAAGACAAAGAAAAAACTTTTGCAATTTTTTATTATTAAATAGAAAGAAAAAAGGATCCTAAAGTGACTAGTCTTCTCATTCATAGTGCTAAAATTTCCAAAATACTTGAAACACATTTACTATACACTCAAACCACAAGTGCATGTGTTGACGTAATAACCAATTTTGATTTTAAATTATCAAACTCAAGGATTGTGAACCTAGAGAATACTACTAACCATGACCAAATCAGCTAGGCCAGTAGTAAAGATTGAGTTGGTTGAATTCAAACTAAAAAATAAAATTAATGAAGTGTTTAAGAAGGTTGTTTGTGAAATTTGAAAGATGGATTCTCTACGATAATCAATAGGAGCACAATGCAATTTATATTTGACTTCAATCTATCAAAAACAAATCATCATTTCTTAAAAAGAACTAGGAATACATAAATTGTATTACCCTCTTTAGCAGTATAACACACTATTTGATCTAGTTAAAATCCACTTTCACAATGACAAAGTAAAATACTAAATGATTAACAATCTCCATCTGGATACTTAACTTCAAAATTGTTAGCCCACTTTTTAGTGCGTTATTAATTGTTCGTTGATCATTTTTCAAATATTTAAATATCTTTTGAAGTAAAGAAGTATTATAAGCTTGAATAGGGCAATCATAACATGGAAAAATACAAAACATTATCATTAATATTTCCAAGAAATGCAATTTACTTTTTGATAAACATTGTCAAGTACATGGCTACTCTCGGTCTTAGATGGAACTAGGGAACTTTGAATAATAATGACCCCCTATTCAGATGGGCATGAATGGAAGATATTTGGGCCGCCAAATTGCTCCTCCAAGGTGCCAAGATGATATTTTACATGTTTCTACTTTTTTCTCTTTCCTCCTTATGGTCTAGGGTTAGCTATGCAATGCTTTTTGAGGTGTTGGTGATGTCTAACATGCCTTGGGTTTTATATAACCCTAAGTTCCCAAGGAAATATAATTATTTTATTTTAAGTTCAAATTCTAGATCATCCATATATTTACATTTATGGCGCCGACTTGCCTAATTTCTTGTCCAATTAGAAGAAAATAGTTACATTTTATGCAAAATTGTTTCAAATTCTAGATTCATGTAATATGAGTAAAAAAACATATTTTTTAGAAAAAATATCTTAGAAAACATAAAAAATACATATTTCTTAGAACAAGTATCTTGTAAAACCTCACAATATATCCTATCCAACAAAGATGAAAATGTGTGCATGAAACACCAATGCTAATAACCAAATGCATCTGACCTTTAGGAAAGAGGTGAAATATGTAGATCATCAAGGTAATATTATAAGAGTAGAGTATATCCATGCATATAATGTATGATTCATGTAGGACCCATTATAGTTTAAAAATCATCATAACTTTTCTTATTGTTTTGTACTAGCTCCAGCTTCCAGGTCATATAGGATTACTTCATCTGACCATTTAAATACTAAAACATGGCTTATATAGAATTGTTAATTTTGGTTTTTTATTGATTTATATTGTGCAGTTTGTAAAAGTATGATCCCCACTATGTCCTCAATTACAAGTTGAATGGATACTTATTTGGTTGATGTATTAGTTACTTTGGCACTTATGTGAGTAGCTTGAAAACAAAACAGTTGGATAAGATAATTGGTAAGTAAATTTTATCAGGAAAATATTTTTATTTGAATCCATTGTTCAAAAGGTTATTCCATGTAAATCTTATTATCTAACCCATTTTATAATTTTTTTGATATCTATTATATTGTTGAATGTATATGTTTTGAAATATGTAATATTGCAAATTTTATTGTTTAAATATCCCAAATTCTGACACAAATTTATATTCTTTAACATGTGTAATTGGGAGATGTCACAATACTCTTCATGTTAGACAACTCAAATGTCATTGGGAGTTTTCTACTTTTAGTTACTAATTTGTTTAAGTTTACTTTGTTCTTACATAGCATGAGGTAATTAGATGAGTCTAAAATTTTGTCATGTGGTTTCTATTCATTAACATGTGTAACTAGGATTGTATAGTAGACAAACAGTGGCGGATGTTGGCAACATTCTTTGGGGGAGCCAAAATTTTCTATATATAATTGAAGTTTGTTGAGGCTAGAGGTAATACAATTTCAGGAGGACACTGATGTGAGAAAGAGAAAAAAAATTATGACTGATTAGACAAAGTGATTGAAAAGGGAAGAAAATAAAAGAAAGTAAAAAAGTTTTTCATTTGTTGTCTATTACATCTTCCCCCATCAAATTAGAGTCAAGAAAAATATTACAAGGAATTGATGATCATATTTCATTAACTGAATGGAATTTTCTTTGGGAGACATTGAGGAAAAATTGGGAGAGAAAGCAAAAGTAGGATGAAAGATTTTGAATAAAAATATAGAGTATGTCTAGAAAGGGTCTTTAATTATTTAATTAAATTTTATACATAACTTAAGCAAAAATTTTATTAAAAATATGAAGAAACACATAGATACCATGTAAAATTTCGTAGATAATTTATAGGGACAAAAAGAAATATAGAGAGAAAATAAATCATGAATTTTTTTTTACTAAGGCATATAATGATATATAGATAAAAATACTTTTCTAACCCATAATCAATACAAAATGATACATCTAATCTACTTCATATCAAAAATAGTAATTTTAAAAGATATCTTTATTTTTCCTCTTCATACAATTTAAACATATCAATTTACTATATCTAGAAATCACCCCCATCTCATTTCTTATTTTCATTTTAATTATCACATCTTAACATAATATAGGTTTTTATCTCCTAAAGTAACCATATATAAAACATTCTATACTAATAGTGTGACCATAAAAGTATAATTTATCATTTAAATATTAGCAAGTTCATATTGATTGATTTCTTCATGTTTACTTTTCATGTACATTCCATCTTACAAATTTTGTTTATTATATTTTTGATGGTTTTGTATTTATAGTCTTATATGGTTAAAAATAATTTTATTCTGTGAACTTTTGACACTATTAGAATTATAAATATTAACAAAATAAAAGTTTACTATTTTATTCCGTTGGTTATATGGTTCAATACTTATTATTTTTGTATTTCATTTGACTAAGAGAATTATACATACATTGTAGCATATGATTTCTATATGGACTACTCTTCGCAACAATATGCATATATTTTTTTACAATATTGATCAATGGGGGGGCCAAGACATAAACCAACAAAATATTTTTTTAGAAAATCCAGGCATAGTATCATAGTATAAGAAATTTTTCAATTTTTTTTGTGGGGGGGCGTGCCCCCCCCTACCATAATAGAGATCCGCCTTTGTAGACAACCCAACTGTCATTAGGATTTTTGTAATACATTGTTACTAATGTATTTAGTTTTACTTCATTTTCATCACAGGGTCTCTGCAACTAGATTGCAATTATGGCTGAACTTAGTTTTTCAGGTAATTGATTTCATATGACATATGGGACTCTGACACCTATGGTCCAACTAGATTTCCCTTTTGTACAAAGGAACTCACTTTCTTGCTAACTCTATATAATCAACAAGATCCTCCAATGGAAGAATTATAGAACCATTATCACAAAGATACGAACAAACACTATCAACATAATAGATCATAGAAAAGTAGAAAGAATTATGTTGTAATTGTTAAGATTTTGTCTCTTATCCTAATTAGATAAGACATAATATCTAACAATATTAGGAAAGTGCAATTAATGTTAGACTTGGAGTCCAAGATATTATTTCCTTATCCTTTTGTATTGTCATTCCTAATCCCTATAAAATTGTCATATCCTCTCGTATTGTCAAACTGGGAGTCTCTATCTATTATTAGGGATAGACACCGATGGATTTTGAGTTCCAATAAGCACCGATGTGTGGGGGTTCCAACGTGTGGTAACTTCGGGTGTGCCAACGTAGGACAACATCGTGTGTCAAAATGGGAAGCCATAAATGATAGCCAAAGAGGGGAGAGAACGAGAGTGGGTTACGAGATTCTATTATCGATATGGGATTGTGAGGAAGCAACAATCCTTATAATCTTCTTGAAGTTGCTTAATAGAATTCTACGGTCTTTGTGACGTCCTTAGATTTTTTAAAACTTAATCTGATGTGTGACGTCCAAATTGAAACCCTCACCTCAGCGAGAATCCCAATTTGAACATCACACACTAGACTAAGAAAGAGAAAATCAAGGGAGTCAGAAGGAAACAATCAGTAGCACATGCAAATGAACAATAATAAAACCATACAATACATGTTCACCATTCAACATATAATTACAACATGAATTGTTACAACATTTTATATTACATATTGAACAGCAAACTTCTACATATACATGTACTACCACTAAACTACAAGATCTTAAGACAACAGGTCCACATATACATCAGCTCGCCACACAACTCTCAACTATCCTTGATCTTCAAGATCACATGTCCACAACCTAAACAAAAGATTACATGTGGTACACGTCAGCACAATATTCAAGAATATTGTACTAAGTATGCCTACGTGTCTTTTATACACCTCTCATCATATCTTGGCAATAAGATAAAACTAATATACTTGGCAGTAATAGAAGAATATAAGAAAAGTGTATACTTGTAAAAAGATATTCACTAGCAAAAGAGAACACATATTTTAAGCTTATTTTCCATTATATCATCCATGCATTTAATACATGAGAGTTGAATGCATTAAGGCCTTTATGATCACTACCAAAGAGTTGGATCATTTGTACAATGTGACCACTACCAAAGAGTTGGGTCCAAGCACACTACTGAAGAGTTGGTGCTTTCGTATGTACAATGTGACCACTACTAAAGAGTTGGGTCACTTCTAAGAACACTGCCAAAGAGTTGGTGCTTTCATATAATGGAACAGATATATTATGTGTCATGTGTTCATAGCAATAAGTATGGATAATCAAGCAACATAGCATACAAGAAGAATCATTTCAATGAATACCATATGCCAAGTTTTTACTACCATATAACACAAGCATATTGTATAATAAGCCAAGTAAGAGGTAATGGTGTACCTTCCAAAGAGATAGATCATTCTAATCACATATATCCATGAGTCAACTACATCTTTGGTCAACCTTGATCAAGATAAGACCACATATCACCATCAGGTTCTCGTCATCTTACATCTCATCTTAACCCTAATCGTGTTCATTTTAGGGTTTGCTTACTCATTTGGATATTTTCATTGTTACTTGTATTATCTTCGTGGGATTATATTACTGATATTATATTTCATATTAGTATACATAATCTGATTACTTGATTACATATACATGTTAACCCTATGTTACATGTATTAATCATATTAGGGTTTATATCATATTAAGAGCAAACATCAATGTATAACATGGATTAAGGGTATCATCCTAATCTCATATTTAAATTTGAGGTTCCAGATATTGATATGAGCCTATTCTTTAAATTTCATCATTTATTGAGCATGTATGTATTTATTACATGTTCTTTAGGGTTAGTAGCCCTAATTAGCCATAAGGAGTAAATTACATGATTTCGTACATCAACATGACCATAACTGGCATCATATGCATTATAAACATGAATTATGATTTACTGGTATTTTCTCATAATTTTAGGTCTCTGATTGATATTTATTATCTATCAATTAAGAATTTTACAACTAATAAAATATCATTGATATTAGTGCCTCAAAGGCCTGATATTATGATTTCATATTGTTCTACATATTTTTCTGAGAATTTAGGTACTTTATTTGTATTTTTTCAGACTTTGGATGTATTTACTATGCATTATACAAGATCTGAGATTTTGTGAAGATTTTACCTTTTTTAGCCACTCAGGTGTTGACATGTGTCCACCAAGGGCATGGCTGGTTTGACCGCTAGCTGACCCGGTTCACTCCCTCACTCACGGATCGTGTTCTCCGTGATCGCAGAGCTGACGCCCGCGTACGCCGCCGTCGCACAGGTGATCTCCGACAATTAACTGGTGTCTCCCTAGTACTTCTCATCAGCTTCTAACACCGTGAAACACTTCGCAAGGCCTCCCTACAAGGCGTCTGCCTTTAGGCTTGCTATCAACGACTCCTTCTCATAGATCTGAGGAGCTCACCGGCATCAGCTACAACTAGACGGTAGGGAAAGGGGGAAACCCCTCCACTCGATTAATCTTCACAGTAGCACATCTGGAGCATCACATGGACCTCTGAAACACATCTGAGGCTCCAGAACCCCAAGGGAAACCCACCATAGTGGGCCCTAAGTCATCCTTCATCTCTAGCAAAGTGCCCTTCGGCTACCATCAAAACTGCTATGAGGGACTACAGGAGTAGTTGGGTTGGACTCCCCTGGCTTCGGTCTTTCTTCACCCCTTCCTTCTTTTCTCTAGAACCTCTGCTTACTCCATGTTCTACTCGTGGCCGCCACCTACAGTTTGTGGTGGAGAAGATAGTGAATGGAAGAGCTCGTTCTCCCTCTTTGCTTAATCACTGACCACAAGTAAGGGGTTAAGGGCCTCCTTTCGATGAGATGAGCATAACTATTTGGTCAAAAACTATCCTCATTCCACGATCATGGCGTGGGGATGCTTTGGACTCAGCATCACTGACTGCTCCACTATCTCCTGATCGGTTGGAGGTAGGGGATGAGGATCTGGTCATCCCAGGTGCATCCAACGGCTAGGAAGGAGGGTCATGCAAAGCAGGATTCACGACACTTCCTTCTCAAAGCCCACAGCTGTTGGATCTGAGATCCAAGGCTATAAAGCCTCCACGCAACCCACCCACAATAAAAGGGCCGCGTGACACCACCTTTGATCAACACTTAGGCTAATCAAACACCAATAATGCACATTATTTCACAAATCTCATACCTTCATAACTTCCTATAGGAATATCCAATTGCCACCAAATTTCAACCATAGCTTCCCTACCTCTCGATATACATTCTAATCAAATTTGGTGATAAAAATCAGCTATTAGATCATCCGATTAAATACCTCAAAAAGACATAAAGTTAAGGATCTTAATCATAACATCAACATCAAACAACACACCTACTTTGTCAAAATCTTAGAACTTTTAATATAACTCAACCATATGATTTCACTTATGTCATAGGACATTTAGGATTCCAAAAGTCCACTCCATCACATCCCACACACCTTAAAAGAAATTTCGTCCTTGGAATTAAGCCAGAAATCCAGTCATTCACATCATATACATCTTAAAAGAACTTTTGCCCTCGAAAGTACACCATACTCATACTTTCAGGGAAAACATTATCTTCCTCTGATCCACATGTAGGCACCATTCTATGTGTAACATATCCGCAAAGGTTACCTAGAACCATGTATCCAAAGCACTATTAGAAGGTTTCAAAAGCATCAAGGGTGAAACCTCACTCCATAGAAGGCTCAAACAAGGGTTTAGAATCTTAGGTTATGTCATTACATATCTCATATGTTAGATTTGCTTCCATATCTTTAGTCATGCATTAGGGTTCCCACATCATATTATCATGTTCTAAAGGAGTTAACTAATATTAACTCATACATCAAGGTTTCATCAACATTTTATTGAGATAATTTGTTAGAACATGTTCAACATTAACATATGCCTTTTAGGAGGGAGTTAACTAAGTTAACCCACTTTATCTATCTGGATCATATTAAGGTGCCATCATCATTATGTTATGCTAACTGTCAAACTATATTTTTCATCTTTATTAAGCATTAATATTAACACCTCATGTAACATGTTTCATTCATATGATGTTATTTCATTACTCATAATAAATTGCAACAGTTACTAGTGATTTCATCACAAGATTAACCAACCATATCACATTAGCATCATTATTCATGTATATGGTTAACTATTTCTACTTTGATGTCATTAAACCATCTCTAGATATTTCATCATATCATGTCTATATATCATATCTCAAGATTAGATCACATCCTTACATATATTTTATCATGGTTGTGCTAAACCAACTTATGTGAGCGGCTTGTTAAACATATATCAAAACTTTATCTAGTCCAACTGAGGTTCTCTTATCCCATATCATGAGGGTAGTGACATGATTAGTCTCTCTGAGCTAACTCAAATCTATGAGTATCTCATATGTACAAACTATATCTTCCCTATCGGTCTAGGGTTCTCAGGTATACCTCATTGGTACTAGAGATAGCCTTACAAGCTCAAGCCACATAAGTACAAACCAAAACATACTATGACATTCTCTTCTCATCTCTATACCCATGAAAATTATTTCTCAACTCTCTTTCTCTTATATACACACCACTAGATTCCTATATGGGAACCACCAACTCCAGCATGAGGTTGTACAAAAACTAACATAGCTACCTCCTCCAGGGTCTTGGGCTCTCTCCCTCACCCAGATGGTAGGCACTCATATTCAGTGTTCACATATGCACATATAACCAACCTCTATCTGTCTCTAGGGTTTGGTCCTCTCAAGGACATATAGGGTTCAAAAGGACTATAGGAATCATGCATTAGGCAACTCAACTCATTCATTCAGGACTATTCTAGTTTAGGACATATCATATCACATATTTCTCATATTTCTCATATCATGGAGTCTTGGTTCTCTGACCTTCTCCCTGTGGGTCTCTCTCTCTCTTGAGCTAACCCCAAAACTGGTCCTAACATTAGAGGTCCTCCTTTGTAAAAGAGCTTGAGGCTCATGCTGACTCACAACTTTTTTTAATGTAACATATCTTATCTCATAAAAGCCTATTTACTTGCATCATTAGAACTTATCTCAAATCCTCAAAGTTGAACTTTAATCCTTAAAGACAAACATAGATCATCATGACCATCTTATATCATCTCTATCAACTTACATCATATCATCAAAACTTATTTCATCTATTCCATCTATCATATATTCCAACAAGGCTCTAGACATCTAATCTAGAACTACTCTCTCTTCTAGACTGATGTCATTCACTTTCACTTAGGTTGCATGGCCACCTCCTACTCGTACATGTGTGAGAACAAATTTTTGTAATACATATACATAATAAAATATTATATAGTTTTTCTCCGATAAAACAAGCGTCTGAGAAAAGTGTTGAGGTTCGATCCATTTGGAATCAAAAACCAAATCCTAAAAACGAGTGTCCCACACATAGTAGAGAGTAAAGTGTCATGAAAACTAGTGAAAAGGGTGAGAACAAGGGGTATACTAGTGTATCTACTCTAGACAATGTGTGCAATATGTCTAGGGTTTCTCTTCCCTTGATGCACGTCATTTCCAAATAATGCAATGTCCCATATCGCTACACTATAAGGAAAGAACGACATCTAAGGACCTACTATACAACAAGCACTAGTCTAGATCTAGTTCTCAGACATCTAGGTGCTAACCTAGAGGCTAGGTCATATCTAGTCTCTAAAAGACGACTAATCTAACCCTAAAGATTATTAATTTCAAGGTTTTTAGTTTTTAGTTGCATAATGAGCAAATGTCATGCTTTGCTATTGTTCATGCTCTAATACCACCTGTGACGTCCCCGGATTTTCTAAAACTTAATTTTATGTGTAACATCCAAATTGAAACCCTCACCTTAGTGAGAATCCCAATTTGAACATCACACACTAGGCTAAGAAAGAGAAAATCAAGGGAGTCAGAAGGAAACAATCAGTAGCACATGCACATGAACAATAATAAAACCATACAACACATGTTCACCATTCAACATATAATTACAACATGAATTGTTACAACATTTCATATTACATATTGAATAGCAAACTTCTATATATACATGCACTACCACTAAACTACATGATCTTAAGACAACAGGTCCACATGTACATCAGCTCGCCACACAACTCTCAACTATCATTGATCTTCAAGATCTCATGTCCACAACCTAAACAAAAGATTACATGTGGTACACATCAGCACAATATTCAAGAATATTGTACTGAGTATGCCTATGTGTCTTTTATATACCTCTCATCATATCTTGGCAATAAGATAAAACTAATATACTTGGCAGTAACAGAAGAATATAAGAAAAGTGTATACTTGCACAAAGATATTCATTAGCAAAAGAGAACACATATTTTAAGCTTATTTTCCATTATATCATCCATGCATTTAATACATGAGAGCTGAATGCATTAAGTCCTTTATGATCACTACCAAATAGTTGGATCATTTGTACAATGTGACCACTACCAAAGAGTTGGGTCCAAGCAAACTACTGAAGAGTTGGTGCTTTTGTATGTACAATGTGACTACTACCAAAGAGTTGGGTCACTTCTAAGCACACTACCAAAGAGTTGGTGCTTTCATATAATGGAATAGATATATTATGTTTCATGTGTTCATAGCAATAAGTATGGATAATCAAGCAACATAGCATACAAGAAGAATCATATCAATCAATACCATATGCCAAGTTTTTACTACCATATAACACAAGCATATTGTATAATAAGCCAAGTAAGAGGTAATGGCATACCTTCCAAAGAGATAGATCATTCTAATCACATATATCCATGAGTCAACTACATCTTTGGTCAACCCTGATCAAGATAAGACCACATATCACCATTAGGTTCTCGTCATCTTACATCTCATCTTAACCCTAATCGTGTTCATTTTAGGGTTTGCTTACTCATTTGGATATTTTCATCATTACTTGTATTATCTTCTTGGGATTATATTACTGATATAATATTTTAGACTAGTATACATAATCTGATTACTTGATTACATATGATTATGTACACATGTTAACCCTAGGTTACATGTATTAATCATATTAGGGTTTATATCATATTAAGAGAAAACATCAACATTTAACATGGATTAAGGGTATCATCCTGATCTCATATTTAAATCCGAGGTTCCAGATACTGATATGAGCCTATTCTATAAATTTCATCATTTATTGAGCATGTATGTATTTATTACATGTTCTTTATGGTTATTAGCCCTAATTAGCCATAAGGAGTAAATTACATGATTTCATACATCAACATGACCATAACTGGCATCATATGCATTATAAACATGAATTATGATTTACTGGTATTTTCTCATAATTTTAGGTCGTTGTTTTTGGTATGTATGCCCTGAGAGCCAATCATGGGATGACTGGTGGGATACATTAAGATTGATTTGATAAACATCAAAGGCAAGCTTCCAATTCTTTCTGGTTTAGTCATATGAGATAGTGATAGAATAGATTGAATGTCTAGAGAATGACAGTACTCAATGGCGTATGCCTTCAGGTTCAAAACCTGAACGATGAGATCATACATATGCTAAGAGTTTGTACATTCTTGTTATGTCCCTAGTCGGATGTCATTGTGGAAGGTAGATAGACAGCAATGACACACAAGACTAGACTGTGGTGTTGGTTGATGATAGAATCTCATTAGTCATGATATAGAGATATCAAACCAAACACATAGGTACTTGTTAGAGAACAAGTGTACCAGACAGACCCACCGTGAGTTTGACACATGGAACCATGACATGGTAGTCACAGTCAGTACTCACAGTGATGGTGGTGAGTGTGATTCTTTGACCTGAAATCACTACACTCAACACATGTCGTTGGGCACACTTTGACATCATCAAATGCAGTCCTGAAACATGGGTTGTTATAAAGGTGATGATTGGGTGGCTTTGACACATGGGGCTTTTGAGGGGTGAGTGATAGATATGGGATTTGTCCCTCCTGAGGGAGTTTGATATCCATGGCCACTTGATGAGTAGGATTGAGACAGGCGTGCACGCATGTGTGAATCAGTATGTGATATTGATGTCATACATATCTCTTCCAATCTACTCTGAGATCAAGAAAGTGAATTAACGTTGATAGGATGATTGTTCCATGCCTCGAGTTCATTCGGGATATCAGTGACAAAGGAATTATACATTCATTGTAACACCATTCACGGATTGTAGGATTGCAAGTTGTTCTCCAACTTTCTATTTCACTTGGGTAGCACTGATGTGTGACTAGGCACCGCTCTTTGCTTGTGAAGTCATAAGTGTTATGGACTTTCACTACCAACGTGAAATGGACCTTTAGGGTCACACACATAGGATTTAACCTGGAAGAGGAGTTTTGTCCACAAACAATGTTTAGATTGATTACTAAAGGAGTTTAGTAGTTTAATTAAACACTCAATTAATTGATAGCTCAATATCATAATGTTCAGGGTGTTGGATTGATTGATTAGAGTATCGGATTGATTGAAACTGCAATTGACTGATTCTGCACAATCTGCATTCCCAACCGATCGGCTCATGTGATGAACCGATCGGATGAGCTTGGTGAACCGATCGGCTCAGGTGGTGAGTCGATCGGCTCATGAACAGGGTGAAACAATTGCTTCAAGTGTTGAAACGATCGGTTCAACTGATGCAACCGAGCAAGTTGGGAAAGTAGGATTGGTGAGAAATTTCCTTTTGTTTCACTTGCCCAATTTGATTGGAACAAGGATTGGTATTTGATACCAATTAGAAACAAAAGAAGGAAAGTCAATCAGGAACTGATCAGGACCACAAACTGACCGGTTTAGAAATGAACCGACCGTTTCGTGGGTCCCAACTGATCGGTTGAGATGTCAACCGACCGGCTTAGGTCCCCAACCGACCGTTTCAGAAATGAAACGATCGGTTTAGGTTGTGCAGTTGGTTGTTTTTGTGGAAAATCTCGAACCCTTCTACTCCTGCTTTAGTCCCACATTGCCCGGGATAGAGAACCTTGTCCCATGACCCTCCTATATATAGGGGTATTGGGGGCTTCTCGAAGAACAACACAGTGCAACCAGTTGCTCTGTAAAGTTGTCATTCTCTCTGGTTTTGGTAACCGAGAGAGCCCGAGCAAGTACTACCTGATAAGGGAGGTACAGCAAGGGAAACACAACTACAGAAAGCGACTGGTGGCAGGAGAGTGTGTCAGTGACTAGTATGCTGACAGGAGGGTGCGACTCCTTCCAATTCCTTATGAGACAAGGAGATTGGAGTTCTAGGTGGTCTGTGTGGACTACTTCAGAGGCGGGATATTTCTACCGCTCAGAGGACAGCTGTCAATCCCGATAGTCCCAGTGAGACCAGGAGTCGTTAGTCCCGGTGCGACTAGGAGCTGCACAGACACCGTCCAAGACCAGAGGTGAAGACTGTGCAAGCCGCGAGGTATTGTCGCCGAGCAAGCCTCGGGACAAGGTATGATTCCACAAACTATCCTTTCCTATTGTATAGACGTTGACGCGTTTCCTTGTTCTGGGTATGGGGAGGATAAAATTTTTGTTTCCGCTGCCTTCTCTGCCTCCGCTAAAACCCAACAGTTGTTTGATATTTATTATCTATCAATTAAGCATTTCACAACTAATAAGATATCACTGATATTAGTGCATCAAAAGCCTAATATTATGATTTCATATTGTTCTACACATTTGTTTGAGAATTTGGGTACTTTATTTGTATTTTTCTGACTTTGGATGTATTTACTATGCATTATACAAGATCTGATATTTTGTGAAGATTTTACCTTTTTCAGCCACTCAGGTGTTGACATGTGTCCACCAAGGGCACAGCTGGTTTGACCGTTGGCTGACCCAGTTCAATTCCTCTCTCATAGATTACATTCTCCGTTATCACAGAGTTGACGCCTGCGTGCGCCGCCGCCGCATGGGTGATCTCCAATGATGCACTGGTGTCTCCCTAGTACTCCTCATCAGCTTCTAACACCGTGAAACACTTCGCAAGGCCTCCCTACATGGCACCGGCCTTTAGGCTTGCTGTTAGTGGCTCCTTCTTGTAGATTCGAGGAGCTCACCAACATAAGCTACAACCACAACGGCAAGGAAAGGGGGAAACCCCTCCACTCGATGAATTTTCACAGTAGCACATATGGAGCATCGCAGGGACCTCCGAAACACATCTGAGGCTCCAAAACCCCAAGGAAAGCCCACCATAGTTGACCCCAAGTCATCCTTCATCTCCAGCAAAGTGCCCTTCGGCCACCATCAAAACTGCTGTGAGGGACTACGGGAGCAGCTGGGTTGGACTCCCCTGGCTTCGATCTTTCTTCACCCCTACCTTCCTTTCTCTGGAACCTCCTCTTACTCCATGTTCTACTCGTGGCTGCCACCTGTAGTTTGCGGTGGAGAAGATAGTGAATGGAAGATCTCATTCTCCCTCTTCACTTAATCACTGACCACAAGTAAGGGGTCAAGGGCCTCCTTTCGATGAGGCGATCATAACTATTTGGTCAAAAACTCTCCTCGTTTCATGATCATGACGTGGGGATGCTTGGGACTCGGCATCGTTGACTGCTCCACGATCTCTTGATCGGTCGGAGGTAGGGGATGAGGATCTGGCCATCCCAAGAGCATCCAACGGCTAGGAAGGGGGTCGTGTAAAGCAGGATCTGTGACACTTCCTTCCCAAAGCCCACAACCGATGGATGTGAGATCCAAGACTATAAAAGCCTCCACGCAGCCCACCCACAATATAAGGGCCGCATGACACCACCTTTGATCAACACTTAGGCTAATCAAACACCAATAATGCACATTATTTCACAAATCCCATACCTTCATAACTTCCTATAGAAACATCCAATTGCCACTAAATTTCAACCATAGCTTTCCTACCTCTCGAACTACATTGTACTCAAATTTGGTGATAAAACTCAGCTATTAGATCATCTGATTAAATACCTCAAAAAGACATAAAGTTAAGGATCTTAATCATAATATCAACATAAAACAACACACCTACTTTGTCAAAAGCTTGGAACTCTTAATATAACTCAACTATATGATTTCATTTATGTCATAGGACATTTAGGATTCCAAAACTCCACTCTATCACAGTCTTCTTCGCCAATCATGTTCTCTGCTTGGTTATTTTTTTGGTGGTCATTGGCTTTATCGACGTGGGCGGTCGTGATTTTTATTATGCATGCTTGGGTTGTATCTCGTGTGATGTCTTTTCTTGGGCTTGAAACTTCCGCAAATCTCTTCAAGTGGTATTAGAGAAGGATTCATGCGAGACGATCAGAAAGCATTGGAATCATGCACCGAAAAACATGACGATGTTGACATCTACCTTTGGAGGTCATCCGGTAGTAAATCTTGATGGCAACATTATTATGCAACCAGGGGGAGTGAATCCATGTGTTGTGAAATATCAACACGAGGTGGAGTCATACAATTCACTACAAGGGGCAAGCCATAATGGAGGTTACCTGGTTCTATGAACTGGTTGGATTTTTTCTAACCAAAAGAGGAGCGGTTGATGAGAGGTATACCGACTCAGAAGGTGTAGATGAAGCAGTAGCATGGGTGGCAGGTGTCATGAACCCGAAGATTGTTACATGAATTCAACTCTCACGGGCAGTCTGGTGTGAGATTACAAACTCAGCTGCAAATTTCAACAGATGCAGAGGGGAAGTTGTCAACTGTTGGAGAGAGGAAGTCGTGGTTGGAAGACCACGCAGTGTCTTCAAGTGGGTGTGACTAAAAGAAGACGCAACCCTATGGCATGGGGGCCAAAGGTATGAAGGATGCGGTTCTTTCAACTACAGAGGGAGGCGGTGCAGTTTTTCAAATTGTACAATATGAGGAGCTCTCACATTAAGGGTCTGGACAGTCATTTCTGGACACACACTCCATGCAGGCGTGCATGGTAAAGCGCTTCTGGAAATAGGAGCAGCTTCCGAGGGCGGAAACATAGAAAAAGAATGGGAGCAGACTTCTTGGAGGAGCAACTTCAGCAGATAAGATACAAGGTGGAGATTGTTAGGATTTTGTCTCTTATCCTAATTGGATAAGAAATAATATCTAACAATATTAAGAAAGTACAATTAATGTTAGACTTAGAGTCCAAGACATTATTTCCTTATCCTTTTGTATTGTCATTCCTAATCCCTATAGAATTGTCGTATCCTCTCATATTGTCTAACTTGTAGTCCCTATCTATAAATAGGGACAGACACCGATGAATATTGAGTACCAATGAGCACCGATGTGTGGGGGTTCCAACATGTGGTAACTTTGGGTGTGCCAACGTAGGACAACATTGTGTGTTAAAATGGGAAGCCACAAAGGATAGCCAAAGAGGGGAGAGAACGAGAGTGGGTTACGAGATTCTATTATGGGCACGGGATTATGAGGGAGCGACAATCCTTGTAATCTTCTTGGAGTTGCTTAATAGAATTATGCGGTCTTCTTTGCCAATCATGTTCTCTCCTTGGTTATTTATTTGGTGGTTATTGGCTTTGTCGACGTGGGCGGACGTGGCCTTTATTGTGTATGCTTGGGTTGTATCTCATGTGACGTCTTTCTTGGGCTTGAAGCTTCCACAAATCTCTTCACTAATTATTGTTTGTTTTGATCGAACCATAATATCGATTGTGAATTTAACAATTTGAAGAATAGATCCATCATCATAAATTCCATAATAAAAAAAACAAATGAACCATAGAGACCATGTAATTGAAAACATGTAAAACCTTACAATTTTGTAAAATAATAAGAGTTTATCAACTATATAACCTATTAATGTATGTCTATCTACTGATGGTGGTTCTTTTATATAACTTTATGACCATTATAGGTGACGCACATATATCTTGTCAATTTTTGTACAAATTATTTGACGTTTTGTATTTTCTTTGTATTTAAAAAATCAAGCTAATGGAGAAACTTGGTGACATTCATCTCTATAGAAATATAAATGTCTATTAACAAATTATTTGATTTGAATTGTTTTTCACTGAGATAAATTTGAAGTATGAGATAAATAGTCATCCTATATTGTCACTAGTAGAATTATGAATTATATTTGAATACATGAGTATCTTGTTTGCAATTGAAGACTTTATTTTATCAAAGAAATATATTATTGAAGAGATATATAATAATGAAGAGAGAATGATCTATGGATTTTGATGTAATTTACTTGTTTATATTTTTAGTTAATGCCATCATATATTTATATTTGTATATTAAGCCAAGATCTATGACCTCTCTCTTTTATTTTGTTGCACTTTCCTCTATTCTCCACCACCCCCCAAATGCTTGTCCTCCTCCTCTTCAGCTTCCTCATGTTGTGGCTTCTTCACCGTCTTCTATCATATCTTCCTACTTCCTATTATTTCACTTATTTATCCTCTACTATTACCTCTTCCTTCTTCGTTATCTCTCCTTGCATCATCCTCCTCCCTCCTTTTCTTCTTATATCATCTTCCTTCCTCCTCTTCCATTGGCTTTCCTCTGTATATATAATAAAGTTTCCATGAGGAGTAATGTCTAGGGGACCTATCTAACTTAAATTATAACACCCTTTCAGATGACAAAATTCTTACATAACTTTGGGTGCTACAAGTCCTTGTATGAGGCTCCATGCTAGGGTTGTCAATGGGGAGGATATGGGGAGGGTAAGGCCTTACCCTTACCCTTACCCACCAAGTGTAGTGGGTAAGGGTATGGGTAATTCCCCACTCCACCAATATCCTTACCCTCCCTTACCCTTATCCTCTTACCCACAGGGTAAACGGGGAGGGTAAGGGTGAAGTGGGGGAATTTATATGTCTTCTTCAAATGTGTGCTAATATTAAAAATAATGGCTTGGCTAATACATTTATATATTTGAGTGAAATATCAAGATGCTACAAAATGACTTTAAATGTCCAAATTGATTCTAAGTAATAGTTTGTGTTGTATAGAATGCATATACAAATGGTACTATCCTAACATTGGTGTGTGAACAAATAAATTGTTCTCAAAAGATAAATATTGCTACATTAAAATGATATTAAATGACAACATGTCACAAAGAGTTATTGTGGGAAAAATACATATCTTATACTCTCTAAAATGTTGTTGCATACAAAAAAGTAAAGCACAAAGAAAGTATATAACACCACCTCACATATGTATCAAATGGTACATTAAAGACGAAATATTGTTATTATTATGCATGTTTGTCTTACACCACACAAGTATTTAATGGAACACAAACTATTTTTATACATAAGTCTTGCACTTCCAAAATGGTGTTGATTCCACAACCAAGTTAACTACACAAGAAGTAGATAAGAATATCATGTGTTGTATAAAATGATGACCACAAAATCGAAATATTCCATAGACTCAAACAACAAAATAACCATACATTTAATATATCATACATAAATATTGACAGGTAGCGGGTTAGAGGGTATGGATAATGGCTTACCCTTACCCTTACCCACTAAGGTAGTAGGTTAGAGGGTAGCAGATAGGTGGGTAAAGGGTAAGAAAACCCTTTACCCTTACCCTTCGCCTACATGGTATGGGTAAAGGGTAAACAGGTTTGCCCTTACCCATTGACAGCCCTACTCCATGCCCTCTTGGAAAAGGAGCTTCATGTCTTTTTGCAACTTGATGAAAGAAGTCACCCATATAAATTGTGAATTAATGATCATTCAAGTACATTATTTGAGGTATGTTGTGTAACTACACCTACAAACAGTTGGGTGGGTTGGGTCATTGTGGGTGCTGGTCTCAGGGTGCAAGTTAAAAAGACTCAATGTTAAATGTCTGGAGCAATAGCACACCCAAGCCCAACCCAATATGTTGCAGGTTGAGCCGCGGGTTTCCATATAATTTGTGTACAATACAAGATCTGCTTGATTCTCTAATACAAAGTATTGAGATCACTACTATATTTCAATGCAGACATAGGAATACAAGAGAAATTAATCACTATTTTGTGTATAAAGCCAATCAAATAATGATTTCTTTGTGTTAATATAAAATTGTAAAACTAAACAACCGACTATTGTGTTTCTCTACAAATTAGAATAAATAAGAGATATATATATTATGAAAAGCATGATAAACCACAATAATAATATTATAATTTCGTCATCTAACATTAGAGACTTCTGATATTATATGTTCTTATGGTTGTCTATTGCAAATAGTGACATTAAATATAATGTAATTGAGACATTCAATAAAATATGCACAAGAAACATACTATATGTTCAAAAATATACACAATAATATAAAACATAACTATTTTATTTTCAATAACATAGAAACTAAGGAAATAGATCAACCATGGGCTTTGAACATTATTTTTTATACTTCATGCATTCAATAGAAGAAACTTAGTTTCTTTGCAAATGTATAGTTGTGGTATTTTTGTAAGCCATAAAATGTCTTATATTTATATCCAAATATTTATTGTAGTTCTTGGATCACTTGTGGATGCCCACGAGTCATTTATGAAACCCACTATCTAAATGGGTGGGTATGGATTTAGGAAATTTCATGTGGCTATAAAATTTCATTGCCCAAAGTAATTTGATCTAGTTTGACTAGTCTATGCGAAAGTTAATTATTTATTTCAACATTTGGTGATTTGTAGAACAATTGACTATAGTATTTGTAGTATCCCTAGATATCTTCATGCATAATTGATGCATGTGATTGTGATAGTTAGTTGAGATGTATATGTACTTGTCATTTGTCTTGGGTTGGAAATGACCAATAAATCTGGGTCTATTGCTAAACCCCCTATCTATCTAGCTTGTAGTAGTGCGGAGGATTGCAAATATTCAATATTATTTGATGATGCATTTTCTTGGTTGGAAAGGAGTACAATATAATCCAAACTAACATTTCAATCTGCATTTGTATTCACCAATTCGGCTCAGTGGTTTTCAGTTGTATGATGGCACCTTAATGTATATGGAAGGGCATGAACAATCCTTTAATGTTTTGTTCAGATACTAAAACTCTTATAATGTTTCTTCTCATAAGATTCAAATTATTATAATGTTTCTTTTCATCTATATAAATTGAATGTAATGCAAGAATTTCTTTTGAATAGGTATTTGGATATATGTCGTCATCCCAATTTACTTTTAGAAAGAATTTGTGGTACTTGTTACTTGAAACATTCTATCTTATTCCTTATAAATTTCCTAAGTGGCAAATCATAAACTTGACTCATAGTATCCTAAGATTGTCAACCAAACCTTTTATATAACTTTTGATGTGTTCTTTCAACCAAACCGTTGGAGGACATTATCACCCATATCTAGTACTCAATCTTCTAATCTTGATATTGTCGACACAATTCATAATGCATGAACCCAATGATCAGAGAACACTATTTCATATTACATTTTTTGTAAATTTCAATAAATTCATTGAGTGGCTTCCCTTTTTCTTTTGGAATTTTGTAGTGGATGTAAATCCATGACCACTTTTAGTCAACAAAGGGACTTGATGCCTTGTCAATATCTACTCTATCCATATTTAAAGAAGTATTACATAACATTGTTGTATTCCCTATAGATGGCACTCCAATATTTTCTGAATTTGGATATTCTACGCAATAAAGAGGTCCACCTATGCCTCATAATTCACTATATGAACTAGGCAATTTATATTTTAGGAAGCATATCTAGCACGCAATCCAATAGTGGCATACACAGTGAACTTTAGGTGTATGATGGCACCTGATTCTATATGGATACGGTAGGAACGAGCCTTCAAAGATTTAGATCCACTTATAAGTTTCTGACATCTCTAATTTTTTGTACCATCCCTATAATTTGTATGTAACACAATACAAGTCATTCAATAGGTATTTGGAGAGATATTTTCTAAAATAGTTGAATTGTCATCACATGAGGCATGTTCCCTGCAGTAGGTTCATATTAAAATTAGTAAAAGAAACTAAACTTCAATCACCTCATTCATATTTCCCTCATTCCCTTGTTGTTTAGACCCTTATTTGGTATATAAATCTTCTAGATACCTCCCTTAATAGGCCTATTATACTTTTTCCTTATTTTCATTAAGTATTTAACTTTTTAGAATTTGACACATAAGCATGTTGTTTGGTATAATGTTGTCAGATTCTTTTATCATGTTTTCTTTTATGAATGGTAATACCCAGAAACTACTCACCTGGAGGGGAAGGGAGAGAATTTCATGATGTGAAAGATCAAACCCATTCCTATATTTCCCTATATATGTGGTAGACCCAACTATTTGTTGTTTTATGCACAACATCTAAAGTCTAGATCGTAGCAATTGTGATGCTCTAAATGCATGTTGTTGTTAGTATATTCTACCTATTAGAGACTAAAAATAAACATTTACATATCACCGTTTATTTAAATCATCATATGAAAAATAAATGAATAGGATGGCTTTTGGTATTGATAATCTCCTTAAATTTGAGGAAGGCGATTAGTTATAATCCTCATATGCTAAAATCTATTAGAAGTGAGACTTGGTTTTAGTTTCACATATATTTTCCTACTATGTTGTCTGTATTCATTTAGAAGTAATTGTAAGTACGTGAGACTAGAGGCCATGTTGTATTTATTTCATTGTTTTGTCACTTGTCACTATACTAATAGCACCATCAAAATTTGCAGTTTTTCACAGTGTTATGTAATTATAGGAACATAACATTCACACATGCTCTTATATTGTTTTTTTATCATACTAGTAAATGCACATGCTATGCACGAATTCTACGTATAAACCAATAATGAATAAAATGTCCAAACCATTGTAAACCTATTGAATCATGGTAGAAAGTTATATAAAAATTTATAATATATTATGGTTTCATATTTAATGTTATTTTCTCATTGCTTTCTCATTTTAAAATGTCTTGTGCTTTGTTAACACCTTCACTATTAATATGAATATATTGAAATCCATATATCATGCTCCTTATGTTTGAAATGAATCTTGTAAGAATAATCGCGTAACCTCCAACTTACAAACCACATATTATACCAAATATTTGTGGTCAACATTCTCCCTTCATATTATACCAGCTTGGATATCAAAATATAACAATCTCTTCAATGTGGTCTGGGTAGAACTTGACATTTTTCCAAAGTTCTTGATATTTTGATTACTTGAACATATTATATATTGACAATATCTTAAACCTCTTCCTTACGCAAGCCTTCAACATTTTTGTGCCCACATAAGCATAGTTTTTCTTGCATGTTTTAGGTATAAACTTTATCTCTTGTGAATGTGCTCTTTTTCATAAGAATATTTTTCATATTCTTTTCAATTGACATGGTCATCTTCCTAAAAGTGAATACAAAAGTCACATTTACTATATATAAGTTTTATTTTAATAAGATTTTATAAGACATCTTATGTTGCTTTTGGTGTAATAGAATCAACCAAGAACATAATTATTGTGTTTCCTTTTCAAACAAAATTCTTTATATAGTTGAAGTGCCATTATATATCATATCTCAAACCACATTATGGAATAGATTCAAATAAATTTAACTGGATTCTAGAGATTGAAGATCACACTACAATTTGATGTAAATTCAAACCTCTTGATGATGTTCACATTTTGAATACTCAATAGTTTTATGTAATAATGTTGTTGTTACATGATGACATTAATAATTAGAAATGGTCATGCATTCTGTCAACTTCAATAGTTTCTTCTTGAATTTTATAAACACAACTATGCAACATATTTAGATAATAGTTCTATGCTTTATTCAATATACACCACGTAGCTGGTTGGCTGTTTTTCATTGTTTTAAAGCAGGATAACTCTAATGATGTAAGTATCATTTTTTATCTTATAATGTTCTTATTCGTTATAAAAAAAACATACCAAACAATTATAATATGGTTAATTGTAATTTTGTTGCATAAAAGTACATAAATTTCTGAAAGCTAAGAAAAAAACAACTCATATTGTGAATACATAACAATTATAAAGCCTACAAATAACAAATTTTGTGTTCCTTTGTTGCTTTTTGCGAGGAATCAATCTTGAAGTTTGTATCCCTTATAATTGCTAATCCACTTATATATGTGATGAATCCATAGTAAATATAACAAACAATTTTCAATTTCAAGATACATAAAGTTTTTTTCAACAGGACGCTAAGAATCATTGGTATTTAGTTTTTTACATTGAGTTTGTGTTAGTGCTAAACTTTCAAGATTCATGGTTCTATTTGTTTTAAAACCAACAGTACATTCTGTCTTGCAAATATATGTTTTGAGAAAGTCTGATAAATTTTAAATTATCAAATGGTAGATTACATGCCGGATGTTAGTTAAATTGGTATTTATCAGTCATTTATTAAATGACTATAAAAAGAGATGTCCCAACTATGATTTCGGCCATCATTCTGGGGTCCTAACACACACATGACCTATATTCAAACAGCTACACTTTTAAATTAGACTACTCGTAGCATATTCAAAATGATGAATACTTCAGTTCTTCTAAAAGGTGTTTTGTGACGTGGATCTATAGTGCCGTTGAAACAATACTCCAACGTGCATGTTGTGTGCATGTGTATTATTTCCTATCATCGAAATTGTTTTCTATTGTAACATTTCAATATATATTAATATTCTCCTGGTGACTAAGCAATATTTATCCACATTGTCGTTGACATATAGATCTAGCTAATTCATTTTTCTATTATGTTTTGCCAGATAGATTAAAATACAAACACACACTATTTAAACATTGGTATATAATATATATTATAAAACTGATTTGTCTGAATTTCATTCATCGAAAGTCAGCTGAAAGTACTTGTTAGCATGACTGATACACACACTATTTAAACATTGGTATATAATATATATTATAAAACTGATTTGTCTGAATTTCATTCATCGAAAGTCAGCTGAAAGTACTTGTTAGCATGACTGATATTTTTGTTAAGATATTTTATGAAAAATACTTAAACTGTAATTTTAAGTGGTTGTTTATTTGGTAGACTTTCTATCAATATCTATATTGTCACAAAGGCTGAAATGTTCTTGGAAAAATTAGTTCCTATGGCTAATTGGGTAGTATAGAATTGGGGACACGAGATAGAGTTATGCAAGTCATGTATACCACTTTTCACCTTCGTTCACCTTGTTGGCGTTATGTTGTTCGGCGTCCTGTTGTTCAGTTTCGGCAACTTTCCATTTAAGTAGTAGTTAAAGTATTAATCCAACTCGAGGAGGAAGTGCGAAAACCAAGAACTTGTCTACAATGACTAAGACGAAGCATTTCTCAAAGTGACCACGAGTTGCGATGTCATCGCAATAGACTACAATGAACAATTTGTTGTTAATATTTATTAACGTTGTTCATGCAATAGCGACAGGTGTAAAGTTATTAACAATTTCAGGCAGATCTAAAATAAGAAACGAAGATCAAACAAAGCAGGAGAACAGAAATAACAGGAGTTAGATTCGCAAACCAGATCGTTCGTTGAGAAACGAACGTGATACTTAAAGAAATCAGTGCCCGGTAATCCTCGCGGATAGGTACCGTTCTCCCAGTCTCGATCCGGTACGAACCTGAAACTTGACGTTGCACTGCTACCAGTGCAGCACAACAACCGCAGGAACCACCGCCTGACAGTCGCATCTCGGTGACGGGAAGAAGAACGCCGCACTTCGCACAGGAGAACAACTCCACGAAGCGGCTTGGAACGGAGGCACTCGCTCTGGATTAGGGCTCTCAAAACACACGTGAAACGGCGGCAGAAAGATGTTTGTTGTGTGTTTAACCCTAATGACTGGAGGGGTAAATATAGCCACGCACGTCCCTAATCCCTAGTGCAAAAAGAAGACAGAAGACATTCTCCACAAGCCATAAGCTACAAGCCCGAGCCCGAGCCCAGCCCGGCCAGGCCAGGCCAGGCGAGGTGAGGCGTGGCGCGTGTGCGTGTGTATGTTGTGATGTGGTAACCCCACCCACCAAAGAGGTGAGCATACCTCCCTCTTAGGATCCCTTGGACACTAGTGCCCCATGTGATCCTACATATGAGGACCACAAAAGTTCTAGGAGTGAGCAATATGGGATAAAATTTCTTTGTCATTTGCACTAAAGACAACCCTACATTCTCGCATGTACTCGCTGCACTACATTGGGCTTAACCCATGCTAAATAAATGTTGCTACAGTAAACGACTACTACAGTAATCATACTGCTATAGTAACATTTATCTAACAATCCCCCACAAAGTCCAATGTGTAGTGTGCTCTACCATTCAGTCATCCATACTGTGCTTTCAGCAGATACCTTACAGTTTGAATCTACATGAGTTATCCAACTGTTACCCCGGTAGGAACTAGGTGAACAAAAGTCTTGAACCTGAACCTTGGGTACAAGAGTATAGGTCGGTAACAACACAATAAAGACATGGTAGTAAAGAAAATAATGCATTAAGGCCATGCATACAAAATTTTATATCGTGATTGATAACAGAGAACAACCCAATTCTCCTATTGCGGCCTACACAACATCAATCACTTAGTTGGAGTCTCCAAGGATGTACTACTAACACCATGTCCTAAGACTTGACATCATTAAGAGACTATTCTCTTACTAACTTGCAGTCATGACACTAACAGGTTTCCCAGGGAATAGACACACAGATGCAGGAAGCATCAAACAAGAATACATAGTGTCATCCGATTTACCTGACAGCTTGTTATTACCACATTGAACCTAATTTGTGGGATCTCCACTCTTTTGGGTTGGGTTGCTACTGCCTGCAAATCTATAGGGGTTTCAGTCCCATCCCCAGCCTGGATTTTTCCACTAAAGCCAAGGTAAGACCTTTAGTGAAAGGATCAGTTGTATTATCTTTGGTACCGACGTAGTCCACAGCCACAACCCCATTAGACACTAACTCCCTTACAGATTTCAATCTGACTTGGATGTGTCTACGCTATTTTTTATTGTACTTGGAACTCTTTATCTTAGCAATAGTTATAGTGTTGTCACAATGAACTGAAATTGCAGGAAGCAGCTTCATTACCATAGGTAAACTAGACATAAGTCCATGTAGCCATTCAGCTTCCAATCTAGTTTCATCTAAAGCACACAACTCTTCTTCAAAAGTGGACCGAGACAATATGGTCTGTTTCTTAGACCTCCAAGAAATAGCTCCTCCTCCCAACAGGAATACATATCCTGAGACATCATTACTCCCAGAATTCATGGCAATCTAGCTTGCATCACTATATCCTTCGACTACGGAAGGATGCTTACCATAATACAGCCCAAGGGAACGTGTTCCGTTGATGTACCTCAGAACTTTGTCAAGAGCTTCCCAATGGGTCTTGTCGGGACAACTGGTGTATCTACTTAACTTGTTCACGGCAAATGCAATGTCTGGACGTGTACAGTTCATAAGATACATTAAACTTCTGATAATTTGAGAGTATCGTAATTAAGACACTAGAACCCCGGTCTCATTCTTGAATAAGGGCTTGGATGAATCATATGGAGTCTTAACAGGTTTACGTGATGTGTACTCAAACCTCTCCAGTATCTTCTCAACATAGTGAGACTGAGAGAGAGTTATATCATCAGTAGACCTTATGATTTTAAGTTGTAAAATCACATCAGCGACTCCCATATCCTTCATCTCAAACTTGCTATACAAGAATGACTTTGTCTCATTTACTACTTTCATATCGGAACCAAAAATCAGGATATCATCGACGTATAAGCATAACAAAATGAATCCATTATTGACAATCTTGCAGTAGAGACACTTATCAAATTCATTAGAAATAAATCCAAACGATGATATCACGGAATCAAACTTCTCATGTCATTGCTTAGGGGCTTGTTTTAAGCCATATAATGACTTAACAAGTTTACACACTTTGGACTCATTCCCACGACCCACAAATCCCTCAGGTTGTTCCATATATATCTCTTCTTGAAGATCACCGTGTAAGAACGCGGTCTTCGCATCCATCTGATGGATATAGAGATTATACATGGAAGCCAATGCTATAAGCACTTGGATTGTGGTCATACGGGAAACAGGTGAATAGGTATCAAAATAATCTATTCCTTCCCTTTGTGTGTAACCCTTAGCAACTAACCTAGCCTTATACTTATTGATTGTCCCGTCTGCATTAAGTTTTTTCTTAAAAATCCATTTGCAACCAACTACAGAACTACCAAGAGGCAAATCTACCAATTCCCAAGTTCCATTCGAGAGAATTGATTGGATTTCATCATTAACGGCTTCTTTCCAAAACTTAGCTTCTGGAGATTCCATAGCTTGTTTGAAAGTAACAGGATCATCCTCAACATTGTAAGTGAGAAACTCACTTCCAAAGTCCTTGGATGTCCTAGGCCGTTTACTTCTCCTTAGTTCAACTATTTCTTCATAATCATCCGATTCAGAAATAGTTTGTTCTGAGTTACCCCCCACATTTGTCATCCTTTCCACGTGCTCGGGAATGGAACATGTGGTAAATAAATCTTCTTGAGATACTTCATTGGGTACACCAATTTTCATAGGAAACACATCCTCAAAGAATGTTGTATCACGTAATTCCACAATTGTATTGACCTCAATGCCAGAGATATCTGATTTTACAATCAGGAATCTGTAAGCATAGCTTGTCTCTACATAACCCAAAAATATGGCATCAAACGTTTTCGGTCCCAATTTCTTCCTTTTGTGTTCAGGAACAAGTACCTTTGCAAGGCACCCCCACACTCGAAGATATTTAAGACTCGGTTTCCTTCCTCTCCATAACTCAAACAGACTACTCTCGGAATGTTTATGGGGAACTCTATTCAGAATATGGCAAGCCGTATTCAAAGCTTCCCCCCCCCCACATAAAGTTGGGTAATCCAGATGTTTGGAGTAAGGTATTTACCATATCTATTAAGGTTCGATTTTTACATTCAGCTATCCCATTTGATTGTGGTGAATAAGGAGCAGTGACCTCATGAACTATACTATGTAATTGGCAAAATTTCAAAAACAAGTTCGAGGTATACTCTCCTCCCCTATCAGACCTTAATCGCTTAAGTATTTTACCGATTTGAGTTTCAACTTCTTTCTTATAAATTTGAAATTTATCCAATGCCTCATCTTTACTTCTAAGTAAAAAGACATAATAGTATCTACTCACATCGTCAATAAAAGTTATAAAATAACGCTTTTGATCCCTCATAGCAACACCATTAAATTCACAGATATATGTATGCACTAAATCCAAAATTTCTGAATTCCTATTCACAGAATGAAAAAGCTTCCTAAGAAATTTAGCTTGTACACAGATTTTACATTTATTGTTGCTAATTTCAGATTTAGGGATCAAATTTAGATTCATCATACGCTTCATTGAGGCAACATTAACATGTCCCAAACGTGAATGTCATACATCGGATGAAACAAGATTCATGCAAACAGAACTATAATCATTCAAATTTAAAACGGAATTTGAAACAGGTTCAACATGAATCTTAAACAAGTTCTCCACATCACATACCCCTTGCCAAAAAACAAAGAATTGTGAAGGCGTGTAATAATATCCTTATTACATTTACAGTCTACTCTAAAATGACGCCACTAAGGATATTGCGTGAACATGTCTGACCCTGTTAAGAGTCAAAACCTTCCCCGAAGGGAACTTCAAGTCCACCTGTCCTTCGCCTTTGACTTCTACAGAGATGGAATCGCCCAAAGTCACGGACCGACCTCGAGAGGCCTGATCAGACACAAATAGGGATTTATCAGCACACACATGTACATTAGCCCCAGTGTCAATTATCTAATAAAGTGGTTCAAAAATAGAAAGGATTTCAGGTTTAATAGACATGTACCCATCATTGAGGTTCAAAGATGTAGTCATCATGTTGACCACAGCCTCCTCAGTTGCAGATGTGGTAGCTTTCTTTGCCTTCTTAGTAGGACAATCCTTGTTCCAGTGGCCAACCTATCCACAAGTCCAACAAGGTTTTTTCTTCGGTTTCTTTTGGATCTTTGCCTTAGGTTTATGTGCATTCTTAGATTTCTTATCTTTAGTGTTTTTCGCAGAAGTAAAATTAATAGTTGGATTTGCATCAGTAGGCACCTTGACCCCTTTCTCCTTTAAGTGTTCTTCTTGTATATTAATATTCATCATTAGTTCATCCATGGTGTGTGTCCCTTTGCGATGCTTCAGAGACATACCAAACGATTCCCAAGACTTAGGGAATTTTTCTATGATAGACATAACAACGAACTTCTCAGGCAATACCATCTTGGCATCTGAGAGTTCATGAACTAGGAGTTGTAGATCATGTGTTTGATCGGAAACTGACTTACCCTCAACCATCTGAAACTTAAGAAATTTAGACACGCAGTATGTTTCAACACCTTGATTTTCAATGCTAAAATTCTTAATCAACAATTCCCACAAAACCTTGGACGTAGTGACTGGCGGCTTTGAGTAAGAATCATACAGTTTGTTATTTAAACCAAACAGAATCAAACCGCAGTATGTTTTATCACTCTTCTTCCAATTAGCAATAATATTTGCATTATCAGGAATTGTTTCATCAGATATAGGTTCAGTTTTAACTAAGTACTGATCATAACCTGCAATATTCAGCCAAATTTCCATCCGACTCTGCCAACAGGCAAAGTTGGTACCAGTAAATTTTTCAGGCATAATGCTAATATCAATTTTACATCCTGAACCACCTTAACCGCCCATTGTTAATTAACGACGGAAAATAATTTCTTTAAGACTGTTGTTAATATTTATTAACGTCGTTCATGCAACAGCGACAGGTGCAAAGTTATTAACAATTTCAGGCAGATCCAAAATAAGAAACAAAGATCAAACAAAGTAGGAGAACAGAAATAACAGGAGTTAGATTCGCAAACCAGATCGTTCGTTGAGAAACGAATGTGATACTTAAACAAATCAGTGCCCGAAAATCCTCGCGGATAGGCACCGTTCTCCCAGTCTCGATCTGGCACGAACCTGGAACTTGACGTTGCACTGCTACCAGTGCAGCACAGCAACCGCAGGAACCACCGCCTGACAATCGCGTCTCGGTGACGGAAAGAAGAACGCCGCACTTCGCAGAGGAGAACAACTCCACGAAGCGGATTGGAACGGAGGCACTCGCTCTGTATTAGGGCTCTCAAAACACACGTGAAACGGCGGCAGAAAGATGTTTGTTGTGTGTTTAACCCTAATGACCGGAGGCGTATATATAGCCATGCACGTCCCTAATCCTATTCCCAGTAAGACGCAAACACTCGGTTGCTCTTATACACAATACGGAATAAAAACTGCAAAGAGAAACATTTTCCAGTTAGGATTAAGAAATCTGAATAGGAAAGAAATAATTAATTACACGAGTAGTTAATTACTTAGTTGTATCCTAGTGCAAAAAGAAGACGGAAGACATTCTCCACAATCTACAAGCCCGAGCCCGGCGAGGCGAGGTGAGGCGTGGTACGTGCGTTGTGATGTGGTAACCCCACCCACCCAGAAGGTGAGCATACCTCCCTCCTAGGACCCCTTGGACACTAGTGCCCCATGTGATCCTACATATGAGGACCACAAAAGTTCTAGGAGTGAGCAATATGGGATAAAACTTATTTGTCATTTGCACTAGAGACAACACTACATTCTCACATGTACTTGCTGCACTACATTGGGCTTAACCCATGCTAAATAAATGTTGCTACAGCAAACGACTACTACAGTAATCATACTGCTACAGTAACGTTTATCTAACACAATTGCGGACCTAAAATGGCAGTTGATGCCAGAGAATATACTATAATATATATATGAGAATCGGCACATATACTTTTGTCGGGTGCATATAGCTTCTGCAGGTCGCAAAAAGAAGGTGCTTGAAGGTTGAAGAAGATATCATGGGCATCCCCATAGTAGTGTGGTTAAAGCACACGTTTGCAGATGGATTGTTGACTGCCTACTCAAATCTCAACACCCACTACATATGCATGGTAACACGTCTTCGGTACATATTACCGCCACATAAACCCAGAAGGAGGTTAGAGAAGCGTCAACATGTGTATGCATATTGATGAAGACGAAAGCATAAATGTCTTGCTCATTCCTTGTAATAAAAAATAAGATTATATAGTCAGTGGAGGATTCAGGGGGGTCAAGCAGGGGCACGTGCCCCCCCCCTCATTTTTTGGATTTTATAAAGATATATATAATATATATTTAACATGGTATCATAATAAATATTAATTTTTTAGTGTTATATAAAACACACATACATATACTAACATATTTTATAGACTTTTAAAGACACATAATATCATTACAAATTGGTATAAGTAACAAAATACAAATAGAAACACACGAAAATAAGACAAGTTTCATATAAACCTTGAAGTTTTCTTACTTTCATAAATAAATCTTCATATTATGAATTTATATTAATTCTAATAAACATATTAACAGTTATATCACAAATAAATACATTAATGTCAATTTATTGACTATAAATGTAACCATATATATTGATGAAATAAACAAGCTCACATTAATAGTTATTGATATACTTTATTAGAATGTCAAAATTCTTATAGCATACATATACTAATAATTAAATATATAACAAGTATAGTTAGTACTTATGTATATGTGTGTATAGTTGTGTGTTGATAATGTAGGATGATTTTTCTCTAATTCAGATATAATACATGCTAAAATAGATAAATTATTAAGTTTCTTTTAGTTTATGGTATCACGATAGATAACTAATAATTTTATTAAATACATATTTTTATCATTTTTGGAACATCAAATGTATTTGATAAAATGATGACACGTCATATGTTATTATATAAAAAATCCTTAAAAATATAAATATAAAATAATACAAAAGACTAGAGAATTATTGCATATTATTTATTCTTTATGATATTACTATAAATTACATGTTATTTTTCATTGTTACATTACCTATATTTTACAACATGTCTTGAATCTTTATCATAAATATCTCACTTATTTAAATATTTTGTTTTTAGTAGATTGACTATCCAGTCATACTTCTATATACAATTTTATACAAATGTTGCTTCTCTAAATTACACATATTATTTTTATTATAATGTAAGGAATAATGTATATGGTATTTTATTTATTTTCGTCATTAGATAGAAATGGCTATATAAATTGATTCAATAATTAATAAATTTTTCATAACATGTATTTAATTTTAGATAAAAACAATGAGTAAGTTAATGTCATTATGCGTATATTATTTGTCTTAAATTTATTATATTGCTTATCTCTGAACTTATGTAATATAATAGTTACTTGGTATCAGTTTATAATTCAATTTATTAAATTCTATATTAATGTTACTTTTTTACTACTAGACTTGTCAAAATCATCACATATGAAAGCATTTGTAAGATCTTAGAAAATAAATAATAGTCCATAAATAATGTTGAACATAAAATACATGTAATTTTGTTAAGAAGACAATCATGAAAAACTAATTTAAAGAAGTGGTGGTCAGATACAAAAAAAGTTATATATTTTCTATGTTAGTGGTTGTGGTTTAGAATGCATTCAAATATGTGTAGAAACTTTTAAGATACATTATCTTAGTTAATAATATATATAGATATATTAGTATTCTAATTGTAGATGGAAATTAGGTAGCCTACAAAGTAGGGAGTTATATCCTCATTTTTTGTTGTCGATGTAAGATCCATTGATTATCTTATCCAAGTCAGGATAAAGAGGTTAATAATAAGTCTTTGAGACAAGTAGACGCTCTCATGGTCTCATGGTTATAATTAAAGACATATTTCACTTTTGATGTAAATAAAAAATATTAATTTAATATGAACTTTCAATTCCACTTCATGCGTGCCCCCCCCCCCCTCTTCATTACGGGGCTGGCTGTGCCACTGCATATAGTGAGGTAGCATTTTTATTAATGTATTAAGGGGAAAAAAACTGGACAAAATCCAATGGCCAGAGGAAATCACAAGATTCAGGAAGTTATCCCACCGTCATGTTGTGTCAAGGAATGACACAATAACCTACACCAGGCGGCTCTTTCTTACACAGCCCCATTGGGAGGTCAGATAGTGGGCCCTACGCGGTCACAGTCATATACGGGTGAATCACTACCCTGCATGTTATCCCTTCCACAAGCCTTACAAGACGGCAATCCTATAGATAATATTCAACTATAGCATTGAAGAAACTAACTCTATTCAATTTGGATGACTGCAATTTGGTACATGATTAGTTTCTTTGATTTCAGCATATTTTGTAGTAGGAATCCTAGGACGGGACCTGGTAAATCCTTGGGTTGCAAGGAATCTGACAGTCACAAAAAATGCCTTGTCTCATAAATATGGTTGATTTGCTTCTACGATTTTAGGACAACAAAACATTCTTAAGCAGAATAATAGTTTGGAGCATAAAAGTTGAGCAGCCAAACCGTTACAACTGTATTTGTCAAATATGATAACATAATAAACGTATCCATATTTTTAAGAGAAACGACGAAGGTTGTGGATTCTCAATTGTTACTTCATCATCTTGTTCCTCTCCTTCATAGGAGAAGTATTTGAAATTTCGTAATTGTAATTCTTGGCAAACTAAGATAAGTGGTTGGATCTGTGCTTCTTGTGCGATAGCAACTTGGAGGAGTACCCATCTGGGGTCAATAAGTATATATGGAGGCCGCAACCATGATTGCTTGAGGAATGATCTAGTACACGACAATGCAATTTCTGAATGCAATACTGATGAGTTATGAATGAATGTTGGGCGAAGTACAAGACTGGGATGAACATTGTCACTCGTCATTCTACACCTGGAAGGATAAAGATGGACTCTACAATGATGACGAACGATATTCAGACTAATATGTAGGCTCTATCTCTGGTCAGGTCATCCAGATATTTGCCTTCATAACTGTTGTGTGCCTCAGTCATGAAGAGTGCATGTGTTGGAAAATCTATGCATGAGTAGCGGACATCCCTATATAAGATTCAAACTTAATCTAGATCCAATAGTGTGGTCTCTGTAAGATACAGATCACAACTTTAGACAATTGGGTATACCTCCACAATAACTTACAGGAAACCAAGACATCCCATACATGATAGTGATCATACCAGGATTTGAGGAACTGTCCATGATGTTGCAGCGTTCACTTTCTTAAGATCAAGAACAAGAATGATGGTAAATACTGTCTCCTTTGGTTCGGCTACACAGCGGTGTTGAACGAACTGGACAATCACCAAGCAGAAGCGTACACCGGCAAACGGGAATTCCAATTTCTCTCTCATGTGGATCCACCGAAGGGATGGTTTCAGTTACCGTAAAAAAGAGAGAACCCATAGAGAGAGGACCAGTCCCAATATATAGAGTTATCCTAATGCCTCTCTAACCATCATGAAGAGACATGGAGGTTATGGGAGACCTCCCACAACCCAATAGATACATCCTTTCAGAAAACTCATTAATAATATACATGTTATTTAATTTGGGCCACACTACAAAGGGACATCTAATATTTTTCCACTTGGCCCAAAATACCATGGCAATAACACTTAACAATTTTCAGTTGATGCTCAACACAAATACTTCCATATACGAGATTAGATATGAGTCATAGTGGTGTATACCAAAAAAAAATTTGTATTTCCTTCTATTTACTATAATATCTAAGCATCTTATATGTAATGGCATAAACTTTATGAATAGATCGACCTCAAACCTATTCTCTGGTCCAACTTTATGTCAAAAGTGACATTCTGTTATAACTAGTATTGAAACAGAATTAACGAGTTAAATATGTGATCACACAATAAATATTACATTATCAAATCACATTAATCATTACACATCAAATGACTTTTTCAGACTCATATTCTTTACATGAGATGTATACAATCCTGGAGCTAGCCCTTTAGTAAGAGGATCTGATATCATGTATTGTGTACCAATGTGATCAATCTATATCATATTGTTGTCAACTCGCTCATTGACAACTTAGAGTTTTATGTCTAGATGTCTGCATGTCGTTGTGCTTTTATCATTATTAGAAAAAGTGACTACGGCTTCATTATCACAATATATCTGTATTGGCTTATAAATTGAGTCAACAACTTTAAGATCTTGTATCATATTCTTAAGCCATATCACATGTGATGATGTTTCATGGCAAGATATAAGTTCAGCTTCCATGGTAGATGAAGCTGTAGTCTTTTGCTTAATACTTCTCCATGATACTACACCATCATCCAATAGGAAGACATAGCCTATTGTAGACTTCCTACTATCTAGACATCCTACAAAATCTGCATCTGAATATCCCGTAACCTCAAGGTGGTTTGTCCTTCTATATGTAAGCATGTAATCCTTTGTTCCTTGCAGATAGCACATCACCTTCTTCACAGCTCTCCAATGGTCCATGTCGGGGTTACTTTGGTAACGATCAAGCATTCCAGTAAAAAAAGCAATGTCTAGTCGGGTACATATCTGTAGATATTGTAGGCTCCCAACTGCAGATGTGTATGGTATTTTCCTCATTTCATTCCTTTCTATATCACTACTAGGACACTGCTTGGAGTTAAACTTATCTCCTTTAACTATAGGTGCAGGTCTAGGTGAACAATTTCTCATTCCATACTTCTCAAATACTTGAGATATGTAAGCTTTTTGGGATATACCGAGTATGCCCTTAGCTCGGTCTCGATGTATCTCCATGCCGAGTACATATGCATCTTCTCCCATATCTTTCATCTCAAAGTTAGAGGAAAGAAATTCTTTAGTTTCATTTAATATAGCAATGTTATTACTTGCCTGTAGAATGTCATCCACATAAAAAATCAATATTATGAATTTATTCCCACTGACCTTGAGGTATGTACATCGATCAGCAATATTTGGTTTAAACCCAAAAGTTGATATAATAGTGTTAAATTTTATATACCATTATCGGGATGCTTGTTTCAGTCCATATATTGATTTCTTCAATTTGCAAATCATGTGATTTCTACTATTATCAATGAAACCGTCCAGTTGTTCCATATAGACTTCTTCAGATAAATCTCCATTTAAAAATGTCATTTTCACATCTATTTTATGTAGCTCAAGATCAAAATGAGCTACTAAGGCCATGATTACCCTAAAGGAGTCCTTTGATGAGAGTGGAGCAAAGGTCTCCTTATAATCAATGCCTTCTTTTTGTGTGAAACCTTTAGCAACTAGTCTAGTCTTGTACTTCTCAATTTCACCATTTGAGTTCCTTTTAGTCTTAAAGACCCATTTGCAACCAATAGGTTTAACATTCTCTGGCAGAGGTATAAGGTCCCATACTTGATTTTTATCCATGGAAGCTAGTTCTTCCTTTATGGCATTAAGCCACTTAGGAGAATTTTCACAATTCATTGCTTGTGAAAAAGATAAGGGATCAATATCTTCAAAGTCCAAATTTTGCTCTTGAAGGTATACAACATAATCAGATGGAATGGTAGACCTCCTTGATCTTGTGGATCTTCTTAATTCAGCATTGGGTTCTACATTTTCTGTAGGCTCTTCAGGTTGTCCTTCATCATGAATATGATCAACTTCATCATTTACAACCTGACTAGGAGCATGATCTACTTCCATTGGCTCATCCACTTGACTATTGTTCATGGGAACAATAATTGGATATCTTATACGAGTTTGACTAGATGCAGGTGTGACTAAATTATCCTGCACTTCATCAAATGATATATTTTGAAATAGATCATTCTCACTGATTTGATGATCCTCCAAAAATCTAGCCTTACCAGTCTCGACTATCTTTCGTGGGTGAGATGGACAATACAACTTATATCCCTTTGACCTTTATGGATAACCAATAAAGAAACAACTAGTGGTTCTTGGTTCAAATGCCTTCTCATGTGGATTGTAGATTCTAGCTTCTGTGCGACATCCCCATATGTGGATATAGTTCAAGGATGGCTTCCTTCATGTCCATAATTCATATGGGATTTTCTGGATAGATTTGCTAGGAACCTTGTTTAATACATGCATTGTCGTCTTTAAAGCCTCACTCCACATTGTAGAAGGAAGGGATGAATTATAAAGCATTGCACGAATCATTTCATTTAATGTTCGATTCCTTCTTTCAGCTACACCATTTTGACTTGGTGTGCCTGACATTGTATATTGAGGTACAATACCCTCTTCTTGAAGAAAATGTGCAAATGGTCCCTTTCTTTGTCCCATATCAGTGAACCTTTCATAATATTCACCTCCCCTATCTGATCTGAGTATCTTAATCACTTTACCTAATTGTTTCTCTACTTCAACCTTAAAGTCCTTAAAGTCTTGAAAAACATCACTTTTGTCATTTAGTAAGTAGAGGAACATATATCGTGAATAGTCATCGATAAAGGTTGTAAAATATTTTTCCCATGTAAAGCAAGGTGGGTAAGGTCCACTAATATCTATGTGAATTATTTCTAATGTTCCACTACTCCTTTTGGCTCCCTTATTAGAAGTGTTGGTTTGCTTAGCCTTTATGCATTCAATACATGTTCTAAAGTAAGTAAAGTCTAAGAGTCCTAAAATTCCCTCCTTTACTAATCTTTGAATTCTTTCTTTAGATATGTGTCCCAACCTTTGATGCCAAAGTAGTGATGACTTTTCATCTAGTAATGTACATTTATTTCCAATAACATTATGTTGGACCATAAATGATTGCTCAAAATGAGGGCTTAATTGAACTTGATAAAGATCATTTATTAAAACACAAGTACCAATTAAATTGGAGTTTTTATACAGTGACAATTGTCCACTTTGAAGAAAGAAACCATAGTTTAATTTATCTAGTCTAGAAATAGAGACTAAATTTCTACTATAATTTGGTACATAAAAAGTATTTTCTAGATCAAGCAAGCTTCCATTGTCAAGGATTAATCTGCATGTGCCAACAGCTTTTACGCGTGAACCCAATTTATTTCCAAAATAAAGGATTTTTTCACGCTCCGTTGGTTTCCTTTGATTCAGAAATCCCTACAATGTATTGGAAATATGCATAGTAGCACCAGAGTCAAGCCACCAACTATATAATGGAACATTAGAAAGATGACATTCATATGAAACAAGAGACATTATACCTTTCTTTTCCAACCATTTCTTGTACTTGAAGCACTCCTTTTTAGCATGTCCTTTCTTGTGGCAGAAGAAGTATTTCATATTAACCTTGCTTCCTCCAGCCTTGCCATCACCTTGCTTGGACACTCCACCTGAGATAGGAGCAGTTCCCTTCATTTTTCCTTTACCCTTGCGGATATGCTTGTCATGGGTGCTTAAATGTGCAGTGGGGATCCCTTCATTCTTAAGTCTCTCTTCTTCCTGAACACACATGGCTAATAAATTATTTATTGACCATTTTTCCTTTTGTCTGTTGTAAGAGACTTTGAATGATCCATACTGACTAGGCAAGGAAGTTAAAATAAAGTGAACTAGAAATGCATCAGAAATGGATAATTCCATTTCATTAAGTTGGGCAGCAATGTCTCTCATCTCCATGATGTGTTCACGAATTCCACAAGAACCATTATACTTCATAGAGTACATCTTAGCCATCAAGGTACTGGCTCTAGACTTACTAGAAGAAACATATTGTTCCTCCACCACCTTTAGAAAATCTTTTGCCAATTCAGAAGTAGGAATGGACCATCTAATATACTTTCTCATATTTGCTTGCATAAGCAACAAACTAAGTCTATTAGAACGTTCCCACTTATCATAATTGGCCTTTTCAGCGGTGGTACTTTCCTCTATTAGTGGTTGTGGCTTTTCTACTCAAAACGCTAAGTCTAGATCCATACATCCTACTGTAAACATGACCTTTTCTTTCCATTCATTAAAGTTTGAACCATTAAGATTAGGAATGTTGTTATCACCACACAATGATGAGGAAATAACTACAATAATTAAAGTTTTCATATTAAAACTACAGCTAAAATATAAAAGTAAATTTTGAGGCCTACTTTATTTACTTTTATAATAACAATCACAATCAGTCATTGCAAATTATCTTTGGATAAATATGAAATATTGAGTAGGATTTGTACATAATGATGTGAGTCATGCCCGCATGATATGGTTAATTCAACGTGAACTTTATTGAAAATTAATTACCTTTGGGTAAATTAATTTATGTATCCAGAGACATGTTTATTTTGTCATATCAAACTTAATATTCAATAAAAATGATACACCTTTAGGTACTTTTCATTCATATTAAATGTAACATTACTTTGATGATTTTTCATATAAATAATTTGTATCATGAATACATGTGTCTTCGTGGGTTCGTATTATACAAGTACACGTTTACTGGATTTGTACTTGTTTTGGTCATACAGACACTTAGTGATTAATTAGGTATTCATGTTCCATAAAAAATCATCAATGGAAGACTACAAGTCAGTGAGCAGATGAATAAAGTTAGCGTGGATGAAAACATGTCAATGAGTCACTACTACTTCTGCAACCCATTACCTCGATCAAACCAATATGTCAAAGAACTGGGATACTATAATCTCATGGCCCAGCATACACGTATCATCAAGATCAGTTAGGCAATTTTCATCCAGACACTTGAGGATTGTTAGCATCCACATAAAATAAAGAAGCAAATGACTGGGATGCGTACTGGGAAAATTGTACTCCCACCCCTCCCCCGTGGACCATGCGCAATCCACCGCCATCCCACCAACAACCGCCACACACCCCAACGCCGGCACCAGAATGGAGAAGATCCTCAGCGCCAAGGTCGCACTCTGCCATAGCGGGAAGGACGGTGACGAGGACAACTTGTTGTCGTTGTTGGGGCCCGGGTCCGGGTGGATGGACGTCGAGGACGAGGGATATGTGGGAGTGGTTGCAAGGCACTGGGATCTGGCAGAGCCCATCCACGAAAGATAAAGTCATATGCGGATATTTACATAAGGCCAGGGTGATCGAATCGGGCGACAACGGTGAGAATCCATTGATATTTTGTGACTAGCGACAGAATTGAATAACAAAATAATTCCCGTTTCCATTGAACAGGTCATGAGATATGATGTATTGTCTAGAGATCATTTATTGTTTAAAGTGCAAAAACAAAAAACACTCACTGGGTATTTGATGTATAACAGAGTCGACATCAGAGACTAGAAAGTAACCATGCTCTCGGCAATGTTGCAATGCAACCCCGATAATAGGAAAACACAATAGTTATAGAAAGATGAATTCCAGACTTTAACATAGACGACATTTAGATTAGTATCCTCGCTCTGATACCATTGATAGTGATCATACAAGGATTTGAGGAATTTCCCATGATGTTGCAGCGTTCACTTTCTTAAGATCAACAACAAGAATGATGGTAAATATTGTCTCCTTTGGTTTGGCTACACAGTGATGTTGAACAAACTGGACGATCACCAAGCGGAAGCGTACATCGGCAAACGGGAATTCCAGTTTCTCTCTCCTATGGATCCACCGAAGGGATGGTTTCAGTTACTATAAAAAAGAGAGAAGAGAACCCTTAGAGAGAGGGCCAGTCCCAATATATAGAGTTATCTTAATGTCTCTAACCATCATGAAGAGGCACGGAGGTTATGGGAGACCTCCCACACCCCCAATAAATGCATCCTTTCAGAAAACTCATTAATAATATACATGTTATTTATTTTGGGCCACACTGCAAAGGGACATCTAACAATATAAACCCACACAACGGATCACGGAGAAGAAGGTCAGCCTATCCATCCTCCACCGTTGTTGTCTTTAGGCACACAATAACAAACAATAGTAATACTCTTGCATAGGATGGAAAATAATAAAAACCTACATTATAGCATGGCGGCAGTCGAAGCCTTATTCCTTCGATTTAGGATTTGCTAGTCCCATGTGAACATAGAGTAGCCTACCATGTTCACACGAGACCAACAGTTCTGAACTCTATTCCTTCACGGTACCAGACCAAACGTGGTTATCACGTGACAAAAATGTTATGGCAGAGACGAGTCCTCACATTTAAAATGGTACTATAGTAAATTGAGATCGGAATTGACCCGTACAGACTTCTTGCCCCTGTTTGGTTTAGACTGGGATTATGTAGTCTAGATTGGATTAGATGGGGTTAGTCAGGATTCAATCTGATTCTATTTGGCAACCCAGTCTGATTAATGTCACTTGGTCTGATTTGATTTTAGATTCAGTCTGATTCTGTTTGGCTACCATTATGGATTCAGTCTGATTTTGTTTGGCAACCTAGTCAGGATCTGCTTATTCTGTCCTATTCTTGCAGAACTATTTTAATAATTACAAAGAATGTGTAGTTGTGATGCCACTTGAATATAAGTTCAAAATTTACAAAATATAAATATTTATTTGTATTTTGTGGGAGTTATTTTTGTTATTTAGTAAAGTGAAAATAAGAGATGCCTATGCTCATTTTTATGTGTTGATTTAAAATAAATTAAACTTTACAGTTGTCTTGCATGGCATTCTCATGTTGTATATATGTATTGTTGTACACATTTGATCCAGTAATTAGAAGCTGACAAGATAATTGAAATAGTCCTAATATAACATAAATTACACACAAGTACAAAAGCAAAGATATTAAAGTTTTCATCAGAACTTAAACAAACAAACAAAATTGAAAATAACATATTTGGTTCCCAGGCATATACGTCGTGAACATAAAAGGGAGAGGGACAAAAAAATAGAGGCATGCCCTGGACCTAGACATAGACACCCATACACATGCTAAGATGGTGACTAGCCATTATGGTGGACAGTCTTCAATGTAGAGGATGATTTATATTGATCCCAGGTAGGACCGTCTTAGTCGGCCCACTTTAGGGCCTCATCGTACTTGTCCCATGACACAGGAAAGGCTTCCTACAACAGCTGCTTGGATTGTTGTTTGATGTCATCTTTTGGCCAATCAAACAACAATGACAGATGACGAACAAGATGACTGACCCCATCCTTGCCTTGTTCCTGGATCCCATATTTGCCCTCCTCATGTGTATCCTCGCAACATTTTTTTTTGCAGATAAGGTTTTTTTCAACATATTTTTGTATCTTTGATGGAGACATCAATATTTTTTCAAAGTTTGCCCTTGACTTTGAACGTGATGTAGACATATAAATTTAATAAATAAATATAAGTATGAGAAAATAATGATAATAGTAAACTAACTGTGACAATAATGTATACAAATAAATGTTACAAGCAAACTTAGCTAAAAACAAATTTGAACGTGATGTAAAGCAGAGGTTTGATCGAATGACGGTAGCAACAAATTAATGTAGCACATAAATTTTGCAACTAAATGATGCAAATCAAACACAAACAAATACAATATCGAGCAAATATGTTACAACTTCATTCGTTTGTTTCACCGTGTAATGTAGTTGTTTGTTTCATTCGTCAGTGTTAAGGTATTCAACAATTTCAGGTGGGTAAGTGCGACGAGTCGTCACAAAGTTGTGTTGAATGGCATGTTGAACGACCAATGGTGGGGGAGGCTCTCCCAAAATGAAAAGATTTTCTCTTATGAACTCTCTCCTGATATATTGCCATCGCATTTGCAACTCACTCAAAGATATGTAAGCCCCCCCCCCCCGTTATGTTTCGGAAGTCACGTCATGCCTCCCTCCAAGCCTGTGAAGTATATACTCCATTCACACATGTCCCCATTTCATATTGGTTTCTCATTAGACCTCTGAGAACCATATCAAGCTCTGTACACCACATAACATATGGTGTCATTGGATGCCCAACCATATTACAGATTTTGTAAGTAAAATATTTCAGAAGTAAGGGTGTATATCACAATTAAGGGGATATTATATGATTATTTGGTTTTAAATAACATTCAGCAACATTATGATAAATAACATACACCCTCCATAAAACATTCAACAACATTACGATTAAAAAATAGCAACCTTATAATGTAATATAATGTTTATATCAGTGGATGAATTAAGAAAGATTATAATGTTAATAACATCCAATGGTAGACAATCTAAATCAAGAAGACAATCTAAATGTAGCTCTGCCATTCAATGTTATGGCATCATCGGAGGTGAAGGAATGTCTAAAAGAAGACTACAATCTTCCTCCAGACTGGCAACAGAGCTTTGTATAACCTCATACTCATACTTTTTGTTGGTGTATATATCATCGTAGTTGTGATGGATTTCACAAAGTCCTTCATGTTCATTGTCTGGACCCACAATGACTTGCACTCGACAGTTAGTAACAAAATCTCAGCTTTCAAAGAATCAATTGTTGGGGGGAGATCGACTGCCCAATGGAAGTATCTGCATCGATCGATCTTTTCCCTAAAATGTATTATCAAGTTCAAGTTAATGACAATGAATGTGCAGTCTACACAAGGTCAACCTATTATTTATGTATTTACTATCACACCTCACAAGAAGGACATATGTAATACATTTTGCCCGACCTTTCACTCAGAATGCCAAATTCATATAACCCTGCATCCTCTGTGTTAAGCCACAAGGTTGCATCTAGCCCACAATCACACCTCGAAACTTCAGATGGATTCATCGAAATCTAAAACATGGTTGAGGATTAGTAAAATAATGTCGGGTTCTGAAGATAGATTTCAAATATAATTTGCAAAACATTTCAATAGGCCTAGTTTATTGTTCAAACATACAAGTGAAGTTAATTTTTATAGATCATAATACATCTATGATGTATTATTTCCGTCTTCCTCTGTTGAAGAGTCATTATCACTCGTGATGTGAAGTCGTTGGCAAAGATATTGGCACCTCTTCCATAGAGTTGAAATTTCTTGTTCTAGCCTGTCGGTGTCTGCTCTTGTCAAACATACAAAGTCACAGTGTTTTGACCATTCCTTGCTTTCGTTGCGTGCATATGCAAGTTGTGTTAGTATCGCATCCCTAACTGCAGTAAGCGTAGCCACTGTAGGTTGTACACGCTACACGGGCAACCTCATATGACATCTAATCAGAAGAAGACCCCTACTACATGTAAAATATGGTCTGTGGGGGTTGTTGTCTTCAAACTGTCCATTTACCGCATCTGTGACATCCATGTACACGTGTATTATGCATTGTAGGCCACATGGACAGGAAGGCATTCCATTCTCCATTTGAATACAACCTAATGAAACATAATGTGACATTTTTAATTAGGAGCCATAAAACATTTTATGAAACAAAACAACATTTGTATGGCCATGGCCAACCATCTGTAGGAAGTAGCATACAACCTCAACTGATGAGACACCTCTAGTACTTCGTAACAAGCCACGACTCTCAAGCTTGTCCACAAGGGCCATTATAGTATGTGGTTGCATTCGGTATAGGTCATAAGCCCTTTGTTCATGCCCGGTTATGATTTCTAACACCTTTTGGTGGCCAATCCTAATGCTAACTGACCTAGGTATTATAGGTGGTCTGTCGGCATCATCAGAAATGTCATCCATGATGGAGTTTGCTATTGACTCAGCTATTACATCAGCAATGTGATTTGTTGGACTAGACAACATATCTAAAATGTTTGTGAGGAGGTCAGTTGATTATGTATGATCACTGGTAGACATGATGCCTACAATTAAAATGATAACAACCTAGACACAATGACTACAATAAAAAAATAACAACTTGAACATAATATGAAAGATTTGACAGGAAAAAAAAGGCATCAACATTACATACGAATTAGATTGTACGGGAAACAAATGTTTGTATGGGAAATTAATTATTACAACAATAAAGTAAATTGAAATTGATGTCCTCAAACATACAAAACATAATGGAAAAATAAAGTTCCCACTTATGAGGTTGAAGGGCCAGCAACATTGGTTCCAGTATACCACACAGATGGCATATTTGATGTGTTGTTGACGTTGGGTGATGGGAACTGTAAAACAAATCCCTACTGAGATGGCAAAAAAGAGGATGGCATTGAAGGTAGTGGTGTTGTACTACTACCTTGGGACCTTTCCCAAAGGTCTTGCAACTATATTGTTATTTTGTGAGGTGTATGTGTAAGGTTGAGGTAGGTGTTGCGGTTTGTTGACTCCTTTATGGCATTCACAAGTGTTGTAAATATAGGGCTAGGGGCATCGGGGAAAGTTTCATTGAAATGTTGCAAAATTATTGCAATCTCTTCTTTTTCAAAGGCTCTGGTGGCCACACCTATGCCTAACTCGTGAACCTTTACGTACACCTATTTGAATTCAGATAACACTTCATTAGAAAGCACACATCGCTCTTGTGTCATTCATGGTCGCTTCCTGCACCTATGGATAGGAGGAATCCTCCATACAACACCATGGGTATCTATTCCGCCTCCCCCAGTGTCACCCTCACTTTGCATCCCAGTTGCACCTATGTCCAGTTCCCCTACTGGGGTTTCTGTGTTCATGGGTGTATCAGACACATCTAAGTTGACAGTAACTTCATCCTCAGAGGCAACGTCAGATGGAATTTGTATGTACATAGAAGAAATTGCATGGTATCCTCTAGCAATGTTCCTCCCCGCCATCAAATCGATGTCGTAGTAGTGGGGAAAGGGGCGCTTAATCAACTTAGCAAGGTCCTTGTTTGCCTAAGTATAAAAAAGTTTTTATTAGGAGATTGAAGTGTAAATGTAGGACATTACTTTAGGGGTTAGGGTATGATTATTGTACATACCGCAAGGCTCTCCCTCCACTTAGGGGTGTCAGGCAGCTTGGGCTTGTTCCTAGTCTATTCCCATCCGACGCCACTCTTATTGGTGACAAGCTTCAATGTGGCATAGTCCCTCCTCAGGTTCTTCCACCGAGTTTTGACCTGGTCTAACGAACAAGCTGACTTCCCCATCATATTTTGCAAATCACAAAGTGCCTTTGTAAAGAAGTGAAATCAATCCATCTCTCTACTAATAACAATGGTAAACAAAATCCAATTGGGATAGCAGCGGAAGATAAAATTTCTGACTATATTCAATAATAAATAAAGTGTACATAAAAATTTCCCCAATATGGGTGTACATGCTTTATACAAAAAGAGGATCTAAGTAGAGGGAACTAGACTACTCCACTTTTGTCTCCAAGCAATATATCCATCATCTAAGTCCAAGACAAAGCCAAGATCTTCAAGTCCTATTCATCACCTTGCTTCACACCTGGGTGGTTGGGAAAGCACCCAGCAAAAAGGGAAGGAAAAATAAAAGTATGTGTTACAAAAACTATACTAAAGGTGACAAGATAAATATAACAAGTAAATCAGGCTATGGGTTCATCAAAAGATGAGACATCAAGAGAATGAGGCCATTTATATAAAAGAATATTTCAATAGATGCTTGCCATAAACAATATATAACCAAGGATTTGCATGTATGATTAATATTGACTATCTTAACTATGTAGGGTTGAGGCGCCTACCGGACCTTCAACCAAAAGGGTGAGGGGAGAGTAACACATTTCCAGTCACCTGCACATATTTCATGTGCGGGGGAGAATAACATGTTCCCCAGGGGAGAAATAACACATTCCCCAACTATGGGTGGTTGTACATACAAGTACCACTACACTAGTTAATTAGTCTAATAAAATCAACATGCTAGAATAGATGGCAAGTAACAGCAATATCAAATAAAAAAAATAGTGAGGTATCAAGACCCAAGAATAATATTCCAAACTGATCATGAGGCAAGTATAGCAAGAGAATCATGAAGATAGGATATAAGGTGCAAATAAGCCTCATTATGGAAGGCATAGGTTAAGGAACAAATAATTCTCAACTGAAAGGTTAAATAGAGATACCTTTAATCTTTAGAATCCTAGAATCACTTTTGATAACTTTTACACGAGATCGGATCCACTTTCCCTAATATGATCATCATATTTATGTATTAGATATATGTATATTCATTAAAGGCTTAAAACCTCAAAACCATCGACTTTTTCCACAAATGATCGAATTAGACTCTAAAAACCTCACTACTGTCTTAGTTACGTTCTTCTGATCAAAATAACATATATGTTTGTATATTTTCGAGTTACTGACTTTTTAGAGTATTTTCCATATTTATTAGTTAATTAAATCAACTCGAAAAATACATATTTGAAAAACTCAAAATCAGATAAAAAAGTATTTTTATTGGATAGACCTCGTTCTCTTGATTCCAAAATATATTTTAGATTTATTTTTGGACAAACGAGTAAAAAGATATCAATTTTACAATATCAACCAATCGGGAAGTGCCACGTAGGCAAAAGCGTTAGAAACAAAAGTAAATCAAAAGACCGGAGTGCCCTTGCACGTAAAACACAACAAAGCAAAGCCGGTCGGGGCAAAAAGGTAAAATTATGGGGTCATCTTCCTCCCGCTGCCGACAGCTGCAAGCAGCTTGGCTTGGGCGTGATTTGGGCAAAAACGCGATACTTGACCAAACTTCGCGTTTAGATATGCGAAAGAAAGAGGAAGAAGAGAGAAATCTGGTGGTACCTTGAAATTAAACGGAGATGAAACAAGGAGAGGAGGAGGGACGCCGCAAGCTTGGTGGTCCTCGACAGCTAGATGGGGTCAAAACGTCTGCAAAACTCAAAATTGAAGGCACGGGCGAGTTGCTAAGGTGATGGTGGTCCTAGGGGCATAGGTATAGATAGGCAAGGGATCCTGAGTTAGGGTTGGACTAGGGAAAGGTAGAGGGTGGCGGCGCCCATTTTGGGCGTTTCTCAAATACTCGCCAAATTCCAAAACTTTTGGGATAAACCAGTGCGGAATCCAACGTAGAATCCAATGAAACAAAAATTAGCAAAATCCATCGAGTATATCTCCGGATATATTGATTTGAAAATATGGAAAGCAAAGCACCTGTTGCCTAATCGGGCTGACGAAGAAGACAATCCACGGACCCTCCGATCGAGATCCAACGGTCAAAGATCATCACGATATTCCTATTCAAAATCGATTAAAAGAGCATATACATTTAAATGTTTTTCTCTCTCCTCATTTGGAGGCTCAAACGTTATCCAAAAATTACCAAATTTTATATTCTGACTTATTTTGACGCGTAGAATCCAAATATGGAATTTGTTTTGCATTTTGAGAATCCTTAATGTGTTAAATAATTCAAAACACATTTTCTCTTTCCTCATTTATTTATGACTCTATGATTATCCAAAAATTACAAAACTTCACCCATAACTAATATTAAGTATGTTTAATACTAATTTGTTATTATTTTCATTTTTTGAAGTTGTTTATTATTTTAAATAATGAGTTGAAAGTTTTGTACACTTTCTCTCTCCTTAATTTATCGTCTCATCAAATATTTTCTATATTGATTCAAAATTCATCCAAAGGTCTATTTTAACATGTAGAACACGAGTTTGTCATTATTATATTTTTTTAAAGAATTTATTATTTTATTTAATTCATTTAAATTTTATCACTTAATTAACCTTTTAATTTATTAGAGGCATCTAGAAACTTCCTAAAAATACAAAACTTGGTCTATAATCAATAATAAACGTTTGGAACATGATTTGGCCATTAATTAATTTTTTTCAATATATATTTAATATTTTTGGTCTTTGAGTCATTTTCTCTCTCCTGAATAAAATAAAATATTAACATTGACCAAATTAAATGCAAATTTTCTCAAAGGATTATTTTTGTGTTTAGAATACGAATTTAGAGTCATTTTTCTGATTTGAGAGCACTAAGTATTTTATTTCACTTTATTGGCATATTTCCTATTTTCTTTTGATAATGACATTAATATTTACATTTATGTTCCACTTTAAATGATACTTGGCCATTAAGCAACTTTTAAGTCAAGAAAACGAAATTGATATATTTATTATCCAAATTATCTTCTTGGGTTTCTATTTAGGATTTTTGGAACAATATATTCTTCATTATCTTCTTTTATCCAAAATATTCCATATTATCCCCAATTATTGCATTTATCATCTCCTTTATTTATATTTTGGGATTTTCTTTCTTTTTCATATTCTAAAGAGCACTAGAAAGTTCTAGGATGAATTTATTTATTCTTTTTATCACTTAAGTGGATATTCTGCATATTCGACCCATTACTAAGATTCCACTGAGGTATTTGTGCATAAACCCAAATATTGGAATAAAAGGTGAACAAATGTTCATTAAACCATCATATTGTCCACAAATTAAACAAAAAGGCCAAAGGAGATATAAATAGAAAAAAAAGATGGAAAAGAGGACCAAAAAGGCAAAAAGTCTAGAATTCAGTATGTTACAGCCTCCCTCCAAGCGTCCCTAGTAAACTGGTCGTCAATACACCTGCCTACATCATATTGCCTCTGCAATGCTGATACTAGAGCATCGTCAAACTCTCTTGACCAAACAATACGGAAGTTGGGGTCTGCAGAATACATACTCGCGTAGGTGTTACAATATATAATGACAGTGAGGGGTGTTTACAATGATAATAAGTATATAACATGTATGGTTTTCAATAGGTACAACCCATGACAATACATAAATCTTTGTGCTAATAATGAATTTGATTTGGGGCCCATCCCAAACCTAGCAATTGGATATGAATGTTTAGGAAAGATACTCATGTATGTGAATTAATGAATCTATGTTACACAAGATTCCAACTTATGTGAACTAGAGACAAGACTATGCATAAGATGGTTTTAGAAAGACTAGATGCAGAACCTGAAATTATATTTGGCATCATACGATTTCCTGTCATAAAATATGTGTTACATCTTCCCTATACATATTCCATTTACTATCATAAAATCTGGATGCAGAACAAGATTCCAATTTACTGAATCTGTGTTACATCTTACCTTGCACAAATCAGTATGCATCTATTGTAATGCCAAAAGACAAACAGAAGGTCAATTATATTATTTTTTCGTTAAACCTATGTAGATGTGCATGTGATTAATGATATAATAGGGATCCCAAAAATAAAGTAGATACTACGAATTAACATCAGTGTTGAATTGGCAAAGTTCTATTGGTTCCTTAATTGATACATTGATACAACATAAGAGTTTGATTTACAACACAATAGTCTGGTTTTATTTTTCATATCATAGAATTTGATATCAAACATACATGTATCTAGCATGTAATTTGACATGACGACATTTCTTACTTCACTGACTCCACCATTCTTAGAAGAAATTTGATATCAAACCTACACAGGACGAACAGATCTTTTTTGAATAATTCAAATAAAACATAAACCATTGTGTGGATATATCCTTTGGTACCTATTTTATCTTTCACACATATCATTAATACCTATGTTCTTAGTTTGAATTACGAAGTTGGGCCATGTAATGCCCTATTTTTTCACAGGTATAAAATTCCTTAATGAATGTGTCATATATCTTATAGATATGTATTGTAGAATGTGTCAGATATCTTGTAGTTCACAAGCCTTAGAAATTTTGTTATTTTCATAGGATCTACTCTGTAATCCACCTCTTTTAACAAGGGAGCATTTTCTAGACTACACAAAGTATCATCAGTGTTGAATTGTCAAAGTTCTATTGGTTACTTACTTGATACATCAGAAGAGTCTGATTTGGTATGTGATTGGTCTATTGATTTTGGATACATCAAGTATCTTTGGTATTTTTTGTGAATATGAGAATTTTCAACAACATGACTATTGTTGTTCAATAAACTAGGGTTAGTATGGATGTTGGTATTTGGCACTATCAGTTGAAGGCGGATGGTGTGGGTGGGGAGATAGGGAGGTAGAATCATTTCGTTTAGAAATCAACCAAAAAGACACAATAATTAATGGTTGTGATATTTTTCGTTCATATAGACAGACTTCAATAAAAATAAAAACACAATGAGGGTCTATCATATGCATGTAATTCAAAGAACCTCATAATATTTTTTTTGAAGAACTACAAATTATATATATATGTATATATATATATATATATGAAATAAACTTCAGCATGTGTAGGTAGTTTAAGAGAAGGTACATTTAAGAAATCATTCATCTCAAGAGATGTAGTTCCAATAAAAAAAAAGGATCAGTAAATAATTTTCTTTCCTTTACAATTAATTTCAAAAACATTTCAATGTATAGTAGTGAATGTAGAAGCAATCAGTCGAGGATAATCTATATAGAGATGAGACACCTAAAATCTCAAGCCAAAAGTATTGAGTGGAAAACACACACTCTGGGTGAAAAAATGTGTGGCCTATATCAAAGTGACTGGAAAGTCACACCGTTGATGGAATATGCATATTCTAGTATCAAGTGGTACAATGTTACTTCTACGTTAGTCTAACACATGCACAAAAGAGAGGCAAGATGAATATTTAGGCATGTATAGTTTATTTTATATTTTAATGATATGAGAACAAGTGTTATTAAAATTGAGGTGAAACACCCATGAATAATAATTCAAAAATTACCAGTAACAAATGAGAGAGATAGTTGCACACTAAAATATCTTTTATAATATTGTAAGAGATAATCAAATGAGAATCATTTTCAAACATATGCCTCATATTGGGAACTTGCATGGTTATAGTCAATATAATGGCTGAAACATAATCAGATAGATGCAAAACTCATATACTATCACATAAAAGTATATGGTCAAGCCCTAGGTCCAAATCAAGGCAACAAAACACATATAAACATATATATATAACTATATTTTTTTCCAATAAACATGCAATCCCAGAAATGAGCTTTTTTAGTAGTTGTTATTCGATAAACTAGGGTATAGCAGATAACAACATGGAATAATGTATTTTTTCTACTCACCTATTGATATTTTTTGTATAGAAATAATTTTTAAGCATTTGAATTCTTTACATAAATGGCATGACTTGATGGTTTAATATGTCAAACAGAGGCATACGATAAGATCTTTATTTTATTCTTCATGCCCAATTGACTCTACATTAAATTTTGTATCTCATTTTAAATTGTATCTAGCATAAAATTTGATATGATGACATTTCTTACTTATCTGACTCCACAAATCTTAGCAGATTGATTTTACCCTGATATACTTGAGAATGTTAAACTAAACCAGGCATGGAAACTGAAGAACAGACATCATTAAGGAAACTTTTGAAATACACTAGAGACAAAGAAACGTTTCATCAAGAAACAATGACGAGAGAAGAGAATAGTTCATAGCTCTATAAAATAATTTGACAACATTTGTTTAAGAGCCAACTATTACTAACTTATACCATGATCATCGAAGAGCCTAACCATATGTTAGACTGTCGTGAAGAAGATGAAGCCCAACCTTTACATAATGATTCAGTATGATTCAATAAAAAAATGAAGTCAATATTCATCATCACCAACCTATTCAGAAGTGGTCGACGACGAGCAGCAGTTGTGGAATTGCCGAGATGAGCAGCACTGCCGGAGAACCATGGATGACCACCACCTTCGGAATACCAGGGATGACAACCAGCTTTAGAGAACAAGTGCTCTAATATGCGTAGGTGGATGTGAAGAACCTCGATGCACAAGGCGATGAATATGAAGGAACATGAACATTGCTTGTCCTTGCTAGGGTTCGTTGGGTTCGTCATGTGCGTCGACAAGATGGGACGATGACCACTCAAGCAGAGTCAGGTGTACGGTGCATATATTCGATGGCCAAAAAGATAGGGCATGGGTACCTTACTTTTCCAGGATGTAGACGCCTTAATAGATCTGCGGTCGCAGATGGCCGCATTGAATCACCACGTGGACGGTCCACCCGACGACTGCTTCCCTTCATCTACGAGCTGCTCGAGGTAGCAGATCTCGCTTTAACTCACAGACCAACTGTGAGCCGGTAGCAGGTAGAGGGAGGGGGGAGACTGTAGTGAAGGAGAGGGGCGAGAGGGAGATGGATGAGAGGGAGAGGGAGAGGTGTGAGAGGGAGAGGGAGAGGTGTGAGGGAGTCGAGGTCGGGGGGTTGGAGGTGCTAACCCCGACTGGGATTTGCAATCCCGCCTCTACCGGGACTGGGTTTGTCCAGATTATGGGATTTTGTTATCCCGAAATGGGGGTCGAATGGGGTTGCAAGCCAAACAACATTTTTTCCCAACCCGGACTGAGTTACACTCACGTGGTGCTAGACGACGGGGAAAAATCCAGATCACATTCGGAACCAAACATGGGCCTTATTCCTGACATTTAACCAAATCAGAGATGGGTATACTCTCTACATTCAGTTTCACAAGTATGGATGTTGTCATGTGATGTTCCTCTGACGTTTTCTTGTTGGACTTGTCTAGGTTTTCTACAACATAAGGTGAGGGAAGCTAATCTTTGCGAGAAATTTTTGAGATACTATGGATCTCATTACGATGTTGAATGGATGAGCTACCATCATGATTTGGATGCTGACTTGTAGATTTCTTAGCAGCATAGGCAAGAATACGTAGAGACAATGACTATTTTTCTATATTAATTGATTGAAGAAAAGGTATCTTTAAAGTCCATTGAGGGGATCTATAACTCTGTTCCTAAGAGAGAAGCAAACAACTGACTAAAATTATACTCCATGCAAAAATGTTCTTTCTTTCTATTTTTGGGGACTACAAAGCATTATTTTTATATTGTTTTCATAATGCAAAGCTCTGTAATGATGCAAATTTCTTCTCAAAGGGTCACTATATATATTTTTCTTTCATTATCAAATAGAGGCAAGGCATAATGTCCTCCCCATGTATTCATATTTCACAATAAATGAAAGTATGATTATTGATGATATAAGCACAACTTCATACCAATCAACACTCCTGTATAGGAAAATTACTCAACTGATGCATAATTTGAAGACATGTACATGTAGGAAATGATGTATTTCTTTACACGTTAACTATATATACATTTGTTGTTAATGTCTTTTTCCCTACACATCAACTACATATACAATTGTTGTAAATTTCATTTCTCCCGACATATTAAAAACTACACATATAATTACTCATATATTTGGCTCAATTTTACTTATATATGTAGTGACATTTTTAACTACAATTAGGGCTACATATGCATTTGTAAATAAATTAAATTTAAATACATATATAAAAAATGTATCCAAAAAATTAACTTTCCATGCATTAGATAAATACTTTATATGTAAGAATATATGTGTCGAAAGTTTTTAATGTAATTAAAGAAATAGCTTCACATGCATTATCTACTTACAAAATCAATAGAAACCACATATAAGCTCAAATTGACACAAATTGTATATGAATTTGGATCAAAATAAATATAAACCCTTGTAACCTTAGATACAAAATTAGAGTATGTCTCTGAACTAATGTTTAAGAACAATGGCATACATGCTTATTATATTGGATAATATTGAAAATATGATATATTATGGATATGAAATGTTATGAATGATTCTATATACCTTCATTATGCTTATATCTAGTGATATCCATAATCTTAATATAATTTGTAAAGTTCACCTAAAATACATCTAATAAACCCTAGTCATGATGGAAACCCTAGATGGATGGTGTAGTATGAGTTAATATATTAAATGGGGTCATTTTAACTAAAATAATTCTACTCAAAAAATATCATAGACCTCAAATTAAGAATATATCAGAATGACACTACAAATATAATGCATAATAATATACACATAATAATATAAAAATACATTTGATGGTCGTGACCAGGTTCTCTGCAATCAAATGACTCCAAGATTTTTCCAAAACTTAAAAAGGATTGTGGGAATACTCTCTTTAATGTCTACGTAGTCCATTTTTACTAGAATCATAATATACAACCTATTGAAATGTATGATCATTATAAGTACCTTCTTGGAATATTATACTATTTGAAATATGGTTCACTTTAAGCTTTCAATTTATATATCTACATTCTTAAAGCCCCTTAAGAGAAATGAGAATTTCCTCTAAGTCACCTGCTTGTAAAATAAGGGTACAAATGAGAGTCCCTTGAATTAGTTTTACTTGGGACCATGTACTTATTACGATAATAATATTGACATCCTTTAATACTCAATTGGGTACTTAAAAAATCATTACTGTATTAAAGTATGTGTCATTACTATTGATGAAATCTATAATGGAAAATAGAGTTACAATATGCTTTTTCATTAAATTTATAGAACTTTTATGAAAACTACTTTATTCTTTTGTTTATATTCCCTAAGTGTTTTTGTAATGTATAATTACTTGATCATATTTCAGTAGTTTTGCCCTACAAAGAACATGTACTCATCACCCATGTATTGAGAACATTTGTATATGTTTATGCATTAGTATCAGATACAAAGGACAAAAGAATGAAGTTGTATCCAAAGTGAGAAGGTGTTAGGTGGAAAATTGTTATATATCTTGTAAATAATTGTACATGTTTCCATTAGAAAATTTACCTTCGACGTGTAAATCAATGATTCAAAAAAATCATCTAATAGTTTAAATTTCATTAGATGCCTCCTTTGCTGAGGTTTTTTATGTGTGCCCCTTCTTGGATTAGCTCACTGGAGTGTGTTGAACCTTTGTAAGAGTATAAAAGTTGAGAGTGTTGGGGTATTTACCCACATCAGAATGTCTAGCACGTCTTTTTCTATTTCTTTGAACTCTTTGTATGTCTAGTTCTCCATATTGGCTAACAAAATTCATGAAGATTTTGTCTTTATTCTTTTATAATCATACTAAACTATTCTATGTAGGTACTTATAATATATTTTAGAAGTATTAGTCATTGACCTGCTTAGAGATATATGCCTACCTTTTGATGACTTTCCACCACCACTCATGTGGGTTGAAGAATTAATTCTAGAACAATCACTTTCATCGCCTTTCCATACACTTGGTCTTAGTCCTTCCTTATCTATTATTTCCCTATATTCTAGAATACATATACTCTCTAGCATTTTTAAAGTATAAGGTTCATGAAATAACTAACACCATGTTAAGACGTCAAAATTATTTTCTCAAATAGTAATCTATGATAGAGCACATCTACATTAATCTTTGGTTCAAGTTTGATGACTTTCTTAGTCATTATCTATTTCTAGAAACGCTTTACATGTTCAAGTAGGGGAAATATAAATTATTGAGTTAAAATAAACTCAAATTCATAGATAATATTTTTTCTAGAATCTAAGTAGAAAATATAAATACCTCTATATTTCTTGGAATTTATCAACATCTAGTGATATGTATTCTTATCAATCAGATCAAATGGGCATTTAATAGATATTCCAAACAAGACATAGGAAAACGTGTATATATAGAAATTTTTAATTATTTTCAACTAGATAATATCATAATATAACTTAAGTAAAAATATCACACTTTATGCATTTCTTGAATTAGTCCCATATTATGTAAAAAATAAGAAAGCAATATTTTTTGGGGTCGGACTTGGCCTGGTGGGTAACTGACTATTCTTGATACACACTCCCAATTGGATAAATGTTTTGGGTGACATAGTGTGTTTCATCGTTGCATGATGTGACGTGTTGTAAATATAGCACTAAGACAATAGCACGCGTGACATGCCTAAAGATAGATAGAGCATCCAACCTATATAGGATGCTACAATTTGATTGTATCATGGCTAGAAAAGCTTATGAGCCAGGAGGATCATTTCATTGGTCTATGATGACTTTAAAACTCTATCTTTTTGTTAAAAGGGGAAACATGTTCAAGTGAAGAGGAAAATGAGGATGAGTAGTTGTCAATGAGGTGCTTTATGGTGAAGTCGCTGGAGGTGAATTAGAGCTTGGTGTAGGGGCTAGAGGGGTGGGAGCTTGATTAAAAGATATAATTTCACTTGCTAAAGGTTTTACATTTCTTTCTATATGAATAAGATATTGGGAGGAGGTGCATACCTTTTTAGAATATTTCTCTTTGGAGGTGTCAAGGTGGATAAGAGAGAGCTTGAAGTAATGTTAGTTATGCTCATTTCTATATCCAATTAATGAACAACAAGGGTAGGTGATTTGAATACAAATCATAGAGGGGGGCAAACATAACATTTTATGGTGATAAACGAGGTATATTCGGCTCACAATTTGCCTCACTTGATTTTTCACTTCTTGACATCTCAATATTGTAGACAACGACTTCCCTCCCAATCATCTAGGCATTGGATCTCAAACTAATAGTCTCGACTCTTAATAAATTTATAGGCTTTGTAGAGCTCCAAATGACTTGAAATTTGAGCCATAGGCCAATGATTTTGTATAGTGTTTTAGGAAAAGTAAAAATATGTGTTTATGCATACCAAACACTAGCTTGGTATATGTTTCTCTTTTACAAAAACTATAGAATACCTTGAGATACGAGATGATATTTCTTATGATTCCAGAGAGAAAAGTAATTTAAATTAAGTAAAATAAAATTTCAAGAAATATTGTGAATGTAATTTAGTAGAAAACTTCTAGAATATTCAAATGAGTTCCCAATAATGTAAAGACAAGTGTTCAAGTTCAAACACGTTTCAAATAAGGAAAAGTGTATTAACCTCAATTGTACCTTTTGGACTCTATTTTTAGCATGTTCAGACTCTACCACTCTTATAAGAGATTATATTCCTAACACACTTTCCCTCCTAATAAAAAAAATCTTACTAAAGTGTTATTCACACCATTACTTCCAAACCATTTTCATTCACTCAGGATTACTTAAGACTACAAATAGTCCTATCCTGTTGTATTCCGGTCTCAACATCTACCAATATGGATAGCCTAGCTTTTCATAAAAGAGACCAATTATTTTCCCCATACTTGTTGTATAATATCTAATTGGGTCAGGTCTTGGGCCTATCTTAAATTCCCAATTATGAACAAAAATGTTATCAATTATCAAAATTGGTATGTTGAAGAAATACTATTTAATTTGTATATATACATTTATCTAATATAAAATCTGAGATTTCAATTGTGAATCAATATATTAATTAATAAAATGGTCCATAATGGGTCAATCATTTAGTGAGGATCACCTCTTAGGTTAAAACTACTACCAACCATTAGTGTGAGCACAAGCTAAAACTAACATAATATAACAATTGTCACAAACTTGGAGAAACACAATTCTAGTTTTAACAATAAATAAACATGGGACTTTATCTTTCTAAACAAAATATGTAAGTCAAACCATAATGAATCAAAGCATTGTGGAATAAAAACCTTCATGCATCAAGGCCACATGTTATTTAATCTAAACGCACCATCCTCATTTGAGTAAAATAGAAATCAATCCAAAATCTTCATAAAAATACAAGGCAACTTACATGAAGTTATATGCAAAGGAAAGTAAGTCATAAGTTACAAATAATCATGCACTCCCATACCCAGAAAGATATAGTAAATGAACAAATATAAACAAGATCAATTCTATTTATGTTGCCTTGATGATGCCCTCTCTATTGGGTGACAATAAAATTGAGAAACATGGGAACAAAAATAATGATACTCATGTAAGGGGCCAATTAGTTCAAAACATGCATCAACAATAAAATTTAAATATTTAAACTCAAATTAAAGTACAAGGAGATTATTTATCATGTCCCTTAAACAAATCTAACTCAAAATATCAAAAACATAATAATATTATGTGAATTAGTGGAAACTTAGTCATTTTGATCTTATTTTAATGAAGTTATATCAAAAGCAATTTAATCAATCAAGCACATAAGAAGGTTTACAAATGATACTTTATATTTCATTACCATAATTATTTTTAAAAAAACTGTAAAAACTCTAAATCCACTATTAAGATGAAAATGTGGGAGGAATATCTAAATACCTATAAGATCATAGGCATTGAGGGATATGTATTTACTTATGCATTATTACTTATTGTGGACATAGTATGCGACAGTTCAATATTCAAACCATTATATGCCTCTTATGTTATATCTTGAAATTAAATGGGAAATATTTAAAGAGTATATGCCATTTCCCCTAAATTTGAGGACAATGAGTTTAAAATAATATTCAACTCAAATATGAGTAGAAGTAACTGTAATTTTCCCTGGTTATTATTCTATTAATGAGATGATTTATTGAAAATGGAAACTTATAATTACTTAAATTATCAAACATGCCATTGAAGAGAAATACCTGGAAAATAAGGACCTAATGGCCAAAAAATTCATGAAAATGGTGGATTGTGTTAAGGTTGCTTAGTGATGTAACAATATGTGTTTTTGAAAGGTCTGGTCCAATTAAGAATAACATAGTTTTTTACATCAATGATGAACAAGAATAATATGTGTATTTCTTGGGATTAGGATTCAAGGTATTTTAAGTGTTATCATATGCATTATGTGTTTTAAAAGAAAGGACTAGGTGATAATTAAGGTTTATTTCTTGGTAAAATTAAATATAGTACTTATCAAACTCAACTATATTACAAAAAATATTTTAGTATTTTGGATTTTTTAGTAGAATCAGAAATATCTAAGATGGATCATGAATTTTGGAAAATAAACCACCACACAAGTGGTTCAAGAGGTTTTATGCCAGGATAGTCACTTTGAGCACCTTTCTATACACATCTAACTATATGGTTTCTTGTCGTGATGGATATAAATACACTCTAGTATGTACAAAGTATGCATAAATGATAATATAATAATAAAACTATGTAATTCTATTAAAGAATTGCATCATGTAAATATCTACAATATAGTATGCCTATATAATGCTATGGTTAAGGTTTGATGAATTTATGACTCATGATCTATTTTATTGGATTATATTGCTTTTTAAATTAGGGAAAATATAATTTATTGTTTAGCCTACCCTCCTCCTATAAGAAAGGAAAATACCCTACTGTGATATATAGATCGTACTAGCTGCTTGTTTATCTTTATAACAGGCTTTCCTTGGGTTGTCTAGGCATACATTGAAGTGTATAGTAGTTTGGTGTACTTTATTACTTACTATTCTAGGGGGGGATTTCTTATTCTTTTCTCTCCTAGAATATAGAACTGTAATATTTGAGAAAGAAGGAAATTTGTCAATGTGTCATCCTTCTTATAGAACAATACTTCATAGGATAACAAGGAGTCTCTTTCAAATGTTCATCTATCTAAGTAATTTGGTGTCACAAAAGGTAATCCCTTCTTGAGATGTCAAGCATTTCCCCTAAAAGTGAGACATAAACTTTGTGCATTGTGATAGAACCTCCATTAAAAGTTCCAATATTATGATGGATAACCAGACTGGTGCTTTTTGTATTGTTCTAACTGTGGATAGTTGTGTTTGCAATCAATTTTATTTCACTTGGTTCTAGTGGCTAGAAATTAGTATTATTCCTCTTATGGTAGTTTCCAATGGCGTCCTAATGTGACCTCCTTCTTTGATCATTGACTATTCGATCCTCTTCATATATTAGAACTTGTATTAAAGTCTTGATAGGAATCATCAGTCCTGTGAAGATGAAGTCATTTTGGTACATCCAGTCCATGCTTTTTGTATTGTTCTAACTATGGATAGTTGGGTCTGCAATCAATTTCATTTCACTTGGTTCTTGTGGCTAGGAATTAGTACTATGCCTCATTTGGTGGTTTCCAATGGAGTCTTGATATGATGTACTTATATGATCCTTGAGTATTATATCCTCTTCATATATTGATACTTGTATTAGAGTCTTGATAGGAATCAAGTGGATCGTGAAGAGGAAGTCATTTTGGTACATCCTCTAGACCTAGTGATAGGGCATTGATACTATAGTACTATAGCTGGACTTATATCAAAAGTGATTCACTTCTTCATGATGGTACATGTGATTAACTTGCCATATTGTTCATACATGATGTCCTCCCATGGGGGCGATATATGAAAACAATCATGTGAAGCATGAAAATATGTTTCTTCCTCCTTGTATCTCACATGTGTGGGGTGTTTAGTCATCCCACACCTTACATGATGGCTATTACTCATTAGGCTAATGTGTTGAATAAGATATAGAAATGACTTACTCCTTGATAGGACACTAGCCTACCACATTCCTTCTCATTTTTCATAGGATCACTTTGCTTTTTCCCAAATTACAACATTACATGTGGAGTTGAATTTGCAATTGGCATTGGCTATACCAATATAACTCTAGAAGTCATCCCAGTTATCCTATCATAGTGGTGGAACTATCCCATATGCATCATCCCTCTAGGAAGGGTATATCCCACTCCCTGAATAGATTTTCCACACTAGTAACCTATAAGTCATCGAGGACCTATTGTATTTAATTGTATGTCTTAAGTTATGGTAGGACCATTCCTATGACCATTTTCTCAATCCACATAAAGTAGAGCCTTCAACTTGAACTGACTCATTTTTATTCTTGTGGATAAAGGTTCATTGTGAGTGATAAACCTACATATTGCTTATGAGTCCCCTATGGGGCTATTTCCTTACATATACTTCTCATCCATCAACATCCTCCAAAAAATGTTTTTCTTACTCTAGTACTCTAAGATCATTTTGTCCAGAAGAGATACATTCATTTCTCGTGTGATGTTTATTCCAAACAATCCTTGTTTAAAAGGGTCTCTTACTTTCTCCCATGCAACAAAGTCAATGTCATTCTATTAGTAGAGACTCCTCAAAGGAATATGTATATTATTTGATCAATTTAGTTGTAATATGGGATCGGTAATTTTTTTATCGACATCAAATAGGTAGGTGCTGCATTTAGTATTGACCTGACCAAGTAAATCCCACCATCTAGAGAAAACTATAGTTCTCCCCTGAATTGACTTTGTCTTATATCTTGTGGAATAACTCCTAGAGATCCAACACATCAGGTCTTTCATGAGACATTAGAATAGCTAAGTATTTCCTAGGTTCTCAATGATCTCTATACCTAGCAAGCTTGCGATGTTTCTCTTCACCCTTTGAGGTGTGTTTTTTAAGAAGAAAATACTTGATTTATGTTGAGAGTAGTTTTTTATATACTTTCTCGAACAGGTTCATATGTTTGATCATGTTCCTTGCTTACACTGGGCTTGAATCCCAAAAGTGCATGACATAATGCATATAATACAACTTCAATCTTGTGAGGATTTCCTCTTGTTAGATTCCCCTCTTAAGTTATTGGTGGATATATGGGACTATACAATTAATGCATAGGACAAATATATACAGAGAAAGGGTCTCCTTGCTTGACTTCTCACTTGGGCGATCATGGTTGTAATGAATCTTCATCCTCATAGATATTGACCTAGCTCGCCCAAAAAAAGATATTGCCTAGACAAATGTTGCAATGTTTGTAATGAGAAAATTGTGTACTGAGTATTACATGTTTGGTTGAGATCTTTGTGGATAAAATTCCACCTCATTTTTCATATACATTTGATTGATCAAGATTGACTTCTATTGAACATCTCTTCACTTCACCTTGCTCATGAATGAATTACTTCGTATACGAGGTTAATATTGTCAGTATTTTCATGTGGGATTGATGCTAGTGTGCATTGGCAATGCCCAGTCATTTATATAGAAATGTATGCATTCAACATGAATCTCCAATACAAGTTTTAGATTTACGTTGTTTAAGGAGATTGGCCTCAATTAGGCATATGATTCTGGATGTGCAGTTTTTGGTACTAACACCTAGTTGAGTTTGATTATCCTTCTTCAAGTGGTGATCTATTGAACAATATTTAAGGGCTTGTTTGGTAAGGTGTAGTCAGATGATAAAGTGTGAGTTTGAGTTACACTTTTGCATTGCAAGCTCACATAACTACACCCAAGTACACCCAACCAAACTTTCCCATAACTATCCTACACATGAATTGTTTCACTATTTCAAATTGTTTTGGAGTAAGAATTCATACACACCATCATACCCATGTGCCTTTAAAGTAGCCATGCAGCATAAATCCTAGTGTGTTTCACTTTTTTCATGGGTTCTTCCCATTTAAACAACACTTTCATCATTAATGTAAGGAAAGGTTACCACAAAATTAGAGGTCTACAAAAATGCAGATGACTCACCACCCTTACAACAGTTTCATCATTAATGTGAGGAAAGGTTCCCACAAACATAGAGGTCTACAAATGCAGATGGCTCACCATCCTTTCTAGAAAGTATTGCAATATGATTCATGATCATTTTCTACCATGCATTTAGGTCCTCAATCCTATACCCTTTGGGGCTCTTAGACTGATGATTGTGTTCCTCCATATTTTATTTTTTTACCATTGAAAAGAAAAACCTAGTATTGTTTCCTCCTAGCTTTATCCAATCATAATGATATCGTTGTTGGCACTTGAGCTCCTCCATTCTCATAGTATATGAATATTCATTTTGGATTTTGATGGTTTTGTTATTGATATCATTATTATAAGATACGACCATGTATGCCTTGCTCATGCTTATTAAAGCATTGAAAGATGCCTTCTTTTTCTAAATCTTATTCCTTTGTTATCACTCTCACTCTTTGTTTTAAGCATGCACCTTGTTTCTGCTTGATAAAAGGAAGCATTCAGACCCCATTCCTTGCAAAGCAATGCATGGAATCCCTTATTTTCCAGTCATGGTGCATTTATCTTGAAATGTGATTTCATTCTTTTCTATTGTTGACTAAGATATTTTAGTATTGGATAATGATCAAAATTTATGTGTGGTATTACTACAAACTATTATTCTGCAAATAATTTATATATTTACTACTCGTGATTCCCATGTCACGCTACTCCAAAAGCATTCCTCATATAAAGGTCATTGTAGGTCTTCCAATTCTGATATTCTCCACCTTTCACTCCTCCAATTTAATTTCAACATCCTTGAAGATTTAGAGGCTTGGTTGATTGCTTCCAAATTTTTCGCTGGATGTCAAGTATGAGTAAGAATTGAAGTCTCCCATAACATCCCACAATTTGTTGATTGTGGTTTTCATGTTTATCATTCCATCAATTGGTGTCATCGGCCAACTTTAGAATCATTTCCATACACAAACATGATGAAGTATTATCCATTCACATAGCGAACAAACTATCTATGGAGCCCCAGAACATAGCCTCTCCACAAGATCCATATCCCATTGGAGAAACATGATGACTCTACAAGGTGTGAGTTAGAAAACCTCAAATTTCTAACAGTCATGTCTTTCTTCCTCTAAGACACACACAATGTCCACATTATATATTTAATACAACTCTTCAAAGTCCTTTGGGTGTTTTAGTTATACATTCCAAACAGTTAGACTAATTGGAAATTAGTTGATGGTTGGTTTGGCTAAGTCTTAAGGACCGCTTCTATCTCCAACTCCTTTGTGTTAGTCTACTTGCCTCATTTCTATTGACAAGCTTCACTATGTACCATCAACTGATATTAGTAGTTTTTTATCCTCATTTACATTCCTACTATTAATCTGCCCCCTACTTGTTCTAGTATTACATTCATGTTCCTTCAGTATCACCCATGTTTAAACCTTCCTAAAACATGTTGGTTACATTTCTGAACTCTATATTATTTCAAGTGAGAACAACTGATGTGTGGTAGTTATCATTGCTTGCATGTTCTCTAGTCACATGTGGTTATGTGGAACAATTCTCATGGGTTCCCAAACTATGGACTTGGTTTGTAGTATTTGAGGTTCCCAGTAGTGATTGATTGGTATCTTGGTTAGAATTATCGTTGTTTCTTCTCTGGTTTATCTTCCTTGCATTCTAATTAATTATGCTTGTTATGTTTTCAAAATCATTTGGATCTTCCCTTACCTCCTCTTCATTCTCTAGATCCTCAAATCTTCTCTGGTTTATCTTCCTTGCATTCTAATTAATTATGGTTGTTATGTTTTCAGAATCAGTTGGATCTTCCCTAATCTCCTATTCATTCTCTAGATCCTCAAATCTATTCATGATGGGTATCCTTCTCTTCCGTCACTATCAACTTAATTTGCAATATTATTTTGGCATTGGTTGCACATGAGTTCCTAGAGAGAAATTATTTCACCTATCCTCATTTTAGTCCACCTAATGTGAAGCATCGCCTACTTCAATGGTATGCTCTTTCCTCTTCCCTCGGTAGTCTTTTCATGTAGTATTCATTTATATGAGACACCTTCCTACATCTTAGGTATATGAAGGGAATATTATCGTATTCCTAGTGAGAAAGAATATAATCAATGAGACAATATAATTTTATATAACATTTCTATATTCTTCTAAACATTAGGAGTAAATATTTGTTACTATATTTAAAAAAAAATTGATGTACAGATTTATTTATATGAATTAACAAGAAATACATAGCATGAAATAAGCATTTTATATATGCAATTAACTAAAAAGTAAGTTAATAAGATAGAATGAATTAAAGAAAGTATTTATAAGGCTATAAATATCCTAAAATAATTTTAACAAAAAGGTCTGACATGAATAATTCTCATGGAATAATGATTTATGATTAACGTTGATTCCATAAGACAATTAAGAAAATACAAAAACTTGTCTTTTTTTTACAAATATCGCATGTTAGCTGGATGACAAATCATGTGAGGTATTTATAATTGATAATAGTATTCAATGACACGTCATGCCTCTTTCTACATGGATATTTGAGTTGCAATTGCTAAAAAATAGATATTTGGACATGACATGTCATAACACAAACATGACATTTCTCTTACATGAAATGCTAGAGTTTGGCCAAAACTTGGTTAAAAATATTTGATGCAGCTAGAGTCTTATTTCTTTGCAAAATGCCATCAACCATCCTAAATGTGGGATGATGAAAAGGAGGCAAAAACAAATGGAAATGAAGATGAGTGATTGGAGCCAAGGTGCTTCTATCGAGATCATTAGAGATGAACTAGAGTTTGGTGGAGGTGATATATGAGAGGAAATTTCTTCTAAGTGAGAATCTCACTTGGTGAAATTCATACATAGCCTTGTACATGTATAGGACATTGAAAGGAGGTGTGCGCCTATTAAGATATGTAACCATATATTTCAATGTTGAGAAGGAAAGTTCGATTAGAAGAAAGCAAGAATCTATTTTATGTCCCACAAAGTGTCATAAGTATATGTAATGTATGAAGATCAAGGGACAAATGACACATGCTATTCTAGATACACAAGTGAGTATGGTCTTTTCATTTTTGTATTGACTCAAGGTTAAAGATGTTGACTCCCCTCCAAAACTTTTGATTGTTGTAAATCAAAATGATGTCTCACAAATGTTGAAATAAAACTAATTTAATATTCTCAACATGATATCGTGATACTCAAATGACTTGTAATATAGACCAATAATTTATTATCCAGTCTGGTATTTTATAAAAAAATAATAAGAAATGAGTTTGAATATATGAATAACACATTTTTATAAAAAAAGAAAATTTCTAGTGATTTAGGAGATGTATTCTGATAATTCCAAATCCATAAGATAAAAAATGATGTCTACTATGACAATGTGTTGTATGATCAAGTAATTAATGTGGAAAGTAATTTAATTTCTAAAAAGTATATGCCAAGCAATGTTACAAAATAGGTTTAATAAGAATCTATTCTTCCAATATATTTCAAGTGGGTTTCATATAAGGGGAACACAAGCCATTCAAGTGCACATAAATTTCACTTGAAAAGAAATTAGGGTAAAACTAGAGTTGTTACATTTGATAACATATTCTCAATTTGTTACATAGCAATTGTGATTGTATAAAGTTAGCTTGTACATGTTAGGATGATAGCAAATTGTTAGTCGAGGAATGTAATTGGCATTCTCAGGTAGGATAACTTCTTGAGGTACTTCAAGTTTCATCACTCACTTTTTGGGATGTGGGGGAGTCTCCTTGGCACACTTTTCCCCTATCATTTTGTTATAGTTGTGGGACAAGTCATTGTGGGGACTTTCATTTAGAATTTGGACATTCCTTTTTGTTACACTTGAACTAGCCATGTACAACATTATATGTTTGGGTTATAAGTAAATATGAACATCTAGAGGACTCTATGTGGGTCTGCATAGTATCCAAATGTACTTCAAATCAAAATTTAATTCAATTCACAAATAATAATGCCTCAGGCCTCACCCTATGGTTGAGAATAAGTCAATGCAACTTTCACCTACAAAAGAAGGGGTTCCAAAAAGTGGACGATCCATGTGATCTTTCTCTAGATCAATCCTTTGTCAAGATCTATTAACTTGTATCTTGCACCTTGGTAGAAAGGGATCCAATAGGTCATGACATAAGATCAAAATTTCCATTTACTAGAGAAAAGGAAAATTCTTAGAGAAATAAGTAATAGGATTCCCCTAATAAGGTTTTTCATTGAGATCATTTGAACCATGTAGTATAATATATTGAGTGGATTGGGATGGGTAACTTTATATATCATGGAGAAAGAGTCCAATGATTTTTCATCTTGATGTGGGTTTACATAGATTTCAATAAACACAATACCATCAAACCATTGTTCCACCTACAGCAGTTCATATCAATTATTGTGTGTGCAAGGTGGGCTTTTATCCTCCAAACATTGGTGTCGTATACCCATTAGTAATGAAACCACACTCTAGCCATGCCTATATCAGGATGAAGGATTTCAATGTGACTCTTCTTTATGAACCAAATGAAGGTGGAAAGAGATTTGTTGTCCTATTTTATAGTCATGGTCCTATATTTTAATGAAAGTTATAATAATTTTGACTAGATTAAGGATGTATTTCAAGATCCAAAATGTCTAGTCTATGGTGGTAGGACAAGACCAACCTGTTGTAGTTTAAATTCATAGTCTAGGTGCATGGCAATTTGTATTAGGTGGTAAAGGTATACAAATACAATTAAATTGAGTATCAGTTAGTCAAAGATTCCTATTGGATCAAGATTGATTGATTAGTAAGAATTAAAATTAGGTTCATCTAAGAATGGAAAATTGATATTTGAACATACAAGTTAAGGTGCACATATTGAGATGGTACCATGGGTAACTAGATACTGGATCTCATGTGATATATATTCATCATTCCATTGGCTAGGTCAAAATGGCATGTGGATTTCAGTCAAAGCTATTTTATAAGCATACAAGCATGAAATATGGATTCATGTCATGATCTTGGATGTATATCATTGTAAATAAGCATGTAGAGGTGTATTATCTTGCATGTATGTAACTTATAGGTGACGTAGATTATTGTCCAATTAGGTAATGTGAAGAGCATGGTCCAAATCTAGGTTCAGTTTGAGTTTTGAAGATAACAAGTGGAAATGTAGTTCAAGAAGTGGGAGGTCTTTCATGTCAAGAAGATTGATAAGGATGATCTAATTAGAATTTCAGAATCATTTCAACGTGATATAAAATAATTTATGTCTCAATTATCATAGGTATGTAAGAGATCTACCTAAACTCAGAAGTCACTCAATACAATATTTTTTCATGTGACCCACGACCTAAGGCAATAAGGTTTTTGAAGATGTTGACTTGGATTGGTCAACCTTTGAGTATATGTTGGAAAGCCAAATTATAATGACCCTGGGAGAGGAATATGAAAAGATGTGTTTAATGCATATAGTAGCATATTGGTTGGATACAAATACATTTGATACTTTTGTTGAAAAGTGAGTGAGTAGGTGGATCTAGCAAAATCATACTTTCATCATAGGACAATTTTTTTCACACTTGGAATCCTAGATAATCAATTTGTTTGGGAGGTTATCATGGTTTAAGAAGCCTTCCAATAGAACTTGAATGGTCAATCTAAATTCTAACAAGAAAGGGATTCTCAAACATATATTGCATGTATTCTAGTAGTCTTTTGAAATGATCATGGAAATTTAGATTTTCTGGATTTTAGATATATCAAGTTTGATAGGGTTATGAGAACCTTTCATTGTATCCCCAAGTGAATGTGAGGGTAAGAAATTATATTATAGGTATGACCTATTTTGCATAGCACTATGCAGGTCTCTATATTTTGAACTAATTTTGAAGTTGTAGTCTTGGAAGAGCTAGGATGTCACTAGATCTTGACTACATGATAGCCATGTATATGTATACTAATGGTTCCTCCAATATTCATTCAACATAAAATATGATTAACAATCTGAATATTTGAGTAATCTTTGTATGATATTATAGAGTGCAAAGGGTGAGAAAAAATTAGAAAGCCTTTTATGTAGATTATATGAGAAGAAAGTTGTAACGTTCTTATTTTGATGGTATTTTCAAGAAGAGGTCTATTCATTAAAATCATCCATTGTACGTAGGGTTGTATTAAATTTGGAAATTTGAAGGTTTTAGAGTGGACTATCCATGATTAATATTAAAATCCTAACAACATGGTATAGCTTCTTAGAAAAATTGTTGGATCAAATGGCTCTAGAGGGTGGTGAATAGAGCTAAAAACACTCACACAAAATTCATTACCTTCAACTTACCACAAGTACGATTATTGCTAAAATTGAATTTGATGTGCAATCTAAACCTACATGGAAAGGATGAGAGAGATTGAACAAGCACAAGGACAAGCTATGTAGATTTATTCCAATATCCAAACTAGGATAAAGTCAGTCCACCATCTAGAGAGGTCAAGCTCTAGGATTTTGCAACCAGTGCATACTAATATTCCATTATAAGACATATAATTATACCTTTCTTTTATAGGACAAGGATACCTAGACGTCCCTTTTAAGGAATAGCAGGATCCAATAAACTATAAAAGGACTTACATGTCCTTCAATGAAGAGTCTTACACCTCTACTACTTTTGCAAGGAGATGAACACCTTCACTAAGAAGCTCCACTTCTTGCAACAAGTCTTCCGCCTTGATGGAATTACCTACTCTTCTTAAGGATCTTCAGCCTTCACCTTCTCCTTCAACTTGGAGAACTTTCACCAGCTTTGCTTGAAGAAAGAGGTTGGGGAAAGAAAAGATTGAGAGCTTCACAAGATTACGATGAAGTAGCTCTCTTTAGAATATCCTATCTCACTCATATGTACATTTGGGTTTGTAAATAAGAAATATAAAGGATGCTCTAGCGGACAAAATCACTCAACTATAGCTAGGGTCATGAATAGGATTGAAGAGAAATTTGGAATGAAGTTCAAGGGTCCCTATTTATAGTAGGGGATATCCACTAGCCACTAAAAGTACTTGGGAATGAATTATAGTCGTTTGGAGTGTTGCAACATATCTATTTTTGAAGTTTGCAACACTCCAATGACTAGAATCACTTTTTCTACACATTTTGTATAGTGCAGTCAGTCGAGTTTCCCAAAGGTAACTCTGTCGATAACACTATGCAAAAAATTAATTTTGGGTTTTCGGTCGAGTTTATCCTGGATGAAACTTACCATTGGCTTAAAATCAATTTTCCTGTGTAGAGTGTCAGTTGAGTTTATCTTGAGGTTAATTCGGTTGAGCTTGGACATTCCTAAAATACATCAAGGGTGTCGGCCAAGTTTTTCAAGGATGAAACTCGACTGAACAAGCACTCTGTAATGAATTTTATAAATCATCATTAGAGTTATTAAACATTCAAATTAAGTGCTCGTGATTTTTCTATTCTTAGTTACATGTCATAGCATCAATACAAATGGTTATAAAATTTGTCTAAGGGTTTTAGGGTGTTTTATGCAAAAGTGCATTTGCATTGCTTTTGAGTTGAACATGATTAAGACAGGGTGTGATTGAATTGATCCTTTTCATGTACTTGATACGAGAAAAAAAATCTCAAATAGACATATTAGATACATATCAATGGAATGGTTAAGTCATCATCAAAATATGGACAATTTATAACTATTAGGTCAACATTCTCCCCCTTTTTGACGATGACAAACCATTCCTCAACATATTGAAAAGGATTTGGAATGTAAACTGTTACCTTGTGAATTGCAAGCAGATACATGAATGAACAATGTCAATTTGTCCTCCTTTATGCATGCTTACCTTTGCATGTATGGTTAGTCTCTCTAAAATCAAGCATAGCTCATATATATTCTATTGAGTCCTCTTCCATGTGACATGATATTTAAGAGAATTGACTAGAAAAGGATCACAATGCAATAATTCAATATGTACTGAGCTCATTTATCCCCCTTTATCATATCAAAAAGGTAGTGGGGTAGAAGAGCTATAAATGCAGATCTTATCCACAGGCAAAAACTACACAAACAATCACCATAGCAAGCACCAAAAAGAGAAAATAGAGAGAACAAGCATACTAGTGTCATAATCAAAATATTAAAGGATATATTAAGCACTCATAAGATGAACCAAACATATTGTTAAGGTACATAAGATTAGATAACAACACCAGATATGTTCTCTCTAGATAAAAACTACAAAATAGTGAGAAACAATGAGATATGAAAATAATACACCTCAGATACAGTGCCCAAATATTCAGTACATGATAGTCTACAAAAGATATACAAAAGCACGCTATAGACTAAGAACTAAACATATTTGTTGTCTAGGTCAATGATCTCGTCATCATCATCCTCTAGTGATAGTATGCATCTCCATGTGAAGGCACATCAGGTGCAACCTCACCATCTTCTCCATCGGAAGAGCCATAATCACCATCATCATTAGCATCCTCATCCTCAGCATCATCCTCAGCATCATGATCTTCCATCTCCTCATCCTCAAAAGGGACAAAGGAGCGAGTGGTAGTCCACTTGGCATGCTATGCAGCCCAAGATATACCACATGCATGTAATGCATTGGCTTACACAAAACTAGGTGTAGAAATCCCATCAAAACCAGCAAGCAGAGTGGAAGCAAGGCCAACATGAAGAGCAAAATGCTGACATAAAGCAAGGGAAGGTCCACCATCAGAGGCAAGGGGTACAACAGAAGTAACGGGGTGGTGGCTAAGGTAGAACTGACTATATGCATAGGAAGCATAGTCAGCACCTAGGTAGGGATGGTAGGTGGGGCAGGGATGGTATAAGGATAAGTTCATGTGTGACATGATCAGAACTAAATCCTAGTGAATGTGGTCCTGAACTTGGAGGTTGTACACTTGTTGGTGCATGTATCCCATAAGGGCTTCATTTGACATCAAGAATGAGGCACAATTAGCTCTAGGAGGAGTTGGATGAGCCTGGGTGGATGTGGAAGCACATGGTGTGGTGGTGGAGGTAGGAAGGAAGGAATTCTTGATAGTGGTTTCATTGATATAAACACCTTTCCTACTTGCTTTTTATCTAAGATTTTGGAAAAGGGATGTCTCAATATGATGAGAAAATATACAACAAATCAAGTTAGGATAAGGTAGTTGGGTTCCACTGGTGTTCTTCTTGGAGTCAAAATAGGTCATGTGATGAAGAATATAACGAGCCATTTAACTCTAACATCATTCAGGAGACAATACATAATCACAAAAATATTTTCTATAATATTCAATTGATTTTCTTTGGATGGATATTGCAGTTGATTACTAATGCAGTAAGACAGTTCTTGATGTCAAGGAAAGAGGTAGGTAGGATCAGTGGCGTAGCTAGAAAGCTGGATTAGGGTGGGCACCATTAATGGTAAGTATTAATCGGCAACTTCAGGGAGGACACAGTTGATATCTTTTCTTAATACTTACGCTAAATTTTCATAGATTAGGGTCCAATTACAGAACTTAGGTAGGGAACATGCCCACCCAGGCTTGTACGTGGCTATGCCACTGGGTAAGATGGATTTCTTCCTATATGTAACATAGGTTTTCTTCAAAAACTTGTTAATTTCAAGAAGGGTAAGCTCAGGGTCAAATCTTTTGTAGAAATCCTTGGGGTCTAGTAGGTCATGGTATCTATGATAGGAAGTCCTCCATTTATTTGAGAAGTTGGTACAATTGTAGTAGGTATTGAAAGATTCCTCAGAGATTATAATCTTGGTACTAGAAATCATGGAGGTCATGATAACTTGGGTGTCAAATGATGGCATGAGGGTAGTGTAGTTCCACGTGATATTTGCATAAAATTCATAGACCACTTTTGTGCTAGACATGGAATTAGTGTAGCACAATTACTCTTCACACAAAGCACTAAGATGGTGAGCTTTGAAAACCTCAACAACAACGTGAATCACTCCATTGGTTCCATGATGTTGTTCAAGAAAGCCACAAAATGGAAAAGGAATTCTAGGAAGAAGTTCCTTATACCTATACGTGGCTTTCGAGGAGATGTAAGAGGTTCCATCAAAGGAGATGCTCTTAGGACTAGTGAAATATGATGGAACTCCAGCTAGTCCAGTGTGTTTTTTATGGTTTGAGTCCATGGATGTCGGATGGAGATGGGACGACCACAAAATGAAGAGATTGCATAAGTTACAGGCCGCCTAACCACCTAGGTCGAGGTTGGGAGAGGAAAGGATGGATGTTCCTAGGCTAGAGAGGGTATAATAAAGGTTAGGTTAACCCTAGGGTTGAAGAATGAATGCAGGAGAGCAGCTATCGGTCGACTTTCTCTAGTTGACAGGGAGAAAAGTCGGCTGATAACATATATGTTTTTTGCCCAGTAGTGTTGTCGATCGAGTTTAGGTTTTAGGAAACTCAGTCGACATTGTAGTTGAGTTCAGTCCTCAACCTATGATTGGTTGAGTTTCTCCCAGGTCAAACTCAGTCAATCGGTCAGTATGTCCAAAAGATAGAAAATTTAATTCTGAACCACTAGAGTGCTATATTTTTTTCTATACTATCATGTATTTTGAACATATTGAGGAGATTTCCACACATCATTGGCTACTATTTCGTGGTAAAACATGTGTTTGTGAAAAATAGCTAAAAATAAGCAAAACAAGGCATAAGAACAAAGCAAATATAGCACTTTAAAGTAAGAGAAGACCAAAATATGAACAAGAACATATAGGTATAAGAACACCTATATAGAAGACATATCAATATCATCCAGATCAGTAATAAGCAATTTTGATCTAATAAAGTTAAATTGATCTCTAGTTAGAGGTTTTGTGAAAATGTCTGCAAGTTGATTCTCCATGTCCACATGTGTGATATAAATATCCTTTTTGCAATGTGGTCACAAAGGAAATGATGACGGACCTCTATATGTTTAACTCTACTATGAAATATAGGATTGTAAGAAAGATTAATTTCACTAGTATAATTATAGTAGACATGAGAAGCATCATAATGAACATTAAAGTCATGGAGCATTTGTTTCATCCAAATGACTTGGGCACAACAACTCCCAGCTGCAATGTATTCATCCTTAGTAGTTGAAAGAGTCACAGTGCCTTATTTCTTAGAGAACCAAAAAAACTAAGCATGGTCCTAGGAGGAAGCAAGTGCCACTGGTGTAATTTCTATCAATTAAGCACGCTACATAATTTGCATCACTATAAGTAGTAAGAGTAAAGTCCATTGACTTGGGATACCATAGACTAAAATTTTGGGTTTTGGCTAGATACCTCAAAATCCTCTAAACTGCTATAACATAGATTTCCAAAAGCACTTAAGAAGTTCACTTGTGTACTTGCCTTGGTTGATGAAGTTTCATTCCTTCGTTTGTTTGATCTAAAATCTAAGGAAGAAAGTAAGCGCCCCCATCATACTCATGTTGAATTCCATCCGAATAAGAGAACTAAACTCCTTGCAAAGATCAAGATCAGTTCCGCAAAAAATGACATCATAATCGTAAATTTGAATGATCTAAAAGTTTCTAGAAGTGTGTTTAAGAAATAGAGTAGAATCTACTTTTCCCATGACATAGCCATTGTCTAGAAAAAAAAGTTCTTTAATTTCTTTTACCAAACTCTAGGGGCTTGTTTGAGTCCATAGAGAGATTTTTGCAACAAATAAAATGGTTAGGAAGCTTGTCATGTTCAAAGATGGGAGGTTGAGAAACATATACTTCTTCCTCTATTCTACCATTTAGAAACAAACTTTTAACATCCATTTGATAAAGCTATAAATTCTTATAGGTAGCAAAGGCAATTAACATTCTAAGAGATACGAGTCTAGAAATAGGAGCATAATTTTCATCAAAGTCAATACCTTCATGTTGATTGTAGCCTTGAGAAACTAACCTAGCTTTTTCTTTCCACTTTGTCACTTTCATCTAGCTTGTTGAGGTAGACCCATTTCGTGCCAATGATCTTCCTATCATTTGGTGTTGCACTAAGGTCCACACTTTGTTCTTGTCAAACTTCTCTAACTCATCTTGCATAGCTAGGATCCTTCATCATACTTGAGATCTTCTTTCACATTCTTTATCTCAAGTTTTGAGATGAAGATGTTGTCAGTTTGTTCTTTGTTGAATGCAACCCTTATCTTCATCTTTTCAAAACTATTACCTATTATTAGCTATATTGGATGATTTTTGGCAAACTAGGGTGTTGGATCCTTATTTCTCTTCTTATACTACCACCTATTTTCCCTTGTCAGTTATGTTGAGATCTTTTAATCTAGGAATCACGTCATCTACAACATCATCATTTACAATAATCTTAGAAATATAGGGGTTAGTTTCAACAAACTTAACATCGATAGATTCTTCTACTTTAGATAATTCAATATCAAGCACTCTATAAGATTTTCTAATAGTAATATAAATAAGAAAGAAAATCTTGTAAGATTTCACATCAAAGTTGTCGAGAGAATCCTTGGTGTTTAGAATGAAAAAGGACAATTAAAAACATGAAAGAAATCAATAGAGGTATTTCTACCACACCATAACTCCTATGGGTTTCTTTGAAGAAGGATGAGGGAAAACCCAGTCTTGCAAAAAATATGAGGTGCTAACGGCTTCGGCCAAAAGATTATTTGGAGTATCATACTCTAGAAGCATAGTCCTAGCCCTTTCCTATAGCGAACTATTCTTTCTCTCTACAACCCGATTTTTTAAGGTGTAGGAGGGGAAGAAAAGTTGTGTGAATACCTGAATTCCTTACAAAACCTTTCAAACATATCATTTTAAAATTCTCCCCCATGGTCACTACAGACAGAGACAATTTGGCGAGATTCTTTTTTTTCAACCCTTTTGCAAAAGGTAGAGAAAATATTAAGAGTCTAACTTTTTGAAACTAGGAAGAAGATCCAAGTAAATCAAGAAAAGTCATCAACAATCACGAAGCAATACTTGCTATCACAAAGTGATTGAGTTCTCATAGGTCCAAATAGATAAATATGAAGAAGTTCAAGAGCTCTCTTCGTACTAAGGACTCCTTTGTATTTAAAGGAGGACTAGGTTTGCTTTCCTTGTGTGCAAGGTTGGTATTCCACATCCTTCTCGAAATCCAATTTAGAAAATCCTTTGACCAATACTTTTTTTTCTCAACTTCTTCAATTGTTGCATATTTACATGACCAAGCCTAATGTGCCATAATGATATATCATTTTCATCAAGAACAGGATTAAGAGAATTAATAACAATAACATAAAGGTTTCCACTTCTAGTTCCCATATATTTAACACTGCAAGAGAGGGAATCTAGAAGCAATCATGCAAGTGAGGTAAATAAAACAAGATAACCATTATCACAAAGTTATCTAACACTAATCAAATTGTGATGTAGGTCATCCACAAGAAGAACATTCTTGATGCATAGTTAATCACCTACATCACCCTCACCTATCACTTTACCTTTGTTGTTATCACCAAAGGTCACCGATCCTCCTTTCTTCTTTGTGAACTTGTTGAAATAGATAATCTCACTCGTCATGTGTTTGGAGCAGCCACTATCAACAATCCAATTTTCTTTTACCTACAAGAAATGAAGATGTCAATTCCCAACTCAAACCTTGGGATCTGGAGTTAGCTTGGGGATCCAATTCATCTTTGTATTGGTACCCTTTTCCTTGTAAGGATGATAAGTTGAGTAAAGGTCATCACTCTTGCAAAGTGCACAAACCATAGGGTTCTTAGAGTTGGATGACTCTCCATGGAAGATAGGAGGTCCCTTGCTCTTTCTCTTACCCTTGCCTTGCTCTTTCTCTTTGGATCTTCCTCTACATATCCCAAACCACTAGTACAAACTTGTTTGGTAGAGTGATCTAGAACTTCATTGAGGGATTTCTTTCCTTTGAGGAACTTTTGCAAGGAATCTCTATGTTTGTGATTGTCATCACTAGGAGTAATGATGGTAGAAGATAGACTACCTAAATCATATTGACCATGAAGCAAGTTGGGATCCAAATAGAGGACTTTAGTATGATAAGAATCTCCTCAAGAGTAATGCTAGCTATCTCATTACTAGGTAATAAAGGTCTAGAAGAAAAATCATTCACTTGAGAAAGAAATCTAGAATTTTCAGTTATAAGAAATATAAGTTCATCAAGATGGATCCTATTTTCATCTTTAATAGTATCACAAGAAAGTATAAGTTCATCAAACTTGGCAACAAGATTTTCATTTACCATTTTAATCAAGACAAGCTCATCAAGGCAGTTTTGGTTTTCATCTTTAAGACTACTTAATTTCTTAAGATAAATACCATTCTCCACTTCAACTCTATTATATTGGAGCTCAAGATCAAGAAATTGGCCTTACAAAGAATCAATACTAACAAGATGCACTTTCTCATTTTGCTCAAGGGAATCAATTTTATCATACAAATCATCAATGATCTTCCCTAACCTCTTCTTTTTAGATTTTCATTTAGAATAAGAAGAGTGGGATGCATTTAGCATATCAATGAGGGATTCTTTATAAATTTCATTTAAACTTACCTCACTTACATCACCTATGTCATCACTAGTAGAGGTTACACGACCGAGGTGTCATTCTCCCTCATTGGAGCTAGAATCACTAAAAGATGACTCCTCCCATGCAGCATGGGCTGCATCTTTGCTCCCATCCTTCTTATCCTTCCTCTGGCACTTGCCATCTGTCTTGTAGTCCTCCTTATTCTTGGAGCTACGTTTTTGGTAGGACTTATTTGCCTTGGGAAAATCATTCTTGTAGTGCCCTTTTTTCATACATTAATAGCATCCTAGAGTAGAGAAAGATGAGGTATTTCCTTTGTAGTCCTTCCATTAGAGTAGTTTGCTTCATGGTCACTAGCGGCTTCATCTTCACCGGAGGAAGGAGGAGTGGACAAGCAAGCAAGTTGTTGTTGAAGAGAAATTGCCTCCACTTGATATTTGAATGTACTATTCTTGTTCTTACTTGACTCATTCTCTTCTTGCTTCTCAACTTCCTCTATCTTGTCAAGTGTTTGATAACACCTCATTTTATACACTTTTGGCATATATTTTATACCTCCCCTAGCATACCTTTTATAGATTTTTCCATTAATTTTAGCACTTTATTCTAAGTATCTCACTTACCCACTTTTCCCTTATTTTCAGGACCACATCGAGCCAAGGTCACGGTTGACCCCTCGACTATGGCCCATCTGACCATTAGAGCCACCCCACCGCGGTCGACGCCTCCTAGAAATGCCTCGACCCCTTGCACCTATGGTTCTCACACCTGCGGTGCCTCAACTCCTCACACCTGTGGTGGCTCTTACTCCTCAGACCCGTGGTCTACACACCCGCGGTGTGAAGCTGCGACTGAGCCTTGGACTGCGGTTTGACCAAAGGGTGCAGTAATCAGGCCGTGATTGAGAAGTTGGCTTAACCAGGCCGCGACCAAGGAGAAGACAGAAATGAAGCCTCGACCAAGGTTAAGCTTCAACCAAGACCAAAGTCGACCATGGTCGAGTTGGTCGAGGGTTCAGTCAGTGGAACATGCCTATAAATAGGCCACCTACACGTCTTGTCAAAGGAGGAGATCTGAAAGGACCACGAAGTGTTGCCATTTTCCAAACTCATTCTCATCCATCCAATCAGTCTTAGATCTCCAAAGGTGGAAGATGAGGAGATAGAAGACTAAAGGCTCCATCTTCTTCGAGAGAAGGAGAACGTCCACACCATCAACCTCCTAGATCTGGATCTGATGAAGTATTGTGTTGTATCACATTCTTCTCTCTCTATCTAGATCTATCACTTCCATCTCACTGTACTTCCTTAATCTCTTTGTGGAACTTGATGTATCTATCATTTTGTAACGTCGTTATGCTTCCCATAAACATGTGTGGCTAAACACTTAACTTGGGTTGGGAGTAGCCACTAAGGCTCTCCCAACATGTATATTGTCTCTCCTTTTTTAATATATATATTTTCATCAAGATTATCTCCATGCATCAGTTTTAATGCTTCACTTGCATGCCTAGCTACCATCTTGTGATGTTTGATTGTGGGTACCTCGAAAGAGTAGTATCACTAATATCTTGTATTATGGAGTAGTATGAATGCATGAAAATGTTGGAATTCTAAAGCTTATGATCATATTTCTTCCTTGTAGTTTTTGAATAGTCATCTCAAGAGAGAGGTTGTCCCTTGACTTAGATCTATCCTCATCTCGAGAGAGAGAGAGGAATGGACATATTTATGATTGCTTGTAATCTTGATAGAGTATATGAGAGGGAGAGATAATGTTTGTGTGTTGGTGAGAAGTCTTAGTAGGTGAAACCCAATTCGAGTTTCCCTTCCATATCTTCATTTCCATCTTATTTTGTTACATTTTGTTTTTCTCTTTGGTTTATTTCTTTTACCTTGGTTTGAGTACCATCATTCCTGTGGGAACACCCTTTTAAACCATCTATTATCTAGAGTATATGAGTGTGAGACCTTGTGTGCTTAACACCTGCTAACCTTGTCCATGTGGTTCAACCCCGATTACTACATCAGACCCCGTATAATAGTTGTGGGGGATTAAGTGTCGGGTTACTATTTTAAGAATCTGACTACTCTACATCCGCTCCTTTTTGGACGTGCGATTTAGGCCACTCCAGTTTACTTACTTGACTGTGCAATCTATTCAGGAACCCAGAGGGAAGCAGACTCGTTTGACTTTACTCATTAACCTTGAGTCACCATGATGCCTCGTGTGGATGGTACTCTCACTGGGGATGAGCGGAATGTGAGGGTTCAACATAACCCCCACCAATGCCAGGGTCGAACGAAGATAGAGATGGTCATTACAGTGACGGTTGTCAGTGTGAAGATGATCGTCAGGAAGACAATTATCGCAATGAAGATCGTTGTGAAGAAGATCAACACAACAAAAAATGATGTTATAGACGTTGAAGAAGGCACCACCATAACCATCGTGACAATGAATGAGAGCATGATGGTCGGGATAGAGACGGTGAGGATGATGAAGAGGGGAAGACTCTTAGAGAACTAGCAACAACAAGGGCCAACAAATCTAGATGCCCAATTGTCATACCACACTTTAACACGACAAACTTTGAGTTGAAACCAGCTGTCATCTTGATGATCCAGAATGAACCTTTTCGTGCGAATTCGAGGAGTGAAAATCCATATCATCATCTTAACGCATTTAAAAATATCTATGATACCATCAAGATGAGAGGAGTCCCACAAGAGGTGATATACTATAAAGGCTTCAACTTCTCTTCGGAAGACAAGGCTCTATCTTGGTACCTCAATCTCCCTCACCAATCTATAGATGGGTGGAGACCCCTGGCAGATGCCTTCATTACTAAGTTTTATCCTACTGAGAGGACCATCCACAACATGTAGAAGATAACTTCTTTTGCATAGAAGCTGGGAGAGAACTTGTACGAAGCATGGGAACATTTCTTAGAGTACCAGAGAGATTGTCTACACCACAATTATCGGAAGGGGTTCCCCGTGACCACTTTCTATAATGGGTTGACTCCTACTAAAAGGACTTCATTAAATGCAGTTGTTGGCAATGAATTCTGTGGGAAGAAACCAAGTAGAACCATGAAGATAATAGACAACATGGTTGCACTGTAAGCATGCATAAACTATGATAGGAGTGATAGAGGGTCAATGAGGAAAGTAGGGTCTGAAGGACCAACTATTGAAGCCAAGGATTTAGAGACCATAACGGTACAAATTCAGAAAATAGCAACTGTTGTGAAACAACTAAAAGATATTGGAGCTAAGGGAAAGAAGCATACTGAGAAGGTCATTAAGTGTGTCACCTGTGGAGAAGGAGGGCATGGGATCGATAATTGTATCTATACCAGGCCTGAGGAAAGTGATGAAATAGAAAGTGAAGAAGAGACGTAGAATGTCTCCTACATCGACTTCAAGCGACAAGACTATCCAGGGTTTAGTTACAGCAACAAGGATGCTACGAAGAACACACATCAGCTAGGTAGTTCATCTAAACCTCCCCTAGGATTTGAGAAGAAAGGTGTGCCAACACAATACACCAAGACTACTAGCTACCAGCAGAACAAAAATAACTATCAAATCTAGAACAAAAATGTGAGGAGGCAAGGATAAGGGAAAGGCCCATGGCCAAGCCAAGAAAAAGACAATAACCAAGCTGACATGATTTCTCAACTTTTTGATTTTGCAAAGAGGAAAGCATTGGTAAATGATCAACTGACTCAAAATGCTCTCACGAATTTGAGAGTGTTGACTAACATGCAAACTCAAATGGTGGATATGCAAACTCATTAGAGACAGATTGATCAACAACTTGCACAGCTGGCTGAGCTAATGAAAAATCCTTCAGGAAAGATACCGTCGAATACTGAGACTGCCAAAATGGCTACTCTTCGATCTGGGAAAACAATGGAGAATGCTAATACCAACAATGCTGAAGAAGAAAGAATCATGTTGACTGGCAATCTGAGAACAAAAGGGCAACAGAAGAATCAGGAAGGAAAGAACAAGTTGATGATGACAAAGAAGTAGGACCAACATGAAAGAAGAAGGAAGGAGAGAAAAAGGATTCAGAACCTCTGGGAGATATTCTTTCAAAGAAGCATCCATACGCCCCAAGAATTCATTCCCCCTATAAGTTAATAAAAGCACACTTGAAGAAGAGGTACAAAAAGTTCATGAAAGTTGTAAAGAAGCTTCACCTGGACGTGCCCTTTCTTGAAACAATAGAAGAAATGCCAACTTATGCTAAATTCTTCAAAGATCTAATTACAAATAGAAGAATATGTGATCACATTGAAACTATCCAGTTAGCAAAGATGTCCAGTGCTTTTGTTCAAGCGGAGCTACCTACCAAAAAGAAAGATCTCGGAGCTTTCAACATACCTTTCTATGTTGGGGATAACGTGGAAAGAAAAGGATTAGCTGACTTGGGAGCAAGTCTAATTCCCCTAACTCTAGCCCAAAGGTTGTGGCTGATAGACATGGTAAAGACAGGAATAAGGATCGAGTTAGCTGATCATACCTTCATGAGGCCAGTGGGAATAATAGAAGACGTGCCGATAAGAGTCGGGAGATTTTTCATATCATGTGCTATAGTGGTAATAGACACGGTTGAAGACTCCAAATGCCCTATGATATTTGGAAGGCCTTTCCTTGCAATAGGGAGAGCGCTAATAGATGTTGTTGAAGGAATCATCACACTACGAGTAGGGAACGATCACTTGGATTTTAAAGTACAAGATGCCATGAGGGGACTGTCTCTATCTGAGTCGCCCTACTTCATGGACATCTATAATTAGTATTGCGAAGAAGTGCAAGAAGATCACGCAATCGTAGATCCACTAATGCGAGCCCTGAATAGCCAGGATCCTATGATGGAAAGCCAAGAAGTTGTAGAAATCTTAGATTATTTGAACCAACCGGAAGAATCCAGCGATAATGAAGAAATAATTCAAACAGTGAAATATGGTTCGTTGGAGTAGACGGTCGAGGAGAAGGAAGTGTCGAAGCCCAAGCTAGAGTTAAAGCCTCTTCCAAAAGGGTTAAAATATGAACTCTTAGATGATGAAGAAAGGAATCCAGTAATTGTCAATGCCAACTTATCAGATGACCAAATGGAAGTTTGCTAGATGAGTCGAGGCTGCATAGAAAATCCATAGGGTATTCTGTGGAGGATATTAGAGGACTTAATCTAGCTTTATGCATGCACAAAACTCACCTTGAAGAGACAACCAAGCCACTGGCTCAACCATAAAGGAAGCTAAATCAAATGTTGAAATAGGTTGTGAAGAAAAAAGTAATAAAGCTACGAGATGCTGGAATCATCTACCCAATAAGAAACAGCAATTGGGTAAGTCCTATACATGTTATACCCAAGAAAATGGTGGTCATACGGGGTGAAGATGAAGATGAAGTCGCCACAAGGATAATGACAGGATGGTGCATGTATTTCGATTACCGCAAGCTAAATACAGCCACCAAAAAGGATCACTTCCCCTTGCCATTCATCAACCAAGTTCTAGAAAGGTTGGCCCATCATGACTATTTTTGTTTTCTATATGGATATATTGGATTCTACCAAGTCCCTATTCACCCAGATGATCAGGAGAAAACAACATTCACGTGCATCTATGGCACATATGCTTTCATAAGAATGTTGTTTGGACTATGCAATGCACCCGCAACGTTCCAACGTTGTATGTTCTCAATATTCTCATACTTTAGGGAAGATATCGTAGAAGTCTTTATGAATGATTTCTCAGTCTATGGGACTGACTTTGATGCATGCTTAAGAAATGTGTCTCTAGTGCTGCAAAGATGTGAGGAAAAACATCTCGTTTTGAATTGGGAGAAGTGCCACATCGTGGTACGAGAAGGAATCGTTCTAGGTTACAAGATTTCGAAGAAGAAAATTGAAGTAGACTTAAGTAAGATTGAAGCTATCTCAAAGATCCCACCGCCAAAGTCTGTAACAGGAGTGAGAATTTTTTTGGGGCATGTAGGATACTACAAAAGGTTTATAAAGGATTTCTCAAAGATTTCAAAGCCTTTGTCTAATCTTCTGCTCAAAGATGTCGAGTTCAAATTCACCAGCAAATGTCTAGATGCCTTCAATACACTGAAAAAGGTGCTAACAATAGCACCAATTCTTCAAGTACTGGAATGGGAATTGCCCTTTGAAATCATGTGTGACGTCAGTGACTATGCAATAGGTGTTGTCTTGGGGTAGAAAAAGGACAAGAAACACCATGTAATTTGTTATGCGAGTAGGAAACTTGACGAGGCACAATTTAACTACACAACTACAGAAAAAGAAATGTTGGCCATTGTATTTTCCTTTGATAAATTTAGATCATACTTGATAGGATTGAAGGTGAAAGTATATATAGATCATGGAGCAATCAAGTATCTGATGAAGAACAAGGATACGAAACCATGACTTTTAAGATGGGCATTGTTGTTGCAAGATTTTGATCATGAAATCATCAACAAGAAAGGGAAGGAGAGTGTGGTTGCAGACCACTTGTCCATAATAGTCTTCGATGAAGATAATTAGTTACCAGTGAACGACAATTACGTTGATGAAGCGCTACTAATGGCTCAGTCTGATGAGAAGAAACTACCCTAGTTTGTATATATCTGTAACTACGTAGCGTGTGGGAAGTTGCCACTAGAAATCACGTACAACCAGAAGAAGAAGTTATTTGCTAATTTGAAGAATTACTATTGGGATGACCCATTACTTTTCAAAAGATGCTCCGACAATCTATATCATCGGTGAATACCAGAAGAGGAGGTGTCATTGATCCTGAAAGAGTGCCATTCGTCGTCTAATGGTGGGCACCATGGTGGAGATAGAATAGCAATAAATGTCCTACATTTTGGATTTTATTGGCCCACACTGTTCAAGGATGTGGATTCTTTTATCAAATCATGCAAATAATGTTAGCTAATAGGAAATATAAGTAGGAGGAATGAGATGCCCATGGTAGACTGGGTAGAAGTTGAAATCTTTTATGTTTGGGGAATTGACTACATGGGACCTTTTCTGCCATAGAAAGGGAATCAATACATCCTCATTGTTGTTGACTACATTTTCAAGCGGGTTGAAGCAGTCGCTACTCAAACTTGTGATTCCAATGCCATGATAAAGCTTTTTGAGAAAACTATATTCCCTCGCTTTGGAGTACCACACACAGTCATAAGTGATGGTGGATCACATTTTGGTGAGAAACAATACCAAGGTTTGCTAAGTACAGAGTGAAGCACAAGATCATCACTCATTACCATTCCTAGACATTGGGGCAAGTGGAAGTCTCGAATAGACAGATCAAGCAAATCTTGGAAAAGACCGTAAGTTGCACAAGGAAAGATTGGTCAATGAAGTTAGATCATGCACTTTGGGCTTACCAAACCGCTTAGAAAACACCTATAGGGATGACACCCTCCAGGTTGAATTATGGTAAATCTTGTCATCTACTACTTGAACTAGAGCACAAGGCTCTATTCCATAATTTTTTTAATATGGATCTCGATAAAGCTGGCCAAAAAAGGTTCTTACAGCTCCAAGAACTCGATGAACTGAGACTGCATGCCTATAAAAATGCAAGGATTTATAAACAAAGAACGAAAGTATAGCATGATGCCCATTTGAAGAACAAAAATGTTCACAAAGGGGACATATTCCTTTTGTTTAACTCAAGTATTAAGTTATTTCTGGGGAAGTTGAGAACCAGGTGGTCAGGTTCATTTTCTGTGGTAAAAATATACACATCAAGGATGATTGAGATATCAGGAGAGAAGACAAGAACTTTTAAGGTAAATGAACACAGAGTAAAAAGGTACTACGAAGATGAAGCGTTTGTGAGGAGGTCAGAACTCAGTTTAAGGGAGTCCAACTCAACAACAAATGGAATGAATGAGTCAACAATTGCAACTATGGAGGGAGAATGAAGATAGGATGAAAGTGAAAGTTGAGCTAAAGACTTTAAACAAGCACTTCTTGGGAGGAAACCCAAGCATTGCTATTTTTCATGTTTCATGTTTTCCTTTATTTTGTACACTAGTGTTATGAGCTAAGTACCTCTAGTTTTTCCTATATTTCAGTTACCCTTCTCTAAAAGGAGTGTAAATATTTTATGTTTTTTGTCCAAAGATGGTATGTTGGAGGAACAAGTTTTAGTTTTGATTTGAAGATGTTTTGGTTTGAAGGGCGGTGGTCGCAGCCTGAACCGCGTTCGTGGTATCAATCTGGCTCGAATAGAAAAGAGTACCATGATCCGTGGCACTTGCTCTTAAGGTTTTGATAGGTTGCGATCGCGGTCAGTACTATGGAAGAGATCGACCGCAGTCAAGGTGTTTCCCACACCTCAGGTCGTGGCACCAAACATATATAAACTTCAATCCTCGAAATGACATTCTTTTCGACCTAATCTTAGTCTTTTGAGAACTAACAAATCCATCGCCAAAACTGTACTTTGTGAATGAGTACTCGGGAGATGTCAAAACAGTTGAAGTGAGCATGCGCTGACGAGGATCATCTCTGCCGCTCCATGCATCCATTCCTTCTTCAGTTTCCACTGCGATTCCCAAAATCTCCGCTCCGCCGAGGTACTCATTTTTCACTCGAATCTTCATCACTGATACATCTGTTCCTCGTCGCTTCTCTCAATTTTGTAACAATTTTTTATTCTAGAACCGCCGCGGACCTACTGGATCCTACAGCCTTACCGCCTAATGCAAACTAGGGTTTAAGACCCATTTTTGAACATGCGACTTATCAACGAGGTTTAGACCTTGAGTTCTATCGCTATCTTCAATGGAGAAGGACCTCTTGTCCTCCGTCGTCGCGACCGCATCATCGCTCGATGACTACAGTCCATAGTGTTTTTTGAACAAAATGACGCTTGCTCACTAACCGCGGCTCGCGGTTGAGACCCTGCTAAGGTTCTTTCTCTGGACTGTGTCCGCGGTCACCTTTGTTTTCACTTCTTCTAAATGTGGGTCGTGGTGTCTTTTTTACTCAACAGCCAGCTAAGAAAGGACCGCGGGTCAAGGTCATTACAGATCATGGATCTTTTGACTGCGACTGCGGTCATTCTTGCTTGCTGCTCAACTGTGGTCCCTCTTATCTACTCTCCCTCTCTGAGAAATGCACCTCAGTCCCGGCCTGGTCCGCGGTCGAGCCCATATTTTATTTAAAGACCGTGGTCACAGTGTTAAGAGAGAAATAAAAAATGTAACATAATTAAACATACATATGATAATAAAATAAAATAATCAATGAAGGTGGGTTAAAGATTAATATCCCAATGTGGATGATATAATTTGAAACTTTTCAGAATGTCGGGATCAATTGGTGACTCATTGCTCAAAAGAGCGACATCATTGAAGGAAATAGAACAGATCATTGACAAGATAGCAGCAGCCTTAAAGAACGATACAAGTCTGCCAACAACAAGGAGATTGCAACTACAACTGACAATGGAGAAGTATCAGTGCATTCTGGGTCGTCAGACACCAGAAGAGTCAGAGGAATCATAGGGTATGTCTCAAACAGAGACTTCAGAGTACCAGCCTACAAAGGTTGAACTAAAGAGCCTGGGGAAAAGGAAGGCTTTGCCCAAGGATGTCAAGCGCAACAAGAAGATGAAGAAAACTATTGCAAATGAAACAAATGGGCAAGAGAAAAAAATGGTCCGCATAGAAGAAGAAGAAGAAGAGACGGAGGGATCAACGCTTAATCAAAATGGGCCAACATTTGTGCCAAGGGATGTTGTGCACTAATAAAATTATGATTGGATGTTACAAGTCAAGATGTTCAGGCCTACGAGATATCTCAACATCGATGACTTCAAGAAAATGGGAGTCTATGACAGAGTTATCCCATTCCTAGAGGGTGCAAACCTACAAGCCCTGTGCACCTCAGAAACTCCATCCGTGAAGCAACTAATAGCAGAATTTCTATCCTCCTTGGAGAAAGTCCCAATAAAGGAAGAGGAGTGCAAAAAGGGGGCAGAGATTTCAAACTGAGGTGAGACTAGGAGGAAAATCTCACACAATTACAGAGGCTATGCTCGAGACCATCTTCACACAAACAATAGTAGAAGCACAAGCCTGCTCCATCGCACTTGGAGAATAAGAAACTATCGGATACAGTAGCCACAAAATATGGAAAGAACTGACAGGAGAAGATGAACATAACTCCAAAAACTCCAAGGCTACCCTGATCATCTCATGCTTCATTAGGGTGATACAGAAGATAATTGCTAACACGATATACACAAGATGGTAGACAGGGGGAGTAACCAAGGGAGACCTCTTCATGATATGGTCTATGTTGAACAAGAAGCCAGTAAACATTGGAAAAATCCTAATTGAAAGGCTATCATCAGTCGTAGGAGGGGAATCCAAATTGACCAAGGATTTCTGCATGGGAGGCCAGATCGCAAAGATAGCCTACCACTTCATGAGTGCAGATGTGTTGATGAACTACAAAGTATTAAAGGGGCAAGCAAAGACCGACATCAAGTCCCTCATCAACACAGGAATCTTGGCCCAGAAGGGAGATAAACTCTACCATAAGCAAAGTACCTCCAAGAAACTCCTTCTCCTCCCAGAGATGGAGTATTATGATGCCCACAAGCTATGGTCCACCCAAGAAGACATTGACAAGATGTACTCAATGGCCATCCACAATATCACAGAAAAGCCATCAACAACTGATGAAGAGGGTAATACAGACAAATCTATAGAGATAGAGAAGAAGAAGCTAGAGGAAAAGAAAAAGTTGGCAGTAAGGAAGAAGAAGAAGGAAGTGGTAGATGAGCCCACTACTCTAAAGGAAACCTCACCTCCCATAGTTGTCGAAACAATAGTGAGTGAGGGTTGCCAACATCATGAAGAAATAACAGAGAAGGATGTCTAGGTAAACCTAGATGACAAGATAAGAAAAGAAAAAGTTCACGCCTTGAGGCAACAACCACATAACAACAGGAGACTGGAGAACAAGAACCCAGCCAGCAAGACAAAGACTCTACCGAAGTCAACAACACAATCAACCTTGTCTATTGACCCTTGAAAAATGTGAGTATCTCTGTGATGTCCATGAAAACAGAGCAATTGAGACCGAGTTTGAAAACCATGAGATATCGATGAAAAGCAGGAGTTGGGCATGAATCTAGATTTGAATTGGTTCGTCGAAGGCAACTGATGAGTTACCGTGGTTTGAACATGGCCAAGAAACATGGTTGGAGGTCAAGCTTCATTTATGTAAATTCGAGTTCGTGGGTAGAAATGATGGACAAAATGAGATACAAAAAGACAAGTTGGGAAGTCAGATTTTTGTATAAAGATGCTTACTAGAGGCGTAATTTAACTGGGAGGGATGGAGGCGTTGGGTCTTGGCCAATTTTACCCAAATTTGAGATTTCTTGTCTAAAAAGTATGTTTTGACCCAATCTCTATTGTTTTGAGTAAAAATGACGACCTTTGACAAATGCAAGTGAAATGTCATGAATTATTGCTAAATGGTATCAATATTTGACTTTTTACATGTGCATCACCTCTCGGTTGGCTTGTTCTTTCAGTGCTCCACTGACAATGATTGAGTGTCATATCCTCTATGATTGCATGTGTCTCATGGTAGGATTTGTTCATAAGTGCTCCATTTGTAGCAACATCCACAATCATACGTGTGTTGTAGAATAACCCGTTGTAGAACGTTTACAACAACAACCAATTAGTCAACTTTTGTTGAGGACAAAGGCATTGCAAGTGCTTAAATCTCTGCCACGTATCGTAGAGTGTTTCTACTTCCTATTGCTTAAAGTTGGTGAGATGTCTCCTCTCCTTTCCTTACCAAATGATTACGAGACCAAATACTAAACTTAAACAACATCCCACCAAATGTGAGCTACGCAGTGTAAATGATATGATTATCTATGGTTTGTTTTCCAGATCACAAAACTACACCCGGCTCCACCCTACCAAATTAGCCCTTGGTAAAGTTACCTCCTGATGTTTCCGTCGTTGGATTCAGCGGGTCTACACTTTGGAATTTCTATTTCTACTCAAATGTACATATTTTGTGATAATAAATATGTTACTTCCATTGCTAATTGTCCCATCTTTCACGATAGAGTTGAACATGTTGAGATTTATTGTCATTTTCATTAGAGATGTGGTTCTTGTCTAAAAAAAGTTCTACTCCTTACATTTTGACAAATGATTTGTTGGATCAATATATTCACAATGTCTCTTCTTCCGAACTGCCTTCAAGTGATATGTTCTAATATATTTGTTGCACGTGTTTATGTTATGGTCTTTAGACTTGTCTTGTCTACTTAAAAAATGATGACGGATTTCAATATGTTTGGCACGGCTGTGTAAAATAGGATTATGTGCTAAGTTTATAGTGCTTGTATTGTCACAAAAGATAGGCGTGGATGAAAAAGTAAAGTCATAATTGTTTAACACTTGTTTCATATAAAGCACTTGAGCACAACAAGATCCGGCTGCCATATATTCAGCTTAAGTTGTAGAGAGGGCAACCGTATTTTGTTTCTTGCTAAACCAGGAAACTAAGGCTCTTCCTAACAAGAAATAACTACCACTTGTGCTCTTGCGATCAATTCGAAAACCAGCATAATCAGCATCGGTATAAGCTTTAAAGTCCAAGGATTGTCCTTTAGGATACCATAGACCATAACATGTAGTGCCGGCTAAATATCGTAAAATCCGTTTGACGGCTTGAAAATGGGTTTGCATAGGTTGTGATTGAAATTGAGCACAAAGACCAACTGAAAACATGATGTCTGGTCTAGAAGTGGTTAAGTAAATCAAACTACCAATCATGGCTCTATATAAAAATCATGTATCCCTTCATCATGTTGATACGGAAGATCAATTAGCTGATATTTTCACAAAACCGCTTCCACTAGACCAATTTAACAAAATTAGGAAGCAACTACTCATCACTCCCTTAGAAGATGTTTTCTTTGATATTTTTGCTTCTTTAAATGGTTTTAATCATGTCATTTTTGGCTTCCAAATGGACATCTTTTTCAATAGATTTGATGGTTATCTTTTTAAGGGGATAATAAATTAAGGGGGAATTTTTCTACATTCACTTTTACCGGATATCTTTTTGAAATGACAAAGGGGGAGAAATAAATGTAAATCTTAAATAATGGTAATCTCTTGGCTTTACATTAAAAGTTGCTATATTCCCTAAGAATTGGATTTTATGTTTCATACTCCTTTGGGAATAATAAGCACACATTTCATAAACAAGAGAAGGAATTCACAAAGTAAATCTCAGGTATGAAACTCATCTCATTTTAAATACTAGTTGATTAATACTTTGGAAATGTTTGTCATCTTCAAAAAGGGGGAGATTGTTGACTAAATGGACATCATTTAAATCCCTTTGTTTTGATAATGACAAACATTTCATTCTTGTGAATCTAACGTGCTACTTGAGTGTTTCAAAAAATCAGGTGGATGACAAACTCTTGGAAGATCTATATGTTCTAATTATTTTAATTTATGATTGTAATCAAATGTAAAAAACTTTTACAAGTATATAATGTACAAGTACTTAGATATCATGTAAATCAAGCGTTTCGATCTTCCCTGGTCAATCACAACACTTAGATAGGTCATCCCCTACAATAGTGTCACAAATGCACACTCATACACACACTTAGTACTTAGTTTAAAACATTGAAACATGGTTAATCTCGATCGACAAAATTCTCGACGGAGACACTCTCGGTCGACAAACTCTTCGACCGAGAATGACCTAGGTAGCCATTAGACATAGCAGACAGGGTAGTTGGGAGTTGGATCAGAACGTTATATACACTTTCTCCAGACAGTCCTTCGATCGACAAGTCCTCAACCGACTAGGACCTTCGGTCGAAAATTCCTCGACCGAGAGTGTCTCTGTCTGCAATTTTTAGAATTAATTAACTAGTCGTTGTTAAAGCAACTAATGGTTACCTAACGGATAGTTAAGCACTAAGAACCCCCTAGAAGGTGTCTAGAACGTCCTTGAGCATCCATAGGCCATTCTTATAAATAGGACAAGCCATAGGACACCCAAAATATACTTGTATAATACTTGAGCTTTCATACTTGCAATTGGCAATCTGTTTTGAGCAATTGAGCAACACTAGTACTTGCTACTCATTTCCTTTGCTCCAAATTCGTGTCCTATAGTCTAGCATCTCCTATCCACTAAACCTACACTTTCATACTCATTGGTTAGGAGATCAATACGCTTGAAATAGGGAATCAAGCCTTGTGCTTCAAGTGGTCATTGTAATTTTTGTTTCCCTTCCTGTTCTTTCTTATTACTTGTACTCTCCTTGCTACTCCTAGGGTTGGAGGCTGTGGATTGGAGAGAGCTTTGATCTTCTTGGTGGAGAAGTAGATCTTTGGACTACTTCTAGAAGGATGTCTCAACGGGAAGCTACTTCAAGAGGAAGGCTACTTCAAGGGGGAGCTTGAAGTTACTTCAAGGAAGGATGCTTCAAGGTTGGTGAGACTACTTCAAGGTGAAGGCTGTCCAAAGGGTGTTGAAAGTGTTGTAATTTTATGTAATATCCTTGTGAGGTAATAAAATTAAATACTTTCAAAATCCCGGTTGGGTAAGCAACCGGGTAGTTGATTGACTGTCTTAGTTTTTGCTAAGGTTGGAACCACTCTAAACACCTTGTCTCCTTCTTATTGTCTAAATTGTGGTTGTTTGAGTTAAATTATTTTAAAATATCTATAAAACCCTATTCACCCCCCCTCTAGTGGTTTTTCAGTGTCTATTTGATAAAGGAAAAGAATCAATACATTTGTAGACCATACAATGTCTAAAACTATCAGGACATATATCAAGTAACACCAGTACCAAAATACTACTAAAACTTTTTATCGAAATGTGAATTATGTGAATTGGTAGCTCCTATAGATGTTCATCTTCTAGGATGTCAACTTAAGAAGATTTTTTAGGAGAGCTACCTTTAAGTTGAGCACAAAGTGGTGACAAAGAAGTTAAACTTGAATGATGTTCTAACAATGATAGATCTCCTCAAATGAATCCATACAACCAATAGCAACAATGAGGAAAACAGTGAGACCTAGTTACAACTAGAATCTCATCACTCTTGCAAAGGAGGAATCATAAATGATATGTGGATGACAATTGCAGATAGACGGATGACTAAAATGGCAGAGAAACTAACCCTAATGAACACCAGCCAAAAGAGAGAATTAAAGAATAAAAGGAAAGCAAATGTGGATAATGGAATCAACTGGAACTAGGGTTGAGTATCAGGTCAGGTTGTTGCGGGTTTAGTAAAGCCTAAACCTGGACCCAAATTTAAAAGGTGGGTCATGACCCACAAAATTTCACAATTTATAGGCCTAAAATTGTCCCATAGTATATTGCAGGTTGTTGATCGGTTTCAGGCCCCATAGGATCATGGCCTAAAAGAAATAAGGGTGGAAACGCACACCCCAGATGGAATATGCATGCCCTATATAATTATGGTTGTACATAAGTACCACTATTCTAGATATTCTAGTCAAACATGTAGCATGCATTAAAAAGAGATGCAAGACTAGCATTTCAGTCAATTTATATAAAAAAAAGGCAGTCATAGCAAGTGGGGTCCAAGAAACTATATACACAAGGTAATCCAAAAATTGTGTGGATATAATGAGTCAACATTAGGAAATATAAATGTCCAAGAAATTAGATCTTCATTAGGAATAACAGTTCAAGAGATGTATCATTAAGAGAAAGTAGGTTTTAGTTAAATAATGCCCAAAATAAAATAGAGGATGTATATACCTTATGATCAGACCTAAATATTTGGTAACACCTCCTAAGCTCAGGATTAGGATTGTCTCAACCTAGTCACAATATATGTGCATTCAATTAATATAATTTACACTAAATCTTTTACTTAGAGAACGACCCTACTATAACCTGGAAATCCGATCGTGAAACATATCCCATTAAATTAGTCGCATTTTTTATTTCAAAAATTGATATATTTGTATTTTCTACTGAACCAATAATTAGTTATGATTTTTACAAGTTAAAATCATTTTCTAATTAAGACAAAATTAGTTGCAAAATGACCATATTACCCCTAAATGATAATGTGATTATTAATGGCGTGATGTCACGCAAACTATGGAGAAATCTACAGCATGGCGTTTCGGGGTCAATAGAGTCGAACAAAACCAAATTTACTATAATGCCTTCATGGGTGTGACATGAATAATATGGGTACCATGGGTGAGACCGGGCTTCTGCCCCATGGATTCATTTCCCAGTGTCTGGCACCATTGGCATCCTGAAGAAGCTTGGGACCTTGAGACAAGCAATCATCATCGGTGATCTCGTTCGTTTGCACTCCTACAATCAGTCCTATTGGCCTCATCGAGGTTGTCCGGACCCAAGGGTACCTTGCTCGAGCGCCTCCATGGACCAAGGCTTGCACATGACTCGCCTTCCATGGTTGGGCACTAGAAATGTTGTGACCTCAAAACAAACAAGGTTTTGGTGGTAATTAGTGTTTTCGTTGGGTCTGTGGTGTTGTGTAGAAGAGGAGATAGTCAAAATAGAATTAGATGGAATCAGGAGAGAAAGAAGACCAATGGGTCATCTGGTCACAAAAAAGTGATGAGAATGACGGTATTATGGAGAGAAACCAGGACTCACAATGACCAAAAACACAAAAAAGTCCTTCAATCATAAAAACTCAACTAGCAACACCCACAATAGAAGAGGGGTTTCTAGGTTTCAGGACTTCAAGGCTCCCCTCGACGGTGAGGTAGAATATAGTACAAAGGAGGCCCTTGTCAACCGAGCAGAACAAATCAAATGGCGGTGAGATAAGCATACAAAAGGTAAGAATGAGGGTCTAAAATGGTTACCTCTAGGCCAATTGGACCGAGATGAAGAAAGCAGCAGTTGCATCCACGTTCTTGCCGAAGACAAAGATCGACACGTGAAGCACCCTCCCTTGAGTATGAGAGGAATTGATCGAAGGAATCTGAGGAGGGGTCGTCATGGTCAAGTTTCGGATCTAGAGGAAGTGGAAAGGTTCTCTGAAGTGAGGAACTGGCGAGACTAAGCGAAGGCAGCGACGACTGCTTCAACGCCTAAAAATGGTGTTTCTTATCTAGGCTATCACTCGCTCTGAGTAAGCATTCTATGGACTCAGAATGGAGAGGGGAGTTTTTTGGTGAGGAAAACACGAGACAAGGGGTACCTTAATGGAGGGACGAGCACACTAAGACTTGCTAGGTTGAACCCCTCACCAGCGCGGGGAATTCATAGGTAGGGGATGACTTGGTCCCCCTACCCGATTACCCGGCTACCAACAACCCACACCTAAACCGTGTGACAGGATTAAACAAATTGGACTATGATCTGGTTATCAATAAAATATAATCATTTATATTATTACTTCTCACCTTAGGTATAAGTCTTCTAAATTGCTAATAAGCGTGTATTGGACCTCAAATTAAACCCAAATTTGGGGGTTGCATAACTAGAACATGGTGAATACAAATTTGAATCTAGGTTTTGAGGTTAACTATGTTATAATTTTACCATTATGCATTAATAACTCCATTAATGTAATGTACATAACCTATTGATCAATTAGGGTGAAAACCTCCATCTTATCTCAAATCATGTTCTCCGAATATCTAAAATTTTTCCTAGTGTACCTCTCTATGGTCAAGACATCTAGCTTAGTACTATTACAAATAAATTTTCAATTTAGGTATTATGGCAACAATATCATATGATTTCATTTCTATGGAACCCTAAGGAGTCAAATAGGGTTTGAAGATCTGAATGCTAACTAGTTCGCTCTAGAACATGAAGAATTGTCTTTAAGAGGTGTCTATAAAATAAAGGTCAAGAAAAGAGAAAATAAAGGTTTGTACCTTAGAATTGAGGATGTTACAACACACCACCCCTTAAAAAAGATTTTGTTCCTAAAATCTCAAGCAAAGAGGTAGGGGTAGGTACGCAACATCTCTTCCTTCAATTCCAGGTAGTTTCCTCAAGGCCGTGGTACTTCCAGATAATTTTTACAAGCTCAATCTCCTTGTTCTTTAACTGCTTCCATTTGGAGTCTAAGACCTTCACTGGAAACTCTTCATAGGATGGATCTTCTCGAAACTCAATAGGCTCAATAGTCAGCACATGAAAAGGATCTTTCACATATTTCTTCAGAACAGACACGTGGAACACATTATGAATCTTTTCATAAGTGGGAGGAAGGGCTAGGCAGAAGGCACACTCCCCAACTCTACCCAAGATCTTGAATGGTCCCACATATCGGGGGCTCAACTTTCCTTTGACTTTAGACCTTACTATGGACCGGATTGGCTTTATATTTAGAAACACATAATTTCCATCTAAGAAACTCACATCGGATCTCTTTTTATCAGCATACACCTTCCTTATTATGAGCATCTAAGAAACTCACATCGGATCTCTTTAGAGCTTACTATGGACCATATTGGATGTTACAACACACCACCCCTTAAAAAGGATTTCGTCCTCAAAATCTCAAGCAAAGAGGTAGGGGTAGGTCCACAACATCTCTTCCTTCAACTCCCAGGTAGTTTCCTCAAGGTTGTGGTACTTATAGAGAATTTTTACAAGCTCAATCTCCTTGTTCTTTAACTACTTCTATCTGGAGTCTAAGACCTTCACTGGAAACTCTTCATAGGACGAATCTTCTCAAAACTCAATAGGCTCAATAGTCAGCACATGAAAAGGATCCTTCACATACTTCTTCATAACAGACACGTGGAACACATTATGAATCTTGTCATAAGTGGGAGGAAGGGCTAGGTAGTAGGCACACTCCCCAACCCTACCCAAGATCTCGAATGGTTCCACATACCAGGGGCTCAACTTGCCTTTGACTTTAGACCTTACTATGGACCGGATTGGATTTATCTTTAGAAACACATAATCACCATCTGAGAAACTCACGTCAGATCTCTTTTTATCAACATACACCTTATATCGATCTTGAGAAGCCTTCATCCTCTTCTTGATCTAACAAATCTTGTTAGTCATCATTTACATGTCATCACTCTTCATCAAAGCTCGTTCACCCACATCATCCCAGTGTAGTGGTGAATGGTAAGGTTGGCCATAGAGTTCGTTGAAGGGTGGCATACCAATGCTGACTTGGTAGCTATTGTTGTAAGCAAACTCAGCCAAGGGAAGGTATTTTTCCCAAACATCTCCCTAATCCATCACACAAGCATGCAATAAGTCCTCTAGAATTTGTATTGTCCGCTCGAACTAACCATCTGTCTGAGGGTGGTAAGCTATGCTAAAACGTAGGTCAGATGCCATCTCCTCATGTATATGCTTCCACAATTGAGAGGTGAACTTAGGATCACAATCAGAGACTATCGTCTTGGGAACTCCATGTAGGCGAACAACCCAATCCACGTATAATTGTGCCATATCAGGAACCTTGTATGTACTCTTGAATGGAAGAAAGTAAGCTAACTTGGTTGGGCGATCAATAACAACCCAAACCACATCGTACCCATGCTTTGATTTTGGAAACCTTGTAACAAAATCCATTATGATTTTATCCCATTTCCACTATGGTATCTCAAGTGGATGGAGAAGACCATCGAGACGTTGATGTTCAATCTTCACATGTTGGCATGTCAAGCACTTTGCAACATATGTAGCAATATCCTTCTTCATGTTCTGTTGGTATGTATGCCCTGAGAGCCAATCATGTTAAAATTGGTGGGATACATTAAGATTGATTTGATAAAAATCAAAGGCAAGCTTCCAATTCTTTCTGGTTCAGTCATATGAGATAGTGATAGAACAGATTGAATGTCTAGAGAATGACAGTACTCAATGACGTATGCCTTTAGGTTCATGACCTGAACGATGAGATCATACGGATGCTAAGAGTTTGTACATTCTTGTTATGTCCCTAGTCGGATGTCATTGTGGAAGGTAGACATATAAAGTCAGTTATTTGGTAAAACTGACCCTAAGAGGTCTTAAGTGGTGCCCACATTTTTTTTAGACATATAAAGTCAGTTATTTGGTAAAACTGACCCTACATGTAGTGACGTTATAACCCGTTTCTGTACTAGTGAGTAGTACACATTGCTGTATTCAGATCAACAAATAGGAAACATACAATCTTATTGTCATTGAAGACTATAGTCTTAGTGATAGTTTAGCATTGTTATGTAATAACTCTATTTATACACATAAGCTCGTAATTTTTCAAATTAACTTGTCCTTGATGATCTAATATATTAAACTATGCCGCATAGTAATCACGACCCATAATGCAAGGTACTAGAGATGGATTGGGGTGATTTTGTGAAGATTCAAGGGTGGTGTAGTGGATGAAAGGCACTACACGACTGTCATTCGCAAGGAACATGTGTGGTGTTTGTGGAGTTGGAAATAGAAATTATTTGTGATTTTTGCATAACACTGACTTAAGTACTGGATTCGGGCTGCAACACGGCCGTGCTGCGTGGCACGACTGCGATAGCTTGCTTGCTACATGGCCATGGTGGCCTACACAATCATTCTAAGTGGCTTGCTACACAGTTGTGCTACCTTGCACGGCCGTGGTAGGCTTGTTCTTCAGTTTCAACTTCTTTGATTATTTTCTCGATTCCCATGTTGATTGTGAATGCACCACCATGGTCGTTCCATGTCACCACGGCCGTGGTGAGTACTATGGCTATTGTTTCACACTTAAATATCATCAAAAAATCAAATCTTCAATCCAAAATGGTTTTTCATGAATAACTTGTCAACATTTCATCAAATTTCCCTCATTTCACCTTATTTTCACCTGCATATCTTAAAACTAAACAAAAACTATTAAAAACAAGTGTGTGTGTGTGTGTTTGTTTTCTTAGAAAGTGTAAAAAAACAAAGAAAAGGTATCAAAAATGGAAGGTTGGGTGAAAAATTCCCAATAGGTGGGTTTCCTCCCACAAGCGCTGAGTTCCATGCCTTCAGCTGGGCTTCTTGGAGATTCTTCATCTTTCATCCATTTGGAATTCTTATGTGTCCATTCTTGCAATACATGCATCTCTCATTTGCACTCAACCTATGTCCCTCATCCCTTTGATCACCAAATCTATCATCAAATCCTTCATCTTGACCCTCTTCTCTCGAATGATCAATCAGACTCTTGAAATGACCATATCCAATATCCTCATCTCGAACTTGTCGGTTTGAGGACTTGTATATGTTGATCTTTATCTTCATGTCCATGAAAGACACTATCATTATGCCGTTGTGAACATGTATCTCAGCATCAGTTGTGGACAAGAATGGTCTCCCCAAGATGATGGGGATCTTCCTATCATCTGGCTCCATGTCAAGAACAATGAAATCGGTCGGGAACAATGCTCCTATTTCCTTGTCAATCATCACCAAGACATCATCCACTCATCCTCTAGGCACTTTGATGGTGTGATCCGCGAATTGGAGAGTGAAATGTGCCAGTTTCAACTTGCCTAAACCCATCTCAACATAGACACTATATGGCATCAAATTCACAATGGATCCCGAATCAAGTAGGGATTTGCCTATGTGATGTCCCTCCAATGTAGCTCAGTATGATTGGGGATCCTGGGTCTTTCCTCTTCATCAGGAGTGAGTGTTGGAGGATAGAGCTCACTTGTTCAGTCAACTTCACTTTATTTGGTATCCTCCCTGTTGTCCTTCTCTTTGCAGTGCATAAGTTCTTCAGAAACTTGGCATATGATGGGATTTGCTTGATAGCATCAATGAAATATTGACCTTCACTTGGCTAAACACCTCAAGAATGTCAACATTGTGCTTTTATCTCTGCCTTACTTCTAGTGGCTCATATAATGCTTCAATGAATGGTGGCTCACTTGCTTTGGCCTTGCTTGCATTAGCATGAGGTGGAACACTAGGGATGGTGGGACTTGCAAATGGAGCATGAGGTGGAGCACATGGTATCCCAAAATCAATAGGTAGTATCACAGAATCATTTTCGGTGATTCAATCACAATATCACCACTTGGCTGCCTTTGCTTTGCTTTATCAACCTTTCTTTGACTTACAGGATGCTCAAGAGTTTTCCCACTCCTTAGAACTGTCACAGAACATCCTTGCTCGTGATGGAGAGGGGGAGCTAGTTGTGGTTTTGGAGGAGGTGGATGTGACACTTGGTGTTGAAATTGAGGTGGAGGGGAGAATTAAGGTTGGAAGGTGAAATGTTGAGAAATTTGTGGTAATGGAGGGGGAGGTGGAGTATAAGGCTTGGGATCACCATGGTAGTGGTATATGGGTTGCACTTGCATGGGAGGTGGACTATAGAAAACTTGTAAAGAAGGCATTGGTCCACTTGTTTTATTGAAACTCAAGATGGGTTTTGAAGACAATTTTTCTTCTTAGAGAGCAATTATGGAAGATAGTTGCTCTATCCTCTCCTCAAGCCTTGTCACATTCAATTGTATGTCATCAACGCTCTTTAGCCTAGACAAGACCTCTTCCTCAAACCTTGAGTTGTATCTTGGACTTTGTGGCTCTTGGTATCTATAGGAGTAGGTGTTCTTTTTTCTTCACCATAGAACTTAATAGAATTGACTGGGTGGTAGGGAACATTTGTCACTTGGTTCTTCATGAAGCTAACCATGTCACCAAGAATCTTCATCACTTGCGATCTTGATTCATTATGAGTAGGAGGTGTCACATCAAAGGCACAGCCTCCGTCATTCATCATACTAGAAGCTCGAATTCTTGGCCCTTCAGCCAACTGCTCAAACAAAGGCCATATCTCCTCAGGTGGCCTAGCCATGAAAACTCCCCCACAAGAAGAGTCTACTGTATCTTGGTCCTTTAGAGATAGACTGGAGTATAATGATTATACTAGCTGCCACAAAGGGATCTCATGGTGTGGGCACTCTCTCAAAATCTTCTTAAATCTCTCCCATGCTTTGTGAACTACTCATTGCCCATTTGACTAAAACTTGTCATGGCACTCCACATTTGTGTTAACCTTGCTATAGAGTAGAATTGCCTTAGGAAGGCATTCTTCATTGCTTCCCAACTCATGATGTCCCTTCTTGAGTCATACTAATCTTTGGCTCTATCTTTGAGGGAGAAAGAGAACAAGGTCAACTGGATCGTGTCATCACTAGCCGTCAGCATCCTGAAGGTGGAGCATACTTCAAGAAAGGAGCCCAAGTGTTTGTAGGGGTTCTCACTCTCCAAGCCGTAGAAGATGGGAAGGAGTCCAAGAAAACCTGGAGGGATGGAGAATTGCTCCCCTAGTATTTGGTCAACCATGCTAGCAATTGGCGATTTGTAGTTTCTAGACATGAAGTAGTTTTGAAGTGGCTTGTAGGGAGCATTTTAGCCTTCCATCTTGTCTTCCCCCGAGTGGCTTGCCACATGCACAAGGCACAACCAAACAAAAGAGAGCAAGTTAGCTAACCAATATGCACAATGAATACAAGGAATAAAGAATAAATAATAGCAATGATGAGGGAAGTAGAAAAAGTCAAAGCAAAACTAACTATCTAGGTTAAGCGCCTCTACGCCTCGGCACGGTGCTAGAAAGCTTGGTGTGATTCTGCCAATGGTGCTACACACTACTCAATTAGAGTTTGAATAGATGCAACCTCGTGGATAGAAACACATAGTGGATTCACTTTTAAAATTTATAAGGACCTACACGGACACACCTACTTCTACTAAAATGATAACCTACAAGCGCACAGGGTCATGTTGTAGTATAGGTAAGGTGGCAAGTATAGGATCAATCCACATGGAGAAAAGGGGGCACTAGATCTAGGTTAATTTTTGGTGCTAGGTTCCTACTGCAGATACTAGGGTCAAGGGTTTAAAGGTGATTTGATTGTTAAACTAAGGGTGAACAAGAAAGTAAGTAAAGGAAAACAAGTAAGAACAAAACCTACGTTAACCGTAGACAGTTAATTCTAATGAGCAAGAAAAGACAAGGCAAGGCAAGAAAAGAACAATCTACACTAAGGCAAGAAAGACAAGGCAAAAGAGCAATTAAAGACCTAAGCTAGCAAGAAAAAAGAAAGAATAGGGCAAGAAGCTAACTAAGCAAGAAAAGAGCTAACTAAGCTAACACTAGCTAAGCAAGATGGAAATTAGGGTTTTAAAGCAATTAAGGGAATTGTGGGTTGTTTAGGGGATGCACTTATCAATTAGGTTGGGGGTGACATGTGAGCATTATGATTCCATTTAGATTATCAAACCAAACAACAAGTTAGAGGCTACTGAATTATCCTATGCTACTAACTCACCATATATATGCTAGGTTGTGTATAGGGAAATTAGTCCCTAACACCCCTACTACCCTTGTGAGGCTCAATTGCTTTAGGGTTTAGGTGTAATTCAAATAGAGTCTAAACAAGTCTAGGTTTCTAGTTTGGATGATCTTAGGATGATTAGGGGCTGAGGTTAGTAATGGGAGTGGAAGTGAGGTTTTAGACCTCCCATCACCCACATTCTAACCTTGAGAAAGATCCATGCTAAACACACCAAGTTCATCTAAACTAGCTACTTAGATCTCTCAATTAGGGTTAGGAGAACTGATTATAATGTGGGAGGATGGGTAGCTAGCTAGGGATCCAAGAATTGGACCTAGGAGCAAATTACCAAAATTCACACATCTAAGCAATTCCCCTAAATTCCTAATTGATTTCAAGCACAAACCACCAAGCAATTCATGGTGAATGAGATATAAATAGAACATAATCATTAGCAAATGAAATTACAATGTTTACATATGATTTCCCCCAACATGGTATCAAAGTAACATTTTACACCCCCAAACAACCCACCCAAGGGGGCTAGCTACTCATAGCAATACAAAATACAAAAAGAAAGGAGAAATAGATAGAAGAAGCCATTGAGCTCGGTGTAGATGAATAATTCCTCCATTTTAGCTACTGTAAGACGTCCTCCACTCTCCTCCAAGGTGCAATGACATGGGATGATGGTGGAAATGGGTGAAAATAAGAAGAAACTAGGATTTGGTGGTGGAAATGGTGAAATGGAGGTGGAAATAGAGTGGAATGGCTAAGCGGTGAAAATGGGGAGCTAAGAGGCGATGAAAGGTATCTAACCTCAGCCTCCTGCCACCACCTAGGTATATATAGGTGTGGGGGAAGCAATAGGTCAAGTAGGGGTAGTATGGGAAATGCAGTGTAAAAGTAGCTAGGTTTTTATGAGTAGCACGACTGTGGTGGTTACCGCGGCTGTGGTGGGGAGGGGTGAGAACGGTCATGGTGGATGGGAACGACCGTGGTGAGAAATGGGAAAAAATCACAGGGACTTGGTGGATTTTGTACTGAAGGTGGCATGGTCGTGGTGGTCACCATGGCCGTAGTGGGCTAGGGTAGCATAGCCGTGGTGCTCACCACGACCGTGGTGGCTCGAAATGCATAGCCCTTTCTCTGCTCCATGGTCGTTCTGCCTATGCTCTCACATGGCCGTACAAGGTGGCATGGACGTTCTGAGTCAGTTCACCGTGGACATTCTATGTGGCACGGTCGTGGTGACTCTATCTTTACTTGGAGATGGCTCTGTTGATTTTTCTAGTTGCTAGCAGGGCCGTTCTATGGTACCACATCCGTGCTGGCCTCTGGATCAACACTTTGACTTTTTCCTTGGATTTTCTTGGACATCATTGCTTCAATGGATCTTTGGCCACTAGGGGTAGGTTAGGGGAGCATCAGACTTTACTTTAGGTCTCCCCAAGGGTAGAGAAACCCTAGGATCACTCCTCTCTCTTCCATCAAGCATGGTCTAGAATCCTGAAAAACATGCAAATAATGTCCATAAGTGCATTTTATACAAATATACATATTAAGGGAAATAACATGTAACCTAACAGGTATAAATGTGATTGAAGTGCAATAAGACACAAGATGAAGCCCTAAAATAGGGCTAAATCATCTCCCACATCCTTTTCTAGCTTGTCCAGAAGACCCTGCATGTGACGCTTGACCCTGTCCTCTACCACCACCACTACTAAACTGTTGTTGTTGTGAACCTCACTGACTCTACCTTGGCTATTGTGTTACTTCCTCATCCTTCATGGGGCAAAACCACTTCAAGTGTCCACGTTGCCCACACCAATAGTAGGTTACATCCTCTTTCTGTGGTCTAGACAACCCTATCACCGATACTGAAGCTACATTGTGGGGTCTATCTAGCAAAAACTATGACCTCTGCCCTTGCTCGGGGACCACTGTGATCACACATGTGATCTCAGATCAGAAAAAGTTGAGTCATGTTGCGACTATGATGGCGATAATCTTGGCTTCTTAAAGCCTTCAGAAGATTGCCCCTGAAAATGAGCTGGCCTCTTCTTAGCATTAGCTTCATGCTTGTTGATAGCAAACCGTTATATCCTCCTCACGGACTCCACAAAGGTGGAAAACCTCTCTCTATTCTCCAAAACTGACACCACCTCATAGTAAACTCTGTGCTCAGGACCTCTCAAACCTGCATATCCTCTCCTTATCCGTTCCTGCCATATGAGGATAGAACCTCAATAGCTCCATGAACTTTGCCTTGTACTCATTGATCATCATCGATCCCTACCAGCTCTTCTCAAATTGTAAGATCTTCTCATCCAGATATGTCTCAGGGAAGTATCAACTCACAAACTCCTATCGAACCTCCTCCCAATTGATCACCACTCTAGGTCTCTTCTCCTCCTCTATGGCCGACCAATTGCCAGCACTGACCTTCAACAAATATACATCGTACTTCACCTTGTCCTCTTCTAGGATGTTTAGGATCTTGAATGTTGTTTCCAACTTAGTCAGCCACATGTCGGCATCTACTGGGTCCGATGTACCCGCATATTCAATCGCTCCAACGCGTCTGAGTCATTCAAATGTCTTCTTGGAACCCTGGGATTCCACATTTGGGATGACTTCCCTTGTTTGGGGTACGGGCGCTTGGTCCACTGTATGCGTAATTGTGGCCATCAACTATCCAAACATGGACTAAAATGCAAAGTTGGCCATGGTTTCTAGGTCAAACTAAGGCATCATGGGTTTCTCTGACCCCATATCTAGTACTCTCTCATCACGTGTCAGCCTCCTAGCACCACCTCTTAGTGCGACAAAACTACTCTTAACGCGTTCTTCATGTTCTCCAGACATATCTGTATAAGCAGAAGCTACAATCAGATATGTTGGACAACATAAGAATAGATAAGAACCTATGTCCCATGTCCCTGTAGACTCAGCAAACCTAAATCTTTGATACCAACTTGACTGTGACACACCATCACACTAAATGAGATTACTCAAAACCAAAAGCGTGATCAACTACTAATTTGTAATGACCATCATCAAACTGACAAAAAAATCGTTACTAATTAAGCAGAATAAACATAATAAGTGGATTAAAAAAAATCACTAAAATTTAAAACCATTTTGCAAGGAGATCCTTTTCTAGAAAACTCTTACTGAAAGATCCAAAACTCATACATATCATGATTACATTGTACAACATCTCATCTTGAGGACAACATATAATAGTTGCTCTATCAAAACACATAATGGAGCAACATAAAACCTTGAGGCATTCAAGACAAAATCTCATATCATTCATGAAACCAGTACGAACCAACTCCAAGGGCATGAGAGTACAGAGACGACACATAGGACTTCTATCTACAAGACATGACAGACAGTACACTCAACCTGAGCTGTCACTGCTGCCTCAATTGTTGTTCCTCCTCTGTAGAAAGATCTTCGCCACCTCGTGCATGTCCACCTAAAAAATTTGGGATCCCACAGGGTGAGATAATTATCCCAACGAGAGATATAACTCTCCGCCGACCATATTATTATCATAGATTAAGCATTTATAAACTGAGCAGATGTTCTTTTTATATTAACATGCATGATAATTCACCGTATGAACAGAATGAAGTAATCTCCTTTCTTAAGGAGAACATTGCATCTACCCATGGTAGAGTTATCAATCATCTATCTGCTTTGCAAGGAATGTAAAGAAACATAAATATCATCTATCAACTAAGATGTATAACTGAAGTGCACATCAATCAATGTTTTCCATATTCGATCATTAAGCAGATATGCTACATGGCTGATTACATTTTTCAATCACACTTATGCCCTGAGGAGATGAGGTATACCGCTCATACTCCAATCGACAACAACTACATAAAGCATCAGTACCATAAAAGGTCAATGGGAGAGTCAGTTGCCATGACCTCTGCCGTCTCGGTCAGTGCGAGACCATAAGCAGGACATCTTGTGCCACTGCTAAATAGCTTTCCAGGGTATACTGGTAACTTCTCTATAGAGCTACAATGTCAACTGCACTCTCTTCGAGGAGATCTCAATTATCCATCCCCGACCTTCATCATCATCGGGATATTCGTGATACATCCATCCTGGCATATATAATGGAGGATTGAGAGATTTCATGTTTATCTCACATCAATCCCACATTAGGGTGTAAGGATATCTGCGCCCATCACCCCCACATATTAAAAAAATATGCCCTCTGGGTTATGCCACGGAGCAACCCGTAATCTATGGTCAGGGAAATACATGATAAGATTCCACTTGATTAGTTAAGTGCATTATCATATCTTTTAGCATCAGTCAAGTTTCAAACAAGAATTATTATAACATATGCTACAAAGAAAGGTATAATACATCTATCAAGTACTTTTCAAATCTTTAGAACACATATAACATTTAGGATCTCAATCCCTTATCTCATTACTGGGAATTCTAATCCCTTAACATTATCATCATGATTACTAGATTTGGGTATTCAAACACTTAGTTCATCACTGAACATTGTTACCACTTATCAGGTAATTAATACCTCTAGGTCCTCAGACCAAGGTATACATGATACTTGTTGCACAAGCATCTCACATGGCTTACAAGGCCATTGCACATCTTGTCACCTCTCACTAGGCAACAACTTATTTACATTTCTCACAAGGCCATTACACATCTTGTCACCTCTCACTAGGCAACAACTTATTCACATGGCTCACAAGGCCATTACACATCTTGTCACCTCTCACTAGGCAACAACTTATTCACATGGATCACAAGGCCATTACACATCTTGTCACCTCTCACTAGGCAACAATTATTCACTTGGCTCACAAGGGATGACACATCTTGTCACCTCTCACTAGGCAACAACTTATTCACATGGCTCACAAGGCCATTAATCATTATACTTGTTGTACAAGTATTTAACATGCCTTACAAGGATTATGCAATAAGATAAATACATCCTTTTCCATTATTAGGGTTAGGGTTTCCTTTTATAGCCAAATAGGGTTTCAAGTTAATATCATCAGTCCATACCCTAATTCATTGCTCCACACATCTAGGAGCATATATTCATATCATAAGTATGCAATCATACTTATATGTTCTCATCATATGTCATTAAATGATTATCAACACAAGGTATGCATTTCTCTCTCATCCTCTCTAGGATATTGATTACATCATACTTTATTATCTTGGCTTGACCCTTTCTTAAGGTATGTTAGCCTACACTTATCAAAGTGCATTACATCTCAATGTAACAATTGACATGACACACTTCATGTGATACTCATCCAAGTATATTGGATTTAAGGTGCATCAAGGTGCATCAACCTTGAGGTGTTGGATGTGGTATTTATCATGCCTTGATGTATTACTTCCCTCATTGCTTTTAACTTACTTAAGTTCATCAACTTATCTTATATTAGGGTATATCCCATCCTAATACTTTATGCACTAACACATCACATTTATCATGTAGTGTATTGGCCATAAGTCACACATTTGAGTTACCCAACTATCATCAAGTGATATAGACTCATCTCGAGTTAAGGCATTGTTGATATACCATTATCAACAACTTTAGGTGTTCTACCTGTCAAGGTATTAACAAAACCACATCATAACTTGGTTTTACACTAATCACTCCTAAGAGTTTTTTACCCTCACCTTTACGAGGTGCATCATATTGAATCATGTATGTCAAGTTGAACACATGTATTGGATTAGGTGTATATCGATCTAGGCATCATCATATCCCTCAGACCCTTACCCATTAAGGTATCAACCTTACCATTCATATGGTGTATCAACTTCACCATACATGAGTGTAACATCCTCACCTCTCTTGAAGATATTGGCCACACCATACTTTAGTGTATTGGCCATCACATGTTCTAGGGTATTAACCACCTTACCACTTTTGTCATCTGGTGTATTGGGTTACCCACCATATCATTTTAGAGATATGTGCTCAACACCATATCGTCCAAGAGGTGTATGCTTTACCCAATATCGGATTAGATGTATATGCTTTCTACCCATATCACTTTAGAGGTGTATGTATGCTTACCATATAGGGCAAGAGGTGTATGCTTGCTTCACACCATATCAGGCAGAGAGATGTGTGTGTGCTTCACACCATATTGGGCAGAGAGGTGTGTGTGTGCGTCACACCATATCAGGCAAAGATGTGTGTGTGTGCTTCACACCATATCGGGCAAAGAGGTATGAGTGTACTTCACACCATATCGGGCAAAGAGGTGTGTGTGTGCTTCACACCATATCAGGCAAAGAGGTGTGTGTGTGTGCTTCACACCATATCAGGCAAAGAGGTGTGTGCTTAACCCAATATCATTTTTGAGGTGTATGCTTGACCTCTTATTGTTCAAGAGGTGTATACTACACCACCATATAAGGAAAACATGTATAAAATCATATCCATATCATTTTAGTGGAGTAGGTGCATCACCATATCGGACAGAGAGGTGACTGCTTGTGTGCTTGAACCCGATATCACTTTATAAGGTGATACCATCTTCTTCAAGCTCTAGACCTTCGTTCTAACTGTTATAGTTCATGGAAATAGGTCTAAGCAACTACTATAACTCATAATGTCATCAACTATTTCAGAAAATTTTGGAATTAAAAGTAGATCATTAAGTATAGCAATTTAGGTGATGAATAATAACATGATAGAGTTCAAGTTATACAACCCGCCTCAAGAATAATTTCAAAGCTCCAAGATCCAAAGATCCACGTTCCTAAGGTTGAAGATGACTTATCAAAAGTCCAAGGCTCGTTCACAACTCCTTCATATACAAGGAATCACCATGGATAAGCAATTGGTGAAGAAGAAAAGAAAGGAAGATCATAACCCTAAAGTCATGCTTCAATCCAAGATTGAAGATGATCATGGCCTCACCTTAGGGTTAAGTATTGAGTTCCTTCTTGCTCCTTAGCACCTCTGCACGATACCTCACTACTCATGCACTATATGCCAACACTATTGGCCGATATCCCCCTCAATTGTGGTCAAAACACTCCACTATGGCTGATATCACCTTACTAGGCCGATACCACCTTACTTGGCTAATATGAACTTGCTATGGATGATACCCAAGGCCTTATGCATGATACTACATCACTCCTGCACGATACAAGGACCCTATGCATGATACCTTAGGTAAAGAGGGTAGTAAGATTAGAAAAATTCCACTAGTGGGTGAAAAGAGGGGTATATATACTTGAGGTTCATGGAGAAGTGTATAAATAAGGTGTCATCAATTTGAGCTACTAGGTGCCACATGTCCATGCATGGTTGACACGTGTACATGCATGCATTAACATTTATCTTGACATGCACAACACTTGAGGATAATATAGAGATGAAATTTCGTCCATTACGTATCCCTTTGAATAAGATATATCGATTAAATCACCACTTTATTCACAACCCGATACAACTTTTCTAAGGAAGTTGTAAATCGATACCCTTCACCTCCTTGAGGTTATTTTCATGTCATGGCATTTTAAAAGAGTCTAAAAACCGATATGAGGCTCCTCCTATGGCTCCTTGTCCGATAGGCACTCATATATAAGCTTTTCAACTTGATACAACTCAAGTTAAGGTTTCATATTCAACCCTTTTCTTGGTCATTTCATCACCAAGATTACCATCACTCATAATTGATTCAAACATGGTGTCTCCTTCTTTCTCTCTCCTTTAAATGATACATAGAGGAAGTAGTAACACTCTAGAGGTGATAATTTTCATATCAACCCCACATCTTGGGTAAATTACAATTTGTACCAAGATTGGTGCACAAGGTACTAGCATTATTCAAACAAGTTCAAACTTGGAATTTAGGCTTTCCACAAGCCACCACTTAGCATAATTCTCTCTCTTATGATGCTAAATAACTTAATGCACATTCAACATGTGACATGTTGTAATATAACCCCTCATCTTGGATAAATTGTACTTTGGTCCAAAACAAAGGAACATTGCTCAAACAACATTCAATTAGGACCAAACTTGGAAGATAACTGTGTCACATGATAAAAAAACACCTTAGAGGATTATATTAAATTTCTAAGCAACTTACTTAGAAAAAACAAATAGGGTTACCTCATAACCCAAGTCAAGGTCATTACATAATTAACCACGTGGCCAAGAAAGCAGATAAATTAAAAATGATTAAACATCATAAACATGTTCTGAAACATTTACAAAAAGGTCCAAATTTTCCATGTGATCATATACCATATCAGGTATTTACATGCATGTCCAATGGAATCAGACATAACCTGTATACAAAAGATATATTGTTCCTCATATACATGTCATATATACAGCCGTAGACATACTGTCAAAACCACATGCCGATACATGTATATCATCTACAAAACATCCCCTGCCCAGATCTGTGAGTACATGGATGACTCTAGGACTCTGTTACAACAACTACTATCAAACCTCAACGTCTATTGATCTTCAACCTGATCCTCCTCAACAACATGATTTTGACCATGTCGCCGACATTCAGCTGAAAAGATGTGGTGACCCACAAAGTGAGACCAACGTCCCAACGAGTGATATAACTCTCCACAATGCTTATTGATCACAACATGCTATTTAATGATAAAAAGATGACTCGATTGAGTATATAATAAGTAGTTGAGCAGATTAAACAAATTAAGCATACTAAGCAAGTCAAAGATAGGCTTAGCAACAAGCATGATTAACAAACTATATAAGGGAAATAGATAAACCTATCCTTCTAAGAGTTGATTTCTCTAATTGAATTATATAACAACTAGGTAATATAAGAGATAAGGCAAGATTAACAACCAATATGAAGTGCATTTGACCCTACAAGATAAACTACATGACTATATTACATCATTTATTATGTCATAGGGAGTTTGAGTCATACCACTCAAAGTCCAACAGCCCATCGCTTGGTTGTGATCAGTTTCGTACAAGATCTAGGATATATAGAATCCTAAGATCTCATCCCCTCAGTCAGTACGAGTGAACTACAGTGACATATTAGTCAAACTACCAACAACGACATATAGTCAAGCTGATAACATCTAGTCCACCCTTGGTACATGTCATGGCACTAGAAACTAGGGTATACATAACCCAATCATCTGAGGTACAACCACAACTGTCCTCAATCACATCACATATACAAATATCTGAGACACGACCTCAACCTCTCTCACTCTGAGACATGACCACATCCATCCTTCATAACCTTGGGATCAGGATGTCAAGGATGTATACTCACTTGCACCCGCACATACTCACCATGTTATGTATGTAGGCTAGTAAATGGATATCCAGAATCCACACATTTGATCCGGATTTGAGTCTGAAATTAAAAAAAAATCAACATCCACATAATTTGGATTGGATTTAGAATATGAGATTTCATATCAAAATTTTTTGGATATGATATCAGGTATGACTATATCCTCTCCAAAAACATCTGAATCTGACAAATATATACATATTTTATTAAATATATATTATCTATATATAAAAATATGAATATATATATATATTTTATCATATATAATCATAATAATATCAATATTTTCTATATATAATATATTTACTAACAATACATTTATGATTTAAGGTTCAGATCGGATATTTATCCGAATTCAGATTTTATCTATTAGGTTTGGATTCAAATATTATTACATAGTATCCGTCAGATATCAAATCAAATATCAGATTGAATATATTTTTTAGGATTTAGATATCAGATATAGCAGTATTCGCTCCGTACTCGATCTGTTTACAGGTCTATATGTATTCGACTCTGAGCTTCCCTTAGGAATACTCGTTTCATCATCTAGCAAGTTTTGACACTAAAAATGGTTCTATGGTGCAGGCCATTACATGATTAGGGTATCACTTGATTAGTTATTGCCAATTGGGTGAATTAATGCTGCATCAAACAAGTGGACATACAAACCCTAATTCATTTCTAGCAAGCATAGTTATTTAACAACTTCAGAAGATATAAAACACATACGATATAATTCTTAATCACAATACCACATGGTACTATTTCACCGCCATTCATGAGATCATACTTGTCATCATACTATCATAGGACACAAGTCCTTATCAAATTATTCTAGGGTACCAACCCTTGTCACATCATGAAGAGGATTACCCTTCATTAAGGCTCAAACATGCCCAAAAGTCATTAGGACCATCACAAAATTCTATGTAAGGACATCATTATCTTATCGTGATTTAAATCAAGGCTCATCAAACCATAACCATACATGTGATACACATGTTTAGCATAACATTGCATTAAGAAACTTATGATGTTCACATAACATCATATCATGGTTTCAACAACAATAAGAGAGTACTCCATCATCATAGAAATCATTCAAGAAGTCTGATCATGATTAACCACTATCACCTATTTGCATTAGGGTTAGGCGTAACAAGATGTGCTAAATTAGGGTTATAAATCAACTCATTATGATGATTATCAATCACATTCATACGAGGGCAAAGGTAAGACTACCAAAACACGAGCATTGAACCATCAATTCTACATCATTAAAAGCAGACCATCAAAACACGAGCTTCACTAAAAAATCATCAGATGTTGAACATCAAGCACTAACCATCAGATGTTGAGTGGGTAAAGCCATAAGAAAACACCTTGAAAAAACCATATAGAGAACCATCAAGTTGTGACCTAGGAAGAGTCACCAACTTAATCTACTCAAGGCATTGTTTGGTAGCACAAAGAACGCCATCGATTGGAAACATGAGGATCACATCAGTTGTTGACTCAAGGGTCACCATCGGTTGTGACACTTAGGTCCACCATCGGTTGTGGTATCCTGGGTCACCATCAGGTGTGGAGTATATGACTACCATCGAATTATGAAGTCAGAACCTCCAATGGTTGACACCATCGAGTGTTAATGCAATACACATCAGATGATAATCATAGGTCAAGGGGCCATCGATTCTTATAGTTAGAACACCTATTGGTTGATGGAACAGAAGGGCCATCGGTTGTCAGACCCAATGCCTCCAGCAGTTGTCATCAATAGGTGGTAAAACAAGGAAAAAACATGAGAGAAACCATCATTTGGTAGGATATATAGAACCATCGATTGAAACCACTAGAAGAGCACTAAGACCATCAATTATTGAGAACTTAAGAGATCAAAACAGACCTTAAAGGTTTGACCATGGGTTGGCATGGGAAACAAAAGCAAAACAACACTAAAAGCAAGTCCGGTTCTAGAAAGAAGGCAAACCATCGAGTTATGCACAAGGTGGAAAACTACTCAAAACCCTAAGTGAAACCCATTGTTTGAGAGACATCAAGTACCACCGTTTGACATACAAGAAAGACGTAAATCTTCCTCTACCAGTGGTTACTAGGTTATTAGGTGGAAAACCATTGTTTAATCACCCCTTCCAAGCAAACTCTCGGTCCAAGGGACCCCAAGAGAGAAGACCATCTCGAGACCACCATCAATTTTACTCACCTAAGGATGACCATTGAATGCCATCCATCTAGGGGGACCATCTGTTGATGGCCTCCAAGGTAGCTCATCTTTGAGAGCAAAACCCCCAACTCAAACTTAGAAAGGTATCACCACCAAACCACAGTGCAACTGAGCGCCCCATGGAACAACAAGTTCAAGCATGATAAGAAAACTTATAAGGCACCAAGAGAATGTGACAAATTTCAAGAAAAACTTCAGAAGTGGGTAAATTGTAGAAAAATCCAAAAAAGCATATAGTTGCATAACTTGTACAAATAGTGTCCAAACTGGACCAAACTTGAAACTTAAGCTTTCCACATGATATCAAAGCACTTACTATAGTTTAATTAAAGTTTTCACTTAATTATGATGATAAATCATGTTTAACCAAAAAGCAAGGTCAGGGGTCTTATAGTAGTTGTGTACTCGATGCTTTGTCTCATTAATTTTATAACTTGCAAACATAATATCAAACTTCATTATACAAACCTTATGTACCTGCTCAATTCTCAGGGTAAGGACACAAGACCGAACACACTACTTGAGTTGTCAAGATAGGGAGGACCGTGTCAATAAAAATGGTTAGTTAATCTTTAACACCCTTACAAACCCTTCCAATGAGAAGTTCATCAAAGGCCTTATGATACATACTATTGTTGGTATAATTGAAGTAAAACGACACAAAACATGGGCTCTTATTTTGCTAAGTACTTAACTTGTTTACCCTCATTTGTTTAATTCTACAACTCTTTATAAGATTATGCAAAACTTATACACATGTGTCTTTCTGCCATGTACTCAAAACCTACTGGGTTGAACTGCTTGTTTCATGTATGTTTTATGTGTAGAGATAGCGTTGGAGTTGATGGCTCATAAGCATGTATTTAAGTGTACTTGTTGTAAGATCTTAGCTAGTGTACATGAGCAGAGTTGTATAATTTGATTATTCAATATGTAATTGGAATCATGTAATAAAGACTATTGCTTAATAACATTTGTTGAACGTTGAGATTATGTTGGTGTCTTTATCTTGTTATTTATTCATGTATGTTAATCTTTTATGCTTCCTCATTCATATTTTAATATTGCCATGCTAAGGACAAACACTCTGGTCCTTCAGTCATTGACTTTCTAGTCATTTGGAGGCGGGATTTGAATAATAAATCGTTCTGTGACGATTACTCATATGAAAAAGTAAATTTTGTGTAGAACATCTATATAGGCGACCATGTTGTATGATATTAATTATTACATTACGAAGAAAGAAGGTGCCATCGGGGTGAATGTAACATATGCAAGAAGACTAAGATTTAACTAGGAGAGACTCCAATAAACCATGATAAAAATGGCAAGCATGAGGACAACTACTAAATTGATCCCCCTTATGCACATCAAACCACACACAACTTTGACTCCATGTTATATACCTAAATAGCAAGGAGAATTATAAAAAGGAGCCATTGATATACTATCACTCAGAAGGTCTTAATGGGAAAAGAAAACGCTCATCCATGCGCTGGGTCATATTAATCTTCTCTATATCATGCGGGGGTAAAGTAGTTTGGAATTACGTTCAAATGAGGATGATTTTTAGTTAGTGGTCAAACGAGGTTCAAGAGTTCGGATTTTCTCTGCCGTGGAAGGAAAAGAGAGCTTGGAGTTTCCATTTTTCCCGGAATCGTGCACGACATCTACCAAGCCACACAAAGCGCCGAGCTACGCCGTAACTCTATCCTCCGCTACCACCGCACCTGTCCCTCCGGACTCTCATGGCGTCGGGTTCCCTCGCGTTGCTTCGCCCTCGTTGCTCAACCGCCGACCCTTCCCAACCGTTATTTGCTGGCCCCGCCCACAAGTCCCCGCGTTTCGCTTCCTTCTCCGTCTCTACGCGGCAGCGGAACCCCCCGCATGACGTGGGCCACCGCCTGCCACTGCGGGCGAGGGCACTGCCGTCGGAGGCGACTGCTGGAGTGGATGACGAGCTGGCGCGTTTCCTGGAGAGCTGCTCGATATCGGACTTCATGAGGTTCCGGATGGAAGACGACGAGGACGGCGGGGGCGGAGGGACGGGAGAGCTGCAAACTGCAGTCGTCAGCTACCGGAAGAGGTTCCCGTGGTCTATCCTCCAGCCATTCCTGCAGGTAGTAACAACTCCAACGAGCTTTTGCCCTTTCCGTCTATTCAGGGTTGTTATTGTTGTTGTGTGTGTGGGGGGGGGGGGGGGGAGGTGGCGCTGCTGTCTTAGGTGCGAATTGTTTTTCTTCGGTACTTCGAGCCGGCATTGCTTAAAAGTGCCCTTTTCGTTGTTCTGCAGGTGGACCTGGTCTCGACTATCCATATAGCTGATAAAGAGTACGTCATTTTCCTTGGAGTATGCTCAGTTCTTTGGTTTCTGTTTAATGCACCTTGGTTATTATCTTGCTAGCTATCTGCCATGATGCTCGGAACATTTCGCCTTAGTTTATGGATCTCAATTTTTGGTTAACATTTTACATAACTGAACTTGGTAATTGCTATATATTACCCCATGAAAAACACGCAGAAATACTCACCTTTCAGTGTTTGAATCAAAGTCAAAAGAGAAAGCTGCAGTTCACGAGAAAGCAACATGTTACTCCAAGCACCTACAAACTTGTGATGACAAAAGGGTTAAGAAATGCGATCTCTGACATTGTCTTGGCATCTTAAAGCTTTACATGCTTCTGTTGACTGTGATATAAAGCTTAGATTCTAGAAAAGCATACCCAAAATTCCGGGTGTAGTCAGCAATCTGATAGTGTCAAGACCTCAAGTAGAAATCTGCAAGTCTGGTGATGAATGTGACGAGAAACTTTGAGAAATAATCAACGCCCCAAATCATGAATTCAGATATCAGTCGATTGATATGCTAACTTGTCGTCTTTGTCATCTTTGTGCTAGGTGAGTTTAGGACTAAATGGTGCGATATGCTTTATATTTTAACTTTTTCTGATCTGGTAAATCAAGGGCATTTTCTTCCCCAAATTCTTATAAACCGAATTTTGAAAATGGTGGGCATGGTATCGTGGTTAATAACTTCAAACTTTCTGCACCTATTTCCTTTACTAATCACATTGCTATCTTGCTTTTTTGTAAACGTGTGTTCTATCTTGTGACATGGACTTGATAAGGTAGGGAATTATCACACTGCAACGAATGTTGTGCTTGGCTGTTGCCTCGAGATTGTTGTCTAATGTGTTTCTTTCTAAAATTTCATGGCAGAGAAACAATATGACTTTATATTTTACCAAACATCATGCGTCTTATTTTGCAACTTGTAGAAAAATACCCCCCAACATTGCCACGCAAAACCTTGACCAGTTTGCAATGCTAGTTCTACTCCTTTAGAGGAAATTAATCACAAAGCATATATCAATTGCAACTTCCTTGATGCTTAATCTCAGATTGACCCCCCTCACTTGTAGGCGTTAATTTATAATCACATGTTTTTCTCCTTTCAAGTTATTAAGTGGACAATCACACAAAGCGTGATAGTCCCCAAGAAAGTATGCCATCATTCCCAGATTCTTAGTTATAAAGTGCTTTTATAAGTACTTCTTGGTAGCTTTGATCTTTGCCAAATCACTCCTTAACATCATGTTCGTACACAAATCCAAATGTGAACTTTGCAAAAAATAAGTGGTCACTGTGGGATCTCGCAAAATCAAGACATGCAAAGACTTTGCATCGTGGAGAACGAAGAGGCTATCGATTGGTGGGAGATATATTTTTTTGTTGCAAAAGATCGTATGATTTTTCGTTATAAAATGCGTAGTAGGGATGTTTTAATAGAAGACATAGGCCAAGAAAACAAGTAGGTTGTGGGAAATAAGATTTGAGGCAATTAGATTGATTCTACTATATGAGAGGAGACTAACATAAAGCATATGACTGAACCCTAGTGGGCTAAACATATAATAAGCTAAATAATAATAATACTGATACTCCTCTTCAAGCTGGAGAATGGATGAAACACATGCCCATCTTGTCGATACAGAAAAAAATAACAAGTCCATACTGAAAAATTGGCCTCCCCCTAAATCTTGCGATGCAATTATTGAAACACTCAAACACCCCCTAAAGAAGATAGCACGTAGCAGGTAACAAACATGTCTTCTCCCTCTGACAAAGATAACGCGTGTCTGTAGAAATATATGGTAGAACATATTTGTAAAAGTCATATGTGTCGCCATTGTTGTTGAAGTAGTTTCCCAGAAGAAGCACTACTATCTTAATAATGCATAGTAGTTGGGTTAAGAATATTGCTATTGGAATATTTTGCTACAGGTGGTCAACGTGCTTGGGACGAGCCACTATAAGAAAAATGCACTATACCAGATGCAAACAGAGCACAAATGAATAAAAGGAGCTAGGCAACATGAATGGATCAATGATGTTCCAGTCCCCTCTCTATCTCCCCACACCAACCATAGAGAACAAGAGAGTGGTTATGGGTGGACAATGGTAAGGGCACTTCTTGGCAAATCAGTTACAGTACTGTTGGGGGGTCTCGAGGCGCTGCCTCCCAGTGAGGGGTCCTGCCACAGCTCAGCGGGTGGGAGTCAAGGGGAGGCCGCCCCTTGCGGGGGGTTACGATTGAGCCCTCACAAACTTTTTTGCAAAATATCAAGCATGAATCTAGGACATGGCGTAGGTTGGAAGCGACCACGGGTGGCCTTGGCTGTTGCCATCTTTTAGAAAATCAGTCCGCACGCCCGCATATACTCTCTCGCATATGCCTAAACGCAACATGCCTCACCATATATCCTTAACCAGTCCAATAAGTTGTCATGGGTTGCATATGCGACTGCTTGGCTGATTAAGTGGTCTATTAAACTTCAATTTTTGAAATGGTCGTTACTTATGCCTGTACATACATACATACATTTATGGATATACACGATTCATTTCATATTTAAATATATAGCTATATATTCCTATGTATAGTTTAAAAAATTGGTTTGCATGACTGCATATACTCCTGCACATGCTAAAGCGGTCGTCTTGCCGCATCCCATATTGTTAATCGGTCCAATAAGCGGTCCCGGGCTGCATATGCGGCCACTTGGCTGATTAAGCGGACGATTAAACTCTGGCTTGTGAAAAGCCCACTACTTATGCCCGTACATACATCAATACATGTATGGATATGTGCATTTCATTTTATACTTGAATAGATAGTCTTGTATTCATATGTATATATTTAAATATATATAACACATTTTAATATACATCAATACATGTATATCTATACCTTTTGATACACACACACGTTAATACCCCTCTACACGTTCAACCTTCTCTATAGGTTGTGAGAGAGGGGGGGGAGAAACCTCTCTTGATCCCCCATATATATATGTATGTATGTGTATGATCACATAGAATAAAACTAGAATATAATGATTCTGCATAGAATTGATTTTTTTATCATGCCTATAACTATCACAATACATATTTAATGGGAAAAGTAAACCGATCTACAGTGATGGGATAGATACATTAAAACATTTGAGCTCATTTGGACAAGTACAACCCTTGCATCTTAACATAGCCAAATTAATGGTTTGGCGCTAATTAAAATGACAATTTTTGTACATGTTAGATGGATGACCTAAAAGTATCTAAATGACTTGAAAATGAGTATATAGATATTCATGATGTAAGGATTAAGATCCTAAAATCGGATTTTTGTATTTTACATTTAGTCGAAGGAACATGTAAAACTTTGAGCTCTATTTGTACTCTTCTAGGATCGATCCTAGCCTAGTTTGATTCTATATAGACACACACGCATACACAATATACCTACATATACACACATTCCACACACGTGTACATTTATATATACATCTTGATTTATTCACGTCATGGATGTTGAGGCGGACGCCTAGGCGCGGTGTCAAGGAGGTGTACCGAGGATGTCCGCCCAATATCTGGGCCTTCCTGGGCGTCCTTCAGAGGAGTTGGGTGTCTGCCTAATTGGTGGGCTGGTCTAGTGATTTTTCTTCTTCTAATACCCGAATGCCCACTTAAACGTTAATGTATGTATTTGGTTTTAGGGTTTAGGGTATCAGCCTAAGGCTGCCATTGTGTTTTTTTATGAAGTCTTAATAACGTATTGTTATGGAGTTTTAGACTCGCTTTACTTCTACTATATAAGTATTTACCATATTAGCATGCATGATAATATGGCCATGTGTCCTATGGTGATCTTTCTTTAACTTTTAAGTCTATTGATATATGCTATTTTTGTATAAATATAATTTTAGGAGATTAGTTTTACATATTTTATTATATTGATATATAATATATACAAATATATCTAAAAATATCAACGCTGGGCGACCTAGGTGACCTGGGAAGTCAACCAAAAACGCCCACCACCTAGCCACCTCGACAACCATGATTCACATATATACACGTTCTACACATATATTAGTACATTTAGATATATAAATCTCAATATTTGTACATGTATTACATACACATCCCTTATTTTATTTATATACTAGTTATATGCAGATATATAAACATATAATACACATATATAAATATCTTTAAACAAAAATATATAATTGTATATTCTACATTTTAAATTATTATTTTATAAACTCGACATGTCATTTTATGATTACATATATTCATTTCATTATAATCCAAAATCGTATATATTCCTGCATATCACTATACTTTATGCGGTACCCTCTCGGCACTTACACAACATACCTTTTTTAGAACAACAATCATATGTATACACTTAAATATATATATGTTATAACAAATTTTAACACATATCGTTACGTCTATATGTATACCTTTTAAGTTCTGATATTCATATGCATACATATATATACATTATATCTATTTATACAGACATTCACACATATTTGTGCACTTGTATATACATATTATTTTATTCACATAAATACACACTCTACACAGATATTAGCACATTTATGTATATAGATCTCAATATTTGTACATGTACTACACATATTCCTTATTTAATACTTATATAGAGATATATAAACATATAAGATATGTATGTTAATATGTTTATATAAAATATCTATAACCGCACATTTGACATTGAAAATTATTATTTTCTAAACTCAATTTGTCATTTTATGATAATATATAATCAATTTGCTAAAAAATTTGAAACAACGTATAATCCTATATATACTCCGGCATACCACATACTCTGTGCGCTACTTCTCTTGTCGTAAACTGCATACTACTTTTTAGAACAATGGTTGCTGCTTTGCATGTTGTGTTGCGGCCCTTGCTAGTAAGCAGGCCTTGACGTCACCACATGTGGGGAACATCACTTTTGCGCCCCCTACTGGTTGATGGGGTAGGCTAATTGGCTATGGTGGACAGGCCAACCGTGACTGTTGGTTGCAAGGAAGGTGCCGACGGCATTGCACTGGGCTTGTCATAGCAGGCAGGGGAGGGTAGTGGCTGCTTAGCTGGCCGCTGAGAGAATGCTCATCCAAAAGTCGTCGGCGACAACTGATCTGGCTAGTGCCTAGCCGCTACTGCTGGATGGCAGATGTTGGCGGATTTGCTGCTGTTGAACGACCTATGACCGCCGACAAAAAGAGGAGGCGTCGTTTATAAATGGTAAAGGGAGCAAAATGCTAGGGACCGGCCATGATTGCCTGTAGACAACACTTCAAGGGAGGGGCGGCCGCCCGCGTGTGATGAATCTCTCTTCTTTTCACCCTCTTCTAGGTTTAAGGTTGGATCCTCTACTATGATACCATGTGGAAAAATAGATTAGAGGTAATCAGATTGATTCTATTAGACAATACCTTGCTCTTATGTATAGCAAGGAATTAAATGTTTGATTTCGATGTCATATCCGATGGCCCAAAAAATAGAAACTTATGGAAATTTCAATCGAGATTTCGATATTTACGACCTTAACAATTTCAACGCCCAAATAAGCGAATTAACTCATGAAAATTTACCGAGTAAGAGATGCGCAACCCGTTCCACTCCCCCTCGTTCTAGCAAGGCTATGGTTTCTTCTTTGGTGGCTAGCTGGGGGAGGGGGATTTGGTCCTGCAAAATAGCGCCCCGCTCCCCCCCTCGGCCTCTTCTCACTTGACGTCGGCAAGGTCTCCTCTCTAGGAGGTGTGGCTCTTTTCTCCTCTAGGTTCCTGATGTCGATCGCGAAGGCATATTCTAGACTTTTGAGTCTGGATCTTGGGCGTCTTGAAGGCTGTTCGGCTCTTGGGACGCGTTCTGATCTTCTAAGCTTGCTTCATGACCTATGCGTGGTGCCTTTGCAGGCTGTGGTCTCCGTCTTGTTGTTGAGCCCGACTGCGATGAGTTTCCTACCCCTTTCTCCTTTACTTGTTTTCTATTTAGACTAGGTTGCTTTCTTATTTTGCTTTGTCTTGCTCATCGTTAATCGACGCTACTTTCTCTCCTTTTAGTAGGTTACTTTTTCTCAGTCAATTTTGTTGTGTTGTTGTAGTGTGGAGGTGATATCCTTTTGGAACATTGGTTTGGTGCAATTACTGTACCACGTATACATGCTCAAGTTGAATGTATCCCTCATCGCCAGCGAAACAGGAGTCTGTACATCATTGTTCTTATCAGATTCTAATATGAGCTTTTGTGGTGGGTTGTATATGCTCTTGACCATTGTGTGTTCGGTTAGTTTGTCTTCCTCCTCTTGTAGATGCCGTATGGATCTTCAGTAATGAAATTAGTCTATTTATTAAAAAAATCATGAAAATTTACCAAGACAATCTAAACTCCAAAATCTACTCGTATATGCAATAACATTTGATAGTAGATATGTTGGGGGGGATCTCCCACATTTTTCAGTGAAGGAAGCTGAACATCTTTGATAGACTTTTGATGGTTAAATGAAGGAATTAAGTTTAAAAATTTGCAAACACAATGTTTAGACATAAGCACACTAGACCATATTATAAATTCATATGTTTAGAGGTCACTGTAGGATATATGTTTTGATTGGTGAGTGCACAAATGAACATAAATTTGAAGTATGTTAGAAAGTTACAAACTTGCAAACTTCAAGTAACAACTTAGAATGTAGAACTTACAGTTACAAATTACTGACTTACAAACAATGTTTTAGAAAGCGGGAAGCGGGAGGCCTGTGGTCAGTACCTTGTGGCCGCTTGAGCGCCAGGCGGGTGCTTTTTGAAAAGGCGGATGCTTTTTGAAAAAGCGGGTACTTAAATTCTTATATAATTTAATAGAAAAATATACATATTTGTATATTAGTAATATATTTATAAGAAAATTTTATACTTATCTAGATACCCTAGACAACAAGTAAAGCACCCAAATATGCATATTTGTATATAAGAAATATATTTGTAAAGGAATTTTATACTAATCTAGACACATACACAACAAATAAAGCACCCAAAATAGTTTTTGAGACAGCTGTAATACCCAAATAGTATACTATTACTGTAGTAAATATATTTATAACTTTATATACTAAAATGTAGTAAGCAATAGATATATAATCTATTAATGTACATTATGCAGCAAACAATAGAATATATAGGCTGTTTTATATAATTTATTATTATCCAACAAACAGTAGAATATATATCGTACTATAGAATGGATTAATGTATTATATAAGGTAGAAACTAGAAAGGTACAAAAATACAGTATGCAATAGATAACTAGATGTATAATGTATGAATTAATGCATTATAGAATGTATATGTATGAATTAATGCATTATAGAATGTATCATACAATAATGTTTCGTATTATATAATGTACACCAACAATGTATTATGACATACAATATTGTATATTCAATTATATGCATATATAGTAAGCCATGCACATATACAAAGTTGACATATAGTACCAGAAACAACATTTGACAACAAAAAATGGAAAAAGAAAGCAAAGTACAAAAAACCAACGCCCAGAAATTAGGCGGCCAAAAGCGGGCGCCCAAAGTAGGGACCCAGGAGGAAGCACAGGCGGGCTAAGCGGGTCTGAGGCGGGTGCTTAATGGCTACCGCCTGAGAGGCCACTTAAGGCCCTAACCAGGCGGTTGGTCCTCTTGGCCGCTCAGGCGGGCGCCTGGGCCGTTTTTTAAAACACCTGCATACAAACTACAACCTGTATAAGTCTAGTGTTAACATTTAACTAAGTTACATGGGACATTTATACATAGATCCAAGAAAGAACTTTGTTATTGTCAAAGTATATCTCAAGATCTCTATATAAGAGTGTAGAAATTGAAGAAGGTAATGTGGTCTGGGATAGGGGAAACATACCTTAGAATTAAGAAAACTCGCCTCTAAAAGCAAGAGATTTTAAAAAAATTGCCAAAATACCCAAGATGTAGTAGCAGCTCTACGAACAAATTTCTCAAAATTTAGGTTTTGTGTCTCTTAAAGAGTGTATTTAGTTAAGTTGTTTAGTCTCTTTGTTAAATGGGCCCAATGATGATGTGGCCCATTAGTGTTTGTCTTGAGTCTGTACGCTTCCCTCTTATCCTATTTATAGGAGAGGGGTGCTACCCTTCTATCAATAAGAAAAATATACAAAAGGGGAATTCCCCTTATCCCCGATTATCACCAAGCACAACCAAGTCAACATCTTTCTCTAATTACATCTCGTCTTTGTCCTTGAGACCTTTTGGCAGAGGCTTGTAGAATCTAGATTGCGAGTAGACACAGGAACTTCTTGACGATGTATTGCTGTTCGAATATGAGGAGTCTGGGTAGGCTTTCATGTTGTGTGGCCTCATTTCACAACTTCTGCTGAGGGCCATCGCCGGAGGAGACTCCACGCACATGCTGTCACCAAGTCAATGAACCCCATGTTATTGCTGAACGCCTTCTCGCGACAAAGCACAAGGCTACGATCACATTCCTGGTTCCTGAGGGAATCAACACTACCCACCTCAAAGTCGACAAAGAAATTATTATTCTGATCAATGTCCACACTATTCTAATCAAAGTCGGCCCGACAACGTACAAGCAAAACATATTTCTGCTATAATTGTGCATCCAACAATTCTATCCTTTTTTTTCTTTTTTGCCGTCACCTTCTAGCGGTAACATCACGATCTATTATATTTAATGGCTATTTTATCCAAACAGAAAATTAATGGCTATTCTATTTGAAACATGATTACTGCTGGTTTCTTTGTTAAATGGGCCCAATGGTGTCTTCGCCCATTAGTGTTTATCTTGATTTTGTACGCCTCCCCCTCTCTCCTGTCTACCCTTCTATCAATAAGAAAACCCCCACACAAGGGGGCTTCCCCATCGTATCGTTTTACCACATGGTAGCAAAGCATCAATCCTAACCTAGGGAGCAAAGGAGAGTGTCTCCGCCTGTGGGTGTTTGCGATTCTTTTGGCTTGGCTGCCTGGCAAACATCATCCCGACCACCATTGTCGTCTCTCTTCTTCTTCTTTCATAAAAATCTAATCTTTTTAGCAACACTCTCCTTCTCGGCCATCATCTATGTCTTATCTGCCCCCCCCCGAGTACTATCTATGTAGTCATTGCTTCCCCATATCCTCCTAGCCTCCCGCCACTAACTTAAATATTGAAATCGCTCTCTACAAAAAGAAAAGATTCGATCTTGGATAACATAAGTATTTGCAACACCATGACTACCACCCTGTTCGTACCGGTCCTCCACGGGCCTGTTCCTCATAGATCTGCTGGTCACAAGACAAAATTGTGATGCGGCCAAGTCAAAATCTGAATCTGTCCAACATGAATACTGCTGGTCAACAATGCAATTACCCGTGGTCTCCAACTGTCAGTCCTTTCCACAACAACACTGTGCTACCTACTCCTATCCCTGACCAAGTTGGGTTGCTGATCTCCTCTACTCAGACCACTGCACTTCGCTGCCGCTGTAAATCACAGAGGAAGTCCACAAATTCGGTCAAGGTAAGGAAAATTAATGGCTATTCTATTTGAAACTTGACGTTTGACTCAATCATGCATTTCTGCTAGTTCATGATGATCGCAACAAAGGACTAGGCTGTTACTCCCCCTTGTGGTTATTTTATTCCAAGGTTGTCACTATGTCAATTAATGTTGCGAATATGACTCTTCTTATTTTAAAATAAAATTTTCCATTAAAGGCATCGTCCAATTAAGTATATGAGACTTTGACTAGCCTTTGACCGACATATACTTGATTATGACAAAGAAAAATCAAATACCCCCTTCTAGGTTATAAAGCAGCCTTTGATGGATCCTATTATTTTTTGACCTCATTTAATTTTTTTATGGAGCTCCGCCCCACACCCCCAGATTTGTTGGCCGAAGGGTCGGACAAATCTCCTTTTCAGGTCGCAAAAAGATCCATTTATTTTTCTATCTGAATTTATATACTCGGGTCATGTTGCACATTGACTCGAGTTGTTGGTTACCTCCTCCACATGTCTGCCTACATAAACACTACCTCTACCATTATTTTTGACTTCCCACGCCAACCACTCTCTTGACTCTTTTCGTGGTTGGCGTGAGGGAAAGAGTAGAGGATGATGAATAGAGGGAAGAGATGATATGGAGGAGAGAAGAAGAGGATTTTAGTTCTGCCGCTCTATGGATCTTCATGCTACTTTTGCTGCTGCTATGCAGTGTTGCTATTGCTGCTACTTGGATCCTTCTGCTGCTATTATTGATATGTTTGCCTAATGAAGAGCTTGAGAAACTTATTCATCATCATCGACTGCTGATATGAAGTTATCTACTTCACTTATACTATCTGTTGACTGATTACTGCTGCTATGGAGTTATCTGTTTCACTTGTGCTATCTATTGACCGATTACTGCTGCTATGAAGTTATCTACTTCACTTATACTATATGTTGACTGATTTTTTATTCGGCAACGTCATTCTTGCTACTTGTGCTATAATTAACACATTTTACTTGCTGCTTTGTGCTTTTGCACTATCTGCTGTCTGTGCTTTTTTTGCACGTTGACTTTTTGTATGTGCCTTGCACATGTCTACTCTTGTTATTGCTGTGAACCAACACTCTTTGGGGACTCTGACCCAACACTCTCTGGACTGTGACGTCTGCTACTGCGATGAAACTTTTTGATAAGAGAATATGATGATGGCTTTTATTGGTGATTTTACATATACATGTTGGAGTTTCATCTACACTGGATCTTGGAGTTCTTAATCTGCTTGCTACTTCAGGCACTGGTCTTCTATCCGACTACATCGACTCTAGTTTCCATTTTATGTCCGTGTTTTATTTGCACGTGGACGTTTCTACTGTGAACCAACACGCTCTGGACTTTTCTACTATGAACCAATACCCCTGGACTTTCTACTGTGAACCAACTCTCTAGACTTTTCTCCTGTGAACTAGCTCCCTCTAGACTTTCTACTGTGAACAAACACTTCTGAAATTTTTGTACAGTGAATCAACAATGTGGACTTTTCTATTGTGGACCAACACTCTCTGGATTGCGACGATAGCGTCTGTGATGAAGACTCTGACACCTTCTTGCTGCTGTTTACTACTATTCCGGATGCCACATCTTTTGATCAAGAAACTTCTGCTGTCCATTTGCGACTTGCGACATGCTTCAAATTCGACCTGTTTGCATACCTTCTTTGGATTATCTATTTGAGGGGGAGTATTTGAGTGTTTGAGTACTTTATTGTAATATTGAGGGGAAGAAATTTTCTTGTATGGGGTTGATTTATCTTTGCTTCTATGTCTTTAGTCTGTCTTTCTGTTTGCAAGTTGACTTGGGATTCTCCCAAGTCTTAGCTTGAGGGGGAGTGTTAGAGAGTCTATTTAGTTAAGTTGTTTAGTCTCTTTGTTAAATGGGCCCAATGACATCTTGGCCCATGAATGTTTGCCTTGACTCTATATGCTTCCCCCTTATCCTATTTGTAAGAGAGGGGGCTTCCCTTCTCTCAATAAGAAAACCCACACACAAGGGACTTTCCAATCATATTGTTTTTCACAATTTTTGTGCCATTTCTCAGAATTACGACCCAAACTGGGCTTGTTGCTGCGAAATTTTCCCATGTTTGGCAAAATCTCGCACATAGTGGCAAAATTTTCGCAAAATTACATCCCATTCCCTGCATTTGTGCATTTTGATGTCAGATTGTACCAGTGTATCAGAAAGCGGGAAGCGGGAGGCGTGCGGACAAAACCCTGTAACCGATTAAGCGGTAGGCGGGCGATTTTTGAAAAAGCGGGTGTCTAAATTTTATATATTTTTATACAAAATTACATGTATGTGTATATAAAAAATATATTTATAAGGAACTTCTATACATATCTAATCAGCAAATCAGTAATTAACTAAGTATTCATCAATACTTACTATTAATCAATATCTCTAATCACTAAGGGCCTGTTTGGAAACGGACTGGGATGAGATTGGGGCTTGTCTTATTAGGCCATGTCTGCGCCACATCAGCAAATCCAGTACCGATCCAGTCCGATTTTGCACTTGCGCGTTTGGCTAGAATCCCCGTTTCGAGATTTCGTAATCCCAAAAGCTGGACTATCTCAGTCCTGTCAGCTGCATGATTAGGAATCCCAGTCCGGATTAGGCTCTGTCTTTTGTGTATTTTGTTTTATATAGCAGACTGAAAAACACAAGTTACGAGGCCAGTCGGATTGGTTTGCCAAACAGGACCAAGTGGGGAACCCCAATCCCAATCCGGATGATGACTGGACTAATCCCAGTCCGGATTTCATAATCTCAATAATCCCGGTCCATTCCCAAACAGGGCCTAAAATCAGCAAGCAGATCAGTAATTGTAAATAACAAACTATGAATTGTTGAATTAAAGTAATCACTAAAGTAATACTAAACAGTAGTACCAATCATTAATCACTGAAAGCAGCAAGGAAATCAGTAAAACTAACATGCATTACTAGTATAATAGAGCAATAGGATATTTACTTAGATGCATTACAGCAGTACCCAATTATTACAGTTTACACACAAAATATGCATTCTAAATTAGGACTAGCTATATCATAGAACATTTAATGTATACAAGTTTCATATATTATAGTCAACACTACTTGGACTATGTAATTAATTAATGTTAGATGCTTACATTAGGATTTTAAAACAAAAGCGGGAAAAAAGCGGGTGAGGCGGGAAAAAAGTGGGCGATTATGTTCAAAACGATTAAGCGGGCACTTAAGGGCTAAATTAGGCGGATGAGGGTCATGGCCGCTTAAGCGGCCCACCTGGCCATTTTTTAATTCACTGGATTGTACGTATCTATGTCTGATGGCCAAAAAAATGAAATTTCGACTGAAATTTCGAAATTTTGATCAAAATTTTGTTCAATAATATATAAGACGGGACTAGTACAAATCATGTGATCAAACCCTAATGGGCCAAACATATATAGGCCCACATACATTTTTAAGCCAAATAACAATAACTCTAACATAGGTTTTTTTCTTTTTCTTTTTTGACTGGTTTCATTAAAAGATATTGGTTGAAAACCAGCTTATATCGGTGTCTGGATTAACATGAGATTTTCTGGTTAATGTTGCGGTTTGCACCATTGTATTGCACTAGCCATCTATTTATCTACACTTTGTAATGGGCCTCTGCGAGGCTTTGGGGTCCTAGAGAATGTTCTTCCCCCTTTGGGCTTCCAAAAAGAAAATAAATGTGTTGAAAAGAGAGTTCTGCTGGCCCCAAAAATAGAGGGATAAGGTATATTCAATAAAACATGAGATATAAATTGTAGGGCACACTTCCCTTCCGAATAAGGAAATCACCACCATCTGACTATCATGTTAATTAGGGATGTCTTCACATTCAGGAATTAAGAGAGAAGGGCTCGCCTCCCTCCGACACTTTCTGTTGCCGCTGTTTAGTGAAGTAGCCAAGAGAGAAAGGGGGGGGTGCTATTCGTGCCTGGGTTGTCTATGAAAGGAGACGATGACTTTGGTTATGGATGTGAAGGGTAACGACTAGGCACCTCTTGTAGAGGTTGCCCATAGTATTGATGCCGCTGCTCCAAACAAACCATGACTGTTGCTGTTTGCTGCTACCACTATTGTCAAATAGGTCTCTAAGAGGAAGGAGTCAGTGGAAAAGAGGTAAGCTGCAGTTGCTGCTAGTATGTCCGTTATAAATGGTGTCATGGCAGGTGAATTGAGTTGCTGGCTGTTGCTGTTTGCTGCTACCGCTATTGTCAAATAGGTCTCTAAGAGGAAGGAGTCAGTGGAAAAGAGGTAAGCTGCTGTTGCTGCTAGTATGCCTGTTATAAGTGGTGTCGTGGCAGGTGAATTGAGTTGCTGACTGAGGAGTTGACAGGCTAAGATGGAAACTGTGGTGTGCTGCCGATTGGCCTTTAACTGGACAATGATGAGTGGTTGTCGATTGAAGACAGGCTGGCTATCTTCCCCAACAGGGAGGGGGGGAAGATATGAGATGTTGCAGTTGGATCTAGGACTACTTCCCTTCACCTCTAGCCTCTTTTTTTGGTGCTATTTGGTGAAGATATGAGATGTAATCACTGCTGTAACAGGCTATTTGTTGAGAGATCCTTGGGAACACAAGCTTGTTGGAGAGAAGCTCTCGCCAAGAAGGGCTGCACCTATACCATGCAGAAAAATGCAGGTTAGGATTTTAGGTGTGCCAACCTTATTAGGTTTGGCACAGTGTTTAAAAAAACGGTCCATGCGGTCGTATATAAGGTTTGGACCCTTGAGAACCACATATGGGAAATCGGTGCCTAAAGTGGACCGTGGCCGCATATAAGGCCGCAATAAGGCCGATTAATCACTGAAATTTAAATGGTTAAACTGCTATGCTTGCAATTTTCTAGCGTCACCCCCTATTCTTCATGTAACGAAAATCACCACCTACAATCAGCCTACCTTCTGCTTCCATTTCCTCTTCTTTTACATTACATTCATCTATGGTTGTCTTACACTTAGCTCATGATTGAATATTTATATATACTTAAGTTGTGTTTGATTGTATATTTGCATCATTGCATCTAAAATATGCAATTGTACAAATTAACTATATAATTGTATGATTACTGTATATTTATATAGATCTAAATATAATAATAATAATAAAAATCAAAAGGCGCATATACTCCAGCATACCACATAAACTCTCCGAGTGTACACATACCATACCACTTTTTAAAACACTGGTTTGGCATTCTTTCCTCTATATATTTAGTGGTAAAAAACACAGATCTGAACATATAATGGAACTGGGAATTTTCTTAATGAATCCCTAAACTTTGGAAGTACAACTAGATAAATGTTTTTTTGACAATCAGAAACCTGGTTTATTATGGTATGGTACCAAAATCTTAAGCTCTTGAACTTTTTTCTTGGTCAGTTAAGCTCTTGATCCCTTCATAAAATTACTTTTCTTTGTTGAAATGTGATATCTTATTGAGTGTTTTTTTTTATATTCTTGAGGATATAGTCATTCAACTTAGGTTTTTCATAACTGGGTTTCAAAATGGTGCTTTTCAGATATTTTGAAACTCTACAAAAGGGACTTCGGCCTTATGATTGTGTCCTTTATGAGATGGTGGCTAGCAAGGAGAGTTTGGAGAACAGAAATAAACTTAGCAAAATGAAACTAAAAACATCACGTTCCAAGGGGTTCAACATTATTGGGTTCATCCAGAGGCAGATGGCTCGAGTTCTTTCACTGGATTTCCAATTGGACTGCCTCGATTACCAAGGTTCCAAATGGTATCATGCTGACTTAGACTATGAAACCTTCAAGGCGCTCCAGGTATATATATTTCATGTTCTTAGCTTTATAGCAATTAAGAAATTCTGATTATAAAATAACTGGCAGGTTATCATGATTATCTTGAATGTAGTTTATGCTAGGAAAGGGGTGCCAGGGTGCCCAACAATTGAAGGGGGTGAGAATATTGATTTCCTTAAAAATGAAAAAAAGGATGACTAGGCAAAGAGCTGAGGGGACTTTTGAATGGCTTTTCCTAAGAGAAATATTATGTATTGGTATTTTCTCATGTTAATACGGATTCAGACTGTTTCACATGCATATTTTTACAAGTATAAAGGATTTTCAAGCATATATGTTGGTTTGGTTTCTTAATAACACTAACACAGTTTCCCTATTTTTATACTCTCAGGCAATTAAGAAATCCAGTGTAATACTTATTATTTAGTACCATGACCCACAATAATTGGCGAATCTCATATTTTCTTGATTACACATATTATATTATACTTAGGAAATGGGACTGCACTAGCATATGGAAAAGAGAAATAAGGACATCAAGATTAGGAGATATGTGATATAAACTACACAACACCTACTAACTTGGAGGGTATGCCATGCTCATCTTGTCGCATACATCTCAAACCTTGTTCCTATCAAACAATTATTGGAGGGTCCTACAACTTGATCTCTTGATCTTATCGATTCACTATAATGTTTTCGTCTTCCATGAATGCAACATGTCTAACAAAACCATAATCCGCTTTATTGTATTTTATCCTCTCTTGAAGTTCAAGGTTAGCAACACTTAAAAGTATAAACATGGCTGTCGCAATATAATGGATGACAAAGGAGTTATGATAAAACTTAACAAGCAAAGACTTGACCTATGAAAGATCACACCTTGTTGGATCCATGACTGTATTGCGCCTCAACACTAATTCTAGATACCACATTTTACTTTCTACTTTTCCAACCAACTAGATTGCTTCCAGCTAAGGATTATTGTTAGCGCTAGACCTTTTCAATGACTGCTAGCACAAACCACATCACAATGTCCAACAATTTCAATACCCTTACTTCTCTTATCAAGCAAGCCTTTGCTAGAGGATTTCTTGAGGCAGCCAAGAATCTAACACAGTACATCCCGTATTCATTGGATTTCTCTATGAACTGAATCACTATGTGATCTTGCAAAGGAAATGCTAATTCTGATAACAGTTAGATTAGCCACTTATGAACTAGTAGTCTTTTGTTTGCATATAATGATCTAGTTCCTTAGAATATTTTCTCAAAAGATTACGATTGATCTAATATAGCGACTATTGTCGAAAGTAGCTCTATTTGTTATATTGATATAAGACAAACCCCTTTCCTATATATAGGAGCAGGAGATACAAGGAAGAAAACGAAAATTCGAATGGGCCCAATACACTTGGGCCCATACTACACGAAACTAAAGAAACATGAAAGGGCCAATAAACATATACACAAGGAATAAGGAAATACAATACACATACTCCCCCTCAAGTTGGAGCATAGATGCTAATCATGCCTAGCTTGTAGCATAAATCCTTAACTCAGTTTCTACTTAGAGGCTTGGTGAATATGTCTGCAATTTTGTTCGTCAGTGGGCAAAAAAGGGAGTGTGAATCTTCTTGGTCATCACAACTTCACGAAGAAAGTGGCAATCCACTTTAATATGCTTCATCTATAATGAAAGACTGTGTTGTTCGCAACAAAAGTACTTGCTCGATTGATTTAGTACATTGGGATGACATATTTGATTGGAAATCCAAAATCAGAAAGAAGAAATTTAATTCACAAAGGTTTACAAGTAGTGTGTGCCATTGCACCATATTCAGATTTAGTCATTCATCACTAAGTCTGGCAACAACATTTGTTTCATGCTTTGCAATAACTAGCTTGCCTCCTTCAAAGATACAATGTCCAGAGGTAAATCTCCTGTCAAATCTACTTCATGCTTAATCTGCACCAGAATAGTCAATAACATTCAGGTGCCCATTCCTTTCGTAATGTAATCCGTGGCTAGTTGCATTCTTCAAGTATCTCAGAACACAAGCTACTTCCTAGTGACATTGCCTAGAACGTTCCATAAACTAGCTGAGAATATCAGAAAGAAAGCAAAGATTAGGCTTACTCGCACTAAGATACAAAAGTATTCCCACCAAGCACTTGTAGCTGATTTTGTCTTCCAATAATTGATAGTTTCTGACCATAAATCACGTTCTTGGTCCATAGGAGAAGCTGCATGTGACATCCAAGCATTCATGTCTCAGTCAATAAATATGAAGTATACTTCCTTTAAAATAGGGATGCGTGTTCTTATTGTGTGCCACCTCAATGCCAAGAAAGTAACACAAACTGATAAGGTATTTGTAACAAAGTTATGCATAAGATACTTCTTTATTGCAACAAAACCAAATAAAATAATATCATCTACATAAACAATGAGAATGACAATGCAAATGCTAGTGGTTTGGATAAAAACAAAATGATCACAAACATCAAGAAAAGCCAAATTTTGCTCAATACAAGGGATAGTTTATCAAGCACTTCTAGGAACTCTGCTTTAGGCTATAGACAACCTTTTTGAGAAGGCAAACTTTATCAGAATAGTCCCTTGAGCAACATACCCTAGAGGTTGCTCCATGTAAATGGCCTCCTGCAAGCCTCCATACTGAAAAGCAATTTTGACGTCCTACTGAGACAAATCCCAATGATGTAGGACAGACCCCACCTTTACGCACTTATGAGCGTAGGCGTCGTTGTGTCATTAGTTAGGCTTTATTGGCATGTTATATTTTATTATGTTTTTTCTCTTCTTATGGATTTTTGTAAAGTCATGTGGTTTTAGTCCCACATTGGCTATCGTGTATTTAGTCTTTCTTTTAGAAGCCTATATAAAGGCTCTATGGGCATCCATGTAGGGACACTGTTTATGAATGAGAATTATCATTTTAGTCATTGCCTAGATTATTTTTAAATAGCCGTAGTTTTACATTACCCAACCTTGGTTCACATTAATAGGAATAAGAATATACACAGAGTTGAGGCGAGCGACATGGGAAAATGTTTCTTCCCCTTCCTACTGTTGTGTTTGAAGAGATTGACACTATCAGAGCCTAAGGTTCACTGAGTCTACAGAGACATAGGATTAAGGTTGTTGAGTCTATTCTAGTGTCCTCCAGTTTATCTTATAGTGACTTCTGCTCATATAGGAGAAGAAGTAAAGCTGAAAGATGCCTGGAGTACACGAAGAGCATGTTGCTGAGAGCAGTGTTGCTGCACCAGGAGGAGGTGCAAGGGAATAGGCTAGAGAAGAATCAGTGCCTGAGAATCCCCATCTTGATCAAGCCATGCTAGATGTGACAACGTCAGGGTTTTCAGAAAGCTCAGGGTTGCACAATGTGTGCACCCTCATATATATAATACTGAAAGAATTACAGAGAGGTCCATATATAAAAGAGAAATAACAAAACAAATAACATGCTATGTAAAACATGAAATATATAATGTAACACTCCCCCTCAAGTTGGAGCATAGATGTCAATCATGCCCAACTTGTCCATCAGTGTGCAGAACTGTTTCTTCGCCAGCAGCTTGGTGAAGATATCAGCAACTTGATCTTCTGATCTCGTGAATGGAGTGCATATCTTGCCAGCAAGAATAGATTCTCTGATGAAGTGGCAGTCAACTTCAATGTGTTTGGTGCGCTCATGATAGACATGATTATTTGCAATGAAGATGGCAGCTCTGTTATCACAGTGCATAGGAATGGCCGAAGAAGACTCAATCCCAAACTCTTTCAGAAGAGAACGCACCCACAGTAACTCACAGGTAGTATGGGCCATGGCCCTGTACTCAACTTCAGCACTAGATCTGGCAACGACATTCTGTTTCTTGCTCCTCCAGGTAACAAGATTGCCTCCTACAAACGTACAATAACCGGAGGTAGATTTTCTATCAACTTTGCTGCCTGCATAGTCAAAATCAGAATACCCTTCAAGAAAACAGTGCCCATTCTTTTTATAATGAAGTCCCTTGCCAGGCGACTTTTTTAAGTATCTCAGAACTTGACATACATCATCCCAGTGACACTGTTTGGGTTTGTCAAGGTACCTGCTAAGAAGACCCACTGTAGTAGCAATATCAGGACGAGTAACAGTCAAATAAATCAATTTACCAATCAACCTCCTGAATTTTTTATGATCAGCAAACACAGAAGAGGAATCATCATCCCAATTCACATTGGGATCAAGAGGAGTATCCGCAGGTCTTGCTCCAAGCATACCAGTCTCCTGCAGAATATCAAGAAAATACTTTCTTTGAGAAAGCACCAGGGCATTAGAGTTTCTAGAGACCTCTATGCCAAGAAAATATCGAAGTCTGCCCAAATCTTTGGTAGCAAAGTGCTTGCCCAGATGATCTTTGGTAGCCTGAATACCAAGAGAGTCACTGCCAGAAATAATAATGTCATCAACATATACAATCAGAACAGTAATACCTGCTGAAGTCTTTTTTGTGAACACAGAGTGGTCAACCTGTGACCTCAGAAAACCAAAATCAATCATGATCCTGCTCAACTTATCAAACCAGGCACGAGGACTCTGCTTGAGCCCATAGATAGACTTCTTAAGCCTGCATACTTTGTGACACTCCCCCTGAGCAACAAACCCTGGAGGTTGCTCCATATACACCTCTTCCTGCAAGTCACCATACAGAAAAGCATTTTTCACATCAAGCTGCAGAAGAGGCCAGTTCAGATTCATAGCAACAGATAGGAGAATCCTGACAGAGTTAAGGCGAGCAACAGGAGAAAAAGTCTCAAAGTAATCAATGCCATATGTCTGAGTATAGCCCTTTGCAACTAACTGTGCTTTCAACCTCTCAACCGTACCATCAAGTTGATATTTTACGACATATACCCACCTGCAACCCACAGGCTTACACTGAGGAGGTGGATCCACCAGCTCCCAAGTGACTCTGTCAGTAAGAGCAATCATTTCTTCTTTCATAGCAGATGTCCAAGCAGTACTTTTCAATGCATCCTGAACATTCTTAGGTACAGCCACAGCAGATAAAGCATATACAAAATTGCTAGATTGAGTATTCAGATGAGCAGTAGATACAAACTGAGCAATGCTATGAGAAGTGCAGGAACGAGTACCCTTTCTGAGTGCAATAGGTATGTCAAGGTCAAAGTGTACCTCAGGTGCAAACCTTCTGGGGGAGAAGATTGGTTGTCTTGGGGGGGTACTTGTGTAGAAGGTGCTCTATTCCTGCGCTGATAAACAATAAGTGGAGGATCTTTATTTTCAGCAGTCACAATGTCAGTAAGGTCAGGCACACAGTCAGAAATAACAGGCAAAGGAGAGGCAATAATGTCTGTCTGCAAACTATCTCCTGCTGAAGAATAATACGGTGTATCTTCAAAAAAGACAACATCACTACTAGTAAACAATTTCCTTGTACTGGGATTATAACACCTGTAACCCTTCTGAGTTCTAGAATATCCTAGAAAAATGCATTTAGCAGCTCGAGGAGACAGCTTATCAGAAGTGGGTCCAAGTAATCTGACAAAGCAGGTACACCCAAAAATTTTAGGAGGCACAACAAACAAAGAAGTCTCAGGGTGCAGAACCTGTATATGAATCTTATTTCCAATAACAGACGATGGCATCCTATTAATCAGAAAACACACAGTCAAAATAGCGTCAGGCCAATAGGAGCGGGGCACATGAGAATGCATCATGATAGTCCTGGTAACTTCTAATAAGTGTCTATTTTTCCGCTCAGCGACACCATTCTGTTGTGGGGGTATAGGCACATGAAGTCTTGTGGAGCATACCAATAGATTTACAGAAAACTGCCACTTCTTACTTAACAAATTCTAAAGCATTATCGGTGCAGAAAACTTTAACAGGCAAACCAAACTGCATTTTTATTTCAGCAAAAAAGTATTTGATAGTAGACAACACTTCAGGCCTACTTTTTAATAGAAACAACCAAGTAGTCCTAGAAAAGTCATCAATAAATAGAATGAAATACTTGTAACCAGACAAACTCGGTACATGGCATGGACCCCATACATCAGAGTGAACTAAATCAAAAATGTTTTTACTGCTCACAGTATTACGTCTAGGATACACAGTACGAGATTGTTTGCCCAGCTGATAAGATTCACATTGAAAATTACAACTGCCAATATCAGAAACTAAATGACGCAACTTCTCTGACGATGGATGTCCCAACCTGTAGTGCCACTGCAGTGCAGAAACAGAAGCTGATAAAGCAGATACCACAACAACTTTCTCTGATCGCGGTAACTGGTCCAAGTAATAGAGTCCAACACCTTCATACCCCCCACCAATCTTCGTCCTCGTGCGAAGGTCCTGAAAAACACATGAACCAGGAACAAATGTCAGGCTATAGTTCAAACTTCATAAAATTTTGCTGACGGATAATAAGTTCAGAGGAAATCTAGGCACATATAAGGCAGACTTGAGCCAAAACCGAGAAACAATATCACCGACTCCAAAGACTGAAGACTTTGAGCCATCAGCAAGCATAACAGAAGAGTTACAGGCAGGTTTAGATAAATTTTTAAACAGAGATCTATTGCCAGATATATGTGCAGAGGCACCAGAATCTATCACCCATTTGGTATTACCAGAAGTAGAAGGTGAGGAGGAACTCAGGAAAGCAGTATCATAACCAGAGTATGCAACATGTGCTCCACTAGTAGACGCAGCAGTCGAAGAGCCAGCACGCTCAAGGAGGCGTTCCACCTTAGCACGAATGTAGTTTGCGGTCGCTCCCGCAATCTCTGGCTTAGGCGTCGGAGTAACACCCTCAGAAGCAGTAGACGATGAATCTGCAGCAGCATTGGCCCAAGCCGGTTTACCATACTTTTCCCAACACTTTTCTTCAATATGGTTAGACCGGCCACAAAAGGTACACACGCGCTGTCCTTGCTGAGGACGCGCAACAGCAGAAGAGGGGGCAGCCGAAGGGGCTCCTCGTCCAGCACCAGGTCCACATCCCCATCCTGTACCCAGGGGAGGACGACCATCCGTGGAACGACCACGACCGCGACCACGACCACGCCCGACCCAAGCAGCCAGGGCAGTCGAATCTCCAGTCTTAGTATGAGGAGGCGGTGTCGAGGAAGAAAGGCGTTGGAGACGCTGGTAGGCACCCTACAGAGTAGGGAGCGGATCACTCGCCAAGATCTGATCCACAACACCAGTATAGGACTCTGGCAAGCCACTCAGAAACTGTATCAACTGTAGTTCCGCCCGCTGTTTTTGCATAGTCGCCAAATCAGTAGACATCGGGTGATAAGTCTCCAATTCACCCCACAGGCCAGTGAAGGTGGAGAAGTAGTCTGAGATGTCAGATCCCGTGAATTGGAGTCGCCCCAGTTGCTTGGTTATGTCGAAGACCTTCTTGGGATTCTGACTGTGAGAGTAGGTACCGGCGAGCTGATCCCACATCTGCTTTGCCGTAGGCAGCCGAAGTAAAGTGACACTGATCTTCTCAACAACGCTGTTGAGAATCCATGTCATCACAGTCGAGTCCTCACGGACCCAATCATCAAAAGCTTGGACGTACTTTGCATCCGCATGCTCTGCAGGCTGAGGCGGACCAATGCGAATTAGATGAGAGTACTTCCCTTGTGATTTCACATATATCACAAAGGAGCACACCCAAAGCTGGTAATTGCGCCCGTCAAGTTTAACCGTGGTAACTTGATGACGCGAGTCTCGCCAGAGGTCATCTCCAGAAGACGCCATGAGGACAGGCAGGAAGACAGACACAGGCAGGCAGGTACAGGCAGGAGACAGACTATGCCGTCAGACAGGCAGAAGCAGGCACAAAATCACCTCGGACCTCTCACATACGAACTACGCCTAAGCGTAGCAGGAAACCCGGAGGCCGAAGCCTATACGGGCAGGCAGGTACAGACGAACACGAACGGAAAGCAGTCCCTTAGCCGAACAACTCGCCGATCTCCCCCTGAAGACGAAACTAGTCCAGATCTACAGGCGGCTTAGTGGTCTCGTAGAAGACGGCCACCCGGCAGTGCACCTGCTGTGCGAACAACGACATAAAAATTGGTGTTGCTCAAGCACTAGAGGCACACCAAGCCAGGGGGCTAGACGGAACCACGAGCGGCGAACCGGCGGTTGGCGGCCCCTACGTGGCCCCCTGCTGCCCCGGCAGCGCTAGGCGGCGGCGACCAGCAGTGCAGCCGGTGGCTGCTGCTGTGCCGCACGCACGTGCGCGGGGCCGCGGGAGGGAGGGGCTGCGGCGCGGCGGCGGGAGGGGGGGCGGAGAGGAGAGAGAGGGGAGGGAGGGAGGGAGAGACGGCTAGGTTTCGACCTGCTCTGGTACCATGTGACAACGTCAGGGTTTTCAGAAAGCTCAGGGTTGCACAATGTGCGCACCCTCATATATATAATACTGAAAGAATTACAGAGAGGTCCATATATAAAAGAGAAATAACAAAACAAATAACATGCTATGTAAAACAGGAAATATATAATGTAACACTAGAAAACCCAGCCTTTCATGCTCTTTTTGGGCAGTTCGTGACCACAATAACGCATATGGAAGACCGGATGCCAAAACCAACACCTAGGGCACCAGTTCCCAATGAGGGACATGGGTCTGGTAAGCCTTTGAGTGGTTACGCTGGGCAGGAGCCACCGAATATGCCAGTACAACTGACCCGGGAGACACAGATTTATGGCTCACTGAGCTGGAAAAAGTCTTTAGAATCCTTAGCATCCCGGAAACTGATAAAGTTAAGCATGTTGTATACCTGTTAAAAGGAAGCACTGGTCATTGGTGGTCCATTGAAGAAGGGAAAAGACTGGGTGTCGAGGTCGGATGGGAGGAGTTTTGATGTGAGTTTGTCAGTAGATACTTTCCCATGACTTATTTGGATGAGGAAATCTCACAGTTTGAGCGTATTATGCAAGGACCAATGAAGATTAGTGAGTATGAAGCTAAGTTCATGGAGCTTCTATGGTTTTATCCACACATGGATACTACAGTGGAGGAGAGGATTCATCATTTTTAGAAGGGTCTGAACACTGAGTTATCTACAGCTGTAACTACTCTAGAGAATAGAGAGAGATTTGCCACATTTTTGGAGTCAGTTAGGCGGATAGAGAGGTCCGTGACTGAGAAATGTGAGGTGAACAATAGGAAAGGACCTACCCAGTTCCAGGGATAGAGGTCTGGAGGTTTCAAAAAACCAAGATTTCCTGCACCATTTGCACCACAGAGGTTTAATGGTCAGACATAGTGGATGTCAAGCAAGGGTAGAGGCCGTAGTTTTCTGCCAAGTGGAGCCCATAGTATGTCATCAATGTTAGTAACAGGACCATCTAGACCATAGCAGGACAAAAATTGCTTCAAGTGTGGGCAGACATGACATATGATAAGAGAATGTTCAGTTAGAGACATGGAGGTAACCCAACCATTGAGGCAGAGTCAACAAGGCTCTTAGAGGAAACAATTTAGTTGTTCTAATCCAATCATCTTGTGTACAACGATCTAGATTATTGAAAATCATAACTCTTGCGCCTAACTAACCAACGCTCCTTGTGTTCGACCTCGACTACAACTACTCTCGTATACTTGCGGGATATAGCTAGTTGAGTAAAAGATCATTCTTATGATTGAAACTCGTTAGTGTAATAAACCAACAGAGACTCAAACTTATGGTTTGCTTTGACAAAGTATCAATAAGTTTATATCCCATTTTCCTATTTTTTTTTGAGAATAAGGCCATTTTTAGACTTTGCCATCTTAGTCCTCATAAAGTATTTTACTTTTCCCAACTTTTGATTTCAAATTCATCTGCAATTATGTTATTTAAGTTCATTATTCCCATCCTCATCATCCCTAGTAATAATCATGTCATCCATATATACAGACATTAAAGTAACATACTCTGTTGTCCTCATGACAAAGAGAGTGTGATTCCCATTTCCTTACAAAAAACCTAACTTTTTAATGTAGATTCTACTTTGTTTAAACTAGGCTCTTTGAGACTGCTTGAGACCGTACAAAGCCTTCTTAGTACATTTGTCTTCCTGCTCATATCTGTAAACAAGTGTGCCGCAAGGCTGCGTGCAATGCAACGTTCGGGGAGGAGCAATGAGCCCTCTCCTTTTTATTAATAAGAGAACTTGGAGATATTACATAGAGGTCCAACAATATATAGAAATCACAAAATAGAATATAGCTGAATATAATGAGATATATTAACACTCCCCCTCAAGTTGGAGGGTACACATCGTGTATGCCCAACTTGTTGCAAAAATTCTAAAATGCTGCTGGACTCAATGGCTTTGTGAGAACATCTGCAAGTTGATCTTCAGATTTGACGTGCGGAGTCAGAACAATACCATTCTTGATCTGATCTCTGATGAAGTGGCAGTCAACCTCTATATGCTTAGTGCGTTCATGGAAGACTGGGTTCTTGGCAATGTAGATTGCAGCTTGATTGTCACATCTGAGCTCTATGGGAGGCAAAACATGAATCTTTAAGTTAGAAAGCACAGATTGAACCCACTGCAACTCGCAACAGGCATGAGCCATTGTTCGATACTCAACCTATGTGCTAGATCTTGCAACAACATTATGCCTTTTGCTATTCCAAGTGATAAAGTGATTTCCTAGAAATGTGCAATATCCAGAAGTAGACCTCCTGTCATTCAGATTACCAGCCCAATCTGCATAACCAGTAAGAACAAGAGTAGACACAGGGGTCTTAGGTCTATAATAGGTGATCCCCTTACCAGGTGCACCTTTTAGATATCTCAGAATACGACAAACTCCTATGCAATGTGACTGTTGTGGTGAGCTCATATGCTGACTCACCACTCCTACAACAAAGGAAATGTCAGGGTGAGTAACTGTCAGATATATCAGTTTACCAACAATTTTCCTATAATATCCTGGATCTGGATAATCAATATCATCAGTCGTCTCCTTCACATGATAGTCCATAGGAGTAGACACCGGCTTGGATTCACTCATACCTGCTTCCTGCAGTAAATCCAGCACGCATTTCCTCTGAGACAAATTAGTAGCTGCATGAGATCTAAGTACTTCAATGCCCAAAAAATATCTCAGTTTGCCCAGATCCTTCGTATGAAAATGCCCCTACAATCCTTCTTTCACACGTGATATGCCTGTAGAATCACTGCAGGTGATAACTATATCATCAATATATACAACAATAATAATAGATCCAACATGAGAGCTAGAATAGAATAAGGAGTGATCAATCACAAAACGAGAAAAGCCCATCTTTAGTACAACATCACTAAACTTATCAAACCAAGCTCTAGGAGATTGTTTCAACCCATAGATGGCTTTCTTCAATCTATACACTTTCTGACACTCCCCCTGAGCAACACAACTAGGAGGTTGCTCCATGTGCACCTCTTCCTATAGATCACCATGAAGAAAGGCATTGTTGACATCAAGCTGAAATAGAGGCCAGTTAAAAGTAATAGCCAGAGAAATAAGAATCCACACTGAATTCAGACGAGCCACTGGTGAAAAGGTCTCAAAGAAATCAACTCCATATGTCTGAGTGTAACCTTTTACCACCAGTCTAGCCTTCAACCTCTCAACTGAACCTTCTGGATTATGTTTTACAGTGAATACCCATCTACAACTCACAACATTTTTATTTGGAGGTAAGTCAATAAGTTCCCGGGTGTTGTTTTGTAGAAGAGCAGACATTTCCATATGCATTGCCTGTTTCCAGCCAATATCCTTCATAGCATCAAGATGATTTCTTGGAATGACCACAGAATCAATTCCAAGGGCAAATGATCGGGCCTGCTTAGATAATTTTGATACACAACACACATTTGCAATAGGATGTCAAACAGTACAGGAATGAGTACCTTTGCGGACAACAATGGAAACATCAAGGTCATATGGTTCTTCAAAAATCTCTTGAGTAGAGGAAGATCGGGAAGGCTCAGAGACTGGAGTCGCTACCTCCTTTCGTTCCTGTCTGCCTCGTCTGTTGTAAACATGTGAATATTGCTGAATTAATGTATCATCTACTGACTGCTCTTCCTGAACTACAGTATAGTCAGGAATGATAGGTGGCACTCTCTCACTCTGATGTGGTGATGTCACTCTCTCACTGATGTCTGATGGTGGCACTCTCTCACTCTCACACAATTGCTCCCCCTTACTGGGAACACTAGAGAAATATGGAGTGGATTCATGAAAAGTTACATCCCTAGACACAAACATACGACGGAGACTGGGACAATAACACTTGTACCCTTCGCTAGTGTTGGAGTACTCGAGAAAAAGAATCCTAATTGACCTAGGGGATAACTTATCAGCCTTGGGATCAAAATTGTGGACAAAGGAAGTACAACCAAACACTCTAAGGAGAATAAGAAAAGGCTGATCCTTGGGACGTAAGACAGAGAACAGAGTACGTCCTTGAAGCACAAAAGAGGGTTGTTGATAAGGAAACAAGTAGTAAGTAAAGCATCAAACCAGAATCTCTTAGGAACACTGGATTGAAACATAATTGTCTTGGCAATATCAAGAAGGTGACGCTTTTTCTTCTCAGCTACCCCATTTGGTTGGGGGGTGTGAGGACAGGACATACGATGTATCATCCCAACAGAGCTACAATATTCAGCCATAGCACTTTGAAGATATTCCAAGGCATTATCAGATTGAAGAATTTTAATATTGCAATCAAATTGAACTTTTATTTCTTGATGAAAATGCTTGACAATGGATAACACAAACTCTCGACTCTTCAACAAATAAATCCATGTCATGCGAGAAAAATCACCCACAAAGGAAACAAAATAGCAAAAACCATTATAGCTATTGTCTTTTATAGGACCCCAAACATCACTGTAGACTAACTCAAAGGGACAAGAAGTCCGTTCATTGACACGACTGGGATAAGACATTCTATGATGTTTCCCCAGTTGACAAGACTAATACTCTAATGAAGACACTTGGGATAACTCAGGTTCTAACTTTCTCAAGCTGTCCAACGAAGGATGTCCATATCTGTAGTCATGGAACAAAATTTCGATCAAAATTTCGATTTTTTTCCAATCGGACATCGAAACGCATGTACGCAGAGAATGGGACGTCATTTCGCAGAAATTTTGCTAAAATTTTGCAGTTAGGTGCGAAATTTCGCAAAACAGTGCAAATTTCGCCCAGTTTGGGCCATAATTTTGCGAAATGGCACAAAATTTCTATAGAAATTTCGAGATATTTGTTCCTAGGACTGCTGCCACTATATGTTAGGTATTTTGGCAATTCTCTTTGTATCTTTTGCTTATAGAGGCTATTTTCTTTGATTCTAAGGTACGTTTCCCCTATCCCTAGCCCATGTATACCTCTTTCTATGTTTACACTCTTCTAAAAGATGTGAAGAGATACTATGAAAAATAACATAGTTCTAAGTGCTGCTACTATATGTTAGGTATTTTGGCGATTCTCTTTGGAAAATCACATGAACTAGAAACGAACTTGTGGATCTATGAAATAATAGTATTAAGTCTGCAATTCTACAATACATTTGTTATTATTACACATATTTATACATAAAATGACTTAAAAATAATGCATTTTCTTTGATCTATGTATACATGACCCATGTAACCTAACTAAATTTTAACACTAGACTTATATAAGTTGTAACATGTAAGTTTGTAACTTGCAACTGTAAGTTTTAAGGTCTAAGTGGTAAATTGTGGGTTTGTAAGCTGTTTACAGTCTAACGGATTTGACAATTCTGTTCATTTGTGCACTCACTCATTAAGACATGGATCCCACTCATTTACTGTCTAACGGACTTGACAATGAGGATATGTATGGTCAACCACCACAAGGACAAGAACCACCACGACACTCAAGCTTCAACTAGGATTGTTGGACTCCTAGTTTACTACTACGCAAGACTTATGGAACATCATAATGTGTAAGTTTGTTAGTTGATAATTTGTTTTATTTTATAATTATATATTATAAGTTGTAATTTGTAAGCTTGCAAGTTGTACCTGTAACTTGTAAGTTGTAAGTTGTAAGTTGTAAGTAACTGTAAGTTTTAAAGTCTAGTAGTAGTTGTTTAAACTTGAAATTTGTAAGTTTGTAATAGACTTAGTCTCTAACTGTCTAGCAGACTTGACATTTCTGTTCATTTGTGCACTCACTCATCAAGACATGGATCCCACCCTAACCTCTAAACATATAAATTTATTATATAATCTAGTGTGTTCATGGCTAGACTTTGTGTTTGCAGAATTTCAAAGCTTAATTCCTTCATTTTGCCATCGAAATTGCCATCGAAATTCTGTCGAAATTGTTCAGCTTCCTTCACTTACAAATGTGGGAGACCCCCCCCCCCAACACACATATCCAATATGAAATATTATTGCATATTTGAGTAGATCTTGGCGTTTGTATCATCCTGGTAAATTTTCATGATTTAATTCGCTTATTTGGTCGTCGAAATTGTTAGGGCCGTAAATATCGAAATTTAGTGCGGAATTTCAATTTTTTTGTTTCTGGGCCATCAGAAACGACATTGAAATCGGGCATTTAATTCTATGTCTGTAGTGCCACACAATAAGGGAGAACCGCTCAAAAGGATAGCTGGAGCAGGAGCAGATACTTGGCGAGGCAGACTTTCACCATGGAAGAGTTAGAGATCACCTTTCCTAGGCCCCCCACCAATCGTCCTCATACTCTTGAGATCCTATAATACAAAACAAGAAGGTCCAAATGTCACTGTACATTTCATAGTATTAATCAATTTTGCAACTGAGAGAAGATTAAATGGAAATGTAGGCACATAATGTACAAATTTAAGATCAATTTTAGGAGTCAGAGAAACAGATCCACTGGCTATGTGAGTCAATGGAATGAAGCAGTCTCCTCATACCGGTCATATGCTGTGACGCTCCAGAGTCAACCACCCATGAAGACGTTGACCAGAAGCCAGTAAAGAGGTAGCCTGATTACCAGTAGTAGATGCCAAATTTGCTGAAGAAGACGATCCCAAACTCAGATGCCAGGTAGCCAAAATAAATCTGTCGTATTCCTCCTTGGTGAGCGTGATGCCAGAAGAACCAGAACTCGAAACATGAGGCTCAGAAGACTTAGTAGTGCAAGCATAGTTTGCTGCCCCCACAGGTGGTGCAGCAGGTCTACCATGCTTCTTCCAACATTTCTCAACTGTGTGTCCAGGTTTGTCACAGAAAGTGCACTTAGGACGTGTGCCACGTGGCCCACGTCCTGGGCCCGTAGCTGTACGACCTCCTCTAACTGCAGCGGCTACAGATGCATGGGAATCTCCAGGAGACGAGACTGCTGTAGGATCAACGGGTTTAAAATTTGATCGTAGAATCCTTGAGTAAGCTTCTTCCAAGCTGGGAAGTTTGTCAGAAGCTAGGATGACACTGCGAGCTGAACTGCATGAAGAACTCATGCCGGATAAGAACTTTGCTGTAATCAAGTCATTTCTGTCTTTGACTTGTTCTTTGATAGTCACTGGATGATAGAAGCTCAACTCTTGAGCACTAGCTTGGATCACTCCAAAATATTCTTCTAAAGGCTTGTCTCCCTGTCGTTATGCAAAGAGGCGGTCATATATCATAAATTGACGAAGAACATTCTTTTCTTGAGAGTGATGTTTCTTTACTGCTTCCCATATCTCTTTGGCAATAGTGTAGAACATGAACTTAGCAGCAATTCCAAGTTCCATGCTCCCCCACAACCATGTCTTCACCAGACTATTATGACACTTCCATTCAACATAGCCTTTGTCAGTAGAAGCAGGAGGATCAAAATCAACATGTTTTGCATTGTCTCGAGATTCCAACACTGTATGAACAACATTCATCCACAAGAGATAATTCTTCCCATTCAGCTTGATAGAGGGGATAGGTGACATCTCGTTATAGATGGTAGATGCCTTAGTGTCCTCCATGATTCAGCGGAGAGATAGGGTGACAGAGTGATACACGTCACAGGAAGGATTGAGCGACGGAGAGATACACATCACGTCAAAGAATTAGATGCGTGTCTGACGCATCCACAACCCCCAAACGAAAATTCCCTAATCACACATGGAAGAGATGTGATTAGGAATTTTCTACATAACGACGTACCCTTCGGTTTGAGATTTAATAATCCGTTTGACCAACTGAAGGACCTTACAACCACGACCTTCAGAACTTGCCGACAGGGGGGGCTGTTGTGCCTGCCCTTGGCGACGGCTGCTATGCCTGTCCTTGGCCGGTGGCTGCTGTTGCTGCCTTGGGTTTAAGAATTGATTTCATATTTTTGAGTGAAGCCTCTTGCAACTAGCCTAGGTTTAAATCTGTCGCAGTACCATCTGGTTTGTGTTTGATGATGTACACCCACTTTTTTTTTCTAGGTTCATTTGAGGAGATTTTCATCTTACATGGTAACTCATGAACGTTGATCCAGGTTGCTACAAGGGGCATGTAGCATTGAACACATACCAGTGTGCCGACTGACTGAAAATGGCAGCGGATAAGATCGCCTAAGGTTTTGAAATGAATACGTGTTGGTGAAACCATTCTGCTGCGCTCTACGGTTATACTGCCTTGGTCAGCTCAAAATGATGTGCGTTAAGCTTCACCATAGCACATTACACAACATCGTGTTGACTAGACACCATGGTAGGAGAATATGATGTAGCACCTCCATGCCTGACATGTCAAATGGTCTTGTCGATCCAGCAGAAGCGATAAGGCAACAAATGGGGTTCTGAGCCAACCCCAAGATCTTGATGACTACTGTAGACTTGCCATTAGTGACACTTCCACTGTCGATGATGATTATGCACATATGCCCTGCACTCTCAACCTCGGAGCGGATATGTCAATAATTTATATAATCATATGTATTTTGTATCAATAAAAATGTTGAATTAGTTATGCACCTCCTGTATTTTCATTATAAACCAATAGATAGTATACTGACATTCGTCTACTGTTTTATTCTCATGTCATGTGTTGCCACTTGTAATGTTATTTATAAACAGATGTAATTGTAGAACTACCTATATACACACAATAAATATCCTAGGAAAAATTAGATTCCTTCATACCTCAAGTGACCTCACATTATATTATAATTAATTGAGCAGATTTTCGTACTTAAAATTCCTTTTGTACCTAGTATGGAAATTCAGAATATGGGGATTTTAGTTTTATCTGATTTTTTCGGCTGCTGAAATCTTGTTCCTACAGATTGAAAGAGGTGAAAGCTTCTTCACATTTGCAAGAGACATGACTATTAAATCAACTAAAGCTTTTATACAACCTTCATCTGTTCCTGACAATCTTGATCCTTGGAGATCAAAGCTTCTCTGGGTTTCTCGTGTTTTGCCTATGCCACTTCTTGGCCTTCTCATAATTGGAAGTGTTTGTGCTCCACTGGATGACCAGGTCTCTAAATATCCAGAGTTAGAAGCTCTGTCCAGGTTGGATATTGGAGCCGCCCTTAAGATATTCTTGGCAAGGCGGTTAACATCAGAGTGAGTATTGGTAGTAGATTCTGTATCTTTATTATCTATATCTGCTTAGTGCTTAACCAGATTGCTAATTTTTCTTGACTTGCAGACTGGATACCGACATACCGTATCATCTATTAACATTACTGCTCCACTGATAATTATAGTTGTAATTTTGTTGTCACAATTGCTATATAACTAACGAGGGAATGAGATCTAGAAGTTCAATTAGGATTACGTTTTTCCACCCTTCTCATTATGAACTCCGAATTCCTTTTTTACTTCATTTGCAGAAGTAGGCTTTAAGTCTATAGTCATATAACATTTAGACATAAGGCCTTTTGGTTTAGGGAAAGCCCTCACTTCTGTCAGACTCACATTACATCAATCTTGTTGTTCTACCTGCTGGTTACCACTACATATGCTACTCGTACCTTAGCCTTTTCTGCATTTTATCTGTATGTTTTACACAAATTAGCAGCCATAGTTTTAAAAAGAGATATGCGTTATGTATGTGTATTATATGTAGATACATACATATTGACATGTAATTGAATATACAATATATGCATATATGTGAAAATGTGTGTATGTAGATTTCGGTATATATCATATATGTGAAAATGTGTGTATGTAGATTTCAGTATATATCATATATGCATGCCCATATATATCAAAATGCATATACATAAAATAGACTAGTACACATTTGAAGATGTTTGTGTATTATATGTAAGTATACCAGTGATGTATTACTACAATATATATAGATATAGAATTGAAATGAATTAATACATATACATATATATACATCTGTACATGTGGTTGTGTAGCTAAGCAAGCAGTTTAAATTAAATTGAAAGGATTTACATTGAAAAAAAAGGTCTGCAGAACTTCTAGTAAATAACTGGCTGCATATACCCAGCATATGTCCCACGCAGGACCGCATATGCGGCCATGACTGCATACTGGGCCGCTTATGCATATGCGGTCTGGCAAGTGTGCTGTACTGCATATGCCCCGCATGAAAACGCTTTTTGAAACACTGCTAGCAGCCATTGCAGTTCACAAAGCAGAGTCTCTCAGTGGCCGTTCGCCGCCACCATTGGAACTCCTGGTATTAGCTTACAGGAATTCGTACAAGTCTTAGGACCACTGCAGTTCCGGCAGATAAATTCAATGGCCTGTACAGCAAATTGGCATATGAAAAAGATATAGCAGCTTGGTGATGCCCTTCTTAAATTCTTCCGCGCATGGCGCGATTTCAAATCCTGCATGATCCAGT